>OU744796.1:14671048-16007305 GCA_916614155.1 Mesoligia furuncula
GCAGGATGCACATGTCGATGAGTTTCCTTTTTAATGATATAGGAAGACTACCTTTCATGTGTTCTTTAAGGTGTGTTTTTCATGTGGACTCATCTTTCGACTTTCTTATCTTGTCTGTTTTTCAAAGACACTATCTGGCCTAAGTATGGGTACTCATCGACATATTGCAATCCATGTCCGTCTACCTCGACCCTACGTTTCGTGCTGTTGGTCACGTCCTGTGTCTTAGATCTGTTCATTGAAAGGTCCAACCTCAAGACTTGCCGTGCTCAGATCTTGGAGCATTTCCACAATTTCTGAAGGTGAACGCAATTATTACGCAACAATATGTTCTTATAATACTTAATTATGTTAGTTTAAACTATTTGCAATTTACATTTAAAACCAAAGCCAGTAAACAGGAAATTAAACCTAATTCTAATTTAATTAATGTATATTTTTTTATATTATGTGTCCTAATGACAAGAATAATTTGTGTTTTTGGATAAATATTATTCACAGTAGGTATACCTCTAGTTACTATCACTATCCTGGTTGTTTAGGCCTTGTTGTTTACCTATGAAAGTAATGTCAGTTTTAGGTTATTATATCACACTAATATTATAAAGGCGAAAGTTTGTGATTGTGTTTGTATGTTTGTTAATTACTTCTTCACGCACAAACGGCTGAACGGATTTGGATAAAATTTGGCACACAGATGGTTTATAACCAGGGTTAACACATAGGATACCATTTACCCCGATATTCCCACAGGATCGACACTTATGCAGTTGAAACCGCTAGTTACTCAATAATTGCTAATTTGTAACATATTAATAGCTTGGTCTACACTGTGCAGGTATTATTACGTGTAGAACGGTATTTATCTAACCTGCGGGGTAATTGTGTAACACACATATTCTATTCTATTCTATTCTACAAAAATAAAAAATGCAATTTTGAAAGTTCAGGAATATCCTTCAAAATCCACCCAAAACATTTTCAATCTAAATATGATTTTGATTGAAAGTGTGCTACGTAATGGTGCTGTATTACTGTGAATCAAAATTATATTTTGTAATCCAACACCCGTTTTCGTACACAATCCCTACGGTGTTCTCAGAATAGATGATAGCTATATATACCTACAGCATGGGTTCAACGTCGTCGAAAATTAATTTCAATTAGTGCTGCGGTACTCGTCTTTTGTGCTACAGTGTGCTCCATTGTTATCAGTCCAACACACGCCGCCAGTCAAACAACGCACTCCCGACGTTGCTAACCACAATCCCGTATGGCTTTGACACCACAAATTCTATAGCACAGACCATAGATTTAGCTCAGCGCTGCCATCTGGGTTACTCGCTTTTCTCATTTTATGGCGATAACATGCTTTTCTACTTAGCTGCTGACGTCGTTGTAAAGTGCCACGGGAAGCTAGCATGTCCCCTACACAAAATGGTAATTTTGCTTGATTGACCTAACATGAGGGTTGAATAATGTAGTAGATAATTATGTTTTTGAACACAGGTCAACTTATATGATATTTTAGTATAGACAGGTAACTACTGTAGAAATACAGATGTCACGAATAAGTAAGTAGGTACTTACCTATCTAATCCATACTAATATTATAAATTTGAAAGTAACTCTGTCTGCCTGTCTGTATGTTACATTTTCACGCCTAAACCACTGAACAGATTTCGATAAAATTTTGCAGAGAGATAGATTGCATCCCGGGGAAGGACAAAGGATAGTTTTTATCGACATAAGTACCTTGCGGACGAAGCCGCGGGCGGAAGAGGGACATCGACGCGCAGCCTGTTACCATGTATTCAAGTATATGATTCTGATCCACTGCTTTGAAAGTTTAAGTCGGTTATCAAAAAAAAAATTGGTGTTCCATACATTTTGTCCATGTAGGTACTGCACTTTTCTATGAAACAGAAGATTTTTTTTGATAACCGACGAAAAATGTATACGCTAGACACAGAATAACTAATACTACCTAAAACCATTTGCTGAATTCATGAGTTTACGTGTCAAGTCGATGTCCTGCCAGTCTGTATATTTGAAAAAAAAAAATGCACGGTCCGTCTGTTTTTAGACGTTGGTAGCACTTTCGGTGATGAATGATGCGGGCTAAGGATAGGTCTACAAGAATCTCGATGGTATAAAAAAAAAGAAAAAAAAAGAGATTTTCGTATGGACTGACATTGCCATAAGAAAATCACATTTTTTTTTATGCAATGAGATTCTGGTAGACCTATATCGAATAAATTTTACACTACATACAACTGACAAAAAACTTCGTTTGCGTAGTAATTATTTGTGCCAAAACCGTGAATTAATTGCATTGAAAATAATTTTATGAAATGTAAAACAATACAACAGGTACGTGTTTCAAGAGAAAACAACGAACTTTTGGTTATTCTGTGCTCGACGGAACTGAATATTAATAATTTATCATTTACTTTTGTTAACATTTCAATGCACGCTCAATGCTGATCAAAAGAAAATTTATTTGTTGAACTGAAATAACATGACATTGCGGTTTTAACCCATATTATTAAAAAATATGGGTTCTCGACATATATGAAAAAAAACGAGCTCAGAAAAAATATTCTTACCTTACCTGGGTATGTTCATACCTACAGTCTCGAAATGAAAGGTGAAGCACATTTAGATCAATTTTGCTTACATCGTGAGTGTGAATTACCTGCCTGTACCTATTTCTGACAACGGTTCTACTGGCAACATTAAAAATGAAAATCCATGAATGTTTGAAGACCTCTTCGAACATTCATGAATTTTTTTTTTTTTTGGCTATCCACCTGGCAAGCCCACGCTACGATATGTGAATCTATTATCTAAAAATTGCTGTACCTTTTCGTTTTGCTACTGTTGGTACTTACGACATCAACATCTGGAAGATTATGTCTATATAACTAGGCAAAGGTACCTTCCCAAACAGTAGCAAGTTAGGTACTTCTTATTTGTTCTACACACAAATAAAAAAAGTCAAGTGAGTAATGTTCTATACGGGTAGGACGACCGTGGCACGCAGAATAATTCTGACATTTCGTAACGAATGGCAGGTAGTGTTTGTGTTTGACATTTGCAAACAGCAGTGCCCACTAAAACAATAATAAGACGATACTTTATGATTGCGACGGAAATATGGTACCTAAATAGATTGGTATAAAATTAACAGAGTGTGCTACTGGTTATGAAAATAATTACCCACACCGCTCGACTACCCTACCAGAGGGTACATACTAGGGAAAAAAGAGGAAAAAAGAGAAGGTAGTGTGGGTAGTGATAGTGACCCACACTACCTACTCTTTTTTACCTTTATACAGGGTGAATTTTCCAAGTGTGTGTGGATGGCCAAATCCGAAACTATGAAAAATAGCGAAAAGTACTCAAAGGAGTCGCGGGCTCGATTTTAATGAAAAATAAAACTACATCATTGGATTTTTGAAAAATCAATATTTTTACCAACATTTCTACGGGAAACTAAAGAAAAGAGCTCATTTTTAACAAAATACTTTTTTATTTTTCTTATGTTACCTACCTACCTATTAAATCTTAACTGATTATTTGTTCAAAATGATGACCATTGTTTTCAATACATAGCTGGATTGGACGTCTCAAGGATTGTACTGCATTCAAAATTTTAATTTAGAACATAATGTTGTGAAGGTGACTGCGGTGCGGGTGTATTGAGCATCATTTCGAACAAGGTACAGGTAATGTCAGTATGAATACTTTAAAATAAGAAGTAGTTTATTAAAATCCAACATTTTCCTTAAGTTTGCCGTATGTCATTACTTCCCAGAATTTGATCCTTATTAGGGACACTATCGAGTGATGTACGTATGATGTGTGATGTGTGTGTGTGTGTGTGATGTGTGTGGATGTGAGTATGTGTTTTTATCAAAATCGACGGGTTCGATTCCTGGCTAGAAATATTGATTTTTCAAAAATCCAATGACGCAGTTTTAGTTTTCATCAAAATCGAGCCCGCGACTCCTTTGTGTACTTTTCGCTATTCCTCATAGTTCAACCTGTATACTTGAACATAATAGGTATATAGGTATATTTTAGTGTTAGAATTATCATCTGCCTAGCCTTTTCCCAAATATGCTGGGGTCGGCTTCTAGTCTAACCGGATGCAGCTGAATACCAGTGTTTTACATGGAGTTCCTACCTGACCTCCACAACCCAGTTACTAAGACTGGTTGTCAGACTTTCGGGCTTCTGACTACCCGTAACGACTTTCAAGGATCTACGAATGACAGCCAGGACCAACGGCTTAACGTGCTTTGTGAGGCACGGAGGTGTCTCGTTATGTAAAGATGGTCATCCATACACAGACCAACCGCGGCAAGCGTAGCTTAACCTGATATAACAGCCTGTGCGGCTATTATGATTTAGCCACGGGCCCCACCTTAGTGTTATATTGTATACTAGCTACGCCCCGCGGTTTCATCCGCGTAAATGTTGATCCCGTAGGAATATTGGGATAAAAAGTAGCCTATATGTTAATCCAGGGTGTCAGCTACCTCCGTACAAAATTGTATCAAAATTGGTCCAGCCGTTTGAGCGTGAAGAAGTAACAAACATACAAACACACACACACACACACACTCACAAACTTTCGCCCTTATAATATTAGTGTGATTGTAAATAAAACATAAATTGTCATTCATTCTTAGACGATACTATATTTGTACTATTCTATTTGTAATAAACGTTAATACTATTTTACACATGACTGAGAAGTAAATTAAACCAATACGATTGCCTTCTTTAATAATATGAATTTTCTAATTACGCAAGTAGTGACTTAAACTACTCACGCACTTCGTGACATTCTACTTTTTAATACTGAAAGCATTCACCTTATTTTGTCATTCATTCAGTGATAATAATAACATACGCGGTCGATTAAATATTCATATACACAATAGGAAGGGCAGAATTCCCGGCGGTCTATTAGGCATATAAGCAATACGTTACGCGTACTGTACAGTCACGAGCATAAGTATGTGTATACATATTTGAATAAAGCCAAGTGTATCCTTGGCTTTATTCAAAGGCGATTTTCTCCGTTATTTTTGAATTAATTTTTATGTTATTACGAACATTATAGTATTTTCGAAGCTACAGGTTTATGTAAAGTGTCGTATTTCAACTTTGCATTCGTTATTTCGTGAAAAATCGCAATTGAAAGTTGCCAAGTGTTGACATATTATTAGTGCTCGTGACTGTACAGTCACCAAAGGAGATAAGTAAGCAGGGTCGTCGGATATAGTTGAAGTTTAGTAAGAAACTGATGGATGTTTTTGAATAAAATTTCATTTAGTTAATAGAAAACAAACAGTTCATTTATCAAATTAAATTTCATTCGAAAACATCCATCGGTTTCTTACTAAACTTCAACTATATCTGACGACCCTGGTTACTTATCTCCTTTGGTGACCGTACTTATGTATAGCAGTATGTGGTAAAGTGGTTGTATTTAATAATGTAGGTAGATTAATATTCTGTTGCTGATCTCTTCATTAATGAAGCCTGGTGCCGGTCGCGGTGGTTAATACTAAATACCATTTAATTTGATGCCTTGAATCTGATTAGCTTCTCTATTATCCGGATAAATTACATTGTACGTATGTGTTAGTTTTGTATGTGTCATCGACGCGCAAACTGTTACCGTGGATTCAGTAGGTACATGATTCTGAACACCAGGAGTAGGTACAGACGCCAGCACATCAAGCTACCCGAAACTGAACTTTCCCAATCGACATTGAACCTTATGCTTTAGCGATAAAGTTGAAAATCTATTAAAGAAATTTGACAGATTGCAATAGCTTGATATGTTGGCGTCTGTACTTTGAAACTTCTCGTCGGTTATAAAAAAAAAAATTGCGCTTTCATACATTTCGACTGCGTAGGTATTGCATTTTTGTATGAAACAACCATAGAAATATCTATGGAAACACATAAAAAAAAAAAAATATGAAAGTTTTTACCCTAGCGGGTCTAGAATCTTGTGCTGAATCCTTGTTGCGCTTTCATACATTTCGACTGCGTAGGTATTGCATTTTTGTGTGAAACAACTATAGAAATATCTATGGAAACACATAAAAAAAAAATGATGAAAGTTTTTATCCTAGCGGGTCTAGATCTCCTAATCTTGTGCTGAATCCTTGTTTACAGTCAGTCCTCGATGTCCCTGCCACCCTGTATTGTTGTATAATTCAGGACATGATTTGTGTCCCAAAAATCAAAATGTATAATTGACTGAGAAACATCCAAACATCTTCACAAAGTTTTGAATGTATTATGTAGGTATATAATACTAGTTAATTACCTAGTGGAAGACTAAGCCGATATTAGGGCTAATTTTATCGAACTCTAATTTAGTGTAAAAACCCTGCACGGCGGTGTCCGCTAACTAATATGATTAGGCCATAATACCCGGTCGACTGTGAAGGTACGGGTATCGTTTACCTTAGAATTAGCTATGCCTCGTAAATAAACTAGCACATTGTATAAGGTGTAAACAAAGTTGCGGGGTAATTGTGTAACACATTATCTATCGGAATCGGTTTTATTTTGACAGTGCCACGGCATTCATTGCGTTATTTACGTGTTGAGCAGACAAATTTTTCTAATTTATGAAGCAATGGATTAGCAATTTGCTTCAAAAATTAGGGTGCGGTTTATGTTAGCTACGTAGTTTTTTGTTTTACTTTTATGTTGGCTACGTAGTTTTTTGTTTTACTTTTAGAACTGTGTTACAAGCCATGATGCGATCAACGAGGTTACCTTTTTACTAGTGATTTGAAGAAGTTAACACTCAACAGAAATAATTCTTCCGTTTCTTAGGGCCTGTGCCCACTGTTGGCAGGACACGGCCATCTTTTGGCATGCAATTATGGATGCTCGGATGCCGTCAGTATGCGCATACTGACGGCATCTATGCTGTAGTATCTTTAGGTATGCCGCGGCGTCCTAAGACACGCCGCAGTGTACCGTCGCAACATTATGCTAGTTTTCCCAACAGTACTTAACTCTTCATCAAAACATTCGTAACGCCGCCTTGTGACCCACTTTACCTCGGCATCCCGAAGGCTACCGAAGCATCCAAGCGTCTTCGGGATGCCGAGGCATTCCGAAAACTGCTGACACGCCATGCCGAAATACCACAGCTCTGCCGTTGTACGTACGATGACCATCATTGACATTTCGATTTTATTGTCGTACTATTAAGTTATATTCCTATTCGTATTATACAGGGTTATTGGTAAAACATTAACAACCTATCAATAGGTCATTGTACTCATCATTATGAACAACTTTTACTATTGGACCAAACCCGAAATCGCGAAAAAAAAAATCAGCTGTTCCCTACATTTTGACGAGTTATACGAACATAAATGTAGGGAACAGCTGATTTTTATTTCGCGATTTCAAGTTTGTTCCCATAGTAAAAGTTGTTCGTAATGATGAGTACAATGACCTCTTAAGAGGTTGTTAATGTTTTACCAATAACCCTGTATATTGCCGTGCCGTGCCGCCACTAAGCGCAGGCCCTTTTAAGGGATCTCTTACAATTTTTGTTGTTCATTTTAAGAAAGCGATACTTTGAATTTACTACAGGGAATAACATTATGTTGAAAATTATAATCAAACTAGCTGCGCCCCGCGGTTTCACCCGGGCAAATGTCGATCCCGTGGGAATATCGGGATAAAAAGTAGCCTATATGATAATCCAGGGTGTCAGCTACCTCCATACAATATATTATCAAAATTGGTCCAGCCGTTTGAGCGTGCAGAAGTAACAAACATATAAACACACACACTCACAAACTTTCGCCTTTATAATGTTAGTGTGATTCAGTTTCATTAGGTGCTAAAGTTATTTAATTTATTCTAATCTTTATATCAGTCTGAAGGATCGTAATGAAATCGAGATAAGCTGTTTTGAGTTGGGGATCCTATCTGATCTGACTTTAAGGAAACACATTATGTGGGTAAAGTGACCTAAATTATTTCAAAATTTTAGTTCTTAGGCATTTTTTGTCAGCAACATTTGTTTAATAAAAATAGAAAGTTTATCTTGAAGAAGTTTAAAAAAAAAATGATAATATCACTCATAATTCTTGAGAACAATTGTTGAAAACTCAACAACGGATATACATCTCTATGAGGCTGAATATACAGGGTTGCCGATGAACGAGCAGCCCTCATAATGATCTCACTTCAATCGATACAGAAGGTATGTCCAACATTAGGTCGACTACCCTATTTGTAGGCTTCGCTCGCAGCCCTCATAATGATCTCACTTCAATCGATACAGAAGGTATGTCCAAAATTAGGTCGACTACCCTATTAATTGTAGGCTTCGCTCAGGTGCCCCTGACTTGTTGGCGTTTGAGGAGTTTTTCTTATAACAGTCCTCCAAGCCGTATTTCAGCCATGGCGGCTAATCTCAACCGAGACTAGCTTTCGGCGCGAGAGATATTGGCGCCGATTCTGTTGTTCACAAACTAAACTAAATTTAAGTTCAGGCATCTTTTTCCTTCAATTTCATTACGACAAGGGCAGAAGATAAATATTAGTTTAATCCTGTCAAATTAGTCAGCGCCTGGCGTAAATTGACGTATTTTTAGTAGCCAATTTTTTAATCTCGCCTAAAGTTGTCTATGGAGTATCTTAATTTGACAGGACTAAACTAATATTTATCTTCTGTCCTTTTCTTAATGAAATAGAAAGAAAAAGATACATGAACTTAAATTTAGTTTAGTTTTTGAACAACAGAATCGGCGCCATTATAGTGCCCAAGTGTGTGCGTACGGGGTAGACACAGGTGCCCTCTTCCCTCACTCTCATAGTCTGATGGGACGGCATGGAATCCGACACGCCCGGAGAGAGATCAGGCGCAGGTCCAACAGCGTAATGTGCTTTCCGAGGTATGGGGGTATCACATCGCCAACTTCCAAACTCCGAGCTATTACTGAGAAATTCCTAATTTAAAAACTCAATGCGACCTGGGAATAGGACCCACAACCCCACACAGTGGTTCCGACCACGAGACCAACGGGGCAGGCCAATGATTTCAAGTAATATATAAGTCAACCAGCTTCCACCCGTGGCTTCGCCCACGAGGTATGTCGATAAAAACTATGTTATGTCCTTCCCCGGGATGCAATCTGTCACTCTGCCAAATTTTATCGAAAGCCGTTCAGTGGTTTAGGCGTGAAAAGGTAACATACAGACAGACAGAAAGACAGTGTTACTTTCGAATTTATAATACTCGTATGAGTATGGATGGGGCAGGCTTTTTCTTTTACATCTTTAGGGAAGCAGTTAATGAAAGATATGAAAAACTATCGAAACTGAAATATTACTTTCTATATTTGCGTTTCTATTGTAATATTTAGAAAATAACCTTTAATTTCCCAAGTCCTTCTTGTAAGAAAAACTCCGCAACTGTTAGAACTTTCACCCACAATTTATTTTTTCATAAATTATGCGACCCGGAAATTAAGTTCATGAAACCAGTATAAAAAGTAATTATACAGGTAAAATAACAATAGAAAAGTTCATAAAAGAGACGAATACAACATAGATTTTAATTGAAATTCCTCACAGGCAACTGGGTCATGTTTTGTTCCTATTATAAATCATGAATTATAGGTACGGCATAATGAGACTAGGTATAACTGTATGCATAGCACACAGTTACGTTGCACAAAAGGAATACAGTAAAAAAAAACTGACTGGAGTTTTTGTAGATTTATTCTCAGATTCAGCTGAGTGTTAAATTATGATTTTCATGGTTGGTTTCAGGAATATTATTGCATCTCTCATTGGGCAGTTTTAAATTGAAGCAGGGTTAATATTGCTTCGCTTGCCGCGGTTGGTCCGTGGGTGGGTGACTATCTTTACATACCTACCAAAATACCACTCCGTGTCTCGGCTCGGAAAAGCACGTTAAGCTGTTGATCCCGGCTGCCATTCGTGGATCTTTGACAGTTGTTACGGATCGTCAGAAGCCCGAAAGTATGACAACCAGTCTTACCAAGGGGTTTCGTATTACCCAGTAACTGGGTTGTGGAGGTCGGATAAGCAGTCGGTCCATGTACACGCAAAATACTGGTACTCAGCTGCATCTGGTTAGACTGGAAGCCGACTCCAACATAGTTGGGATAATGCCAGGCAGATGGTTAGTAAACTATTGCTCCATCAGTAGAGAATTCCGTAATCTGCGAACTACGTGATTGAATATAAGTAAAATCCAATGACTTAGTCGTTGGTAAATTCCCATCCATACCTTCGCCGTCAGGGGCTACAATACAATCTCGAAAAATTAGAAAGACACAAAAGCCTTGGCTTCATTGGTCCCTGGGTGCTGGGTGACAATATAGTTTGGGACTGTACCTACTCTGTAGCATGTACAGTCGACTTACGAAAACCATGACCATACTTACAACTTTGTCGTATTATACGATGCAAATGGCGAAATTTGCATCACCATTATCTGCCTAGCCTTTTCCCAACTATGTTGGGGTCGGCTTCCAGTCTCATCGGATGCAGTTGAATACCAGTATTTTACATGAAGCGACTGCCTATCTGACTTCCACAACCCAATTACTGAGTAATAGGTACGATACCCCGTGGTAAGACTGGTGGTCAGTCTTTCGGGCTTCTGACGACCCGTAACGACTGCCAAAGATTCACGAATGACAGTCGGGACCATTGGCTGAACGTGTTTTCCGTGGCACGGAGGGGACTACAGATATAGGTAACCTAGATAACGCAAGTATCACGATCTGTGTGAAAACCAAGCGTGCCATTTTTTAACTTCCTACTATGACGTAACAAGCTCTCTATTTAGTGTAGGGAAAATCACTTCACCCCCGGGGCCTAGCGCCAACGCTTACGCTCACCCAGCCAGCAGCAGGTCGATTCTGTAAAAATCTCACCGTGAAAACTTAGGTGAAGTGAGTTTGTTTTTGCTTGGAATTAACACTTTTGACAGCTCACTCCACGCTCACTTCACCTAAGTTTTCACGGTGAGATTTTTATAGAATAACACCGCAGTACTACAAGACTGAGCGCGAAAGTGGCGGCTTATGATTTTTGTACGTAAACTGGGCACGCAAAGTAGTTGCTCTTGCGTTATCCAGGTGTATCTATATCTGTGGAGTACGAGTTTTAATGTAGCAAAGTCCAAAAGTAATCAACGTTTCGAGGTGATCGGACGATACGAAGTTAGTAGCAGAATGCAGAACGTTTGAAGGCAGCCTGTTAGCGTCAGCATGGGATGTGGTGTAAGTGTAAAACTCATTTAGAACTGTCACTTGCATGGTGAGACAAATGTGCCCAACTACACACAATGTGTGTGTGTTGTGCACACTTTGTGTTTCAGGCGGTTTACACAGAAACAAGTGATGAATGTATTTGTTCAGCGGTTTGTGTTGTAAAGCTTAGTTGTACATAACGTTGTAACAACCCTACTTTATTTAAGTACCTTCAATTTTGTTGGGGTTACATTAATTACTTAATCCTCTCTCTCTTGTCTTTGATGTTAATCGGAACGTGGTTGTAACAAAAAGATTTTGTTACATGTTGTTAGAGCTTGTTACAACTGTTTAGTCGTGCATAATCAGCCCTTAATGTTCCCACTGCTGGGACGCAGGCCTCCTCTCGGTGAGAGGGAGTGGGCCGTAATCCACCATACGGCCCAATGCGGGTTGGTAGAGATGTCACATGTCTTCGAATTTTTGGTTCTAGGACATGCCGGTTTCCTCACGGTGTTTTCCTTCATCGTTTTGAGAGCAGTGGTGATGAAATAATTTACACAAAGTATATCGCCTGTCTGGGTTCGAACCTACGACCTACAACTCGTAAATCGCGGCCGTTAGCACTGGACCATTAGTCGTGCACTGCTAGGTAAATCAATCCCCGGAAAAGACGTTCTAAGAACTCCTTAATGTATTTATAAATTAATCGTATTAAACATTTAATGGGATTAATAATAATTTGTAAGTGCCGCCCTAATTAGATTAAAAGCGCCCATCGGAAACGTGACCTCTTCACAAATAATGTGCTAAGCATAACCATCACAAAATAATACATACTCGTAGTTAAACGTGAACGTTGTGGCACATAAACGGATACACATACATTTGTATCCTCAAACAATGCACATCATTGCTATCGAACAATGTGTTTCAGAATTCCGAATGCAGTCCAAAAATAGGTCATTTAGCTTTTCAGCGCTGACAATCACTTTGACGCATGTGTATGCAAATCATAATGGATTTGCATCGTATAGTCCTATTTCCACAGATCAATATAAGTCTGTGCCTATTTCTATCATACTGACAAATAGGCTTTTATTTACGACAAACTGTGAGGCCGTTGGGTTTACCATCGGCAACAATGACTATAAAAAATTTCAACCCCTATTGAACCCTTGTAGGGGTGTATAATCAGCCTATAATGTTCTCACGGGCCTCTTCTCTGTGAGAGGAAGTGGGCCATAATCCACCGCACGGGCCCAGTGTGGGTTGGCGGATGCCACATGTCTTCGAAGTTTGGGGGGGTTTTATTAGGGATGGATATTCAAAAAATCTTCCCTAGTGCTGATCACACGGAATAGAAAAAACAGTGTGCTCTCCTTCACTTCGGAGGGGTCGTTATATAAGGAACTCTGGTTAAGCTTAGAAAAGATTTAAATCAGTTCACATCTACTTAACTTCAAACGAATTTTGCGAGTTTGTTTTTCTCTCACTTCCTGTAATCATTTTTTCTTATTGAATTTATAGGTTCCTAATATAGGATGGTTTTTTGAGACGGGCAGTATAGTACCTTGCCTGACTATCAGGGCTGCAAGCATCTACAGATTGTGTCGTCTAATTCCCTGTCAGAAACCCTTGACACAAAGTCCCTTACATACTTCACGTGAATGATAAATCATATAGAATCGATAGAAAAACTAAATGAGATTTAAAAGCACTGATAACAGAATAAACATGTCTTTACTAACTAAGCTTTCACAATAATTGTCAACATAAATAGAGCCCATTAAATTCCGAGTAAATAATGCATTTTCCAATACCATCCAATGTTTCTAATGCATAATAAATCATTTATGTCGCCCGCAGTGTCCGACACGTTGGCAATAACAGTAGGTTAGTATAATGCACGGATATCGATTAATGGTATAATGAAATATGTTAGGTATAGTGAGGGACGTAAATTGTTAAGTAAATTGACACCCAATTTGCCGTGTTAGTCGGTGTTTGGTATAGCTGTCGCAATCATCTACTACTAATATCTTATACTTATTTATAATCTATACTAATATTATAAAGCTGAAGAGTTTGTTTGTTTGAACGCGGTAATCTCAGGAACTACTAGTTAGAATTGAAAAATTCTTTTTGTGTTGAATAGTCCATTTATCGAGGAAGGCTATAGGCTATATTACATCACGCTATGACCCTTAGGCGCTGAGCAGCGGGTGACACCGCGGGGAACAGCCAGTTACTAATAATGAGCTAAAGAGTTTGTCTGTTTGTTGGTTTGAACGCACTAATCTCTGGAACTAAAGTCGGATTAGAAAAAAAAAATAGTATTTGATGGCCCAATTCTTGAGGAAGGTAATAGGCCATTTAACATTAGTCTACGACTCTTAAGAGCCGAGCAAAAAGTAAAAAAATTCAGAAAGAACGCTAAGCGAAAACGAAATAACGGGGCAAAGTCGCGGGCAGAAGCTAGTGTACACATATATAACTGTACATGAAGACAATTGTGATTTGAATATAAGGACAATTGAAGTTTGTAACCATTAATTTCACTAACTTAGCATTATTATAACGACTATCAGCAAAAGGCATAGTCAGGCCTTAACATTATTATAACGACTATCAGCAAAAGGCATAGTCAGGCTGGCGGAACATAAAGGGCTAAGGAAGGAACACGGGTGGATTTTAGTCAGTAAGAGTCTGACACTCCCTTTCGCTCCACCCAGAGCGGGAGAGGTCATTTGATGATTTCCCATCCGATAGGATTAGGATTGTGAAAGCTTAGTTAGTAAAGACATGTTTACTCTGTTATCAGTGCTTTTAAATCTCATTTAGTTTTTCTATCGATTCTATATGATTTATCATTCACGTGAAGTATGTAAGGGACTTTGTGTCAAGGGTTTCTGACAGGGAATTAGATGACACAATCTGTAGATGCTTGCAGCCCTGATAGTCAGGCAAGGTACTATACTGCCCGTCTCAAAAAACCATCCTATATTAGAAACCTATAAATTCAATAAGAAAAAATTATTACAGGAAGTGAGAGAAAAACAAACTCGCAAAATTCGTTAGAAGTTAAATAGATGTGAACTGATTTAAATCTTTTCTAAAAAAAACTTAACTATATTAAAATTAAGAATTTGAGATAATTTTCAAGTTATGGAATAACAAACTGAATATCATACATAACAAAGTTTAAATTCCATTGCAACCAAAAACTTGTTAGGACCTTTTTGTTACAAAATGGTCATTCAAAAATTAACTTAGAATACTTGTCCCTAAAGTAGATAACTGATTAAGTGAAATAGAATGTAAATTATCTGAGATTATTAACACTGCTATAAAGCCACCCTGGACTGTCAAGACGCTATAAAGAGCAGCTCTGTTCATGACCAACGATGTGATGTTGGTTATCGTCGAGATTTTAACGATTTTCTTCCAGGAATAGTTACCAGCAGCTGGTGGTTCAGTGGAGCTAAGTTTAGCACAGTCGAGATCTACCCTTTGTGGTGCTTTAAGGCGAAAGCGTCAGGGCAGCCCGTGAAATCCAAACTTTCAAATTTTTTCTGCAATCTGCATGTCAGTATGAGGTTGTATGTTGATCTAAATATGATTCGCGGCCGTAACAAGTATTTATTTGTAGAATTATAAATAAAAATCATCAATACAACTCTCTAAGTTCATCCTACTGAAAGACTATAATTCGCACTGCTAACACTTTTCACTATTCTTCTTGTTAAATTTAATTCTCTACGCGTCAATAAATCTCAGAAATTACTCATAATTATAGAAACCCTTTAATTGCATCCCTAATTTTAAAACAGTGTTCACTTTTTTACAATCGTTAACAGGAAACGAGTACCTAATCAGTTTTCCATCATTTCTGAAAAAGCTTCATTTTGAGTTGATACAGTCTTGTGTTAGTAGTGCGATATCATGACATCATGCATGACCATTTGAGGTCAATTCTAACTTATATTTCTGATTCTAATGATTATAATTCTGTAAAGTCATATTTGGTACGGTCGCGAATCATCAATTTTACCTGACACTGACCTGCAAATTGCAAAAAATGTAAGTAAATTGGAATTTCGCGGGCTACGTTACCGAATCCCCCGTTTTATACGTGATTTCGCGGTAACATCCAGGTAGAATGTGACCTATATTTCTGTATGTCGGTCCCTGAAATTCCAGAAATTCAGTGTCAAACCAGCTTTCAGGAATCTAGCCCTTTGTCGTTTATTAACGTATTTCCTATTTTCTCCAAAGGATTTTTTAAGGTCCTGGAATTTATTAAAGTACTAGCTGTGCCCGCGACTTCGTTCGCGTGGAATAGTGACTTTTGGGGCAGCTAATTTTGAATTACATATACCGTCTACAGACCGGGCATTTGCTGTCCGAACCCTCTGAGAACTCAGGCGAATTTCCCTATCAGTGAAAGTCTCAGACTCACCCGATAGTGCTTGAGCTTCAACATCGGCAGTGAGACGTATTTCTCATTCTTCCTGTGTTTCCTTAGACCGAGCATTTGCTGTCCGAACCCTCTGAGAACTCAGACGAATTTCCCTATCAGTGAAAGTCTCAGACTCACGCGATAGTGCATGAGCTTCACGATCGGCAGTGAGACGTATTTCCCGTTCGTCCTTTGTCTCCTGGGATCGAGCATTTGTTGTCCGTACTCTCTGGGAGCTCAGGCGGGTTTCCCTGTCAGCAAAAGTCTCAGACTCACGCGATAGCGCGTGAGCTTCGCGATCGACAGATAAACGTGCCTTTCGTTGTTCCCCGTTTTCCCTATTTCGAGTTGTCATCATTCGAGAACGATTTGAACTCAGTCGAGATTCTTGTTGTCGAAGTTTCTGCAGCACGAAACCCAGCCTGATGTTCCTCAGATTCCTGTGATCGAACTAATCTCATCCTTTTAGTGGGAGAGGTTGGATCTTCTTCGAGGCATTCTTACAATAAAACAGTACTTACTACTTAACACACAGTTATTTAGTAAACACGTACTATCGGAAACAATTAAATTATAAATACTTACAGATTATTATACAGTCTAAAATTATCACAGTTTAAGTAATAAGTGTTAAGACGTGTAAACCAAACGTACTTACTTTATAAAACAAAAGAATTGCTAGAAAAATTAATTACTAACCTGAGCTAATGAACTTATACTTAATAAAGAAAATTACTTAATAATATTTATAATATTTATATACAAACCCTAAATACAAATTAAGATAAGTATACCGAAAATCAGGGAAAGAAATGCCTAACCTATCATAAATGCTTACAATATTTATTTCGTCGTTTCAGCCGATAGACGTCCACTGCTGGACATATGCCTCCCCCAATTTTGGGAGGGTTTGCCATAATCGCCACGCTTGGCAGGCGGGTTGGCGATCGCAGTATGGTATGATGGTGGAATACATAGAGAACGCTGCTGCCCATTCTCCGGTACGACCCTTAGTCGCCTTTTACGACACCCACGGGAAGTATGGGGTGGTGCTATTCTTTAAGTCCGGCACCACACAGACAAATATTTATTTACAAACCCTAAATAAAAATTAAGATAAGTAAATACCCAAAAATCAAGAAAAGAACCGCCTAACCTATACCAAATACTTACAATATTTATTTACAAAATTTTAAAGAAAATGAAGAAAAAGAACCTAACCTACAAACCCTAAAATAATAAATAAATGAAATATGCAAACAGTCAGTCATCATCATCTGCCTAGCCTTTTCCCAACTATGTTGGGGTCGGCTTCCAGTCTAACCGGATGCAGCTGAATACCAGTATTTTACATGGATCGACTGCCTATCTGACCTCCACAACCCAGCTACTGGGTAATATTATACCCCTTGGTAAGACTGGTTGTCAGACTTTCGGGCTTCTGATTACCGCGTAACGACTGTCAAAGATCCACGAATGACAGCCGGGGACCACCGGCTTAACGTGCTTTCCGAGGCACGGAGGGGTCTCGGTATGTAAAGATGGTCGGTCACCCATCCACAGACCAACCGCGGCAAGCGTAGCTTAACCTGATCGATCGACCTGTGCGGCTGTTATTATTTAGCCACGGGCCCCTCTAAAATATGCAAACAGTCAGTATTCAAGCCACAACGGGCGAGGCCACAACACTGCGTTGCGGCATCGCATCGTAAAAATCTACGACGCATTGTATGTACGACACTGTACTGTGCGACGTCGTTTTTGCGATACGATGCCGCAACGCAGTGTTGTGGCCTCACCCATACTCTCCAGGATACGCGCGTTCACTGAATACCTTAACAAATGTTCGCCGTGATTCTTTAAATTGACATAACTTTTTCATTTATGAACCGATTGACATGAAATAAACACTAAATGTTAAGTGAAGCTTACTTCAATATATTAGTGAAAACCGCATCTAAATCTAATAAGCCGTTTCTGATATTAGCGTGCACAAACATACAGACAAACAGACAAATAGACAAACAGACAAAAAAAAATTTAATTACAATTTCGGGTTTGGCATCGATATAATAACAACCCCTGCTACTTTTTTTTTATATATTTCCATTGTACAGACACCACTTTTCTACAATTTTATTATATGTATAGATATACGCAGTATAGTTTGTGAATCACGGTTTGTGAAAAACAAAAGGAAAAACACACAAATTATTGTCCATGCAGTATCTACGAAGGTATGGAAGTAAGCTTATGATCAAAACGCATAAAACCATGTCCTTAAAGTCCTTAAAGTCTGAAGCAAAAAGTGACTTTATCGAAAACCTCATCACAACTGAATGACAATATAGTACTGAAGTTTTCCTAATGGCTTTAGTTTGGCCCGTTTTGAAATAGACAACTTTGACCCATATTTTCTCTACTTAGTCGTGTGACAATTTTCCTGTTTCTCTTTCTTGGCTAAACGATTGTTGTCGAACTTTTATCTTTATCATTCCAGCGACTTATTCGCAACCTTTGTACCTATTTCAACGATTTTTCTTATCTTTACAAGTATATTTCTGAGATAACGCGCCGATTTCCAAACATAACTTTACACAATTAACACTAACTCCCCCAGACGTAATAACAATGAAACTTCTATTGTATCTCAAAGACTGAGTGTTGTTGGACTTTTATACATACAAATGACATACAAATGAAGTAAAAGTGGGGCTAATTAGAAGGTAAGG
Organism: Mesoligia furuncula; assembly: GCA_916614155.1. Classification (NCBI taxonomy): domain Eukaryota; kingdom Metazoa; phylum Arthropoda; class Insecta; order Lepidoptera; family Noctuidae; genus Mesoligia; species Mesoligia furuncula. The sequence continues at coordinate 14,689,540 of OU744796.1, forward strand.
CGAGCAGCTGTTGCTTAGCCTAATTAGCGGTGTTGTGTACTAAGTACACAACTTGTACATGCAAGCAATAGGTACGTGACATGATTAATTAAATGCTAAGTAATTGCTAGCTTTTCTGCACCAGATTATATTCTACGGATATATCAATTTGCCTCCTCAAACACTATGGTAGGTTTGTTGCTCCAAGACTCGTAGTCTTTAATTTAATTTTTAACTACTTTGGTGCATGGCCATAAATAACACCTTACGAAAACGTTGATGACTTTGACCTTTGTCACACATTCATTATACTCGTTACTTGAAAAGTTTAGATTTATATATAGATTTATTTTAAATGTATATTTGTTTACATGTAATCACACTAATATTATAAATCCCAAAGTTTGTGAGTGTGTGAGTGTGGGGGGGGGGGGTGTTTATATGGTCGTTACTTCTTCACGCTCAAACGGCTGGACCAATTTGGATCAAATTTGGTATGGAGGTAGCTGACACTTATACGGTAGAAACCGCGGGGCGCAGCTAGTATTGTATAAAGTATTGTATCCTTACATGGTTCATTGTCAGGTGCTGGACCACAAAATTGTACCTAATATCTTTGTTACTACTTCAGAGTACCTAATGATTATTTAAATTTTATGGACGTGACATTTTTGCCGTCAATTGCATCAGAAGATATAAGAAGGTTCATGGTTAAAAGATTTTCGTAAATGGACCTTATATGATTTGATCCAACGAAAAAGTATTTTTATTAAAGGCAACGGAAAGACGGAAAGGGGAGCAGTAAAGATCTTTAGGAAAATGCGTTTAATGGTTTAATTTATGAAAACTAAAGAAATCACTCTACTCTTCTCACTCTTCCAAAATCAATGTAGGTCAGGTAAATAACCAATGTGCAGCTATGCCAAGTTACACGAGGCTAGTTTATGAAGCTGGGATAGCAAGGTTGTGCTAGTAAGCTAGCACTCTGGCCTTAGTGTACACAGACCTGTGATAATTAGGATGGGGTTGTATTATTGAGCTAGTAGCGCCCCCCACAACCGATTTGACTATCCTGGCCTGTGTACAGTCGGTGATAGCAATTAACTGACCCCCCTAAAAATTACTCGATTTTGCACCCTCTGCTCATAACATTAAAGGTTATTCAATATGTATGAGTTTATCAGACTAACACTACTCGATGAACAGAAACAATAAATAATTTTGATACGCAAACTTGAGCTTTAAGATGTTGGTGTTAGGTCATTTACTATGTATATGGGTATTTGTTACGCAACTTCCATTTTTATGCAGCAAGACTTAAAGGTTAGGTTAATGTTCTGATAATTTGTGTCATTGCTACTGATACCTTATTTCATCTGTCTTACCCAAGTTAATCTGGTGTCGTGGTTTGTGTGTAAGGCTGAGACGTGGAAGATGCAAGTTCAAGTCCTGTCTCAATGTTTAATTTTGTTTTCAATAAGTATATAAATTGTTCGTTAAGTATTTCTTGCATTATTGTAAAGAACAAGCACATCAATTAAATTAATAAAATTTTCATTTTTTTCAATAAGTGGGTAGTTAGACGTCATTATGCGTATTCAACAAAAACTGCTATTGAGATGATATTAAGAATATGGGGTAGAAGAATAAATTGAACAAGACATTCTATGCACAAATAGCAGTGAATACGCGCGAACATTTTTACCTTGCCTTACAAATTGCGAAAATCCACGCCTTTTTCCTTTTTATTAATTATGAGTTTTGATACAGTTTAATCGTCATATTGTCTCAGTTGTGATTATTTAAAATACAAAATAATCTATTTGTATGAGGAGAATAGCGATTGCTAGGAAACTTAATATAGCGGTAAGTGTATTATTTTTTATGCTTCATTTATACTTATAGCTATTCCTTAATTTGTTAGTTGGCTTAAAAACTTGTGAATGAATAATAGAAAATTAACTGTGTTTCATTATGAGATCATGTAAAGGTCTAATGTGGTTTATCTAAACTTATTCGAAAAATTATGCTTACTTCGTTACTAAAATTATGCTTATTGTGTTGTTTCAGAGAAATACAGTCAGATTGTGGCTAAGACGTATTGAAGAGACAGGGAATATTCAAAAGGATCGTCCTGGAAAATATGGCCCAACTTGTGACATCAACATGGGAATTCATGAGAGGAAGTGACTGTTGTTGGAATATGGTGCGCGGTATGCGGAACCGCTTGCAACAAGTAGTAGAAAAAATGGTGCTCCACTTCGCTATTAAAAGCACCACTGAATGACTTCAGTGACCAGTGTTGGCCACAAACAATACTAACGTGTCAGTGTGTGTGTTAAATTAACTATTGTTATAATTTTTAACGAAGTATTTCGCATACCTAGTTTTTGTCAAAACCTTATTTATAACTAAAAATAACTACTTACAAAACAAATTGATATAGGTAAAACATTAACACATAATGCTATTTTATTCAGTTAAATGATATTTAATGTGGTGATGTTATTGTTATGAAATAAAGAGAAATACCTATATTTCTAAATATTCTAACATGTTGATTCACTACATTAAACTCTGTGAAGTATGTAACAACGTTATTAGTAAGCAGGTAAATGTTACCTATATCATTTACGTTATTCTTATAATAATTTTATTTATAAAATAAAATCGTTTTTACCATCATTATCGTTTTTTATTTCTGTCCAGCTTTTTTTTGTAGCTAAATTTATAATTTATTATTTATGACTTAAAAAAATATTGTAAAACAGAACGCGTAATAGACAATAATATATTGGTTTCGAACTCACAACCTCATTCTCGTCAGCTTACTACAGCTACTACCAGACCACACGAACATAGTGAACGTCGTTGAAATTAGCAATTATATTACAAGTTAAAACAATATTCAAGATCATACCTACCTTGACACTGCGTGTTAAAGTTCAAATTCGAATAACAATTTTATTAATCATAGACGACCAGTTGTTCTAGTTCGACAAGCTTACTGTTAACAAGCAGAAGGTTCAAATTCGTTTAATTTTTAAGGGGGTCAGTTAATTGCTATCAGCGACTGTACCTACTAGTTTCATGTGGCCGGCGAAGCTAGTACCCAATCGCTACTGGCTTTTAAATTTCCTAGCATCGTGTAAACAGCCAAGCCAGGATATTACTGGCTTGCTATCCTAGCTTCAAAAACTAGCCCATTGTAACCCCCGGCCTTACGGTCCCTATGGCAGTGCGGTCGGGAAAATGCTTTATAAGAGGATTTCCTGGAACTGCGGATTAAATCCCGCGAAATATTTATGTCCATTACCGTCACGTCCCTCACGGTGTTTGTGGGGGCAGGACTGAGCGCTAACTACTAAATACCTATACTTAACTTATGTAGGTACTCCTGCGATCCTGGTAACCCGACTTTTGTTTCTGCTATTTGTAGTAGGTACAGTTTCTTTGCAAAAAAAAAAATCCACCGCCCATTGTATATTTTTAGTATTTGATCATTTTTTTTTGTTATGTATTTTGGTGGTGTAAAATAAAATCTGTATAAATAAATCGTTTATTCTCTTTAAGAGGTTTTTCTAAAGGGGTATTTAAATTAGCCAAATAGCAAAGTCGAGATCCAGTTCCCGACCTTTACCCTTTCGGCGCGGAAGGCTTGACATAATTTTAGTTCAATATAAAATGGCGTGGTCCCATATCCCGTACAACTGGGAGCGGCAAGGAATTGTTGAATTTTCCGAAGAACTACTTACTAAAGCAAAAAGTTTGTTTTCCATAATTGACAAGCCATTAGTGTCTGTTAACTTTCGGAATACAACAACGGCCCACTTTGATGGATAGCAAAGACAAGTGGTTATATAGTCTTTGATGGATAGTGACGTTCCATTTTTGATTACCTTCCTAAATATTACATAACATCGCGGTTGTATTTCCCCAAGGGTTGGGCAGGGGTGTGTATCTTTTCAGTCCCTACTACGCCCACAAATAGTGCGAGATCCGGTATAAGAAATATATATATATATATTTATAAGAAATATATATATATAAATAACATGAGGATATCCTCATCTGTTATTTAATGATAATAAAGAATATATGCTAGATAATGTGTGCATTGATACATCGCAAATAAGTTGCCTAACTAAATCACATGCCGATGATGTTAAACAATAAAATGTTTAATTTATTTTGTTTGATCAACTTCCTCGATTAGTTATTTATGGATGTCGAGCATCAGCTGAGATAATATACCCAAAGGAATTGAAAAAATAAAGGTTGCCTACTTTTCTCTCTGCGCAGTCACGGAGTTGCCGGGTATAAACAGGTAAGTAGGCGTTATTAATGTACCCTCATAAGTTATTTAATCTAATTACATATCAAATGAAAGCTTATTTTATTCCCAATCCAACCGTATTAGGTTGCCTTGTCAAAAAGTTTGTTGAATCCATGGTTGCCTAAATTTAAAATGTTAAATTTCCTGCGCGAGCGTTGAGAGTGACAGACAAAACCAAATCTAATTAGTAACAAATGAAAGCCGTTGGTCATAGATCCAGCAGAGCCTGAAATACAGGATTCTCGATAAGTTCAGAAATAATTTTACAATTCTAACTTATAAATTTTATTAAGTACGTGATATAATAATGGATGGTTGAACAAAAGTAAACAAAAAAAAAATAAAGAGAATTTTGCTTTTTTTATTTATTTATTTATTTATATATACTTTATTGTACACCAGAAAAAACATAACAAAAAAATACGATTTTTAATACAAAACATACAATGGGCGGCCTTATCGCTTTCTGCGATCTCTTCCAGGCAACCTTGGAATGGACAGTGAATGCGTGGATATAAAAAATGGGGTTGTTAGTGGTGCAAAATAATATACTACAATAGATACATAGATATATACATGTATAATGCTGTATAATAGATACATAAATAAATACATACTAAATATACATATAAACAACGAAAATAAATGATGACTACAGATTATTGCAGCTACGAAAACAAGATCACAACAACAAGTAATGTTCCTTCACGAGTCTCTTAAATACAGCTAAAGATTGCGCGCGTTTTATTTGAACTGGCAATGCATTCCATAAACGAGCGGCCTGAACAGAAAAGGATTTGTCGAAAAATGTTGTAGAATGTATTAATTCATATTTGGCATTTTAAGCTTTAAATTATCCGATGATCTCAAAAACTTCGTGTGGGAGTCGCAAAGATACTGAAAACGTTTTTTAAGATAGGTAGGGGTGGAAGGGGAAAAGAGCACATTATACAGTAGGGACAGAATATGAGCATTCCTGCGAAGGCGAATTGGTAACCACTTGAGCTTCACACGAAATTCGGAAACATGGTCATATTTGCGCAAACCGAATATGAACCTTATACAGACATTTTGAAGGCGCTCAAGTTTATCAAGTTGGTCTTGGGTAAGGTCAAGATAGCTGGCATCAGCATAATCAAGAATGGGTAGAAGAAGTGATTGTGCAAGCGCAATCTTGGTGGCAGTTGGTAGAAAATTACGCAGTCTCTTCAAAGATGCAGCGGATGCAAATAGCTTGCGGCTAACTTCCTGTAGTTTAATTTTTTTCTATTTGATTAAGTACCTGGTGCTTGTTGACACAGGCCTACACTGTCCTCTCATATCTATTAACACTGTAATTTGAAAACATTGTAAAAGCCAATTATTTTTAAAAGAGTAATCGTGAAAGTTTCTTGCCCGCTCTTCTCTGTCATAATCAGCCTATAATGTTCCCACTGCTGGGACACAGGCCTCCGCTCCTCTCTTAATTTGTGGTAGCCAAATGCAGAAAACTAATGGAAGAAGATTGGGAGCGGGATGTCCGATTTGATAATATTTGCGAACAAGAGTTTATAATAAATTTACAAGATTGTTCTAGCGATTCAGAAACTGATTCAGATATGGATTTGGGGTGTACTCGTTTAAGAGAATAAATGTATTTTATATTAATATATTCGTTTAATTTAGTAACGTTTGTAATTAAATTAAACCCAATTATATGTTACATTAGCATCGATAATAGTAAGAAACGTCGATAATTTCTATTGACAATTCATTATATCCTGACAACCCTAGGAATGTCAGTTTGACATATAATATGTCGCAGAGATCAAGCTATCTTTTTTATGTAGTATAGTAGGTACTCCATTTCTTTACAATTCATTGTGTCATCCTAAAATTAATTCAGAACAGTTCGTTTATAACACAGTCAATGCCAACTTTCTCATTTCTATTCATAGCGTTTACGAAGATTTCTGTATAATCTTCTTATTTATGTTGGGTAATATTTTGTTCCACACAATATTTATGTATATTTTGTCTTTCGTATGTAGCATGATGTGATTAGGGCAGACCTTTTTAATCTATGGGATGTAAAATGCTTTTGCCACTATATATACTAAGAGATATTATATTTCACCCATCGTTGAAAAAATTATCGTTAAAACAGTGTGATTTATAATAAAAGTCCTCTTTGATCGAATGAGAATAAAAATATATCGTCATGTGTCCCAGTCCAAATAAGTATAGAGTTTAAAATTTAACAAAAGAGACACCCTATCCTGGGCGTTTTTCCTTCTAATAAAGCTTCTCAAATAGTTCCATAATATATATATTGCAGAAAGCCGTAGCTGTAACGTTGCAGTAACCCTTAGTTTGAAGATCACGATTATGCATAATAAATGACCTGCCGTTCGCCTCGGTCGCTGCATTGATCCATTTGCTTCAGTTTAATATTTTAGAACCGTTTTTCACAAGCACTCTTGTAGTGAGATATAGCTATCTGACCAGTTTTGAGTCTATAGGACAGTAGAAATAGTATGTTGATAATGGGCTCGTAATATTTTTCTTGTAGAATTGTATTGGAAGTGGGCGTTTACGCTTGATTCTTTGTTTTATCCAACATATAGTTTTATTACATAAAAAAACATAAATATCAACACACCTGTAATCCCCGAATGGTTAAGCAGAGGTGTACCTCTAGTAAAAGTGCGCAGTGCTTTACACCCAACCCTATTTCAACTTAAACAAATTTCAACTTTATTTCAATGACATTTAAGTTGATTTCAGAGTGCCTAGCCCTATTGAAAAAGTTATAAAAATGTTTGAAGCTGTAGCGTAAACTGAAGGTTATTGTGTAGGAATTAAAGTTATTTTTCCATTAATTCATATTTGTTTACATTTTGGCAAATAAATCGTGAACGCAATTATAGTAGTACACTACACCCACATTTCGCCACTAGTTTATGTTTAAGTCCCATGTAATATGTTTGGTTAAAATGTTCAAAAAAGTCACACTTACATAATCACCACGCTAAAACTATCTTTTTGTTAAGTTTTCTAAGTTGGGTTACATACATGCAATCCATTTTAATTTAGCCTAGTTTGAACATATTCATATACATTATTCGTCTCTCCATTGCTGAGCTCAACACACTAACCGTTTATGGTCGCTCGTTGTATGCTCGCTGCAGTTCGACGCTATGCCTAAATTCCTGACTTGGAACGGTAGCCCCTAATTGTGTTAGAACAATTAGTGGTTTGCACAGTCTGTCGCATACACGCATTTGCACATTATATGCATCAATTTCGTGGGTGTTTGGCCATAATATAATATACCTACGTAGGTACATGATCTTAGAACATATTACTGTAGTATTGCCTGAATCATACAGGATGTATCACGAAAATGTTATATTATTTTATATTATATTATGTTATATTATTTTAAGGTTATATTGAAGTTTTGTATGGGACAGTTGTTAATTTTTTTGCGATTACAATGTTGGTACCATGGAGAAAGTTGTTCAGTTTGAAGATCTGTATCCCTCTCTTCATCATTTAAGCCGAGAGACGTCCACTGCAGGACATAGGCTTCTCTCGAACATCGCCACTTCGACATCTTCTCGTATCCAGCGGATTCCTACGGCTAAATGCACATGTCATCGGTCCACCTTCTCCATCACATTTCTGATACAGTCAGTATACAGGGTGCCTCTTAACATGGATTCAGTAGGTACATGATTCTGAACCTTTATTCGACTTTATTCGGTCGGTTGTAAAGAATAAATTGCTTTTCCATACATTTTGACCGCGTAGGTATTGGTAGGTAGACACTTGTCTATGAAACAGCAGTTTTTTTTTGATAACTCACGTATCTGTCTACGCTAGAGATCTAGAATCATGTGCTGAATTCATGGATACATTTTGTGCGTCGATGTCTTTGCCACCATGTATAGTTCTTCTTTTTGAATCGATGATACAACATAAGTCTTGTTTACCATAAATACTTACGTATATATTTAGGCCCCGTAGCTGGCCTGTGGCCATGTTGGTTCACTTCTGCCGTTAGTTCGATTCTCATTCATTTGTTTCTCAATGAGACTTTGTTGCTTCTGTCACAGTATAAATTCTGTCGTGTAACCACCTTATCACCGTGACTGATTAAATTGTTAATCAGTCACGGTGATAAGATGGTACAGATGATAAAGATAATGTACACACTGAATACTCGCATTGGTATGTACTCAGTGTGTACATTATCTTTCTAGTGTATTTTTTGTGTGCGGGTTGTCCGTGGCAAATTGCTTTTAGCGATAACACTGTCAATGGTAGCCATGTTTTCATGCCTGTGTTAGTATTCTTCGACATAATAAAAATCTTGAATTTATTCACTAACAGACAATGTACAGCCTATCGCTGGGTCTAAAAGCTTAAAATTTTGAAAAAGGGCTGTTCGATTTTTGAATTTTCAAAAATCCTCTCTCAGGTACTTATGTGTATTCCTTATACACATACCTGAGAAGGGATTTTTGAAAATTCATGCCATAAAGAGATTAAATAGGGGATGAAAGTTTGTAATTTTTGCCGAAGGGAAATATATCCTATCAGCTGCTTGTTGCCGCGCGCCTCAAAGAGATGTCAGCATCGAGGAAGAGGGGCCAAAGGCTGCCGGGTCAGCGGGATTGTCCGAAAGGGTTACCGCTGGCCCGGAACATAAAGGGCTAAGGAAGGAACACGGGTGGGTTTTAGTCAGTAAGAGTCTGACAGTCGTCGACAATTTTGGGAGCCTATTTGGTGAAATGTGGAAATATGAATGTGGAAATAGTTACGACTCGTAACTTTATTGTTACGAATGATATCATAGAGTACATGAGTGAGGAATGGTGAGGACTACATGTTCGTGCTACTGTTTTTACTATCAGCGTACCTACAGTTAAAAATAATTATATAGGTACTCTATGTATCTAGCTAATTGAGGTATTTATTCCATTGTGGCTTGTAAACTATACGATATAATGTGATAAGAAATAGCGTTTTGCTGTGTCACTATTATTAAATTGTGCTACAATCATATCCGTTCTCGGTATTGTTATCATCACTTAGATGGTTCTATGCTGAATCAAATGTCCGGATATATTCCCAGAACTTTTGTTTCAATTGACGCTGTTAAACAATTGCTATTTAGCGGAAAGGAACATTTAGAACACATATAATTTAATCCTACTGTTTACACTTAGACGGGGGCGTTAATTGTGTGTTACGAGATAACACAAACAGTTAATTAGCCCCGGTCCCCCGGATGAGTTAACTGCATATTATTTGATGTCGTGTCGTGTTTTCTTGTGGGCTTGGGTGTAAATATGACGTTTTTTTAAGACTAAAAGGCCGTTTGTCCACCGCCATGTCAACGGGACTTCAACGAGAACGAGATGACGGTGCCGAAGTAGCGATACATATTACATACATAGACATACATTTACTATGGCCGCGTGTCCATCGCACGCTACCGTCACCGGGAGGTCACGTCACGTTCGGTTCGAATAATGTCGTCTCTTGTTGACGTCTCGTTGACGGTGGCGGGTGGACAAGCGGTGTATGGGTACAACCTGACTACGGTCGATCGACAACTTCTTGTCACATTTTGAGACGTGCTGACATATTTTGTGGTGACGGTCGAGGTAGATGAACCGCCACCAGTCTCGTTGCACCCTCAGTATCTACTATCCTTTGGTCTCGGAGGTTACTATTTTTTGGTGAACAATTCAAGAGTCTGGATTTGTGCACGGTTGATAGTGGATTAACATAACATAATCAGCCTATAATGTTGCCACTGTTGGGACACAAGCTTCCTCTCTGTGAGAGGGAGTGGACCATAATCTACCACGCGGACCCAGTGCGGGTTGGTGGATGCACAACGCGAAATGTGAGTGAACTGTATATGTACACCTCTGCATAACCCATTAGGGATTACAGGCGTGATGTCATGATTGTATGTTAGTATGTGTTGTTTTTTTAAACCTCGACCTTTACTTATTGAGTACACATCTGGACCAAAAGTGATTTGTCGCCGTGTCTTGGGTCTGCAAAGTCAGCCCCAGTCATTTATTCTAAGGTTGCACTTGGTCAAAAATCGGCATCAGGCAATGAGCTAGCGAGGCGATCAATCACCACTTCCTACTCCTCCTTCCTCTTATGCTTCTGTTTATCAGAATGGGGCCTTTGCCCTGCAGTAGTTGAACTCTGGTATTATAATCTCATTTGCCAAAACCGTAGGGACTTCAAAATCGTACCAGTTCTTATAAGTGTTTTCAGTTCGTAGAGATATTTTCATAAAATCGTCATTGAATATCATCGAAACGGTCGGGAGGGAACGAGGAGCATATAAATGGACTTCATTTAATGGAAGCGGCAAACTAACGGATTTAAGAGTTTAGTTTTAAATTTCATTGCGGTTTCCAGCACACGTATTGCTAATAAATAAGCCCAATAAAATGTTATATATTGTTCTTGTTAGAACTTCATATAAAAACAGGACCGACAAAAAATATATAAAAATCGTGTTATGTGAATATGTTATCAAATTCATGTCTTTAGTAGTTGTTATAATGCGGTGATTCTAATTGTTTTTTTTTGGTATCGTTTCTTTATCTCTGATTTTGCATCAGTGTTAAAAATGATCTTTATATTTATTAAAATAAGCTTGCTATTGGATTGCTGCAGTCTGTGGTAAAACAACTGTGAAAAGACTGTACTTTCGAGGTTGGTGCTTATACATACAATACAACTACATTTATCTACTGCTGCCTCTACATGTGTTCCAAAATTTTCTTCGACCGTTTACATTTTACATAAATGTCGAATACCAAACACAAAAATATTATACTCTGGTGTAACAAAACTGTAACATCACCGACACTGAAGCAACCCAGGTGGCCTACTTACAAATATATCCATAAGGATTTCATGAATTGATTTGAACCTTCGAAACCCATTCATCGTAAAGCTTACACCTAAGTACATAAAGGGCAAAATTAAACGACGAAGACTGTGGATTTTTATGTGTTAAAAACGTGAGATTGCAGGCCAAATAAAGTGTGTTTGTTAACCGTGGTTTATTTTATCCTATGCATAACTTTATTCAACCAATATAGTTTACTGCGTTTTTTTGAGCTAATGGGAAACTTCAGAAACCGGGCAAATGTTTCATTTGTTACATAATTTTGCCATAGTTTTATCTGGGAAGCAATAAAATAGAGGCGTGTTCAGTTTACTTCATGGGCATGAATATTTGTTTTAATGATTAAAATTATTAAAAAAAAATTCTTGTGACACCGTGTACCGTACACACGGTACAGACCATATTTACAATTCAGTTATTCACGTTACGCGTCAGTGTTTGGGTCACAGAAATGCATGTGTACCAAATTTCAACTTAATCGGTCCATTAGATTCGGAGCTAATTGGCTGTGACAGACGGACAGACAGACAGATAGACAGTAGACACACGAGTGATCCTATTAGGGATCAGTTTATTCAATTGGACGTAGGTACGGAACCCAAAAAAAGATACGGCTAAATTATTATACATTTGGCCGTATCTTTTTTACACCAACACCATTTTCCGCGGAATACACAAAAGATTATCACAAACCAAGCTATATAAACTAAAATCTATACAAATTACAGTCGAAGTCAGTTAAAAGGGCAATCAGGCTGTCTGTAGTTACTAATCGAACTTTAAAAACAAATAACCAGTCCGTCGTCGTAACTTCGTAAGCCAATAAAGACAGTTTAATGACAAAAATAAAGCAACATTCACTAATAGCACTATGAATTGCAAAACGAAACGTAAATAAGTGCAGTTAGACGTCGGGCGGCGTCGCGTCTGTCGGATTTGTCGCTCGAACAATTTCCCCTCATTCTTCGACGTTGGAAAATGAAGTGCTTTTTCCATTTCCCGTCGTATGTCGCGTTGCTCGAAAGCTCGTGTAGGTGTGAACCGTGTGGAGCGGCACTACGGCTCGAGCCTTCATATCCTGTGTGTGCCTGAATGTGCTCGAATCGCGAAATTACCTAGATCTTTGTGTGAGATTGATCGTTGATGTACGCACTGTGATAGTGTTGCTTGTTATTTATAGTTTTCCTTTCTTTTTCATTACTTTTGTTGGTGTTGGGATTGTAATTCGTCGGTTTAGTGTCAGTTACTCCACAAATAATGATTTCATTATTATATTTTTATCTGTATAATCCCATGCAAATTTTTTACCATTGTACCTAATCTCCATAAATGTATCTAATTAGTTTTATCTACAATAACTGGTTATTTTATATCTGGCAAAATTTCCTTCTAATTGCTTAAAATGACGCGGATTTTGGTATTACGTAAACATGGGATTCAGGGGACCTGAATGGGTATAGAATTATAATAATATATAATATTCTGCCCGTATGGCCCATACTGTGGCAGAATCATAAAAGGATAAAGTTATGAATCATAATACAGCGAAGACAGCTCGTTTTTCTTTTTTCGCTGCACTACGTAGGTATAAATCAAAGAGACTGGAATTTGATTTGGATTGGATTGATTGGTATTTTAGCACAGACAAAAAATAAAACTGAAAAATCTTTCACCAATGGGATTTTATACGATTAACTTAACAGTTACTGTCCATTATGATTCATAATGTACTTCTTTGCAAAGATCCCAGAGCATCCCACATGATAAATGTGAGTTACTCATAACCAAAATGGTATAGCTCCCGTCAGAAGGTATCTCCAGATACCTTCTGACGGGAGCTATACCATTTTGGCCGCTCTAACAGCGTAAAGGAGGTACGCAAAATTCACGTTTACGTCATCGTTTGAATCAATTACTTCAAAGCAAAACAGAGTCACCGCAAAACATAGCTACCAAAGATATGTTAATTGATCTTCATCGCTATGAAATTCCTTGTTATAAACGGAATCACAAATTTACGGTCGGAATCGGAACGGGACCGACCTCTCTGTCATAAACAATGCCTATCGAAATGCAAATATTTGTCAACGACCTCCACCGATACGAAAGGACAGTGGGCGAATATGATCCGATTACGAGCGGCATAATTAAGACATAATATGCCAAATGAAAGGGTAAGTTTATTAAAATCCATTCAAGTGATTTGGAGAATAGTCGAATGATTGATACTGTATCATCTCTATATTGTGCAGAAGATTTGAACACTGTAGTGTAGACACCAAGGAAACTATTTATGGCAGCATAAAAACTTAAAATCACAGGGATGGATTTTAACGCCCTTTTGAGAACTTGAAGAACCCTTCATACCCTCTCATTTGGCATAATATATATCCTAATCGTAGCCGCTCTTGGCTACGATTAGGACCAAACTTGCCCACTGTCTTTTGCGGCTGCGACGATCAATTATTTATTTAGTACTAGTCATAGCAGCCATTCTTAGATTTCATCGATCTGTCTGTCGCCAACTGAAATATTCTATTACCTACTCAACGCTACTCGCGACTTCTCCCGGACAAAAACTTCATCGCCACTATTGACCCGAACAGGGAAAGCTTTGAAAAATCACTGATTATTGAACATCTTTCTTCTATTTTATGTTGTTACTTTATATCATAGAAGAAAGATATCAAACGAGTCATTAATTCAATTTCACCATATTAGGGAAAAGCGCACGAAGCGAATTTGACATTTGTCTCTTGGCATGTCCCTATTGAATGGTATTCCGAATAAGTTATATTTTGGGTTTTGATTTGTGCCCTTTGTGTCGCCCTTTGTAAAATTTATATCTGTAGTATAAATGGTGTATATAATATGGTGTATTCTATTCTATTTATTAGCGTCAGAGTTTGACATATAATTTATTGGTCCTTACTCCTTACGTACATCTTTTCTTCGCACCGTTTGAATGAAGGCTGTACCTTCAGGCAATGCCTCATCGAGATGGCTGTAGCGCACCTGTACACTTCCGGGTAGGGTTATTTCAATAATGTATTCATTACACAAATAGAACCTCGCCTCCCGACTGTGTGTTCCTTCTTTTATTCATATATTTGCTCTTATTCCTGCTCTAATTTTATTTTGAATACCTTACCATGTTTATAAATAAGTTAGACGCATTCTTGGGAGTTGAAGCTGCAGAATGATTTTTTCAACTTATCGTAAAACTTTTAGACATTAATAGTTACAAAGGGCACGTTAAACCGATGGTCCCGGCTGTCATTAGTGGATCTTTAACAGTCGTTACGGGTCGTAAGAAGCCCGAAAATCTGACAACCAGTCTTACCAAGGGATATCGTATGACTCAATAATAAACTAATAATAATATCCTCACAACTGATTTCGGTCATGGTGGCAATCTCAACGGAGATTAGCCAAGTACGCAGAAGATATTATAGTGCTCAACTGTGTGCACAAACACAGGTGCACCAACGGGGCAGTCAATAACTGGGTTGTGAGGTCAGATAGGCAGTCGCTCCATGTAAAATACTGATATTCAGCTGCACCCGGTTAGACTAGAAGCCGACCCCAATATAGTTGGGAAAAGGATAAACAGTTTTGATGCGATTATAGCCCATTACTTTAGGTGCAGACTGGTTGTTTTGTAAAAAATAATCATTAACCCAAAATGTGGTCATTATCTTGAAACACGACCCTGCTTATTAAACTGATAGAGAAAACAATGTTTGTAATGTTCGAACATAGGCTTGTTCGGAAGGTTGATTATTTATTCCATTAATTACACCGATACAGGTGTATGTTATGTTACCCATCTTCGTAATAAAGACCTACTCAAAATTAATTACTACATGAGCAGGAAGGTTAAGGTTTGATGTATTTTTAGCCGGAACGCAGTAAAATGTCTTATTTGGCAGCTAAATGCCTTGGTGTTCTGTAACAACTAACATTCTGCTAATATAAGAGTCAATGCTAGCAGAATTAGGTTTCTGATTATTTATCACATTATAGCTCCGATGAAATACAATCGCCCGTAATGTCCTTCAAATGTCCCAATATGAATGAACTACAATAGTCAATGTCCTTCAGCGAACAACATGATGACACATTCGTGATGACAGTACCTATCGCTATCAGCGTATCTACATGAAGATGCTGTGAAACAACTCAGTCACATTTTTTCACACCAGAAAGAAGAAAAGTATTGCCTGATGTTTTCCTAGACCAACCTAATAGTACTTTTATAAGCAGAAATGAACGTCTGACGTCAAGCACTGCTGGGCGAGTAGATAGGTATATCTATATAATAGGTGCAGTGATTATTGTGAGCATTCCCCTCTTCCATTGTTAATTACAAACAAAACTAGCGATCCCTTCCGGCCGGATATGCTTGGAGCGTACACAACATGATGCTAGTCACACCGTATGTTTGGAGCATGTAGGGCTACCACAGAATTAACTTTTTTAAATTTTATTTGGTGAAAAAGGCAGCTGTGTTGAAAATTCAATTTTTTTTTTTTTCCTTTCGATTCGTCCTTCGAATTCTGACAAACATCGTTATAATACTGCGAAATTGTTTTCAATGAAAAGAGTAGACTTTTTTATGTATCTTCTGGCCTTCGTCAGAATATTACCATATATTTTGCATATAAATGAACCCAGTTTTAGAATCGCCAAATTTTTTTAACGCACCACTCCGTAAATAAATTTAGTGAAGTGCAAAAGTTAAAATGAAAAGTTATATATTGACACTAGTGACTCGATAGAATATGCTGTCCAGTCCAAACAATAGTTCATACAAAAATTCCACAGAAAAATGGACGTTTAGTTTTTCCCGAATTTTTCTTTTCATAAAACCAAATTCGGACTCTTATGAACATTTACAGCCGTTCTTTAGTGACGCTTACCAACAAACAACATTTCATTTTTATTTAGATATATAGATTATCTACGAGGTAGGTATAGGTATTATATTTATCTCAGATTTTCGAATACTATTTTCCTTTTTTCTCTGTTTAGTTGGCAGCCCTAGAGTTCAGAGAGATTCCTTCCCGTGAAAATGCTGGCAGGGGCTCAGCGTACTATTGTGTACGTGTACCAGCATTGTTTTGAAACATTAAGCAGCGTATTAATCGGTCTGTCGCTTCCGAGACGTGTCTTCAGTTTACGTTCACTAATCTCAGGCTGGGGCCAGACGAGCGTAAATTGTCGTAATTTGCACCCTCCAAGATAAGTCGAAAAATGTATGTATTCAATCTATTTAATCGAGAAGTCAATTAATCTTCTTGGTTTGCGGACGTAAACAGGCAATTGTATAAATCAAGAAGCAGAGTAGGTCATTTCTACAATTCACTTAAAACTGCTTCGACAACCTGATTTACGCTTGTTATATAGATTCTGTAATGAACTAGATTTGATTGCTATAAAAAATTGAATCAAGGTTTATTCTTCAACACCGTTCTACACCACAGTTTGTAGGTGCTCTTTCAACGAGCTCTCGAGATGCAATGTGCACTTGAAGCTAAGGAGATCATAAAGCGTTATGGCTTCAAATCTTTCTAGAGCTTTCAAGTAAGGGTTTCGAGAAAGAGCTTCAAGTAGCTCTTGAGATATCTCGTCGACAGGTGAAAGTTATTCGCGCGTAAAATTCGCCAATGTTAGGCTGATGCGCCTATTTTTCAAGAATTTTACTCATTAATAGGCGATTGAGGGATTAAATCAAGAGGCGTTGATGGTAGAAGTAGCTTAGATTTCCTTGCAATGGTATATCGAATTAGGTATGTACCTACATAGAAATAAACATTAATTCGTCAATCCAAAAGTTGTCTTTAAAAGATCGCTTTTAGCAATAAATTCGCTTGTTGTGTCACCTTATGTACAATTTCTATTGTTATATCTGTAATATATATTGTGTGGAAATCGGTTGTCATGGTATGGGCAAGTAATAGGTACGGAGGAATGAGGAAAATGTGTGAGGGAAGTTTTGAGTATGAATGTCGATGACAATAAGAGTAGGGAAAAGAAATTATGTAGGTATGTACTACTGATGATATGGTAAGAAAGGGTAATAAATTGGTAATAAATTTGGGATACGGCCAGGAGAACGATGTTATCTGTAATTCATATAGTATACATACTAAAAACAACCGACTTCCAAAAAAAACACTACTACAAATTGAAAAATAACTTTAATTTCGGAAGTCGGTGTCTTTGGTTCCGCATTTTCTATTATCGACACCGACTTCCGAAATTAAAGTTATTTTTCAATTTGTAGCGTTTTTTTTGGAAGTCGGTTGTTTTTTTTTTGTAAAAATGTTTTTATTTTTCACTTTTTAGTTGGTCAGTTTGTAATTTATCTAACTTACAATAGCCTAATGCCAACTGTTCATCACCTTTTACTAAATATTATTTTTCCCGATGCTGGGACGTTAATTGTTGAGGAGTCCTCCCGGTAAGTACCAGAAGAACTCCTCAACAATCACTCACCATACGCATTGTGACGAGCATAAATTGCTTATCAAACAT
Source organism: Mesoligia furuncula (assembly GCA_916614155.1). Classification (NCBI taxonomy): domain Eukaryota; kingdom Metazoa; phylum Arthropoda; class Insecta; order Lepidoptera; family Noctuidae; genus Mesoligia; species Mesoligia furuncula. The sequence continues at coordinate 14,707,332 of OU744796.1, forward strand.
ATTAATGTAATCGAATCGCAACCCGTGAAATATTTGTCATTGAGTAGTTCCGATGGCCATCTGTGGTCTTCATCATCAGCTCCAAATGACAACATGACTTTACCAAATGATGATTTCCGAGAGCAAAAGCTCAAGTTACTTTAAAAAATACCCAAATCGCTATAGGTTTGCCTATAAAATTTGAGGGTTTCCCTCGATTTCCATGGGATCCTCTCATCAGATTCTAACTTGATGATAATGGGACCACCTCGAGAGTATACCCTTTCAAATAAAAAAAGAACTTTTGGAATCGGCCCAGCCTTTTTCGAGTAATCGGTAAACATACACAAGGTAGCTATTGTAAACTGTTGAGGAGTTCCCTTAACTGTCCTTCGTCTTCATCATCAGACCCCTAATGACAGTCACAACCCATCTAGGTGTAAAGTTCACAACAATATAAATTAATCAAGCCCAAACACAAGGTAACTGCTGTAGATCGTTGAGGAGTCCCCTCGACTATCTTTCGGCTCCATCATCAGATCGACTCCAGGCCTTCATTAAATTGTAGTGCTTTAAAATACTTAATGAAAAAGTTAACAAACGCACTGGTCGCTCCTACTATTTTCGAATATTCCCCTCGATTTCACTGGGATGCCATCATCAGATCCTGGTTTCCTTATCATGGTACCGCCCTTGGCATATATCCTTTCCAACGAAAAAAGAATAATCAAAATCGGTTCATAAACGACGAAGTTATCCGCGAACACACATAAAAAAAAAAAAAAAAAAAAAAAAAATATATATACGGTCGAATTGAGAAACCTCCTCCTTTTTTGAAGTCGGTTAAAAAAAAAAAAAAAAAAAAAAATATATACGGTCGAATTGAGAAACCTCCTCCTTTTTTGAAGTCGGTTAAAAAGTATTCCACTCGTATTCTAATATCTTCATCTTTGTTATTCTCTTAGTGAATCTTTATTCTGCTGTTACATTAGCAGAATAAAGATTCACCAAGAGACAAGAGATAAAGTGAGTTGCTAGCTGATTAAGGACTGATTTTTCCAACGCCAGATAATTTTATCCGAGGAACAATTTTGAATTTTTGACAGTTCTGCCATACAAAATCTGTCAGACGTCAATTTTATTCCACGAATAAAAATTATCTGTTGATTGAAAAATCAGCCCTTAAAAAACAAAATCAAAAGAAAAACAGTACAGATTTCACTTCAAGGCAAAACTTGAAATACGGGTACACAAATAGATTTAAAGGTAGACGAAAACAACCTGTGTTTTGTCGGCGGAAGAAATCACGATTGGAGCGTGACTCCGTCAAATTACTTGCAGCTCTACTTTTACAAATAGATGTACAGACTTGATTCATATAAAAATACACGTGATTTATTCTAACTTATCAAATAGATATTTACATTTATAGTAAGTCGTATGATTTTTACAAGCTTTAATTTACCTTCACTTATTACAGGGGCATCCTACATCGCGTAAACTGTGACCATGAATTCAGCACGTTTCTAGACCCCCGAGCGTAGAAATGTTTCAGCGGTTATTAAAACAAAAAATCTGTTGTTTCATAGAAAAGTGCAATACCTACGCCGTCAAAATGTATGGAACAGCTCATTTTTTTTTTTAAATTTCAACGCGGGCTGTTTCGGAATCATGCACAGTCAGCAACAAAAGTCGATTAACAATTCAGTTTTTTTAATCTCAGTTATTGAGCAAAATATTAACACTTCAGTATTTTTAATGTCAGTTAGTGAGCAAAATATTTGTTCAAAAATGCATTGTGCTTCTGCTGCAATTTTGAACAAATATTTTACTCATTAACTGAGATTAAAAAAACTGAAGTGTTAATCGAATTTTGCTACTGAAAGTACCTACTGAATCTATGGTTCCTAACAGGTTATGGTTCCTAACACCCTGTTATAACGTGTAAGCTAGTTTTACACTCCTTTTGGCTTATCAGTTTGAAAGTTTTTATACTCCATTCGTTAAAAATATAATTTTCTGTTCTGGAGATAAGTCAATGCAGAAAAAACTTGTTTCTTTTTGTACATTGTCTAACAACTAGTCTTCCATATTAATACTTTAAGAAATCTTGTAGATGTCCATTGTTTAAAGACTTCCAATAAATATTGGACAGTGATAATATGGTTAAAATTTTTTGTTACCAGCAAAATACCTCCACGAAAGGGTCTCCAAAATTATCCAGTAGATCCATCATATTTCTTACCAACTTATTTTTACCTTTCTAGGTTTCGATTCTACGTGTACTCGGCGTACGTGGAGCGCCGGACGGTTGCTGCCGTGCGCATTATCGCGGCGACAAAGACGCGCGGAGCTGACAGCGTGCTATGCCGCATGTGGCTGGCTGACAACCGCACGCTCACCCTCAGAGCTAAAGTCAAGGTAAGGCAGTCTACTGTGTATTATAGATGGATGGTCAACTAGGGACCTGCTTCTGTTTCGCACCGTTTTTTACGACTTGGCAAAACATCGAGATTTCTTTATTATAATGTTAGTTCCGTCAATTCAAAATCCGTTGTGTAAGTTTGAAGAACAACACGGTCACACAGACCGATACGAAAACCGACTTTAATTTATAATAGGTGTTTATAGATATAATAGAAATGAAATCACTTATCAATATCAATCAACATACAAGAAAGAACACCTTCCGCTAGAGATGTGTGAGGTAGCTGAGCCATGTTAAGAGCGTTTACGCCGAGCATTTCATACAAACTTTCAAGCCCTTGTTTTTCGAAATGAATGAACCATTTCAATGAAACTTCATAGCAGGATACAAAGGTCTAAAAATTAACTTAAGAACATTTTCGAAAAATAGTGTTACAGCCAAATTAGACTGCTTTTAAATTTTCCATAGAAACAGAGATTTTCAGTTGTCTTTTCTATACATATAATAAATCTGTAGAAGGGTCAATTCTGTACATTGAAAATATTGAAAAAATAAATAGCGGGGGGTGTTGCTGGATCGATACCAAACCCAAATATGTGATTAAAAAAATTTTTGTCTGTCTGTCTGTCTGTCTGTCTGTCTGTCTGTCTGTCTGTATATGCAGGCATCACGTGAAAACTAACGGTTCGATTTCGATGAAACTTGGTATAATTATACCTTATTATCCTGGGCATAAAATAGGATACTTTTTATCCTGGAAAAATACGTAGAAAAAAAAATCTTATTTTTCGGTTTTATTCAAAGACGTTGTTCTGTAGAACCGCGAACACACGTTGCATTACCCGTAGTGGATAATTTTCCATTTCAATTTAAGAGAATACAGTTTCCTGTAGCTTTGTGTTACGCCATGACAATAAATAAGGCTCAAGGTCAGACCCTAGGAGTTGCTGGCGTAGATCTTACCGCGAGTTGTTTTTCACACGGGCAACTTTACGTAGCTTTTCCCATGTGAGCAGTCCAAGAAATCTTCATGTTCATATTCCGGACGAGCTCACTAACAATGTTGTGTATGCTGAAGCTCTCAATTAACTTTCTGTCGCATTGTCACGATCACTTTTTTATTATTGCAAACTTTTCGTCATTGTCAGAAATTTACTGCTACATGCTACTTATCAAGGTCGGAATTACTATGAAAAAAATACTTACTACAGAACGCGAGCTCAACAGCAGTAGCTCAATAGAGGGATCTCCTTAATTATTATAGGCTTAGCCGTATTTGGGTCCAATAGATATTTATAAGATGTCATTGTCAGAGTTACTCAAAATGGAGAAATAAACCATCCACGCGAAGACCGACATCCGCGCGGACGGAGTCGCGGGCGGAAGCTAGTTTTAAATAAGACATTTCGCGTGGGGAAGATGTGCCATGGAGATGCGCTTTGGAAACTTAGCTTCGTTGAGCCGATTTCTACCAGGCGCTAAGACAAGCTACGCTTTAAAAATGAAACGATCGTATTGGTTGATATCATACATATCACATCGTTTGTTCCACAGCTTAGCAAATCCCTGGTGGAAAGGCAGCCTTATTGCGTAACACACTCGTAATCTCAATCATGAAATTTTAATGTCGTAGTACGTCATATCTATTCTCCACCTCCTAGAAGCAGACAGAGATAGTTTTTGGAGCCACATTGGCTCTAACAACTATTTTTGTCTCCAGAAGCCAAATATTCTGCTCTCTACCAAGCCAGGGTCAAGGTAAAACTTGTAAATAGCCCCAGTTTACACAGAGTAGGTCTAAATAGCGGAGCTCGTTGCGGCTTAGAAAAGGTTTAGCGACAAGAATTCAAAAAGGTATGCTTTGACGGTTCGGCCGCGAGGGCGGGACGGATCAATGAGAGTCGATTAGCCAAAAGGTTTCTGGAGGAAATGAGATTGTGTTATGGCGTCTTTAGTATTTCCGCAGATTATTCAACTTAGGATAATTTCCCTTTTCACACAGCTGTGGCAATGAACATTTCAAATCAGGGTAATGCAAGTTTTATTGCTTGTGTTGTAATTTTTTTACAGCCGTTGCATTTATATCTGTTGATTAGATTGTATAAACGAAAGTAAAGAACATTATGCGTCGTTCCGTATTTGGTGAATGTTCTTGTTTTTCTAAACCTCTGTCATTTTTATGGATTTTTTATAGCTTTCATAATGACGCGGACGGTTGGGAAATAAAAATTTTAAAGCTCACGCTGTGAAAACGCTTTATTATGGACGGTATTTTTATTTCAAATAAGTAAAGTTTTTGAAATGTGTGAAATCAATGCATTGTTCTCGTTGAGCTTCCTATCTATTGAGCTTTAAGAAAAGGAAAACAATATTACCTACCTATTAAATGTTTTTGAGTTTTTCTATCAGTCTCATGAGCTATCCAGAGTCTGGAATGAATGGTTGATAGCAATAAGGTCACCTCTCTTACATGGGATTTAAAAATAACTGACGAAATGTGGGTGAACAACAAGTACCTACACCTCTGCCCAACTCTTCGGGGATGCGTTTGACAAAAAGTTACTCACATTAGTTAAGGCCGCAAGAAGTAGCAGTTGAATGATAGTTTCCGAGATCCATCTCACCTTACCTTTTTGAACGGCAAATGTTCGCAGTTCCGAATGCCATCAAATCCAATTCGATTCCAACTAAAGTGCCGGTCGATAAAACATCAGAATTCTATTTTCACTGGGAAAGACACACGTGTGCACAATTGGGAAAAAGCTGATAGGGACTTGGTTGACGAGCTCATCTAAAAAAAGGGTTTTTATCATTTTCGTCATTTATTACACAGCCGTGCCGGGACTGTTACATATGTGACATTTTTATGTCTTTTCAACACGTTATGTCTTTATGATCAATCATACTTTGAACTTGAAACAACTGAGCCAGATGAGATGTGTCTGAAGTCAATTTTACAGATTGGTAAACTGAATCACAGTAACATTCTGTGTTCATTCATCATTTACTCCTTAATTTCGGGTAACAGTGTAATGAGTGTGATGTAACGGTGAAGGAAAACATCGTTAGGAAACCGGCCTAGGACCAAAAAATTCGAAGGTATGTGACATCTACTAAACCGCAATGGGCTCGCGTGGTGCATTACGGCCCACTCTCTCTCACCGAGAGGAGTGTGTTCCGTATCCCAGCAGTGGGATCGTAATAGGCTGCTGTAATGAGCGTCTTAGAAGGAGGATTCAACCTTTAACAAGCGGCAATATGTACTTTAAAATCTGTTATACCCTGGGCAGTAGATAAGCCTCATTACCCGCTAACAAACTCTTCTTACTTATTTAAAAAGTCCATTGCATTAAGTAAGCATTTAAGAGGAAATGGGTCTTTTCTCCATAGAAACGCTCACGCCTGTTTTCTTCCTGGTTAATGACCATAAACATACTAACACTAGCTATAAGATATTACTAACAGTATGGATCTTTGTTGTCCGAATAAATAAATTTACTAAGTATTATTATTATACTTAAAGCAATGATTTTTTACAGAATAATAAATATTAACTACTTGTATGTCCCTATGTTTTTCTTTTTGATGATAGGTACATTATTTTTATAAGCACTCCATAAACAACCTCAAAAACTTCCGATTTAAACTGTTGTCAACAAAGGCCTAGTGTACAAATTTGACAACTATTAAAAAAGAAAAACATAGGGTCACAGTCACTGACCTGTATTATACAAGTAGGTATGTACCTTACGCTTACTAGAGGTCAGTGGTCACAGTATATTATATCCCTCTTAATCAGTTTATTTAATATCTTTTAAATTGGTCCAATATTGGAGGAGGAAATAGGCGAGAACCAAACCTTGAGTTATGACTTTTTACTTAGGCTTTTTCAAAAGGTTCTCCAACCGCATTTCCTCTTAAGGGTAAACTAGTCGCAAGCTCGAACTCACTGTTGTTCAAGGCCAAAAAGCACGCTGTCTCACCTGGCTTCGTGTGCGACAGAGCTAGTATCAGTGATGAGCAGTTAGACGCTAGTCTACACGAACAACGTCTAGTTCTCACGCACAGAAACACCATTCCGAATTGATAGGCGCGTAAAAAAATTCGAAAAGTGCTTCGAACCATCGAGTTTTATGAAAAAACCTCTGCATAAATCAATTATAAATAAAGTTTATTTAACTCTTCGATAACTGATCTTTGTCGTTACGGACTTGGTTTTGAAGATTTTACAGTTCTTTTATTACTTATTCACACCCAAAGTTACGTTAAAAATAGCAAGAATACTAATCTTTGTTGGCTCATAACTTTCAAATGGCTTTTTATTTTACTATTCTGTTTCCGTACAGACAGCATTAATAATAAGACAAAACGATAATTATGACGAAAATGTCACAGTGGAGCAATACTCTCCCGAAATTTGTATGGAAAAAATATCGACTAGTGGCACATTAAGGTACCTCAACCGCTCCACTCACTCCACACGAATAGAACAGTGTCGATGATGATTATGTTTCTTTAATTTACAGGCAATCCGTGAGAACTGGAATCTAAAATACAGTGCGACATACGTGCTGTGTCTCCTGCGTGGCTCTGGCGTAAAGCCTCAGGAGACGGTGGGGGCTTCCGTGGCGGTAGTAGCCAGCAGCAAGCCCAACAACCCTCCCACCAACCTGCTGGTTGTCCTCGATACGGAACCCAAGGCTGGTATTGAGGTATGTACTGTGCCATATAGGGCCCTATACCACAAAACTTTACAAGTTACAATTTACAAATTCGTAAATCTTACAGGTGTCTGTACCACAAAATTAAACTCTAAGCCACATAATTGTAATGGAAAAACCTTAGAAATATGTAAATTGTAGTGACTTGTGGATTGTAAATTTTAACAACGCTTAATTGTAATTCCTGGGATACGCATTTTTTTCTATAATGTAAAGTGTTTTTCAAATAAACTTGCGATAAATGTCATTCAACCACCCTGTACCAAAAAGTCCAAATAACTTACGATAGATATCGTTCGTCATACAAAACTGTCGCTAACATTGCATCGATTGAGTTTCATAATACCAAACACGGAGTAAGTCAATGTTTTGATCGTGTTACCGACACTGCCCATACATTTTTTTCGTATGGTTTGGAAATATTGGGATACATTAGTAGAAGGAGGTGAACAAACTTTATCGCAAGTTTATTTGAAATGAACTTTAACAATTTTGTACAGTTTGTGGGGCCCAGGTGTAATGTGACACAAATTGTAGTGTTGTCCAACTATAATTTCTCTAACGAAGTGAAAGATGGGCAGTCTTAATAGCTCGATTTAAGACTACTTTAAATAATATGAAAGGTTAAAGTATTATTTATTTAAACTTTTCGCACAAAAAGGTACAAAGGCGGACTTAATGCCTTAATGACTTAAGTATAATCTAGGCATAGGTTTTGATACATAGGCAACTACGTCCTGCTTACGTAGCATAGCACTTTCCGTAGCAAAATATCGTAGCGTCTCCGTAATGAAAGGCTACTTTGAAATAAAGTAGGTACTAAATATACCAGTATAAGAATGAAACGAACAAATATTTTTCGTCCCACATTTTGGTGACCGTGTTAAAATAAAACAAGTACGGAAAATATTATTCACACCTGTCGATAACACCTGTATTGAAATAGATATTATGTATGTACGGTGTAAACACGATGTACCAATTCATATCTAAATAATGTATGTGGGTGTTAGTTTAGTATCCTTTTATCGCATTTTGGACTAATCTCGAAGAGTGATTGATAGAGCATTATTGTATGTATTTTGTAAAGCATTAGGAAACAATACAGGCCTTACACCAGCTAATTTCGACTTGCGACTTTCGACTTCACAAAAATCCTTTCCGGCCGATGGCTTCAGTCAAAGGATTTTTGTGAACAAAAAAAAAGAAATTTTTGTGCCATAGGCTTCTACTCGTTCACCTTTTATACCCTGTTTTTGTCCAGACGGTAAAAAAGACAGCCAGTATAAAAATGACAAAGTAGATACAAATGTTATGCCATTCAGGTCCATGACATACAATTTGAGTAAAAACATAAGGTGTATTTAGTTAACATTATTGATAATCACACTAATATTATAAAGGCGAAATTTTGTGAGTCTGTTTGTATGTTTGTTACTTCTTCACGCACAAACGGCTGAACGGATTTAGATGAAATTTGGCACACAGATAGTTTATAAACAGAAGGCCAATTCTCGTAATTTAAAACGTTCAAAATCTAGTCGCAGTCGTCATTTCGGCGACAAACAAACGTCAAAAACTTGTCAAAATGTAGGGAAATTTAGAGGTATTTTTGACAGATTGAGACTGAGATCAGACTGTGAACGTTCTTAAAATTACGAGAATTCTCAGGTTTAAGGGGGGCCGGGGCCTGCGAGGAATTTGAAAAATTGGTATTTGAAGAAACTATTGCCGTCTCCTTACCTCAAATCTGCCCCCGTAGTGTATGATAGGGACAGCTGCAGCTCAGACCGAAATTATCACAAAAATTTTGACAAAACGAAAACTGGGCCGATTCTATTATTTTATACGTACCTATTAACATTTTAAGAAAGAGTATGTTTAGGTTCCTACATATTTTTTTTTTATATGTTAAAAACTTTTCTTATTTGTCTGGTAGTCCTCTAATCACAGCGGTAAAAATAGGGCATTTTTGTTATTTTTAGAGGGTCATATTTTCTATACTGATTAGTTGCTGAAAAAAAGAAAATGACGGACGCGTTTACAGCAGAACTTGATTTTACGAAAAAAAAAATTTGCTCTAGAAGCATTATTCAGGAAGAAAAAAGGGAATACATTTGTATGGAGAATCGCACGCCCTGTTCCCCTCTTAACACATGGGATACTTTTTATGCCGATATTCCCACTGGATCGACACTTATAAGGGTGAAACCGCGGAACACTACTAGTTAGTAATAAATTGGCTTCAAAACGATACACTGAATCACACTCAATCTTTTCAGTCAGGTCAGGTCAGGTCAACTCCGCTACCAACCTTCTTGACTGAATAATATTATCACCATAGCAAGTGGAAATGCTTAGGTGCGGTTCGGTCAAGTGCTGTTGAAATCAATGCTCTCGAGTGGAATACCTCCCTTTTAGAGCTATGTCGATCATGCCGACATCAAAAATTCTATAATTACAGGAGACCCTACATATCTGCGTGAAGCCGTTTCACTACTCGTTCAACCGCGACGAGTGGCTGGTGGAGTGGTTTGAGATCAACCGCCTGCTGGGGGCTAGCCACTTCTACATGTACAATGAGTCGCTGAGCGCTACCGTCGCGTGCTTGCTCGACGACTACCGCAAGCAGGGGCTAGTCACCTTGCTCTCGTGGAAACTTCCTATTCTGTCTAAGGTTGAAATCAGGTAAGACATCGTAACAATAAACATAAAATCTCACGTGTATAACACGAAGGCTTAGGCTGCGTTTCCACCAGAGATGTGCAAGGATGCGTAGCGAGGGATGTGTGTGAAACAAACCAATAACGTCGTTTTATTTCCATAGCTTGAACTAAGTAAGCGTTGTTTGTGGTTAGTTTTACACACATTCCTCGCTACGCATCCTCGCTCATCTCTGGTGGAAACGCAGCCTTATACGATATAGATGCGTGTAAAGTACGCGACCCTCATTTCGACAGTTGGCGGGTGGGCAAGCCTATTGATACCAGCCGGGCAAACAAGACTTTTGGCTGCTGCTAAGAAATTCGTTACAGAAAACGCAATAACATGTAAATCCACCAGACCATCATGCCCTAGTAATGGTATTAAAGTGGTAAGGCTGAAGTGAACCCACTCTAAGCACTAGTGTGTACCTAAAGCAAGAAAATATTTCATAATATAGATTAATAATTTAATCTTAAATTCCTTCTACTTTCAGAACAGAGGGCCAGTTTGCCGCGTTCAACGACTGTCTATACAGGTCGATGTCGCGGACAGGCTGGCTGCTCGTCATAGATGTCGACGAAGTAGTGTTCCCGCGGCGGGAACGCACCCTACCTGCCTTACTGACGGCGCTGCGGGCGTCCTACAATCCGCCCTCGAAGGCACCGTCCGCGTTCCTGTTCCGGAACGCGTTCTTTTATACTAGTTGGGAGGTAAGAGTTTTCTTTTAGATTCCCATAGCCAAAAGGTGCCAACGGTTCCCTCTTCTTGTTTGTAAGTCCGTCTGTCTGCCACAGGGCATAAACTATGTATGTTTACGTATAACTGTTTTTAGCGTAACGACGGAACCCTGAGTGTACAACCCGACCCGCACTTGGCTAGTTTTTAAGTATGTATGATGGCTTTAACGAGTGCCGGAAGACCTAAGAATGGGGGATGGATTGTGTAAAAGATGATACGGTTATCCAAGGAGCTACTGGTTTCGCAATAAGAAAAGCTGGAATAAACATTAAATGCCAATTTTTATTTATTTATAACATATCAGAGAAATAAATCAATACCATTTCTTTTCAGGACGACCCGGAGGCTAAGGTACCTTTACTAACAGCGCGCAAGACGCGAAGATGGACGACGCCACACGCGCTGAAGAACCGCAGCAAGTACGCACTGCGACCGCGCGATGCCGTCGAGCTCGGCAACCATTTTGTGTGGGAGCTCGCGCCGGGAGCCAGCTCCGTGGGAGTCAACAATGACAGAGCCTTACTGCACCATTATCGGGTAAATGCCATGATTTTTAGATCCCCTTCGTGGCATGCTCTAAGCAACTTGTTTTCTGAGCAGTCGCTGTCACAAGACGCTGTCGTGAATGTCGCGTGTCGCTTGAGCCTGCAGCTAGGGTTAAGCATTTTACCGTTGCCTCAGTAGCCTTGGTGTGGCGATGTCTATGAGCTAACTTTCTGTCACTGCAACAACTAAATGTAGCCTTTTGTAGTGACTCTGACATAGGTAATTTGTATAGAATCTAGTTCTACTAACCACACATAATATGTGTTGCTGAGGAATTTGGTGCGTCATTTCTTAATCCCAGCAACTAATAAATAAATACTTTATTGCCATAAACTGGTTACAGAAAAATTTGAGACCCTGGTTCCAGAGTTAGGTTAGAGTATCTGTATTTTAGGAGCCAAAACACTAGGAAATGGTGAAGGGTTGGCGTTTTGGGGGACTGTGTTATATAATTGTGACGTTCAAAAATTAAAAGTAATAAATGATTTATGATTTTGATATTTGAATACCCAACAAGTTCACATAAAAAACTTAAGTAAAACTTAATTCCACAGCTCGCATGCGAATTTGGCGGCGTGAACTGCCTCAAAGTGCCATCAACAATCGACCGGACGTCACACCGTTGGAAAGATGAACTGCAGCAGCGTGTGATCGCCCAGCGCAAGCGCATCGAAACCGCCTGCCCCACGTAAACACCAAACTATTATAAACCATGGAATTAATAATACACGAATATGTGTCACCGCCTGTGCGGACTGTATGAACTTCACGTTCTTAGCAGCCACTGAACGGAATATGTGTTAGTCTTTGTAGACTTACGACTAAATCTACAGTCTATCCGAACTCTGAAATAAGGATTAGTACATTTTGTTTATGTATGTTTGCCTGTACTCCTCGTGAACCAGTGTGTAGTTCTGAATTCCGTAGTGGAAATAAGTTACTGCCTGAACAAAATGTGTGGTAACAAACTCTGGATGATGTGACAAAATCGTGTTATCTTTTAATTCTATCTCAACTAAACAGCAAATACCGAACGTGTCAAGTCAAGACGCGCGTGAAGCCGATCAGATAAACAGCAGATCGGATAAACTCACAGAGAGTTTGAAATGATTATGTTCCTCATGTATTCTTTTATTTTTTGGAGCTAGTCATTCGTCTCTTTAAGTATAGCAAAATTACTGTTTATTTTTGTATACCAACTTTAAACAAGTTTTCTTTCATAAAACTACTCTGGCTCAGTCGATAAAATCAGTAGCGTTATTCTTACGGCCAAACACCTATGTTGTGGCTAAGCGAAATTTAAGACAATAGATAAACAATGACATATCTATTCATTAATCTTCTTGCAGATAATTGAAACTATACGAACATACTTTTTTATTTTTTGTTGTTTAAACCCGACCGTAAAGTAAGTATGTATGTTTGTAAAATGTCAAAAGTTTAGACTTTACATTGAGTTAACATGTGTAGGTATCTTCTCATACGGAATTATTGTCCTGTCTTAGGTTCACCTTTCTCTGTCCTTGGATCACTGTCTACTTGACGGAGTAATACATTTGCGTGGTACCGATTTTCAGCTTAGAGTTACATTTCTTCACTTAATGTTATTCGTAGGGCAGCACTGGTCCTTCGAGCCGGATTTGAACTAGCGACCTATTTTTTGGATGAATGTTGTGTTTGTTTGTCACCTGGAACGTAGCGCATATATCCGACACGATAAAGTTATCGTACGCTTCCCCGATAACTGTGCTAGGTTCCGATAATAATACATACGTGTATCCTATTTTATCAGTACAAGTACCATAAATATTAATTTAAGCATATATAGTACACATAATTATGGTTTTTTACAGCTTCGGACTTGAAAATGAGTCAGCCATGTACTATAAAGAACAGATGACCGGCATTCCCGATGGGCCTTTAACTACTTATCCGTAACATCGATCATTAAAACGGGGGCAACCAAGGGGTCACCGAAGACTTTCCGACACTTTCGTATCGCAAGTTTACAAAAGTACAAAGGACATTGAACATATTTCGTAGTACGCCAAGGGATTCATATAAAGGAAAATTTGAAAAATTACAAATTAACATCATAAGCTGTTGAAATACAAGTATGTCGGCTTAATCTAGATAAAATAAGTTTAACTCAGTTTTGGTCGTATTACAAAATGAGGAGGAACATATTCTAACGGAATACAATATTATTTTGGTTTTGCGCTAAAAAATTCAGATTGAGCCAAAAAAATGTATGAAGGCTGAATGATGTTCATTTTAGTCGAAGTGTAAGATTTATTTCCTCATAGTAACAGGTTGTACAGGGCCATTACACACCTCTTTCACCTACACAATTATTTTACAATTCTTAAAAAAAAAACTTTTTCAAGGTGATATTTTTCGAGAGTTTTGAAAAGTTAAATTGATTAAATTTATTTGTTAGTGTTTTTGAAGTATCGATGTACGTACTGTGTATTTTTCGAACCTACTTTACTTGTAACTTTTGTTTGGTCTGTTTGAGTCGTCCTACACAAATGTACTTACCTAAAACTATCTGAGTTCATATTGTAGAATGCAATATATTGAATATCAAGTATGTAAAATAATAGTAAATATTGGAATTTAATTTATGTTGTAAACATGTGTACATTGTGTACTCAAGTAATGATTTAGTAATTTGATGTACGGCCTCATAGTATTCTATAATGCCCCAAAAAGGAAGCGATGGTAGAAAGCATTATTATCATAAAACCCATAATAATTACGATGGACCACTTCAATTAAGTTACATTCAAATAATTTTAATAAACCAAGTACAATTGTATAATTTTAATCTATTTACTTAAATGATAATATTAATGTACTATATGTAATATTTAGACGAAAGATTGTGCCATTCTGGTTGTATCGATCTATCGATAACTTGCTCAATGTTCGAACAACATAATCAGTATTAATGATAGCAGTCGCTCGATAGCAGTCGATATCCACATACCCGTCACGGCTGTGAAGTTTCACCAATTAATTTAATTTGACGTTGTATATGTCGCAGCCAACTAGCTTAAAAAGCCTTTCAGTTAAAAGCCTTTCAGTTAAAAGCCTTTCAGTTAAAAGCCTTTCAGTTAAACGCCTTTCAGTTAAAAGCCTTTCAGTTAAAAGCCTAGCCATTTTACTAAACGGCGCCATTCAACTAGCGGCCGGAATGAGATCTGGAAATGTATAACCAACCACGCTACTTCCAAAGGCTAGGCAGTTAATGAATGGCTAATTAAGATAGTTGGCAGCTACATACACAATCTATCTGTTATATTCAGATATGTCTGTCTAAATTAGTAAGAAAATAATATCGCTAGAAACTGTTGGAACTGTTGAAAGGGCAGGAGAACGATGACGATGATGTAATGCGTCCTTGTAAAACATCTGATTCAAGAAATTAAAATTAACCGGAAACACAAAAATATAATACCTACTTATTACATTACCTACATACTTATAATCCTAAGCTTTGAAGAATTTGTAAATAGTATTTCCAGTAGCATAATCACCTCCAATGCAAAAATAAATTACTTCGATAAATAATTTTAGAAGAAGCATAGTTTTGTGTAAGTAATTGTGTTAAAACGCAATGAATTCATGATTATAATGTATGTTTTATATTATGTACAGTAGAAAAAGCTATTTGCTATTTGGTACACAGCCAAAAAATATTCATCACACCAACAGTACAAGCAAGCTTTTATTTAACTTGCCTTGTTAGTTGGTATGTAATGGTCAAATCTTGCAAGCCGAATTAAAACCACTTCCTCTTATCCTACGGAGTTGAAATTTTACATATTGATTCTGTTTTTGTTTGTGCAGAGTAACTTTTTGATGATGATTACTTTTTGACTGCTCAGCAGTTCAGCACGCCCACAACATGGTATAAAAGTAGTTGCATGTTGCCTTGTATTCTAAATAGCTTGATCGACTGTACGTAGACCAACTGAAACTGTAATAATAAATCAGTTTAAACACAATTTGAATGACGTTGCTATCTTCAGCGAAGGATTAAGGTTTAGTAAATTTATTCAAGTAACTGTACATAATATTGTGTAATCGCCATGTAAATATTGTACTTAACCATACAATTAAGTGCACTCGTCTATGTTAGGTAATTATTTTGTACTATGAAATGTTGTTTAGCTAATACATCACGTTATATTTGCTACTTGTGACCACACTGCTTTTACAGCATTCTTTTTAACCGTTGCCCTAATTAATTAATTATTTTAACTGTTGCCCTAATTAATTAATTAATTAATTATTTTTGATATGATTATGTATCTACCTACCTACTATCTACTTCACTAGGTTTTAAAAAACTCGATGCTGTGATCATTCTGTGATCATTAAAATATTCACGGCAAATTATCGATATTTTCAGACATTAAAATGCAAATTGTTTACTATTATGAAATTCTGTTTACAATGTAAAAAAACTAAATTGTAACGTGACCTGTAGCTTGTATATTTTAGCAGACATCTTACCGTATAATGTATTTTAGAATCATGATTCTTCCATCTCATAATGTACGTATCTAAGTGAATTTGGTGTTGAGAAAACGGCACGGTATACACATAATAAAAATGAATGTAATGTCAAAACTGAGTACTTACAGTAAGAATAAATGTTTGTTTCCACTGAAAATGGAACTACTGTATATCTACAGGCTGGGAGGGAGTTACATCAACGCGCAAACTTTAACCATGAATTCAGTACATGATTCTGAACCCCCCCTTTTTTTTTTTTTTGAGGATGGGAAATCATCAAATGACTCCTCCCGCTCTGGGTGGAGCGGAAGGGAGTGTCAGACTCTTACTGACTAAAACCCACCCGTGTTCCTTCCTTAGCCCTTTATGTTCCGGGCCAGCGGTAACCCTTTCGGACAATCCCGCTGACCCGGCAGGCTTCGGCCCTAAGGGGCCCCTCCTCGATGCTGACATCTCTTTGAGGCGCGCGTGGAACACGTACGCGCCGTCCGGCACGGGCCTGGTCCTGATCGGGCGGTGAGCTACCCATTACTCTCCGCCCGCAGGCCCGCGCCTACGGTGGCCGGGAGTCGTCACGCGGCTCCCGACGCCCGGAGCGTCTCCCGCGGCGGCTGGGACGGGAGGCTCTCTCCCTGAGCCGTTCCGCCACCTCCTTCGCTAGCATGACTGCTTCGCAGAAGGAGGTGACTGCCTCCCACTCCCTCTCGCCCCGGACCATGGCTTGCACCAGGGCCGGACGCGAGAGGTCGCCGTCGCTGCCAATCGCCTCTACGAGGACACGGCGGTGCTCCGCCCAAGCGGGGCAGACCTCCACCGTGTGCTCCACCGTGTCCTCTGGGCATTCTGAACCCCCCTGCGTTGAAATGATTCGCCGGGTATTTAAAAAAAAATGTGCTGTTTCATAGAAAATAATCATGTACTATATCCCGGTTATTCCGTTTATCCACCCCAGTAAATCCACCCTAAGGTGGATACGCGGAAACGCATGTCCCTAAGCCTTTAAATTCCGTTTATCCAACTAGGCCTAGGGTAGTCTTGGACATGCATTTCCGTGTATCCACCTTAGGGTGGAATTTTTGGGGTTGGATAAACGGAATAACCCCTGAATCCATGGCAACAGGTTGCGCATCGATGTCCCTGCCACCCTGTAGTTCAATTGCAGTGGCCCTTATATTTTGTAAAATGAGAAGTCCAGGACTTGTGCTCTTTACACTAAATATTACAATGATATCCGGATATTCGTTAAATACCTGTGAATACCTATATTATCCGGAATACTCGAGCGTAAAAATATATCCGGATATTCGTTAAATACCTATATTATCTGGAATACTCGAGCGTAAAAATGGTGTAGGTATCTGGTTAAATCGGATATTGATCGTTTTAAGTGACGTGTCTTCTTTATTGATTTGCTAAATCAAGTACCTATTTACTACTTATTCTTACCGTGTATTAAGATAATACCTACCTTTGTTGTAAAATTAATCGGACTATCGATCGGAATTAGAAAGAAAAATGGCATTTAAAAAGTTTGGACGGATGTTTTTAAGTAGGTAGGACACACATCCTCTTAACGACCAGAGAAGCCGTCTGCAATAAAGGAACTGTGTTCCTTCCAAGATCCGTTGAGAAATTAGTATTCTGCAAAACTACACTGCGTTTCATTTTTCATCCCATTATTCTGAAACATATCAAAGGTGTACATGAAATCGAGCTGCTTTATTCTGATTATTTTATTTTATATACGTATTTTTAATAATAATCTACCATGCACAATATTTATAAAATAACTCGTGAAAGGGCTGTATGGATAAAAACTGGACTTAAGCATATAATTTGTATTTATGATTGCAAGACAATTTCTTGTTATAATCCAAAGAAGAAATATGAAAGAACACACTTTTCGCAAACTGTATTACTGAAATAACAAACTAGGCGACATATCTAACCTTTTAATTTCATATTTTTGGCAGCAATTAACATAGATGGTTAAATTATTAAAATCACATAGTAAAAATCTGCCTGGTTATCGGACTCCTAAGCATAGGTACCCTATCGTGTAGGTATACCTATTATAATCATGGTGAAGTTAGGTAGAAAAATCGTGAACATTATTGCCCGTTTTAACACTGTGACAAATTTTAATGAATGCCTTAATAAAAGCGCGCTGTTGGACTTTCAACTTTCGGCGGTAAGACCGAGCGCACAGAGCATGTAACTTTTTAACCGAGCGTTAAAAGTTCAACAGTGGGCTTTTATTTGGGAAAACGGGCTTATGTCAAGGAAGGCTGTGTGTATAGTCACGGCGGAGGGTAGAAAAGACTTTAGATAGGCAATTTTAAAATATAGTTCTTGTAATGTGTATCATCCACAAAGAACCCAGCATTTGTTAGTATTTCATTGCGGCGCTTCTTGTGGAGACTCAAATGTCTAATTCAGAACTTATTAAATAAGGGTGTCAATTTTATGCCGCATGCCAAAATATACTGGGCCCTTTATTTCAAGTACATTTTTTTTGTTTTTAACTTATGAACTAAGCTAAACAGCGTTTGATAGACAACTGGTAACAATTTTAGTGGCAAAAAGGATATTTTGTGTCTATATTTTATCTGTGATGTCTATTTTAGAGGTGTGGAGCTGTATTTGTTCAAAGGAGAAAGTGATTTGTTAGTCGAATGTTGAAATGGTCTTTTTTATTAAAATAAAAAATATTGATATTGATGTGTTTTTTCTGTTATACCTAAACCACTGAACGGATTTCGATAAAATTTGGCAGAGATAGATTGCATCTCGGGGAAGGACATAGGATAGTTTTTATCGATATACCTCGCGGGCGAAGCCGCGGGCGGAAGCTAAATATTAGTAGGACATCACGTACTAGCTTCTGTATTGAAAATGCGGATTTTACGGTCTTCTGAAACCGTCGTCCAACATTTTGTATGACCCAATTTGTAAGCCTAGATATGCATACAAAATGTAAGTAGTCACTTTCCTGTTTCTAACGGAAATCAGTTTACTTCTGTCTTCGGCGGTGGGAAGAAAGCGGTAGCATTGAAGTCCACCACCGCCAACTCTACGGAGCCCATACAGACCAGAGCTAGGCGGAAGATAACATTACCTAACGGTGTGCCTGGATAGACCCGGTCAGCCAATGAAGACGTTAGGAAATAAGATAATGTAATAAAAAAACTGATAGCTGAGATGTTTTTGAATTTACCTAGCAACTTAGCAAAACCTCGGACAGACAGACAGACGGACATGACGAAACTATAAGGGTTCCTTGTAGGAACTACGGAACCCTAAAAATACGAGGTGGCTAGTGGATAGGAGGGGTACAGGCGTGGATTGCTTAAGGCATCAAGTAGTCTTAATCCGCGGCACTGTTTATTAGACTGAGTGCCATCTGTCGATTGGGCAACGAAAACGTTTGGCGAAGGCTGTGGCGGAGGTTCGGCAATTCGCAACTTGCAACTCGACAATTGCTTAATGTGATTGTTAGCTTCGTGCTCATAAAGATGGCGTGATTCTATTCAATTTTAAACTCCCTTTGAAAGGTTAGAGAAAAAACTATTTTGGTTTTTATTTTCCTACTCGTAAATAGGTACAAAGTACCTAAATACTAATTCCATGGGTACAAGTACAATTCATTAAAATAATGTAGGTACGGGCAATTCAAACCGTTGCAGTAAAATGCGTAAGTTCGAATTTAATTACCTACGTTCTGCAGCTACAATCGAGCGAGCTCAAGAGCCTAGGAGCTGCAATTCCGAAATTATTAAAACTAATAACGTAAAAGAAATAAAATTCTGTTACAAGCTTGTCACACTTTTTTCACCAAACCACTAGGTTCCTGAAAACCAGAATCTACCTAGTCACCAACAGAAAAGCGCCGAGAATTTACATTAAATAAAAAAATAATACAATTTTATTTTTTATTGTTTTTGGGAAATACATAAAGTCTATCTAACGTAACAAAACCACCCCTAGAGTAAATAATGTTCCTAGCTCAAAACATAACTAATATCACGCTTGTTTTCCCGAAGCGTTAGGCAATATTTATCTGTAGTAAACCCACATTTCGACAGTAAGTCCCATGTAATAGGGGCGAGCCTGCCAACAACCGGGCACTGATCCGGACTCCGGGCTGCTACTGAGAAATTCCGGATGGAAAACTCCAACAACACTTAGCTCTGGGAATCGAATCCAGGACCACATGCTTAGCTGTAGCGCATGCAACCACTAGACGACTCAGACCACTCACTCACTATCACCACTCACCTTTTAGCTAGTTTCGCAAAATATTCGCTGAACACTATTTTCTATTATTTTCTTTCTCAGCAGTGGTGGCCGCTACTTACGAGTTGTAGGTCGTAGGTTCGAACCCAGACAGGCGCTTTACTTTGTGTAAATTATTTCATCACCACTGCTCTCAAAACGGTGAAGGAAAACATCGTGAGGAAACCGGCATGTCCTAGAACCAAAAATTCGAAGACGTGTGACATCTACCAACCCGCATTGGGCCCACGTGGTGGATTACGGCCCACTCCCTCTCACCAAGAGGAGGCCTGTGTCCCGGCAGTGGGAACATTATAGGCTGATTATGATGACTATTTTCTAAAGCATAACATTCAGTTTATATTGAGTAGTCATTGTGATAGGGATCGTTAAGCTGATTGCTAAGCATAAACAAACCTGAAGTCCTTGGTTAATTTATAATTTAGCTTGGGGCCTATAATTTATACTTCAGCGGAGTTACAAATCACGGGAGATAAGGTGCTGGCTGTGTGCAGCGGCCCGACATATGACTAATGATCACAATTAACTCGGAGGAATCGGGCCGCGACCATCACAAATGTTGTTTTTTTTTCACCTTTCAAAATAATAACAGAAATGTTTGCTGGTCCCTTTACGGTAGGTAAACTGTCCTATTTGATTTTTTCTAATCGTTTTTGGGTGCAATAATAGAGAAACTTGATCACATGGCAGGCTATTTTACTATAAGTACCAACAAAGGCCTTGTAGAAAGAGTAGAGTAGGTAGGAGTAAGCTTAAGGTCCTCTCTTTCTACTAAGTCCTGATTGGTTCCAACTCAAACGTGGTAATTAAATACCATACCATATTTTACGAAATGTTGGGTAGGTATGTATATTTTTGAACTGGAATAACTAGATTCTACTCTCTGTCTCATGAATGTTTACTGAGAGAAAACTAAATTTTGAGTTAAGCTCGCCTTTCTTTACCTACACATGTCATCTTAGAGCCAAGTACGAATGTTACTTGTGTACCAACAATAAACAATTAAGAATTCTCCTATGCAGTTCGCAGAGTGCAGGCAATTTTAACAATACCTACAGTTCGCTAGTCCAAAGCGTCTGTAGAGACGGCTAATTTGTGGACTTGGGCCAGTTTAATCAAGCTGCGAGAAACACCCAGCTGTAGCTGCAGCACTGTCAATAACAATTAATTCTTTGTGAACTTAACCCGAAATTAAGGTTCTTTGTTTACAGTATCAAAGTGCATACAAAGCAATAACGTCGGAGTTAAAATGAGCTATGTTGAGTCCTCTATTTATCATAATACTCGTAATATATTTTCGTCGTGGACACATTTTCCATTTCGCATAGAATATACTGTTGTGTCCTTTACTGTTATAATAATAGCTTCGCCCAAAAATGTGGACTAAATAATAATATATTTATGGAAGAAAACAAGATGTTTGCGTGTATGTAATGTTGCGTATTTTCATGGTTAACTTGGTAGTACACCCAAGCGTATTACGAGATTTGGTCGTCGTCCATAGATATATGTATATGTATTGAATATGGTTTCATTTCCTTGTATTTGTTGTATCTATCTACGATGAGCATCTTTTTATGTAATTCTGCTCACTTGTAGATATGTAGGTGTACACGTTTGCATATATACTTTCCAAGCTAAACTCGTAGCATTTTCCTACCGTATTTCTCAAATTGAATAGTGTCAGATTTGATTTCACATGTTTCGTTAGATAAATCTGGGTAAATAAGATTGGCACAAAGTATGGGAGGCTTAGTTGCCGGTAGTTACAGGATGAAGGTCATAGCACACGTATCAAATCGGAAAGGCATCGGCACCGTATCGCCTTTCGCCTCGCCGCCGCTGTCAAAGCGGATCACAAGCTCCGATACGGCGACTCGGCTACGGCTAGGCGAAGCCGCGCTTACGGCTCGCCGACCGCTGGTTGATGGTGCAGCAGGCAGGCCGAAGGGGTGAGAGGGGCAAGGGTGCACGAAGAGACGTAACGGGTACGGAGGGAAGTAAGTGCGGGGATGACGAGCCGTAAGCGCGGGGACGACGAGCCGTAACGCACCGCACCGCGGTTCGTGAGCTTGTCCCGAGACGAGGCCATTACGTTACGATTCCGACTAGTGTGCGTTGCGGTAGGGAGTTTCATACAAAAAATACTGAACGGCTCGAGTTGATACGGTGCCGATCCCTTTCCGGTTTGATACGTGTGTTTGATACCTTGATGGATATTATGGTGGTGCTGATAAAACGATAATTGATACAAAAATAAGTTTTTGAAAATGTTACAGACTTAAAATAGCCCATGAAAAAGTATATTTTTCTAAGGGCTGATTTTTCAATCAACAGATAATTTTTATTCGTGGAATAAAATTGTCTGACACTGACAACTGACATATTTTGCATGGAAGAACTGTCAATAATTCTAAATTGTTCCTCGGTTAAAATTATCTGGCATTGGAAAAATCAGCCCTAAGGGCTGGTTCTTCAATCACACTAATAACATTATAAGGCGAAAGTTTGTGAGTTACTTCTTCACACACAAACGGCTGAACGGATTTGGATGAAATTTGGCACACAGATAGTTTATAACCAGGATTAACACATAAGATACTTTTTATCCCGATATTTCCAACGGCATCGAAACTTATGCGGGTGAACCCGCGGGGTGCAGCTAATTTTTATCTGAGGAATAAATATTGCGGTTTGACAGCTTTTGTATAAAAAATATGTCAATCTGTAATATTTATACTTCAGGTATAAGTTATCTGACTAAAGAAAAATCAGCCCTAAGAATAGTATAGTTATGCGTTCTTTCGTTACAATTTGATCTTTCTACTGCTATTGAATTCACATAGTTTACCGTGTCATTCAGCTCAGTGCCACGGTAAATAAAAGTAGCTATAGAATTGCTGTGGGTTCCCGCATTGTCGAGGCGGGGGGCTCAGTAGCCGTGGCTTGGTCACCCACGATGAAGCGATGAAGAACCCGAGGAGGGGTCGTTCGTCAGGGCTTTTGCTGGTAAGCCGACGACGTAGCGGCCAACAAGTAGGTTACGGTGCCGCTTGGGCGAAATCGCAACTGAGGCGGGCCGCGATGTCTTATGGGAGGCATCGCTACCGAGGGTTGGAGGCCGCGGTGGGAGAGGAGTGCCGGTTTTGCGGTTCGCCGCTCTCCCTACCTTCCACGGCCTTGACGGGGTCGCCACCGTCTTATGGCGGATGCGGTGCGGCCGCAGAGGAATGTTGCTATGACGTTGGCCGCTCTCCCTATCCTCTGAGGCTGAAAATTGGCAGGCGGCGGTGCCATTGGCCTCACCCGT
Source organism: Mesoligia furuncula (assembly GCA_916614155.1). Taxonomy (NCBI): domain Eukaryota; kingdom Metazoa; phylum Arthropoda; class Insecta; order Lepidoptera; family Noctuidae; genus Mesoligia; species Mesoligia furuncula. Next base: position 14,730,583 of record OU744796.1, read on the forward strand.
TGCAGGGGGACCAAGGGTGCCCAGACACGGGGTCGTCTGGCGCCCATGTGCTGGTTAGGTCCCTGGGTTGGTCACGGCGTGCTTTGTGTTCTGGTGTGCCGGTGATGGGGAGTACTCCCCAGAGGAGGGTCCGGTGACGGACAGCTGCGGTGGGCTCACGAATGAGTGTTAACGCGTGCCCATGTTTTCGCCGTAAGCGGCAGAGGAGGACACCGTGGAGTTTTAGTGAGTTAGAGTCCTACATAACTGCACTATCTCCCCGTGGTAGTGCAAAATGCATGAGCATTTCTCCACGTTAATAAAGGAAAAAAAGGGCTCTCATCCACCGATGCACAGGCACGGGCCACCTTAATTATAAGACATTAGAACTCAATTTGCAATTATCATTATGGTAAGGGACCTACTAGAAGATCATTTGTGGTGGTTGTAAACGGAACAAAGTATACCTTAAAAGTGTGTACATAGATCTTAAATTACAACCACCGCATAATCTTCTAGTAGGTCTCCTTCCATAATGATCATTGCAATATGAGTTCTAATGTATTATAATTAGGGTATGTTTTAATTTGTAAAGTAGAAATACTTAGCCCTTGCAGAGAGCAGCGGGTGCTGTTCCTAAAACTTCTTCATGCCGTTGAAGAGCTTACTTCCGTTCGCTGAAGTGGCTATAATAAATACAGCCGGCGACTTAACTCCTACGGATTCGAATAAAGACATTTATATTGCACTTTGCAATTAATTCTCTTTAGAAAATCTTTCGCTCTTTCTTAAAAAAAACGTTAATGCATAGCCTACGTTTAATGTAGGTACTGTATGGAGAATGCCGTGTAGGGAAGTAGATGACTTTTCTATATTAACGATCCTGTAACAGTTTACATATTCATTTTGAGCAAACCCTAAGTATCATGTGGTGGTCCCATGTGGTCCCGTGGGCGATTGACAAAAGAAGAAACGTTTTAAGACTTTCCGTCTTAAAACTCGAAGAAGCAGATGGAATAAAAAAAAACAGAAAACAACCATTACAAATTATCGGAAAATAGTTCATCAGCTCTTATCCAGCTAAATAGTTGCTAATAGCCGCGCAGGAATAGCATTGTTTTGAAACGTTGGCCAAACTAAAATCGTGAAGTAACAGTTGTTAAAGGAAAAGTTTTTAAAAGAACACCGTCCTTATTTTTATTTTCGTTCCAATCCAAAGTTCCGAACTACATTTAAGAACAAACATCTTAGGGAATAAAAAACAAAAATGTTAAGAGAGCGATAACAGGCGGGCGAGCAATAAGCGGGCGAGTTGTGACACTGGCAACGGTTTCAAACTTTGACCGTAACAGCCTTCCGCGATTAAAGTAATATCCAGCCAAGACTACTGCTCCCTCTCACCCTCTCAGCGGTAATATGTACCCTCAAATCATACAAATAAGGATATACGTTTGAAACTCAGTTTGAAGATCTGCGTGTAGGTATTCAACACTTCTTGGAGTTAGGTCTAAGTAAATAATAATATGATGATAAGTAATATTTTTAGTAGTAATATGATGGCTTGATGGAACAAACACCTGTGTTACAGGAATGTTTGAAAAATTCAACACTTAAACACTGTCTTTTTATTTACATTTGCCATACTTTAGTAGCAGAAAAAGGTAGCCTCTTTATTGAACATAACCACGTTACTAAGTGTAGAATCACGCTGTAAATGTGTGTGGGAGCTCGCGGTACCGTCCGAGACAATGGTGAAGTGGGAAATATGTGTGTTAAGTCACAAAATACAGATAGTACAGAAGGTAATCTACATACAAAGTTCGCTCGAGCAACGCAGACATGTACACCGCTCACGGACACGTTATCTCGGACGGGTTGGGAGTAGTGCGAGCGCGGGTACCATCCGCTTGAGACACGCGTCTGTGAAGTGCAAAAATGGAGCAACAATAAAATGGCTATCTAAGCTCGATTTATACAGGGATATTGGTAAAACATTAACAACCTCTTAAGAGGTAATTATACTCAGATTATGAACAACTTTTACTATGGGACCAAACCTGAAATCGCGAAAAAAAAATCAGCTGTTTCCTGGTTAAGTGCTGACGCTACTCGTCTTCACGCACACATTCACAGCGTATTTGTACACTTGGTAATCACAAGTAAAGCGCGCCTCGATTCGTGAGATAAAAATAGTATAATGGTATACGTAAAACAGCACTATATCTTACAAAATGTCATTATTGGACATATTGCGGCACAATTGCCAAGCTAGTCGTTATCGCACCCTCGTTTCTATCATTCATTGGCGCTGTAACGTGAAGAATCCGTTTTCTAATGCCACTGTAATTGAAGCAAAGCTTGTGTGACGTCATTGCGAAAACCAACTCTCACCTTAGGGAGTAAGGTAAAGGATTTTTATATACGTAACCTTCAACAAAGAACAACTGTTAGTTGAAAACTCCGAGTCTTTTGGATGTGTGGGAAGTTCAGTAGGTGTCGTTTTTATTGTATAAATGTACACATATTTTTAGACAAATAAAGCTTTGGTAGAACTGCTTTTTCTAATGTTTAGAGGTTCACAATTCTATTAGAGACTAGCTGCACCCTGCGGTTTTAACCGCATAATTCTTGATCCCGTAGGTCGTCGTCGTCGTTCAGCCGATAGACGTCCACTGCTGGACATAGGCCTCCCCCAATTTTGGGAGGGTTTGCCATAATCGCCACGCTTGGCAGGCGGGTTGGCGATCGCAGTATGATATGATGGTGGAATACATAGAGAACGCTGCTGCCCATTCTCCGGTACGATCCTTAGTCGCCTTTTACGACACCCACGGGAAGTAAGGGGTGGTGCTATTCTTTAAGTCCGGCACCACACAGACAGATCCCGTAGGTATATCGGGATAAAAAGTATGATATGCCCTAATCCAGGCCATGGTCTATCCATGTGCTAAATTTTATCCAAATCCGTTCAGCCGTTTTAGCGTGAAAGCGCAACAAACAAACATACAAAAAATCAAATCTTTTCTTTTTATAATATTAGTTTAGATATAGCTATATCTACCTATATGTATATATTATCCCACTGCAGGGCAAATGCCATCCAAAATCTGATCGGCAATAAAGGTCAACAACATCAACAACATTGAACCCAAGGTGAAAAACGTAAGCGCCCGTCACATACCATCACGTAGTTACCGCATAATATAGTGCCGACATTCTGCAAACACTCTGTGACAACACACTGCAAATAAGACCCCTATTATGACGTAGGAAAGTAGCGCGGCATGTAAATGAAGGTTATACAGGCACCGCCTAAAATATCAGAGCAATTTGACAACGCAACCCGTTTCAGTCAAACGATTCACAATGCGGAACGAGTGAAATGTTGCCAATAAAAAAGGTCAAACGGATAGCCCGGGGCTCGGTTTTCAATATCTCACGGCGCAGGTAGAGGAGTTTTAGGAGGACCTGTCGGATATATCCTCATTTTGTCTGTCAATCGCATGTTTCTTCGGCTGCGAATCAAATACAATAGACGGAGTTGGGAGGAAGGAAGGACGAAATTGACAGATTTCTTGAATTAAACATTATTTAGATAAAGTAAAGAAAAAAAACCCTCCAATCTTTCGAAGGAGCTATTTTATAACGATAACCAATGAATTGCTGACCCAGGAACCAGGGGGCCTAAAAAGGCCATTTTGGAGAATCAAAAAACATTATGAATTATAAAATGGCGAAGACAGTCCGTGTTTTTCTGTACAATCAAAAAGAGTGGGATTGGTTTTGGATTGGATTGATTGGTATTTTAGCACAGACAAAAAAAAATAACTGAAAAATCCTTCACCTATAGGATTTGATACGATTAACTTAACAGTTAACTGTCCATTCTGTTATCCTTTTATGATTCTGCCAAAGTGGCCTTTTTAGGCCCCCTGTACACTGAACTGGGCAACAGGCTGTTTGGTTAGACGAAAGACACATACAAAGACATGACCATCATGTTGAAATGAAACAAAAAATATAATATGCAAAACGACCGTTTTTGTTTTCACTGTTAGTTAAAGTGAAGTAATTAACTAAGTGCTTCAGCGTAAGATTCAGAACGTATTGGAAACTAAAGTAAAAAAAAATCATTCCAGTTCCTGTTGGTAGTTTCCGGCTGAATTGATTCAAAGGTATTTTGTAAAAAGGATAAAAAGCCATGAGACTACTAGGAAAGTCGCAGCACACAATTTGGAGTCCCATTTTATAGCGGCGGCGATTCCAGTCCAATGCGGTTTTATTTGCTGGCATTTCCATGACGCGGCAAAAGTAGAACGGTAATAGAAGTGCAGGAAATGTGAAGTGTCGTTTCGACGTACGACGGTCTGTAGTCTATTTTTTTGGAGGAAACATGTAGTCTACATAGTTCTCGTTTGATAAAGGTCAAGCTTTTCGGTCCAGCCACTGATTCCTCCCACATTTCACGTTCCCACGTTCTTACCACGTTGTGAATATTATCTTCATTTTCACCAAGATAGAATAACGAGCACAAACAGATTATCTTAAAATCCTGTCAAGGCGAATGACAGCGTGTAGCAGATGATAAATCAACCATCTGGTGAATCGTTGGACTCCTTGTTGTGTTCTTGAGTAGAACAATTCATGGGTCATGAAGTCTTCCTTAATCGGGCCACGTTCGTCGCTAATAAATAGACTTCTTGAACTAAATACATCTAGAAATTGTATCTTTTCTGTCTACTTGAAACACAGAAATATTGCAAACAATTGTCTAATATGGAGCTGCGATGTGTGCATATGACTCGTATTGGGCAATAACCGTTTCATTGGCAATCGAACAGTCCTCTTCAGAGGCAGATAACTGTCCAGTGCACTCGGCTGTAGCAGTACTACCAGCCACTAGTTATTAATACGTAGTGTTCAATACCTTACATGTAGCGACTAATCCTCAAAGGCATTGTCGGTAATAACAACCGACGTAAGCTAAACGTAGTAAGAACATTAAAACGTTAGCTTCAATTTCAGTTCGGTGAATAACTAGAAACTTCTGTTGTGATTTTAATTAAGGGAATAACTATTTCCTTTTAATTATATTTGTACTTTCTTTCTTATCGATATACTAAGTTGAGAGTTTGTTTGAATGCGCTAATCTCTGGAACTAACAGTCGGTTTTTTTTTTTCATTTGATAGCCCAATTTTTGAGGCGGTTATAGGCTATTTAACATCACGATATGATCCTTAAGAGCCGAGCAAAAATAAAAAACCGGGCAAGAGCGAGTCGGACTCGCGCACCGAGGGTTCCGTAACCTCCGGGTTTATGCATAAGGTTTATGTTTATGAAATTAAATGTTTATTTTTATTTTTGAGTTGATTGAATGAATGGTAAATTGTGGTTTACGATTTATGACGTATTAAAAAAAAACTACTTACTAGATCTCGTTCAAACCAATTTTCGGTGGTAGTTTACATGGTAATGTACATCATATATTTTTTTTAGTTTTATCATTCTCTTATTTTAGAAGTTACAGGGGGACGGACACACATTTTACCACTTTGGAAGTGTCTCTCGCGCAAACTATTCAGTTTAGAAAAAAATTATATCAGAAACCTCAATATCATTTTTGATGACCTACCCATAGATACCCCACACGTATGGGATTGATGAAAAAAAAATTTTGAGTTTCGGTTCTAAGTATGGGGAACCCTAAAATTTATTGTTTTTTTTCTATTTTTGTGTGAAAATCTTAATGCGGTTCACAGAATACATCTACTTACCAAGTTTCAACAGTATAGTTCTTATAGTTTCGGAGAAAAGTGGCTGTGACATACGGACGGACAGACAGACAGACAGACAGACAGACAGACAGACAGACAGACAGACATGACGAATCTATAAGGGTTCCGTTTTTGCCATTTGGCTACGGAACCCTAAAAAGTCAGAAAGAACGCTAAGTAAGTGAAAACGGAGTAAGAGCGCGGGCGGGCGATGCAATGCGATGCGGTGTGTCGGAAGCTAGTTTTTTTATATTTAGTGGGAAGATTAATTTCTCATGGGCGTAATCAACTGGGTACTACATTATATACACAATACTAAACTGTGGTCTACACTCTCAGTTAAAACGCGAAATTGGTAGCTAAATGCCAGTCCATTAGGCCCTTGAAATCAGAAACCTGATTAATTAAACCCTTCCCGAAATCAAATCCTTTGTTCATGTTAATTACTTTTATAATCCCCGATTTGTTTCATGGCTTCTTCGTTTAGCGAATTGACGAAATCCTTTTGCAACACAATAAAGCATTTGTAAACGACGAGTTGAAGACGAAACTCAGAGAGAAGCATTCAGGTTATTCAACTCGATTTGCAAAGGCTCTCGACAACTAATCCAGTTTGAACAGTTGCAGATATCGGAATCTGTGTATCCAAGTCAATCAGGCTCGTCGAATGGTCGGAGCCCTGAGAATAGCTTCACCTACAGACTGCAACGTTGTAAGCCCTAGATACCACGTAAATAATTTGACAAGCCTCTAGCAATCGACGAGTACTCGATTGCTGAAGAGAGCGAGAGTAGTGTATTGTGCAGTAAGTATTAGGAATAAATTTCAGACTCTTAATAAGGTAGAAGAAAGGTCTATGGCATAAATGTAGATAGTCATCTACACGCATAGGAAACCCCTCTTTACACATATGAATAACACCCTCGTTTACCTGCAAAATGATATTGAAAATCGGGCCAGGCGGTCCGTTTTACCTTTTTTTATTATTGGAGCGTTTCACTTGTTCCGCATTGTTGACTCTCTGCGTTGACTCATTTTTATTTCTCCAAAATTGAATGACGTATTTATCGAAGTGTTTTTTTTGAAAAAAAATATTGTTATACCGTCGCTCGTTATAAACGCTCGATGAGGGCCGAGTTTTGTGAAAGTAACAAAAGGGACGCCACAGAATTATTTATTAGAGCGCCTTTGATTCAATCCGTATTTCTCGTATGTATGTCGTAGTTAATTTAAATATCATTAATTTGATTGGGACCTGAGGGGCTTTGAGTGGTGTATGTAAGTAAAAGGCCGCGCTTTGTCGGCGCACATAAAAGAAGCATGTGCGTAAGGGTAAATTTCCGGCGAACGGGAAAAATTCCATGATAACGTGAAAGGAAAGGCATTTTCTAATAACACATGTTTGCCTTTCTCTATCTTCTGGAAATAGAGAACTTTTTGTACAATAATGTAATGAATTGGGTAAGTAGGTACAATGATTTTAATATAAATAATTCAATAACATTACATAAATGTACAAATTATTCTATTTCAGAAGCTTTATGTAACATTAACTTCCACCCGCAGCTTCGCCCGCGGGGTATGTCGATAAAAAGTAGCCTATGTCCTTCTCCAGAGTTCGAAGTATCCCCATATTAAATTTCATTAAAATCGGTCCAGCCGCTTCGAAATTTAACCGGAACCAACAGAAAGACAAAAAATTTAAAATTTTGTATTTTTTTGTTATATGTTCCGTAAATTCAATTAAGACTAGTGCATTGAAGAATTGAAGACACCGACTAGAAGAATCATCAAAATTCGCTTAGAAATGCCGGAGATGCAGTACACTTATGCATATAAGTTCGTACATAAGAATAATTACCCAATGTAGATATTATATACTAAAACCTTCCTGAAAGTATATAGGTCACATTAATGAAAGAGTGATCAAAATTAATTTATAAGTTTTTGAGAAAATCGCGGACGTACAAACATACATACATACGGGTGGAATACAGAACCCTTTTTTATGAAGTCGGTTAATAAGTTGTTCTTTTGACATTACAAACAGCCACTTCAATTTTATTTATTTGTATAAATGATATAATAAATAAGGCCGTTGTAGTAAAAGATGTTGGCATTCTTGCAGCCAGCGCCAGCGGTGCGGTAAGTATTCGTACAGAAGTAGAGGTAGGTGGTAGTAATTGCGACGGTGCAGTCGAGTGCGACATCAGTAATTGCTCGGCAGGGGACAGTGACAGTCGCCTGATGAATGGAGCCAGTGGAAAATTCTCTACGCGGAAAAACTCTAGACATTTCTGTAAATTAAAACTGTAGCACGAGCCTGATCTTGTTATCTACCTAGTTGTCGGTCGTTTGTTACAGCTTCTTTGTTTTCTATGAAATTGAGACCGAGGCTGAATAAATCAGGTGTTTCTTTGGATTCATAAGATTTTCCTTAAAATATATTGAATTGAAAGAAGTTTCAACGAAAAAAAGCCACTATAAAGTAATATGAGCTTGATTTTCCACTTGCTACTTTGCAAAGTTAGGAAGTCCGGCGTGATGACTGACCTAGTTATGTTAACATTCTTTGGGCATGGGATCAAAAAAATCGGTGACCGGTACCGGACTGGATTGTTTATCCTGGAGATCTATTTTTAACAATGTAGTTAAGGTGCACTATACTGTGCTGGGATGACCTATGGACAGAAAAGTTTCTGCGTAACAGAAATGTTTCGAAGCACATGGTCTATTTAAGCTGATATCAGACGGTTCACGCGAGTGAATGTTCATATTTGTTTCATTCCATGTTCATACGACACCAACAAAATTACATAGGAATGAACGTTCATCTCCTCTCGATCAATTGGTAAACGAGTGTTGAAATCCAACATCGTTAGATTGGTTTTTTTTTTGAGTGGTAATTCATCAAATAACTTCTCCCGCTCTGGGCGGAGCGGGAGGGCGTGTCAGAATTTTACTGTGTAAAACCCACCCGTGTTCCTTCAGTTGCCTGTGCCAGGGGCCACGGTATCTCTTTCGAACAACCCGCGACACTGGCAGGCATCGGCCCCAGCGGACCCCGTCAGTTAGTGCTGACATCTCTTTGAGGCGCGCGTGGAACACAACGCGCCGTCAGCCAGGGCTTGGTCCTTACCGGACGCAAGCCCGCGCCTACGGTGGCCGGGAATCGGCTCTCGATTCCCGACGCCTCACGCCCCCGTGTGAGGGCGCAAAAATTGCCTCTCCCTCACGTGATCTACCTCCTCCTTTGCGAGCATTACTGCTTCGCAGTAGGAGGCGACGATCTCCCATGCACTCTCGCTCCGTACCATGGCCTGGACTAGGGCCGGATGCGAGAGATCGCCGCCACCGATCGCCGCCGTGAGGACGCGGCGGCGCTCTGCCCAAGCTGGGCAGACCTCCACTGTATGCTCCACCGTGTCCTCCGGGCGATCCACGCAATGGTGACACCCGGGCGTTTGCTCCCGCCTTATCCAGAACAGGAACCTCCCGAAGCAGCCGTGTCCGGTGAGGACCTGCGTTAGGCGGAAGGTGAGGACGCCGTGGCGCCCCTCCAGCCACTTCTCAAAGAGGGGACTTATCGCCGCAATCGCGGCGTGCCAAGTTAGTTCACTAATGAATTCATTATCAGAGTTTTAGAGTGAATGATGCCGAATGAAATACAACAAGTGCGTGCCGGACCACGCAACATTTCGAGTTCCGTAATTGGAATGAAATTATCCCAAAAAAATAACATTATGGTTGAAAAACATGTTCTCCCATACAACGATATACGTCACGGTCAATTCACTAACTGGAAATGTAAGTTTGTTTTTATGTGATAAAACTACAAATTAACATTTTTAGGACTTTTTCCTATACTTGTGCTGGGTGACCTTGCTTCTTGCCAAATTTCATGATTAAACTAACAACGGGTAGTACCCAATAGGTTTTGATTTATTTGCGAGTCAAAATATGTCGCATAAATGGCCGTTTTTTTTTACTGCGTTGATATAATAGTGTGACTTTTATAATTTCAACTTGATACTTTGACGCGTTCCTGAGAAAAAGGGTCTTGACTGAAGTCAGACGGGCGAACGGACGGACGGACAACGAAGTGGTTTTTTCCTTTTGAGGTAAGGAATCCTAAATATGATCAATAAGTGGACCGTCGGATATCTGCTTTACCTAAAATTCAAAACTACTAAAAGCAATAATGTTACGTTCATGTTACCACTGTCAGAAAATTGCAGCGTGCATGAACAAGAAGTCATTTAGAGCATTTCTAATTTCGTGTGAACTGTATAGAATAATATGTTTCTCTAGGGAGCGAGCGAATAGTTCGGAGCGTGTGGGTGAAGTCAGTATTTTAGTTGTGCAAACCAGATCCAGAACAGTCCCGGCTGGCCGCCTGTTGCCGATACATTAACGTGCGATACTCCAAGCTCAACCGCGAAGGGTCCATGTGTAATAATTTATTACCAGCTTGTTTCATATGGATGTGTTACTTTGGCCCTAAAACAACAGTATTTACAGCATATTTTCCACATTAACAACGGCTACTTACTTAAATCTACATATTTGTTTCCTGGGGCCTGGTTAACGATAACGGTTTTCATTATTCCACCGCACCATTGCGTGAACGGATATTGTTTTTTTCTTTGAAACTGTCATTCTGACAGAGTCAATAAAACGTCCAAAGAATTATTGTAGTTTTCCAAACATTTTTGTAGTAACGATACTTAGTCATCATCATCTGCCTAGCCTTTTCCCAACTATGTTGGGGTCGGCTTCCAGTCTAACCGGATGCAGCTGAATACCAGTATTTTACATGGAACGATAACGATAGTAACGATACTTAGTACCGCATTATATTGTAGTCTTTGCTTAGTAGCTTGCAAGAGCACTGTCAATATTGCACTTCCTCACGGCAGGTCAGGTACGTGTTTCAGAATTCGAGTATATTGAAACCTTAGGAGCGTGTTGTATATTAATAGGTTTTCCATGTAACCGGGTATATTTTCAGTGGTGTGCTGACGTGGCTTGCTGCTACAAATTTCGGGATACTGGCCGAGGCAACCACGTCCCGCCCATACTCAATACTATTAGTGGCTTCGACCACCTGGCTGCTAATTTTGACCTAAATTCACCACTACTAGAACTTAATGGTATGTTAATTTCTATTCATGAATTATATATTCTACCTCTGTAGGCGTTAATTATTATGTAATTTTTGACTGTAGTAAAGTAAATATCAGCCTCAGGTTTGTAGGCTTTCCTCGTATGTTGGTGACGCTTGCAGACTATTTTATATATATAAACAATGGTCGCGAGTCTCAAATATTTCATCATCATCTGCCTAGCCTTTTCCCAACCATGTTGGGGTCGGCTTCCAGTCAAACCGGATGCAGCTGAATACCAGTATTTTACATGGAGCGACTGCCTAACTGACCTCCACAACCCAATTACTGGGTAATACGATACCCCTTGATAAGACTGATTGTCAGACTTTCGGGTTTCTGACTACCCGTCCACGAATGACAACCGGGACCAACGGCTTAACGTGCTTTCCGAGGCACGGAGGGGTCACGGTATGTAAAGATGGTCACCCACCCACATAGCTTAGCGTAGCTTAACCTGATCTATCGACCTGTGCTGCTGTTATTATTTAGCCACGGACCCCTCAAGTCTCAAATATTTATGCTCTAAAATTCTGATAACCAAACCGATCGATTACCTGGTGCATAGGTTACCTTACCATAGCCATAAGACACCCGCTGAGTATAATGTTCAGCCTAGAACTGGATCCTATCAACTATTACCCTACAGTTTCTAGTAACCCTAGCTATGGGTTGATACTGGATACTAGGCACTAATCTACCTGCCGTAACTTGGCACACCTTGTAAACACCGACCCGTGTTTCTAGTACTTGAATATTTATAGGAGTATTTACACATAGGACCTAAGGCTAGCAATACAATGACGTTGTCAAGTCGCTTGCCTGGTCCTACAAGCATAATTAAGCTAGCCGTTTCCTCCACTTGACACTCACGACTTCCGTGCGATAAGGTCGGGCGGCATGTTTTTCTTTCATTCAGCGGCTGCATTGTGTTTAGGTTAAGTGGTGACCTGCATGTGTACCTCACTTAAATGTTATTATCAACCCTAATGATTTTGTGGTTTTCTTAATTAAAAAATACAATGTGTTTTTACAGGGTTACATTTTATTTTGTATTTTTGGCATGTTATAAATTTAGATCATGAAAAACATATGAAAAAAATAGTCGACGTAATAAAATTTAGCATAAAAGTCGCAAAGAACAACCAACGGCAGATAACTTTATTATATTCATGAATGCCTATATTACTCCCACGAGGCAGTCGAAAGCCTAAGTTCCCAAACTAAACGTTGCGAACAATTTAATATACCTATAACCGGAGTAAATTACTTGAAAGTGTCGTTAGTAAACGGTGTAAGTACATATGACGCTATATTAAGTCACATATTCCAGTATAAGCTGACCTCTGATTGTACGGAAAGTCTGTATAATTCGAGGTTAGCTTACACTGGAACTGTATAGGTTAATGTGTCGTGTGTACGTATTCTGTGCTCATATATCATAACATGCAGTGCGAGTACCCTGAGCTTGCATTGAATAGCAATGATTTATGGTAGATTGCCACAATTAATTCAAAAATTGAGCGTATGAGTTTTATTACGATGATAAATTTTCAATGCGGGAATATTGATAGCCTCATTGCTCTAGTTGCAGTCGTAGATATTAAAGGTTATGTTAATTAGCGAGTAAAACTAGAATTAAACTTTGCGGTGCATTTGCAGAAAGTTTGTCAACACTTTACATTTTCAATGCTACTTCGGAAGATTTCTTGTACCATAAGCAGAAGAATATACAACATCAAATTAAATTAGCTAGCTAAACTTTACAGACGTAATGATTATTGATGTCTAAACACGATAAAATAAAATAAAAAGAGATTTGATGTTTTTTTAACCTTTTGAACGCCAGAGTATAAACGTATCGCCGTACCCCTGACGCCAGGCCACTTTTTTAAACTTTTAAATTATATAAATAAAAACACACAAAACTAATGATTAAATTGTTTATTTCATAATTTGGTGCGACGTGTATTTTGTCATATATTTGTGACGTTGGCGTTCAGGGTAAGATTTCGTTTGTCACATATATGTGACAATGGCGTTCAAAAGGTTAAGGATCAACGATCTCTGGTAGTTTTGTTACTTGAAATATGAGTTGAGAAAATATGTTTTATCGTGTTTAGATATGTTTCGCTAGCTAATTTAATTTGAGAACCTGGTCAAATTAAATTACTATTATTATTATTGCTTATACCGATAATCACTATTGTATTCTGATACAATAGTGCTTATCGGTATAAGCCTATTAAGGTATTTTTATGAGAGTGGTCTGCCACTCTCATAAATATACCATAATAGGCTTCAAACAAACCCGTTGGAAATCGTTTACTTATTGGTCCTAAGTCCTAACAGAATCGACAGATGTATCACCAAAACGAAGAAAAATTACAACTAATAAAACAGATAGAAACCTCATATTGTGCCTGAGAACAACAAAAGTTTTATATACGAATTCTTTCCCGGAATTAAATAATGTCCCTTATTATTTTCATGTATTTGAAAGCATTACTGTGCGAAATTTCTTTTGTCCTATTTATCTTCGTAATCGTCCAGCAGAGGTCATTGGTTTCCGAAGCCATATTAAGAGGGTTCCCTCTATCTGGCAGAATCTTGAAGCTCACAAATTTTTTTGGCATAACACACTTGGCATAATCTTCTTTAAACGAATATTTTTAAGGCATAAAAATTATTTAACATAGGTAATCATTGTTTGGCCGAATGTTTATATGTCCGAATTTACAATGGCATACTTTTAAGATGGCAGAATTTTATTTGGCATAATTACTTTTAAAAAATTCCACATAATTTCATTTAGCATAACGTTTGTTTAGAGCGACGATTATTTGGTTCAATTTCACTTGGCATACTATGAAGATGGCAGAATTGTCTGTCCTACCCCTAGAGTGTAATTTAAGCCCGCAAAGGCGCGGAGGGGCGAGGCGGTCCGCGAGCTCAGGAGCAGGTGGTTTTAACGCTCGTCGGCGCGGCTGAGGCTACCCGGAACCGAACTATTTAGATTAGGTTAATTTTTTTTTTTTAAATGGTTAGGTTAGGTCAAAACTGTGACCCCTACGCACGAGCCGAGTGAGCGAAGCGAGCGGTGCCGCGGCAGCGGCCGGCGAGTGCCAGAAATGACTAGATTATATAGAAAACCTGTAGGTATATAAGTAAAAGTACACCCATCACGACAATCGAGTTTTTTTACCCTTTGGGTATTGATTCCCTTGCGATTAGTTGCGAATTTGAAAATATGCGGCTTAAATTGCTGTTTCTTTTGATTACGTTGACATAGAAGTCAGATTTTGTTACAGCTTAAAGGTATTATAGACCAGGAGTATTTGATATGAATTTCAATTTAATACCTCTACACGTTCATAAGAACTACGTTCACGTTCACGTTCATGAGGAAAGGGGTAGTTAGTTTAAAATTATTTTTTTGTTTGTATGATGTAACTAAAAATTTACGGTTTTCGCAATTTTTTCTTTATCTATGCTATAAGACGTTGCTTCGTACCAAATTTCAAGATTTTCTGAGTTCACGGGAAGTACCCTGCAGGTTTTGATTCCCTTGCGAGTGTCGAAAATTTGCGGCATAAACGGCTGTATCTTTTGATTGCGTTGGCTTAGAAGTTTGATTTTTCACAGCTCCAAGGGACAGTAGACTTGAGTATTTAATATAAATTTCAGCTTGATACCTCCACGCGTTTCTGAGAAAAAGGGTTTTGACAGACAGACAGATGGGCGGACGGACAACAAAGTGATCCTATAAGGGTTCCGTTTTTACCTTTCCAGGTAAGGGACCCTAAAAAAACCTGGCAAGAGCGAGTCGGACTCGCGCACCGAGGGTTCCGTAACATCCGAGTTTATGCATAAGGTTTATGTTTATGATTTTTTTTTAAATATTTGAGTAGATTGAATGAAAGGTAAATTGCGGTTTACGATTTATGACGTTTTAAAAAAAAAACAACTTACTAGATCTCGTTCAAACCAATTTTCGGTGAAAGTTTAGGGGAAGGCCGGGCAAGAAGCATAGTGCGGGTACGAAGAATAACTGATTTTTCCATAAACATATAATAGATAGCGCTATTAACATTTTCTCTAGTCGTGACACATACGATCGGCAATGCCATGGCAGTTCAACCCAAACAATACGCGAGTGCATCTGTTGTGGAAGGGAAAAAAAAGGATTATCGTTGTTTTGTTACGATTTTTATAAAGGTTTGCACACAAACTTTTTGTATTAGTCATCAGTTGTCTATAAAGATGTATTGTATATTCAATTGCACGTTTATTTAGGTATTATTTGTGATCGTTACTTTTTGTTTACCTACTAAAAACAATTCAAGTTTTCACTTGTTTCTAATATTAGAGTGTTGGGCAAAATGGATATGGGCAAAACGGTTAGGTATTCCGTTTTGCTCAGAGCAAGCATATTATAAGTATTAGTTACCACTACCATTACATATGCCATTTCTGAGTTAGCAGGCCCCAGAAAAACTAAAACTAAAATATCCTCAGTCAAATAACAAAACAAAAATCCGAAACCAAATTTTTACGGTTTAGTGTGCGCTGACAAATACACTGAACCACTAGCGAAAGATTGGATTCAGTGTAATCAGTGCATTTGGGCGCATAAAGACTGCACTTTATTATGTAGGAGTTGGCAGCTACTTCTGTGGTGAATGCGAACACTGATCTAAGCTAGTTCTACTTATCCTTTTTGCCCGACCCCACCGGGCAAAACCGATAATTGATACCTTTTGTTAATGCTCAAAATTATTATAGAAATTGTTTAAGTTTTTGAATTTTAATGATTATTTTTCAAAGACGATTAAACATAGTACAAATTAAAAGTACAAAGAGTTCTATTGATTATTAGATTGTGGTTTTATTTGCAGTACCCCTTAACATATTCGTCTTGCCCGGGCTTCCCCTACATGGTAATGTACATCATATATTTTTTTCAGTTTTATCATTCTCTTATTTTAGAAGTTACAGGGGGGGGGTTTGGAAGTGTCTCTCGCGCATACTATTCAATTTAGAAAAAAATATATTAGAAACCCCTTATCATTTTTGAAGACCTATCCATAGATACCCACGTACGGCTTTGATGAGAAAAAAAAAAATTTGAGTTTCAGTTAGTTTGGGGAACCCCCACAATTTATTATTTTTTCCCATTTTTGTATGAAAATCATAATGCGGTTCACAGAATACATTTACTTACCAAGTTTCAACTGTATAGTTCTTATAGTTTCGGAAAAAACTGGCTGTGACATGCGGACGGACAGACAGACAGACATAACAAATCCATAAGGGTTCCGTTTTTTGCCATTTGGCTACGGAACCCTAAAAATGAGATTTTTGTAGGCTACCCAAAACCAAACTAGTTAGATTAGGTTAGGTATTTAAAATAAAATCGGTAGGTTAGTTTAAAACTGTGACCCCTATGCACGAGCCGAGCGAGCGAAGCGGGCAGTGCCGCGGCAGCGGCCAGCGAGTTTCGATTATGAATTTTCTATAATGTGATGGACGAGTCTTTCAATAATTGAAAGACTCTTTCAATAATTGATAGACGAGTCTTTCAATAATTGAAAGACTCATCTATTTATTATTATGGATTGAAATGTATGCCTAAAGATGATTCTGACTTACAAAATTATGAGTTTTGAATTTATGATAAATGAGTGTATGCCAAATGATTTTCTGCGAAATGAAGTTTATGCTATCCGCTGTTATGTAAAATAATATTATGACATAAAACATTCTGCTATAAAAGGGGGGACCCATATTAAGAAGAAGCCTATAGATATCGCTGATATAGATTAACAAATATAAGTCTGTTTGCGAAGGTTTCACAATATGCGTCTGGTTTCTTTATTTGTTTCGGATACATTGGTGAATGTTGAAGTTATCTGGAGTCAGGTTACGAAGTTACAACTCTTATTAGACCTTCCACGAAGAGCTAAAACTATAAGCTAGATACTATCAATTATAATGAAGATAGTTGGGCCTTTTATTACTTGCTCCATTAGGTAATAATCTGACAGACAACGCTCAGCCTACACTGGTAGTTCTAGAAGCATGCAATTTTGATCAAGAGTTCCTTATATATATAACGAAAGTGAGAACTAAGAAAGGCTTTTTGAAAGTTCATCCCCTCAACTTTGATCCACTTAAGTGGATCAAAGTTTTTATGGAATTTCGTAATTTTTGCCGATGGGAACCCATGGGGCGCAAGCTTTACATAACTTTCATAATCAATTTGCCCTGAATTTGGATTCATGAAACCAAAGGCCACGACCGCACTGGTAAAACAAGGGCGACAACAAGACGAAAATAATTCTGTAAGCCGCATTTGCAATGCGACCACCCCATTAATTAAAATACGTTTGTTTTAGTCTTGCCGACGGAGCATCGCTTCGGCTTTAGTAATGCAGCTGCAGCCTTTCTTAGGAGGAAATTTTGGTATTTCTATTCAACAACATACTATAATACTTATAGGTATCAACAGAAAATGAAAATTGTCTATTATACAAAGTGTCTACCTATTTGACTAGGTATACACTTCAAATCCTAAATAACTCATAATTATATTATACCCGTAATTTTATTAGCACTAAAACATCTTTTTAATAGCAAAACAACACTCGTATAAAAGACATGGCTCTACAAACATAAAATTAAAACAACTTACTAAAAACACAAACTACAAATTAAGAACTCACAAAGAAAAAATAAACACTACCAACCGGGGAAACATAGGCTACTAAACCTACTCTAAAAATTCGTAAGTCTTTGTATTTTCTTATTAAAGATGTCTTTAGGTTCCGTGGGCCAAGCGCGGAACAAATCCCAAGGGATACCTCAGTTTATCTCTCGACAACAAAGACGAACTTTTTAAACGGAGCCGCTACGTATCTGTCCGTCTATGTAACCATCTTTTATTTATAGGGATTCTCTTTTAAAATTAATAGTTTCTGTACTTTTCTGTGCCTTTGTTGGACGTACTAAGAAGGGTAGATTGAATTTCACATGATGTTGTATTACGTACTTTGTGGTTTTGCTTCGCTTGTAGTGCTTTTAGATTCATCGGCTGGGTTACTTTTTTTTTACTTGGTGCATCAGGTTTAGCTATCTGGATCTCTATTCAAAATAAGATTTCGAATAAAGTAATTTTCGTCATCATCTGCCTAGTCTTTTCCCAACTATGTTGGGGTCGGCTTCTAGTTCAAGCTGCAACCGGATGCAGCTGAATACCAGTATTTTACATGGAGCGACTGCCTATCTGACTTCCACAACCTAATTACTGGGTAATACGATACCCCTTGATAAGACTGGTTGTCAGACTTTCGGGCTTCTGACTACCCGTAAAGACTGTTAAAGATCCACGAATGACAGCCGGGACCTTCCGAGGCACGGAGGGGTCACGGTATGTAAAAAAACTGGCCAAGTGCGAGTCGGACTCGCACACGAAGGGTTCCGTAGGTACCACATGGCAAAAACGCCGGAAAAATCCGTTTGTTGTATGGGAACCCCCCTTAAATATTTATTTTATTTTGTTTTTAGTATTTATTGTTATAGCGGGAACAGAAATACATAATTTGTGAAAATTTCAACTGTCTAGCCATCGCGGTTCTTGAGATACGCCTGGTGACAGACAGACGGACGGACAGACAGCGAAGTCTTAGTAATAGGGTCCCGTTTTTACCCTTTGGGTACGGAACCCTAAAAATGTAATAATAAAGTAATCTTATACCAAAAAATATGAAGCGTAAAAAAGTTTCTTGTATAGGTACAACAGCAAAGCGTCGCATAATTTCGTTGTCATTAAAAACCGTCATCTTTATGAGGCATCGTAAACTCGATAACATATAACGTTAATGGACGTGGACCAGTGGTGACCCAGTGACATCGGCTCCGACTTACGAGTTGTAGGTCGTCAGTTCGAACCCAGACAGGCACTTTACTTTGCATATTTAATTTCATCACCATTGTTCTCAAAACGGTGAAGGAAAACATCGTGAGGAAACCGGCATGTCCTAGAACCAAAAAATTCGAAGACATGTGACATCCACCTAACCACACTGGGCTCGCGTGGTGGATTATAGTCCATTCCCTCGCACAGAGACGAGGCCTGTGAGTGACCCAGCTGTGGCAACGTTATAGTCTGATTATAATAATAATAATAATATTTTATTTCGAGCAACACGACTTATAGTGTTAGTAACAATATACTTACAAACTATGTTAGTAATACACAAAAACAGATTGTGACATCACTGCTGCACGGTGACAGGCCCAGCCGAAACCTTGCAGCAATGGTTCACAAACGCACAATCAATCCTGCTTGCTATCATAGACAGGATGCTGTTGGCGCTGCTCCGCACCCTACGGACCAAGGATGCACACCGCTTCCGCATCACCGCGTAGAAACAGTCCACGTGAGCTTCAGCGAACATCCCTGATGCGCTGCAGTACCGGGGCAACCCCATCAACACTCTGAATGCATTATTGTATTGAACGCGAAGGGCGCCGTATGATTTTTGAGTATAATATAATATTAATTTTTGAGTATAATTTATTATTAATGTAATATTATGATAATTTCGGGGACCCCTTATACTTAACCAAAACGTAGCGTCGTATAATTTCATAGTCATTTAAAACCCTCATCTTTATAAGGCATCGTAAACTCAATTTTGTATAACAACAAAAAAGAAAAACATTTAACAGTAAAAATATAAAATTCTTAAATAAACACCATTATCAATTATAATTTATGATATAATAGTTTTAATTAAACAAAATAGCTGAACACTGACCCTGAACATTTAATTACGCTAATTGCTCACGATGGCTGGCACAGACGGTACCGATAGTGGATAATACAACACATAGGTAGTCTGTTTTTCCATTGAATAGACAAACCGATTGTCTGTCAGTCCGACCACAAACAGATGCGCTATTGGGTTTATCTATAATGTGTGGTCGATTCGGCAGAGGAACTGCGTACACGATCCACTACCTAAACTATAGGCAAATACAGGGTGGTCAACTATCAGGTATACATACACCTTATTTTTTAAATTTTATTCTACGAAATATAAAAAATATTAAGGTTTTTTTTTTTAAATATAGTATTAGGGCCGGCAATTAAGTATGGAAAATAATCTCAGACAAATATCTATCTCTAACAGCATGGCAGATGTGAACCCGTTTTTCATGATATTTTAGAATAGAATAGAATACTCTTTATTATGTACACCATATAAATTACAGACATAAAAGTAGAAACTGTACAAAGGGTGACACAATGGGCGGTCTACACACGGCGGATATTTTCACACATTTCTTACGTTATCTCAGTGACTGTGTCTCGGATATTTTACACATGGCGGATATTTTCACACATTTCTTACGTTATCTCAGTGACTGTGTTTCGGATATTTTGTTTTAATTGTTGACCCGGAACCGTTCTTTTCAATGTCTCGATTGTGGCTCGTTCAGTATGACATGTGGGCCCCGTCTTGTTGGAACCACATATTTCCTAAGCCCAACTGATTCACTTGATGTAAGAAAAAATTGTTTATCATCTCACGGTAGGTGCCGATCTCAATTCACTGTAACAGCATCACCCATAGCATTTTTAAAGGAATAAGGCGATTTTCTCCTTTATTTTTTCATTAATTAAAACACGTTGTTCAGTCATAAAACGCTCCATAACAAATTTGCCGTATGTACAGTCACGAGCACCAATATGTCAACACTTGGCAACTTTAAATTGCGATTTTTTCACGAAATAACGAATGCAACGTTGAAATACGACACTTTACATATACTATGTTTGTAGAAAATACTATGTTCCTACTAATAAAAAACAAATTTCATTCAAAAATAAAGGAGAAAATCGACTTTGAATAAAGCCAAGTGTATACATACTTTTGCTCGTGACTGTACACAAAATTATTTCCATGAAACAATTGTCATATTTGCCGCCAAAACAAAATGGCGGTAAAAAAAGTTGTATACTTACCTCCAAGTTGCCCACCCTGTACTTGTATTTTTGTTACTGTCACCGTGTCACGCCATTGTCATCAAAATTATACCAATATCTGTTTAGGTTCATCATATTGTAATTTTAGAGCTTAAAAAAATTAACTAAGCGTGTTTTTTAATAAACTTAGTAAATATTGTACATACATGACCAGCAAGTGTAATTGCAAGCTTGAAAATAAAGCTTTTTAAACAATATTATACACAGGTATGTCAAATTCTACACAGGCTTGTTTCATTATACCGCTTCGTAGCCACACACACACACACACACACAGTATGACTATAAGTAACAATCACAATACTAGAACTGCTACTAGATACTATTTTGCAAGCTGAGCGGTCTGTGCCCACCGGATGAGCCATGTACGCATTGTAATCTATACATACATACATAGGTACTACATACATACAATACATACAAATAAATAAAATTGGAGTGTCTGTTTGTAATATTAAAATAACCGCTTTTTACAAAATGCATATGGATGTATACACAAACATATCATCATCTACCTAGTCTTTTCCCAACTATGTTGGGGTCGGCTTCCAGTCTAACCGGATTCAGCTGAATACCAGTATTTTACATGGAGCGACTGCCTATCTGACCTCCACAGCCCAGTTACTGAGTAATACGATACCCCTTGGTAAGACTGGTTGGGTTAGTTTTCGGGCTTCTGACTATCCGTAACGACTGTCAAATATCCACAAATGACAGCCGGGACCAACGGCTTAACGTGCTTATACACAAACATATATGTACATATATACCACAAAAACATTGTTTACATTTATTGTATGTCTGTCTGTTTGTTCCGGCAAATCTCTGAAACGGCTGGACCAATTTTGACGGGACTATCACTAGCAGATAGCTGATGTAATAAGGAGTAACTTGGGCTACTTATATTTTAGAAAAAAAAATAAAGTCTCACGAAAAAAAATTGAAACCAATGAAATGAAATGGATTCAAATAGGGAAGTTGTATTATACTCCGTTTATTTAGGTACTTTACCAAATGTAAACAAATCATAATAAAGAAACGGAGTATAGTTATGTTTATAAGTGGATCCTATACGTGAAGATTTCTTAATCTCCATAGAAATTGATTGAATAAATAATATACAGTGTTTTTGTTTTAGCCCAAGAAAATCGTCACCAAATATTGTACATACAGCAATTTTTCAATAAAGCTTATACGAAAACTAAAATAAATAATAAAATTAAACTAAAAAAGGAAAAACGAAAAAAAAAGAAATGGAGAAATATGTTAAGTTCCACGTGGACGAAGTCGCGGGTAACAGAGTTCAGAATAAAACTCGCCTCCGAATCGGCAGTACCTACGTATTTTCATTTTTATCCTCAGTAAAAATCCTGAGTAGTTAATTTTACTATTAGAAAGGTTTCTCACGCTCCAAAAGTACCTTTTCACACGACTTATCACTGATGGAACGGTGGAGGGTAAAGCTACGGTCCCGTACCCTTAGGTGTCCTCCTCTGCCGCTTACGGCGGAACACGGGCACGCGTTAGCACTCATCCGTGAACCCGCCGCGGCTGTCCGTCACAGGACCCTCCTCTGGGGAGTACTTCCCATCACCGGCGCACCAGAACACATAGCACGCCGTGACCACACCAGGGACCAAACCAGCACACGGGCGCCAGACGACCCCGTGTCAGGGGACCCCTACTCCCCCTGCGACGGGTCAGGTCATTGGCCCCGCTGCCTGCCAATTTTCGGCCGCAGAGGATAGGGAGAGCGGCCAACGGCATACCAACACTCCTTCTGCCCTGCGGCCCCACCGCATCCGCCATCAGACGGTGGCGACCCCGTCAAGGCCGCGGAAGGTAGGGAGAGCGGCGCACCGCAATACTCCTCTCCCGCCGCGGCCTCTAACCCTCAGCCGCGATGCCTCCCATACGGCATCGCGGCCCGCCGCAGTTGCTATGTCGCCCAAGCGGCACCGCAACCTTCTTGTTGGCCGCTACGTTGTCGGCTTACCGGCAAAAGCCCTGACGAGCGGCCCCTCCTCAGGTTCCTCTTCGCTTCACCGTGGGTGACCAAGCCACGGTTACTGAACACCCCCGCCTCGACAATGCGAAAACCCACGGGGGAGGAAAGTAACCTAACCAAACCTAACCTCGGGGTGCCCTTCGCTCGCTCTTGCATCCCATGTAGACGGAGCCCCGCTTTGCGGGGCCCCTATTTCTGTGTAAAGGGTTTAAAGTAACCTAACCAAACCTAACCTCGGGTGCCCTTCGCTCGCTCTTGCATCTTACGTCGCCTATTGCGTTAATTGAGTACGGGTGCGGTAACGGTAATGTAAGTATATGGCGAAAGAAGAAAAGATAATTCGGAAATAATTCGGAGTAAGTATTGAAAATCGGAATGTCGTTTTTCGTTTTTAGGAAATTGTGTAATAATAGGTCAATATGTAAAACGTTTTTATTCCAAACGTTGTTTTATGAGATAAAATGAATAAAAAATGATTTGTTTGTCAAATAACACGTTATTAAACAAAAGTTTACCTGGTAATTATTTTGTAATGTGAATTATTTGGCAAACTAGTTGTTGTATAATGATGAAATGACAAATCATGTTTTTGCCAATCGTTGCTTGTCAAGTAAAAATTTGTAAATACATTTTTGGTGAACTGACAGGGCACCGGGTGGGTACTTACAACTTAAAAGTGAAAAATAAAAACAAAAAAAAAACAACCGACTTCCAAAAAAAACACTACAAAGTGAAAAAGATAAGTACACCTTAAAGATAAGTACTGGTGAAAACGACAGATATTCATGACGTCTGTTATAAATATGACGGAAACGCTCTCCTAGGAAACCGTATTTTAAGCGGCAGTTCTGCTCGCGCAATAAAATAATTTCAATACAGAGGCTGCGCTGGAAGTACACACGACGCGCGACGCCAAGCCCTATAAATTTCCAGTTTTAGCTGACCTCGCATCGTTTAGACTTTTCGTACAATGAGACTTCAGCTTATACTGGAAATTTATAGTTTGATTTTTGATATGTCGTTGTGCGTACAGTCAATGTTCTACTAAAACTGGTTATATCGCATTTACCTTAGGTATAGCAACAACAGTTTTAACATAATAAAGTTTATACCAGTCATTCGTGTGTCATGTTTGGTATCGGTTTACAATTTATACATCCACTAGAAGTGACTAATTACCTACTCGTATATTTTGACCATCAACTAAAAATCGAGTGTGATCGATTGGTATCTAATTTCTAAAAACGTGGTTTCTGCAACGGGATACGATAGTGTTGTTCATGCAGAGTACTCGTGCATTGTTTATTGGTTGTTCAGTGTATAACTATGTATGTGTCATCGATAATGGACGTGCAGGCTCGGTTGTTATTATTGTGTTTTGCACTCAATCTTTTGGTAAGAATTTATTCATGTTTTTAATGCTGCGTATTGCATGCTAAATGATTTTATAACCTTAAGAGTGTGTTGTTGAATAAGTTTAAAAATGTCCCATGTTATTCCTTTTTAATAAACATAATTAAAATTTATTGTACGTAATGAATAGGACCAAGTCTGCTATAGGCACTAGAAAACATAGTGACTTTGGTCCTATGACCAAAAATTCGAAGCCATCTTAGTACGTAATTAATAGCACAAGTGTGCTACCTATATGGAAGCATATTCCTTCATAGTTGAGAAAATGCTAATGACGATCTATGTCAAATTGTGTGTTCTTTACACAAGCCAAGGTTTTCCTTGTTGTAAATGAGTTGATCCTTAAAAGAAGCTAACAACTTTAATTTTATCCCATTTAAGGTCAAATCTAGTTTCCCAATTTTTTTTGTATATTATATATTTAGATCTGTTTTGATTGGACCCTAATATCATTTAATAGTCGTATTGTTTACTGTAGATATACAATGGTTAGCGCATAATAGGTAATGCCTATTACGCGGATTTGCGCCTGAATGGATATTATTCCATTGAAACGCAAATCCGTAATGAATGCAGAACCGCCAGACAATACAAATATTGTTATGACGATAATTATTGATTTAGGCATAATTGTTAAGATGGTTGAACAGAAAATGCTAATAAAAAACCTTAAAAAATTGTAGGTAGGTAGGTACTAACTTTTTGGTATTCTTTGATCTCTTTCTTGATTAAACAGCAAGTTTTTACATAAATGGTTAAGATTAGGTAAAGGATTAGGAACCAGCCCAACAATTTCCAAGTTTAATTAAAAAAATAAGTTTTCTTCTTTAATGAGTTCGAACACTGTCAACAGGTCGACTACGCGAGTCCGTTGACGTATAAACTGAACGATGGCAACGAAATACCTGCGATCGCCCTAGGGACCAGTCTGGGGCATCTAGCCGATGTAAGTAAATAACCTCTGCCAAGCAGAAGCAATCCGAACAGTATAAAGGCCTACGCAGACCGGGACGGCATGGCAAGGGATTTAAATTTTTAATAATGGACATTCAAACGTATCGATATAGAAATACGGCATAAATTGCTATGTTTTAAAATGATGCCGAAAGGGATTTCATTGCACGGCATTGAAACTTTGAAAGACGCGTCATGGGCTCCCGCGGCGGGATGCCGTGGCGTCCTGCGGTAGGCAACGCGGGGTGAGGCGGCGGGGGTAGAAGCGGGGAAGCCGCTGGAATGCCGCGGTATCTAAGCGGCTAGTGTGCGCTGGCTGACGGCAAAATCCCTTGCCGTGCCGGCTCGGTCTGCGTAAGTCTTAATAGGTTAAAAAAGAGCATCATTTCAGCCGAAAGACGTCCACTGCTGGACATAGGCCTCCCCCAAGCACCTACACTTCGACCGGTTCTGTGCTTCCCGCATCCAACGGGTTCCTGCGGCCATCACAAGGTCGTCGGTCCACCTTGTGGGAGGCCTTCCAACGCTACGTCTTCCGGTACACGGTCGCCACTCCAGAACCTTGCCGCCCCATCGGCCATCTGTTCTGCGAGCAATGTGCCCTGCCCGCTGCCACTTAAGTTTGGCAATTCTTTGGGCTATGTCGGTTACCTTGGTTCTCCTGCGGATCTCCACATTTCTGATTCGATCACGCAGGGAAACTCCAAGCATAGCCCTCTCCATTGTCCTTTGGGTGACTTTTAGCCTTCTTATAAGGCCCATTGTGAGCGACCACGTTTCAGTGCCATAAGTCATCACTGGCAACACGCACTGGTCAAAGACTTTCGTCTTGAGACACTGCGGTATGTGGGACGAGAAGATATTGCGCAGCTTCCAGAAAACGCAAATCCGTAATCCGTAATCCGTGCCCAGCCGAGTCGGATTCGTCGATTGACCTCTTTCTCGTAGTTAGACCTACCTAACTGGACAGTTTATCCTAGGTAAACATACTCGTCCACGACTTCGAGTGTAGTGTCTCCGATCTTTATGAGAGTGGGTGTTACATGGGCATTTGACATGACCTTCGTTTTGTCCATGTTCATTTTAAGACCCACTCTTTCGGAGGCTCCACTGAGGTCATTGAGCATTGTACTGAGGTCCTCCATAGTCTCAGCCATGACTACGATATCGTCGGCAAACCGAAGGTGAGTTATGTACTCGCCATTGATGTTGATGCCAGCCCCTTTCCAGTCCAGAACCTTGAAGACATCCTCCAGTGCAGCGGTGAACAGTTTCGGAGAGATAACGTCTCCCTGTGTCACACCTCGCTGAAGAAGAAGAAGGATAGGTTTCGAGGTCTGATCCTGGAGTCGGACTTACAAAGTGGCGTTTTCGTACAGACACTTCAGCACATCGATGTACCGATAGTCGATCTGGCACCGTTGAAGAGATTGCAGCACAGCCCATGTCTCGATCGAATCAAAGGCTTTCTCGTAGTCCACAAACGCTAAGCAGTGAGGCAGGTTATATTCTTCGGTCTTCTGTATAACCTGTTGCAGCGTATGTATGTGGTTTACGGCCTGATTTACATGGTGCGATTTATTTGCCGGTGGCATAGGTACCATAGTTACATAGTGTTCAACAGACTATGTAACTAAGGTATGCCACCGAATAGCTTGCATTGTCTAAGCAGCGTTTAGACGATGCAAGCCATTTGTTGCTTAAATTTTACTGTAGGTATGCCAAAGGCAACAAACTTGCGTCGTGTAAATGGGGCTTTAAGGTGCTACATTGTTTAGCCGATGTTTTTGTGGATTTTCTTGTGATTTTCGCATATTATCGAGAATTACTTTCCATATAGATTAATTTATGATACGGTACCATTCGCTATAGTTGTCGAGGTTCTAGTAAACACTAGTGAACGTGGGCCTCCAAATTAACAAACGATTTTAAACCACATTTGACATTTTTTTCAAGATTTTATTTTACTACTTTGTCGACGTGAGGGGCCCGTGGCTAAATAATAACAGCCGAACAGGTCGATCGATCAGGTTAAGCTACGCTTGCCGCGGTTGGTCTGTGGATGGGTGACCATCTTTACATACCGTGACCCCTCCGTGCCTCGGAAAGCACGTTAAGCCGTTGGTCCCGGCTGTCATTCGTGGATCTTTGACAGTCGTTACGGGTAGTCAGAAGCCCCAAAGCCTGACAACCAGTCTTACCAAGGGGTATCGTATTACCCAGTAACTGGGTTGTGGAGGTCAGATAGGCAGACACTCCATGTAAAATACTGGTATTCAGCTGCATCCGGTTAGACTGGAAGCCGACCCCAACATAGTTGGGAAAAGGC
The DNA here is from genome assembly GCA_916614155.1 of Mesoligia furuncula. NCBI lineage: Eukaryota > Metazoa > Arthropoda > Insecta > Lepidoptera > Noctuidae > Mesoligia > Mesoligia furuncula. The sequence continues at coordinate 14,758,260 of OU744796.1, forward strand.
TAGGCAGATGATGATGACTTTGTCGACGTGATTAATATGTTTAGGTCCCATGTTACACCTTCTAGTACCAAGAGTATCTGAGCTAAGCCACGGGGAGACAGATAAACAGTCTTATGGACGGACATGGCGCAACTATGAGGGTTCCTTGTTGACTACGGAACCCTAAAAATAGATTACCGAACGCAGTTTGATTCAATTAAGCAGGCGAGATGTAACAAAAAAAATCCATGCGAATGAGGTGAAAAACTTGAAGTTGCTGTTGTCAATTTCATTTTGTACGAAAACAGTACCAAACGTTTCATCTTAATAGCATCTCAGGAATAGAGCACTCACAGCGGGATTTGGAAAAGCTGATTAAGATGGCGTTCCATCCATCCTGTCAAAGCCTTTAGTCAAATGCAGCCGGGAACATACGGTGTAATTCATTATGTATATCGTACGTGTATATTGAAACTTTGAAATAGAGGATTATTTACTTAACTATCGCTTGCGCGCATGCGACTGACTGCGTTACGATATAATGATATATTATTGATGTTATGTTTTTGTTTATTTCCTAACTAACTACCTTACTAACAGAATTAATATTTTGACTCACGATAAAAGACACCTGTGGTGAGGGTCCCGATCAATTCTTTGTTCATTGCGTGTGGATCACGTAAATTCTTATGTATGACTATAGAAAAAGCTAGGTGTCAGCAGCATGGACAGTAGCCTCCTCCTTTGTTCAAATAGCATTATACTGAACGTCAAATAGTTTATCTTCCATTTGATAGTGCTCGTTAACAGACTAAGGACTGATTTTTCAATAGTCAGATAAATTTTATCTGCTCAGATAAAATTTATCTGACTATTGAAAAATCAGTATATAAAATAAATATTGCGGTTTGACAGCTTTTGTATGAAAATATGCCAAACTGACACTTAATTATTCTTTATACAAAAGTTAGTTCTTTATTTAGAAGTTAACTTGACCTCTGAAGAATAAATATGACAGTATGACATACCTATTTTCTTATTTTAAAGTTAAGAGCGTGTACGCCGTACGGCATTTCATACAAACTTTCAAACCCTCGTTTTTCGAAATGAATGAACCGATTTTAATGAAACTTCATATGCTTATGCAGGATACAAAGGACTAAAAAGTTACTTGAGAACATTTTCGAAATGCCTTATTTAAAAAAAAAAAAATTATTGGAAAACTCTTTCTATGGAAAATTTAAAATCGGTCTAATTTGGCTGTAACACTATTTTTCGAAAATGTTCTTAAATAACTTTTTAGACCTTTGTATCCTGCTTATGCGTATGGAGTTTCATTAAAATCGGTTCATTCATTTAAAAAAACAAGGGCCTGAAAGTTTGTGTGAAATGCCGTACGGCGTAAACGCTCTTAACTGACTATTGAAAGATCATTCCCAATAGGTATGACAAACTAAAGTTTTCTACTATTAAAATTCCTTCTTTTCCAGCTACACAACTTGAATTTCGAGACAATCTATTTAACATTTATACACAGGCACTCAGCAGCATAAAAGATTTATTTCAGTGTGATTTTAAGTTAATGAGTACGAAGAAGATTAGTTTATAAGCTTTCAAAAAGAAAAATATATTTTAATTAGCGACACAAAGAAATCTAGTAATTGGTATATGAAGAACTTTTTTCAAACATATTTTTCTCAAATGCAATAAATAAATCTACAAATGAGAGTACTACAAGGGTCTTTTGGCATCTGAATGACATTGACACCCCGGCGTTGATGGTAAACATTTTTGAAATTGTATTGACAAAACAAGATGGCGACGTTAGTTCCGATTTTGGCTACGCGCCAAAAGAACCTTGTAGCGTTGTGTATATTTCGTCTACATTTCGGCAACAGCAGATTCAACTAACATGGTCATGTTCGCAGGGTACAAGACAGTTGCCACAGAACCACTCGTTAGCTCAGGCTGTACAATGGGCGCTGGAGGCAGGGTACCGACATATCGACACCGCCTCGCTGTACCGCGTGGAGGATGAGGTCGGTCTCGGCGTTCGGAACTTCGTCAACAACAACAACGTTAGTCGACAGGACGTGTACATCACTACTAAGGTAAGTCAGTTTGTGTTTCGGACTGTTATTTGTTTAATAACATAACGTATCACTACGTCTGTATTCCCCGAATATTTAGAAATAAATTCAGTTTTAGCTAAATAAAGGTCCATTTGCAGTTGGCTCTAAGATCAACTTACACTACAACAGAATCTCTGAGTGGAATTATGAAATTGACCACACCAAGTATTGTATTATGTGCAAAATGTAGGTATTAAAAGCACCACTGAAAGTAAACTAGTAAAATAAAATGAAGTTAATAATTTATTTGTATAGAACATGATATACAATGGTGTTAATATAATTAGAAGGACACAAACATGTTCAGCTAGGATAAAACATAGCATGCAATGAATCGACAACAAAAAGGCTATGATTTCACCAATTCAAACACCCGATAATTTATTCTCAAATTCCTTTTAGCAACACGAAGGTTGTACTGCGGTAAACATAAACATGTTCGTCCGAAGTTACTCCATATTATTACTTCAGTACCAACCTAGTGAAAGGAGCCTAGACGTGTGTGTCACCACGAAAATGAGTTTCGTACTACATTATTAATGGTATTTATCTACGTAGTTGAGAATATACTGAGTGCCATAATGGTCTGCTTTTGTTAGTGATTTCTGACTGCATTAACGGCTAGGGCCCTCTTAAGTGCATTGTATGTGAACAACTCGTGTTTAAAGTTTTGACAACTTTTTTGTTTATTATCAAAAACAGATACACGCGTCGCTTTGAGAACCTTCTCCTTTTTCTCGTCTGTTAAAAGGCAATGAAATCTTTTTCTCGGGGACCGTTCTCAATTCATTGGCCGTTCTTCTCCGAAGTCAAATAGCTCGTCGTTCTAAAGTAATTGTAGCACTTACCACCAAACTAAATATTTATTATTACAAATTTACATTTCGTTGTTATTTTCATAACCTTTACTTCGGCCGTAACAACTTCAACAAAAACAAAATAAATCCACTTTGATAACAGTATTTGCACAGTACTTCAGAGGCAACAAAACTTTTGGTTTTCGCAATTATGAAAATCCTTTTGCTTAATTATTTGGTGTAGTTTATAATTAATTGCTTTGTTGAAAGTTATGGAACGACGCCCACGAGCGGGAGGAGGTGGTACCTGCTCTGTTGAAGTCTCTGGAAGTACTGGAGATGGACTATGTGGACCTGTACTTGGTTCACTACCCTATGGCGTATAAGGTAAGCAGACGCAATCTTCTATACTAATATTATAAAGAGGTAATATTTGTAGGGGGGTAATCTCCGGAAACCAGTCTGATTTGAAAAAATATTTTTGTGTTTCATGGCTCAATTCTTAAGGAAGGTTACCTATAGGTTATTTAACACCACTCTAAGACCGTTAGGAGCCGAGGAAAAGGAAAAAATCAGAATGAATGTTAAGTGAAAATGAAGTAGAAGCACATGCGAGCGATGGGATGCGACGCGATGGGCTCGGGAGCCGAAATTTCACTCGGACGAAGTCGCGAGGACAAGCTATCATATTATAAAAACCTTCATACATCTTTTGATGCGCCGACCCCAGATACATTGGGATAAGGCCAAGAGAATGATGATGATGACGTCAGTGATGACGTCGGTTTATCCCATAATCAACTATTCTTGTGATATCGGTATCTTAATATCTTGTGTTGGAAACAGCAGTCAATAGAGTTAGTAGCATGGTTACGTGGATACGCTGGAAATACTTTCCACACCTCTAAACCATCCTATTCAGTGAAAAATATCACGATAGCGGGTCACATCAGATGAGCTGTTAGCATTGGAGGGATGTTATCTGTACCCGGATAGATAAAACGCCTGTTTGTAGTCATCATTTTAGCCGAAAGACGTCCACTGCTGGACATAGGCCTCCCCCAAAAAGGGGGGGGTTTGCCATAATCGCCACGCTTGGCAGGCGGGTTCGCGATCGCAGTATGGTATGGTGGTGGAATGCATAGAGAATGCTGCTGCCCGTTCTCCGGTACGCCCCTTAGTCGCCTTTTACGACACCCACGGGAAGTATGGGGTGGTGCTATTCTTTAAGTCCGGCACCACACAGACAGACTGTTTGTAGTATAACGTGAATATTACAATCTTTAATTTGTTCACACATTATATATTTTTAGGTATATCATGACGCACGCTTGTCAGCTAAACTGGCTACTTACGTACTTCTTTTTTCTGCCTTCTAAATTCATATCTAGTGCTAAGTGCTAATGTCATAATTTTATGCCATTATTTTAAATTTTATTAGGTACTAGAAAAGGCTGCATATTAAAACGATGCCAGGTTAAAGCCTCTGCATTACTTAGCCTGTATGTAGGATGTCGGTATTATCTGTTGCCCATTACCTTGACAAATAATTGTTATTCATTCTAACATACCCAGGGAAGGCATGCAGGTGGTCTATCCCCTGCCAAGGTGAGCAACACCTCGTTTATATACCTACTCAGAAAACTAATTTCATGTTTGCACAGCTCCGCAACGTAAACAATCCCCTGGAACGCATTAAACTTTACAAGACTCCATTTGAGTACGTTCAAACACACGCGTTCCTCAGTGTATAGTTACACAAAATAATTTTAATAATAATTTGTGCTGTGTTTTAGTTAAGACTACATGATATTCGTGTACTGTGAGATATAGTTAGCCGTGTTGAGGTTTCGGAATGTGCTTCATATTTTACGTGTTATAGGATTTATGTTTCTTAGCAGATTGTTAAAATCTACTGAACATCCATCCGGTCTTTTGCCATATAGATATATAGTATACCAGTTTTATCGTTCGCTGCAACTTTGCAGAAATATCAAAATGGCAACGGGGTGGTCAGCTTTACATTGAAAAATGCTTGAATCTCTTTGCTTGTTCTCCTTTACTTTGTTTTTGTGGAGATTTTTTCCAACGAAGAACTTGCTTTTGTCGTGACATCAAACAGCAATATCAGCTTTAACTGACAAAAGTAACAATTTATATTCTGGTGAAATGAGAATGAATATCAATTTTGTTACTTACCAAACAGAAATGGCAGAACTTGCCTGAGGGGACGGGTCATAAGTTACGACCCATAATGAACTTCCTAGATGGCCTGAAACAACATTTGAGAGTTGAGTATTATAATACATAAAATTATTTAGGGAGAATGGGGGAACATCACCCTTCTAAAGGCTATATAGCTAGCTAAATCATAAAGTTGATCAATAAATCCATCTGTTTTTCATGTATTTATCTGTTTCTGTAAAGTATGATCACTTGATAAGGGTAGATGTAGGGAATATTTAGGGCTGACCGTTATAGGCTATAATTTTGTACTTAATTGTAATTTAAAACAACGCTTTTTCGGTTTGACGATAGTTAGCGCCATTTTTGACGTATACGTGTGCGTGAAGTGGACGTGAAACAACCCGCCCTAAGTAACACAACGTTATATTTATTCCAATTATTCCAAGAAAGCGTGTTTACTTCTACGCGCCTATTACTTCTATCGCTGTCGTATTATTCGAAACAAAAACCTCATTATCTGCCTGCATCCCCAAAACCTAATAGAAATAATTTGAAAGCCAGTTCTAAATTCGCTTGAACGGCCGAATACAACCAGATATATTTTTCTGCCAGCCTGCACAACATAGGTAAGGTCGCAGACAACCTTTACAATACCAATACCATAACATTGATTTTCGTTGACTCCTTTTTTACACGCTTTTTCTTCTCCAACTGTTGAATTAAATTGATGATCGGAGCATGATATTACTGAAAATATCGGACTTATTGATGCTTGAGATAAGAATTTTTCAAGTAACTGTAATATCAAGCTCCGTTCACGAGGGGGCCTGAAAAGGCCACTTTGGAGAATCATAAAAGGAAAACATTATGAATCGTAATATGGCGAAGACAGTCCGTGTTTTGCTTTTTTTCGCTGCACTACGTAGGTATAATCAAAGGGATTGGGATTGGATTTGGATCGGATTCAAAAACCACAGACAAAAAAAATAACTGAAAAATGCTTCACCAATGGGATTTGATACGATTAACTTAACGATTAACTGTCCATTATGTTATCGTTTTATGATTCTACCAAAGTGGCCTTTTTAGGCCCCCAGATAACTTATATGTTATAATATTATGTATGGCTAGTTTGGTGATCGCAGTACGATATTATTAGACCGATCGATGCAGCTGCCTGTTTGTTCCAGATATAATCTAACCCACAGCCGCCTCGGACAGACTTGACAAGTCAATCAATAGTCTACTGGTTTCATTACTAAAATAAAATATTTATATGTATTTGTATTGCTTCTATCAAAAGAGTAGGTAGAACATACATTTACTCTATTGCTAGAAGCAGGAAAAACTGACTTCGTATTTGAGAAAAAAACTGCTTGCTATGGGTTGAATTTAAAGGTGGGTTTTCAGGTCGAAAATCGAATTTATTTTAATCTCGTCCCAGTGTGATGGTGTTGCTTGGGTAACAGACAAAACAATATTTAACCTAACCAGCGACAGTTTGTAACTTTACGTGACGCGACTCTAGTAGAACAATTTCCATGAACTTTTCATAGAAATAGTTCTACTTAGAGTCGCGTCGCGTTATCAAGGGTGTCGTATTTCCCAGTAACTGGGTTGTGGATGTCAGATAGGCAGTTAGTCATGTAAAATACTGGTAATTAGCTGCACCCTGTTAGAGTGGATCAGTGGATGCTGACGCGCTGTCGCGTCACGCCTGTCTGATGGACGAGCCTTAAAACATAATTATAATACATTTTTGCATGGATTATTACTTTATTCGAATTACAGAAGAAAGAGAGAGACATGTGGAAAAAGCATCACCCAAGAAGTATTTTGAACGGTTCAATGAATCTCAGTGTTTCGCGGTCTGGAAAAATTGTGTATTGTGTACTGCTAGAGGCATTATAATCAAATTTCTGGGTAACAGTATTCAAGATAATTTTACCAGAAATAAGGTCCCTTTTTACCGACTTCAAAAAAAAGGAGGTTATCAATTCGAAACGTACCTATGTATGTAATATTATTGGAATTGCATTATATTCACACATGACAATCTATTAGGGCTTCCAAACAAATATACAAAATTTTATAGACGTTTGTATGTATGTATGTATGTTTGTCCACGCAATTCTCCGCAACTATTAACCGGATCGTGACAATTTTTTTTATTGGCTTAAATTTACTTCAACTTAGGGAACAGTGCAAGTTTCATCAAAATCGATTCAGTAATTAAAGATATGGACTAATACGTGTAAGTGTGACTGCCTGGCTTATTGAAACGAGCTACGGGTGTAGTGCCAAAGAAAAAACTTCTCAAAACCTAGGTCAAATTCTAGTGCAATATTTACAAGAAAACTATTACCTACCTACTTATTACAAACAAATTCATATTCAAGTTTTTACTTAAAACTAAAAATTACGAAATAAAAAAGTAATTTGAAAAAAAATTAAACCGACTTCAAAAAGAAATGAACTCAAAGTTATGAAATAACTTTAATTTCGGAAGTCGGTGGCAAAAAACTAAAACTAAAATACAGATCCCAAACACCGACTTCCGAAATTAAAGTTATTTCATAATGTTGAGTTCATTTTTGAAGTAAGTTTAATTTTTTTAAATTACTTTTTTTCGTGTGTGCCATCTGTCTCTCCGACGGCGATTAACAAGCGAGTAGAACTAGCAACTAAAAACGAGTTCGCGAGCAACGAGCAGCGAGCGCGCGATTGATCAAGCGTGAGTCTCTCAGCGAGTGATTTGTCGACCAAGAGTGTCGTTGAGCAAGTACTCTCGTTGATAGCTCTTGTCGCTGCGACAAACGAGTAATCGCCGGCGGTGCGAAAAATCCGCAATCAACTATTAATATGTGTATCTCTTTTACTTACACGGGACTTACAATCCTTTGTACGTTTCCTGAGCGAAAAAATAGTTGATAGCTAGTCGCTTCCTCGTCACCGGTGGGACAGTTGTCTTACATGAGTAATAAATCAAAGCTTTAAAAATAGCACTCATTTCTTATGAATACATAATTTATAAGGTAGCTTACATACTGAATCCATGTTTAAAGAATTAGGTACTAAGAAAAGTGATTCCTGTAGAAACATTTGACCTAAGTTTACAGAAAGGACTTCTGGGAAACTTCTAAACTTTTCCTCATGCTTCCATTTTAAAATGTTCGAGAATTTTTGTCTTTACAGCGATCTTGCGATGGTTGTACATAATAAAGAGCATTCTATTCTATCTTTTCTTGCGATGGTTGTACATAGTAAAGAGTCTTTCTATTCTATTCTATTCTATTCTATCTTTTGAGAAGTGGTTATGACGAGACTTGTCTTGGCTTGTTGTTGGGCGCTTAAACAACGTTGCTTATAGACCAGGATATTAACGTATAGACGCCAGCACATCAAGCTACCCGAAACGGTCAAATTTTCCCAATTAGCCTTGAACCTTATAATAATAATAATAAACCATTTATTATCAGGTAACAAAGACCCATAGATACATACCTTAACCTAAGTATACATAATAATATAGTAACAATTTTGTTAGTAAATAAAACTTAATAACTATACCAACTATATACTATAACGTTATACCAGAACGCACAAAGACTTAATGCAACTAAGTGATACTAACATTAGTATCACTTAGTTGCATTAAGTCTTTGTGCGTTCTGGTAGCACTTGTCCGCGAAAGCGGCGGAATACCACATCCTGCGGCCAAAAGCTTTCTTCCATCACCAGGTGCAGGTAGCATGTTGGTATGCGCACCACGAACGCCTTGAAGTTGACGTTGCGGTGCGACTCCAGTAACTGCACCCTCGGTGTGTACCTCGTCTTCTGGCGCACGTACTCCACGATGTTCTCCGCCGTAGTGGTGTAGTGTAGGCGGGAGATGTACACCGGTGTGTTCGGCTTTGCGGCACGCAAGCTGACTTCGGGCTCCGTAGGAGCTTTGCCGCAGCGGTTCTTGCTCGTTCGTGACCGGCGCTTCCTCCTTTGCACCGTCACGAAACCCTCATCATCAGCCCTATTCGGTGCCTTTTGTGGTGCCTTATGCTGTAGCGATAAAGTTGAAAATGTATGAAAGAAATTTCACAGATTGTAGTAGCTTGATGTGCTGGTGTCTTTACATTAGTATTTTAGACCTAGAGACCTTCTCTTTATAAGCAGTTCTTATTAAACTGATCAATCAAACAAATAAAATAAGTGTTTCAGTTGGGAGCAGTGCTGGCCTAGAGGTAACGGCCGCAACTTACGAGTTGTAGGTCGTATGTTCGAACTCAGACAGGCGCTTTACTTTGTGTTAATTATTTCATCACCACTGCTATCAAAACGATGAAGGAAAGCAACTGGCATCCCCTAAAACCTAAAATTCGAAGACATGTGACATCTACCAACCCCTCTGGGCCTGAGTGGTGGATTACGGCCCACTCCCTCGCACCCCGAGGAGACCTATATACCCAGGTGTTTACTTATTTTATTGTAATTTCTTAAAATAAACGAGATGTTTAAAGAGCTTATAGCGAAATACCAAAGTACATATTTATAATGTTACAGGCAACAATATTTTTTGGAAGTGTCGTTCTCATTTTATGAATTTTGAATCTATATTTCATTTCATAGATATAACAAGTGAAATCTTTCTATCTGTACTAATAATAAAGCTGAAGAACTTACTTATTTGTTTGTTTGAACGCGCCAATCTATGGAACTACCAGTCGGATTCGAAAAAATCTTTTTGAATTCGATTCTTTTTTTTTGGGTTCCGTAGTTCCTACAAGGAACTCTTATAGTTTCGTCATGTCCGTCTGTCTGTCTGTCTGTCCGAGGTTTTGCTAAGAGACCGTTAGTACTAGAAAGCTGTAATTTTGTAGGAGTGTGTATATCAATTACGCCGACGAAGTGGTAAAATAAAATGTCTTCTAAAATGACTTGGGGGTTGCTGAAATTATTTTTCGAGTTAATGCTCCATTTAAGAAATATTAAACGTTAAAGTGAAAATTTTTGTTCCAGTAGGGCGTCCCCCCCCCCCCCCCCGCCTAAAACCTAAACTGCTAGCTTGAAAAATCTGGAAAAATTCACGATGATAGTGCATTTCATGAACTTTAAAGGAAAACTATAGCGGTTAAGATAACTTTATTAGTTTAGCAGTAATAGTCGTTGAACTTGGGTGTTGGATAATTTTGTACCAAATACAAAATCCTTAGCATTAATCCTTTAAAGTGACTAAGATGAAGTAGTTGCTTGTTTATAACTTGCATTGAAAAACAAAATATGGTAATTTTTATTTTTTTTAATATTCAGAATAAAGAACAACAGAATCGTACTACATTGTAATAACGGGCTACTACGGAACCCTACACTATGCGTGGCCCAACACGCACTTAGCCGGTTTTTTTCTTTAGACTATTTAACATCACGCTACGACCCTTAGGAGCCGAGCAAAAACGAAGAGAGTCAGAAAACGAAGTAATAGTGTGAGAGTCGAAATTTCACGCGGACGAAGTCGCGGGCAGAAGCTAGTACTAATAATAAAGCTGAAGAGTTTGTTGTTAGTTTGAACGCCCTAATTGTTTGTGTTTGTAGTTACGAAATTTAATTATAATAAGGAGTTTAATAAGTTAGGACAAGAGTTTAGATAAATGTACACTATCGCAATAGGTTTCCCTGTAAGGATAGACTTGAGTTGTCAGAAAGAACGCTTAGCGAATAATTTAAAAAATAAAAAAACCCGACTGCGAAACTGAAAAGCTACAAACAAGCCCATTTTAAATTAAATAAAAGTTGGAAGCAGGCGGGACCCATTTGAATTTGAAAATATGATAAAAATGGTATGGGTCCCGCCTACTTTCAACTTTTATTTAATTTAAAATGGGCTTGTTTGTAGCTTTTCAGTTTCGCAGTCGGGTTTTTTATTTTTTAAATTAATTTTTTTATTTCTAGCTTTTTAGTTTACAAATGTGAAAGATTTCGCAAACGATTTAGTTCTTGGTACTTGTTTTTTACGTTTTGTCACTTCGAATTACTTTTAACCATATAAGTTATATATATTTTTGTAATCACCTTTTGAAACCCTTTATTTTGATACCCCACTCGATATACCCAGTGTCACTCTCACAATTAAGACGAATCTAACGGCACCTCTCAAGCTGAAATCGATCAAGCCGTTTAGGCTACAGAGCGTGCCAAAGAAATATACATACATACACTCGAAAAACATAACCCTCCTTCTGACGCAGTCGGGTAAAGAGAAGTAATATGCGCGGGCAAGCGATGCGATGCGACGGGGGTGGGTCGGGAGAACAAGAAATTACACGTTGGCTATATTTTGTAATACCTATCTCTCTAAGATAAGTGCATAATATTATACCACCTGAACTCATCTTGGTTAAGTAATCAAGGCGCTTTTGGAACCAACACACCGAACTTTACTGAAGTTTACCTTCTATATAGTTTGCAAATAGTCTGAGTAGCTTGAATATAATTACATTTTTAATTAATTGACTGTAGCTACTGTGTAATTGTTCCATATTTTTATGAATGTTCTATATCAGGGGTGGCCAACCGGTCGATCGCAACTATTAGTCCAGTCGATCGTGGCAAGGCAAAAAATATTTTCAACTACAAGCCTGATTTTGCTAATCTAGTGAAAGATGCTCAAACGCAATGCTCACATTAATATAAATAACTACCCAACTAGCAAAATAATCCTGGAATGCGATTTTATAATGCTACGTGGACTTATAAAACTCCGATGATGGTTTTGGTGGTTGCTACTACGCTTTTAACAGCATAAATACATGCTGTTTTTACTCAAGTACGTTGTATCCTATAATTTGTACTTATATCCGTATATAGGATCATATTTCCTGACAAATATAGGATCAAGACTCCTATAAAAGCATGAAATAAGAGTAATTACACTCAAGAGTAATTACTCCGGTAAGTCAGACTTAAATGCGCCTATAAGATAACAGCTGCGGGCCATTTAAATCTTAATACTCCTGTAAGAGCATGTACCAGGAAGACATGCACTGAGGAGCAATTACTCTTGTTATTTTTACTTATAGCCTCATATAAGCTAATATTTTGTGGCCAATATAAGTAAATTAAAGTTAAATTACTGTAAGTCATTTATGTATCTGGTTTGGTTTAACAAAAGCTTAGAAGTAACTGTTAAATGAATTTCATATCCACGTTTTAAAAATAATAAATCACCAAGATTATAACAGCACTCGGTCGGATAAAATGTTCTCTATATTTATTTTTTTAGATTTATCGTATGCCGTTTTAAACCTAAACATATTTATATAGGCATTCCACAGTAGTGTTATTGTCTAAGTAATCTCAATCAATCCTGGTTAAAACTCTTAAGAAGCCACTTTTGCTTGTAACGACCCGTACAGTAATCGGTAACAATGGCGAATCTTCTTCGGTTTTGAGATAACCCAATATAGAACCAATGTACTTATATTGGTACTATGTCACACTTGGAAATGCTAAAAATACTTATTTTAGCACTATGTCACACTTGGAAATGCTTACTAAGAAAATGTCTGCTGCCTTCATAATAATTATTTAATATTAATTAATACTAAAATGTAAATAAGCAAATTTCAAGAGGCGCTTTAAAATTGTAATCAAAACCATGATAGATTTCACAGAAAATTCATGTTCCCCTACGAATAAGTTATAAGACTAACAATTTGACAACAATAACATTTTGTTTTTCTACTATGGTTGACATTAATAAATTCTGATTCATATTTCTATTACTTGCCCTCAAGATGTTAAAAATATTTTTTTACAGAGCACAATAATGTCCGATACACTCACTTCGACTGTTCACAATATATGAGCTTAAGGAAGCATTTCTGGGCGCGTATTAATCGAATTTTTTACTATAACTTACTTATATTAAGATTAACAGGAGTATTTGCATTGACGTAATTCAATTACAGGAGCAATATAAGCGTATTTGTGGCATTTCAGCGGTCTAATATAAATACGTTATAAGCAAAAGTAGACTTATAAAGTGGGCCCTTTTCGCGACTTATATGTGGATATAAGTCTCATATAGTCCTCGATAGATGATGGTTCTAGGACAGTATAAAAACCACTTTTTGCTAGTTGGGTAGGTTACTAAGAATAATTTTCAGTTTTATATTTTCCCTCGTAATAAAATAAAAAATACTACATAATTGTGTACTGAACTACGCTGTTTCATTTAAGATTTCAAGTAGTGTGTAATTGGTAGATCGCGCAGGGTGTCGTCAGTGAACAGTAGATCTTGGGGTCTAACCAAGTTGGCCACCCCTGTTCTATATAGTTCTATATCTATATGATTATAGGTACTCTAAGCGCTAATAAGTACTTATAAGAAATCAAACAACGATATGATTTGTTTACGTTTATTCCAATCATACGTCTTTGCATTACTTCAGCTAAATTGTCACTGTTTTCTTCCAAACAAAAACCTTATACAAAATATTTGACACCTCATTCTAAACTCGCTTGACTGTTCGAATGCAACTAGTTATTTTGCTACTAATCTGCACTACATAAGGTCGACTTTAGCGGACAACCTTTTCAGTATTTAGGTCATTGTTAGGGTTCCGTACCTCAAAAGGAAAAAACGGAACCCTAATAGGATCACTCGTGTGTCTGTCCGTCCGTTTGTCACAGTCAATTTGCTCCGAATCTAATCGACCGATTTAGTTCAAATTTGGTACACATATGAATCTCTGTGACCCAAACATAGACGTGTTACGTAAACAAATGAATTTTGAATATGGGGTTCATTTTTGGAGGGCAAATAAAAAATAAAAAGTTTTGCAATCTGTACCGTGTGACATACCAAATAATTAAAAGGGCCTGTGAGGAACTCATAAATATTTTTTTTATAATTTTAAAGTAAGTGAATTGTATTAAAGTTATTTAAGAAAATAGATGAAATTTGACCATTCCTCCCCCCCCTTATCTCATACAGAAAATAGTTTTATACCTATAGATTACAGGAAAACCTATAAGAAGTCTGTGGTCTCAATATTGTGCGTACAAACTTACATTTTCTGTTGAAATGTATGGGAGAACATGTTTTTAACTACAATGTTAAGTTTGTTCTTTGGGTAAATTCATTCCAACTACGGAACCCCTTCATTGTGCGTGGTCCGACATGCAATTGACCGGGTTTTTAACCGACTTTAAAAAAGGAGGAGGTTCTCAATTCGGTTGTATGTTTTTTTTTTGTGTTTGTTACCTCAGTACGCCGTCATTTATAAGCTGATTTGGAAAATTCTTTTTTTATTCAATATTTTCAAAATCCATTTCTGATGATTTCTGTTGTCTGATCATGAGGAATTGAGGGAACTCCTCAAATATTATAGGCACTCCTATAGCGATTTGGGTATTTTTTATAGTAACTCGTGCATTTGCTCTCGGAAACCATCATTTGGTGAAGTGGAACTGATGAAGAAGAAAACAGATGGCCACCGGAACTACTCAATAATAATTATTTCACGGGTTGCGATTCGATTGCTTTAATATTGTTGTTAAGCACTTTATGCTCGTCACAATGCGAATGGTGAAATAGAGCTGATGGTGGAATACCAGGAGAACTCCTCAACAATTAACGTCCCTGCATCGGGAAAAGCAATATTTTGTAAAAGTCGGAAGTCGGTTTTTTTTTTGTTAAAAAGTTTTAATTAATGGTAATTGAATATCTACCTGACTGCAAAACCTTGGTGGTTTTCTTTATCACCCACAAACTAGCTTATTCAAATCTAAAGTGAATAAATTATTAGAAATCTATTGTTGTAGGGCTGGTCAAGCAAAAAGTGACAGAGTGACTCTACCCATAAAAAAACCGGCCCAGTGCGTGTCGGGCCACGCACAGTGTAGGGTTCCGTAGTAGCCCGTTATCACAATGTAGTACGATTCTGTTGTTCTTTATTCTGAATATAAAAAAAAAAAAACATATTTTGTTTTTCAATGCAATTCTTTACCCGTTATAAACAAGCAACTACTTCATCTTAGTCACTTTAAAGGATTAATGCTAAGGATTTTGTATTTGGTACAAAATTATCCAACGCCCAAGTTCAACGACTATTACTGTTAAACTAATAAAGTTATTTTAACCGCTATAGTTTGTTTTTAAAGTTCATAAAATGCACTATCATCGTGAATTTTTCCAGATTTTTCAAGCCAGCAGTTTAGGTTTTAGAGGGGGGACGCCCTACTGGAACAAAAATTTGCACTTTAAAGTTTAATATTTCGTAAATGGAGCATTAAATCGAAAAATAATTTTAGCAACCGTTATTTTAGAAGACCTATTCAACGATACCCCACAAGATGGGGTAGATGACGAAAAAAATATTCATCCCCACTTCACATGTAGGGGAGCTACCCTAAAAAAAATATTTTCCAAAATTTTATTTTACCACTTTGTCGGCATAATTGATATACGCACTCCTACAAAATTATAGCTTTCTAGTACTAACGGTCTTTTAGCAAAACCTCGGACAGACAGACAGACAGACAGACGGACATGACGAAACTATAAGGGTTCCTTGTAGGTACTACGGAACCCTAAAAAGCAGCTCTTAGTGACATACTACCCTTTACACCCAAGGGTAGTTTTTTATAAACTTATAATTATCCTCCAGGGGCTTTCTTCCCCTATTCCGGCCAGTCCTTTGTAAAGATAATTATGCCCGTAATTACGCCAGCGATCCGCAACAAGATATCGCAGCATTCAACAGTATCAAAATTGGGAACATAAATAGAGACTTACAGACCTCATCATTTTTCCCTACTATGTTGGGGTCGGCTTCCAGTCTAACCGGATGCAGCTGAATACCAGTATTTTACATGGAGCGACCTTTTGGTAAGACTGGTAGTCAGACTTTCGGGCTTCTGACGGTCCGTAATGACAGTCAAAGATCCACGAATGGCAGCCGGGACCAACGGCTTAACGTGCTTTCCGAGGCACGAAGGGGTCTTGGTATGTAAAGGTGGTCCATCCGCAGGTCAACCACGGCAGCTTAAACCGTGCGGCTGTTATTACTTAGCCACACATAAGCTTCAACTTACATAACTACCAACAAATAATAATTTAATTTATGTTACACAAGAAGCCCGATCGTATGTAGGGAACTTTCAGGGAACCCTTGTTTCTAAGTTAAACTTACTTTACCTGTTTATGAACTATGTCATAGGCACATTTAAGTTCTACGTTTTACGTACCGCGGTTTGACCTTTTCGAAAGGGCAAGAACTAAGGGCTAAACTATAAATGTCTCGAAGTTTTGGAGTTATTAATTAATAAAGTTCTGGCCAATTAGGTATTTTGATTTCCGATAAATTCCCTGTTTGATAAGATACCTTCTGCTGGTAACAGGTACTCGGTATGAAAATAAAGTCCTTCGTTATAAATTCAACGCCATAACACGTGCA
The DNA here is from genome assembly GCA_916614155.1 of Mesoligia furuncula. Classification (NCBI taxonomy): domain Eukaryota; kingdom Metazoa; phylum Arthropoda; class Insecta; order Lepidoptera; family Noctuidae; genus Mesoligia; species Mesoligia furuncula. The sequence goes on from OU744796.1 coordinate 14,774,808, forward strand.
TAGTTCGGGAATGCTCGCCTTGCTTCAGACTCCAAGAAGCCTCTATTTCTTGAGGTCATCACGTGGCAGTGTCGTCGAAAATTCGAGACGCGCAATTTCGAAATATCCGTGAGCCACGTGGCCAACTCCTGAAGAATCAAAGTTATAAAAACATGACGTCGATGTTTTTTTGTTTTTCGTACTTGAAAACCAGGGTATTACGAATTACGACGTTTTAGAATGAATAAATACATGAATAATTTTTTTTTTAAATCAGAACCATGATTGTTGCAGTGCGAAACAGAGATGGAGCTGTAGGTGCAGATAGCATTAACTTTTTTACAACAGGACATGATATTTTTTTATGTTTGTCGCGTTTTTTCATGGCAATAGCGGTTATTGACCCCACTTACATTTTGTAGTATTTTTATTTAAAAAACTGGAATAAAATCCGCTAACGTTCTGAAGCAATATCTATCGTGATCTTCAATATGTTCTAATAACGAAATCCATACGTATCATGGGTTCCTATGGAGATATTTGGAAAAGGGCAAAGACCGGTATTGCCATACTAAAACGCGACAACTATACCTTTAAAAGCGCCTGAAATATTGTCAATTACTAAATTATCCATTATATCTCAGTTAATAATTTTCAATTTCTGATAATTAAATCTTGTTTCTAGAAAGACGGTTCCATCAGTGAGACGGATTACCTGACAACATGGCAGGGTATGGAAGACGCAAAGATGATGAACCTGACCAAGTCTATCGGCGTGTCCAACTTCAATCTCACACAGATGCAAAGGCTTTGGGACAATTCAGACATCAAGCCAGCAGTTCTGCAGATAGAGGTATGTTTATTATATACGAGCATTTAGCGTTGGTAGCTGACCCGACAAACGTTGTCCTGTCCAAAATCGTGAGTTTTTCTGGCCTTGAGTTCACAAAAACCTCATAGAAAAAAGAAGGTTCAGTTTCTTGCTAATGTGAACGTTGTCCGAGAAACTCTTAAAAATTTTCTTACCATAAATACTAATTCCGACTATAATGAACATTTTGACAAAAAAATAGACAAATCAGTCCAGCCGTTCCCAAGTGATGCGCTTACCAACAGAATATTTTATTTGTGTAGATCAATCTTAAGCTGGAGTTATAAGTCTGTGTGGTGCCGGACTTAAAGAATAGCACCACCCCATACTTCCCGTGGGTGTCGTAAAAGGCGACTAAGGGGCTTACCGGAGAATGGGCAGCAGCGTTCTCTATGCATTCCACCACCATACCATACTGCGATCGCCAACCCACCTGCCAAGCGTGGCGATTATGGCAAACCCCCCCTTTTGGGGGAGGCCCGTGTCCAGCAGCGGACGTCTTTCGGCTGAAATGATGATGATTTATAAGGTGGATGTACACAAGATCACTGGATGGAGTCACTTCTTGGGTGACTATCAACTAGTGAGAATCACCAGGTGATCTTGTGTAGGTACATCAAGCTTAATATTCAAAAATAATTTATTGCTACGTTTACAAAAGTGAACGCTTCGCTTCGGCTGTATGAAAATTGAAAACGTTTGCTATTTTTCCATCCAGTTTACAAAGTGAAAATAAAAACAGTGGGTTGTTCTTCAATATTTTTATATTCAATGTTTTACGATTTTTCGTTGTGTTCTTTTTTATGAGATTGGTCTCTTTACAAAATATTTTAAATATGCTTTAATTTAGGAGCAATTTGTTCAATCCATATGTACTTCCTAAGTTTTGCTTGTACATCACAGATATCAGTGAAAGAAAAACATTGTGTTGTGAAGAAACCTAGATTCATAGATATTATAAGTCTGAAATCGTCTACTGGATTTAAGCAAGCGGGGTCATCAATGCCGGTGCCTTCTCCGTATGAGAAGAGGCCTTTCCCCTGCAGTGGAACATTTTAATAGGCTGTAATCACTATTAATAGTATAGTTGACCCCGAATGAAACTGAATGCGATCAGCACATCTAAACTGCGTTCAAGAGCTGTCAGTGTCAATATTCCACAACAATGATGACACTGACAGCTCTTGAACGTGGTTTAGATAAGCTAATCGCGTTCAGTTTCCTTGATGAAATCTGCCCTTAGCCTTTAAAACATCGAAAAAAAAAAAAAAAAAAAAAAAAAACCGACCGATCGACCGACCGACCGACCGACCAAACATCGTGGTTCATGCTTTTTATCTACACAATGCTACTGTAACCTAGACCTCATTTGACGTCTATAAACATACTAGCTGCGCCCTGCGGTTTCACCCGCTTAAGTGTCCATCCCGTGGGAATATCGGGATAAAAAGGGTAGCCTATATGTTATTCCAGGGTGTCAGCTACCTCCATACAAAATTTTATCAAATATCAGCTGTTTGAGCGTGAAGAAGTAACAAACATATAAACACACACGCACAAACTTTCGCCTATATAATATTAGTGTGATAGTTAATCAGCAAATTATGAAAGAATTCTTTCTATTTCTCATTGCAGGTGAACCCAACAATAACCCAAGATGAGCTGGTGCACTGGTGCCATGAGCACGGCGTGGTGGTGATGGGATACAGTCCGTTTGGTGCCATACTCGGCCGCAAGCAGGACGCGCCGGGACCCCGTGATGACGATACCTTGCTGCAAGAACTGGCACATAAGTATCACAAGAATGTTCCGCAAATACTGCTCAGATATTTGGTAAGTGTTTTAAGCTAAGTATACCAAGAGTCGCGAAGAATTACCAAAATTAAGTGGCAGTGGGCAGGCACATTGCTCGCAGAACACATGACCGATGGGGCTGAAAGATTCTGGAGTGGCAACCGCGTACCGAAAGACGTAGCGTTTGGGAGGGCTCTCACAAGGTGAACCGATGACCTGGTGAAGGGCGCAGGAATTCGCTGGGTGCCAGAAGCACAGAATCGGTCGAAGTGGCGGTACTTGATCCCCCAAGTACCGCTTACGTCCAGCAGTGGACGTCTTTCTGCTTTCTGAAATGATGATGATGATTTATGGTATTCTGAGGCGATTCAGAATTTATAAAGCTGCAAAATCACCTATAATTTAATTTAATTTATTTCAAATAATCAGACAACAAAGATCCGTAGTGTTAGTAAAGTACCTTATACCTAGTGTTAGTATAATACATAAATTTTGATAATTTGGGTATGTCACTTTGTAAAGAAGACGAAACCAGTTTCTCAACCGGTCATCTTCTCCACAAAATGCCGCATAAAAGGGGAAAACACATTCTCAGTCACTGTTTTTAGAATGCTGTTGCCCCCGGCCCGGGTTCTAGCTGCCACAGACGCTATTTTCTTCCCCACAATTGCGTGGAAGCCATCAGTACGGTTCTGCGTTAACATTTCTGACGCACTACAGAACCGGGGCAGTCTCAAGAGCATTCTAAAAACATTGTTATACTGGACGCGCAGGACATCTAGCGATCTTTTGGTGTAGTTGATCCACAGACCACCCGTGTACAGACCCTGACAATATGCTTTGAAAAGCGTTATTTTTACCTGGTCCGTGCAGCGGGCGAATCTACGGGCCAACATATTCCCGCGGACCGCCAAAGCCCTGCGCTCCCTCTCAATATCCACATTGTCTTTCAGGTCGTCGGTAAGCATATGTCCCAGATATTTGAATTGTTTTACTCTTCTTATGCTCAAGCCATTTAGGGTAAAGTTAGGTGAATAATCTGTACACTTACCGGCGACCCCAAAGACCATGTACTCACATTTTTTCACGTTATATACGAGCCCATGCCTAGCCGCGTAGTCCTCGCAAACTTTCAATATCTCTCCAATAGAACCTGCAGTCGGGCCCAGCAGCACCATGTCGTCTGCATAGCTGATGCTGTTAATATTAACACCACCCACCCGACAGCCCACACGCATACTGCTGAGCTCGACTATGAGGTCATTCACATATAGGTTGAAGAGCCTGGGTGAGGTCAACCCTCCCTGCCTCACCCCGCACTCCAACCCATAAGCCTCAGAGAGAATGTTGGACCACTTCACCTGATTCGTTTGGTTAGCATACCAAAATTGCAGAACCTTAAGAACTTCCGCCGGTACATTCCTGTCCCCCAACTTCCTCCAGAGCACATCATATGACACAAGGTCAAAAGCCCTGGAAAAATCCAGGAAACAGGCATACACCGGCGTTTTACGATCTGTATAATATTGAACAGTATTCTTGAGACTTAGGATTGCACTTTCAGTGGACAGCCCAGGTTGAAACCCAAACTGTGAATCGTGCAGGTCCAGATGTTTTTCCAAGCACGAATCAAGCATACTGTCCAATATTTTAGCAATGGTAGTTGCAAGAGAGATTGGCCGGTAGTTTCCCTTGTCCGAGATATCTCCTGTCCTGCTTTTGATGATCGGTACCACAATCGTTCTCATCAGCTCTGCCGGTAGGTACGAGTGACTAATGCACATTGAATAAAACAGAGACAAGACCCTCGGCAAGTGAATACCAGCATACTTCAAATGCTCGATGCTGAGTCCATCGTGTCCGGGTGATTTACCTCTACTCATGTTTTTAACTACCGCCCTGACCTGTTTCGTCGAGAAATACATTACCGGTTCCACTCCCTCACGGAAGGACTCAGCACCGGTTCCACTCCCTCACGGAAGGACTCAGCACCGGTTATCGTACCTGAGGGAACAAAGGGGTGATCGCATTTTGAAATGTTCCATGAACATATTCGCAATTTGCTTTGGATCATTCATTCCACCGACGCTCACCGGCAGCCCAGGCTTGGTATCCAGCTTACCTGTGGCTTTCCAGAACTTACTAAAGTGGTTTGCGGCTCTTTGCTCGGCTAAAAAATCCATTTTTAGTTGTTCACTATTTTTTTGGCACCATTTATGACGACCCTTAAATATTTTCCGAGTCTCCCACATTTTTTCGTATAATACTCCAGAGGTCGGTCTATTATGTATTAGGTACCCATTCTTTGAAATTAAGCCTGGCCTCTCGGTAAGCGTCTCGAACATGCTTGTTCCATCCACACAACACTCTGCCTCTCCTTGGCTTGGACCCAACCTTGTCACTCGTCATTATAGCCGCGTCACTTAAAATATCTACAATAGTTTTATATAAATTATCCAGGATACTTTTATGCTCGACCACATTGCAAGACCCATAACTACACTTTTGAAATTCTTGAGGAAAATCGATGTTGCGCAGCCTGTCATTACATAAATTACGATATTTTGTAATTTGCGAGTCATCTCTCTCACCCCAAGTCACATCACAATGGCGAAAATGTTGCATCGTTATCTTCGGTCTAACTAAATTCAGGTCACACTCAATATATAGTGGTAGGTGGTCAGATAAAAATACATCCTCTTTTATACCTACCCTAATAATAGTTTGCCACGCTGATAAAGACACAACGCAGTGGTCTAGCCATCTTCTGCACCCGTGTGCTTCGCTAACAAAAGTGTAGTTATTGGCTGCATAGCCCAGCTTCTCTACATCAGCACAAAGCCAAGTTTGATCAGCACAGAAACTTATGAGTTCCCTAAAAAACAGCTCATGAGGATGCGCATTAAAGTCACCCAGAATAAAAATGCTTTCAACACCTTCACTCTCAATAATTGCGCTGATCTCACCTAGGACTTCCGTGAAAATAGGCAAGTTGTCGGAAGAGTCAGTTGGCATGTAGACTGTAACTATAATAACGGAGCGACCGCTAACAATAGCTTTTATAGCTGCTAGACGAGGGCTTGCGCATTCTATTATGGACACAGATTCAAATATTCCATTCCTCCAGAGAATGGCCACTCCCCCATACGGCCTCCCTACGAGTAAACCCGCAGACGTATCAACAGCCGATTTACCGGTATACTCAAATTCATCACAGATGGTTCCTAACAAAGGAATGTCATGAGGGAGAAGCCACGTCTCTTGGAGGGCTACTATATCTGACATCTCACAAATGTTCCTTACACAGTCAATTGAGCGTTTAACAGACTTACAGTTAAAGCTAACTACACACATCAAAAGTGTCTAGGGATCAACATATATTTTTGCAATAACTTTTCTCCTGATTGATATTAATTAAAATTTTCTTTAAGGATTCATCAAATAAAGTGTTTTCGTTTGTCACAGTAACGATAAACCAAGTCACCTTTGCATTAATAAAGAAATTTGCCATTTTCCTAATAAAGGGATTTTTGACATTTGAACCACTAACACAAAAGTTCGAAAAAAAGACTGAAATAACAGTTTTCTTTAAAATTTTATTGGGTAACTTAAACAATTAATAATCCGTGTTTCTACCGCGAACACTAAGGCTGATTTTAGAGTCGCGCTGACCGCACGCTGACCGTCGGCGCTGACAGCTGAAACGTATGAAACGCACGCGCTGATAGCTACGCGTTATTCTAAAACGCTTCCTAGAAGTTCATACGTTTCAAGCTGTCAGCGCCGACAGTCAGCGTGCGGTCAGCGCGACTCTAAAACCAGCCTAACAACACAAGAACATCGGTTTGGCATACTCAAAATGAGTTCATCTAAATCACGCTGTGGAATGGCCGCCCATGTTCGTTGCAACAACAAAAAAAGGTCTTCTTGCGACTGGATACCCTCCATATTCGGCAGAGCTCTTCTCTGTAGCATATCCCATGCATGCTCAATCGGGTTCAAGTCTGGCGACTGAGCAGGCCAGGGCAGGACATTGATGTTAGCTGCGGCGAGAGTCTGTCTTACAACTCTTGCGGTGTGCGGTCGTGCATTATCATGCATTAACTGAAATAAGGGACCGATTTGCACTTGTAGAGGAACGATGACGTCTGATACAATCGTCTCAGCATAAATTTGAGCGTTGAGGTTGCCTCTGATCCAAATCAACTCAGTTCTTCCGCCGATCCAAATACCCGCCCATACCATGATGGTTCCACCACTATAAGGATGGACTTCCTGGCAGGATTTTAATCGCTGTTGGCGTCCAGGGGTTCTCCAGTGTCGTATACGTCTTGTATCCGGTCTCATACCAAAACGAGACTCATCAGAAAAGCACACGAAACGCCATTATTCTTCTGCCCAATTTCTGTGTTTAAGAGCCCATTGATATCGAATCCTACGATTGTGCATTGCTATAGGTGGTACCCGTAGCGGTCTTCGGGAATGAAGGTTCACTTCATGCAAGCGGTTTCTGACTGTTTGGTCGCTAATTAAGTTCCCTGAAGAGTGATGAAGCCTCACGGCTAACATCATGGCGGTTATTGTTGGAGCTCTTCGAGTTAAGATTTGAATGTATCGGTCTTGTCTCCGTGTGGTGCAGCGATACCGTCCTCCATGGCGCTCAGCCACGGTACCAGTGCTTCGGTAACGTGTCCAAAGTCGACTGATAACACTCTGACTTGTATTCAGAGCTAAAGCCACAGTACGTTGCCGGGAACCAGCTTCTATCATTCCCACGGCTCTGAGCATTTCTTCCCTGCTTAAATGACGTCGCCGCTCCATAATAACGTTGGTTTTAATCAGTAGTAGGGTGTAATAGGTTGAGAGAGGAGCTCTCGAAGATAAGAGAAACTCAACGTGAAGTGTAGAATAAGTTTATATTTCAGTAGTCTCCATAGTAAAGCCTAATGTCTAATGCGTTACAATGTATTTATAATGTTAGCTAATGACCCAATTTCATACGTCATTATGTTACTGCGAATTAGTAAATGTAGCAGTGCAACATTGAATTATGACAATATACTTCATCTCCCCCGAAAAGATGCCCTTTACACCCCCGGATTTTAAAAGAAAAAAAAATGTATGACGTATGTAGTTGAGTCTTACATTTTTGGATACTATAGATATTAAATTAACACATTTGGAGTTATTATAACTATTGAATATTTATTGATCTTGAATATTTAACACTAGTATTTAACATTATTGCTTCATTTTAAATAATTGTCATTAATAGTAACAATTCAATTACAAAATAATTTTGTATTATTTTTGTGTACAGTATATGATTTATTATTTTTCAAAATTTCTATGTTTGGTGACAAATCTTTGAGGACTTTGTATGGTCCTAAATATACATTGTCTAGCTTATTTCCAGTTTGGTTTTTTAAAAGTACGAAGTCACCTGGTTTATAAGTTACCAAATTTGATTTCTTATCATACAATAACTTTCTCTTATGTTTACTAATTAGAAGATTATTCCTAGCATCCATTAGGGCGCGCTGTAGCCTATATTTTAATTCTAAAGGATAACTATCGAGGTTGTAGAGAGGCTCTACCCTGTCTAAACTATTGGTAAGATTATTTGGTAAGTTGCATAATTTACCAAATACGAGTTCATGTGGCGTATATTTTGTCTCTGAATGAACAGTGGTATTAAAAGAAAAACACCAATAACTTAACCAGTCACTCCAATCACTTTTGTTTTGACTACACTGCATCCTGAGATAGGCGCCTAGACTTTTATGGGTATTTTCTAATGCACCTATAGTCTCATGATGATAAGCAGTGGAGTGTAATTTCTTTATTCCTAATAAATTACATACATCTGACATAATACTTGACATGAATTCCGTTCCCTGATCTGTTATGATTTCCCTGGGAATGCCGTATCTTAAAATATAGTTATTCACAAATGATCTACTAATGGACTCTGAGTCCTTTTTAGTAAGCGGGTAAGCTTCTACAAATTTTGTCAAGTGACATTGGAGGGTTAAAATATACTTATAATTATAATTGTCTACATCTAAAGGCCCTACTATATCTAAACTAATTCTTTCGAATCCTGCACTAGGGGTTGTCGTTATTGACATTGGCTCTCTAGTTTGTTTATTAGTGTGTTTTTTAATTTGACACTCTTTACACCTTTTCACATATTCTGAGACGTCAGTACTTATGCCTGGCCAGAAATAATATCGTTTGATATTGTTCAACATCCTGTTAACTCCTGCGTGTCCACTAGTGGGTAACAGGTGGAAATCGTTCAAGATAACTGTTTTTTCATCTTTATCATTTATTCGCATTACATCCTTGATTACTAATAATCTTGGAAAATTATCTTGCGAATCTTTCATTTCTCTCAGAATCGCTTTAATAATATGTGAATTGTCTTTATTCTTAATTAGAACCATCTCTTGTATATTAAGTCGTTTACAAAACGACTCTAAGTCCCTCGCTAACACACTTACGGTAGGAAACGATCGGGATCTTAGATATATTGTTGACTCTGTTTTAACGAATTCAAAGTGACCTCCTTCGCTAAGGATTATTGGTTCATATGAGGAGTTATTATTTACTACATTTCTTGGAGTTAGGATTAGTTCTATGCTTTCGATGGGTCGTTTAAGAATTTCAACAACTTTTGGACCAGACGACCCTAAAGTTAGAGGTAACTCACGCGTCATATCCATGTCGTCGTTGGTGATGGTTTGTTGTCTGTGCTTATGGTGCTGAGCCCTCGTCATGACTGATACTACATTTTCGTTAATTTTTTTCAAATCTGCTATATTTAAAGACAGACGGCTTAAGGCATCTGCGGCTGCATTGTGTTTGCCAGGAAGATATTCGACAGTAAAATCGTATTCTTCCAAAAATAATCTAAATTTAGTTAACCGACTCGAAGGGTCAGTCATTCCGAAAAGGTAGACCAATGGTTTATGATCCGTAACAACTTTGAATTGTTTTCCGTATAAATATGGTTTAAAATGCCTAATTGCCCACACAATGGCTAATAGTTCTAACTCTATAACCGGATATCGAGTTTCTGCGGGTTTCAAATTACGACTCGCGTACGCTACTACCTGTCCGTTACTATTAGACAGCACGGCTCCCAAGCCTATTTTTGATGCGTCTGTGTGCAAGATGAACTTATTTCCTTCTGAAAAGTCTGGATAGCTTAGCACGGGAGGATTACAGAGTGCCTTTTTCAAAGTATTAAACGCCGATTCGCAATCATGGGACCATTCAAAAACTGCGTTTTTCTTACTTAACTGATTGAGAGGATAGGCAATTTCAGCGAATTTATGAATGAATCGTCTGTAATAGTTAGCAAAGGCTACAAATCTTTTTACTTCATCCGCGTTTGTAGGTTTTGGATAGTTCTCTAATACAATAGCTTTAGAGGGGTCAGGATAAATTCCGTCTGGAGTGATTTTATGACCTAGATAAATAATTTCTCTGCGTAAAAATTCACATTTTAGTGGATTCAATTTTAAATTAACTTTCCTTAGACGTTCTAAAACACAAGTAAGGTTTTTATTATGATTAATTAACGATTTACCTAAAACAACACAATCATCTAAATAGATGAAACATTTTTCGTAGTTTAATCCCGCCATTGCTATAGTCATAAGCCTGGAAAACACACTCGGACTTGTTTTTAGTCCCATTGGACAACGTTTCATTTGGTACATCTTATCAGTTGTGAATGCTGTATATTTTCGTGAGTCTTTTTGTAATGATAATTGATACATGCGGTCGAGATTGAATGCCGTATATTTTCTAGAATTTTCTGTAAGATTAATTTGGTAATAACTTTGCGACATATCAAGTTTTGAGTAATATATACTACTAGAAAGTGAGTCTAGTATTTCTGTGATATTCGGCAATGGAAACTTATCATCTACAATCCTGTTGTTTAATTGACGATAGTCGATTACAAGTCTCCATTTCTTCTCGCCTGTTTTATCAGATTTTTTTGGCACAAGAAGAACTGGGCTTGACCACTCTGACGTAGTCTCTTCTATAATGTCGTTATCGAGCATGTCTTGTATTTGTTTCTGTACCTCGCTTCGCAAGGCATGAGGGATTCTATAAGGCTTGGTGTACGCTGGGCTAACGCCTTTTTTTAATGTGATACTGTGTTCTAATAAGTTAGTTGTGCTCAATGTATCACCTGGTAATTGGAAGACATCTGAGTATTTGGCGCAAATTTTTTCAATACTTATTTGCTCTTCTTCATTTAAGTATGTGTTTAACTTGAGCAAATTAAATAACGTTTTTACCCTATCTGATTTTGATACTGACTTTTCAAAGTTCAGAATGTCGAAGCCATTCACACCGTTAACTTCTAAACCTGATAAATCCACCTCAACCTCGTCGGTTGTCGTATTTAAAATTCGGATTGGAATTTCCCCATTTTCGGGTTTCGTTATCAATCCACCTATGAAAACACCTTTATGTATTTCCTGCGCTAGTGTAACACAATCCTCACGTATAGTAGTAGGTATGTGCTGGATAATTTCGCATCGCGGCGGAATTGTATACAAGTGTTTGTTATAATTATGTCGTCGTATTTGTATGGATATCTGAGCATTATTATTTTCTAACAGTAGGGAATTATTTTTGTAACTTATTACAGCGTTATATTTTGTAAAAAAATTGTGGCCTAATATGCCATCAGCTGCACAAGATAAGTTTTGGAAAATGTAAAATTTTTCTTTGAAAAGTAACTTATTGAAATGTAGATTTAAATAAATATATCCTTGGGAAGTTAGATTCCCGCTCACCCCCTTAATTGTTAGCTTATCTGGAACTATATTATTAACGTAATGAGACTTTGTTTGTAACCATTCGTACTTTAAAACACAAAGGCTAGCTCCACTGTCTACTAAAAAATCTATGGGGTAGGTTGAGTCTACTGTACATTCAACTATGCTAGTATTATTATAACTTGAAATGGAACATTCTAATTTAGGGACGAAAAAACTGATTTTCTACATTGTTGTTATCATTGCTGATGTCATCGCCTACGTTATTGGCACTGTCGTCCACACTTTCAGTGTCATTTCGCTGAGTGTGCTCAGCGTGCTGCACGTAAGGAGCACGTTGCACATTCCGTGCACCTCTGTAACTAACAACTTTACGCTATCATAAGATAATTTCATGCGAAGTTTTGCACTAGGAGACAATCTCTTTTTAAGGACAAAATTCAACAAAAGTGTTTGAGAGGCGTCATTTATCATGCTACTATACAGTAAAATTCCATCAATGACCTGTTTCGTGATTTGCTCTTGCCCTGTCATTACTGGTAACAAGGCTATTGCCGTCTTTAAATCAAATTGGGACATTTTGGTATTTGTTCCGTCTTGTGTTTGAGTAAACGAATCTACGAATTTGACCAAGCTTTGTATCTTATTATAACTACTTTTTATATGGTCCACTAAGCTATTGATGTATTCGATGGTTTGACTACTTAACTTGGTCTGTTCAATCTGAGACACAATATGCTGCGCTTGACTGTATATCGTTATTGCTTCTTCTAATCTATATATATAAAATTCAAAGTCCTGACTGACTGATTGACTGACTGACTGATATATCAACGCACAGCCCAAACCGCTGGATCTAGAGACTTGAAACTTAGAAGGTGTGTTCTTTGTGAAGAGTAAGTATCCACTAAGAAAGTATTTTTGGGAATTCAACCCCTAAAGGGTTGAAATAGGGGATGGAAGTTTATATGAAAGTCCGACAGTTTTGAAGTTAGGATCTTCTAATTTTGTATTTAGGCTGACAATTGAAAATGAATTTATACGTGTCTCAGCGTTTTTAATAATTCCACCCCCGAAGGGTTAAAAAGGGGGATGAAGTTGTGTATAGAAAGTCATTAATTTTTGACGTAAAAATCACTAAATTTACAATCTTTGAGTCGAGTAATGAACACATCTCAAACAATTTTACGAAATTCCACCCCTGTGGGGGTGAAAAACGGGATACAGTTTATAAGAAAAATCTTATTCATTTGGTTAATAAACTTGGCAAGAATATTTGCCTAAGCAAGTAATAAAGTTTATCATTATTCGTTTATCAAAACACCCCAACACCCCTTGTGTTGGGGTGTTAAAGTTTGTGTGGAAGAATTTTAACGCGCGGTCCGATTTACTCGAAACTCAGTATTAATACTTTGACAGAAAATACCTAAGCAATAATAACAGCCGCACAGATCGATCGATCAGGTTACGCAGGCTACGCTTGCCGCGGTTGGTCTGTGGATAGGTGTCCATCTTTACATACCGTGACCTCTCCGTGCCTTGGAAAGCACGCTAAGCCGTTGGTCCCGGCTGTCATTCGTGGATCTTTGACAGTCACTAGGGGTGGTCAGAAGCCCGAAAGTTTGACAACCAGACTTATCAAGGGGTATCGTATTTGGGTTGTGGAAGTCAGATAGACAGTCGCTCCATGTAAAATATTGGTACTCAGCTGCATCCCGTTGGACTGGAAGCCGACCCCAACATAGTTGGGAAAAGGCTAGGCAGATGTAGAATCAATAGTAAGTGTATGGGGTTTTCGAAAATTATTGACCCCTGACGGGACCAAAAGGTGGAGTAATTCGATTTATAAGGGGATTTTAATGAGTGGCTTGATAAACTCAAAAAAAATGGTACGAATAAATTTGGATTTGAAACTTGGCACAAATAATTATAAAGTTCGAATTTTTTTGGAATTCTAAACTAACCCAAAGGGGAGATTGGGGCTGTCAAATTTAGTATGGAAAATTTTTAATGCGCGGTCCAATTAACTCGAAACTCAGTACCTATCTAAGACCAGAATAAGTAAATAATAAAGTAGTTCAGGGTTTTTCGAAAATCTACCGCTAATGGGGTGAGGAGGGGTAGTCAATTTCACAGGGCAACATTTGATTACGAGGCTTGATTAACTGGAAAATTGGTATAAATAATCTAGATTATGTTTCGAAATTCCACCCCTATGGGGATAGAAAGAGGGGATACAGTTTATACAAAAAATGTTATTCATTTGGTTAATAAATTAGAAACTTGGCAATATTTGGGTCAGTAAATAATAAAGATTGTCACTTTTAGTTTAAAAAATCCCTTACAGAGGATTTGGGGGGTGACAAAGTTGATGGATTAGAAAAATATTTAACCCGCTGTCGGATTAACTCGAAACTCGGTACTACTAAAACAAAAATACTTAAAAAAGTCATTTAAGGTTTTTCAAAAATTGACTCGTACGAAGGTGGAAAATTCTACTGCTTGCTTCCATTAACTCAAAAATGGGTATGGGTCTTTGAGTCAAGTTATGAACACATCCCAAACGATTTTTCAAAATTACTCTCCGGGGGGGGTAAAAAGCTGGGATACAGTTGATTTGAAAAATTTGATCCCTTTGAGCTATAAACTAAAAAATTGGCCCGAATACTTATTTATATCTAAATAAATGATAAAAATCATAAACATACATTTTCGAAATTATAAGAGGAAAGTACGAATTTCACGCGGACGAAGTCGCGGGCAGAAGCTAGTTTCTTATAAGCGGTTTCTTTTTGCCTACGTTCCGGTCCTATTTTTACCAAATACTCTTTAATTTGCTGTAATTTATCGCGACATGTTACTAGGTTTTCGACCATATTAAAGATAAGACTATAATAACTTAAAAAAAAACAAAGTGACGAAATGGTTAAATTGACTTCCTACTTAACAAAATGATTAAGTACTTAGCTATAAAAATGGGTCAGTTGCTTGCAGTCCATTTTGTTGACGATGCAGAGTTAGCGAACGATGACCGGGTGACTCGATAACGTTGAAGTCACGAGGCGGGCCGCGTGGTTGCCGTGGATCGCTGCCGATGCTCGATGCTCGCAGATTGGACCGGGATGTACCCTGGATTCCGTGGGCCGGGATTTCCCTGGACACCGCTCGTTCTGGCCGGGCTATACCCTGGACTCGTCTCCGTCTTCTCTCAGGAACTCACAACGCATCTTCTATAATGAAGCTCTTCTTTAGGTTTACAGGAACTCTTCTGTAGGTTTTCAGGAGCTCTTCTTTAGTTTTACAGGAACTCTTCTTTAGGTTTACAGGAACACTCGCGAGTAAGATCTTCGTGGTCTTGATTTGTTAACGCCATTCCAAATCCAAATGGCAGGATCGCCATGTAATAGGTTGAGAGAGGAGCTCTCGAAGATAAGAGAAACTCAACGTGAAGTGTAGAATAAGTTTATATTTCAGTAGTCTCCATAGTAAAGCCTAATGTCTAATGCGTTACAATGTATTTATAATGTTAGCTAATGACCCAATTTCATACGTCATTATGTTACTGCGAATTAGTAAATGTAGCAGTGCAACATTGAATTATGACAATATACTTCAAGGGAAACAGTAGCACTAATAATGTCTTCAATGCGTTGTATGTTTTTATAGGGAAAATATTGACAGCTGATTTTCATCTTTTACTCGAATTTGATTCACAGTTCCTGATTCAAATTATGAAATGCACCAAAAAGGATCCATATAAATTTATAAAATCATAAATTTATTACAAAGCCACATCTCAATCTCAAGAAATCCGCATAAAAATGCTTGATCCCTAGACACTTTTGATGTGTGTAATTTACAACACTTATTTTGGTTATTGTTCATAGTGTATATCATTAAAACGACTATAACCTATTTTCTTCCGCATTCTTTTGATTCGCAAAACGTACGAAACGCCTAAAAGTTATGCCATCTGGCCACAATTCATTATTTAAAAACAAGTTAAGCTTTGTTTTAGAGACATACAACTTATAAGCATTATATTTTTTTGTAGCTTTTATATTTATTGTTTTGAGGGTAACACTCTCATTCGTTTTTTCTAGTATGTAACTAATTATGTCCTGCTCACTCGTTTCCTTGCTTACGTTCGAAATAAACAAAGGCACCTTAACGTCAGCTGCTTTCTATCTTTTTATATCTACATGAACCTATAGCTAATTTTATAAATTTGCCCTGAAACCATGAAATTCGCTCATAATTTTGAAAACCGTAGACGAGTTCTACATACACATACACATGTAAAAGTATCCTATCGATTTCCTATTCTTCAAGAGACTCACACAGGCGGACATAAAACCTTGCATAAAATTAACACATACATATTCTACACAAACCAACAAAATACCAGAATGTTTGCCATACCCAAATAATTTAACTCGAACACAAATCAAATTGACATTCTAACACATTGACAGGTCTAATTCCCCCGATTCTTCCCTCCTAATCGGCATACGAAATCCTTTCGACCCATTTACTTGTACAGTAGGCTGCACAACCGTTGTAACACTTTGACCTGGAGCTGGCCTAGTGTAGTACACAGTTTCAATATAATAAGAGCTAGCTTATACTGGTTTTGACACTACTTATGTGCGGTCTACCGTACTATCCCTTACCTTTGACGAGGTGACAAGCTCTAAATACGTGTCAACATCACTTTCAACTTGTTTAATTTAAACCGTAAAGTTGGGTACGCGGGCCAAATTGGCTTTGATTGCGTCTGTAAGTGGAAAATCGTTTATATTATTTTATTCAAGCGATTCGGTTATAAAGTTACATGAGGTTGTGTGAACACGTACGCTTATAAATTACGGCGTAGTGTTATGTTAAAGTATCTATGTTTCTGTAATAAATCATATTATGATAGCTTTTTTGAACGATTTATCTTGAGCGCCGTGTTTTCCGCGGCGTTTTCCCTTTTTACGGAATTTTCGTTTTTTTTCACAAAGTTGAACTGTTGAACTAAAATAATGAATATCTACTTATTCAAAATACACGGACTTTATTCTTCTGAAGTGTTAGGACTTAACAGTGCTTTTACTTTACCCATCACTTTTTCATTATTTTTGTTATAGCTGGATCGAAACATCGTGGCGTTGCCTCGATCGACGAACAGAGAGCGTATCTACATGAACATTGCCATTGAAGACTTCGAGCTAACGCCGGAGGAAGTCAAAAAGTTATCAGGATTTAACAAAAACTACAGACTCAGGACTCCAGCGAAATGGTACGACCACCCACAGTTTCCCTTTGAAAAGAAAAACCTTACAAAAGAAGAAATTAAATATATAATTGAGCATAGCAAGGAAGATTGAGATTTTAGTATTCTATATTGATAGTTAGTATACAATACTACAATTGTAATAAATTGGACTTTTTATGAAAATAAACTTAGGGTGCTGCTTACGCAAGGCGAAGTCCACGAAGTAACTAAACAAATACAGCCTTGTGTAATGTGTTAAAGCAAAAAATTACGAGAACTTTTTATTTAAATAAATAATACATGTCGTATACATTTTAGTACGTTGTCTTATTCATTTCATTTGATACAGCCTCCATGAGAATTAAAAGAATCACGTACCCACCGACATGAACATTAAAGGTCATGAACGGAAAGGGATCGGCACCGTATCAACTCGAGCCGTTCAGTATTCTTTGTATGAAACTCCCTACTGCAACGCACACTAATCGGAATCGTAACGTAATCGCCTCGCCTCGGGACAAGCTCACGAACCGCGGTTTGGTGCGTTACGGGCACGGCTCGTCGTCCCCGCGATTACGGCTCGTCGTACCCGCGCTTACGTCTCTCCGTATCCGCGCTTACGTCTCTTCGTCCACCCTTGCCCCTCTCACCCCTCCGGCCTGCCTGCTGTACCATCAACCAGCGGTCGGCGAGCCGTAAGCGCGGCGTCTAGCCTAGCCGTAGCCGAGTTCACGTATCGGAGCTGCGATCCGCTTTGGTGCTTTTTTTTTATTTATTTTTTATGGGAAATCATCAAATGACTCCTCCCTACTTTAGGTTGACGCCTGTTTGACGGCGAGGCGAAAGGCTTAATTAGATTTGCCTACATCACATCAACAATGACAGGCAAAAAATGTAATAACTATTTCTCTCCTTAAACATATATTTTTTTGTTGTTTGCACTTGTTTCATGATTATTATGTATCTACTTATATATTTTATAGATAAGTATAATATGTTTTATGTTTGTATGTATTTATTGTATATAAGTAAATTATACACCACAGACAGATTACTTGCAGTATTGTCTCACCTTCTTATTTAATCCATCCAAACGTTGTCTTTAAAAGATCGCTTTTAGCGAAAAGACCGCCCATTGTGTCACCCTTTGTAAAATTTTGTAAAATTTCTACATTTATGGCGTACCTACATAATAAAGAGTATTCTATGTATCAAAAAATATAAACAGGGTAAAATACCTTCGTATGATTTATCAACAATTTCTGCAATAAATCTTTCATAACAAACGAAATAATAACGGTTACTGTTTTACAAAGTCGTTTATTTAACATTCATGTAATTTATTACTTTGCCTTTTATCAGGGAAACCACTTCCAAACGAAAAGTTGTTCAGTAATAATCTAATTTGATTCATTTCTAATAGGAACTTTGTCAACTTTTTGTGTTTCGTTCTTGATCTTTTTATTTTTTAGATGTAGATAAACACATTGTGGTGATTACAAAAAAATCTTTCCAAGAAATATTAATGCTTTTACCAACCTAAAAAAGAAATATGTAAGTTAGATTAAATTATTTTCTTTTCTGGGACTAAGACCCGTATTACAGAACGTCACTCCATATTCAAGCATTATACTTAAAACTAGATTCAAGCCATTTGATTGGTTGGAACTAGTTTTAAGTAATGTTTGAGTATTGAGTGAAGTTCTGTAATACGGTACTAAATCACATTATGTCCCGGGGTCCAAGTTTATTTCCCTACAAATGTCATGAATATCAGTTCAGAGCTTTGAAATAGCAAATTAATACAAGAATACGGCCAGACCAACCAAGTATCCCTTTAGAAGTAAGCCTTCTCTGATTAATTTCACTAAATACACCATCTATCAGATATTTAGCGATCAAAGAATTTATGAAGTGAAATTAATTCTGCGTCGTCGAATCGGTTTAGCTTCAAACTTGAAATTAACCGGCTGAGCGTTGCGGAGCGGAAAACGTTTCCAATAGTTAAATAGCTACCCACCTTATCTCATCTCAAAGGAGTTGTGTTAGCCTTTTTAATCTCTTTAGTATTATGTAATTGAATTCTTTTAACCGCGAGTATAAAGGGAATACCGTCGCTCTTCTCTGCAGCCCTGGCTTTCGGAACACCTAATTGATTTGTGAGCGGCTTTGTTGCTATTTGAGTAATAATGTAAATCCAATAAACTAATCTGTGCCGCGTCAGCAATAGTTTGTTATCCCATTACCGAGTGTAACCCAATAACTTGACAAGTGTTATTATATCGGTGATATTAAATTGTTTGTCCTTTGTCCCTCTGTCTGCTTTTGTTATTGTATAAAATTAGATTATTTGTAATACTTAATTTTGCTGTACTTAGTTATCTATTTTACTACTTATGTGTAAAAATATCATCCCATGAGGCGTGT
This sequence comes from Mesoligia furuncula, assembly GCA_916614155.1. Lineage (NCBI taxonomy): Eukaryota > Metazoa > Arthropoda > Insecta > Lepidoptera > Noctuidae > Mesoligia > Mesoligia furuncula. The sequence goes on from OU744796.1 coordinate 14,793,946, forward strand.
ATGCTAATGTTTTTGGGTTATAATTTCATAAGAACTTGTGAAGTAGGTAGGTACTCGTATGAACGTGAATCCTACTAATATTAGAAATGTGAAAGTTTGTGAAAATGTTTGTATGTTTGTTACTCAATCACGCGTAAACCGTTGAACAGATTTAGACGAAATTTGGTATAGAGATAGTTTGAATCCCGGGAAAGGACATAGGATAGTTTTGATTCCAATATTCCCACGGGATCGAAACTTACGCGGGTGAAACCGCGGGGCACTGCTAGTGTGGTTGTAAAACCTTAATCGCCTATTACGGGACCTTCCAGATAAAAGAGAGAGATTTATGCATAGCCGAGGTCCATTCAATGATACGACCCCAATTCTATTATTTGACTCTAAACAACCTTAGTAAGCGACTGTAAGGGAAATTACAACAATAAACAAAAAAAACTTCAACATTACAAAGAAAGTGTATTTTTCGTTTGTCATTGTTTTTCTGTATCAATGGTTTGTTAGTAATTTGAACCATTAATATGTTCTTGGTATTTCTCAAAGTAAGCGCTAAGCGTCGCTACGGCACGTCATTAGAAATCATTACGGTACGAAGACTGGTACCTCTAAGTGCCATTAAATGAAAATGTCCTAAAGTTATGGGCACTTAGTGCAAGGAGCCATTCTGTAGAGGCTATTTCCATTCTACATGTACGTTCGTAGATACTCGTTCAGTAAAATACGTAACCGTCGAATTTAACATGAAGTATTTTATTTCATCGATGGGCGCTGATAACATCGTTTGCTGTACCCGTATCGTTGCTATCCATGGCATAATAATCATCAGTTTAGGTAGATATTTCGCGTAGTCCAAACAACTATGTTGGTATTATGGCAGCGGACACCGCATGAATGAGCCTTTATAATGTAATGGCCGTACAATGTTGGCGTAGCTATCAATTCAAAGCTTTATCATTGAAAATGTATACTGGTTGCTTGTTTTTTGCGAGTGGCTTATTTATGAGAAAAGTTAGGGGAGGTTCGGCCGGTCCTAACATAAATTAGGTGCGGTGACACGGACTAATTGGCGTCATTATGCGCGCGGATGGCCGACGCGCGGCGGTGAGGCGCGCGTCCACCGACGCGCCACCGATTTCACCAAAGATTCACTTTTCTTCCTCTAGCGCAAACGCTTAATTAAACAAAGGTACAATCATTTATCGTGCTTAACTTACAAAGGCGCGTGATTAGGTCGGAATTAGTCTATTTCTCGAATAAACCACCATGTAACTTATGAATGCCGCGTAATTTGGTCGTTATTGAAACGGAAAATGCTGTTGACTTCTTTATGCCGATCAATTAGGAGTTTCTTGTGGAGCTAATCGCCGGTGGTTCGATCGGTATTCTCGACTATATAAATGAACGTGAGCGATTGTGAGCCGGACTAATGGTGGGAGGTGTACGTACAAATGTGCGAGCTCAGCGGCCGGCGCCGGCGCTCCGATACAGACAAGTGCGCGGTCCACGCACACTAATTACACACTAAATCAAATAATGTTGAAAAAACTCGCATCAATCAAAAGGGCGACGAAAACAAAATTACTTTCCAAAGTCGTTACGTCGTAGGCGACGGAGTCCGTTGTTTTAATCACAAAAGAGATAGAGTTACTTTTATTATACTGAGGGGTTGTTTCCTGTTCGCCGTTGTCTTAACGTCAGCTGCTCAAAATTCCGGAAGCCTTTTGTTGTTGTGGAGGCTTCTATTCAAGATTCGCAAGACAGTGGATCCCGGTGATGTCAGTTGGAATATTAACAAGGGCCGCGACGTCGGCCGGCGTCTCGTGACAATCCTTTAAGCGTCCTAACATAACGGCATGTAGGGAGGAGCCCGCGCCGCGCGCCGGCTCGGACGATGTCAATACTGATCTTTTGAATACCGATACTGATAATGTCTAGGGACACGTCAAGAACTTACTACGTTTACAATCTCTGTTATTGAATGTGTTTGCATGCTTAAACTTTAAACAATTCAATCTTAGTTGAATGTGACAGATCCTTGAAAGTTAGTTCACTATTACTCTGAGAACTATAACTAATTTAGGAGTATTACCATTTAGTTTTAACTTGAATTTGTTAGGCAAAGATCTAACTGCTCAATCAATTTATATCTAATTCGGCCCACCCACCTTTGCAAGCGCCTATCTAAATGAAATGCCATGTCCTACAACAAAGTTTCCACAAGCACTTTTAAAGCATAGAACAGTCTCCAGCAATAAAAGCTGGTAAGTTTAAAATTCCAATAAATCTTAAAAAAAATATCTATCTCTAATGCCAAACCCTGGAACGTACTAACTTCAGCATATTTGTATTCATATCTACTACTGACTAGGTTGTCTAGAGACTCAGTATCTCGACTATCTCATGCAGCTTCATGAATTTGTAACATCCATCTTATTTGTTTTCAAAGATACTTGTAAATAAAGTTAGTTCTCTCGAGTCCAAAAGCCAGTATAGTAACATAAATCCATCCTTTTAAGTTGAATCACGTTCTACAAATGTTTGCCGAAGGCACACACGACGGGGCCACATAATAGAAAGACAAACGTATCGGAACTTTGATTTTGCAATCAATTTTATAACATTCTGACGATAAATTTAATACAGGGTAGGTAAAGATTTAGTACGTTGGGAACGTTTTATACATGTAATTTTAACTCGAGCTCATCTAATTAAAATAATGGATGTAACATTAGGTTAGTGTTTGTTATTCAAACAACCAAGTCAAAATCGATGATAGGATTTTGGCATTGTTTAGTATACTTAGGGACATTCTATTTTGGATGAGCACACTGGGCACTAGCGTAATATGATGCAATAGGGACGCGGACGTGAACATTATAATACCTTCGTGATTGTTACGGCTGCTTATGTTTATAATCTTCTCCTTACGTACTGCATACCTGCAGGCTTCGCTTTGCTCAGAGATGTGAGAGTGACAGAAGACGTCGTGGTGATGGACATGCTCCCGTCACGTCACGGATGAAATCCTCCAGCCGTCTCTAGGCGGCCAGCTTCCTTGTCAATCTTTGAGGGGATTTAGTGACGTCACATGCAACATACACAGCTACACCAGATTAACATCGTAAGGGTTAGCGCAGACAGCGCAGCGAAATGCTTCTTTGTTGTCAAGTTCTGAATGAAAATATACGCGAGAATGCTTTAAACATACGACAGGGAATTTCTTGCACGCTACTTTGAAGTCTATTTAATTTAATTGTTTTAGTTAATTTTTCAATGAAAAACTGTTCGAGCATTTAGCTGCTGTGTCTGCGTTGATACTTAGTCGCAGATCATCTTACCATACTCTCATCTTAGCGAATGATACAATTACTTTAGTCGCAGAACGGACTTTTTAGGTTGATTGGTTTGTGGCCGAATAAAATCGATGAAAATGCTGTGTATGCTGATTGGATGACATCCCTGGAGCGAAGCAAATCTGACCGGAGACTAACTTTTTCACAGGTTTTTGTACATTATATAAAAGTGTTAGCAATGTCTGACGGTGAAACTTGGGGTTAAACTGTTCGTTTCAGTTTAATTAAGTAAATGAACACGCCGTAATGCATATAAAATAGTCAAATAACATTTTAAGTCATTTTGAAACTTTTTAATATAAATAAAGCGTATTTTTTAAAATTACTTTTAATTTAAAACTGTCAAGTTATTTACCAAAACTTGTGTTAAGTAATTAAAATTAAAATTCATTGAAATTTCAATTAGTCTTTTCATGAATTTTAATTATTTGGAGACTAATTTACCTACATACTGAAAAAGATTCACTTAGCTTTCTTAATTTCAATATGAAGAAGCACAGATGAATAAATAAATAGTTGTATTCACATTTTATTGCATATCTTGCAAATGTATTGATTTGACGAAATTCCCAAATAGAACCAATATTTTTAATACCTAGAGTGAGGAGGGCCTCATGGCTAAATAATAACAGCCGAACAGGTCGATCGATCAGGTTAAGCTACGCTTGCCGCGGTTGTTCTGTGGATGGGTGACCATCTTTACATACCGAGATCCCTCCGTGCCTCGGAAAGCACGTTAAGCCGTTGATCCCGGCTGTCAAAGATCACAACCGGGAATGCGGTTGTGATCTTTGACAGTCGTTACGGGAAGTCAGAAGCCCGAAAGTCTGACAACCAGTCACTCAACCAACCAGCCAAGCAACCAGCCAGATAGGAGGTCAGATAGGCAGTCGCTCCATGAAAAATACTGGTATTCAGCTGCATCTGGTTAGACTAGAAGCCGACCCCAACATAGTTGGGAAAAGGCTAGGTAGATGATGATGGTGATTCTTATTACCTAGAGAAACTGTTGATTGATTTTTAGATTGATACCTACACCTACAGCGGGGTAGTTGCGTAACACACTATCAGTAGTAATGGCTTTCATTTTGAAATTTCAACAACATTCATTGCGTTATTATCGTTGTTGAGCAGACAAATTTTTCGAACATATAAAGCAATGGATTAGCAATATCCTTCAAAATTATTGAGACAGCAATTAGGGTGTAGGTGACACAAAGTTAGCTTTCGGCTAAAACTTTTACTACTTTTACGTGTTAAGTAGTAAAAGTTTTAGCAGTGCACAAAAATCGCCATACCTTCTACTAAAAGGAACGCTTCTAGAATATTGGCTATAAAAAAGTGAACCTGACAACGTCTAATACGGGCGTAAAGCACTGAACTAAAGCGTTGACTTGAAAATAAGAAAATCAACGAGAAAGAACCGACGCTTTGGGACGCAGACGGGAATCTTGTTTTGTGTAAATAGAGTCCCGTGGCAGAACAACTCAGGCGAACGGCGCACGAGCGTCAATCGGTACGGGACTGTGTTGCCAGCCTCAATTTCGGAAACGAGTTTTTGAATTTGGAAGCGGAAAAGTCTTATACTGGTTACTGTTATACAGATGTTTAACCTTTCAACTGCCAGGATGAGCGAGTGGGTTTTGAAAACGAGTAAGTACTTAATAAATACCGACTTTGTGAAGTTCTGTAGTGCGGATTACTTTGACTGTATTGAGAATAGCCCAATCAGTAATGCAGCCAAAACTAAAAGCTATTTCTAAAAGAAGTTGGATTACGTTAATAATTATCTGACTGACACTAATATAATGACGAACACAAGTAGGTAGGTATCTATATTGAAACAACAGCAACTTAAGTTACCACGATTATCGACCTTGATTTATCACCAAAGAAAAGTTCTAAAACAAAAATGTACAAGAAGCACAATAAATAAACAAACAATAATTCTAAACAAATAATGCAACTCCAATATTCAGAGTAGACAACCCCGAGGCGACGTTTTCCGCTGCCGAGCAGTGCGAGAAAGGCGTCTGCCCTCGACCACGACCCTCCCGCGGGGACTGCACGGCTCGTCTGAACATGCACTTCTGACACAAAGATGCCACTGACAACTCGATTTGAATGCTGTTGACATGCAACGAACATGGAAATGCTGTATCGACGACAGATGTTTATGTAAAACGGGGACGTATTGTTATGCATTACTATTCATTGCTCAGGTGTGCCCAGCCTAATCCCTTCAAGATTATGTGTGTGAAATGTGTGTTGGCTTCGCTGAGATAGTTGCATTAGTGCAATAACAATTATTTTTAACGAACACGGATGTCGGACTATGTGGATGTAAGTTTTTTGAAGTGAAAATTTCTTTAGGCGCGTTGGGCATTTTTTAGGGTTCCGTAGTTCCTACAAGGAACCCTTATAGTTTCGTCATGTCCGTCTGTCTGGCTGTCTGTCTGTCCGAGGTTTTGCTAAGAGACCGTTAGTACTAGAAAGCTGTAATTTTGTAGGAGTGCGAATATAAATTACGCCGACAAAGTGGTAAAATAAAAATTTGGAAAAAAAATTTTTTTAGGGTAGCTCCCCTACATGTGAAGTGGGGATGCATATTTTTTTCGTCGTCTACCCCATCGTGTGCGATATCGTTGAATAGGTATTCTAAAATGACTTGGGGGTTGCTAAAATTTTTTTTCGATTTAATGCTCCATTTACGAAATATTAAACTTTAAAATGCAAATTTTTGTTCCAGTAGGGCGTCCCCCCCCCCCCCCCTCTAAAACCTAAACTGCTGGCTTGAAAAATTCACGATGATAGTGCATTTCATGAATTTTAAAGGAAAAGTATAGCGGTTAAGATAACTTTATTAGTTTAGCGGCAATAGTCGTTGAACTTGGGGGTTGGATAATTTTGTACCAAATACAAAATCCTTAGCATTAATCCTTTAAAGTGACTAAGATGAAGTAGTTGCTTGTTTATAACGGGTAAACACTTACATTGAAAAACAAAATATGATTTTATATTTTTTATTTTAATTTTTTTATATTCAGAATAAAGTACAACAGAATCGTACTACATTGTGATAACGGGCTACCCTACACTGTGCGTGGGCCGACACGCACTTGGCCGGTTGCTTTTTTAAATGGGAAAATACCATTGAACTCGCTCCACTGCACTGTTACCGTAAGCGACACCGCGCGTAGTTTGTTTATAAGACAACTCAAAAAATACCCGCTTCGGATGTGTTCAGCTGTCCTCGGAATGTACCTACTCGGTTTTAATGTACATCCGATATGTCAGTGAGTGATGGCAAAGTAGGTATTCTGTTTGTTTTTTGTTTTCACTTCTGTCGACACTCCCGGAGTGCCACTGTTTTTTATTGATTAGGTACCTACTTACCTAATTCATATTATGAATTTGAATATTATATTATGATTTATTGCAGTATTTTTTTTTGTAACTCAAACGGCAAGAACCAAAAGGCTCATCATCATTCTCCTGCCCTTATCCCAATTTATTTGTGGTCGGTGCAACATCTCTTTTTCTTCCATACTTCTCTATCAGTCGTCATCTCAGTAGTCACCCTCTTTCTAACCATATCATCATTTACACAGTCCATCCATCGTTTCTTTGGTCTTCCATTACTCAATACTTGATACAGCATCGTGGTAGTGTCTCTAAAAGGCTATTTTATTTTATCAATTTACTAACTTAATTTTAAATTCCGATGAGTTATCAGAAGGTACGTCAAACAAGATTCACTGGAATGGTTTTCATAGAAGCGGTTAATGAGAAAAGGCCGTAGTATACCGTTTTACTGTTGAATAAAATATGGATTACCCGTTCAAAAAACTGGCAAACCTTACCAGTACCTACTTTGATTGTTACACAACTTCTGCGTCGAACAATTTTTCGAATTTAACTTGCGCTACAATCTATTTATACGTGTGTAAAAATGTATGCAACGACGAACGCCAAGAAGTATGGCGATAGCAATAGTATTTTATTGAGGGCTCTTGCTGCTGTCGCGACAAAGTTCTAAAGTCGAGCATTGTATCGGATTCCGTACGGCACATGCATTCTTCACGCTTGACCGACCGGCTCCGATCTTGTCGAAAACTCTGTATAAAATACTTTTGCATCTCTACAAGCGTTTGTGTCACATCAGTTAAACTAAAATACAGTTGTTTTGTGTTATGAAGCGTCCAAATCGTTTTATTTTTGGATTAATGGCAATTAAACTACGTATAATTGATGTAACTCATTTTGCGTATTATCTTATTTTTGTATATTATATAATTTGTCCGAACATTATTAACTTACTGTTTAAAATGAAATTTTCTGTACAACTCAATTATACTTCGAACAGACTCAGAGTTACAATACATTACCACAAAACTCTATACTCGTTACACCAAACTTCCTGTACATTTTCAAACAATATTATATTTTACGCCCGTATAAAATTATTTTGCTGGGTGAAGTTTAATTTATACTGAAAAAGAAATCACACTAATATTATAAAGGCGAAAGATTGTGCGTGTGTGTGTGAGTGTGTGTGTGTGTTCATATGTTTGTTACTTCTTTACGCTCAAATGGCTGGACCAATAAAATTTGGTATGGAGGTAGCTGACAACCTGGATTAACGTATAGGCTACTTTTTATCCCAATATTCCCACGGGATCGACATTCACGCGGGTGAAACCGCGGGGCGGAGCTAGTTACTAATAAAGCGGAATAAATTACAAGCGTCATTAACAAAAATCGAATTAAGTCTCTAGATTGTAGAAAGTATTTTCATGGTATAATTTAAATCCTTTTTTTAAATCTTCAACAAAGTAGAGAATGCTTCAGGTCTTGTCAAAAGTGAAGGCGCTGCACGCTGGAAGGTACCTAATGGTTGCTGGTTCCCGCGGTTTTACCCCAGCAGTAATTACCCTCGCGTACAGTACACCATTAATTGCTTCTCACAACGGAAACACTGATGGAGGTCGTTTATCCGGCCAGTTTGTTCACTTATCTATCCACCGTTTTTGCTGTGTCGTGTTAGACGCAAAATAAAGTGGTCCGAACTAACTAGCTTAGTTTTTAACTAGCCCCATTTAAATTCGACGTTCGAAATTCATTACGCAATGAGTAAACATTAGTTTGTTTTTGTTTTCGACGCAAATGTTGTACTAACGATTTATTTTAAAACTAGCTTCCGCCCGCGACTCCGTCCGCGCGGATGTCGGTCTTCGCGTGGATGGTTTATTTCTCCATTTTGAGTAACTCTGACAATGACATCTTATAAATATCTATTGGACCCAAATACGGCTAAGCCTATAATAATTAAGGAGATCCCTCTATTGAGCTACTGCTGTTGAGCTCGCGTTCTATAGTAAGTATTTTTTCCATAGTAATTCCGACCTTGATAAGTAGCATGTAGCAGTAAATTACTGACAGTGACGAAAAGTTTGCAATAATAAAAAAGTGATCGTGACAATGCGACAGAAAGTTAATTGAGAGCTTCAGCATACACAACATTGTTAGTGAGCTCGTCCGGAATATGAACATGAAGATTTCTTGGACTGCTCACACGGAAAAGAGCTACGTAAAGTTGCCCGTGTGAAAAACAACTCGCGGTAAGATCTACGCCAGCAACTCCTAGGGTCTGACCTTGAGCCTTATTTATTGTCATGGCGTAACACAAAGCTACAGGAAACTGTATTCTCTTAAATTGAAATGGAAAATTATCCACTACGGGTAATGCAACGTGTGTTCGCGGTTCTACAGAACAACGTCTATGAATAAAACCGAAAAATAAGATTTTTTTTTTTCTACGTATTTTTCCAGGATAAAAAGTATCCTATTTTTTGCCCAGGATAATAAGGTATAATTATACCAAGTTTCATCGAAATCGAACCGTTAGTTTTCACGTGATGCCTGCATATACAGACAGACAGACAGACAGACAGACAGACAGACAGACAAAAATTTTTTTAATCACATATTTGGGTTTGGTATCGATCCAGCAACACCCCCCGCTATTTATTTTTTCAATATTTTCAATGTACAGAATTGACCCTTCTACAGATTTATTATATGTATAGATAGTAGGTATGTTTTCTCTATTCTACCTCAAAAGTTGAACGAATTTGTGAGGTTAAAATTTTACTTCCGCAATGAGTAAACATTAGGGAGCTTGTTTTTGTTTTTGCCGTAGTTAAATGTTTTACTAACGATTTATTTTAAAACAGTAGATTGTTTTCTCAATTCTACCTCAAAAGTTGAACGCATAACTAACTAAATGTACTTTACTCATCGCTCCTTTCCTTAATTTCGTTACAAAAGTTCAGCTAAGAAGAGTAAGTATTAGCATTCAAGTAATTGTTAATTGGGCAGCAGCGTTCTCTATGTATTCCACCATCATACCATACTGCGATCGCCAACCCGCCTGCCAAGCGTGGTGATTATGGCAAACCCTCCCAAAATTGGGGGAGGCCTATGTCCAGCAGTGGACGTCTATCGGCTGAAACGACGACGACGAATTGAAAATGCATTGTTCAAACTTTATTAATAGCATTCGAGAAAAGTGTAAACCGGGTGACTCGGCCCCTGCTGCTGATACAAACTTATGAAGATATTTTTTTCTTTAAAAATATTACAAACTTAACTTTTTACTTAGGATAGCGTTCAAGATTTTGTTGTAAAGTTTCCAAGTGAAAAGCCCACAAGAATAACGAACTCGGCCGTTGCAGGCGTTTTTGCAAGCTCTACGTTTTTGTCGGTGCAAAATTTCTATCGATTTTGTCGCAGCATCTGCCGCGCAGCAACTTTAATTCTTTGACGAACACATTACGTCACCGATTATATTTTTCCCGAGGAATCTTCGGGTATTATTAACTGCACGACTGCTTCCGTTTAGCGGCCAAAGTTGGAAAAAAATGTGGAAAATTTTATATGTTCCCGTCCCATTATAATTGGAGCAAACATTAATTACGCGGAGAGCTGCGGGCGAGGGGGTTTACTCGCCGCGACTAGCCACGAGCCACGCCCGCACTGGACGTGTCTACACACACTGAAGTACCTATAGATAACGTTTGCCGATAAAAACTTGAGCTCAACGTTAGCGAACCATTAAAATTTAAGATTTTTTGCTTATTAAACTTAATATCGCAACAGTACCAACTTTGGTAGTTAGCGAAACGGCTTAGCGACTTTTTGATATTTGAGACTTGTGCTTGTGTGAACTTTAGGCTGGCATTAATTGGACAATATGTACCTTAATGTAAAACATTAAACTTTTAATGGTGCTACAGAGCCACATTGCCACTGTAGTGGGTAGGTACTTGGGTTTAGACGTGTGTAGGTATAGCATAATTGTACAGCTGTTCCTTAGGCTTTAAAAACCTATTTAATTTAATCTGTTCTGAAATCTCATATCAAATAATTTGTTTCTAACTATTAGGTACCTACATAGATTTTAGTTAGTAAACCACAATAGCTCAGAGATTTAATCAGGTTTTCTGAAACCGGTGGTGAGTGAAATTAAATAAATAGCAGATGTTGTTTTTCACGTTAGAGACTTGTTGGAGTTTGAGAAAACAACAGCTATGTGATGGCCTGCGATTATTTGCTTCAAGGATTATTTAACTACCCTAATATCTTGGCCACGATTCATACTGGTTGATGATTCGAAGACATTACATGTAATAATGATAAAAAAGCAGGGCTCGCTCTAGATTTACTCTTTTTTAGTTAAATAACGGTTTCTCCGATCAAAATGCCATTTTCGATTTAAAAGAAAGAAAATCTATTTACTTATTTTATTATTGATGTACCTACACACTATAAAACAAAAACAGAAACGACATAATTATGTAAATACTGAGTACAAAGGTACTGCTTATTTCTTAAGGAATCAGTAAAATTGGAATACAGAAATCCTGTACCAACTTACCAAAGTTAAGTTATAAATAAACCTCAAACTCGAAACTATTAGTTCACAAAATAACTTCTAATTACAACAAGCTTACATCGTTCTAGCACAATTTAGAGGTGGAGTAATAGCAAAATACAATCAAGTACTCTAAGTTGGAATTTCGGCGAGAGCTTACGTCCACCTCGTTGTTACCCCATGAATATTGAGTAGTCGTCGGTCTAAGCCCGCAACAGTTAATCTTCTTTTCGGCGGTATAACAGCCGGTTTAATTATAAAAGGCGTATTATCGTAGACGTTTTGTTGCGTATCGTATCTGCAGGCAGTGTTTAGATTTGTGATTTGTGTGATATCATGATGTAATGTGGGTTTTTGGTTCAATTTTATGATATCGTTGGTTGAACTTGAAGTAGGTACCTACCTACAAGCCTACCAGCCTACCAACGCGGCAGTAGGCTTTGATAATGTGAACATAATATGTAGGTACCTTTAATTAATTATATTATGAACGTGAACGTGTCCACCCACAAGATTTATGAAATAAATAGGTACTGTGGATGATATTCCTGGTTTGTTTTTTCCCAATTTAATTACGTTAGAGGAAAATCCACGGGACCAAACAACGCGGAAAGAGTACAAATTGTATAAATTAATACTTTGTTCGGTTTCGTGTAGGATATTAGGTGGGCACTGGGCACCCACTACCACATATTTTGTTAATATCAATTCCGTCCTTATCTACATTTGTAGATATGTAGGTAGGTAGCTATTATCACTACGATGGTACCGAGTTTATATCTACATATTCTGGTTTTCGCTTAATGATTAATCACTGACTAGACACATCGGAGCCATTGAATGTGATGGGGTGGTCTAATAATAAAACAATGTTTTTATTAGAAAAAAATAAAAACGTCATCTCATACCACAACGTGAATGATCTTGGGCAGAGAGGTACTTGTACGACCTGATAATATAGAAATCAAAAGTGCTAGACGGTTCAAAGGATTCTGAACCTTCATTTTTCTTATTTAAATTTCAAATTCAAATGTCATCATCATCTGCCTAGCCTTTTTACCAACTATGTTGGGGCCGGCTTTCAGTCTAACCGGATGCAGCTGAATTCCAGTATTTTACATGGAGCGACTGTCTATCTGACCTCCACAATCCAGTTACTAGGTAGACTGGTTGTCAGACTTTCGGGTTTCTGACTACCATACCCTCTACTACTTTTAAATTCAATAAATTGTATTTATTAATAATCATGTACAGACGTCAGCACATCAAGCTACTACAATCTGTCAAATTTAAATAATAGATTTTCAACTTTATCTCTAAAGCATAAGGTTCAAAATTTATTGGGAATATTTGACAGTTTCGGGTAGCATGACGTGCTGGCGTCCGCGTCTGTACAAGAATAGATTGGATGGTGATCCCCAAACTAGGCATTTGGCTGTATCTTGGGAATCGGTATTGTGACATGCGATATGTACCTAACATAGTGACTAATGGATGGCAGGAAAACATGAACTAAAATTAAACTAAAATCAATTAAAATAAAACTCTTCAAATACAAGGTGTAACATAATAAACTCAAGTCCTGAAAGTAGTTTGCTCATAATTGATTACTGAATCAATTTCGGTAACTTTTAAGACATAATTTTATCAAAAAATATGTATTACCTATGCCCTACTGACCGCCGGTTGAGCCAAAGAAAAGTAAATCTTATTCCAAGGCAATAAGACTCAACTTTAAATGCATAAAGTAATGATATGGTCAACACAATTTACTTAATAATGATATAAAGCTTTAAAAAAAATAAGTTTTGGTCATTGTAATAAGCTCTTAACTCAATACTCTAATTGTGGTGTATAAGGTGTTGCGTTAATTATGTTACACGTTGTATACATTGCAATAAAATTATCAGTGTGAGATATTATATCTTAATTCTTATTACAGCATCATTCACTCATAATCATCAGAACATAGTATTAAGCTAGTTAAAAGATAATATAGGACCTACACTATCTACTCACCAGTAGCGAAGGGTCAATCTTTGTAAGAGGTAAACCGGAGTAGATATCTTTAATATGATTATATTATTTGTCTATAGAATACTGACTGTGCCATTTTTCTATAGACAAATAAAAAAACGGGAAACCGGTGGGAATCGAATTGTATGGAACCTTCGCCACTGCTACGCAATGTAGACAAACCTATACCCACCTACCCCCCCCCCCCCTACAACCTACTAGTATTTTTAAGCAAGCAACAAGAGCTTGTAGCAATAGAAGGACATTTTGCAAGTCTTCGCCGAGGGACTACGGTGCTCTGGAACATTGTTGCCGTAACTTATATTCGATTCCGTAATGGAATCGCGCCCGACGCAAACATCCAAGTCTGAGTCTAGATCTATGCATAGGCAATAAAGTTACAGGTTTACACTGCTGTGTTCCAATGTTATAAATGTGTTTTGTGTGTTGTTTTGATCGGGGAGTGAAATGTCGTGTGGGTTTACTGGTTTTGGGGTAGTTGATAAAATATTATTGATTTTTATAAGCCTACTTGGAGTCGTATCGTCTGAACAGAGCATCACAAAAGTTAGCGCATTAAAAACTCAACCGGCTATAGCTATTGCGGTTCTTAAGATACAGCCCTCTGACAGATCGACGCGCAGTCGACGCGCCTTCGCCAAAGACCGTAGGCCTTAGTCTGCGCCTTAGGCCTTGAGCGTATCTGCGGCCTAGACCATGGCCTAAGGGGTAGACTTGCTTTGACTTTGGTCTACTTGTAAGCCATTAGGCTCTGGTCTACGCCAAAGGCGTACCGTGAACCCTGTCCCTTATTAATAATTAGTTGCTAAATAAACGTCGAAAAGCGCGATCCCATATTAAATTCAACTCTTGGACTATCTATGTTCACAAGATGAGCATAAGCATACCACTATACGGGTACTCTCATGACAACACTAATAGGTAATGCAATCACCGAATAGTTTGTTGTGAATGGTTATCCTTCTTGACCTGATCTACGAAGGGCCTTATGTTTAGCGCTCTATGATCTACATACATAATTATGTAGTACGCGGTTTCATAATTTCTGATACGTAGGTACTATAATGAATACATGAAACTTGAATCACCTTAAAATCTTGCACGAGCAAATTGGAAATTACCTAAATTTACTAGTTTATTGCGTAGGTGAAATTTGATCCTAATTTGTAATATTAATAAGGTTCCTTTTGTCTAGTCTTATTACATCACCTTTCACAGTACAAGTTTCCATACCTTCCCACGTAGTTCATTGTTAAATCGCGTGGTTGTGTTTTAAGTAATTGACGTCGGCTTTAATTACTCAGTTGCCACTCATATTCGTGTTCACTACAAAATTACGATACACGAAAAAGGTAGGCATTTTTACTTCGCAATCTTTCGCTCTATTTTTGCTTTGTCACTTCGTAATGTGCCAAACTTTTGTAGCTTTCTGAATGGGATGTTCGCTGCCAATTCTGCCGGTACGTCGCATAATCGATAGAGTGGAAGTTGAACTAAACTGACTCTCGTGAGTCGGCTACCATTCTTCTGCCGCTGCCTTTTAATGCCTGTTGATGGATCGTTTGTGACGATGAGAGTTATTTGTAGAGATCTGTTTTTGTTTTATGTTGTTGGAGTCCAATCATATGTCAACTGCTGCATGGCTACTAAAGTCGACGATCTTATTATTTTATCTATATATATAAAAGAAAGTCGTGTTAGTTACACTATTTATAACTCAAGAACGGCTGAATCGATTTGGCTGAAAATTGGTGGGAAGGTAGCTTAGAACCAGGAGACGGACATCCGGTTTTTTAATACTTTTATTTACTTATAGGAGTAGGGTAGGAGTAGTGTAGGAGTAGGTTAGGAGTAGAGTAGGAGTAGGGTAGGCGTAGGGTAGGGTAGGAGAAGGTTAGGAGTAGGGTAGAAGTAGGGTAGGAGTAGGGTAGGAGTAGTGTAGGGGTAGGGTAGGAGTAGCGTAGGAGTAGGGTAGGAGTAGGGTAGGGTAGGGTAAGGGGTAGGAAATAATTTATATGGCAAAACAACGTTTGCCGGGTCAGCTAGTAATAATATAAATGCGAAAGTGAGTTTGTTTGTTACTCTTTCACGCTAAAACGGCTGAATGCAGTTATACAAAATTTGGCACAAGGGTAGACCATGATCTAGGTTAGAACAAAATATAATTTTTATACCGATATTCCCACGGGACTGAGACTTATTCGGGTGAAACCGCGTGGTACTGCTAGTCTAGGTATAAATAGTATAAATGAAGTCGCTTTTCGTGTGTAAACTATCTTGTGGATTTTATGACCATAATTTATATAGTTTTTGCCTGGAACGTTTATGTCTATAAAACATTAATACATAATAAAGAAATCTATGTAGATGTTTTGTCAAATCGTAAAAACCGTGTGAAGAAGTGGGGGAGGGGGGGGCTAGTAAAAAGTAATTAAGTAATCGGTTGGCAAGCATAGGTCGGTTTATCTGATGAAAAGTATTTACATAGTAATTTTTTCAAGTGGATGATTTTTTGGGTGCCGTACCCAAAGGGTAAAAACGGGACCCTAAAAATATGTCTAATGTTTCTACCGCGCGGCCATAGCATTTAAGTTCTGAAGGTCGTGAAGTCCAAACTGTCTACATTTTCTTCGAAATCGTATCAGTGTTTAGCAAAAAGAATGGGACCTCTACTAAGCTCCGTTTAAGAGAACTGCGTGGCCGCGCAGTTCTCCACGTTTCGACCGCGCGGCCATGGTTAAACCTTTACAACTTTCTGAATATTGGATCTACGAATTTGCGACTTTCATTGTTAGTGTTTTACAAATTCTTTCGTAATGTTGACGTAGGTAGTCGTTTTTCTTTTATGACACTGTGTCCGAGCAGTCGAAACGGACACTATTACTATGACTCCACTGTCCGTCTGTCCGTCTGTCACCAGGCTGTATCTCATGAACCGTGATAGCTAGACAGTTGAAATTTTCACAGATGATGTATTTCTGTTGCCGCTTTACCAACGTATACTAAAACAGAATAAAATATATTTTTAAAGGGGGCTTCCATACAACAAACGTGTTTTTTTTCTCGGCTTTTTTGCCTTGTGGTACGGAACCCTTCGTGTGCAAATCCGACTCGCACTTGGCCAGTTTCTATTATAGGTACGCTATACTGTCGATTGGGCTGATGTCGTAAGAATAATAAGTTAGACGTTTTTATAAAAATCCTGATAAAACCACCTTGTCTTCGCTCCAAGTGTCCTACAATTACTCCACAAGTCCACATGTATTTGACATTAGGTGTCGTTTTGTCTCTTTCTCTCTCAGTATACTTGACATGGCACTTAGGTAATATGTTGTCTCTCTCATTGTTATTTATCAAGTGGATCATGTATGATACGTTATGGCAGTCAATAAGGAACAGATGGCGTTGTTGCCGCTCATGTAATGAGCAATGCTACACGTTAAATGGTAGCCATACATTATGGCGAGACTTTAATTATAACCGAGTAAAGTATTACATTGTTTTGAGTTAATTTACTACTTATACATTATCAGCCTATAATGATCCCACTGCTGGGATACAGGCCCCCTGTCTGTGAGATGGAATTTTACTACTTATGAAGACTGCAATTGGTTCTTCGAGATCTACATTAAATATAGCTGATTAAGTTTAGTAATACCTACCTCCCTATTATTATTCCACTGCTGGGCAAACCCCTGTTCTCATACAGAAAAGGCACGAGCATTGATCACCACGCTTGCTCAAGACGGGGCCTCGTGGCTAAATAATAACAGCTGCACAGGTCGATCGATCAGGTTAAGCTACGCTTGCCGTGGTTGATCTGTGGATGGGTGATCATCTTTACATACCGAGACCCCTCCGTGCCTCGGAAAGCACGTTAAGCCGCTGGTCCCGGGTGTCATTCGTGGATCTTTGACAGTCGTTGCGGGTAGTCAGAAGACCGAAAGTCTGACATCCAGTCTTACCAAGGGGTATTACCTAATAACTGGGTTGTGGAGGTCAGATAGGCAGTCGCTCCATGAAAAATACTAGTATTCAGCTGCATCCGGTTATACTGGAACCCGACCCTAACATAGTTGGGAAAAGGCTAGGCAGATGATATAATAAGTTGACTCTTAGTCCAGGTTTCCTCACAATCTTTTCCTTCACCGATGACAATAATATCCAATATCAGAACGTAGGTATATACTATGTAAGTATATGAATTGAATATAATGAATATAAATTGAAAAAAATGTGTGTGTGTTCAATTAATTAAACATAAATAAGCAATTACCTATTGCTTAATTATTTTTAATTAATTGAACATAACAATGCATTTTACTGTTCTATTATGTTTTCTGATAGTTTTGGAAAAGGATTAGGTAAATTACTTAGCAACAACCTGTGTCATTCTTCACAAAACTTTTGCATGCCTCAGACTTCCTACAAACAAATAATCTCTTCAATAACTAGGAATGAATATGATCCTAATGCCATTATTACTGTACTTATAGGTAACAGTTTAAATGTTAAAAAAGATGATATCACTGATAGTGTCACCAACCTTATGAAGTTAAATTGTAAGAAAATAATTTTGTGTGCTTTTCCATATTTTGAGCACTTGTCAAACAGACAAAACAACTACATTCACATGTTAAATAATTACATGCATTTCATAGTTAGTCACCATAGTGACAAGTTAATATTTTTTGATACCAACATTTTTGTTGATAAGTTAAAGTCGACTAGGGATACTGTGTATCTGCCCATTAGTTTTAGACGTCAAATAGCTAGGCTATTAGCACTTAATATTAACCCAGACATAATTAGTATGTCGAAGTCATCCATAATTAGCACCACAATTAGTAATAGTACTAATGTTAAGTTGGTTAGCTCAGATATTTTAAACTAGTTTGTAAGACAACAGAAGGTACCACTAACAGTATAGCTACACTTAATAACAAAAAGGTATTTTCTGGCTCTAAAATAGTGAACTGCAGAAAAGGGGCTAAGCAGAAATCCTTGAAATTATTTCATCAAAATATTCAAGGTTTTTCTTCCAAACAATTGGAAATTGAGTTATTTTTAGAAAAAACAATGTTTGACATTATTTGTATAACTGAGCATTGGTTAAAAGATTCTGAAATGCTAATTAACTATGACAATTATAGTGTGGCCAGTTGTTTTAATCGAAATTCAATGCTGCGTGGTGGTTCACTAATCCTAATTAAAAGTTGTATTAAATTCAAACCTCGTAAAGACATAGTTGAACTATCAGTTGAACATAGCATTGAGCTGTCTTGTGTTGAGCTAGATAAGCATGTTATAGTGTGCGTTTACAGACCCCCAAATTATCAAAACTATTCTATATTTGAATCAGTAATGGAAGATGTTTTGGCAAAACTTGCGACTGGTAGTAGATCAGTAATTATCTGTGGTGACTTTAATATTAATATTTTAGAAAATAATTTCAATACCAGTAGATTATTAAATTTGTTTAAATCATTCAATTTGTCAAATGTGTTTGTAGAACCAACCCGAACAACTACGACTACTGCAACATGTATTGATAATGTTTTTTGTTGCTGCGACTATTTAGATAAAGCCGTTGTTAATTATCTCCCTTCTGATCACAGTGGTCAAACTGTAACTTTTGAGTACAACATGCCAATACAAAAAGTGCAGATCCAATCCAGACCAATAACATCAATTAATTTAAATAAATTTAATAGCACTTTAATTTGTAAATTAAGTAATCAGAACCTTACAGTGAACAATGTTAATACTTTGTATAATGAATTCTTCTCGGTAGTCCAAACTGAGTTCAATAATTATTTTAAGAAGAACACTAAAAGTATCAGCCCCAAGTTTTTATTTTGTGACTGGGCAACTAAAGGGCTTAGGAAAAGTAGGGAAAGACTTTTCGAACTGTATGGCCTTAAGCCTTATATTAACACGGAAACTTTTAATAAGTATGTTGCTACTTACTCTAAAACTTTTAAGAACGCTTGTAAGGCAGCTAAAGCCTTATATATTAGCAACAAGGTTAAATCAGCAGACAATAAAATAAAGACGGTTTGGAAAATTATAAATAATGAAACAAACAGGAATAAAAAGCATAATTCTGATTACACACTGCAGACGTCAAGCGGTCTCATTTGCGATAACAAAGAAGTGGCTCAAGAATTTGTAAACTTCTTTACTAGTATCCCACTCAAAACAACTGAAACCTTAAATTCCTCGCCCTCGCTCGCTTTTGATTTAGTAAGGGCGAACGTTTCAGCCTGCCCGATTGAATTTAACTTTAGGCATATTAACCCCTTAATTGTAATTAAAGCTTTTAAGCAAATTAAGATCAAATTGACCGAAGATCTTTGGGGAATGTCCATTAAGATCTGTACCTCCATAATTGAGACTATTGCACCTTACTTAGCCTTAGTATTTAATTCGTGTGTGGATCAAGGAGTCTTCCCCGATTTAATGAAATACAGTAAGGTTATACCACTTTACAAATCCGGAGACAGTAAAGACACCAATAATTATAGACCCGTATCCGTTTTGCCGGTTTTCAGCAAGGTGTTTGAAAAGGTAATGCTTAATCAAATGCTCAATCATTTTAACACGAATAAAATCCTACACGATCAACAGTACGGTTTCACCAAAGGACGTTGTACGACCGACGCCGGCGTAACTTTATTAAAACACATTTTTAACGCGTGGGAAGAGGCCCAAGATGCCATAGGAATCTTTTGTGACCTCTCCAAAGCATTTGATTGCGTCGATCACCAAACCTTGCTTTTGAAACTTGAGCATTACGGACTTGGAAAACTTGCGCTCAGTTTAGTTAGATCTTATTTAAATAATAGACAACAACAAGTTCAAATAAATGGTGTCAATTCACTTGGTTTAATAGTAAAAATTGGTGTGCCACAAGGCTCGATATTGGGTCCTTTCCTCTTTTTAGTGTATATTAATGATCTACTCCATTTATTAAAAAATCAACCACAAATGGTGTTATTTGCTGATGACACTTCCTTAATTTTTAAGGTAAATAGACGTGCTACAAATTTTGACGACGTAAATAACGCCCTACTGCAGGTCCAAAATTGGTTCACTGCTAATAATCTAGTATTAAATGGAAAAAAAACTAAGTGCATAAGATTTTCTTTACCAAATGTCAAGGGTAGTGATTGTGAGATAATATTGAATCAAGAGAAACTAGAATTCGTCGATGAAACTGTTTTCCTAGGGATCACGCTCGACTCAAGGCTACAATGGGGTCCTCATTTAAAATCTCTTGCAGGACGGCTAAGTTCAGCAGCTTATGCTGTCAGAAAAATCCGTCAATTTACTGATGTAGATACCGCGAGACTAGTCTATTTTAGTTACTTTCATAGTATCATGTCTTACGGTATTTTACTTTGGGGACGGGCTGCAGACAACGATTCTATTTTTATTCTGCAGAAAAGAGCCATCAGAGCCATATATAATCTCCGCAGGCGCGATTCTCTAAGGGAACTGTTTAAGGAAATTAACATCATGACGGTGCCTTGTCAATATATCTATGAAAACATCATGTATGTAAGGAAAAATTTACATCTTTTTAGTAAAAGAGGTGAAAGACATAATTATAGTACTAGAAATAGGGACCTATTAGTGCAACCAGGTTTCAGACTGGCTAAAGTAGATTCATCTTTTATGGGGTACTGTCTAAAATGTTATAATAAAATACCTCCCCACATTCTTCAACTGAATGAGACAAAATTTAAATCTTGTATAAAACGCACACTATGCAGTCAGGCATATTATAAGTTAGGGGATTACATCACTGACAAAAATGCCTGGCTCAATGCTAGTCCTGCTCCACAACTAATTGACTAACACTTGAAAATACTGTTGGAGCTGCTGAAGATTGTAAGACTATCCTTGCATTGTATAAACTCAATTTCCTTTGTATTGTATAATTGCATAACACAGATGTGAGTTCTAT
Source organism: Mesoligia furuncula (assembly GCA_916614155.1). Taxonomy (NCBI): domain Eukaryota; kingdom Metazoa; phylum Arthropoda; class Insecta; order Lepidoptera; family Noctuidae; genus Mesoligia; species Mesoligia furuncula. The sequence goes on from OU744796.1 coordinate 14,815,241, forward strand.
GTAATCTATAGCTACCATTTACTGGGTAATAATATATCTTTCATTGACTTGAATATTCCCTGGCGGCTGATAGTGTGTCATGCTCACTCAAATGTCTCGCTGGCGGTGGCGTGTATGTTGGATCATTTAGCTCCCTTCAAAGTGGTTGAGCTGAATGGTGCTGATATATACGTCATGTTCGTGAACGGGCGCCGTCAGTTGGGACTGGTCATCACTTAGCCGCCTGGGCTTATTTTAATTGTTTTAATTTTGGATTGTTGTTTTGTTACTATTTGTTGTATTCTGGACGCTCTTAACGCGGACATCTTTTTATTTTTTTTTACATCGTTCTCACATTATATAATCATAAATTCAAAAGAAATGATGTAACAAACGTTTTTGTAAAATGTAATTTAAAAAGAGTGTCCATGGAGTTTCTTGCCCGTTCTTCTCCATAGGTACCTACGCTTTGGAATGGGCAACTAGCTTCATATTTTATGACTGACCGACTTCTTGACAATTCAAAAGTGCCTGTTAAAGGTTTAATTGAAATAAATGCTTTGAGTTTGAGTTTGAGTTTGACACATTATGCATATATGGGTGGTTCTACTCGCAAGGGAATTTTCCGCGGCTCACCTTATTTTGTATAGTTTTTGTAGGCAAATTATATTGATTTACGATCGAAACTGTACAAGTAAATGGTTTCTAATATGACACTAAAAATTAGCTCACTCCTAAATATTTATCTTACAAAAATTGTACTTTAAAGTGCCAAAATCTCAGTCTCCTGGCATGTCTCTCAGACGAAATGAAAGCTTAAAGGCTGCATTATAACTTTATTTTGAGTATGCACGCCATATGTGCACTATAATAAAAATGTTTAATATATATAGTTTCAATGTGTTTGTCTAATTTTACCTTAAATGCGAAACTTATTAAAAAAAAGTGCATTATATTTTTGTCTCACGGTTTTTACCTCAGTCTCCTGCTACATCAAAACACGTTAAAATCAGTTTAAATTACCGCGTTTAGCGCGTTGCTTTTCGGTCTGAGTGAAAGATCGCAGTGAAGTTAGCTCAACCACTCGTGTCCGTCTCGGCTCGCGGTTGGCTTAGTCGCTACCAAAGAGTAAAGTAACTATAGAGGCAGTCGCTACGGCGACTTGTATGAGTGAGGTTGTGCTGCGGCCAGTCAGCTTATCAGTATCCTGGTACAAATTTATTTAAAATCCATTGTTTTCTTTATACTTTTTTTTGCATTCATAGGTCGTAAATTCGTTACATTAGATTACAGAATTGCATAATTTCAATATTAAATGTTGCATGTTGCACGTAGTTATTGGTTAAAAACTTAAAATAATCTCAGTATCCTGTCCTCAGTCTCCTGGAAATATAATAGAAACTACACACAGCACAACTATTGAAGACTGATGAAACCTTAAAGGTCTTGTACTTGTCTTGTCTTGTCTTGCCATCCCACGGTGTGCGTGCGCGTCCAGACGTTTGTCGTGGTTTTTTGCTCGTAGCACGTGCATCATGCGCGTCTCGTACGTAGTACATACATGACACACACAGCACAGGTAGGTATGTACCTATGTGTACATGTAAATATAAGTAGATTTTATTTTCAATAATTTTGTATTTTTTAATTTTGTAATAAGTACTAATTAGTGTCATTTTGTGATTATTTGTGAGACAAGATCTTACAATTGAAGTGTTCCATGGAAGACACCATTTTTATGCCATGAAACTATTTTTAAGCCATTAAACCATTTTTATGCCATTAAACTATTTTTTATTAATAAAACATACCTATATTTGTTTAAATAATTACAACGGTTTTTAAGTTCTTTTGTATAAATACTCAGTATCCTGTTCATAGCCTCAATCTCCTGGACCCATATTTTTTTTAAATGGTCATAATTTTGGTATAATATTTTATTTTCTTGACTGGCCCGTTTGGAATTAGTAAGAGAACGACCCAAGGTAGGTAGACGTCAAGCTACGTTTCTGACCTTAGATGCCAAAAAAATGTTGTGCCAAAATCACTTCATTTTCGTCCCTCCTGAGTAGAACCACCCATATACATAGTAGGTACTATTACACGTCAATACAAGCGCAAGAGATTATATTGTATGTTAAGTACAAACGAAAATGTCAACATTAACCCTTAGTCTGCCGGAACGTAGATCTACGCGAGACACAATGGCTTTTTAATTGTGTCTGTAATTACGGCACACAAGCGGTTAAGAGTAAAATACCTAGGCGTTATTATTATTATATCAGTCTAATTTCTGGAATTAACTACTGGACTGGGACCAAGGGCTCCATACTCGGCAACCTCATTACACTTATCAGTGTAGTGGTCCAGCGCAACTAAACTAATCTAGAGCAAGTGCCCCAACAGGCAGATTACGCAAAATAATAATCATATACGCAGGTCTGTACCTGCCCACTGAACTGACTAAATATAAAACATTATTTTTAGTAAGTATATGCGAAACCCGAAACACGTGTCTAGTATTTTTATGTAAAGAATCTATATACAAAATTTCAAAACTGTATCATGAAAAATCACAAAGTTATAAGCTTGCGCACCGCTCGCGCCGCGCCGTCTTGCGCTCATTGATAATACTATCTAGGTACGGTTGGGTTCGGCGTGGAGATTGGATAACGTACTTTAGTGTCGCTCGGTGTCCAACCTTTAACCTTTTTTAAATATTTTTGGGACAAAATATAACATGGGGTAAAAATTATTGCAATCTATTCAGTTACTTATTCTGAACAAACTATATTATTCAGGTTTCGCATATACTAAAAATATCGTCGTGTACTAACCAAGCCAAGAAGTTATTGAAAAATCACATTTTCATCTATATTATCTGGAGAAAGTGGACATTAGCGTATCAATTAATCAATTTATTTTATTTTAGTAAGATGGAGCAGTGGTGGCCGCGACTTACGAGTTGTAGGTCGTAAGTCTGAACCCAGACAGGCGCTTTTACTTTGTGATTTCAATGTTTGCATGCCTAATTTAAGGTAGATTGTACAGGGACCACAAAGTTTTGTAATCACCTTTATTTTATTCATCACCTTTAGTTTTATTTACTAACAAAATTGTTACTATATTATGTATACTTAGGTTAAGGTATGTATCTATGGGTATTTGTTACCTAATAATAAATGGTTTATCGATGGTGGTGGTGGATCGATCAGAGCGGCACGCAATGATTGTTGACATGACCATCCCGCATGATGAGAACCTCGTGAAAGCCGAGAAAGATAAACTAATCAAGTATCTTGACTTGGCTCGCGAGGTTGTCGACATGTGGGATGTGGACTCGACAATCATTGTGCCGATAGTCGTGACAGCCAATGGACTAATAGCCAAGAGCCTCGACCAACACCTGAGGAGGCTCGCGTTGGGCAGCTGGATCAAGGGCTTGATCCAGAAAGCAGTACTTCTGGACACGGCCCGCATTGTTAGGAGGTTCCTCTCTCTGGAGCCCTGACCGCCGGTAGCTGGGACCCTGTTCCCGATACCGGTGGGCTACTATTTTTTTTATTTTTAAATGTTTTTATATTTTTTTATACTAAAATTTAAAAATATTATTTATATATATTTAGCTTGATAAAGGAAATAATAACGGTTTATTATTATTATTATTTTCTAAACCTACTTTCTAAGCAAATAATCGATTATGATTAGCTATAATTACAAGATATTTAGTTACCTTAGCTTAGGTATTGGCTGCAACTTTAACATACAACTCTACTTACCTTAGACCTATCTTTAATGTAAACCATATTTTTTACATGAAGGTGCAAACAAACTATTTTTATTTCAGTTTATTTTATTTATTATGTAAATTATTTCATCACCACTGCTCTCAAAACGGTGAAGGAAAACATCGTGAGGAAACCGCCATGTCCTAGAAACAAAAACTGGCACTGGGTTCGCGTGGTTGATTACGGCCCACTGTACTCCCTCTCACCGAGAGGAGGCTTGTCTCGCAGCAGTGGAAATATTATAGGCTGATTATGTAAGATGGTTTTAGAATAGAACATAATATTATTTATTACTGCTCCAGGAATCTTGATTAAAATTGAAAAGGATCTCTACAACATACCTCCAGGGTGTGCCTACAATAATAACAAAATAAATAAAAATAATGTTCTAACATGGCTAAACAGTCAACTGTACTATGTACAGGCGCACATCAACCTACTACAATCTGACAAATTTCTTTAATAGATTTTCAACTAGATAGCTGAAGCATAAGGTTCAAAGTTGATTGGGAAAATTTGACAGTTCCGGGTAGCTTGATGTGTTGGCGTCTGTACAAGAACTATTTTAAATAATATTAGTTCTATAGGCCGACCACATAACTGAGACGTTGCCTGAGGAAGCTGCGTTGTGCGGGAGGGGTGATAGTTGTCACAAGTTGACGAATAACTGAGCTCTGGCATCACGTCACCACACCCCTCCCGCACCGCGCTGCTACCTCAGGCAACGTCTCAGTTAAGCGGTCGGCCTATAGTTTGTCTGTAGAGCGCGTTTTCTATAAACAAAAGGCCGAATAAAATAAAAACAGCAATATTAACAGTTATATTTTATGCTAGCTTACGAAAGAGATACTGGTTTGAACTTTTCGTCGATGTTAAAGCTGCCTACATCGAATTAGAACTACCTTATTTTTCCCATTTTCATTAAAAGCTATCAACTTTCCAAATAAGTACGAGTAATATTTTCTTGATTAATCCAATATTTGACTTGCTCCTAAGACTTCTAACTGCCATTTATCTTCCGCAGTAACTGAAATATGTCATTAAAAGATTGACTGCAGATCAGAAGGATCATACTCCGAATTGCTCCGAATTGGGATTGTAAATCCAATTTACTGATTCGATAATGGATGGCTGGGATATTGGAATGGTGACCCCTCGGTAAGGAGCTTAAACTTATAATAATCTTTTCAATCAATTTTATGAGATTTTTTATTTGATTTAATATGTTCTTATCCTCTTCTGTATTGTAGGTCGGGGAAGTCAATGTTAAAGGGAATAATACGAATTTCGTACTCCCAAATGCTGATTAAAAATATGAAAGGAATAAAGTCAGTGTAGCCACAAATATAATTATAATAAATAATAATCGTTTATTTATAAAAAGGGATAGCTTAACAATTAATTTATAATACAGCACAGATGTTAATTTGCCTGAACTAGGTTGAACTTGTGCTTCAGGCTAGAAAGTGCATATGTAATAAATTAACAATGTGTATAACGTAAAAACTAAATTAAAACTTAAGTAAATGAAATTAAAATGGTATGTTAGCAGTTCTATTTGCAGACCAATAAGTAGGTCTTCTGTCAGTAGGTAATAAAAAAAGTATGGGAGTAAAATAATTAAAGAGTTCGTCTGTCAAATGCTCGAAGCTTTAACATAACTCGAAGCATTCAGTCTCATTGCAGACGTACAGCATTCTTCATTTCAGACTGAGTTAGAATTGGCCTTTGTTTACGTCTTTTTTCAGCTTTTCTTATAAAAACCGGGTTTATATTGGAAGTCCACGCCACACCTATTCGCAAAAAGAAATGAAACAAAAGAAATTATGAGATTAAAAGCGTTTTAACTTTTACTACCTGCAGAATATATTTAATCACTAGCTGCGCCCCGCGGTTTCACCCGCTTCAATGTCGATCCCGTGGGAATATCGGGTTAAAAGTAGCCTATATGTTAATCCAGGTTGTCAACTATCTCCATACAAAATTTTATCAAAATTGGTCCAGCCGTTGGAGCGTAAAGAAGTAACAAACATATAAACACACACACTCACAAACTTTCGCCTTTATAATATTAGTGTGATTATGGAGCATACAATACTAAAACATTTACTTACCCTGTCTACCTTTTCTTGAAACGAAAAAGAGCAGACTTACCTTATTCCTAACGTATTCAATTACAACTGCAACATAGTAAGCAAATACAGACACCATTACGGCAACGGTTATTTTAATCGTCTAGTTCAATGGTTCGAACGTAGCAGTTAAGTGGGGGCCCTGAAACCGGCGATCGTTGGAGGCATTAAGGATAATTACTTCCTTATCCACAAAATTGCTGTTAGTTGCTAGCGTTATTTGCTTCTAGGGCTTTTAGAGTGCCTTTCTACTGAGGTGGAGACGAGCGGAGCGGAGTGAAGCAGGAATCCACCAATACCATAAGTTGAAATCCACGTCACATCTCTCGCGATTTTTAGGGTTTCGTACCCAAAGGGTAAAAACAGGACCCTATTACTCCACTGTCCGTCTGTCCGTCTGTCACCAGCCTGTATCTCATGAACCGTGATAGCTAGACAGTTGAAATTTTCACAGATGGATGTATTTCTGTTGCCGCTATAAATACTAAAAACAGAATAAAATAAATATTTAAGGGGGCTCCCATACAACAAACGTGTTTTTTTCGGCGTTTTTGCCTTGTGGTACAGAACCCTTCGTGTGCGAGTCCGACTCGCACTTGGCCAGTTTCTCTGTGATTGGTTGATTCCTGTACGTCTCTGCTCCGTTCCGCTCGTCTCCACCTTAGTGGAAACGCAACCTTAATTACTTCTTCAGTACACTTTACCAAGAATTACGAAGCAAAGAATACCGTGTTTAAGCGAACTGTGGTTCTAGTTAGAGGACCCTATAACTTTGTCGTCTCTGCATAGAATTTGGAAAATTCCAGTACTCTCAAGGAACTTTACCAAACCGCACTGGGCCCTTGTGGTGGATTACTGCCCACAACCTCTCACAGAGGGGAGGCCTGTGTCCCAACAGTGGGAACATCAGAGGCTGATTATGCAGAAAACTTTGAGGTAGACAATTACCAATAAACAGAGGACTATTGAATTTGTAAGTGTAGTCTGGCGGTTCAATGTGCCTAAGAATGCTGTTTAAGTAGGCACCTATCGGCAGCGGCGGCAACCTCTCGCGTCCGGCCGAGAGGGAGTGGGAGGCAGTCGCCTCCTTCTGCGAAGCAGTCATGCTAGCGACGGAGGTGGCGGGACGGCTCAGGGAGAGAGCCTCCCGTCCCAGCCGCCGCGGGAGCCGCTCCGGGCGCCGGGAGCCGCGTGACGACTCCCGGCCACCGTAGGCGCGGGCCTGCGGGCGGAGAGTAATGGGTAGCTCACCGTCCGATCAGGACCAGGCCCGTGCCGGACGGCGCGTACGTGTTCCACGCGCGCCTCAAAGAGATGTCAGCATCGAGGAGCCCCTTAAAGCCGAAGCCTGTCGGGTCAGCGGAATTGTCCGAAAGGGTTACCGCTGGCCCGGAACATAAAGGGTTAAGGAAGGAACACGGGTGGATTTTAGTCAGTAATAGTCTGACGCTCCCTTCCGCTCCACCCAGAGCGGGAGGAGTCATTTGAAGATTCCCATCCGAAAAAAAAAAAATAAGTAGGCACCTATTTAAAGAACCGTTTGTTTATACCAAATCACAATCACATTACGCCTATTCTGAATGGGTTAAGGAAAGCTCCGCAGCTCAAAGTGTTCCCGCTGACTTCATTGCCTAACCGTTTAAGTTGGCTCATGAATATTGAACGGGCAGGCGCGCCTCTAACGCTCGCACTTTTCCACTTTCCGCACACCACATTAACACCACACTATTACCACAAAAAGTCGATTTGTAAACTGAAATCAATGGACTTTATTCTGGACCTGGCCTTTCTTTGTTCAATATTATTTTTGGCTCGAAACTTGAACTTTTTGATCGTAGTCTGTTTGAGCAGGCCAAGTCGGGATTCGGTCTGTATATTTTGGTTTCTTATGTTAGTGACTGTTTTAGGTCCAGCACGACCCTTTTGGCTGGTTTAAGATTTTAATAATGGATCTTTGTAACTCTGTTTATTGGTTTGGGCAGGCATTCATAAAGTAGTTGAATATGAGTACCTACGTTTGCTGGATGATCGTTTCAAAAACTGAAATTAAGGTTAAAAAGAAATATAGGGAAATTAGAGGTGTTTTTGACAGATTGAGACAGATCAGAGTGAAAACATTTTTAAAATTACGAGAATTGCCCCTATGAAAACAGTCCAAGTATTATCCGTTATTGAACTATTTTTCATTTTTACCGAAATTTCTTCGTTGTTTAAGCAATCAAATTCGAAAAAGGATTTCTTCTCAATAAATCATGTGTGGCATGATTTATTGGGAAGAAATCCTTTTTTCGAATTATTTAACATTCACTTAATGCAAGTTTCTTGCCTGAGGCACACAATATAATTTAAGCAACAAATGACTTCTATTGTTGCTTCAAGTTATGGTGTACCAAATCGCACCTTGTAAATATGTTTTAAGTATTAAAATGTATCGTTTCCCATTACAGAAATATTTGTAAAATCTATAAGTAGGTAGTATTCCTTTCGAATCTTTAGGGAAATCCTCGAAGAAAGTTCCGTTACTTCTGATAATCTCCATGGACCCTTTGAAGAACCGAAAAATAATATTGTCACGTGTTCGTGAGATGAAAGGGTGAAAAATTAATAGGTACTCTTAAATTCTTTTTGTATTAAATCTTGAATAGTAGTCCTATAGTTAGGTGGGTATTTTCCTTTCACGGATCTGCTTATGTTTAACTAGCTTCTGCCCGCGACTTCGTCCGCGTGAAATTTCTTGTTCCCCGACCCAACCCGTCGCATTGCATCGCCTGCCCGCGGTATTGCGTCTTTTTACCCGACTGCGCGACGCAAAGGAGTGGTAATGTGTTCATCATCCTATGTATGTATGTATGTATGTTTGTATGTTCCTTTGAAGCACTATACAGACCAAACGCCTGGGCCGATTTTTATGATTCACACGTTAATCGATTCCTCTTAGTCCGGCGAGTGTCACTAAAGACATGACGTTAGTGAAAATTCAATATGGCGACTACTGGACGCCATATTATTATAATTATTTAAATTTTTTTTTTCAAAACCTATCAGGTGGGGTATCAAAATAAAGGGTTTTAAAAGGTGATTACAAAAATATATACAACATATATAGGTACTTAAAAGCAATTCGAAGTGACAAATTGTAAAAAACACCTACCAATAACTAAATCGTCTGCATAATCTTTCACATATGTAAACTAAAAAGCTGGAAATAAAAAAAGTTATTTAAAAATAAAAAAATCTGACTTCGGTAAAAACTTAAGTTAAAAAAAAACTGAAAAGCTAAAAACAAGCCCATTTTAAATTAAATAAAAGTTGGAAGCAGGCGGGACCCATTTGAATTTGAAAATATAATAAAAATGGTATGGGTCCCGCCTGCTTCCAACTTTTATTTAATTTAAAATGGGCTTGTTTTTAGCTTTTCAGTTTTTTTTTTTAATTTATTTTTTTAAATAACTTTTTTTTTCACTCAGCGTTCTTTCTGTCTTTTTTGTTTTTGCTTGGCTGCTAGGGCTCCTAGCGTGATATTAAGTAGCCTGTAGCCTTCTTCAAGAATTGCAAAAATAATTTTTCAAATCCGCGTGATAGTGCCAGAGAATAGCGCGTTCAAACGAACAAACAAAGTGAAGTCATGGATTCAGTAAGAATATTTAGTTTTATCAAGGTACACACCGATTTTTTTAGAAATAGACTTTGTTGTACTACCTACGTAGATTTCGTTGAACGTAGTTAAAACGTAGTTTTCAGAAATATTCTGACAAAAGTTTGAGTGACAGAGATGTTACTCTAACCCTTGTGTCAGTCTATTTCAGAAACATGATCCGTCTTATTACAAAACGAAATCTTACTTTAGATCTACCCTAAACCTTTGGGCCTGTATTTGTATTTCGAACTTTATTTCGATTTAATAGACTAGTTCTTAAAACTAAAATGACAACTTAGCACCGAACTAAGCTGTCATTTTTGTATAAAAAAGTGCATTTCTATAACAGTTAGGTTCTAAATTCAATGACTCTCGGTGGTTTCAACCTTATATATCTAAAAAAAAACATTGTTTTGCGTCATATTAACGTCGTCGTTAATGTTTAATGTACCGTCAATAAAATTATCAGTTGATAGAATCTTATTAATATGGTCTAAGCCTTCATATTGCAGTATGAATGAATTCAGTGTGGAAAATATTCATAACTTGTTTAGTGTGCGGATGGATTTAAAATAAATGGTGATAGTGATGATCTATCAGGTCAGGAAAGGAGGAGCCCTATTCAGCGTTCCAGTAGTTATTAAGTATTGCTTGAGGGTCTAGAACAAATGAAGGACACGTGTTATATATTAATTTCGGAGTTGTAATTAATTAATACACTTGTTATAACTTTAATAAACACATGTAATTAACCAAAAAATACAACAAAGATGGATGTTCGAACACTTTTGGGTAGACAGTGTTGTCCTCTCACTAAATATAATAATTATACAACAACACGTACAGCAGGACTTTTCCTTTTTCGAAAAGAAGACCTGCAATTGTATATGGCAGGTAAAGTTCGAAGTAAGTTAAGTTTTTTTCTACAAACAAATTGCTTATCAACCCGAAAAAAAGAATATCTGATTTTAAAAAAAGTTCTAAATAATTATTTTCGCAGCAGCAAAATAAAAGTATTTCACTTTAAGCGCTTCGCTCCCTAGGAAGTCACAAAAACAATTTTTAAAAGTTCTTCGGTTTTTGAAGATTCACGAATAATGACCCCGTTTTACAAGGGTCCACGTTATTGGCTTGTACTAAATAATAGGACAGATTAAGGATAAGTGTCACAACATTTTGGCTTTTAATTAAATACAAGATAATACGTTTCTAAGGCCAGTAATAAAACGCGTGGCTAACGCGTTACACGTCAAAGCATCAATTAGCCAGTTATAACCACTTATTATGAAATTAGGGTTGTCAAATCGAAAAAAAGACCGCCCAAAAAGCAACTCTTAAATAGTTACGCCTTCTTGAAATAGGTTAATTTGAGTCTACATTCTTCGCATTGAAGCTTCTCATCTAAATATCTGAATATTTTATGAACGAAAAGCTTAGACATTTATAAGAAAAAATGTCTACTTAAGGTCAATTCTTCTTTGGTGAATTAACTTGAAAGAAACACGCTTACAATTTGTATTCGCCAGTAAGCACAATTCGCAATCAGCAAAGCCTGTTTCTGTACTCCGAATACGCTTGTTTGTCGAACCATTAAGCGTATTGTTGTAAAATATTCGATATTTTGTGTTCGCCATGTGTAACAATTCTGTTATACTGTTGAGACGTTTTAAATTGTACGCCGGTAAAGGTGAATAGGTATCTGCGAAGGAGGAATTCGTGGTGATTCACAAAAATGTTGGTATATTTTTTCGGGTGGTAGGCACAATGCAAAATCACTTCCTTTTTTTGCTTCATGAAGTTACGAAAACGTGAAGATTTTTTTTTTGTAAATATTAGGGAATGTAAATTAAGTCACGTTGTCACGTTTTTCCGACGGCCGCAGAGGAAAGGGAAGTTATAAGTATGCAAGTCGATGTGTTATTGTTTATAAACGTTTTCCTCCATAAACATCTGTATACTCTGTGGAACCCATACAATTTGGCTACGAGTATACCTAGTGTATGACTGGTTCGAGATGGCGCGGGAAAAAGATAGGCTGGAAGAAGTTGGGGAGGCTTTTGCCCAGTCATTTTACATACTCGTAACAACAATAGGTACTCAGACCATAAATGAGTAGGTACATATACAGCTAGAGATAACCATTATTGGTGGTTAGCATCGGTATTCGAGCGTAGGTACATTTATGCATGTCGAAGGATCACCTGAGTAGTTGCACATAGAGACATCTGCAGTGCTAGTCTGTAAAAATATCACCGTGAAAACTGAGGCGCGACGGGGCATGGGAAACGAAGCCAAATGCCCCACTCAGAAGCGTGTTTTTATTGAATTTATATTTAAAAAACCGGGCAAGAGCGAAACGGACTCGCGCACCGAGGGTTTCGTAGCATCCGAGTTTATGCATAAGGTTTATGTTTAGGAAATTAAATATTTTTTTAAAAAATTTTATATTTGAGTTGATTGAATGAAAGGTAAATTGCGGTTTACGATTTATGCCGTATTAAAAAAAAATTACTTACTAGATCTCGTTCAAACCAATTTTCGCTGTAAGTTTACATGGTAATTACATCATATATAATTTTTTTACACTTTGGAAGTATCTCTCGCGCAAACTGTTCAGTTTAGAAAAAAATGATATTAGAAACCTCAATATCATTTTTGAAGACCTATCCATAGATTGTTTTGATTCCCCACACGTATGGGTTTGATGAAAAAAAAATTGAGTTACAGTTCTAAGTATGGGAAACCCCCAAAATTTATTGTTTTTTTTTCTCTTTTTGTGTGAAAATCTTAATGCGGTTCACAGAATACATCTACTTACCAAGTTTCAACAAGTTTCAACGGTATAGTTCTTATAGTTTCGGAAAGAAGTAGCTGTGACATACGGACGGACGTACAGACAGACAAACATGACGAATCCATATAGGTTCCGTTTTTTGGCATTTGGCTACGGAACCATAAAAATCACGCGCGGGGGCGCGTTATCAGCGCCCCGTCTCGTGGCGCGTTGTGAGTAGTTTGTGATCCGCCTTAGGTGAAGTGAGCTGTCAATAGTGTCAACCCTTGGCATCAGGTGGAATGACAGCTCTTTTCACGCTCAATAAATACAATGCGAATGCGGTGCGATTTTTACAGAATAGACCGGCTGTCATCAATATAAACGAACTGCATCCACCCACGCAAATAACCCTACTAGTCACCGCGGCAGTTTATGCGTTCTGCCTCAGAAACGAAGTGGTCTACAAACTGTGGTCGAGTACGCGTGCCGCCGATTAAACGTGGTCACTCAGCGACTGCTCTAGAGCCTAGGCGCTGAAACGGCGACTCGAGCGCTTCGCAGCGGAGTTCATAGAAAATTTATTAAAAATGTCGTGTTCCGTTTGTGGTCTAGAGGTAGCTGGCTGTAGTTGGCCAAGGCACGGAGACATTTAGGCTAGTATGACAGAGCGTAACACAAGACTTACTTGAATAAGCTTAAAGCCATTTCATTGATTGGAACTAGTCTGCTTGAGTCTTCAGTTAGGTTCCACGATACCGGCTGTAGACTTGTGAGATGAAAATAACGTACCATTATCTATTGATCACACTGCAAACACATCAATATTCTACGAGATCTAAAACCGTTTCACAAAATACTTCCAATTTTAAAACCTAACACTGCATCGTTACGTATTGCAGGCTACGACACTAGATCGATAGCTTATTTTCTCGTTCGCAGTACTACGACAATAAAGGTCTGTGTAGGTAAATGTGTTAGTAACATTGATTGATGTTCAGCCGTTCATCTCCCATCCCGTGGTTGTTATAGACACAACCGCTTTTAACGTACGAAGGTAATTAGCCACCTTCACTGAATGATTGATAGTTGGAACACACTCATTATTTATTAAAGCTACGTGTTGACTTGTATGAATATACCTGTCGATACTCATTCATCATACATTTATGTATGCAAAGGGAAAGTTATCTGCGATTCATGCGAAAGCGGGTTATGTGAATGATATTAAACGTTTGCAATCCATAGGTAAGTATTGGATAGTATTCCGTGTTCCGGGAGAGTTTTTATATCGAGGATTTTATTTTTTTTCCTGTATTTTAAAGGCATGAAACTACAGTAGGTACATATTTTATGTTTAAAAGTTTGTATAAAAACCTAAAACACTGTACGTTGATTTAATTGATTGAGGTAAACAACAGCCCAAGAAGTTCAGAAAATTTCAAAGGATTCCTTCGCCGAAACAAAAATAACACGGCAAACTGAAAGAACTCGTAGAAATGTACAGGAATATATTGCACAACAGATTCATGAATTTACATCGGAGTTACTTAAACAAAAAAAATACAAAGTAAACATACATAATGTTATTTGAAGCACGTCCTCGAACGACGGGCAGTCCAGCTGCCGTTACCTAAAGAAAGACCCTAATATTAAGCCTGAGGATAACACAGGTAAAACAGAGTACTCTGAAAGTCAGACAAGCGAATAAAACAGTGAGAAGTGCGGCACTCACCTTGTTACCGTACGTTGTTATTGGGTTTTGCTCCTTTTTGCCCGGCAAGGTGTTAGCTGATGCAGAGTTAGGGTAAATGTGCACCTACCGCACTAACGTCGGTTTTAAATGGGTTGTGAAGTGCTAAAGTTTAGTTTTAAGTTGAGGTAAAAGGATTCTTGCTAGTGTTTTTGGGCTACGTTTTAGACGACATACTGTATGGCAGGATACCAAAATTCTAACCTAGAATAACTAGAAAATAGCTAGCTTTTTGCTCCAAGCGTTTTATTAAAAAATACAATCCGGTAAAACTAAAATTTTGCTTTCAATTCAAACTCGTTCGTACTTCGTTTAGGTAGTTCTAATTGTTTTTTCATTGATTCTGTTCTATTCTCGAACGAATGCTAGGAAATATCAATTAATACCCCTAAGAAGAAATGTAGTGTTTATAATTCTCAGATGAATAATTTCAACCGACTTTAGCATTAGTACTGCATAGTTCTGTCCTACAAATGGCGGTCGTAAATCGCTTCTAAGGGATTTACGTCACATGGATGAGGCAATAGTGTTCTGTTGTAGTCTGCGATCACCAATCCGAGCGATAAGCGAAGCGGTCAAGCCAATTCCCCTTTGGATGTCCAATGAGTTACATAGGTACCTACCCAACTATATACGCTATGTTCGAGATTATTAGTAGGTACAGTCAACAAAAGAGATAAGTATGCAGGATCGACGGTTATAGTGGAAGTTTAGTAAGAAACTGATGGATGTTTTCGAACAAAATTTAGTTTTATTAATAGAAAAGAGACAGCTCATTTATCAAATTAAATTTCAGTTGACAACATCCATCGGTTTCTTACTAACCTTCAACTATATCCGGTGATCCTGCATACTTAACTTTTTTGTTGACTGTCCATACAGTATTTGACAGTCGTATTTGAGCCGCAAATAACAAATGCTTGGCTGGTCTGGCTTCTCGAGTCTTGAGCGATTTAATCGAATTAAGACCTCAACATTAACGGCTCAACGTGAAAAATCTGTCAAAGACATTTGTTTTATATATCGCCCCAATTTTTTGTACAACAATGCTTGCTTATTGCACCCTATTCTTATAATTACTTATTGCGCACAAAGAAGGTCGATTTCACTTTGACTCTGAATCATTTCGGTCGGGTGGTACAGTGCTTTGTTGTCCGCTGGTTCAACGAACTATACTCAATGTATTTTGGGCAGTGGAATCTCAATTCTGCATTCAAGTGCACTGCACTGCGCGGGACTGGTCTACTGAAGCGAGCTTTGAAATACATTTCAGGCTACATAATTAATATTGGTTTGAAGTAGTAAAATTACTGTTAGATTCTTATCTGGGCCTGGCAGAGGTTTCTCGATGGTCAGTGATGCAAAAGAAAAGATTATCTTTTTTGTTCTACAGATTCGCCAAGCTTCTTTGTGCCAAATCATGACCAGGCTGTTGGTAAAAGTGTGTAAATCCTTTTCAGACGTGAAAATGTACAAAATGATGAATAAAAGTATAGTCAGAGAAATTAGTTGTTAAGCAAATTGACACCCAAAGTGAATTTGCCTTGTTTGAGCTGTTATGAAAGTTGGTAATCAATTTTGCCGACTTTATAGTCCGAAATCTTCAACTGGTCAAAAGGTGGGTGAAGCCAAGAGTAATAAGTGCCTACCTACATGTTACTATGTAGTGTAGGTACTGCCTCGTAATAGCTGACTCTGCATAGTTTGTCTTAGTCCCTCTTAAGCCTCTTATAGCCGCAATGTAGTAAGTAGGTTATGTACTGCGAGCAGCTGTGCTAATAGCGTGCTTGTGTAAGTGAACTAAGAGATTTGACACGTTCACTCATTCATTTCAATGTATACACCATAAATATAAACTTGCATTATGTATATACGTATAAGTTAGCCTGAAAATGTTATTTTTCCTGCTGCAACTGCGACGGCGCTAATGGGCTTTTGAAGTGGTGCAGACATTAGGAATATATTTTTGCTGCTTGTTTTAGGCACCCTTCGAATTTAGCGTCGGTGTTCATCGCGCGTATTCTACTTACGCTAGCGCGACGATTGTCTCAGAAGAATTATGTCAACTTTACTTAATTATCAGTGCGATAGTTGGAAGCCATACGTTGTTTTTATCTCAACAGTACACAAGTATCGATTAATTTGGTAAAAAGTCCAAAGCATTTGCCCGTAAGGATTTTATTGATAGAAAATGGTATTTTATTGAAGTCCAGTTAATTAATGCGCCCGCCAGTCAGACAGTTCAAAACCTTTCGTAAAATAAACCAGCATTTTTCTAGCAAACAATTTTTTTGAATTTAAATCTTTTTCACACCGTTTTCCAATTATCTACTATTGTCACGCAAAACATGATTTAGCGCTAAACACCAATCACGTGCGTGTTTGTGTAGAATAACAAAGAGCAGGAAAAAAAGATCCTTTCATCCAAACAAACAACATGTCCAATCCAGAGTTATTGTGTTCAGTAAAACCGCGGTAAGCAGTGGTCATACCGGCCGTGTGCGCGGTAATTACGGCAGGCTGCAATCAGCCCCCTATCTACCCCGAGCCCGGGCCGGGCTCCCCGCATCGGCTAGAAATTCACACGTGAACGATTCAAGTTAAACGGTGAAAACACCAAACAAAAGTTTTGCTTTTCGCCATTTGAAAAGCTTTTCATGTTAATTTGCATGGGGAATAGGGATTAAATGTTGTTCTGTGAGTTGAAATGTTTCAAATAAACTTTAGGGTATGTTATTTTTAGTTCGCTGGTGATTTTGAGAAAATAGATAGAACACTTTGTTTATGTTCATTTGATATCGGACAATACATAAATATCATATTTCTACTTCTTGTCACAGCATAGGGGCAGTTCTCGTATTTTTTTAAGAACTTTTGCATTCTAATCTCAGTGTCAAACTGTCAAAAATACAATAAATTTACATAAATTTTTAACAAGTTTTTGACATTGATTATTGCTGTGATGAGATTGCGACTTGAATTTGAACGTTTTTAGGGTTCCGTACCCAAAGGGTAAAAACGGGACCCGATTCCTGAGACTCCACTGTCCGTCTGTCACCAGGCTGTATCTTATGAACCATAACAGCTAGACAGTTGAAATTTTCACAGATGATGTATTTCTGTTGCCGCTATAACAACAAATACTAAAAACAGAATAAAATAAATACTTAAAAAAACACGTTTGTTGTATGGGAGCCATACAACAAACGTGTTTTTTTCGCCATTTTTGCCTTGCCACCCTTCGTGTGCGAGTCGGACTAGCACTTGGCCAATTTTAAGTAGGTACGAGAATTGGCCTTCTGATGTCTAATTCTACGTTCAGAATAGATACCTACTTAGTTATCGCACGTGTATCCATAAGTATTTATTTTTGGCAATTATGTGCCTACAAAAACTCTCGGAAGTCATGTTACCAGAATGTTATAATTAACAATTTTCAGAATGTCACTCATTATATGATACGAACAAATAAGTCTTCCGCAGACTGGTGCGACGCGACAGAATGACGCGATTCTGGTAGAACAATTTCCATAAAGTTTTCACAGAAATTGTTTTACTAGAGTCACATTTCCATTTATTAATCACCTCAACAATTTGTTCTCTCTATTTTTCTTGCTCGCAGAGCAGATGGCCGATGGGGCCGAGAGGTTCTGGAGTAGCGACCGCGTACCGGAAGACGTAGCGTTGGAAGGCCTCCCACAAGGTGGACCGATGACCTTGTGAAGCCAGGAACCCGAAGTGGAGGTGCTTGGGGGAGGCCTATGTCCAGCAGTGTACGTCTTTCGGCTGAAAAGATGATGATGATGATGATTTTTCTTGAGCTCAGAACTAAAGTGCAAGTTTATGCTATTAGTGTAAGTTTATGCTATTAGTGTATCTGATAGGCCCTTATACCAGTTACAAATTGTTTTCAATTTATGATTCGAGCTTACGTTACGTGAATTAATTGTGTCAGTGTTCAAGGTGACAAGGAGAGACAGTGCCGACGCGGAATGTGTTTAAACGTTATTGTCCCACTAACAGGTTCGCAAATTAATCGGATTTAGCACTATGTATCATGCCCTTCCGGCAGCCGGAAGCCTTCTGAGCTACTGCACATGCTCTTGCTTCGCCAGTATTTTCACATGAATAACTATGCATGTAGTATTTTAATCGATATAATTATTTTGATGAATCGTAACTCTCGAATAGCAGCATGTTTTTACTAAACTATTTCATTTTTTGCGAATATTTCAAACGTTGTTTACGTTTCGGACTAGTCAAATTTGTTGTCATAATAAATTCATAACAGTTACTTTGATTTATTTAAATGTTTTATTGGTACATAGTATTTTAAAATTCCAAACACATCACACATACAAATCGTTTTATACGACATGAGTTACGTTAAACACCTTTCACGCGAGTAGATTGAATCGAGTGACTAAGCGTGGTCCCTCGCAGTTCGGGCCCAATATGTTTCCGAAGACGGACCCAGATCTATAACAATACAATAAATTGTTTGTATTGGCAGGCGCCGGCTGCACGTAATGTGCGTGAGACCGCCAACTTTATATCAACACTAGTCGGAGGTGAAAAACGTCCCTCTCGTAACTCCAAAGGCAATAAGCAACACGCCATAAAAACCGGTGTCTCAGCGACGTGTAATCCGCCCCGAGGCTACTCTACAACTTTCTCACCACAACATATTGCTTTGAACATTTACAAGTGCTAATAAAAAAGATCATCTTTATCCCTTTACGAAGAAGAAATATAATATTATTTTTATGAAAAGGTGTGCCCATAAAAATGTGTGAGAAAGTAGCGAATTGTGGCGTTCTTACTGTTAGTAAAAGACTGTTATTACAGCTACCAGGTACTCCTCTTATCCTTAAACCTATATTTACCGTTATCCTTATGTGTCTATAGGTACTTCAATTATTATCTGCATTTTTATCCCCTAAATGTTCAAATTCGGTACAAGCGTAGGAACCTAGTCTTTTAGACTAGTGACTAAAGTCCAAAGCCCGTCTGCTGTAAATACTGTCAAATTACGTCTTTAACGAAAAAGTATAGACTCGTATCACCTTTTTAGTGGGACAATGAAATATCTAAAATTCTAAACGTCTGGCATAACGGTGTGGGAGCACAAAAACGTTGTGATAGACCGATATATCACTGAAACACACCTGAACAGTAATAACGGAGAATAATAGCAATTGTTTCGCGCCAGTTTTTATGGGGTCTTCATTTCATTTGGGTTGCCAATATTTGGTATTTAGGCATGTTATTTACGAGTACCTTATATCACAGGTATTTTGGAGTATTGCCTACGTTTTTCGGTGAATAGGGGTCTCATATTGTAAATATTTATTTTATTTGGACTACGCACTTAGCAGTTTATTGGTGTAGTCCGCTGTGCCTAGAATAGAATATTTTTTATTCATAAGTTCACATATACATTACACATAGAATTTACATCTTTACAAAGTTACATATTAATATTATGAAGAAAATATTAAACTATGCCTAAAATAAATCTAGTGTATAACTTATATATATTGGTTAAAGGCCTACTGAATTCAATATCGACCTGCCTGATGTAGGTTTATTCAAACCTGTGTTTCAGGCCGTGATGGCCTTAACAATGCTGACTGCTTTAGTGGACTAATATGTTACTGAACATAGAGCTAGCATTGATACATAATAATTATATTTTTAAATAAAAATTAACTTAACATTAATAAACTTATTGCATTACTTCTAGCAATTTTTCAGTGTCTGAGTAATTAAATGTCGCTAAGTATTCACTCAACATTTCACTACATTTTTTACTATTTACACTATATATACTTAGAGACTTATTGATTATATTATATAAGAACGGACCTAAAAATTCATACAATTTATTTATAAAAGTATGTCTAGTTTGAGGCTTTATGCAAACTAAGTCTTTTCTTCTCTTATCTATAGGTATTGGGACATAAGGAAGTTTGTTTAAAAACAGTTTGGAAAATTATAAATAACGAAACTAGTAGAAATAAAAAACGAAACACTGATTACACATTGGAGACTTCACGTGGAGCCATAAGCTCTAACTTAGAAGTAGCTCAGGAGTTTGTAAATTTCTTTACTAATATACCATCAAAAACGACGGAAGCCTTAAATTCCTCATCCGACGTATCAATTGATTTATTAAGAGCAAACGTTCCAGCCTGCCCGGTTGAATTTCAATTTACACATATTAACCCCGTAACAGTAATAAAAGCTTTTAAGCAAATTAAGATCAAATTGACCGAAGATCTTTGGGGAATGTCCATTAAAGTCTGTGCCTCCATAATTGAGACTATTGCACCTTATTTAGCCTTAGTATTTAATTCGTGTGTTGATCAAGGAGTCTTCCCCGATTTAATGAAATTCAGTAAGGTAATACCACTTTTCAAATCTGGGGACAGTAAAGACACCAATAATTATAGACCCGTATCCGTGTTGCCGGTTTTCAGTAAGGTGTTTGAAAAGATAATGCTTAATCAGATGCTCAATCATTTTAACACGAATAAAATCCTTCACGATCAACAATATGGTTTCACCAAAGGACGTTGTACGACCGACGCCGGTGTAACCTTATTAAAACACATTTTTAACGCGTGGGAAGAGGCCCAAGACGCCATAGGAATCTTTTGTGACCTCTCTAAGGCATTTGATTGCGTCGATCACGAAACCTTGCTTTTGAAACTTGAGCATTATGGGCTTGGAAAACTTGCGCTCAGTTTAGTTAGTTCTTATTTAAATGACAGACAACAGCAAGTTCAAATAAATGGTGTCAATTCACATGGTTTAACAGTAAAAATGGGTGTGCCACAAGGCTCGATATTGGGTCCTTTCCTCTTTTTAGTGTATGTTAATGATCTACTCCATTTATTAAAAAATCAACCACAAATGGTGTTATTTGCTGATGACACTTCCTTAATTTTTAAGGTAAATAGACGTGCTACAAATTATGACGACGTAAATATCGCCTTACTGCAGGTCCAAAGTTGGTTCACTGCTAATAATTTAGTATTAAATGGGAAAAAAACTAAGTGCATAAGATTTTCTCTACCAAATGTAAAGAGTAGTGATTGTGAGATAGTATTGAATCAAGAGAAACTGGAATTCGTCGATGAAACGGTTTTCCTGGGGATCACGCTCGACTCAAGGCTACAATGGGGTCCTCATTTAACATCTCTTGCAGGACGGCTAAGTTCAGCAGCTTATGCTGTCAGAAAAATCCGCCAATTTACTGATATAGATACCGCGAGACTGGTCTATTTTAGTTACTTTCATAGTATCATGTCTTACGGTATTTTGCTTTGGGGACGGGCTGCAGACATTGATTCTATTTTTATTCTGCAGAAAAGAGCCATCAGAGCCATATATAACCTCTGCAGGCGTGATTCTCTAAGGGAACTGTTTAAGGAAATTAACATCATGACGGTACCTTGTCAATATATCTACGAAAACATCATGTATGTAAGAAAAAACTTACATCTTTTTGGTAAAAGAGGTGAAAGACATAATTACAGTACTAGGAATAGGGACCTATTAGTTCAACCAGGTTTCAGACTGGCTAAAGTAGACTCATCTTTTATGGGGTACTGTTTAAAATGTTATAATAAAATACCTCCCCACATTCTTCAACTGAATGAGACAAAATTCAAGTCTTGTATAAAACGCACACTATGCAGTCAGGCATATTATAAGTTAGGGGATTACATCGCTGATAAAAATGCCTGGCTCAATGCTGGTCCTGCTCCACAACCACAACTAATTGGTTAACACTGGAAAATACTATTGGAGCTGCTGAAGATTGTAAGATTATCTTTGCATTGTATAAACTCAATTTCCTTTGCATTGTATAACTGCATAGCACAGATGTGAGTTCTATGTAAGTATACCTTCTTTACCATTTACCGGGTAATATGTCTTACATTGACTTGAATGTGCCATGGCGGCTGATAGTATGTCATGCTCACACAAATGTCTCGCTGACGGTGGCGTGTGTATTGGATCATTTAGCTCCCTTCAAAATGGTTGAGCTGAATGGTGCTGATCCATGCGTCATGTTCGTGAACGGGCGCCGTCAGTTGGGGCTGGTCATCACTCAGCTGCCTAGGCTTATTTTTAATTATTTTATTTTTGGATTGTTGTCTTCTTACTATTTGCTGTACTCTGGACGCTCTTAACGCGTACGTATTTTTTTACATCGTTCTCACATATAATTGTAAATTCAACATTAATGATGTAAGTAACTAATATTTTTGTAAAAATACAATTTAAAAGAGTGTCCATGGAGTTTCTTGCCCGTTCTTCTCCATAGGTACCTACGCTTTGGAATGGGCAACTAGCTTCATATTTTCTGACTGACCGACTTCTTGACAATTCAAAAGTGCCTGTAAATGGTTTAATTGAAATAAATGGTTTGAGTTTGAGTTTGAGTTTGAGTTTTTTGTTATGCTGGTGCAGTAGGTACTATATTCAATGTAAATAGTTGGCCCACGGTTATAACCTTACATGTATACGTCTATGTCAATTTTGTGAGGGAATGTCTGTTTTCTTGGTCGAGTCTGTGGTTCCCCAAGGAACAGGCAGAGCCTAGCTGTTGCACATACGTGTGAATTAATTAACTATGGTAGATGTTATAAGCAGAGCATTATATCTTATGTTATTGTGACGAAGCTGTAGCCAGCGGCAACTAGCTTTTGAGAGTTATCAGAACTCTAAGCCAACACACGATTGAAACGCCCTGAATTGTTGGAGGGTTGAGACAGTTGTGGATTTTTATTTGGGATTCTTGAGGCGGTTGTGAGTAATTATACTTTGTAAAGCAGATGTAGTTGGATTTTGAGGCATTTAGTGTGAGGAGACTATGATTTAGCCAAGCTGCTATCTTCGCCAGGCCGCAATGAGCCAAGTTCCTAATATTAGTCCAAGTTTTAACAGCGTAGACAATGGCAGTATCGTCGGCGTATGTGAATATGAGCCCGCCGACAATCTTCATATTACATAGGTTATTTATGTAGATAAGGAACAAGGTCGGCCCAAGGACAGTGCCCTGACTGACTCCGAAAGTAACGATTGACTCGGAGCTAGTGTAAGTTGTAATTTGAACCATTTGCTCATGTAGGATTTAAAGAGTTCAATAGAACGGGAAAAGTGAAAAGTGGGACCGGAGGCCTGAGCCGTGCAGTGAAACAACATAGGCTCATAATAATCTAAGAAGAAGATTATTTTACTAAGAAGCCTTTTTTTTTAATCTTCAGAGACGATATCCATGCTGGATAATATTCTACCAGTACATGTTGCCTGTTCATCCTCGAGGGCCACCAGTGACCCTTCGCGGTCGATTAATTTTTACAAGTAGCGTGAGAAGGCGCAGCTGCCAAGGATTGGTTTTTCCTAAAATATATTATTCTAAGACATTTGTTTTCCTTTTGATTTGTGCTTACTTTACTTAGGTGTTCTAGGTTTGTAATTTATAATTATTGAAGTCGGACATTATAGGGTCCGCTGCTGCTTCTATAGAAATATAACCTGGATCTATTGTTATTCCCCTCGCGTTTATATTTTTCCTACTGGACAGGATTAAAATATTAAAGTGGTCAATTTCCGGCAAAAAATATTTTTAACATAGACAAGATTTTTCCTGGGAAAGCCCTAAATAACGAGATCGGTTTATACATACTAGTTTGTAACATTTTCCGTTGACAGAATATTCTTAATGTCAAAGATAAGATTGATTGAGAGTAACTAGCCTGAATATGGCTTTCATCAGTACAAGACCTGAATATCAAAATCAGATTTTCCATCAAAGACTTTGATGTTTTATTATTATTATATATGTTGCCTGTGTTGTCCCACGCCAAGGCCTTCCGGCCCCCTTTCCCGTTTTCTTGGTTTAATGCGATTGCGGTCCAACCTTTTAAGGAGTCTAGCGTATCCCGCCACCTCTTTCTGGGCCTGCCGCGTAGTCGTTTCCTGCTATTTAAGATTCAGTGAGTGTGCTTTTTGCCCGTTTGGTGTCTTGGCCAACGTAAATATAAGTCAAATTGTAGGTACTTACCTACCTTCTAACTACTAATATTATAACAATCTATGTAGATACGACGTATTGCTGCCTATCCACACGTTACTAATTTATTGAATGAGGCATTATGATAATCAATCGTATGCTCCTAATTGTGATTAAATAAGCGTGAGCAATAATTAGATAACTAGGCTATATGCAATTGTTTCCGGAGATGAAATAATTGCCTATATCAATGATCAGACGATGATAGAAGATGATAAGTATGATGATGAGAGAAATGCTTTTTTTAGATATATTATAAAATCTCAGTAAACTATAAAAGTAATTATCAGTTAATTTATTGTAAACACTCATTTGTTTTGATTAGGAAACAATGTTAAATTAAAAATGTAGGCGTAGATAAATGGGTTTTAATAATCGTAAAGATAATTATGAGCAACAAAAAAAAACTTATGAGTGTAAGATAGTCTATGATGAGCCTACTTAACGCGTATTTAAAAATCCTTACAGGTTTTTCTAATATTACAGTTACAGTAGGTAGTAAAATAATGGAAATATAAGTTATTATTATAGCTTCCTATGTTTCACTAATTAGGTACTAGACATTCATTAATTCAGATTTTACTGGAACTTCTCATATTACATGGAGCAAAAATATAATTCCAATATTTTTTTTCTTAGCCATAATTTATGCAATTATTGTGGAGGTCGCGAATTGATTATTAGTTTAGAAGTAAAGAGAGAAGCCAAATAACGATCTGCGGTACCTACCTACCAACCTATTGGTGATTCGGTTTTCTTCATCTTGCAGGATGTCATATTTATTACAGATGTCATAGGATTTACAAGATTTTGATACATAGAATACAGTATTTTTTTAAATTTACTTGAGGGACTGAAACTGATTCCCAAAGTAGCTAGGGCTTGTATCGTGGGAGCCAGACCGTTGACGGAGCACTACAAGAAAATTGTATCAACGTGAATGTCGTGATGTTAATAAAATTATGATTATTTAACATATTAGTTTGTACTTAGGAGTGTGGGTGTGACGTCATGATCAATGAATACACATAAAGAAAACGATATCTATATTTTGCACAGTTCACATACTTACATAATTCAATAAATATTGTTAAAAAATGATGAAATTCGTTACAAGCCCGCATGTGTATATATTTGCATAGGCCGATACTAAACGATCCCCGATTGACATAGTTTCACGACTGCGCTATTTCCACCGTATTCCAATCAACGTGGAAATTTATAATCGACTGTTGAAAATGTATATTCGGGGCGGAACGTTTTATTTGCTATTTTGTGTAGCGTTTATTCAAAGTTGTATTTTACGCTGTCTTTAGGTTAACTGAATAAGTCACTGTGTTTTAAGTCACTGAAGGTAATTTTCCTTTAAATCTTCAATCATACAAAATCTGTTGAAGACAATATAAAATAATCTCATTATTGAAATTATGTTGAAAATATTTACATTCCATTACAAAGAATCGTTCGTGTTTGACTTACGATGTTCCATCAATTTGGGCTAACAATGTGTTTTAACAGATCAGCACGTCGAGAAAGTTCAATAAGCCAGAAAGCATCATCAAGAATCAGGGAAACTCGACGGTGTTTGTTGAAATGATTGAAATCATCGTCCTTCTCAATTCAATTACCAATTTGAGAGAAAAGCCATCCAAGATTTTCACTCCCACTTACCGTTATTCTAAGAATAAAGGGGTGTAACTACCATTTACTTTATAAATAAAACGCGACTATTGTTATTTAACTTCCGAGTATCGCTAGGAAAAACTCGGAACCATTTGCATAAAAGTGTTGTTAAAAAAATAATAAAAACAAACAACTCTTAATTTCGAATAATGGAATCCCCGAGGATCACACGGGCCTGCATAGCCTTTGATAACACCCAGCCTCGACATTCACAAATTTTATTCTCCATCTGTACCGCAAAGCGTTCATTTAAAATTTAAAATCTTATTATGTTTCCTAACGACTGCACACACAAATAAGGTCAATTTATTAATTTTCAACACACTTGCTCGTAAAGTGGCTCTTATTGAACCGCTTTTAGGTCCATAATGCAGTGTATTAAAAACGCGTGCTTTTTCTTTACTTTAATCCACAAGTGCTTTATTTCCACAGATAACTATTTACTAGTCGGAGATGCGCGCTTTTTTAATCTCATCAATTCACTTTTTTTTTTTTATAATCTGTATTGTCCTTGGTCCCAAAATTAACTAATATTTATTTACCTTAAGGCGAAAGCGCCAGGGTAGCCCGCGAAATTCAATTTTTTTTAGGTTTTTTGCAATTTGCTGGTCAGTATTAAGTTGTACGTTGATTAAGATATGATTCGCGGCCGTAACGAATATGTATTTACAGAATTACAATCATTAAAGTCATCAACACAACTCTCTAAGACCAAGTAATCCCCAAGAATGACTATTTCATGAAATCTTGACATTTGGGGATTATACTAACTCAACAAGTTGTATTACTGATTGTAATGATTATAATTCTGTAAATACATGTTTGTTACGACCGCGAATCATATTTTAATCAACGTACAACTTAATACTGACCAGCAAATTGCAAAAAACGTAAGAAAATTTGAATTTCGCGGGCTACCTTAGCGCTTCCCCCTTAAGGTGAATGCACAGGGACCACAGACAATTTAAGGTGAATGCGCAGTGGTAGTTCACGAAATTCAAATTTTCTTAGGTTTTTGCAGGTCAGTGTCAGGTTGTGTCTTGATCAAAATATGATTTGCGACTATAACAGGTACGACTTCACAGAATGATAATCATTTGAATTATTAATACATCTTTCTTATGGAAAAGTTCTTAGGCAAAAAAATCTAACCTGAAAGATTATATTCTAATGACTACAATTATGTAAATACATACGTATATATTATAGTCGCGAATTATATTTGATCAAGATACAACCTGATACTGACCTGCAAATTACAAAAAAACGTTAGAATATTTTAATTATCCACCTTAAATTGTCCGTGGTCCCTTCCGAAACCAAACGGAAAAGACCCTGACTGGCGTTCTATTATTGCGGATTCTCACTGAACTAATGTATATTTCTCTATGCCAATAGTACTTTCTAATTCCATACTAACTAAACTACAATTTGACATACGACACCACTACGATCAGTCTACACATTATTTTGTGTTTATTATATTTTTTCTATAGGCTGTTTAGAAGTTTTGTCAGTGCCACAGAATAATATATTTAAAATGAGATTCTGTGCTTTTTACGTAGTATGTCTTAGAAGTCTGTGGTGCTTTTATTTACACCTGCGCGCGCATGCTGCTGCGCGCGCGGAAAAACAAAACTAGCGCGCCATTTTCCAAAAAAGTTAATATTTAACAATACAAGTCTGTTTTTTCCTCGCAAGTGTGTTGAAAAACGTCGTATGAAACGCGTGTGCATTGATCATTAGACTCTCGGCTTTCTTATCGCACTCGCCTGCGGCTCGCGCGAATAATACCGCCTCGAGCATAATGATCAACATAGCACACATGTATCATAATGTACTATTATGTTTCCCAAACATTGCAAAACGAACTGCGGCAATTTAAGGTGATATATCGAAAAAAATGTGTTTTTCTATTTCGTGTAACTTGTTAAGTATGTGGAATAGGGATTTAACATTTTGGTATATTATTATGTTTTTTGACTCTTTGGTATAATGTAGGTATAAGGAATACACGATTCAATGAATTTTACTCGATACAAAAAAATTGCAAACTTATATCTAATTTTTTTTACTTTTTTCAACATCACGTCGTCACGCTTAAGTGTTATTGAATGGAATTTACTTTAAAACAGGGAATTATCATATCAAAGTTTACTCAAAGTAGTTTTAAATTTAATTCATTTATTTTGTTAAAAACCGGCCAAGTGCGTGTCGAGCCACGCACAGTGTAGGGTTCCGTACTTCCGTAGTAGCCCGTTATCACAATGTAGTACGATTCTGTTGTTCTTTATTCTGAATAGGTAAAAAAAAAAACATATTTTGGTTTTCAATGCAAGTCTTTACCCATTATAAACAAGCAACTACTTCATCTTAGTCACTTTAAAGGATTAATGCTAAGGATTTAGTATTTGGTACAAAATTATCCAACACCCAAGTTCAACGACTATTACTGCTAAACTAATAAAGTTATCTTAACCGCTATACTTTTACTTTAAAGTTCATGAAATGCACTATCATCGAGAATTTTTTCAGATTTTTCAAGCTAGTAGTTTAGCTTTTAGAGGGGGGGAGACTGGAACAAAAATTTGCACTTTAAACTTTAATATTTCGTAAATGGAGCATTAAATCGAAAAATAATTTTAGCAACCCCTAAGCCGTTTTAGAAGACCTATTCAACGATATCCCCACACGATGGGGTAGATGATGAAAAAAATATTCATCCCCACTTCACATGTAGGGGAGCTACCCTAAAAAAAAATATTTTCCAAAATTTGTTTTACCACTTTGTTGGCGTAACTGATATACGTACTCCTACAAAATTTCAGCTTTCTAGTGCTAACGGTCACAGAGATTAAGCGAGGACGGACAGACAGACAGACGGATGGACAGACAGACATGGCGAAACTATAAGGGTTCCTAGTTGATTACGGAACCCTAAAAAGGAGTTCGTTTTGGCACATACGTCCTTTTATTACGAGCGCACGCACATTATAGCCATCTCTCTTCTTTTGCGTTTCAAAAGTAGTTGCATCACTTTCGCTCGCTTAGTAGATCAGTCGCAACGATTAATTTTCGAGGTAGCGCCTCTCTCGGAAAAGTGGCTGGAATTAATCGTAACATTTGCAATGAGTTTGTCTGTTCATGTTTCAAGTAAGTTACTAATTTCGCCTGGATTCCCAGCTGACCGTGTGTTAACGTTTGTGAGTTACGCTCGCATTTAGCTGAGAAGTTAATACCTACTAATGCTTTCATCGGAGGTACCGGGCTTAGCTTTATAATTATTAAGTGCGTATTAACTTTTATCTCTTTTTCATGGGTCACGCTCTAAATGTAATGAGGTTTTTGAAAGCTTGCGCGCAAACGTACCTATCTACGACTCATGTTCATGTTCTTTAAACATTTTATTGGATTTGGACACTTAATTATAAATAAATATTTTTAAATTACCTGCTCCATGCCAAGAATAATTAGGAGCGCGGAGGGACGGTTCTCAGAAAATTCTTAATCGTCTTGTAAAAATATTACCTCTCCAAACGCAGGGTATTTGAACGTCTAATGAAAATCTCGTTTGAACGGAACTGTGTTGCGGTCAGGAAATTGAAAGGGTGGCCGGAAAACTTGATTTACAGCAAAGTGCCTGAGAAAAGGGATGTTTTATTATGAAAATTATCTTTGGGGACCCGAGAGGACCGCTCGTCCGCGCTGCCCGCTGCTTTGTTATCACACATGAATTATAGTATCGATTAAAATTTGTTATTTGTGTAGTCAAATGAAGTGGAACTCAGAACTTTTAGTAAGTAGGCCGTTGTATTTTCTGCCTGTTAATTACTGCTTTAACAATGATAGGACGAAAGACAAAGAGAGGGTAGGTAATATCATTAGAATGCCACTCAATATCATTCAGGAGACATACAACTATATTATCCTGTCCCCATTAATTTTTTACTCAGGAATAAGTAACCATAACGTATTTTATTCTTCCACAGAAAAGATAAATAATTATGCTAAAATTATAGATGAAATAGGACTAAAAGTTCTAAAATGTGGTGTTGAAATAAAAGTACAGTTATTTATTCACGAAGACATTTGGCTAGGCGTGCCTAACTAACTTTGGCTCCGTCTGGCCCAGTTTATTTCCGCTCCAACTAATTGCTGGCGCCACAACTTTCTACACCTGTAATTGGGAATGCCAGGTGTCATAGTTTTCATAAAGTTCGTGACTGTTAGGTCATAAACCTTTTCAACTCTTGTTTGCACATGGAAAATTATATGCCTGCACTTTTTACCATTAGAAAATGTGTTATAGTACCTAACTATATTGTACTGATGGCGACATCCACAATGGTTTAAATTCAAAATAACTGAATTCGCTTTTGAGTTATGAGATTATTTGCATGAGATTCGTATTGAAGTTTGGTTTTGCGGAATCTAAGGCCGAAGTTATGGATAGTTTCCGACCTGAAAAACTACTCAAGCGACGCAATAAAAAAATACGATCATTTATGCGATTTTGACACTCGCAAATAAATCAAAACCTATAGGGTACTCCCCGTTGACCTAGAATCATGAGATTTGGTAACACACAGCACAAGTAAAGGAAATAGTCCAAAAATCGTTAATTTGTAGTTTTTTTGTAATTACAAACTTTCATTTGCAGTTGGAGAATTGACCGGGACATAATTATGGCGGTATGACTGTACGGCAGAACATTTTTTCAACTTGTTCTTAGGATAAATTCGTCCCTACTACGGAACCCTTTGTTGTGCGTGGTCCGACACGCACTTAGTCGGTTTTTTACTTACCGTCATTTTGGTTTCCGCACTATCCACTCTATTTTCACCCACCCTAGGACGATAAGAAATTGCATACCTATGTGACTACGGCGTGGGTCTTGTAGTCAGGATTATTATAAATTTATAAGTAACGAAAAATGCTACTCAGGATGATATTAACGAATCGATTTTCGAAAGGTAAACGTGCAGGGGATGAAGGGTCCAGTAGGTATAGGTACAGGAGGGCTTTGCAATGATGTGAGCAATGGTGGCCCAGTAGAAACGGCCCCAACTTACGAGTTGTAGGTCGTGGGTTCGAACCTAGACAGGCGCTTTACTTTGTGTAAATAATTTTATCACCACTGCTCTTAAAAAGGTGAAAGAAAACATCGTGAATAAACCGGCATGTCCCAGAAACAAAAAATCGAAGACATGTGGCATCTACCGCCCCGCACTGAGCCCATGTGGTTTATATTACAGCCCACTCCGTCTCGAAGAGACGTGACCTCGTGTCCCAGCAGTGAACATTCGTCGTTTCAGCCGATAGACGTCCACTGCTGGACATAGGCCTCCCCCAATTTTGGGAGGGTTTGCCATAATCGCCACGCTTGGCAGGCGGGTTGGCGAACGCAGTATGGTATGGTGGTGGAATACATAGAGAACGCTGCTGCCCATTCTCCGGTACCTACGATCCTTAGTCGCCTTTTACGACACCCACGGGAAGTAAGGGGTGGTGGTATTCTTTAAGTCCGGCACCACACAGACTACATACGTACCAGTAAGCAGTAAACATTATAGGCTGATTATGTGTGTATATGATGTATGCAGTTATGAAAATGACTTGCCTCACAAAACTAGCATCTAACATAAAATCTACCATGTCTTAGAGGACTTAGGACCCATTCTGGCCAGTTATTATTGTATACACATAGGTATAAGGTGCTGTAACATAAAGATCACCTCAATACCCACAGTATTGGCGTCTTGCCAGCCTATCGCCTTTGAGCATCGTACTAACCCTGTTCTTACTGTCTTAGACGCGCTTGGCCAGCACCTAGGCCTGTTTCTTGCAATTTGAATTAAATGAATAGTTTTTGCTCTAGGTTTCTCACCTCGTAGATGCTTTGCATTATCCAAACTATTTGTTAACTGTGGATACGGTCATCAAATTAGTCTTGCATCGTTTATTGTGTATTAATCTCATGAATGTGTGTCTCCCCCGTGGCTCGGAAATCACTTTAAACCCACCGTCCCAGCTGTCATTCTTAAATCTTTGACAGACATTCGGGTCGTCAGAAGCCCGAAAGTCTGACCACCTGTCTTACCAAGGGGTATCGTGTTTAATTGGTGTCACATGTCCGTCAACACATATCATGTTACATGTCTCATGTCATGTGCATGTGCCTCGTGTTACTTATTATATCTGTCATTGTATTTAATATTGTAGTAGTAATTTTGATAGACGCAGAAATACTAGTAACAAAGCTATTACCTACAAATGTTTAAAAAAAAAAAACAACAATCTTCTTCATAGAAAATCATAAAAGTATCTACGTTAAAGATCCGACCCGTAAAGTAAACCAATTTTCATCGAATACCGGTTACTCTCCGTAGAATAGACCGACAAATATCCGTAATCCAAACGGCAAACTAATCCATCAGCATGATATTCAAATCTCGGGAACGTTCGGTAGCGGCGGCCATCGGCACACAATCGTAGAGGCTTAGACAACCTGCAACTTTATACTGAGAGGTCAAAGGGTCGAGTCCAACAGGTCGGGAACGGGAATAAGTACCTACCTACGGGATATTTAAAATATAAGAGACAAACAAGTGCGAGTCGGACTCGCACACGAAGGGTTCCGTACCACAAGGCAAAAACGCCGAAAAAAACATGTTTGTTTTATGGGAGCCCCCCTTAAATATCTATTTTATTTTAATTTTATTATTAAAGTTAAAATACAACTGAGTATTTTGTGAATATTTCAAGTGCCTACCAGTTGCCATTTTTGATATCGAGCAAAAAAGGGCAAAAAAATCGAGTTTGTTGTATGGGAGCCCCCCTTAAATATTTATTTTATTTTGTTTTTAGTATTTGTTGTTATAGCGGCAATAGAAATACATAATTTGTGAAAATTTCAACTGTCTAGCTATCGCCGTTCTTGAGATACAGCCTGGTGACAGACAGACGGACAGACGGACAGACAGCGAAGGCTTAGTAATAGGGTTCCGTTTTTACCCTTTGGGTACGGAACCCTAAAAATAACACGTTGGTATTTTATTTCTAGACTAGCTTCCGCCCGCGACTTCGTCCGCGTCACATTTCTTGTTCCCTGACCCCGTCGCATCGCATCGCTTGCCTGCGCTATTACTTCGTTTTCGCTTAGTATTCTTCCTGCTTTTTTTTCTTTTTGCTCGGCTTCCGGTAGTTTCAAAGATTAGAGCTTTCAAACAAACGAACAAACTCTTCAGCTTTTTTATTAGTAGTATGGATTCCTAATTATAAAAAAAAGTCCCTCGATTCCTGGGTTCGATTCCCGGTTCGGGCAAAGTGTTATTGGGTTTTTCCTTCTGGAATTTGTCAGTAGCAGCCCGGGTTCTCGATTTGGGCCCGGTTGATGGCAATAGGCTCGCCCCCTGTTACACGGGGCTTAAACATAACTGGTGAAATGTAAGTGTACCTTATACCTGTAGGTACACCTCTGCCTAACCCTTCGGGGAATACAGGCGTGATATTAAGATAAGGTGTGTAGTTATAAAAAAAAACAGTGGCACTCCGGGAGTGCCGACGGAATTGATAACTTGAATAATTTTATTACGTGTGTATTTTTGAATCGTGTTATAAACAAAACACAAACAGAATATTTTGCCATCACTCACTGACATATCGGATATACATTAAAACCGAGTACATCCCGAGGACAGCCGAACACATTCGAATGTAGCGCGGTGTCGGTTACGGTAACAATGTCGCGAGTTCAATGGTTTTTCCCATCATGCCCAACGTCCCTAAAGAAATTTTGACTTCATAAAAGTTATGTAAAGGGCCGGCGTAGCATGCGTAGTTCATACAAACGTAATACCAAAATAATTTGTAAATCAAACATATTCTTAAGGTAGTGTTTATTTATTCCGATTGGATTATAGAATATCTAGGTTC
This sequence comes from Mesoligia furuncula, assembly GCA_916614155.1. Classification (NCBI taxonomy): domain Eukaryota; kingdom Metazoa; phylum Arthropoda; class Insecta; order Lepidoptera; family Noctuidae; genus Mesoligia; species Mesoligia furuncula. The sequence continues at coordinate 14,849,011 of OU744796.1, forward strand.
CCAAATATATATTTTGAAAGGACTCTGTTATAAAGACAACATATGAGGAATTTCAAATTTCTATAGAAAACTTATTTTTCTCATAAATCGTCTTTAAATCAGTGTCAATTCAAAATATTTATTTTGGCAACCTTAAAAGAGTCACCATGCAGTTTCTTAGTTCTCCGTAGAAAACAATGACTTTGGAACGAGCAGTTTCAACTTTCCTGCTAACTAAGGGTGAAGCCAAACGAGAGTAACTTTTTGAGCTGTGAGTCGCGTAATTTCAGTCGCGTAAATTCTGCTACATTCGGTTTCATACAAAAATCCTGTTTCGTTCACACGGCGACGTAAAATGAGTGGTCTGCCGACTCACGCGCACGATCCCGGCTGAATTGAGTTCGCGGCGAGAGGGGGGCGAGGGGATCGACAGTCAATCACGGAACGTGTGGGAGTCAATACGTTAATTTCTTTGTCACAATGTTTGTAGACACGGAAAAATTGATAATTGAAGTCGAACAACGGCTAAAGTCAAGGCTGTCTGTGGAATTTATCAGAAAAGTCGTATAGTGGATTCACCCAGCATAATTTTCTATCATCATCTTCTGTGTCTTCGCTATAATTTTATTATGCTTCATAAATACACGACGTTTTTATTATATCCATTGCACTACACAAACACCCAGTACAAGCGTTGAAAAGCAACTGAATAAATTACGCTCGTCTGGCGGCCCAACAGAATTTCTGCTGAGCAGAAATTACGCGACCGTAATTACGCGACTCACAACTCAAAAAATTACGCTCGTCTATCTTCACCCTAACCGTCTCTCTGGCAATTCAAAAGTAGAAATCTACCTTAAGTTTGAGTTTTGAAATCAAAGGTACAATAATTAATGGATCACCATAAAACCATAGCGGGGACAATACTGAAAAGATTATGTCGTCAAAACAATACCAATAAGTTACGAGATCATTCCCATGTATTTCAATGTTTGTCTGGCTCCATAATGTTTATTTGATTCTGTCTTTTTGTTTGTATTTCTTCCATCAACTTCATCAGCTCTATTCTATTTCATACCACGATTTTCTTAGCTTGTTTTCCTTATGGCCGTCCTGAAGAAGGACCGTAATGATATTTTGTATAAAAGCAGTGGATATTTCTTGGGTTTTTTTTAGAAATAAACAGACGTTCCTAGTTGTAACTCTGTTACGGGAACATTCTACGATTGTTATAAGTTTGAGACTTTTGAATTTATAATAGTTCCGTAGCTGCATTCGAAAGTTTAACTAAAGATGCTCTTGTGTATTGGTAAACTTGTAATATAATCTATAAATATGTACAAGTAGGTATACAGGAAGATTTTTTTATCACCATTCAAATTTTTACAGTCTGTTCTACCCATGAATATGAACAACTTTCACATTGAAATCACGAAAAAAAATCAGCTGTTTCATACATTTTGGTCAAGTAGGTATTGAGCTTATGTATTAAATAGCTGATTTTTTTTTTCGTGATTTCAGATTTGGTCCCATAGTGAAAGTTGTTCATATTCATGGGTAGAACACCCTGTAAAAATTTGAATGGCAGAATCATAGGGTATAAAAAAATTTGTTCGCATCGTTGTCAACAACAAACTTGTATTGTTCATTTAATTCTCATATTTATTTACATGCTTATTAAGGAACCTTAACACGTTCCGGGACACTAAACGCCCCTCAACGTGATAACAATAAAACTTCTATTGTGTCTCGTGTTGTGTCCCGGAACGTGTTAACTATGTATATATACATATATTATGTACAAGTATATAAAGGATATAAAATGAAAGAGCTCATTAGGCATCAAGAAATTCGTTCCGCATCGCTGTCAGGAAAAGTGCCTAAAAGACTGATCGCGTTGCCACGTTGGATGGCAACGCTGATTCTTTGATCTAAAAATAGGTCAGCACTTTGGTCACATGATGAGTCGACCTGCTTGGCGATGACTCAAAATGCTCGATGAGCACTCGGACCCCACCCATGGCCCTAGTGCTTCAACTTTCTACCCCAAATGGCTCAAACATTTAGCTTCCTATAAAGTTGTAATGTTTATTTTTTCCAAGAAGAGACAGAGTCCAAAAATTTTAAGAGCGTTTACGTCGTACGACATTTCATACGAACTTTCAAGCCCTTGTTTTTCGAAATGAATGAACCGATTTTAATGAAATTACGCATACTTAGTTGCAGGATACAAAGGTCTAAAAGAACATTTTCGAAAAGTAGTGTTACAGCCAAATTAGACCGATTTTAAATTTTCCTCAGAAACAGATTTCCAGTTATCTTTTTTTTAAATAACATATTTCGAAAATGTTCTTATTCGTACCTTTTTAGATCTTTGTACCCTGCTGAAAATATAACTAACTATTTACACTAGAATACTAAATTAAATGACTAACTAACTTACTATTCAAATAAATACAAAAACAAGGCGTCGAAGTACTCGTCCGCATCGCTGTCATCCGGAAACGTGCCCAGAAGACTGGCAGCATTGCCACGTTGAATGGCAATGCTAATTCTTTGGCCAAAGAACGACCCAGCTCTCTGGTCACGTGAAGTGTCGACCAGCCGGCGAGAAATTAGAAATTACACTAGATACCTATACTAAATTAAATGACTAACTAACTTAATAGACAAATAAATACAAAAACAAAGGACACTAAGTGTCATGCCGAAGGTACGCGACCGAAGTTCGGCATGATTACGCCTGCAATGCTATTTAACGCAACGTTATTTCGGCATAATGTGTCGTCAGTAATTCAAATAGCATTGCAGGCGTAATCATGCCGAACTTCGGTCGCGTAACTTCGGCATAGTGTGTTTAGACACTTAGGTGTCGAAGTACTCGTCCGCATCGCTGTCATAATGTAAATATTAACTTATTATTATTAGCGCTAAAACCAGTAGTGAACTGTTCGAAATCGCTCAACTAGGTTTTAATACTGTGACTAATTGACTTCAAAGCAATTAACTAACATTAAATGCCGACAAGACAAAATGTATTCACTTCTTCATGCGCAAGCCTCAACATTACTAACCCTAATTCTAAATCCCGTCAATGTGGTAATCGTACAATCACCATGTGTAATTGTCCTTCTATCCACAAAACGTGCAACATTAAATTCCTGGGGGTAATAATGGAAGACACACTCTCTTTTAAAAAACATATTGAAAGCCTAGATATAAGAGTGCGCAAACTAATATATATTTTTATAAAATTGCGAACATTAGCAGATTCAAAATGAATCACACAAGTGTATCAAAAATACGACGAAGTGCTTCGAGAAAAGGTAGGTAGTGCCCTTGCGCTTCGCTTGGCTGGTCTTGGCGGGGGCACTCCCGTGCCCCCAGATTTGGCCCTATGTCAATCTATAATTCAATACTGTATCACTTCATATGAGGGTGCACCAAATACTAATTTGCTTCCTCTTGAAAGAGCTCAGAGAGCAATTTTAAAGGTAGCAACCTGTTTTTTCCCACACATCTGCTATATAAATCCTGCAATGTACTAACCGTTCGCCAGCGTTTCATTATGCACTTAGTATTAAAACAGCACACCATGCTTGCCTACAATGCCAACAACATTAACAAGAGACGGAATGATCTAGTATGCATAATTGCATATCTAATGCAATCTCAAAATATGTCTTTGTAGAAAGATTTTTAACATAGAAAACTAAGTATCTATAAACTAAATCCCACAAAAATATTTCATGTTAAATGTTGCCAAAACGAGACCATGTAGCTTGCACTGTCAAAAAGTAATCAGATCTCATGTAGAGCCAAGCTTCTAACTCTACACGCCCTTTTTTTTTTTTTTTTTTTTTTTTTTTTTGTCGCTGAGAAATGACATTACGCATCTCCGCTCGCCGGGGGACGAGACGGAGTATGTGGGACTCCCTGCCAGAGTGGCAGTATGCCCACTAAAACTCAGCGGTGTTCCCTCATCGCCTTGATGGGGGGGGTCATGGGAATCCGGCTCAGCCTTTGCGTCCACAACCCCCCGGCGCATGCCCGCCTATCTGGCGGGCCCCGCATGTCCCCCCGGCTGGGGGGCTACGAGAATGGCCGGGAACACCTGGCCATTCCCGTCCGGCACTGGTGGAAGCCTGTGCAATACAGGCGAGGGTGCCCCCGCACCCGTCGCCTGCTGGCTTCCACCTGGGAGGAGTCGGAGATGACTGTCATACTGACGTCTTCTTCGACCCCTCCTCCGCCTTCGGAGCGGCGCCGCGAGAGGGTCTTCCTCCCGCGCGCGCTCTGCCGCCTCCTTCTGGGACATGACGTGTTCGCAGAAGGAGGCGACTGCCGCCCAGGACCCCTCATCCCCCAGCATGGCGTTGACCAAGCCGGAGAGCGAGAGGTCCGTTCCGATCGCCGCGGTGAGACTGCGGCGCGGCCCGAACCACGACGGGCACACCTCGAGAGTGTGCTGCGCCATGTCCTCCGCCGCGCCACAGTCGTGACACGACGGCGTCTCCTCCCGCCCGATACGGTGCAGGTACGATCCGAAGCAACCGTGTCCGGACAGCACCTGCACCAGACGGAAGGAGAGGAACCCGTGCGACCGCTCGAGCCAGTCTCGCAGGACCGGCCCAATCGCGTCGAGGGTTCGGCGAACTCTACACGCCCTAACTCTACAAGGCCTAACTTCGCAAACTCTACACCTTAGTCAAAATTTCGTTACTACAAGAACCATTAGAAGTATGAGAGTTTTTCACCTTACGCTCATGTGAATGTAGCGAAATGGCCAAGCCATATATTTTGACTAAGGTGTAGAGTTTGCGAAGTTAGGCCTTGTTAAGGCGTGTAGAGTTAGAAGCTTGGCTCTACATGAGATCTGATTACTTTTTGACAGTGCGAGCTACATGGTCTCGTCTTGGCAACATTTAACATGAAATGTTTTTGTGGGATTTCATTTCTTTTTGTAAGTTGCTTATGATATTTATACGAGTATTTTTTCTGTTGTTCATTTTTTCTTTCTTTTTTTGGGTTTATTTATAACAAGGACCCCCTATATAAATTTTCAGACCGCTAGCATCAAAATTTACGGAAGTCTCATACAAACTTTCACCCCCTAGTTTAAGGGGCTGCGGGAGTAAAAGTTTCAAGTTTTAAGATATTTTGGTTGTTTGCGTACTATTACTAGCTTACATACCAAATTTCAGCTTTTTAGGACTTCAGGAAGAACCTTAAGAATATTGATGATCATCAGTCAGTGAGTCAGTGAATCAGTGACGAAATCGGGGTATTTTAAATATCAATAAAATCTAATGTATAAGAGCTATGCAATTGAAACTTTATAAGTCAACCACTGACGTCATATCCCGAAAATTTTGTTTATCTGGTATAATCCAAACCCAAGTTAAGAGGGTTCAAAAATACGATGAAGTGCTTCGAGAAAAGGTAGGTAGTGCCCTTGCGCTTCGCTTGGCTCATCTTGGCGGGGGCACTCCCGTGCCCCCAGATTACTATAGCTGTAAAAAAATTATAAGTAAGTAAGTACTTAAATATTTACTAACCATCGACTATGCACAGACATAAGACCTACTTATTGTCTGCAAATAGAACAATGAACATGTTATTTTATTTTTATTTACCTAAGTTTTAATTTAGTTTTTTCAACACACTTGCTCGTAAACTGCTTTTAGGTCCATAATGCAGTGTATTAAAAACGCGTGCTTTTTCTTTATTTTAATCCACTTGTGCTTTATTTCCACAGATAACTATTTACTAGTCGGAGATGCGCGCTTTTTTAATCTCATCAATTTACTTTTTTTTTAAATAGTCTGTATTGTCCTTGGTCCCAAAATTAATTAATTAATATTTATTTACCTTAAGGTGAATGCGCAGGGACCACGGACAATTTAAGGTGACGCAGTGGTAGACCGCGAAATTAAAATTTTCTTAGGTTTTTTGCAATTTTCAGTTCAGTGTCAGGTTGTATCTTGATCAAAATATGATTTGCAGCCATAACAGGTACACAATGATAATCATTCGAATCTTCAATACATCTTTCTTATGGAAAAGTTCTTAGGGAAAAAATCTAACTTGAAAGATTCTATTTTAATGACTATAATTATGTTAATACATATTTATGTCGGAGACAGCATTAGTACGGGAGCTGACTTGACAACGAGGCGGAAACGCTGTGACGACAACGACTATTCGGAACGCCAGCGCCATCTGGTGGCGCTTGACAGAGTCTACCCTGAGTTCGTGGGGGGGTCGACGCTGGAGGACAGCGCGACAAGAACGATGTGGAGTTCTCTTGGACATTGGACATCGTACGAACAACATGTGCTCAGAAACTGTCCCGCGTTCCGTATCTGGTTGTGTCGTGTACCTACAGTGTGTAATTTGCTAGTGTGATTACATTGTTTGTGAAATTATAATCTGATGTGAACTGCAAACCGTTTTTCTATTGCCCATTATCCAACACATAACCCACTGTACACACCCACACAATAGTTCAAACATGGATGATAATAACGAGACACACTATACCTTCCCCGTCATCAGAACTGGGATTCGTGTTGGTTCATGCGCAAAATCAGAACGCTTAAAATTAAAGTGACTGATGCGAACGCTTATTAAATAATCGTGTGGATCTGTCCAAGTTGGACCCAGACAAACCAGATACGGAAGAGCGATCATAGTACATGTTGTTTTGGGCATAGGCTGTATGCAGAAATACCTTTGCACAGTGTGCGCCAGTTGCGCCCTACCGCCACGTTTAAAGAAAAAAAAAGAAAAAAAAGTGTCTGTAACCGGTGTTTGAGTCCATCGTATCCTGTGTTCGTATTAGGAACACACGGTAGGACGCGTCGTATGCAAACGTAACAGCACACAGTACGATAGCTGATTTGTGTTTTGCTGAAAATTCACTGCAAGGAGGTCAACTTGTTGTGTGTGGCCGTCATTAAGGCGCATAAAGGAAGCCAAGGACGTAGCGTGGAGCTACCAGTGACGTGGGGTGACTTGAAGAATCGAGCCAAGCAGCCTGCAGCCGTCGGTGAAGCCCTTCGTGTGCTGCAAGTGAGGGAATCCAGGACATGTCGTGACATGTTATGGGCCGCGGCCCAGGGTCAGTGGGTCGTCTTAGAGGCGTAGTGCACGAGCAGTGGCAGCCAGGCAGATGGTGGAGGTGGAGCGCGTGCTGCAAGCAGCAGCGGCGAGTGGACGTCGTACAGCTACTCTCAGGCACATTAGAAAATAAAGGTGAGCTGTATTGTTTTGTTTACGATTCTGGTGCTGAATGCTTGTGAGTAAAAGCGAGTTGTGTAGCCAAATTAAGTAGCAAACGAGTTAATAATGTTGTTACGTTGACTGGTATTGGTCAAACGCGTGTATTCAGCACAGAACAAATCATATGTAGCGTTGCGATTAGCGACCAACAACTTGAGATTTTATTACATTTCTACCCGAAATTTACTTGCAAAGTAATATTATGACAGGACAAAGGCAGCTATAACAAAATTTTGGGTAGGCTATTTTGTGTTATTAGAAAACGAAGAATGAAATCAGATTATAAGACTAAGTTAGATCGGAAGTTCAGAGGTCCACTTAAGTTAGTTGATGTTTTGGATTGAGGATCACCTCCCCATACGTTAAACGCTTTAAATTCTAACTGTAGTTACAAGTATGCTCACGATCGCATACAAAAGGTGCCTCTAAGTAGTGTTCCTAACGAGTTAAGCGTAGAAGACGGTGACGAGAGTTCTTTCATCGAGTAGTTAGAGCACATACCATGGCTAGGTCGCACTGTCTGGAGTCGTAACTGCAACTCACTTGTGAGTTGTTCAGGGAGCGATGGGCAGCTGGTGGTGCAGCGGGGACCAGGGTCTCCAAGGAGACTATTGTTGTGTTGGTCTTGTAAGGACCTGGGAGTCATGGACTCTTTGTGAAGTGTATTAGTCGTATCACTTGAGATGATGACGATATGGGTGGCATGAGTGTCACTAGCTGCTGCGGCAGCAGGGCCATGAGCGTTGTATGTGATCTAAATTGATATAGTTCCTGACCTGTCTCTGTTATAACTAAGGCTTAGAGGAATCTTTTGTTGTCGATGATTGCTATCGTTTTTACAAGTTAAGTAATGCGTTTCGATAACAATGTGGTCAGGATTGGCCGAGTGGAACATGCACTGCTGTTGTTTTTTTTTTTGTGGTTACAGGTTAACACACAACGACGTGTGCAAGCAAGATGGCAGTGTCGGACAGCGCTCCACTCTTTGGATCTCCTGTATGAATAATCGCTGATCAAGGACGGTGCTTTCCGAGCAAGAAGTTTCACGACTTCTGCCAAGGAGGCAGTGACAGCGAGTGGATTGTCTACCGAATCTGGTGAGCCGTTTTCATTTTGTTTTGTCTCTGGTACTCAGTGCTTCCCTGGTAAACAACAGCAAAGATGGTTACATTGTTTTAAATACGCTCACGATAGATTACGGATGATGCCAGTAGGACATGTACCAGTCGAAGTAGATGGTGGTCACAGTGGTGATGAGCAATGAGCAAGCCTAAGTAGTGGGAGCCACGCGAGTAGGTGTTCTCTAACGGCCGTAGTAAACTTGTGTGTAGTCACAGGGTAATGCATACGGATCCATGCGCTGGATGTGTGAGAGTAATGCAATTGCTAGTCGGCTGGAGAGCGGTGGCGTTAGAGTGGTTTACTCGTGTGTGGGTTTCCAGGTGTTTAAGGCTCTTAGTGAAAAAGATTATTATTGTAATGTGGATAACGATGGTACATGGCTCTGGTTGATGTTTTTTGGTCAGTGGGTCGTCTTAGGGGCGTACTTACAAATACGCTCTATGACCGTGTTCAGGCGATTCCCGAGGGCCAAGTACCAATTGAGATTGTAGACGAAATGGATGATGAGTTGGATTCACTTTAGTTTGAGTACTCAGGTTCTCGGTTCATTGGGTCGGAGACCGTACCAGAGTATCGTGAGTACGTGGTACACGCGGTAGCTCTGGGTAGTATGGTCGGGTCTAACCTTGAAGCCAAGACCGTAGAGTCAAGGACGACTCGGCATTCCTGCGGGAAGTGCGTATGTGACAAATGTGTGGGACCGTGAATGGGATACCTGAGGTTTTGTTTTCTTTGACTAACGTAGTGTGAAAACGTTGTACTTGGTCTCGGTAATCTCGAAACTAGATAGTTCAAATTCTTAGATTAGCCTAATTTTTAGCCTAATTTGAATGCTTATTGCAAATTGATCGTAAAATAAAATAAAACAGATTTTATAGAGTCGAGTCCCTTTTAAATATCTCATCAGTCTTCATATGGGAGGTTGCGAAAAATGCCAGAAAATTTGAGTATTACTAACGAATTTGAGGAAAGCCAAGTAAAAGTCTTTTTGATGAAACAGAGTAGAGAATAAGTCGCGTGATAATGGTGAATCTTAGGTCGGCTGGTCGGGACCGTACCAGTAGTCATTTCGTAGCCGTAGTCCGTTAGAAGTCGGTATCTGCTTTTAGTAGTCCGTGGATACGCGGTGCGCCAGTGTCTCTGGCGGAGTTCGGGTCTTGTAGAGACCATAGAGTCCGCGGGACTCGGAATTCAGAGGAATTCAAAGAAACAAACATGAGGTTTGTTGGGCTTGATAAAAAGCCCAGGCCACGAATAAGATTCCTGCTTTGTGTTTTGTAATGCTCTAAGGATGTTTTATTGGCTTAGTTGATTATTTATTTAGTGATCTTGAGATTTGAGAATCAAGTAATGAGTAATGCTCTGAACTCTGCAATTTTTTTAGTTTGTTCGAATTGTCATTGTGTTTTTTTGCCTGTACCATATTTGGTCAGGAGTGACCGAGCTATGTGATACTTTGCGGGTATGTTTGTTTACAGATTAACACACGAGGACGTGTGGAAGCAGGATGGCCGTGTCGGAGACAGCATTAGTACGGGAGCTGACTTGACAACGAGGTGGAAACGCTGTGACGACAACGACTATTCGGAACGCCAGCGCCATCTGGTGACGTTTGACAGAGTCTAGCCTGAGTTCGTGGGGGGTCGACGCTGGAGGACAGCGCGACAAGAACCATGTGGAGTTCTCTTGGACATTGGACATCGTACGAACATGTGCTCAGAAACTGTCCCGCGTTCCGTATCTGGTTGTGTCGTGTACCTACAGTGTGTTATTTGCTAGTGTGATTAAATTGTTTGTGAAATTATAATCTGATGTGAACTGCAAACCGTTTTTCTATTGCCCATTATCCAACACATAACCCACTGTACACGCCCACACAATAGTTCAAATATGGCTGATAATAACGAAACACACTATACCTTCCCCGTCATTTATATTATAGTCGCGAATCATATTTGATCAAGATACAACCTGATACTGATCTGCAAATCACAAAAAACGTAAGAAAATTTTATTTTAATTATCCACCTTAAATTGTCCGTGGTCCCTTCCGAAACCAAACGGAAAAGACCCTGACTGGCGTTCTATTATTGCGGATTCTCACTGAACTAATGTATATTTCTCTATGACAATAGTACTTTCTAATTCCATACTAACTAAACTACAATTTGACATACGACAACACTACGATCAGTCTAAACATTATTTTGTGTTTATTATATTTTTTCTATAGGCTGCTTAGAGGTTTTGTCAGTGCCATATCATACTAATATATTTAAAATGAGAGTCAGAGCTTTTATTTAAACCTGCGCGCGCATCAAACAAGTTAATATTTAACAATACAAGTCTGTTTTTTTCCTCGCAAGTGTGTTGAAAAACGTCGTATGAAACGCGTGTGCATTGATCATTAGACTCTCGGCTTTCTTATCGCGCTCGCCTGCGGCTCGCGCGTATAATACCGCCTCGAGCATAATGATCAACATAGCACACATGTATCATAATGTACTATTACGTTATACTCATTGTTAATTTATTACATTACTAGCGGCCCGCCCCAGCTTCGCACGGGTGCAATTTTTTTTTCGAATATCCGAAATGTTTGTTTCATACAAACCTTGTCCTGGCAATACCAAACACAACAAAAAAATAATTATCTAATTTGGTGCAGTTATTCGGAAGATAAGCGCGTAAGTACAGACATTTTGGCGACTTTGTTTTATACTATAATTATAAGGAAGTTTAAATGCATTTTCTAGCCTGAAGCACAAGTTTAACCTAGTTCAGGCAAATTAGCAACTGTGCGCTATTTTAATTGTTAAAGTATTCATTGTAAATGTATTCCCCCCTTTTTTATAAATAAACGATTTTTTATTTATTATTATTGAAAATACCTATTGCACGGCTTTTCAATTCTCGCATCAAAATCATTTTCGAAATGGTTACAGAGCATCTATTTCCGTCCAATTGGCTTATAGGTTACCAAGAGTAAAAGAGTATTTTATCACGTATCGATAGCAGTACGGAATGAATCGAGCCTAAACCGATTGTCAGTCATTGTAGTGAATGCGTGGCTCTCAATCTACCCACATTGCGCCGTTAGTTGGCGCTAAGGCAACAAATAGCGTAACTTCAGGGTCTACACGCTCCGAATTAATTATTAACACTGGGTTTCCTCACTACGTTTCCCTTCACTTTGTGTTAGCTCTATAAGGAACAGAATACATAATGTGTAACAAAGATTACATAATCTGTTACACTGTCAATTTGTTTGTTAATAATATAAAAGACTGTGAAAGTTTGTGAAATATTAATATACTGCTGCACCCCGGGGTTTCACCTGCGCAAATATCGGGATAAAAAGTATCCTATGTGTTAATCCTAGTTATAAACTATCTGTGTGCCAAATTTCATCCAAATCCGTTCAGCGGTTTGTTTGTAAAGAACAAACTTTCGCTTTTATATTATTAGTGTGATGTGATAGGTGATTACGACGTACAAAATGCGATTCAAGCTTCAGACCAAACTTCATTTGCCGTGGAGTGGTTCTGAGAATTACAAATTATTTACTATTAAAAATTAAATGAAAAGTAAGCTTAAAAACAAACTAAAAGCTAAACATTTTACCATACGAAAGAATAATAGTAGATTGTTTGCCAAGGGAGCAAACAGGCAGAATACTAATCGCGCGATTTTGATTTTTTCACAAACTTTTTTTTAATTTGGCTCGCGCGTTTTACTTTATCGTACAGCCTGTTACTTGTTCATACAATGTTCGTGATTGATTTCTTTGGTGGTTGGAACTTTTACTAAGAATATCCACATTCCAAATTCAAATCACTTTTTGTCCCTACGGATTAAAGAGCTATTTTAGTCCCTGTTTACAAAGAATACTCTAGCTGTGATAAAAATATTATTTTATTCGGCACAGACTACCTGCTTATTCTGTAGTTTTATTTATTTTTTAAACGTTTCTTATAAGTAACGATTAGCGACCGTTTAACCATACATTGTTAACATTTAAACGTTCCTATGTTTTTATCTGTTCCTAAAAAACTGTTGCACTGTTGCGTTGTTGGTTAAAGCCACACTTCACATTTATTGAAGTATAAAGCACAAATGAGCAGCAAGTCAACACCTATAACTCAACATCAATATACTTAGGTACAAAAAAATACGATATATTTGTAACCTCACTCAAAAGCAATAAAAATGTCGCCCAAACAGTATATTTCATACAAAACAAGATACACTTAAGAGCCAGTGTTGCCATGTTTAGTGACACAGCACCTTAATCTACACTTCAAAGAGATCACAAACTTACTCAAGTCCGTGTGGCGTGTATCTAAGTATATTTATGGGCCGTCGGAAACTTGCTACCACTCATCGGTATTGTTATTGCATTGTTAATTATGTGTGAATTTTTGTGTGTTTTTAGGTAATTTTGGAAGTTTATCTATTTTGATATTAAATATTAAAGCTATAAAGCGATTCGTTTTCATTGTGTTGTTAGTGGTTTCCACCACCTTCAATAGCTAAGTTGGTACTCAAAGATTCTTAGAATATATCAAAATCAGAAAAATATTTTATCCAATATTATTTTTTATGGATGTATCAGTGCAATCTGAGTATGAACTGTAAACAGTGAGTCTCTATACAGGTATGTAAGTAGGTAAACTGTTTTATATGGAAATCTAATGGTTAAGTCAATATAATTCTTATTGGTTTCAGGAACAGAGAATCTTGTTATACATTCTGAGTAGGTATATTGCGTTATCAGAGGGAATAGGATAACGGCCATGGGTTAACACCTACTGACCCATATCGACTTGGGCAAGATCTCACAGAGCCATCTGTAGTATCGACACGTTACATAATAAATGACTCCTGTTGCGACCTCTGAGAATTCAGCCTACCCAAAATCAGCCTGAAACAAGACCATACAATGATGGACCCTCCCTTTGTAGGATAAAAATCTGAACTAACTATCAGTAGGTATTTAGTCAGCAACGTAAACAGCCAATTTAATAAATAGCTAGATATTGGTACTAGTCTGATACTTTATTCACTATATTAAAGTGTAAAGTTCGCTATGATTTTTTTTAAGTCATCCTTTTTATCTAGCACAATAATTTCATTCCTTAAAAAAGAAGATAATGTGTATCGGGCAGTTGTGACGTTTTTATTAGGAGGCATGAAAGAGCGTACGTCGGCAGCGACTCGCCATTATGTCCCATTCGCCCCACTGAGTGCTTAATGCAGGATAATGGACTCTCTCACTATTAATTTGCCTCGTTTTTGGAACGAAAATACCATAAACAAGTGCTCCGGTAACTGTAACAACCTATAAGACATCGATTTATATTGTTCACACCAAATTGTTTTCAATGAACTGTAAACTCAACCGCTGAATGAAAACTCCCAAGTTAATCTGCCTGATACAAACAACGCAAAATCGCTTGTGATGTTTATTCAAAAACTAATTTAAGCGCTCAGCAAACATAAAATATAATTACAATAAATAGCGGTTCATATTACCAGCGACGCTTTTAGTTATATTTAGATAACACAGAATTTTGTCTTTGCGATGGTTAATCTAGCACACACAAATGTTAAATGCTACACTCAAAATATCCGTTATTTTTATACGAAATCCGAGTTGTGTTTGGATGTTCCCCGCCATAGTCGTAAACCAAATAGCTTTACGAACATGAGCGTACTCAAATATTGGTTGAACGTGGTCTCAGGGACACCAACACAGATTTACTTCGCACTGCATTAGAAATATGGATCATAGTCGAAGTGAAGGAGAATTTAGTGTCAAGTCGTAAAATATTGCATAGAAGGAAATTTTAAAAAGTCTCCGCCAATAAGAATCTCTTTTACGGTTAGCGGCAGTAAAACGTCCGTAAGCATCTGCTCCAAATATCGTAAAATGTCTGAAAAAACGTAATTCTCGTTTCGAGCTGGAGTTAAATTTTGAATTGCTACGTTAGAAATAAAAGATGGAAAGCAGTAATTTTCATTATACCGCGAAATCCCAAACCAGCAGTGACGATCGTTCATATCGAACGGTATGGTACGATTAGAGTGTACGCTTGAAGGAGATAAATCGTCGGCAATACACGAACCGTGGCACGACGGACCAACAAATTATTGTCGCCCAGGGAGCACGAAATATCGGCCGGTGCCGGCACGTCGGCCGCGACCTACCAGAAATATATATCTGCACTCCCATCTGTAGGAAAAGCGGGAGATCCGAACGAATATCCGAACGTACGGGCAGCGGCCGGCGAACGCGGTTCTCTTACTAACTGCCTGCATGATGCCAAACTATATCTTCCTGCATTTTAAGTAATGCTTTTGAAATATCTCTAGCTGCTAGCCTAGAATAATAAAAATAAAGATCTATAATAAAATATTTTGTTGTAAATTTTGCGCACAATGTTCTAAATTTAGGTCACCGGTTTTGAATTTCAGATTTAGCACTAATATTTAGGTTCGCGTAGAAGGAGGGAGAATTCACTACCTACGTCATTACCGATGAAAGCCACAGATGAAAGCATATTGAATGTGTAAATAGCAACTGCATATAAGTTAAAGTCAACCAAAAACTAACTAACTAAACTAATGTCAGTTAAACCAAATGGCTTACTTTCCATGATGTTTACAACTTGCGCGGGATAATAGGCATCAGATTACCATGAAACCCTTGTTTATATTAACGGTTTCCCGTCATGTTCTGGTTAATGAGCATTAGTTTCTTTATTCATGGAGTAGCTTGGTTTTCTTTGTACTTAGTATAGACCGAAGAAGATAAAAATTAAAATGAGTGGAATGGCAACCAATTAACATAAAGGGAAAGTTGAGTAGCACTTGGTTACCTTAGAGATCAGATCCGGAAGAAACGATACTGAAAATAAAAGTAATAAAATCATATAAAAACAACATTAATAATAAAAAATGTAATGGCTGTAGGTATGCGGTTACATTATTTGTAGCAAATTGCCGGCGGCCACGACGGCTACGAATCGTAGCTCTCGTAGACGCTACAATCTTACTACAATGTTTATACATTTTTAAGTACCACACAGAAATGTACATTAGGTACTATGTATATTTTTAGTCTTTAAGTCTTGATTGTTGGTAAGACTTTGAACGTATAGCTAACTACATATTACACAGTTTCAGTTAACTGAAAAACAGACCTTTGTTCTACCGAAGACCTCACCAGCGATGACAAGTGCCTAAACTTGTATTGCTGTTCTAAGCAAATAAAAACACAAAGCCGAATGGTTTCCCCCGTTCAATTAGTGTCGTTCTCTGTCAAAAGGAATATTGGTGTATAAATGGCAAAGGTAGGCATTGTCACAGACGCGGTATATCATCGGCGCGCGGAAATTCAAAGGGCGCCGGAAGTACTTGATTTATGAGAGGAGGTCGCATGTATGGGCGAGTATTAAAATTTTCATAAAAATATTCTTTATGAATTGCGAGCATTGTGCTGCTAGTTAAATGGCTGATTTAATATATCACTTTTGTTGTGCTGTTTGGGTATGGACAGGTTTTAGGTGTATTTTAGGACATGTAGGTGATTCGCATGTGGGAAAAATAAGGTTACCCTAAAAACAGATTTATTTTCTTACGAGAAAATTTCGGTTTCGCGGCAGATCCCGGTGACAATGCCGGGATAGTTATTGCTTACAGACAGGAATAGTCCATATTCGCTCAAGATCCAATCAGTATTAGTCCAAGATCTAATAGAAAAAGTCGGTACAACACAGGCTGAAAATAATAATAAAAAATTATGAACTTCCTCGTTAACCCAATTATCATTAATTTTGCTATATAGGTTATGTAGGTAAATACCTGCTGAAGTTCCCAACCACGTCTGTTTTTTATGCCTAAACTCATTTAAAACTAAAGTACTTTGGCATACTTAATTATAATGAAGGTACGACACCACTAAAAGGTGGCTGGTTTCATAATAAATTGTAATCTGGAACACTTGCTCTTGTTAATAGACTCACGAGTCAGTATTAGTACGCGTCCTAGACAAGCTACACCCACATTTAATTTTCTAAGAAACCAAATCCAATTACTTTCTTGGTACCACTAGATAATTAAATCTGCTTCCCTCTTTATCTTCTTCTTTAGTATATATATAGTATCTTATAGTAGAGCAATTTCTAATTCTGTGATAGTTTCAACATAGTGCCTACAAGTTTTATTATTACGATAAAACTTCGATTCTCCCGGTAGCTGCCTTAAAGCTTAAACTGTTTACCGCTCTAAAGCAACAAGATCAGAAAGTTACACACAGAAAGAAAATTGATACTTTTTCCATCAACTTGGGAGAGATCTTTTATAAAATGCTACAAGAGTAGGGTAAGTACAATAAAAGTATTTGCTCTTGGGTCCAGTTTTTAGTGAAGCTCATTTCATTTGTTTTACATTTTGTATATGTATATAGGAGGGTACTCTGGTGGCCAGTTAGGCGTGCGGGGCGCTTTACACGCGTACTTTGTGAATAATTTGCATGAGCGTGGAGGACGCGGGCGCGCCCGTGCCGGCGCTACGGGGGATTTAGGCGGAGGGGGCGCAAGGGGGCGCGGGGTGGCGGGGGCCAGTCAGGATTTAATGGTGAGCGCGTTGCCTGCCCACTGGAGATATTCTCATCTCGCCGAGGATAACCACAGTTACGATTTAGCGGCTTTGCAAATTGCATCCGTGTCATGAAAACGTCTGATGTCGCATTTACTACACTTAGGTACTTACATTTTACTTATACACATTTCCCCGTAATACTTGTACTATTCTCAACAAAGCTAAGACCCTCGTTTAGTCAGTGAAAATTTCCATTATTCCTACCTTAACGTCAGCCACAAAAGCGTTTTGAATTCATATCGCGTTAATTAAGTTTTAAATACGTTTCACCCTTTTGATATCAGTCCTTTAACCACCTTATTTTCATAAATTTCAGCATATTTTAGCGCATAAATTATGCAAAATCATTGTGACGCTAGTGTCTGACGCGTTTAGTAGCTAGGTACATTGAGAGTGCCTTCCCATAAATATTCAGTTTACGGACACTCGACCACCTTATAGATGCGCTGATTTACACTAAACTAGAGTTGCTGAGAGTGTAGCTTAATGAAGACTGGGTTTTATAGCTTAATCTTGACGATAAAGTTAACAGGTTCGATATTTCATGTCCGCCCAAATGGCTGAACATCTGCGCTTGTATAGCGCTCTTGACTACGAATAATTACATAAACGACTGTTTACATGAGTCTAGAACTGCTATTTATCTAAAAGCTGTTGGGTAATTTCACTGGGTGGCTTTAATCGTAGGAAATAACTATGATTAACTAGTTTCCCTTTGACTACGAGTACGATCAAAAATGACCAAATAAACTACGTTCGTGTGCCAATAACCGGGTTATGATTTTCGTATTTACGAAATAGCCAATCAATGTGGATTTGATTTTTTTCTGAAAGCAACTGTGGATACCTAATCGAGTTGTGAGTTTGTCGTCACAGTTGCATTAAGAGCGGCAGAGTGCATTTGTGAAACGTTTACTAAGATTGTGAAGCAGCCTCGTCTACTCATTAAGAGGTATAATATTTAAATACAGGAGTGGCTCGAGCTCCTAATAGAAGTACTTTGAAGTTTTGAACGTAGTCTGACTGAGCGGCTAGAAGTTGTTTAATGTTGTATTTACCAGTGTAATTATGAATACAGTGGACATTTATTGCATATCTTACGATTTAAGATTATTTATGTTTATACTGTTATTCATTACTAGCTGACCCGGCAAACGTTGTTTTGTCATATAAATTATTTCTAGCTGCCCGGCGCTACTTCGTTCGCATGGTGTCCTACCCCTTACCCTATCCTGCCCCTATCCTACACCTACCCTACTCCTACACTACTCCTACACTACCCCTACCCTACTCCTACCTTACTCCTACCCTACTTCTACCCTACTCCAAACCTACTCCTAACCTACTCCTGCACTACTCCTACCCTACTCATATAAGAAAAAAAAATTAAAAAAAGGTAAAAAGTATCCTATGTCCGTCTCCTGGATTTAAGCTACCTCCCCACCAATTTTCAGCCAAATCGGTTCAGCCATTCTTGAGTTATAAATAGTGTAACTAACACGACTTTCTTTTATCGGGGGGCACGGCAGTACCCCCGCCAAGTCGAGTATATATAAGGTCCCATTAAAATAGGTGGACAAACTTTTACGAATTATTCAGAGCACCAAAATAAGGACGATGGTAAAAAAATATAAAAGAAAAACGCATAGATACTCACAAGAAAAATAAAATCAGCCGACGAAAATACACTAATGTGCCGGCAATTTATTATTTTAGGTCAAAATAAAATCACTTTAATCGGTGTTTTTTTTTGCTTGGATATGTTTAGTTAGACGTACTGAGCGCTGTGTTAAAATTTGTCCATCTATTTTAATGGGACCCTATATATGTCGGAGTTGGCTTCAATTATTACAAGAATTGTGGGTAGTCAACTTAATTTGTTATGATTTGTTGTTCTTATTATGAACTTAAGTGATTTTTACTATCAATTATTGTCTAATAAATTGTAACATAATTGATTGAGTACTCGATGTACGCACTAATTGATTTTGGCATCTTATCTCGATAATTGTAACCGATGTTTTTGTTCAAAACAATTGATGACATGTTATTTTGATTTTAAAATGATTTACTTTGTTAAATCTCCATTGTTTATTTAAGACAATTATTCTTGTAATATTTGATCACTTATAATGTAAGTCATAATAGATTTATCACATTTTAGTATTTTGTATCAACTCAAGTAAACACGTTGACGTACTTCCGTGCGTCATCGGACAGAGTTTTTGTGGGGCGAATGCGTAGTGGGGACAAACCCCTTATAACTGAGCGCATTCGTTTGTGCTAGGATCAGTCCGTCTTCGGACTCGACTCCTGACAGAGCACTAGCTCCCGATCCCGACAAACCTGTCGGTTTACTAAAGTTCAGCCTTATACCTGTATTCTAAATATGCTATATTTGGTTGACTCTGTCACTATACGAACAGTAATCGATCCTACGATTTGTTCGCAATTACTTTGTTACTGTGATTAATTGTTTATGAAATTATAATCTGATTTGAACTGCAAACAGTTTTTATATTGCGCAATAACCAACACACTACCCACAGTACGCCCACAGAAGTAGTAATTGAATGTGCCTGATATCGAGACAAAACCTACCTGATCCGATATATAGATATAAATCCACGAGGTTACTTGCACATTGCACAGGATACGTTCACGATGCAAGCATTGCGCTGCCGTCCCACTTAACCCCAAGGCCCTTCCATGCCCTTCGTCAGGCGCGACGAATGAAAAATGCGTACCTACCTAGTTGAAAATTATGTAGCGGTCACGCTATACCGACGAAAGAGATTTTCCTTGGAACTAATTTCACCATAGGATATAGTCAAGTTTTTTCAATATGGTTTTATCTAGAACTGTGATCAGTAAAATCACAATAGTTGAATGTCTTCCAGAAAAGAAGTCCGAATTTGTAACTTAATCTGTTCTTTTTTTCCCTACTTATATGAGTTTTTTGATAACAAAAAAGCTTTACAAAGAAACGCTGCTATAATGCTCCAGTGGAAGGTTTTCAGATCTTTCTACTAAGGGATTTTATACAGGTATCCTACGTTTTACGAGTTGGTCGCAGACTTCACTTCACGCCTTTCATATCCGCCGAAAAATATGTAAATGACAAAGTCACCGACATACATATTTATATGAACACTCTGCAGTATTCGAAAATTTCAGCTCAATACTAGTAAATTCTATACTTACTGACTAGAGTCACTGAAAATGTCAATATGTATAATTTGTTACTTTGATACAAGATTCATGTTTCGTGTGAAGCTGCGGATTAGGTACTAAATTGGTACATCTCGCGTGAGATCTTAAGGGTTAGAGTGCCAATTACTGACGTCTAATCTATACATATAAAAAAATCGTAGGAAAGTCAAAACTGTACATTGCATATTTTTTTAAAAGAATACTTGGGGCGTGGTTTACAATCGATACCGATGGCAAAAATATAGTTTTTAGAATTTTTGTCTGTTTGTCTGTTTGTCTGTATGTATGTCCGGGATAAACTCAAAAAGTACTGCATGGATTTACTTCAAATTTTGCATGAATATTACTAAGAGGTCGGGTCAACATATAGGCTACATATTATCACGCTATCATCTACGGGGGAGGAGCTGTGAATCTTTATTTCTCTTACGCATTCTGTGACAGCATGTAATCTAACGACGCATATTTAAATGTTGTTTTTGAGTAAGCCAGGCTATTATCTAGCTTTACACTATAAAAACTACGCCATTTAAGTAACTTGGTCAGAGAAACATAGTTTAATGAATGTTAGTAGTATAAAGACAATTTTGAAACAGCGCCATCTATGAGATTTCATAAAAATCAAATCAAGTTACATGTTAACACTTTTTGGAAAAATTATAATTTAAATTTGATCATGTTGGCGAGGTTAGTAGTTAGTTATTCTTAAAATTCATAGATGGTAATGTGCATTTTCTTCATAAAAGTTGTATCGTATAGTTCGTTTTGACAAATTCAAGTTCCAACAAAACCCTCAATTTCATGTTGTTAATACAAAATAAACATTGACTGTTAATACTTTTGTTCGGTATTTATCTGTGTGATTATTGCTTGGTAATTAATATATTTTCATGTCGTATACCTAACTAGCTGCTGCCCGCGACGTCGTCTGCGTGAAGGCTTTACAGCACCAAAAATACCTAAGATAACAGTATCGCTATAGCATTATAAGTAAACAACTTTTAAAATAGCATTATAGCACGTCACCTTCTCGACGGTGACCAAAATTGGGATGACACCCTCGCGGAGGCGAGCGTCAGTGACAGTCCCAGCCGCATGCGTCATCTGTTTGCCGTCATCTTGGTGTATTGTGGAGTCGCGAACCCGGTAGCTTTGTGGGAGAAGTATCGCCATCATCTGTCTGAAGATTTTCTACGAGCTTTGAGGCGTGCAACTGGAGACGAAGTCGTAGTAACTGATGAACGCGTGCTGAACACCTGTCTCAGTTCACTTCAAGATGTGGTCATTTCTATCGGCGGCAATCCACTGATCGAAATCGGGAGTATAACGCTGAGACAAATTACGATCCGGGCGAAATGACCACCATACGAAATGACCATGTCACTTTGGTCTCTTCAGAGCAAAAACAAATTTATGACACCGTCCTTGAAAGCGTTGGGCAAAACCAGAGTAAAATGTTTTTCTTGAATGCTCCTGGTGGAACAGGAAAAACATTTGTTACCAAAAGGCAAGGCAAAATTGCTATTGCTGTAGCGTCGTCGGGAATCGCTGCCACACTGCTTCCGGGTGGCAAGACAGCACATGCCATGTTTAAAATTCCCATCGATTTAGAGAGCGCCGAAACGCCTGTTTGTGGTGTGTCACAGCGATAAGGGACACGTGCTCAAGGATGGCTCTCTGATCGTACGGGATGAGTGTACGATGGCCAATAGGAAGGCAGTTGAGGCCGTGGACAGAACCCTGCAGGACATCCGCAGGAACGACATTTGATGGGTGGCGTCACAGTTCTGTTCAGTGGCGATTTCCGGCAAACGCTACCCGTGGTGACGCGGGGATCGAGGGCTGACGAGGTGAATGCTTCGTTGAAACGATATTCGTTGTGGTCACGAGTCCGTACGCTGCGGTTGACCATTATTAAGAGACCTCGGCTCGGCGGTAATGCACGTGCTCAAGAATTCTCCGATGTCCTTCTAAGTCTTGGCGAAGGCACTCTACCAGAAGAAAGAGGTGGACAAGTGGTGCTTCCAGAGCCTCTCCGTAGAGTGGTATCCAGCTTAGAAGAACTCATTCGCTGTGTGTACGGGGCATCAGTCGTATACGGCACCAGCAGAATTCTTGGGTGTGTGAGCGGGCCATTTTGACGCCCAAAAATGATCAGGCTGCAGCAATTAACGAATGCATTCTCTCGGAAATTGAAGGGAATGAAGTGGTCTACAGATCGATAAACACTGTTGTCGAGCAAGATGACGCCACACATTATCCCGTGGAATCTCTGAACTCTCTGTCAGCAAGTGGACTTCCAGTGCATACCATCAAGCTGAAGGTCGGAATCTATGTCCTCCGAAGTTGTGTAACGGGACCCGCCTTAAACTCATCTCGCTCCACAGACACACCATTGAGGCGGAAATTCTTGTGGGTTGTGGCGTCGGCGAGGCAGTATTTATACCACGCATTCCTCTCATATCTCATAACTTCCCGTTCCAATTCAAGCGCGTACAGTTCCCCTTGAGTGTTTGCTTCGCGATGACCATCAATAAGTCGCAGGGGAAGACACTGAGGGCAGCGGGTGTCAACCTCAGGACGAGTTGCTTCTCACACGGGCAACTGTACGTCGCTTGCTCCCGCTTCACCAGTCCTGACTCTCTTTACATTTTGGCTCCTGGCAGCATAACTACCAACGTAGTTTATAGGGAAGTGTTGTAAGGTATTGATACCTTTGTACGTATTTTACTCTTTTGTGTCCTGGAATGTATTCCTGCATTATTTTCTCTATTTCCTTCAGTCACATCTTATGACTGAACTCAGCAGGATTCCCATATAACTCTCTTCACTTGCTTCGCTTGCAAAAAAAAAAAAATATTTTAATGCTATTTTAAAAGTTGTTTATTTATAATGCTATAGCGACACTGGCATCTTAGGTATTTTTGGTGCTGTAGAGCCTTCACGCAGACGACGTCGCGGGCAGCAGCTAGTATAGAATAAGGAATTATGCGTGACTGACGTTTTGATGATACTGTTTTAGGTATTAAAGCCATGTTGATTGGATCATTTTGATAATAGTATCAAAATGATCCAATCAACATGGCTTTCTAATAGTATTAGCCTGTGATGTCCCACTGCAGGGCAAAGACCTCCCTACTCTCTTTCCACTTCTCTCTGTTCAAAGCTGCTAAGGACCAGTTCTTGTTGAAGTTCTTGTTCAGCTCATCACGAAATTTTAAAAATATATTTTTCATATTTTGATATAAAATATGAAAATAAGTGAATACTAAAATAAGTGCCTAATCGAAATGTTTTGAATCTGGAGAATTGGTTTACCTTTAGGTACTACTTTTTAATTTAGAGTTTTTTAGGGCTCCGTACCCAAAGGGTAAAAACGGGACCCTATTACCTTAATAACAGACAGACAGACGGACAGTGGAGTCTTAACTCCACTGTCCGTCTGTCTGTCTGTCACCAGGCTGTATCTCATGAACCGTGGTAGCTAGACAGTTGAAATTTTCACAGATGATGTATTTTTGTTACCGCTATAACAACAAATACTAAAAACAGAATAAAATAAATATTTAAGAGGGCTTCCATACAACAATGTTGTTTTTTTTGGCGTTTTTGCCTTGTGGTAGGGAAACCCTTCGTGTGCGAGTCCGACTCGCTCGTGACCAGTTTTTTTTTATCCTTACCGTACTTAATTTCTTAGCAAAATAGCAAGGCTCATTAAAACAAACTTCTTAAAATATCCGTCCTTTATCAACACAGTACAGCCACTAACTTCTCTTTAATTCTCCAAAAAGCGTTCTCCACCAAGCAGATTTGTATCGTAATTTGCATAGTTAAGTCTGGAACTTGCATAGAGGTACACATAAGCAAACTTCCGTCATAACTCCGCAGCCGATGTCGGCGAGCAAATAAGTAACTAGCAAGTTTAAACAAACACTATTAAGTGTATAGTAGTTTAAGAAACGGTCTCAATTTACCCTTAACATAATCTAGTTTGTGCTTAATCAAAATTCCGGGCCGCACTCAATATGGATACGGGTTAGCGCTGTATAATGGCTTATACCTTCGCATATATTATTAGATACTTATGTAATATACATGCTGTTACGTTAATTAGCTTAATCTGAAGTACAAACTGACAATTAACTAGGCGCTAACGATTTGTTGTTGTGGTTAGAGAGGGGAGTGACAGATTGGGTTGGGTACGAGGGAGATAGTTCGCTGCCAAGGTTATCCGTATGTGGCACTCCTGGCTAATGTTTTGGCAAACTCTTTGTTAGGTAATAAGGCAAAGACTTCAACTACTAACCTCATAGCTTCGTAAAACAATACCAACTCAGGATATCCATGTTACAAATTAATCACAGTCAAATTGCCCGTTTATACCATTTAACTATTACATTACAAACCGTGGCATACAATATCAGATAACAACAGAGCCAGTTAGTATGGTTGGCATCCATCAATGCAATGTTACAAGTTATTTATAGTGAGTTGTGGTTTTATCTAATTCTATGTATTTTAATGTTAACTAATAGTTCATAATTCAATTCGGTTCGAAGGAATTTATCGTTGTCAGTAGGATTAGTAATGATTATTAGGATTAAGTCATTATTATTTTTGTAAATTTTGTTTATTGACTAATGCTGCACACATAAAAGTTAATGAACCAGTTAACAGTGATGAACTAGTTTAGTTTTTTCCATGAACCAGTTTAGTTCATGAAAAAATAAATCGGGACCTATGGAGCTTTAACGCAACTACCTTATGGGAATGTTGTCTGATAACTTGCACGAAAGCAACTAAGTACCACTGTACCAACCAGAGTAAAGTGACAGTCAAAATTACACGTGTGATGTATCCATATGTGAAAGCATTGATTCTGTGAAAAGTCAAGATGCGACGTTGCGTCAAAAATTCAGCAGTTGCACAGCGGCGGTGGTGTTTAAAATTTCAAGAGCGGAGCGCGGGCGGCCCCGCTGAAGTATCACGAGTTCATAAATTAGTTACTTTACGAGGGAAAGGTCGCGCCCCCATAGCGCCGAGCCGTGTATAATTTTCATTTAAACACGAGCAGCCACAGGTCCTCGCCGTAAATCAGCTCCGACGGTCGCCCTTTGAGTCCGTGAAACGCGCGGCTCGACCGCCGCGCGCCGGCCGACCGCCGACCGCCGAACCGCCGCAACAATGTAAAGACATTTCCATTGTACTGTAATAGGGCATTGTTTGTGACGTAAATTTTACTGCTGAATATGCAAATTTCGTTTTGCCGCGACCTCCAGCGAGAAATATTGCGAAAGTTTCGTCGAAAAATTAAAATCACGAATCGCGAACAAGTTTTTAATAACGATCGTTACAGCTTCGGAAAAAATATCGCTATTCGTACTGCAGAGGTATAAAATATTTTTAACCGTGAGATTAAAAATACTCGGACCCCTTTTTTCAAATATATTACTGTTTGTGTACAATATAAAGCCAGAGGGAAATGACAATTCCGGATTTCAAAAATACGTAAAATTAAACGTTTTATTGAGTGGCGTTTACATATCGAATCATAAATATTCATGGCGAAGGTTGCTCACATCTGCTCGTGAGGCGCG
Source organism: Mesoligia furuncula (assembly GCA_916614155.1). Lineage (NCBI taxonomy): Eukaryota > Metazoa > Arthropoda > Insecta > Lepidoptera > Noctuidae > Mesoligia > Mesoligia furuncula. The sequence goes on from OU744796.1 coordinate 14,874,870, forward strand.
GGCGACACGAAAGGAAACACGGAATTCGCTCATCATTCCGTAACATGGACACGTACCTAGTAGGTATCATTATAAACCACCTCTTTCAAAGTTGTTTAAAGATAATATTATCTTAATAAAATTGGTGCAATACACAAGCTATATTCCGAGATAACGGCGCTATAACCATAAATCCATATAAAAATCTCAAGCTACAACATCGTGGACCACCTTTATCACCTCTTAACAGCGCGATAAATAACTATATGAAACTCATTACCAGGAAATAAGAAACTTCATTATACAGTAGAAGCAGTGCGCGATCTCGTTATTCACAAATAAAAAGGCTTTTTTAGTGGGAGGGCTGGTTGGCCCGAGGCGTTAATATTTAAAGCTGAGCCTGTGAGATGGCTGCTCTAATGTGCTATTAGCCCCACAACCGCGTGTTTGACTCGGCGGAAGCCACGCCGCACCGCACCGCTCCGATGTGTAGGCGTCTTAAACGCACCGCGAGCTCTGCAAACGTCCTATTATGATATTACGTTATACATAATTATATGAGTATATACTTATTTTCATGCATTTCTTTTTTCAGCAGCAAAGTTTTTCAACGGTTTTGTGCGATGATTGGTTTGGACATATAACCGTATTTTAAATTTGACGGTCGTGTCCTCTATTACAGTTAATCGTTTCTTAATGGAATAAGTAGGTAATCTCTTTTATACTTTAGAAACCACGTGCAAACTAATTTTTGTGAAGATACTAAAACCTCCGACATACTTATGTTGCTAATTACAGATTGAATTCGCTTACTCGCCCCACGGCACAATTCAAGAATACCTAGAAGAAAGAATTTAAACCATCACGTCCAACACCAAATTGAGGACACAAAGTGACTCACAAAGAGGTATTTGCCTCACCAGACATACATTAGCCGACACAGCCCTATAAAAAACGTTCCTTAATGTAAGGTAGAAAAAGCCACAGGCCAAGGTACGCGGACGCAACGACGACGGACATGCACCTGACATTTATTACCTCCGACAAAACTCGCGTTCACATTAACTTCCATTTGCAATGGTAAAGGTAAACGCATATCATGCTGGGATACGGCGAGCAGCTTTGCAGATACAAAAATGACCCCCATCTCTTCTCATGCTCGAATACAGCGAGTAGCTTTGCATATACAAAAACGACCCGCACCTCTCCTCATGCCCGGATACAGCGAGCAGCCTTGCAGATACAAAAACGACCCCCACCTCTTTTCATACTCGGATTCAGCTAGCAGCTTTGCAGAGACGAAAAATTACACCTAACACTTCTTTGCATATACCAGTTCATTTCTGCCATTGAAGCTCGAAGTGGTTTGAACCTCAAAAAGGAATGATCGGGGACGTTATCTGTAGTTTCCTGAAAGTGGTGCAGTTTGCCAAGCTGAGGTTCTGATGGCAATAGCATTACTATATGATAGATAGATCGATAGATCTTATCTATAGTCAGATAGATAGATCTTATCTATAGATAGATAGATACTTCTTATCGCCGACAAACGCGTTAAAGGCGATAAGGAAAAAAGCTGGTACGTAAATGTGGACAGCTTTTGCCCAGCACAGGACAATATGGACAGTTATAAATACAACTAAAAAGTTGAATACGAACAGATACCTAATAAAGCAGGTGTCACAAATGGCTCCTTTGAAATCAGGTCAGGGTGATAGTCGATGCCAGCTTAATCACAACGTAGGTACTGAGTTCATTAATCCGTTGGCCATGCGTTTTGATTACGACTGTATGTATCCTTTACGGCCATTGATTGTAGTAGAGGAAGGCTCATGTTCATGCGCTCACACTCCTAAAATGTTGTTTTGTTTACTTGTCTTATTAAGGGGCTTACATGACCTAAAGCGCGGTCACTTTAAATATGAAGCAATTATTTAATTACAAAAAATCTATTGTTTGGACTAAAATATTAAAACACTAGTATTTTAGTATGTTGCTTGTAGAATAATCTGACAAAAAATCTGAATTATTGTATGTATATTAGTATGGTTTTTATTGTAAAAAGAAAGTTTTTAGAGGTATCTTCATGATTTTCTTCTATCCTATCAAATTAGTTGTATTATCTTTTCCACACACTATCTACCTAGCGTATATCCTGAAGAATATCATATATTTTTCTGATTTTATTTACTGTAGTCGATCATATATTATACTCTGTTTCTAAAACCTGCGTTTTTTGTGTTTAGGTCCTGTAAGCCCTTAAATAAACAAATAAGGCGTAGTTACGACCTGAAAATTTAATTTTAAGATAATAAATATACTTGGATGATTATTTGAAGCAGTTTTTGATGGAAATTATATCTTTGTGAGAAACACATACGATATAATTTCCATTCATTAATGTTCCAACCCAACCTAAAGTTTGTGATTGATGCGAAAACTCGTGATTTTCGTACCATACTTGTTTATCAAATAAGACATGTAAGGAAAAACACGCTCTAAATGTTTCACGTTCGCTCTACACCGACAGCAGTGCGCTAACCTTTACTTCCATTTGCACTGTACTTTTAAATTTTCGCTTCATATTCCATATAAAATGGGACAATGTGAAAGATGCATAGAAAGTTTCCGAAACACGATGTGTTTAGGAGGCAAATAGTATACCGTACGAGGAAATGTATCCGAATATTCAGTGTCTGGTGTATAAACTGAAATGAAGAAAGTAATAATCTAGAAGTGAATAGTTTCAGTAGTAGTAACGCTCTTTGTTGGAGAGCTGTAGTTGCCCAGTGGTAACGGCCACGACTTACGAGTTCTAGATCGTAGGTTCGAACCCAGATTGGCGCTTTACTTTGTGTTAATTATTTCATCAACACTCTCTTAAAACGGTGAAGGAAACATCGTGACGAAACCGGCATGTCCTCCTCTGTGAGAAGGAGTGGGCCATAATCCACCACGCGGGCCGAGTGCGGGTTGGCGGTTGTCACATGTCTTCAAATTTTTGGTTCTAAGACATGCCGGTTTCCTCACGATGTTTTCCTTCGCCGTTTTGTGAGTAGTGGTGGTGAAATAATTTACACAAAGTGCCTGTTTGGGTTCGAACCCACGGCCTACAACTCTCGTACTAACTTGGTAAGTCACGGCCGTTACCACTGGGCCATCACTGCACTACAACGAGGACATATTAAGGATCATTTGATTAGGTCTAGAGTTCACTAAGCGATAAAAGTGTAAGCTTTTAGCAAAATCGACGAAAAGCGGAAGTTGTAAAAAGGCTATTTTTGGTCAGAAACATTTAAAACTTCGAAGTCCCATTAGAAAATAACGACAAAGAAAAAATTTCTAAGTATTTACCTTTCTTAAGTGGGACTCCATTAAAACAGCTATAGGTAAGCACTTTGAAAGAAGTATTCGCAAAAAATAAAATATCAACATCAAATGTAAAGTGCTGAATAAGTACTTAACAGGTTGCCTACTTAACTGCAATTTGTCTCATAATTATCCTGAGCCTTGATAAATACTTGAAGAAGACGTATCATGAAACATAACGGTTCTACCTATACCTCTGGTTAACCAGTCAAGTACCTAAACTAATTATATGTAAATTCTCCCGTTTAATTTTCCTTATTGTAACTATTTTTTAATTCTTTTTTATTGATTCTGTGTAATAGGCTTTGGATATGTACAGTCAACAAAAGAGATAAGTTTGCAGGATCATCAGATATAGTTTTTTTTTTTTTTTTAATTGAATAAATTTTATTTAGACAGGTAAAAATAACAAAATTAAATTCTAACTTAACTAAAACTATCTACACAGGAACTAGAAAATGGCGTCGAAAAACTCATCCGCATCGCTGTCGACAGGTATTGTACCCAAGAGACTGGCGGCATTACCACGTTGTATGGCGATGCTTAGCCTCTGGCCAAGGTAAAAGCCAGCCCTTGGGTCACGGGAAGTGTCAACCAGTCGTTTTGAAATTTCTTTAAAAAGACCATGAGCACTCGGACCCCACGGCCCGAGGGTTTCCACCCCAAACGGCTCGAAAATATAATTTCCGATGAGGTTATCCGCAGCCGCAGCAGCAGCGCCAGCACAGCATGCCGAGCCAGGAAGATGGGATGGCGCAAGAGTATCGACACACGTAGCGTCCCACACTAAAGGCCTACCCACCTTCCATGGAAATAAAGACATACCGTCCGGTCTCTTGCCATCGTCGCGTGCCAAGCCATTGGGTTCTAATACAGCTGGAACGCCGACGGTGACAAGAGCTCGTCGGATGATGTCATTAATGTTCGCGTGCCGCGCTAAGCGACCCGCACTTCGGCTGCAAGACAGGCCGTGGTGTCCGAGGCTGTTGACATCTTCGCCACAGTGACAGCGATGGGGAGAACAGCAATAGTTGAAGTTTAGTAAGAAACCGATGGATGTTCTCGAATAAAATTTTATTTTATTAATAGGAAACAAACGGCTCATTTATCAAATTAAATTTCAGTCGACAACATCCATCGGTTTCTTACTAAACTTCAACTAGGTATATCTGACAATCCTGCATTCTTATCTATTTTGTTGACTGTACACATAACCATGGAAGAGGGAGGTCTTCTGTTACAGGTATGATATCTAAACTTAAAAGAAGACCTCTAAAATTTATTTGTTAAAACCTGTTGATTATGAAATAAATAAACTTACAAACTTATCAGGAACAATATAAGCGTAATTATTAGTAGCTATATCCTATAAAACCCATAGTCATGAATTCAGCAAATGATTTTAGACTCAGCGTAGAAGTTTATCGTGGGTTAACAAAAAATAATCAGCTGTTTCATAGAAAAGTACAAAAGGTACCTACGCGGTCAAAATGTAAAATTTCTTTGCAGGGGGGTTAGAATCATGAATTAAATACATGATAACAGGATGGTTGTCCATGTCCCTGCCATCCCGTGTACAAAAAATAGTATAACCAAAAGTATTCGAGTCAAAGTTTACCAAAAGGTTTATGTTTCTCGTGCGTTCTGCCGTCGACCCTGAAACGGCTTACGTCTTTCCCAATTTTTTGTTTGATTCCTGCTATAAATCTCTTATATAAATAAAAGAAAACATACGGACAGACAAGGAGCAATCCTATGTTTCTGTTATTATCTCATGATAAACGGCAGCGTATTTTTAATGGAAAAATTCCGTGTCAATGAAGCTCTGTTTTTGCGCAATGCATCATCATACATCAAACAGTCATCACCGACACTGCATTTAACTAACCAATCAATTTTTCCGATGTGACCATATGAAAATAACGAAGCCATTTTTTTCACAAACTCCACTTTAGATAACACTAAATCCTGTCCAAGATAATATCCATTACTTGTGTTTTATACTTCAAGAGAAGGGTTCATGAATCAGAAAAAAGAAACATCTAACTCGACCAACTTTTACAACTTTTGTGGGTGAAGCAACTGGTTACATTAGTTAAAGAAGAAGAAAGGGGGACAATTAACAAAGTCATGATAAGACTTTTTAAACAGTCACAAAATAATAACCTTTTTTTTTTTATCTTCTGTTAACCATTGTTTTTATCCTGTAAAACCTTTTTCAAGGTGACTGGGCTTCAGAGTACACACGTACCCTCTTAAAAATGTATTACTTCAGCCTCCTTTATAACGTTTATTCAAATAGTACACATTGCCGGAACCCATCGATTATCCAGGTAACTTCTTTTGTAACAATTTATTAAAATTTCCAAAAGAAAGGGCTGCTGTGCTGTCAAAATATTACCATTTACAGTGCGGCCGACGAGAGAATGCGTTCTTGACACCTGTCAGTTTCATAGAAATGAATACGTATTTTGCGAATTTGATCTTTATTAGCTACTAGAATTGTCGCACTGACAGGTGTCAGGAACGCTTTCTCTCGATAGCCGGACTGTAGATAATTGTCACTCACAAAACCTTTTAAAAAGTTTGGATCATTTTATTCATGGCGACGACCATCCCAGAAAATAAAAGAAGGTGAAAGAAGCCAATGAATGAAAGACAAAATCTTTTATTAAATGCAACAAAAGGCCGCCGTTGTTTAATTAAGTGAGGAAGTTATTAAACTTTCAGTGACCCCAAAGACATAACTTGTTTTAGACGTCTGCCTCCCTAAAGCAATATGACTTTACGTGGGCAGTTGGACACTGCTTACAACCTAAACCTAGATATTAGTTTAAAGTTTGCGTTTATGCTGGTTGTTTAGGAAAACTAACATATTCTAGTCTTGCTTTTGGCATGAAGTAAATAGCTGGGAAGCTCGGAGTCTATTTCCGTGCTTCCGATTTGATGGTCCCGAGAACCAGACGCAAAGTCCAGTTAGATTCTTGTATCTACAAAAATTTTTTTGTCAATATCTAGTTATCCATTTTTCTCCTGCACTGATCAATTAGTTTCTTGCACCAATTCTTTTCGATAGTCTTGAGTTTTCCAGATTGATATTTCTGCTTCTGGAAAAATAGATAGTATTTGAAATAGGTATCTTTTAAATAATCCTTTTCACCCGACTACGGCAAAACCAAAGGATGATTATGATGTTAACAGGCTATGAATGTATGTATGTTTGTCTATTCATTCATAATTCCTAAACTTCTCATCGTATTTTGACACACAAGATATCGTTAGAAGCGATAAGTTGTTCCGCGAGTGATATGCTATATGACGTCACATAAAATCCAAGATGGTGGCTTGAAGCCGATGTACAGTGTAATTGGAAAAAAAATAAGATTAATATGTCGTGTTTTGTATCTAATGAAAGGTTTTAAAGAGTGTTCTCTGAAATATATTTGTTATATATATATAATTACATATCCAAAAACCCCTTCTGATAAATTTTTCCAAACCGAAGAAGTGGATGGAGAAGTGTAGCATCTTCAATGATCCCAAGCCCTAAAATAATTGAAATAAAAATGAAAAACTAAAACCCAACTATGACAAAAACGCTAACTAAAAATATGCATATTTAAACAAGACATCACACAGACAAATAAAATAAAATCCGGAGTCCACGTAATTTGTTCGATTTATGCCCTGATTACATGACGTGTGATGTTTTGTAGGTAGGTAATAGTTACCTTTTAGTTGGCGTTTTATCGCAGTTGGGTTTTAATGATGATTACTGTAGATATTAAATATAGCCAACAAGCAAAATGTAGGTTAGCTACCTATTAACAAGTTTCTTTACCTATTTTATATTCTAAGCAACATGTTGCTAACACGTACTATAAGCGTTTGACAAATTGACCCAAAAATCTTAGGGAAACCAGGTCATAGTAGAATGTTATGTTCAGGTGACTGCTGCTCATCCACTTGATATGATCCTTTAGTACCCTCCAGACTTGCGGGAAGAGGGGCTCTCTATTCTGAGCCCGAGGCTAGCATGAGCCCTCTATTTATAAATGCGAACATTTTGAATTCATGGTTGCTTCTGTCTTGTGGTTACATATGAATTATTTGGGGTAGCATTAGATATATATCTACTAATACCAAAGGGTATTAGTAGATATATATCTAATGCTACCCCAAATAATTCATTTGGTAAGTATAATTGGATTAAGAATACCTAAACACTTATATATTAATAATAACTTAACCCAAAACAAATATAGTTGAAAAGTAAGCAAAACTATAGTTGCGAGCAGAACTGCGTAGCAAAGCTAGTAAAACATAACTGACTGAACTATCCCAAAATAAACGAGGCAACAAAAATGGTCGATAAATCCGCGCAATTTCATCGATGTCGGTATAATAAAACACGGACGATAGAGAACGCAATGCTATTCCAATGGGCGATTTCAATATTATTACGATCACGTTCCACTAATATTTGACTGTCCAATTGCATAATACGCGAACGACGTCTATAATAACATTTATAGTGGACGCTCAGCATTTTTTAACGTTTAAAGGTAGAAAGGTATTTTGGGAAAAATATTACTTTTTTATTGGAAAGGTTGGCAAACAAAGTGAAGCGACGCGGCGGCGATCGACGGGCGACGGCACAACTGATGGAAAGTTCCGCAGCCTGTAACAAACATCTGCAACAAACGTATCTACCCACCTATTTGCTAACGCGCTCTGCCAACCTTAGAGACAAAGTTGGAATGTCTTATGTGCCTGTAATTTTACCGACGCGCATGCCTTCCGATCCAGCACACAGTACCTACTTAGAAACACGAGTAAAGCTTTGGTTCCTAGTTAAGTGGTTCCCTGGTGATTTTCACCAGTATTTAACATTAAGGTGTCAAAAAATACTCTGTATTTGGACAGCCGTTATTGTGTGACCGCGTTCACCGCTTTCTTAGGAAAACAAAGCTGAAGTATTGTCTCTGGCCGGAGCTCTACAACTAAGGGCGCATTCCGCCAAACTTATATACATAGAATAAGACTTGAGGATAAATTTTGAATTAGTGACAATTTTCCCATACTAGAACTGTCAGACGTCAAATTTATTCCACGGATAATTTAAAATATCTTTTAATTTAAAATATCTTTTAAATTATGCGTGGAATAAAATTGACTTTGGTAAAATCAGGCCTAAGCCTCTATATAAAACTCTTTTTACTTTTTCTCAGGCGTCATGATTTTTATATAGTTTTTGATTGGTTGAAGTACTTACTTTATTTTCATAAAATAACACGTTACAGTAATTTTGTTCCTATGAATATTTAGCAACGCAAAATTGTATTAAATCACCCCTGAATATTTTATGCTACAGATTATTTATATACATTTTATACGACCTTTTATGTCTGGATTGTTTTAATTTGTAAATTTTGTAGTCGATTTTAAACCAAACTACCAAAGGGTAGTTTGGTTTAAAATCTACTACAAAATTTACAAATTTGCACCCGGTTAAACTGGAAGCTAACCCCAACAGAGTTGGGAAAAGGCTAGTCAGATGATGATGAAGTTAAAGAACTTCATCATCATCTGAGTTAGCTTCCAGTTTAACCGGGTGCAGCTGAATACCAATATTTTACATGAAGCGACTACCTATCTGAGCTCTACAACCCAATCACTGGGTGAAACGACAGCCATAACCAAATATGTCTACAAATAAAACTTAATTTTTTCTAAATTGTGTCGTTCAGAAACATTACTCTAACTTGATAATTCTGTTTAAATGGGTCAAAATCTGTGGCTAGTAGGTAAGTCCCCAAGGGCTTGGACCTAAGCCTAACCTAACCTAATTGTGTGATTATTTGCCTAACTTTGTTTACTTATCGCATTCACAGCGACCGAACTTGCCGAAATAAGCGAGTTTCGACGCAATCCCTAGACATTTTTGGGAACCTTAATTTTCGTGTAGAAACAGGTGTAATACCTATAATAATAATAATAATAATAATAATAATAAAGCCTTTAATTCCCAAAATACAAATACATAATTCCATAATATTTTCATGCACATTACAATACTAATTAATATTAAATTCTAATTACATTCTACAAGTTTATTCGATTAATTATTATTTACATACCTTACCTTTTATTTGACCTTTTATTAGACTTACATTTAAGATTTAAATTATATTTAGTTTTTAAACAATAATTATATATATATATATATATATTTTTTTTTTTTATTAATTTACTTTATATTATTTATTTTTGTATTATTATTCAGATATTATTTTAAATTCATACTTTATTTATAATTGATTAAATTACATTTTTAATAATATTCCAATAACACATTTTGTAACATTGACTTTTCTAGTTATTCATTATATTAGTTTAATTCCGGTTTTATTCGGAATACTGTGTCACATTAATACCTATACTTGGTGATAAATAGAACGAAATTAATACCGTCCTTCCAATATTAGATAAGTAGGTACCTATTAAAATATAAATAATCTGTTCTTCTATTTCGATCAAATTAAAATGAAAAAATATATGTGTTATTTTCTCATTTAGTCACCGTTGTTTATTAAACTATTTTTGTGTCTGTATTTAATTGTGTGACGTTGACGGCTAAAGGTTATATTTGACCGTAGCTTTCTAAAATCATAACTTAACTTCTCAAAAAGTGTGATACTAATTGGCAGTTTTTTTTTAATTCATTATGCAAAGAGAGTTCAGCTAACGGTTACCATGAACTCAGAAAGTATACAAACTAAACCTACCTACTAACAAATTGTATAGTACCATACTTCGGTTTAAATTCTAATAAACAAAGTTCGTATAAAGAAACAGGGTTTCTCAGGTTAAAAATAGACCACCCGACCCATGGGAGTTGTTAAAGCCAACTAAGAGATTGTTTCAGAGCATGCAGAGGTTGGCCACTTAGTACAATGCTCCGGTGCAATTATAGAAGCATGTACCTATTGTATGTACCACCCACAATCCCTTTACCAAACTAAGGATTTTGACCGGTAATTGGAGCTGCCTATAAGTACTCAGAAGCCCATACTCAGATAGCGACGTCGTATAATATCATAAATTATTTAAATTTTCTTTAGTACTCCCAGAAGACAAGCACCACTTGAAAGTAAAAATGATAAACACGAATAATGAGCAATAAAACTGACGATTTCAACTCTCGACACGCTAATGGCTTCCTTCTTGTCCATAATAATAAGAAAAAATAAAACAGTCCGCTGAATTGAAATTCTAATGTCTCTTGAATAATTGAAAACGTTTGGGTACCCACTGAAGTTTTTCCTTAAATATATATTTGAAAAAACAAAAACCACATCTAATCTGTCGCTTGCGTCGCTTGTTTTGTACACAGAAGCTCATTTCACCATTTTTCAATTTATTTTGTTTGAGTTTTGCCCGCGAGCAGAAATTAGTTTCCTAGTAAGGTTGGTCGCGTGTAGGTACTACCTACTATAGAAGTGTATCGTTCAAGCAATTTCCCTAATTTTCATTTTATTTGTAACTAGCTTTTTCCCATGGCATCACCCGCGTCGATGTCGGAAATTGTCCCGTGTCCGTGCTACCGAGACAAAAAGTAGCCTATGTCCTGCCTCAGAATGCCATCTTTATTGGTATTCGTTAGGCGTAAAAAGTATTTATATTGGAGTTCTTGGGTTTTAATGTTTTTGTGCAGTTAAGCTCATTTTAAAATCAGCTAGCTGCCAGTGAAAGTCCCGTCAAAATCGGACCAGCCGTTTTGGAGGTTAGCCGGAACAAACAGATAGACATTTCTTTGTTATAAGCACCATATATTCTTTCGTATGCATTGCAGTAAAAAGCAGTTATTTTGATATTATAAACGGACATTTCAATGTTGTTTATTTGTAGGTAAGTATATATTTAACCTGGACATAGGCTAAATTTCAAGTAGGTAATTACTGAAACTACGAGTAGGTACCGAGAATTTGTATTGCTCATCAACCGGTGTAGAAAGTTACTATAAAATTTTACAACATTAATAAATTATGAAGACGAGTTAAATACATTATTTAGGATATATGAATACCGTGGGTTGTAAATATAGCGGGAGGTAGGTAAGTAGTAGATACTTATTTGAACTCCGCCAGTGCTAGGAGATTAATTAGCGAGTATCGTAAAGAGCAATAACGTGTCGGGTCTAAAGATGGCAGTTGTATGACATAAAGTTTAAGCACCAGCTGAGAGAGCTTTTTGTGCCCGAGCGCGAACGATTGCAGAGAGAGCGTCACACTAACGTGATGCACTCGTTTCCCGTTTTTAGAAGCGATTTTGCATCGCAGCGCCTATGACATATGTAGCTATGAAACAGAGGTTCAACATCCCTATGAAGGCAATTCTATACCTATTTACCTTGACGGTATGTCGTGATACAATCGCGTGTTGAAGGTTGATGAATCGATCAAGGAATAAGATAGTATTGTTGGAACGAAGTTTTTTAACGCGGCTTGCTGTAGGAGTAAACTGGTAGAAATCTTCATATAACAAAAAAGCTTTATGCCCCCTCCATGCGACTTTCTTTCTTTCTTTTAATAGTTTTCATGGTTTTCGTGAGTCTTAAGGCCGATAGTAAGGTCAAAATAAAAATACAAGATGGCGGCTACGAAAATTTTCATCATGGGTGTCGTTTTCATGGTTTTCGAGGGTGCTGAAGCCAATAGTGAGGTCAAAATAAAAATCAAAGATGGTGACAACATTATGAGAGCTTATACGATGGGTCTGTATTAAAGGGTAATAAATTCACCCTTTTTTTCCTTATCTGTCTCTTTCTATAATAACGAGTGTGTGTGCGTGCGAATATCGCGTAAGAAACCCCGTTTCTGACGGGGTCCCCCGACCGCACCCGGGTTTTTTTCATAACTGGAGCTTTACGACATCCTTTTGAAATAAACAGCCAGCGAAGTAGATAAGTCACTACAGCCCAGAAGAGTCACAGGCAGGTGTCTTGCTGTCATTCTAACATATTCACCGTCACAAGCTTATAGTTAATTAGTTCGTGCCAAGGCGACGGAAGACACAGAACAGTCCACATAATGTAGATATATTTTAACAATGCACTTTAGGTTCTCATTTATCCGTTACGAGCCCCGTAGTATTCCCTCAGTTTATTTTTACAACTTGCGCTCAGATAAGCTACCGACATACTCATGTTGAATATTATTCAGGGTGGCGAGGACATCGACGCGCAAACTGTAACCATGAATTTAGCACATGATTCTAGAACCCCTAGCGTAGAATATTACAGTCGGTTATCAAAAAAAGTAATTTAAAAAATAAAAAAACCCCGACTGCGAAACAGGCGGAAGCAGGCGGGACCCATTTGAATTTGAAAATATAATAAAAATGGTATGGGTCCCGCCTGCTTCCAACTTTTATTTAATTTAAAATGGGCTTGTTTGTAGCTTTTCAGTTTCGCCGTCGGGTTTTTTTTATTTTTTAAATTACTTTTTTTATTTCCAGCTTTTTAGTTTACAAATGTGAAAGATTTAGCAAACGATTTTCTTGGTACGTGTATTTTACGATTTCTCATTTCGAATTACTTTTAACCATATAAGTTATGTATATTTTTGAAATCACCATTTAAAACCCTTTATTTTGATACCCCACTCGATAGGATTCGAGAAAAAAAAAATTTTTTTTTGAAGACATATTGCGCTAAAAATCGGCCATTTTTATTTTTTTTTCAATTTTGATATACCCAGTGTCACTCTCACAATTAAGACGAATCTAACGGCACCTCTCAAGCTGAAATCGACCAAGCCGTTTAGGCTACAGAGCGTGCCAAAGAAATATACATACATACATACACTCGAAAAACATAACCCTCCTTTTGACGCAGTCGGGTAAAAAAAATCATCTACGCGGTCAAAATGTATGGAACAGCATTTCTTGACGAAAAACAACGAAGGTGAGGCAACATCATGTACTGAATCTATGGTAACAGGTTGCGCGTCGATGACCCTGCCACTCTACCTACACCCTATACCTACCCACTTAAACCATCACAAATACCGCATCGTTTGCAAAACTGCGATAAATAATACCCCTGATCTGATGACTACAATTAAACATTCCAAACTTCTAAATTACATAGTATTCTAGCTCTTTAACATCTAAAATTTATCAATGTAAGTAATAATAATGATTTATTTTCTCACCACAATACATGTACATTAGAGAGATAACAATACAAAATACTAACATCAATAAAATTATACTGTGGGAGACTGGTGCCTAAACTAGACGTGAGATCTGTATTTCAGGTCACCAGGTCTCCAGCCCTTGGGTAGTGCTTACATTTTAATGTTAGTGTACTTGAGTAATCAGTGCGGTAAGAATTTAGAAAAGATATAGACAAAAATAAAGAGAAAAGAAAATTTCCTGCAGTCATCATTGCTGCTTGGTGTTAGTATGTTTAGTAGGTTTTTGTTGTATGATTGTGTATTTGTATAATGAGTAAGGTGTATGTGTGAGGATAGTGTGTGTTTGTGTGGGGGGGGGGGGGAATATAATATTTTAGATTAGCTATTTTGGGACAACGAGTAGTTTTTCTGTTTCTTCATAATTTAACTCCTGCAGCCAGCTACTAAGTATAGTTTTGCATTTGGTTTTGGAGAGGCTATAAATTGGGAGTATCCTATTTATTTTATTATAAAGAAAGCAGCCAAGATAACAAAAGAATCGACGGGAGGAAGCAGTCGAGAGCCGAATGTGGTGGCGGTCTATGGGATCGAATCGTCGAGTTCTGTGGGAGAGTGAGTGGTTGAAGGTGGTGAGGCCATGCTGTTTCATAACCGTTTGCAACATGAACAGCTGACGAACAGTCAGCACGTTTGCTTCCTTATATAGCGTAACCGTTGGATATCGGAAAGGTCTGAATAAAGATACTTTCAGGATGGCTCTCTGCGCTCGTTCAAGCTCTAACATAGTATTTTTTGGAGCACCACCCCAGGACGTTATGCAGTATGTTAGTAGGGACTGGGCGAGAGCCAAGTACACCGATTTCCTTAGCTTCTCGTCCGCCACGTGTCGTAGGGTCTTAAAAACGAATATAAGTTTACGTAGCCTACTGCTAAGAGTATTGATATGCTTTTTGAAGCTTAAGGTACTGTCTATTATTACCCCTAGGTACTTTGCACTGTCTGTTTTCTGAATGCGGGCAGTGCAGGTGCAGTTATTAATGTTTTGTTTGGAGCAAGTGTGGGCTACTATGGAATACGACGAGTTCATGTGTGTGGTTGACGCATTATTTTTCAGAAAGAAGGGCATGTATACGGTTTTTTCCGCGTTTAGAGTGAGGACGTTATCACGCAACCACTCCGTCACGACTTTGAAACCCGACTGTGCTTGCATGTATACATCGTGCCATGTTCTAGCGCTGAAGAGAAGGGCAGTATCGTCGGCGAAAGTTATAATTTTGCCTTTGGGAAGAGTGAGCATACCCAGCTCGTTAATGTATATAAGGAAGAGTGTCGGGGCGATTACGCTGCCCTGTGGCACGCCGTAGGTGACGGTGCGTTCGTCACTGGTGGCATCCCCTACCCTAACGCACTGGGTACGCTCACTCAGATAGTCCTCAAAGAGTTTGAGCTGAATATCCCTGATTCCTATGCTTTCCATCTTACGAATCAGAGAAGGGACAGAAACCGTGTCAAAAGCTTTGGCAAGATCTAGGAAAATGCCTAAAACTTTCTGTCCATCATCCAAGTTTGTGATTACAGTAAGTAAATATATCCATTTTCAATAATTAAGCAAACAAGTATCTACAAAGTTCTAAACAGCTACTATACGCATCTATCAAGTAAGTTTATTAAAGTTCCCAACTATTCGACACATAAGGTGCAGGCAAGGTTAATTCTACGACGTACCTACTTGGGCCATTGTGTTTTAATCTAATTTATAAGGAGAGGATTTATGAGGCCGTAGAGAAGGTAAAATAACCTCACGCAACGTGTCTGTGCCGGTTCTATTGGATACGTGAGCGTGATACATCGAACAGCTCTCCGCAACACGTACGCAGGCGATTTATCTCGGCGACTCTTTGACAAAACCCGCCCCAGGCCCCCCCTCACCTCACTTGTCTACACAAAATAAAATAAATAAAACATATCTCCACCACACTCCAACACCGTTTACTTATACGACATAACCTATTCAGTCACATAAATATTTGTTACATTTCTAAACTCAACTATAATCAGCCCAGCAAGGATTTCTCATTTTGATTTAAGTAGTAGCGGAAATGAAAAATATTAATGACACAAATTTTAAGCTAAAGCCAGCGAGTCGGGGGCGTACTCAGACCAAATGAAATGTTGATTTTATGACGCGCGTTTTACGTTCTACTGACGGCAGATGAAACAAAATACACGTTCATTAGCGCAGACCGGGAAATTATATTACAGTTGGTACTTGATTATGAAATCACCGGCCCCACACAGCCAGTTCAAGCACCTACTCTCAGGTGTACACACTTCACTCTACTCTGCAATTAGTGCATTTGGTGTCGAGCCACGGCTAAACTTTATCTTTTCATCTCTTTTACAACTTCTTCAAAGGGCCTACTGTGAGTAACAAACCTCGACATTTGATTAAAGAAAAGTCTTAACAAGAGTGAGCAGCCGTATAAAAGCATTTGAAGTCGTAGATTTAATTAGAATAATGGATTCTTTCAGGCTCCGTGAGTACAAGATACAAGGTTATATGTCGGTTCATAGTTCATATTTTAAAATTAGCATTTGCGCGAGGTTGTGAGTAGCGGATGACATTAGTGCCGGATCTGGCGACATGAAACAGAATCCACGCGATGCATGCCGACTTAATCCCAGGTAATGGGACGTAATAAAATGTAAGAGGCTAAGGGTAACGACAGACGTGCGCGCGTGACCTGTTATCTTTACTACTTAGGAGAACACAAAATCAGATTTTGTTGCTTACGAGCGAAATCTATTATGAACGTAGTTCGAGCATTAAATTACACATAATTTACTGAGATCCGTCTATGAGTCGTTTGTCGGTTATGATGAGTTTTATGAAGGTAATCGATTGAGCGCTTTCTCTCGAGTCATCACGTGTGAATTTTCTAACTTTTTCTTTATGACGTCGGGTTTTGACAAATTAACACGTCACCGGAGGAGATACGGTGCGCGCCCCGGGCTCGCCCATCAATATCGACGCGGCCACCATTACTCAATATCACTCAAGTGGAACTGCCCAATTTACAGCTACATTTAACTGATTTGATTGAATCCACCGAAAGTTATCACCTCGGAACGCTTTCAGACTCACATTGATCAAGTAGATGTGAATACATTATGTGCTAGCTATATTGGCTGTGTAGGGGTTATACCTGTTTATAATGCAAGTAGTGTCCAAGCAATGTCAATGGTAAGTACATGTTGTTATAGTGCAAGCATACCTACGTGAACTAATTGCTGTAGATTATTCCCAAAGGCCAGAATAATTTGCATAGTATTTCAAACCATACACAGTATAAACGCATTATGAGTAGCGTAATATACCTTATAGCCACTCAAGGAGACAAGAGAGTTTCACTACTTCAAAGAACAGAACATATCCTGTCACTACTAAATAATTCCCAGCATTCAGTATTTTTAGAGCAAACATGGGCTTATTTCTGTAACATACATTTTAGATAGGTTTTCTTCAAAACGGAAAGGAATCGTTCTTCCTCTTTCCGTTCACGTATTCCGCTCTTGACCCTGAAAACATTAAACTAAACCTTCCTCAACGAATATTGCTTTGTGCCGCGAAAAGTTTATAAGATACTTTAGGGATTTTATATTGACTCGCTTAAGATAAACAAAACTGTTTATTGTGAACAAAGAATTAACCAATAGTATGTCACCCCGTGTTTATTGTAACACTATATAGAACTTGTCTTGTCAATTAGGTGTTACTGAACACTTAAGATATCAACGTAGTGCGGTCAACTTGGAAATTCCTATGCATAATAAAGGTGCTATTTTTAGTTACTTTGTTCAAACAAACAATACTCCTGTGAATAAGGTTGGTATGAATAACTTAAAACAGATATGAATCTCTTTCATTCGTAACTGAAATCCCTGACTTCCACGTCTGACATATGAGTCATCTTCATTAACCCAGCACTCATGACCCAACCGGGATCATACTCAACTTATAAATGTAGCAGAATCTCACACAATTGTCGGTCTGTTCATATTTAATTTCCGCTTGATGTTTGTTCTACCTTTTTCATTTGTTTTGTAGTGGCGGCCGTCGCAAAGTTAAACATAGCGGTATGTTAGGTGGGTTCTGTATGAGACGACGCGACTTTGATGTATCGTAGAGCGTCGCTAGTCGGACCCTGAATATTTACGAGAAGCGAAGGCCCAGGCTCCCGTCGCCTCGCGCGCCGGAAACCGTGTCACATTATTCATGAACTATATTTTATGTTACATCTGCCAAAATACACTCATCGAGCGTCGCATAGGTAAGATGAATGCTTCAGCACCTTTAGCTTGCTAGATATCTTTACAATATTTTCATTTTGTTGCTAGATATCGGTACTATATTTTCAAGTGCTAAACATTTTTGTAATGTAGATGGTATTTTTATTTGTACACCCTATTTTACGTTTGTGTCAACACGGGCCATGACAAAATAGTCTCTTTAAAGATTTATTGTAGTTCCAGCCGCTATGAACACGCACAACATGGATTAGATAACGTCAACTGCCTAAGTATTCTCTTTTTGTGGCGATAACCTCGAATTCAAACCTAACTTTACTGTAGATATACGATTATACGTACATAATATTACGACAAGTAATTTTAGTAGGTACCTACCTATAAATACCCATTACTAACCATAGCTGCGAACACAAGTCAATCTATAAAAATACATACGTGTCGCCACCACGCATCGCCAGATATCTCATTAGTCGAAATTGGCCATAAAGAAATATTTTCGATGTTCAGCCAAATCCATACGTAAAATTCGTAAAAATATTTCAAAGAGAATTCTCTTTGGAATATTTTATTATACAACGTGATACCTGTAGGTATAACAGATGAAGCCATGCCAGCCATAATATTTTATAACGTTTTCAATTTAAAGATCTTTGTTACGTTGTTTATTCTAACAAACATTTTTATGTTCAACAACGTGAAAGCTTTCCAAATTACCTTACAATATCTTTTATTTGTCGTTGATTATTGACTTCCTGACTGAACATTTCATTCCAGTTAACGAAGCAAAGAGCTATTTTATTGTAAACACTTTGTTTACGAACAGCAACCGAAAACAACAAAGTCAACAGTTATTTGGGCAATAAATATCTTTATTTTGAATTCGAACGTGCGTAAAGAATAACGGAACAATACCAGAATTAGGTGTAACTCACCGTTATTACAGGCATTCGGCAACCGACCTAATTTTTTGCGCAAAGTGCCTCCAGCTGTATTCAATATTTATATTTGCAAATTTTCAGGCGAGTCGCGAAAATGTTAACCTAGAATTCGATTATTTCGGTTGAAATAACCAAACACCTGGGAGTAATTATTATAAAAGATAATAGTGTTCTGAAACATAAATGAAAAGTCAACAATACAATGGTCGTATCGTGGAGTGCGTCTCTACAATGATGTGCCTAAAACTAACAGTTCAAAGAAAAACATTCAGCCAGAGTAATTGACCGTCTCGTCGTATTAAATTATATTTTTATTCAAAGAAACGAAAAATGTAGCGAAATAAACGAAGAGGTAAATTACGGGCACCGCAATAATTTCTCTTGTGGACATTTTGTTTTCCTTTATTGGTCATATTTATCAGTACGAACGCCCGCAGTGGCAAATAAATCGCTTGCTCATTTCAAGTGAACCTCTTATTTCTTAGACGCGCGCACTGAACGAGGTTGGGGACGATTAAACTATCTGATTTTGTTCCTCTCGAATTTTTATGTATTCTTCGCACGCTGCGCAAAGGTTGGCGGATGTCCGACATTCATTTTCTTTCCGGTATTTAGTTGCGATGATTATTTACTCGGTTGGAAATTAAAAAAAAATAGGGGAGAATAGGAATGAGTTTCACCAAAAAAAATGTTTAAACAAGTCCTGTAACTACAACACGGAATGTTTATAAAAATCGCCACTTTATACAATATTTTTCGTATAAACCGCTCGCGAACTCCAATAAAAACAGCGAACGCAAACAGTGGACAGTTAGTTGACACATTCGCCGAAATAAGAACTTGAAATATTAACTATATAAATAACTATTTTATCAACGTACCATTTTTATGCACCTACTGGCAATTTTCCGGTGCGATGTCCGCTACGTAAACTTAATTGGCAATCCGTACAGAAAAGAGAAGAATCAACTTTGTTCGAAGCTGCCGCATCTAGCTTCTTAATGACTCATGAATCTAGATACTTGCACGACTAGCTGTGTCCCATTTAAACGCTTAGACGAGAATTTAATAGTAAGACTCTCGTGTGTGACAGACTTTAAACGTAAAATTTTCTAAATACCTAACTTTGATTGTTAGCAAATGCTCTTCACTCTTCGCCGCGTAGTACCTAACCGAAAGCAACAATCGTGCAAGAACGGAATCATCGTCATCACTCGTTTATATGAATTGAGGTACTCGCGCGATCAATCAAGTCATGTTTTACGTCATAATTCAAGTAAAGGACCGCGTAATCGCGCGAAAGTCGTTTTCAGTTACGACACAAGGTATAATTTTAAGGTAACTAAATTAGTTGTTTGGTGCCGGGTTCCTATACGTCACTGACCGGTATTTATAGGCCTGACAACGATTCGTGAGTCCGTTATTATAAATTCGATTCTGAAGATACCCGATCCCCCCACGCTCAAGGAAGGCGAGGTCAGGCTGTCCATTCTGTGTCTGGCAGGCTTATACGTTGTTCAGGTTGACCGACTAATTCTCTGACCGCTGCTTGCATTCATAGTGGCATGAAGGCTGGTAACAGAAACAGCCCCACGCTTGATCTCACAAACCAAACAAGCGGTTTCTCAACTGCGCTGTTTTAACGCAGAACATTCCATTATAGTAGCCACTAGCTTTTGGGATTAAAAGTATATGTTAATCCAGGTTATAAACTATCTGTGTGCCAATTTCATCCAAAATCGTTCAGCCGTTTTGCGCCAATTCGGAACATACATCCAGATAAACGGACAAAAATTATTCATTAGCTATATACTATTTTATTATATGTATAATTAATAGCCTCGTAATTCTTTGGTTACTTATGACGCGTGACAGTAATTTCCCCCAGAATCGTCTTGCTTAGTTAAATCACGTGAAAGGATCTTTCATTTTGCCATTCTGCTTACAAACCGCCTTCGCAATACCTTTAATATGAGGAAAAAAACCGGCCAAGTGCGTGTCGGGCCACGCACAGTGTAGGGTTCCGTAGTAGCCCGTTATCACAATGTAGTACGATTCTGTTGTTCTTTATTCTGAATAGGTAAAAAAAAAACATATTTTGGTTTTCAATGCAAGTTTTTACCCATTATAAACAATCAACTACTTCATCTTAGTCACTTTAAAGGATTAATGCTGAGGATTTTGTATTTGGTACAAAATTATCCAACACCCAAGTTCAACGACTATTACTGCTAAACTAATAAAGTTATCTTAACCGCTATACTTTTCCTTTAAAGTTCATGAAATGCACTATCATCGAGAATTTTTCCAGATTTGTCAAACCAGTAGTTTAGCTTTTAGAGGGGGGGGGGGGACGCCCTACTGGATCAAAAATTTGCACTTTAAACTTTAATATTTCGTAAATGGAGCATTCAATCGAAAAATAATTTTAGCAAACCCTAAGCCATTTTAGAAGACCTATTCAACGATACCCCACACGATGGGGTAGATGATGAAAAAAATATTCATCCCCACTTCACATGTAGGGGAGCTACCCTAAAAAAAATATTTTCCAAAATTTTATTTTACCACTTTGTCGGCGTAACTGATATACGTACTCCTACAAAATTTCAGCTTTCTAGTGCTAACGGTCACAGAGATTAAGCGAGGACGGACAGACAGACGGACGGACAGACAGACATGGCGAAACTATAAGGATTCCTAGTTGACTACGAAACCCTAAAAACCACAAATGTACAAAATAAAGATTTTTTTTCTATTACTCTAGACAAAAGTATCTAGAATGTCGGGCATTGTTAAGTGAGGATTATCAAAAAAAAAACGTAGGCTTCATGAACATTATCTAGAGCGCCTAAAGCCTAAGCGTGTTTGAACTAAGCAAGTTTTGCGTTGTAGGTAGGTACTTTCCTACGTAGTTCCCACACGAAACACGCCACGTCTCCACGAACATACCTCTACACCTACATAAATCGAGTCAGCTTATTGGTTTACCGAGGTCTTAAATTTTACACGAAGAATATAAAACCTAAGATGACTGTTTCAAACTACATTAGCCGCGTAAGTCGATATTATTACGATCATTAAGTGGGTTTATAGTTTTCATTGCAAATATTGTAATATTAGTAACAAAAATATCATTATACAAAAATCGGAAAACTCATTTTCACTTTTACTCTCTTTATAATTGTTTTAATACGTCTACGTACAAATTTCATCTTTGTCTTCAAAATACGTACTCCAAAAATACCTAGGTAAAAGTTCACATTTCCTAATAAAAAAGCCTCAAGACCACATCTCGTTCGATCCGAGATCGAATTATGAGTTAAATCGCGGCGAGATGAACGCTGCTCAGCCGGTAAATGGGGAATATAAATTTGTCTTAAACAAATTCTCTTCCTGATGACGGTGATACGTTGTCGGGGAAATTACAAGCGCTACAGTTCTTTGTTTATTTTTGATGTGTGATCAATATGTCTGAAATATGAAAAATCGGAAAGGCTTTGATAACAGTGTCGACATCATTATCAACATCAATATAAAACGGCGCTGGGCTAAGGGGTAGATTCTATGAAAACAACCCTTCTGAAACAGAAAACAAAGCAATATAGTATTCACGATAAAAACAAGTGATTCTTCTCTTACTGCGGGCATCGTTAGTCGGTATTATTATTTGTAGTTTGAAGAGTGTAGTCGATATTTGTAACTCTTTCATCTTTAGACAAAGGGTTACGCATAATGAGCATATTGTAACATTATGCCCTGCATCTACAAATATTTACTTGTCAGGATTTCAAAAACAGCAAAACCTAACATGGCCTACAGCCGGGAGCTAGGACTAATAAGTAAAATAACTATGAAACTAATTAGAGAATCAAAGAAACTTTGTCACAGACGACAGACAATGTCGAGAGAAACTTGCTTTTGAATGGAAATGCCTGTTATAAACAAAATGTTCTTTCTGCTTATTAGCTTAACAATGTTAGAATACAATTCGTAAACTAAAAGAGGCATCTCTTCGAAGTCAAGATTTGTGATTTGAATACAAAGACAATATTCTTAACTAACTTTGTGGTCGGCTTTCATTCTAACTGGATGTCTTTGAACATAAATACCTACTAAATGAAAGACTAATGACCAAGAGTACCTAACCTAACCAACATATTTCTCAAAGATCATTTTGGTTATACATTTTTCCAGAAGAACAATTCCCGTAATTAAAAACTCATTTCAGCTGCAATCAATGTCAATAACTTGTCAAAAATGTAGGGAAATCAATGTCAATAACTTGTCAAAAATGTAGGGAAATCAATGTCAATAACTTGTCAAAAATGTAGGGAAATCAATGTCAATAACTTGTCAAAAATGTAGGGAAATCAATGTCAATAACTTGTCAAAAATGTAGGGAAATCAATGTCAATAACTTGTCAAAAATGTAGGGAAATCAATGTCAATAACTTGTCAAAAATGTAGGGAAATCAATGTCAATAACTTGTCAAAAATGTAGGGAAATCAATGTCAATAACTTGTCAAAAATGTAGGGAAATCAATGTCAATAACTTGTCAAAAATGTAGGGAAATTAGAGGTGTTTTTGACAGAGACACTCTCACCGACACTCTCACTCTGTGTCGCCGCAGTGGGGACATTATAGGCGGATTATGCTACCTACCTATCCAAAACTTTATAAAACCATGAATTTATTTATTAAAACTTTATGCACAAGTAAAAAAAAAACTATACAAAGGCGGACTTGATGCCTGAGGCATTTTCTACCAGTCAACCTTAGGGCGATGCAGAGACAAAACATAGCAGGTGCTACATATGGGATAAATAGCTAGGAAAATGAGTGTAAAATACAAGAAAAAATACTAATACATAGATAGATACATACATACATACTTATAAACAAAATGTCAGGAGAAAAAAAGGTTGGTTGGTTGTCTTTAAAAGATCGCTTTTAGCGATAAGACCGCCCATTGTGTCACCCTTTGTACAGTTTACATAATTATGTCTGTAATTAATATGGTGTACATAATAAAGAGTATTCTATTCTATTCTAAAAAAATATCGGTACAGGAGAAAACGAATTCAGCAAATCAGCGCTGGGATGTTACGGCCAATTTTTGAAGGATATGTTCACGTGGCTTCTCTATAAAAGAAAACCGACTGAATTTACTGTTCAATTCTATCTACGATTTTTTAAACGGACATGTAAATATTGGTTATTGTAAGGACGTATTGTTACCAACTGCGGGAATCCCCTCGACATCATGACTAGATTCATTCATAATTAATTTCATGATTTGTACTCCCCGCATACGTAGGCAGACAATATAAGCTTGTAATTGATTACGGAGTTGTATTTATGAAATATAATAGCGGGAAGCGATGAATAAAACTGCGATTCCGAGTGACTACTGATATATTTTCACATACCCACATATACTCTTATTAACATACCCTACACCTCCCCCTTTAAAACATTACTTAATAAAAAAATTTGGGGGCCCTTAATTTAGTTTACATATAAACACTACGAATTGAATTATTCTGTTTGAAATGAAAATAAGAATACAAAGTAATGATGGTTTTTTTTTTTTTATACTTAAGTACTATTAAAGATAAGCCTATAGAGATAAGTACAAGTAGTTTTAAAAATATACAACATAACCACCAAGTGCACCACCATTGTGCCATGTAATTTACGTTATGTCACCTTAATTATCTCTAGAGTCTGTATCGTGTATCTATACCTATAACTAATGTTACATCTATATATTTTTTTTTTATCTATTATGTACCAATATTAATTACTTTACGTATTTGCCTTGGTATATGCATTTACGTCTAAGTTTAACACTTTCTACATCAGAAATCGGAACTGGTTCTGCTGTCAAATTTTTGGGGCTTACAGCCGTTTTTACGTCTAGTTGTTGTTGATTCTCATCAGTTTCTTCTACACATGATGGTGTAGTGTTCTTTATTTGATTGTCCGGACTAGATTCAGTAACATCAATCTCAGTTTCGGACTTATCTGTGCTGTTCGTTAAGGAATGTCTAAAATGTCGTTTTTTTAGTGGTAATAATTGATCGATATGACGCTTCCACTCGTGTCCATCAGACACGCGTACTTTGTATGTGAGTGGATCAGTCCGTGCAAGCACAGTAGCTGCTGCCCATTTGTCAGCGCGAGCACGGTAGTCCCGCGCCAGCACCTGCTCGCCGGGCTCCACGTGACGCTCGGCTCCGCGCCGCGCGCGCCCCGCTCGCTCTGCTGACAACTCCACGGCACGCTCAGTGGACGGTTTTATAATGTCCAAGCGTCCTCGTAATCTCCTACCAAACATAGCTACCGCTGGTGCCACTCCGGTAGTGGCGTGCTCGCAATTGCGATATTGAAACAGAAATTTAGAGAGGGCCGCATCTACATCTTTGCCTTCATGTATTGCCTTTTTCATTGCCCGTTTGACCAATTTAACTGCATTTTCTGCCGCCCCGTTACCGGCTGGTCGATATGGACTTGTGATTGTGTGGTTTATTAAATTTTTTTTTAAGTAGTTAGTTAATTCAAACGAGTTAAATGGAGGTCCCCCGTCGCTAATTATATGTGAAGGCAATCCAAAACGTGCAAAAAGTTCTCTTAACTTATTTATAGTGGAGTTTGCATTAGTTCCTAACATTTTTTGAACTTCTATCCATTTACTGTGTGCATCTACCGTTACTAAATAATATTTACCTTGAAATATAGCAAAGTCAATATTTAAACGTTGCCAAGGTCGTGTGGGAAAAGCCCACGGATGCAACTGTGCACGCACCGGCGCATCGCGCTGTTGTAGGCATGCACTGCATTCTCGACACAATGTTTCAATTTCATTGTCCAATTGTGGCCAATAAACATAGTTTCGAGATAGATTTTTCATTTTGACTACCCCTAGGTGTCCCTCATGTAATTCCTGAAGTATTTGCTGCCTAAGTACTTTAGGAATGACCACTCTGTGATTGTATAATATACACTGTCTGTCGATAGTCAGGCTGTCCTTTCGATAGAAATAGGGTTTTTCTTCGCTTCGTGTAACTACTGCCGGCCAGCCATTAATAATATAATTATAGATATTTTTTAGAATCTCATCTTCCTGCGTTTTGTTTGAAACGTCTTTTGCTCTAATAGGAATCGATTGTTCTACGTAATTAATATATGAAACCGTATCCTGCCCTGTTTTTATTTTACGTTCATACGGCAGTGGCAAGCGTGATAATGCGTCCACGTTATAATTATCTTTGGATTTTACAAATTCTATAGTGAAGTCATAGGCTGCTAACTTTGTTGCATACCTTTGTAATCGGCTTGCTGCAGTCTGGGGCAAGCCAAACTTGGAACCAAAAATAAATGTCAAGGGTTTATGGTCGGTTTTAATTATAAAAGCACGACCATACAGATATTGATGGTGCTTTAAGACTCCACTAATTATTGCCAGCGCCTCTTTATCTAATTGACTATAAGCGCGTTCTGCCGAATTTAACGTTCGTGATGCAAAACATATTGGGCGTTCCTCGCCATTGGGGTATCTATGCGACAACACGCTACCAATGCCGTAAGAACTACTATCCACTGCTAATACTAGTGGTAGTTCCGGGTTGTAATGTACTAATACTTTGCTACCTGAAATAGCCTTTTTAACCTTGTTAAAACTGTCGTCACAATCACACGACCAAATCCACTCTGCATTTTTCCGTAAAAGTTTATGTAAGGGATACAATATTGTACTTAGGTTGGAAATAAACTTTGCATAGTAGTTCACCATACCCAAAAAAGATTTGAGCTGCGTCACGTCATTTGGCCTTGGTGCGTCCACGATTGCTTTAATTTTGTTCTCATCGGGATGCAAGCCATGTTTGTCTATAACAAACCCAACGTAAGTAATACTATCCTGCATAAATACGCATTTATCTAATTTGATCCTTAAGCCAACCTCACGCAACCGACTCAATAATGCTTTTAAATTATTAATATGTTCCCCACGGGACGTCCCAGTACATGCTATATCGTCGATGAAAACAGCGACTCCTTTGAGTCCTTTAACCGTTTGTTCCATAAATTTCTGAAACTTTTCTGGAATACACGTAAGCCCAAATGGTGTGCGATTGTACACAAATGTTCCTATATGTGTCGTTATAGCGGTACATGCCTGAGATTCCTCCTCTAAAAATAATTGTTGATAAGCATGCGTGAGGTCAATTTTAGTAAACTGTTCACCCCCACTCAGCGCCGCGAACAGCTCCTCTATTCGTGGTAGTGGGTAAGGTTCGCGCATGAGTTTCGGGTTAACCGTGACCTTGTAGTCACCACAGATTCTTATTTCTCCGTTCTTTTTTATTACTGGCACTATAGGCGTGCCATAATCTGAATACTCAACTTTTCGAATGGTACCCTCAGCCTCGAGTCGTTCTAACTCCCGCTCGACGGGTTTACGTAACGCCAACGGTAACGGCCTAGCTTTGATAAATACTGGATTTTTATCTACCAATTTTAAAGTAATTTTTTTTATACATGTTCCAAGTCCAGAAGCAAATACAGTCGGAAATTCACGTTGTAATAGTTCTACTAAATTATTTTCATTTAACTTTAATAAAAATTCATCAATACTAATCTTATTTATTTTTAATTTAGTGAGCCAAGACCGACCTAAAAGTGGTGGTCCACCATTTTTTACTATATACAATTTGAGATTTCCGACTGAATGTTCCCCAATAACAACATGAACAGACACAAAACCGACCGGTTCTATAACTGACCCAACATAGGAATACAAAGAAATATCGTTGCTAATTATTGGTAAATCACAAAAGTTGTTATTATAATAATCTAAACTAATAACTGATAACTTACTTCCAGTGTCCAGTTCGAAACTTATCTTTCTACCGTTCACTTGCGCCATAACTATGTACGGTTTGTCGTTCACGCCACACACGCTTAGATTATAAAGATCACATTCCGATTCGTTATCACTACTTCCGAGATAATTATTATTACGTCGCGTTGAAATGTCATGACTTGACTCGACACCTCGCCTTTTGTTCGATTTACACATTATTTTAATGTGACCTTTCTGGCCACATGTATCGCACGAATAATTTTTAAACCGACACATCTCTGGACGATGGTTTCTGCCACACCTCCAACAATCACGCGTTGAGCGCGATGTTGCCGCGCCCTCGGTAGACGAGTTGCCGCTGCTCGCAGTTCCGCGTTCGGGCGGCCGGCCTGCCCGCTTTGCCGTCGCCACTTGATGCACCGCTTCAAACGTTCGCGTTCCACCCGCCGACGCGTTAGCTGCGCCCGCGACGTTTGCACCGCTGGTCTGTGAGTGTCGCTCGGCCGCTTCCAATGCCAACGCCAATTCGATGGCTTTTTTGTATGTAATCGATGGTTCCGCGAAAATGCGTGATCTCATATCATCACTAGCCAAACCCGACACAAATTGGTCACGTAAATTTTCCTCGAGTGTATTATTGAAATTACATGTACTGGCCAGGTGTTTGAGTGTTTGTAGATATTCACTGAGCGATTCACCCGTGTTTTGGCGTCTTTGCCTGAAAACATGGCGTTCCGCAATTTCGGAACGTTTTGGTTCAAGATGATCACTCACTATTTGTACTAATTCACGTAAAGTTTTATTTTCTGGATGATTAGGTGCACATAAATCACACATTAAGTCATAAGTGGCCGCTCCGACCAACGTCACCAACGTTGCAACTTGTAACTCTGGTTTTATCTCATTTAAGGTTATGAATTGTTCCACGCGTCTGATATACGCCGACCACTTTTTGCTAGATAGGTCAAATTCTTCAATTTTCCCGATAGGCATCTTGAAGTTCCTCACTTAAATGATGTAAACCACACGAATTAAACAATTTTCCTCGTCGCCAGTTGTATTTATGAAATATAATAGCGGGAAGCGATGAATAAAACTGCGATTCCGAGTGACTACTGATATATTTTCACATACCCACATATACTCTTATTAACATACCCTACATACGGAAGCTGCAATGTTGTTGTCGGGTGATACAACATACCTACCTAATTTGCGTTGTATATATTGGTAGCCGTATGGTTGTTTTATACTTACGTATACCTAATGTTATTGTTTGCGTCGTCTTAATGCTTAAAAACTCCTTGTGTCGGACAAGAATTTTTACACAACCTCCGCTGTAAAAGTTTCAATATGATGGCCGATTGATAGAAATAGGTAGGTTTGCAGGGATTTCAAACCTAAATTAGGAAGAAACTACACTATCTACTGTTAAGAGATGAATGAGTATTGATGCATGTTCCATAATGGATTCATAGTTCCTACTTTGACAGTACTTACTCAAACAGACGACAATATTTAACACATTATGACAATAATTTCTATGAGTAATAATGAGGCGCTTGGACTTAAGTTTGCAATATACAAATTGTAAAGTAACAGTGTACTCATTGTTGAAAAGCCTAGCAATAAATAAATATGTAACAAAAATGACAACAATATTTAACACAAGTCACTTTTGTCTAGTCAGACAAAAATTGTTTGATAAATTATAGTGATAAAATACGACGTATATTCCTTTCTCATAAACACATTGAAATCTACTTTGTAAGTGCAATTCTATAAACTTTACACATAAAGGTTCCAACTAAAAATTATAAGAATAAAAGAAAGACATAAATCGTATCAGGCGCTTATCTTTCACAAGTTGTAGGAATCAAGCGAAACGGTTTAGTATATGCTCCTTGGCAGTGAGCCAGTGAGCCAGCTTTACTTAAGCACTATTGTGGTTTTTACGTGCCTTTAAACGATTCTATCGCAACTATTTTTTACACCCTAGAACAAAGTTTGATGTTACGTATCGTCCTAGTTTAATAGCTAAAATTAAAATCTAGGTAAACCCTCGCAATTTAGATTAGAAAATATCTGGGCTGTGTTGTTGTGTGATATTCAGACTCAAAAGGGAGGACTATTATTTTATTTTAACTACTTTTAACCCATTCTGGTGAGTTTACTCAGTACAATGTTTGAATTTGTTCGTTAGAATGTTTTTTTTTTTGTGCGGAGTCACGATTGTTAGCAGGAGCTTTTTGCTGATTATGCATCCCACCAAATTCTATACATATTTGCCAAATAGCAATATTTGATATTCGACTGTCATCAAAATTCAAAATCGCTCTATTCAAACCTTAATACGTTTATGAGGTCCCTTTTAACAAAGGTAAGATACCTAGTTCCCAGAAGAACACTGAAGGTCTGACCCAAGTTCACAAGTAGCCGACACGAATTTCGTAACACGAAAAAGTTTGTGTAACAACAGTGTGCGCCGGCGGTCTTCCCCGAGGACGCAGCCACAACAAATTACTGGCAAACAACTTCGAAATAAATTAACTCTCAACTTTCAAGCGTTTTACTTTCTTTTTGTTAGACGAAAAACAATTTCCTTTGTGTTTTGTTTACGTTGTAACGTTCTTTGGCGTGGAAACCTTTCGGTGAAAAATAAACATATTTTTATGTATCGGCAAGTAACTAATATTAATGGATCTTAAAATATTTTTATATTTTTTTTATATTTTTCAACCCACTTAATGGTCTATAGATGTGTAAGCAATATATCCACGGCAATAGGTAACTATTACACTTTAAATAATAGTTAGGTACCTATTTAATGTTGCTAAATGAACACAATCTTGAATATTATTAGTCCAATTCTATTTTAAATAAAAGTGCCAAAAATTTTGATTTCTATGTAGGTACTTAATTTTAACTACGTTTAAAATAACTTCGTTTAAAATACAGCAAACATTTTATTTGAAAAAAGTCTCTTTAAATTGGTGCAAAAAAACCTAAAGGTTAGCTTGAATTCTGCGAAATTTTATCTGAAAATACACATCTCACTACAAACTCACGCTCACGAGCCTGCCAGATATAAACGAACGAAGGGTCGGACAAAGGGACGGATGGACATGAAATTATAGGGATGCCCACTGGCTACGAAACCTAAATCATAGGTATATACGCTCATGTAAGGGTTGGTCAGATAACTTCCTTACGTCATCGTCAAAAATACAAATGTGTATGGTTCGTTTCAACCCTAGTTGTGAAACTTGCGGGGTCGTCGAGTGCGAGCAAGGTTCCGCATAAATTGCTTTTAATTTCCCGCTTTGTCCATAATACATGATTCCACGTTAATGAGTCCGGACCGTTAATATTCAAGGTCCTCCGTGTAATCATTCGTCTGTACCGCCGACTAGTAAAACCGACCCACTTATTTATATTTACATTAAACTTGATCCTAATATCGTTTTTCTCAAGAAAATTTGAATTTGTTTATTCAATTTCGACTCATTTTGTAACATTTTGTTGTCAAACAATATGCTAGAGATACAGTAAATTAGATTCTGCCTTTGATTTTATGTAGCAAATTAATTTCGGGCTGCTTATTAGCCCCGGCAAGACATATGTACGTATATGTATAATGTTTAATAGAAGTTAACAAGCATGTTCGTATCATGCTCACATGTGAAACAAAATTACGTATTTCTTGATCATAAAGTGTTGTGGATGGATACGATGAAATAAAACAAGGGTATAATGTCACTCTCACATTTACAGAGACCTACGTAAATTAAATATGTAGTGATATATTTAATTTACGTAGGTCTCTGGAAATGTGAGACTTATTTGGGCTATTAATTGTTGTTTAACAGGTCAAGCCCCGCGCGTACTACATGTGGCACGATACAATAGAAAATCAATTGTGTCTCATTAGCGGAACTTCAGAGGTCATTAACTGAGAATTATTTAGATACTTAAATTGCATGTAGCTATATTTACGAGTATCTGCAACAGACAGAGTAACTAATAAATGTAAGCAACTGTTTATATATTATTGCCTATTGAACGAATAGTGACTGGGAACTAGGTACATAACTTTACATCAACACTAGAAAGCTTGAAAGAAAGTCTACGGATATTATGGGACTATAAGTACTATATATTTAGTTAAACAACGTTCTTGGAGCAAACTTTGCAAATTAACACCGGCGTTAAGTCTACAAAAACAATTGCCCATCGACAGCCCGTTAAGATGGCCCATTTCGTGTTCCACAACAATACAGATTGACACATAAATTGTGGTACAATTTCCCTTTATTCTGGGAAATTAGACATTCAAAACTCAATTCTCGGCCAAGAACCCAATTTTGAATGCAATTTACGGCTAATTAGACTCTTAAGTACAGAGGCCGGTGGCACGAAGCGCGAGCTGAAGTCGCGGAGGAAGTTTGCAATGGTCGCGTTAATGCGCGCAAGGCGACGAGGCGCCAGCGCGTCCCCTAATGTGCAATAACTAGTACTGTTTTGTTTCTGTCGCCAACTTAACATTCTACTCGCTGACTCACTACTTGTCTTAGCTTGGCCGAGCCGAGACCCCGGGTTAAATGTAGCGTTGGATAGCCATTTGTTGAGCTATCATATTGTTGATACAGCATTTGCAAAACGGTCGCATTTCCGAGTCATTTTTTGCTTAGGTACCAATTTGGTGAAAACAAACGAATCACCACAATAAAGTACCTACAGTAACACAATTACCTGTAGAGGATAATTATATAATAGCTAAAATGCTTCGGAAAACTCTCACGAAATTAAATGTTCACTTAAAGGCCTTTGAGATTGTTTTAACAATTTCTAAACCACTCTCTTTACTTATTCAAATATCCGCAATGATCAAAACTGAAAGTAATATTTTCGCGAAATATTTGGTGAAATTATTTCTTCCCTCAAAATTTGCCTTACATTCGCGCTAAAAGCATTCCAGAGCTCTTAATCAACGGTCTACGAATATTAATTTAATTAGTTAAAAGTTTTTATAACTTTTAAGTAAAAACGTAGAAACGAACTTCCGCGCGGGCGCCGATGTAAAGGAAACTTCAGCTTTTGAATTCGGACAAGCAACATTTATTTATCTTGCAAATCAATTAAGTGAATGGATAGGCAACATCTTGTGTAAAATACTTGGGAAGGTAATTTCTTGCACGTTATCGTGTTCTTTACAAAATATGAGTGTAAATTGTGTAATGACTAATGTATATTCATGACGTAGCGAGGCGGCGGCGCGGCGGCGAAGCGGTGAGGCGGCGCGCGCCTCAGAAGCAAGATGTATTACAGGCGTGCAGCATCGCAGACTCGGCCTCCCGTAACAAATGTATGTACCCTCTATCCTTGCTTCCTCTCTGATACATGACGCGCCGCCACGTCAATGATTCAAGCACAAATTGTGGACCGCCCCCAGATAATCGCGCGTTTTGAATTAACAATGTGAGGAATAATTGATTCATTAAGATTCCGGATGAGTAATTTTTGTTTATGTTTTGGAATTAAATTCATTGAATACGAAAGGGTTAATATATGTATATTGTATAGACAGCTATTTGTTCACTTGAATACACAAAATAATCAAATTGAATTGTTTAAAACCAACTAATACTTTGTATATTGTCTAAGTAGGTACAAATCTAAATTTTCTCCAAAATACTTTGTAGACTTATTGTTCATAGACGTCGAGAGCAATCGAACGTCCTAAATATAAAGTCTGACACTCGATCTTGCTGGTCTACGTTAAAAGTATCGGACTTTCACCCAAAAATAGGCTGGCAGGAGTAAGATAGCAGTTTCATAAATAACTAAAGCCGCAACAGCTGCAATGCTGTTTTACTATACTTATGTATTTTTCATGTCGGTACTTCAATGAATAAATAAACAACTGTTTACATTATTAAAAACTATACCCTTGGGGAAAGCATAATAATACATAGAACCGCTCGGACAGAAAAAGTTTTTTTCACTTGGGCACCATTTAATAAAACACGCACGAGACACTATACAGAAAATATACAATACAATACAAATTATTCGATTTGGACTCAATTCTGATAACAACGTTTATAAATATTTAAGTAGACAATTTAATAAAGCCCTCCAGACCGTATTTCGGCCACGGCGGCCAATCTGAACGGAGACTAGCCTTCGGCGCGGCAGATATTCATCATCATCTGCCTAGCCTTTTCCCAACTATGTTGGAGTCGGCTTCCAGTCTTACCGGGTGCAGCTGAATACCAGTATTTTACTTGAAGCGACTGCCTATCTGACCTCCACAACCCAGTTACAGGGTAATACGATACCCATTGGTAAGACTGGTTGTCAGACGCGGGAGATATTATAGTGTGCAAGTGTGCGCGCTGACACAGGTGCACTCCCTCTTCCCTCACTCTCATAGTCCGATGGGACGGCAATCCGACACGACCGCAGAGAGATCAGGCGCAGGACCAACGGCTTAACGTGCTTTCCGAGGCACGGGAGTATCACACGGCCAACTTCCAAACTCCGGGCTTTTACTAAAAAATTCCTAATGGAAAAACTCAATAACACTTTGCCCGACCCAGGAAACGAACCCAGGACCCCACGCTCAGCAGTCGCGCTTGCGACCACGAGAAAACGATTTAATACAATGCTTTCGTAGATGTTAATAACTGATAAAGTAATTTCGACGCATAATAACATAAAATCAAATAATAACATACAATCAATAACAAAAAATCACAGTGCTTTCATGAAAATAATTATTTTCATGAAAGCACTGTGATTTTTGTTCCAAACAAATTTTCGTTTGTGTGAAACATTTATTTATGTAAACCCGCTCTCAAAAGTTATAACCTAGAATACTTGGTTCGCTTATTTAGCCCTAAAATGAGTGTTCCCAAGGCGAGCTTTAGCTAAACGTTTGAACGTCGTAATCCACCACAATATATTTCATCATATCGTTAAGGCCTAGTTTTAAGAGAAAGATTTAAAAACAAATGCGTATGTGTAAGGCTGCGTAATCTTGGATTAAGGGCGAATGTCATGCTCGTGTAGAGATGGAACAAGAACGTATAGATTCGTTCCTTATCCCCCGCGCGATAGACAGCCCCGTATGGCATCCACGCAGCCTTTGAAATCACGTTGATATATGCGATGCGGGAGGGCGGCGGTTCATTATTCTTTCGATTATACTTTGACAAGACCTTGTTCATGAATATCCGTTTATTCTTTGTTTGAATCGTGACATTAGTGTGTTCGTATTCTTACCTATAAGGGCTGATTTTACAATCGACAGATAATTTTTATTCGAGGAATAAAATTTACGTCTGACAGATTTTGCATGGGAGAACTGTCAAAAATTCAAAATTATTCCTCCGATAAAATTATCTGGCATTGGAAAAAATCAGCCCTTAATCTAATAAGTGATTGCGTCTTGCGGAAAATATGTATATCTCACGCTATCTTTTCACGTCTCGTTTTGCATGAAATTTCTCTCAGACTAAACGGAGAGATAATCCATGTATAAATATGTATTTAAACAATCTAAAACAACGACTCATAGATTAAAAAGTTTCTCTGCGATAATCTCCCCACTAAAACTTTTGCTGTAAACTCCTAAAAATGCCCCAACATCTAAAACTCTGTAACAATAAAACTACAAAAACATTAAAGATTTAGTGGCGCGATACAGACAACTCCAGTTTACGAAAAAAGTTTAAAACCCCAACAGAAAGTTTTCGCCTTAAACGACAACGGAGTCACTATCATTGTTACAAACTGGAAAGTCGCATTATCTGATAAGTGCGAACCTCCTTTTTCTGGAAACTTCCGAGTTATCTCGGTCAAGTTAAGGTTTAGTTGGAGATTACGTCGTTTCCGCTAATTCATCTGAGATTCAACCCGTTTTCAAGCAATTTGCTCCTCCTTTAATTTGTTGGTGGACGTGTTTTAAATTTAATATCATTTGAATTTACGTAATTTAGTTCTTGATTAGTTTGTGTGACTATTGGTGTGTGCTGCTACATTAATATAATAACTCTTACAAAGATACGCATGTTTGCAATAGGAAGAAGGTAATTGGAAAAAAACATATTGATAATATCGTAACAATCGCAAAGTAGCAGGATAAACAGTATCAGATCTCTCCGGATAAAAGGTATTTTCTTAATTCTCCAGAACGTGTGCAGATATTTTTTCCCATTATATTATCAACTATGTTTCTAGTAAGGAAACAATGTAAAACACACTTGAACTTTACGTCTACGAAGATAGTTAATAACACAAAGTTGGATTCAACTTCTCAATTTATGTTCTATTAGGTTGAGTATAGTACTAAAAAGACAGCGTCTTAGCCATCTCATGTTTTGAAAGACAATGTTACATACAATGTGGAGTTCGTAATTTTCGGGATACCAAATAAATACCGAATTAAATTTCACACGAGATACATATATAGGCTACAATTATACTGTACATTTATACAGACGCACTGTGAACAATACACTGAAATCACATTATGTTATTTGTACTGTGATGTTACTGTCTACCCTCTTTTCGGCAAAGGTAATAACGCCATTGACCCCATCCCCCAATATATGACACCCACGGGAACAGAGGTCGAGTGGTTTACACCTTACTGAAACATGAAACCTTCCCGAAAATAAAATATTTAGAAAACATAAAAGCTTCATTTTAATGCCTCGCTCCAACTTAATGCAGTTTATTTAGTTCCATTTCTGAAATAAAACTAAATAAACTGACTAATTCCCCTCATAAGTTTCCTTGCGTTAAAGTTAGTTTAAATGTTGCGCAGCATCCGTCTAGCGTCTGTTTTATTAAACAATATTATTTAAGCAGTAATTAGACTCTTTCATTCTATGATTACGCTTTGCCAACTCAGATGGAAAGAAGACGAGTCTGTTGCTTTCTCAATATTTAACTTCTAATATTTATTAAATGTTTGAAAACGAACACAGATAAATAATGATTCTTAATGAAGATAAGATAGGTTTGAATAAACAAGCCTTAAATATACTAGTGTCTGAGCACGTCTACATATCAGCCTATATAATGTTCCCACTGCTGAGTCATAGGCCTCCTCTCTGTGAGAGGGAGCGGGCCGTTATCCACCACGCGGGCCCAGTGCGGGGACCCGCACTAGGCCCGCGTGGCCACATGGCCATGCCGGTTTCCTCACGCACGTCTAATGTTTATATAAGCACCCAAGTCGCAAAGGCAATTCCAGTTTACTTATAACGAGCTTTGTTTACAGCAATACGTGTTTTATTGATCAGCAGTCAAAGCAAAATCTTTGAGGAAAATGTCGCTTCTAATAGCTTTAGACGAAAAGCGGTATTATAGTATTAGTCTACTTTGAGCAACACGCTAGACAAAACTCCCAGTCAAAGTCAAGAAGCTCAAGGAAGATTTAATAGGTACTACGGGCTGGTGTCCGCAACTCCACGTCAATGCGCGTATTTTGCGTATGGGTGGGAAAATCGACTATTCGATCCACCCCAGCTCCTCAAAGAAGGCCAGCAACGCCTTGATGTTACTGACCGTCTCACGTAGGGTACCTGGGTTACCGAAGTACTTTGCCCTGTACGTGGCGATCACCGGGCAGTTTAGAAGCACATGTGCCGCTGTCTCGTCGTCCTCCATGCAGGCCCTGCACAACGGACTGTCCGTTACTCCTATGACAAAGAGGTGTTTATTAAATGACCCGTGGCCAGTTAAAGCTGCGGTAACTATACGCAGCTTTTGTTTTGTTAGACGGAGAACCTGTTTCGTGAGGCGGCCATCCAATGTGGGAAGTGCTTCCCTCGCCTGCCTGCATTCACCTTGGTCCGTCCATAGTTTATTGTGTTGCTCTCTTGTGCGTTTCCTTACCAGAGTGCGTATGTACCCGAAGGGGAGTGGCACGATGGGCTCGGGTCCCACGGGTGCCATACTCGACCCTCTTCTGGCAAGTTCGTCGGCTGCATCGTTGCCTAGCGAGCCGCTGTGTCCTTTGATCCATTGAATGGTTATATTATTGAGGTTACCCACCTGGTTGAGGCGCTGGTGACACTCGTATATTAGCCCAGAGTCAGCTGTGTAACTGTTCAGCGCTTGCAGAACAGCCATGCTGTCTGAGAGTATGCGGATTGAGTGTTCCTTAACTTCCCTGGCCATAATGGCTGAAGCGGCTAGAGAGATGCCCAAGCATTCGGCCTGGAACACTGTGTTGTGGACCCCCAATGGTGTGGCTATGTGTATGTTGAATTCCTCCGAGAAGATTCCAGCTCCTGTGCCACTACCTGTTTTGGATCCGTCCGTGAAGATACGCAGCTCTGTGGGGCACAACCCCTCGCATCGGCGATCCTCGTGAAGCTGGATCTTGTATTTTTTATCAAACATAAATTGTTTAGGAACCCGGTCGTTTATGGCTTTCGTAATGGGGAAATCCTTATGGAGTCCCTCAAGCAGCGTGGTGTGTGGTGTATTACTCTTACCCCAGAGATTTAGTGTGTTAAGACGTACTGCCGCCATCGTCGCTTCCTGCTGTATGAACAGGTGGAGCGGCGGGATTCCCAGGATGGCTTCTACCGCTGCAGTCGGAGTAGTCCTCATACAGCCCGTAGTCGCCATGCAGGCTAGTCTTTGCATGCGTTGCAGTTTGTTGGAGGCTGTCACTAGCTTGGTGCGAGGCCACCAAACCACAGCTCCGTAGCTTATCATGGGGCGGATCACTGCAGTGTACAGCCAGAGTGTAATTTTAGGGGATAGGCCCCACTTCTTACCTATCATTCTCCGGCACTGCCAAAAGGTTATGCAAGCCCTGTTCAGTTTGTTGTCCAGATGACTGCTCCAGTTTAACTTACTGTCTAGTGTTACACCAAGGTACTTGACTTCGTTGGCTAGCTGGAGTTCAGTATCGAACAGTTTAGGTAGGCGAAAAGGCCCTAACGCTCGTTTATGGGTAAACATAACCAGTTCAGTTTTAGCGGGGTTCACTGAAAGGTCAAAGTCCCTGCACCATCTCTCCACGATACGTAGCGCTTGCTGAGTGAGGTTGCATATCGTGCCCGTTACCTTCCCCGAAACCAAAATTGCAAGGTCGTCGGCATAACCTACTGTGTAGAAGCGGTTGGCGTTGAGTTTGGTGATGAGGTCATTAATTACCAGATTCCATAGAAGGGGGGACACGACCCCACCCTGGGGGCAACCTCTAGCTATCATGGCCAGCTGCTGCTCACCTTCAAGGCGAACCACTCGTTTACTTAACATGTTTGTGATCCAGTCCGTTAGTACCTGTTCTACTCCATGTCTGGAGAGGGCGCTGTTGATACTGGAGAAGTTGGTTTTGTCGAAGGCTCCTTCGATGTCTATGAAAGTGCCCAGACAAGTGCCTTTCTGATGAATCGCTTCCTCTATCTGGTTGACTACCAGATGTAGGGCGGATTCAGTCGACTTACCTGAGCTGTATGCGTGTTGGTTACCGTGTAACGGTATGGTCTTCAGAGCACCATCCCTCAGTTCCCTATCGCACAGCCTTTCCAGGGTCTTCAGTAGAAAGGAGGTCAGGCTGATTGGTCGGTGGGATTTGGCGTTTGTGTAGTCACCCTTACCTGGCTTAGGGATGAATATTACCTTCACTTCCCTCCATCCTTTGGGAACGTATCTAAAGGCCAGGCACGCTCTCAGTAAAGGCAGCAGTTTTAAGGCGACAGAGGTGCCACCCCACTGCAGTAAAGCGGGGAACACTCCGTCAGGTCCAGCTGCCTTAAAAGGATGGAAGCTCCGGATGGCCCAATGGAGTTTCTCCAGCGTGATCATCCTGCTAGCGTAGGCCCATTCGCTGTCTGATGGTGTCTGTATTGTATCCTGCCAGTCAATTACCTGTGCGAAAGTGCATCCCGGGAAGTGAGTTTCAATAAGGACGCGTCTCGTTTCTTCTGGCGAGGATGTTAGTGTGTTGTCAGGTTTGCGGAGGGTGGCAGGCCCAGGTGTGTGCTGTTGCGCTAGAACTTTCCTTACCCTGTTAGCCTGCTGACAAGATTCAATGTTACCACAGAACTTGCGCCAACCCGTGGTGCTCCTGAACCTGATGCATTTTTTGTAGCTGGATTTGGCCGCATAATAGTTGTCCCAGTCCTCATCCGCACAAGTATTCATGGCTCTATTCAGAGCTTTCCTTACCTTACCGCGCTTGCGTTCCAGCTCAGCGCCCCACCAGGGTTGTTTGCCCGGTGTGCTGCGCGGGGTGGTCTCTGGGCAGGCAGTTTGGTAGCTGTCTATCATTGATTTAGTAAGGTACCTTACTTGTTCTTCAATCTGTGTTATATCCTCAAATGTTATCGGATCGTTTGATGTCGCTAGCTTTGATTCAAGGCTGCGTGTGTAGGTGGCCCGATCCGTATTGCGCGGATTACGGCGAGGTTGTGTGGGTTGAACACAGACCTGGATATCGAAGCGGATCCACCTATGATCAGAGCAGGAGGCCTCCTTGGAGACATGCCACCCAGTGATAGCTTCCGCCGCTCCCTCTGTTGCCAGAGTGAGATCTATGATAGTGCGGCTTCGCCTGGTTACGAACGTTGGTTCGGAACCCGTGTTTAGTAGGGATAGGTTAGTCGAGAATAAGTAATCAACCAAGGCCTTACCCCTATCGTTTTGCGTGTCCATACCCCACAGTTGATGGTGAGCGTTGGCATCAGCCCCGACGATGACCTCAAGCCCGCACCTCTCGCAGTGGCTGACCAGACGGGCGAAGTCGTGCGGGGGCGGCGCCTCCACCTCGGGCATGTAGACTGAGGCGAAGACGATCACCATCTCCATGGCGTCGTCACGCTGTATAGTCAGCTTAGCTGCAGAGACATCTCTGCAACAGAAGTCAGTTAAGAGCTGTGTTTTGAGGTTACCTGTGATATAGATGCACGATCTGGGATGGTCGTGATCTGTGGTGACCAGGAGCTTACCGCCAAGATTGGAGAGTCCTTGTATGCGGCCGGCCCTTATCCACGGCTCCTGGATCAAGGCTATGGCCGTGTGTTGTACCTCCAGCCACTTGCGAAGTTGAGCCGTCGCGGTCTGGCTGTGGTGGAGGTTTGCCTGGAGGATTCTACAGGCCGACGAAAGGGACGCCATCGCTGGCTAGCCCCTCCTCGTCCCCCTCCAGTTTGAGCCCGGCAAACAGGTCGCCCTCGTCGAAGCCGTCCCCCACCCGGCTCGAAGCCGGGGACAGGATCATGTCGTCCAGCTCCTCGCCCGATGAAGGGACAGCGACCACGGTGGCGGCAGCAGGGGCGGCTGACCCTGCCGGAGCAGGTTCAGTCGCGGATGCCTCCGGGTTGTCTAATTTGGGAGATGACTCCCCCGCCAGTGCTGGTGGCTGGTTTGGCTCCTCGACGACGGTGCCCGTGGCAGGGTCCCATCCCTGTGGAACGTCGGTGAACCTGCCGTTCCGACCCTGGAACTTAACGTACACCGCCCCCAATCCAATTGAGAGACGGCGCCCGGCCTGCATCAGGGTCGGGATTTGGTCCACAGGGACGCCAACCACCACGAACCATTGGTCTGCTTGTTTGTCGGCAAAAAGAAGCACCCACCTCTTGATGTCGACCCAGGGGTTCTGGTAGGTGAGAGCGCGCCCAATGTTGGTCGACTCTCCATATACCCCCTGCTCGTCTGGGATCACGATGCCGCATCGTGCTCGTTTCTGTATCTCCGACTGACTCTTCACTACGAGAGAAATGCTAGAAGGAAGAGAAAGATCGGAGACTGTTTTCCGTAGCCAGGCTAAGGTGTGGTCGCTTCCGCACCACAGTTTCAGAACACCTCCGGCGAACAGCGGCTTGGCATTGAATGTCGGCCCCGGAGTGTCTTGTTTGGGGGAGCAGGCCTCGAGGATGATCTGCCTCTGGATGGCGGCGAGTACCTGGTCTGATACTTCCCTGCTGAGGATCCCCGTGCGTTCGCAGGTGATCGCGACGTCTAGGGTTGCGCTTGCAGCTTGGGCGTAGCTTTTTTGAGGGACCCGTTTGGATTGATCAAGACGCGGCCGCTTATGCTCTCCCCGAGGTGTTAAAGTCTCGTTGAGAGCTCGCTTGGCCGCGGCCTGATCCTTCCAATCGGGTCGCCTGGAGTTACCTTCAGCCTGTTTCTCCGGGACGCTGGTTGGCGGCTGGCTGGGCGAAGGTCGGCTAGTACCGGCCTCCGCCAGCGACTGCTTTCCGGCGGCGAAGTTCAGCTGGCCGCTAGTCGGTTTGGCCGACCTAGCGGCAGTGGCCTGTTTGTGTTGGCTGCCTTTACCTAGCAGCCTGCGTTCTTGACGTCGCTCCTTCCTCGTCATTCTCTCCCTCTGCTTGCTCTGTGTTGAGGAAGCTGGTGGACCTGAAGGGTCAGTGCGGGGGCCTCGGGCTTGTTGAGTGCCTTTACCCTTGCCCTTGCGTTTCTGCACTTGCCAGGCATGTGCGAACGTATCATCAGTGCATACGACCGCCTCCGTTTGACCGGTGACGGCCGCCTGATGAGAGGAGGATTGAGGAGGAGGGTGTTTGACAGGATGCCCGGCGCTGGTGTTACCCAACTCCGGGATCTGTGTGGTGAGGGTCAGACCGGCAGTGGTATTAGTCGTCGCCTTGGCCTTCGCCTGAGTTTTAGAAGGGTCGGTACTGGTCCCAGTCAGCGCCGACGTCCTTTGTTTATTTTGGGACTTTTTGTGTTTGGTCTTAGCTGCGGTTCTCGCCACAGCCGGACCAGCACCCGCGCTGGTACCCGCAGCGTTAGCTGCAAGGCCACCAGGGGCGAGGGAAGTGCAAGCACCACCCTTGGGAGTCTCATTGGCTTTCGCCTCCACTCCGGTGTTGGTTGAATTAACTGGCCTTAAATTTTCCATGTTAAAAAGTTTTTAAATTTTCGTCTCTCTGGCTTCCCACCCTCCATGGAGCCCGCACCTGGGAACGTCTCACTACAAAAAAGCTCGAACGTTAGGACTACCAGAGAGATATAGGTGCGCAAGGCTGGTTTACAGTGCGACATCGGGTGCTCGATCGGGTTGGCGTGGAAGGTTCAAAGGGCCAAACCCCTCACGAACTGATCAACCCTCACTTACACCGTCAGCATGACCTTTACCTACCGCTTTGGCCGTCCAAGAACGACCTCAGCGGACCTCACGCACCTCGCCTGTGGCCCTCTGACGGGACACAATGACCATTTCCCTACCCCTGGCTATTGGGCAGGGCCACCGTTTCGCTTGAAATCCAGACCAAAGGGGGCGTGTTGCCTTTCAGCTCAACCCCCCAGGACTCCTTCATCCCCGCTTACGGCGCTCAACTGCGCAGGTCCTAGCGCAGGTGACTGTTTACTCCTACTCTCCACCAGCTGATTTTAGTGATGGGCGAGCCCGCCACCACCCAGTCACAGGGGGTCGCGGTTAGGAGTGGAGTTGGGTACATTGGAGGTGGAAGGAATGAGGATGTGGGCGGGATGGGGTGTGGAAGGATTGTGAAAGTTGGGGCAGGAAGATGAAAGACGGGAAATAATGGGGTAAAGGGAATAGGGCTAAGGATGTGCTGGCGCCTGGTGGTTTTTGTTACGTCTGTTTCGTAAGGAATCAGACCAAGAACGGGGTGGCAACCTCGGGAAGGTGCATCCGCCAGACTTGCCTTGAGGATCTACACGACCGTGGCGCTCTCCCTCAAGACCCCGCCACCCTACCGCCTCTGAAGGAGGCGGCAAGGTAGGCCTGCATCTATACTACCAAGCAAAGCAAAGCAAAGCGTGTCGTTGTGCAACCGCAAAAGCATAAATACAGACCCCCCCCCAAGGAAGATTTAATTTGGTAATTATTCTTCATTAATTTCTAGTACCTATTAACATTTAATTCATCGCTTTTGATTTAAAATCTCGTACAAAATTGCCTCTTTCAAGCCTGTTACACTTCAAATACTCCAGGTATATAATTACGCTATTTTTAGACATCACTGAGCGGCGCTCAAACCTGAAGCTTCGCGCTAAATGAACCTTTAAATGGCACTTCAAAAATGAGTATGCAAAGTAGCATCGTGAATTTATTAAACCGTTTGGCTTTATGAAATCTACATTTCAGATACAAAATAGACCATTCAAATAGCGTAGACGCGAATGAAATAGTGTGGCAGGAAGTGTCGCGGGCGGCCATAATC
Organism: Mesoligia furuncula; assembly: GCA_916614155.1. Classification (NCBI taxonomy): domain Eukaryota; kingdom Metazoa; phylum Arthropoda; class Insecta; order Lepidoptera; family Noctuidae; genus Mesoligia; species Mesoligia furuncula. Next base: position 14,918,727 of record OU744796.1, read on the forward strand.
CGGCTTTTAAGTAAATAAAACGCCGGCCATGCTTTAGAGACTATCGCGACCTTCTAGCGTTTGAATAAGTAATGAGCGGCCTTTTTGATCATTAAAATGATTGTTTATTTATTCAATGTTAATAAAATAATGGGTTTCTTGTGGTTCTTGAATGACTAAGTGAATAAACCTTGTAAATATTTGACAACGTAACACACTTTGATAGAAAATGATTATTGACTTCCACGTTACGGGTCGCGTGCTCGGACACAAAACTAATATTTGTACGGTACAGATAGTTGTTTGTGAGATTAGTGTATGTATACGCACGCAGGGCTCGGTAGAAATTCTAGTATTGAGATTCGTGTAAAACAACGATCCTGTTATTGACTTTCTTCAATAGAGTTTGGCAACAATTTGAACTTTTACAAACAACTTCTACATACAGAAACACGCTTCTTTACGTTATACTAAAAGAAAAAAGTCCTGGAGAAATCTAATTTCTACTCTAAAAGAAACTTCATTTCACAAGATTTATCAGTTTTAAAGTGATCGATCTAACTACGAAGCTAGCGTAGTCACTGCACACGAAACTCGTAGCACGTCTACGTCGTAGCTAACCGTGCTACGTGAAATACTACGACTCATTTAAAGTTACACCAACACAACCGACTGGTTTATTTTTTGTATAAATAACGTCGCGTGGTTCCCGGCTAAGAATATGTCACCCCTCCTCTTCCGGTGGATGTCGTAAAAGGCAACTAGGGGATTATTTGAAGAGGATGGGCGAATAATCTTAAAGTATGTTAGTAAAACACTTATTGTGTATTGCCAATGTGTTTGCTAAGTATGGTGATTATATCATTATTTATAATTGTTTTTGGGAAAAAAAATGTCAACAATATAGACATATAGCTTCGTTGAGTGGGCTCATCTCAATATAGTGAAAACAGTATAAGTATTATTATCAACTTTTCTTTGTCGCAAAGCAGGTGCGTTGCCAACAACTAACATGTTAACTTCAAAATCGAATTGAACAATTATTTGTGTACCTAAACAAAACAGACACACGATTCTATTCAAAATTAATGTGTGACACATAAACGTCGTAATTGGACAATTACTGTAAACCTGCGGTGGCATGTGTACCAGTACATATAAACGAAATGTGGTAATTATCGTAGTCACGCAAACGACTAATTATTATATGTACACGCACAACGTTAGCAAAACCACTGTCATTTGCGCGCCATCTTGATTCCTACTCATATTTTATGCCGTCAAGTGTAATAGAAACATTTTAAATTAGCTTTTGTCCAACTTTAGTTACCTATATATCCTCTGGGATTGAGCAAAAATGTCTTTTGTTGTTTTTTCTCTTAACGTTGTCGCTAAATGGCTGTTGTGGCTCTTAAGCTCATTGATTATCGGGGTTTAAAGAATAAAAAGCAAAAATTCCATCCATTGTACCCGTGCTAATGAGCGCGACAACTTCCTCTAAGTAAAAAGGATCCTGGAAACCGCTGGAGAGACACTGTTTTACTTTGTTCTACTACTGGACGAAGCACAAACAAAGTCAAATTAAATCGTTGCTGTAATAACTTTCAATCGTTAACAGTTTATTTTTAGATAGACAACCCAGTTTCCCGAATCTTAACGGATTCCGTCTTTTCCCTAGATACATACAGATATATCTAGGGAAAATAAACCCAACATTATTATACCCAAATATTCAGTTAATATTATTTATAATTTGACGTAACTTGAAACCCCTCAGGGTCTTTGGGTCTTTGGGTCTCGGACCTTTAGAAAGGCCGAAGCCAACTCGCAGAGACCCGTTAGATGCTTTTAATTAAATGAGGCACCAATCGACGACTATCCCAGTGTGCAAGTGATATTATGCAAGTCAACGACAACTCCCGGTTGGTGCAGGACTATATTTTTTATTATTATTATAAGCCTGTGGGTTCCCACGAAGAAAAGAACTGATGATTATTAATGTTTTCACCCCTATTGAGTCTGAAGGGATTTACATAGGTACATACTGTTAAAAGAGTTGGTCCAGAATCCCGAAAAGAACCTACGTTATTTTTTATTCTGAACAACTCAGAACTGGACACACTGTTGTAGCCGCAGGGTCGGCAAGTTACGAATGAAACGAGACCATCGTACATTATGTAAGTAGGAACCTATTTTTATAAAATTACGTTCCTCATTCTTCAAACCGGTACTACCTCTTTCGGCATAAAATAAACGAATATCTATATATATAAAATTCAAAGTCCTGACTGACTGATATATCAACGCTCAACCTAAACCGCTGGCCCTAGAGACATGAAATATGGGTGTGTTCTTTGTAAAGAGTAGTTATCAACTAAGAAAGGGTTTTTCGAAATTCCACCCCTAAGAGGATGAATGGGTGAAATTTCATGCGGGCGAAGTCGCGCGCAGAAGCTAGTTAGAGAAGAAGAAGAAGAAGCTAGACCACAAGGAAACAAGTCCTCGTTTGAAAATTATTATGATGGTGTATGCGTTCGAGCATCTGTTATTTCTAGAAACGAATTCAGGATTCCAGAAAATATTTATTTTGCTCTGAAATAATGAGAGAGGTAGCCAACGGAGATAGCTGTTAGGAACTCCTTGCTCACTGGAATTAAGCTGAGGATTGTCATCCAACATTACGCTTTTAGTTTTATTTTGTTCAGTATTATATCCCGCATAAGCTGTGAGATTAAAGTAGGGGAAATAGGTCACAGTGGAGCTCTTTAGATCAGCTTTTTGATATCGAACTCATTTCAGTATTAATGTTTTTGAGTTCATGGGTCTGTACATACATTATGTAAACAGACTCGTCCTTAAACCTTGTAGGTTCCTACATAATTCACCCATTAGACGTTACATGGAGGCTCATAAAAATGTTATGATTCATAATTTACGCACTTAAACTTTAGCAGAAAATATAATCTTTCAGGAGAGATTTTAAGCTTTTACTTGGAACTAATATAATAATTAATTGTATATTATTTCCAAATGGGCAATAATAATAATTTAATAATTTAAAATTTGATATTATATAAAATAATGGGGTCCGTAGTAAAACTATTAAGCAGTTCTTACCTAGGTTTAAGTTACCCTGTACCAGTTTGAGATCTAACGTAAAAGGTTTAAAGATGATAAAAATATATTGCACAGATTACATACATGCACAGATTACATCTCCACTTGTATAACAATAACCATTCTCATCGGTAAACTTTTACGACAATCGAGGATTGATAAAAATCTTTGTTATCCTTTTTTCTCAAAAAACTGCTTGGGGTTGCGAAAAACGCGTTTTTTGTTAAATTGTGTCAGGATAATGATAAGCAGTATCCTTCGCTCCACTATAAAAATGTACGATCACCAGTCCGTCTACAACACAACTAACATCACGCCATATTTCCTCGAAGGGTTGGGCAGCCTGCCTGCTAGCTTTTTCCCGCGGCTTCGCCCGCGTGGATGTCGTAAAATATCTGACGGGAACATACTAGCGGGATTAAAAAGTAACCTATAGGTTAATCCAGTTTATAAACTACCTGTGTGCCAAATATCATCCAAATCCGTTCAGCCGTTTTTGTGCAAACCGGAACATACATCCAAATAAACTGACTAAAATTCTAAAAACTGTATTTTCGGCATCATACTCCAATATTTAATGTAAGGTTTGACTTCGTTACTATTTTACTTCGTCCGCGTAGAGTATAAATTCTTTTTTTCTAGATAATTATGAATTATTATAATAATAACATTTAGTTTTTGTTTCATCGCGATCGCTTCATTCTATGAAAAGTTAGAAACGGTACACGTGTACTTATATTATTTTTACTTGAATACAAAATTTTGCGAATGAACAACTTCAATACAAAACTTTATCCCCATTTTCACCCCCTTGTGTTGTGGGTTGAAATTAAAAAAAACAACGAGTTACGTTGTGTTAGTTTCCAACAATAAGCCGAAATATTAGTGCTTTTAAGTTAAAAAATAAAGAACTTTAATTAAAAACAAAATTTTATCCCCTTTTTCATCCCCTTAAGGGTTGAAATTCTAACAACACCGATGCGTTAGCTTCCAACCATAAGCCTAGATAATAAATTTAGTAATTTTACTTCGTAAATTAAGGACTTAGGTACCATACACAACTTCATCCCCCTTTTTAACCCTTTGGGGAATTGTCAAAAACGCTGAGACACGTATAAATTAATTTTCAATCGTCAGTTTAAACACAAAATTTGAAAATCCTCACTTCAAAACTTGTGGACTTTCATATTAATTTCCATCCCCTATTTTACCCCTTTAGGGGTGGAATTTCCAAAAAACCCTTTTTTAATGGATATTTACTCTTCATAAAGAACACACCCTACAAGTTTCATGTTTTTAAGGTACTGACACACATGCTCATTACTAGCATGCTCAAACCAATCGGAGCACGCGAAAATCAAAGTCACGTGAGTTTCGCGTGGTCCGATTGGTTTGAGCATGCTAGTAATGAGCATGTGTGTCAGTACCTTTAGGACCAGCAGTTTGAGCTGTGTGTTGATATATCACCCAGTCAGTTAGGTCACCATTTTATATATTATATAGGTAGACAGAAGATAGATAGTACTCCCACATTTCGCCAGATAAGTGTAAGTCGCATGTAAGGGAACAAACCTATTGCCATCAACCGGGCACAAGTCCAGGCTCCGGGATACTACTGAGAAATTCCAGACAGAAAAACCCAACACTTTGCCCCATCCGGGAATCGAACCCAGGACCTCAGGCTCAGCAGTAGCACTTTCGACCAATAGACCAACGAGGCAGTCTACTAATTGGATTGATTATGACAATTTATAATTAAACCGACCAATGTGGCCGTTTGATAAAATAACTTGTCAATGCTCTATCTGCATAAGTAAAATCAATACTTTCACAACTCATTATTTCTTAAACTAAGCCATTGATTTTGTTCATTCACTTCCATAGTTGAGTTGAGTGCGAACTTATTCTGTTCCGTACAACGAGCTTTGCTACGGAAATGCAGTGCACTTTGAGAGAAGCTCGACTTATAAATTATTCAAGTAGTGAGACACTTCAAATATAGCACAGCCGCCGCGCGTTATTTTGAGAACAACGACTGCTCTGCCGACGCGGCGACGTGGCGTTCGACGCGGCCGCGCCGCTTGACCTCCTTCTGACCTTAGATTGTGACAATGCTTCGTTTCAATGTACCCAACATTCACTCCCGACTTCGATTACTATTCAAACTATTTATTCAAAAGGGCTGTCACTCAATTCCCTCGTCTTTTTCCCTTCCTGAAGTTGTTTTAGATCAACTGACTGTTCAACCAAGTACTTAACATCGGATACTTTTCCTTTAAAATAACTCAAAGGATGAGTTTTGTCAGGAAGTAAGATAATGCAAGAGAATATAATTATGATCTTACTTTTGTAATTTATTGCCCCATATACCAGTTTATAGCTGTGCAAAGACGTCGCTTTATGGTAATTACTTTCTACACGTTCAAAGCTCTCCAAAGGGGTCACGTATGGATTTTTTGATCCCGTTAGTTCCCAATGAGGGCCGCAATCATATTTTGATTATAAGAGTATCTTTACATAAGTCAAAAAGCGATAGATGTTGATAATAATATATTGTGGTGGCTGGCTTTTTTCCTCGCCTTTTTTATAAGAATGCGTAAATATTTTCTTAAAAGCTTGAGGCTTATCGTAAAGTGTAAGAAAGACCCTCACGCCTCAAGCTTTTAAGATAATATTAAAGTTCTATGTTTATTTAGTTCTTTTGAGCTCACCCATTAGTGGCCAAATCAAAACAACTGTGCGGATTTTCAAAATTCTTTTATTATTTGAAATTTAGTAACTAGAAGAGTAAATAGTATGACAAAAATCACAGAATTTACAGGGGTGTTCCCAAATTGGCACAATGGCCTTTTATGAGTGAAAATAAATGAATCACGATTTTTCAATACACAGGGTTTTCTTGCACTTCTTGCGACTCCAACGGTCTCTGATATACGGCACACAGCAATTCGCACTCGTTTTGAAAGCTTTTCAGGGACCTGATCAACCCTAGCTAACTGGGAACTTGCAATAGTGGACAAAGACATATGTTAACGAGGTAGTTTGTGATAGCCTGACATTTTGAGTATCCTCAAAAACGTTTTCATCTCCGTAGCAGTGACAATGAAGTTGTGCCGATTATTTTGAGTGCCATACAAGTTGCTAAGCTCAGCAATCATTGTAAAACTTCTTCGTCAAAAAGCTTTTCATATATTCTAATGTCTCATATCTAAATGCGTATATATATAAAATTGTGTGTCTCTGCTATCAACCGCTGGGAAATACCCTCTTTTGGAACTAACCCTCGGTGCAGCAGCCAGATCATCCTGAACTTTAGTACGGGTTATCATAATTGAATGCGTATAAAAAAAATGTGTCTCTGCTTTCGACCACTGAGGAGTTTTCTCGTCTGGAGCAAATCCTCGGTGCAGCAGCCAGGTCATGGTGGACTTTAAAACGGATTATCGCAATAAAAAGCGTATATAAAATTTTGTGGCTGTACTATCGACTGCTCAGGAGTTTCCTCTACTGGAACCAAACCTGGATGCAGCAGCCAGATCATGGTGAACTTTAAAACGGACTATTATAATTAAATGCACATAAATTTAAAAAAATGTGTCTGTGCTGTTGACCACTCAGGAGTTCCCTCTTCTGGAGCCAATTCTGAGTGCAGCAGCCAGGTCATGGTGGACTTTAGAACGGACTATCATAATAAAATGTATATAGGAGTTCCTTCGTTTGGAGCCAATCCGGCGTGTAGAATCATGTCATGCATCATAAAAATGCATCGTCTTCGAACATAGAGGAATTATTTTAAAGTGGAAGTGGTTTTAATTTAACTTGCAAGATTTGACCAATACATAATAACTAACTAACAAGACAGTAAAATAACAGCTTTTAAAAAAAACATTGCGTTAATATTTTTATAAACAAGTAATGTTTAAGTCCACCAATAATACAGGCAATGCACATTTAGATTTTCAACGCAATATACCCTACATCCGTAATTTTTTTTTTACATGCTTTCCTGAAACCTTTTCCTTCTCTACATCTTCATCATCGTATAGATATCATTTCAGTACCCATATGTTGTGTATAAAAAGCTTGAAAGGCCGATGAGGGCGGCATGTTCCACATGGGAGCCATAGGCTGACGCCGCGGGCTGGGACCCGCTATTTGAATAACGTTTGTCGCTACGGATACAACTCAATATTTTCAAAGCCAGAAAGGCTTTCATTGCGACCTATACAAAGAATTTTTTTTTTGAAGCCACGTCCTCTGAAATTAAATATGTATCATTTTAATTGTCGAAAGTATTGCCAAATAAAATATTTATTGCGATCATGATTTTCATTTTCATAAATACTTGAATACAAATAATATTTTTGCGCCTGTATTCGTACACGGTACTCTTGGTAGGTACGGTAGTATTGATCTCTTCTCAATTCTGATAAATCACTCAAGTCTTTAGTTGCAAATAGTTTAAAGTATTTAATTTGCAACTAATCAAATGGCTTTGAACTAGTTTTAGGTAAGTAATGCATGAGGTGCTGTATAATCTTTGAAAAATTAAATGTCGATGGTGGTCTAAACACTCGAGCATCGCGTGAGTAGTGTATAATTGGGGTATCTGGATCACTTCGCTTCGTGATCCAGATCACCCCAATTATACATCAGTAACTAGCTTGTTACCATCTATTCAGAACGGATTCTCAAAATCCAGACTGGAACAAATACTTTATGTTCCATGCGGGAATCGAACCCGCGACACTTGGCACATTTACAAATAACAGTATCTGTTTAATTTAACCTACTATATACATTGTCATGTAGCGAGACAAGCTCTTAACCAATGCACCAATCGTGTCGTCAAAGATGAGGTTAAATATTGGATCACTTTATGAGCTATGCTCACTTGATCATCGTGTTATTTCCTCATGGTAATAAAAGGGGTTGTGACTTGGTAAATTGAAAAAAAAACATCAATTTAATTAAAAATACCTTTATTCTCAATCCACAGTTTTAAACATGTAATATTTTTTAAAGCACAAACATTTGAATGAAACACACAGCTTAATATTTTACTAGACTTTCCATAATCATCAAATAATGTTTGAAAACTAGGACAGTTTTTATTTTCTAAATTATATATTTTGTCGTGTTTTACAATGTTTCTTAACCACAAAACTTTTTCACAGCCTTTAACATAAATGATTTTATCTTTCAAATAGGGTACAATGTATTGGTGTAAGTTTAAGTATGGTATATAACCCTCTTTCCAGAAAATGTTTCTGTTTCTCTCTATCCAACTTACTTGCAACCTTTCTTTTTTTGTAAGATCGTAAAATGGGTATGGTGGTTTGATTAACAATACCATAATTCGATTGTTGCATGCGATTGCTATTTCTTTGACAATAAACTCGTTATTTTCCATCTTAAACCCTTGCACATCGACTATAGCGTTCATGATAATTTCCTTACAATACTACTCAGAGGTTTATATTCAATCAGGCGATCGTTGATAATTAGACAATAAGCAGATGTATTTTCTGGAATATCTTCAGAACTTTCTATTTCAATTCTCACATCTATAGCCCCAGTCTTCAAAGCCTCGTTCTGTCTTGAGCAATCAATTACAAACAAAGGAGCCTTTTCCTTAAATTCAAGCAGATCGAGCATCGGTTCACACCGAGTGTTATAATAAGACTGACGAAATTTTGTGTACAATTCATATAATATACAATACTTATCTTCAGAAAACTTTGAATTAACGGATTCGTATGGATAATAATGAGAATTTAAGAAAAGAGTAACATTAGTTAATTTACCATGGTCAAATATTGAACTGTCTCTAGATTTCATGTTCTTTCTATTTGTCTGTAACCCTAAGATCACATACCTCGGTTTCTCGAGTTGTGAAGCAGTCTTAACAACCCAGGAATGTTTTGTAGTTTTAGGTAATAAAGGGTATTCATACAAGTCCCAGTTTCTAAAAGCTATTTGAATAGGGCGATCTTTTTCTAAATGTTTTAGTAAAGTTAATCTTTCCCGATCTGAAACTTTTATATGAGGCACGCGCCATTGCAATCTCTCTATATTTATTTCAATCGAGTCATTATTATCAAGGTTAACACTATTAAGATTGGAACTACTTCTGTTAAGTATAAGTTCATGTTTACAGTTTATGATAATTTTATCATAATCTTCCGCAAATCCCAAAACTTTATTCAGGGGTAAAAGAGCGCTAAATAAGCCATCATTATCTTTAACCCCATTTATATTCCACCCCCAAACACCAGCAGCTTTGCTTTCACCCTCACTCATAGACACATATGATTTTAGAGTTATAGTAATTCCTGCATTTTTTATTCGGTCTATCTCAACACCGTTAATTTCATATCGAATGTCTTGAAATAGAAACGATATAGGATTATTAGTGAAATTAACAACCTTTCGCGTAAGTTTTCCTGATGCATCTTTAGAAGACACAGTGGCTCGACCTTCAACGTAAATGTAGCTGGCTGAGGGTAATATATACATATCTTGCTGATTTATGGGTATTCGTATTTCATCATTTTCTTTAAAACTGTTGCTGTATGGATTATAAGTATGATATTCGTAACTCACAATAGAGTTATCGAATTTCGGTGAATCGTTTATGTCAAGAATACTCATAATTTAAATCCCAAGGCTTGAAGAAATAACTTATTCTCTTTAGTGATTTTTTTTATACTTCGTGTATGTCCGCGTCTTCTGGCGATACGAGAACGAGTAAAGTTATTCACTTTGGCGCCTGATTTTATATTATTATACACTATCATTTTTCGGCTATAACCTAACTGACATTCGACTCTTGTAACAGACAATGTTAAAGTGTTGACTTATGAGTAAGACATCTTTTTTAAAGTAATTATTTAAAAAGCCTGCTTTTTCCAAAACTCTTTAAGAAATTTTATGCATAAATGTCCACAATTAAATAAGTTATTATTTTGAAAATTATTATAGTTATAATGGATGTCGTCAGAACCCACATAACGAATAAATTCTATTGGCGGTTTTAGGTTTCCGTAACTATCGAAGTATTCAACATATTTATTTAAAATTACATAGGCTACCCAATGTGTACCAGAATTTTTCGAATTATCTAAATTAATGATTCCACACTCCCGGGAAAACGGAGATCTTGGTAACATATCTCTCATATACACTCCACGAAAATATGGAATGTTTTCCGTAAAATTTATGATATCTATATTAGTAAGAGCACGATTGGGTAGCCTACGAATTAGTTTTTTTTTTTCAAATTTACTAATCGAAGTTCATTCTTGTAACGGTTTAGCCACAATCCGTTCCCAATACATACACCTTTCACTTTCCTATGACGTTGTTCCATTTGTTCCAAACGCTTTTTTGCAACCTTATACTCGTTGATAGTTTTGATGATTCCAGCAATTCCACTTGTTATACTTCCGGCAGCAGATAAGCCAGCAAATATAGGAATTAAAGGTAAAACACCACCGGACTTAGGAATGGGTATGATACGGGGGAGCTTTGCAGATGAATCACGAGTTAACTCCTTAGCAGCAGCGTATGCCAATTCTATCAGTTTTTTCTTACACTTTGGCTTTAATTTTTTTACGCATTTTTTCGTGTGGGTGATTATATTTTTAAAGTTTTTTTTGAGACCACATCCAGTACTCACTTTTGATAGCATTACATTGTTAACCAATTTAGCAGCAAGTTTTTCTCCTCTGCTTGCATCAGACGACAGAGCACGCTTTTTCGCCATTTTTAGTAATATTATATCTGCTTTGTGACGATCTTTCAAACTTTTGGAATTATTATACGCGATATCGTGATGTTTGCAATATTCATCTAATTTATTCACACCTTTATCACCACGAGCCAATCTTTCATGTAATTTAGTTCCAGGACCACAATAATTATATCCCGGTAAATGGAGCTCAAATGGTAAATTATTAATAAAACTGTTCACAAGTCCTTCTCCTTTCATGTATGCAAACAGAATAGAACCTTTAACGAAGATCGTGACATTATATTCATGAAGCCCTCACAAAACATTTGTATCATCAATCCAACTATTTTCTGATGGTGGTAACCCCAACCATTTCACGAAAACTTTTCTGCCTTTTCGCTTCAAAACTTTTTCAACAAGGTAAATATCAGGATGTTTAGTAATTTGTAATTCTTGATCATAAAATGCTCCTAAAATAGGCTGCTGTTTACTGTCTTGTAATAAATATGTAACAGGATTTGTATTTTTAACTTTACTGATCTTAAATATCTCTGTCGACCAATTAGGAGTATAGCCTTTTTCAAAACAACCTTTATGTTTACTTATTCGAACAAAATCACCCGTCTTGAACTTATGACGTTTTGATTTCATTTGTTGTCGATTAAAGTATAAATTTAGTAGTTTAGTTTTATTGCTATGATTGACTTGAGCTGGTGGTAAACCAATTGTTGTATGTATTGTTTGATTATATCTATTAATTATTTTAGCGAGTGTTCCATCTATCCATTTATAATTCCCCTTTAAACTAAATTCCTTGTATAGCTTACTCTTTATCGTCCTTATTAGTCGTTCTACAATCGAGGCCTTTTTGGTTGAACATGTGCTATAGTGATTGATAGAATTATTTTTTATAATTTTTTTAAAACTTTTATTGTAAAATTCTGTTCCTAGATCTGTTTGCAAGTTTCTAGGGATGCGTTTTTCACTCAATATCGTATTGAAAGCCTGAGATACACATTCTTTATTTTTTTGTTTAAGTGGAATAGCCCAAGCATACTTAGAGAATCCATCGATAACAACTAAAATATATTTGCAGTTAGCGTTGAATTTTGAAATACTTTGCATATCCATTAAATCGGCTTGCCAAAGATCATCAATATCTTTTAATATTACATGTCTTCGAGGGAAATTGATTCTTGCACTTCTATGAATTTCGTTTATAATATCTCTTTTCACTTTACTCATTCTTAAACAGTCACTTCTGAATTACAAAAATATACTAAACAGCAATTCACACAATGAGTCCTTTTATTCTTTTATTATGCCAACTTCTTTTAATTCTTCAATAATTGATAAGATTTCATTGTCAGCATTAGTATTACCTGCAGTTTTAGATGCGATCAAAAGTTTAAGCCTGTCTACTAATTCATTAGGATCATCCCAATAAACAAGTTCAGTATTTGTTTTATATTTTTTAAGATATGGTAGACCGGCACCTCGCTTTTGCTTAGATTTAATTTCTGTAGATTCTTGTAAGCGTTTACTAAACTCCGAAAATAACGGCTTGATTACTTGAGAATATTTTAAACCTTTATCTCCTTTAATTTGACCTGCAGAGTCGAAGTCTCTTTTATGAGCATTGGTTGCGACAAGTATTTCCTTGTACACTAGCTTATCTTTTAAATTGACTGTCGATAAATCAGGCTTTTTGCGCAGTAATAATTCTTTGAGACCTGGTGTTATTTTATACTGTTTATTAGCTATGCAAATATTATATACTTTACCAGAGTTCTCATAAGTGGTAGAAAAATTTACTATTGTATTTCCGATCATATGCTTATTATTCTCGCTACGTACTCCAAACGGTATGTTCATATCATCATAAATTTCATAGATATCTTCTTTTTTCAAGGAGACATTATTAACATTTTCTGATTCAGACGAGTTACCTTCTTCTTCGTCTTCTAAATTAAATCCATCTAAAGAGTTTGATTCACCAGAAGATTCATGTTTGTACATATCAGAAGATTGATGTTGTAAAAATATTTTTGCATCCTTATTAGTCTTTTGAGTTTGGTCAGTTTGTTTGTTAGCTACCATCGCATTGAGAGGATCTGCGAGAGGCTTAAAAAAATACTTCAGATGAGTGTTGGTATTAAACTCCTCATCTTTCATTTGTTTAATTTTATTTTTTATAGCATCTGCAGACTTTATTAATTGATCTGTAATTTTGTGATCCATTATACGACTTATACTTAACAGTATTTACGTGCAAATGATAATCTTTTTTGCATTCTGAATTTATATAATCGTCACTCAAAATGTATAAAGTTGTCAAAAGATTGTCTATATCTTCCTTTGTTTAATTCACAATCCTTATTAATAATCAAAAAATCATAGGGGTGCAACCAGATCTTCGAACACAGATCTTTGAACTTAGACCAGTCCATATCAGAACTAACATGTTCATCGTATATATGCTTTAGGTTAACCTCATCTTGCTTGAAAATTATCAAAAAGTTAACATTGTCACGTAATAACTGCTTTGGTATTTTTGAATACGTTTGAGACAAATAGAAACAATCTATATCTCTATGTCTACCCATTGTGAAATAATTTCGTATATTAATTTGCTTTTCACAAACCACATCATCAAAAATAATAACAGAATTTTGTAATGCATCGTTAGGATGAATGACATCATCGTCAAAATTAAATGTAAAAAGTTTTACTTCTGGAACTCTTTCCAAGATCAGTTTTAGAAACCTATATTTTGGTTGAAAGCTGGTCTTGGAATACAAGTAAACATTTTTAAACTTTAACCCGTTTTCATGTAGTAACAAACTAATCATAACGTTCGTTTTTCCGCAGTTTGAGGGACCACATATTATGCATCTTATATTATTCGGTAAAAGTACACTATGCTTACAGCGCGGCTTATTTTCTTTTACCTCAATATTTTTAACTTCTAACGATACTGGTTGCTTGACCCACTTCATAGTTGTATCTGCTAGAAAAATCAAATGTACTTGTATTTATAATGCATTCCAGGGGGGGTGTATCTTTAAGTATAAGTAGGTAGTTATCTAAATAATCACATCATAATAATTACGTTTTAATAACTTTACAAATAAATAAAATGATTGTAATATAACTACTTTTTGTAAATGCTGTAATGTATAACTGTTTTTTGTCCCAAATAAATAAAATAAAAATGTTTTAATAGTAGGACATAATTGTACTATGAGATATAAATAAAACAAACACTTCATTGAGTTTCTCATAAATATTTATTGATTAACAATGCTATTTTAATCTTATAATATAAACTTTACTGCATAAACTATAACATACTTATGAAATAGAAATTATTCAGGAGTTAATAAATTATTATAAACAAGTCATAGTATTAGAATAGTGTATCACAATGCCCCCAAGGTAGTGTGTCAATCTGATTAGTAAGTATTTGTCTTTTATCATCATTGCTATCTAAAACTACTTTATTAACTTGTTGTGAATATAAGAGATGTTTAATAGATTTTATCATGTTCATTTTATGTTTGATCACTTTATTATCAACCAATGTTTCATAATAGTCTAACATTTTAAGATGATTGGTTACGGGCTTGGTTACACCTTTCGCTTTTTTTATCGTAGTTTTTACGCTTTTTAGACAGTATAGCTTTGCTCTTAAACCAACAAATTCGGTAATAATTGATCCACCAAGTTCATCTTTAAATAATCCTGGAATACTGGCATTTATTTTTGGTATTCCAAACGGATTGTCTTTTTCAAAGTTACTCGTATCAAAACGTGAAATATCAGTTTTTAGATCTTTGTAAAAGTCTTCTGTATTTATCAAGTACAAGAGACTATCGGTATCTGTGTAACAGAGATTTACATCGTCACCATATTTATTTTTAATATAACTATAATGAAAATTATATAAATGTTGTTTAGCAAATTCAAGCACTGTGAATCCAATGTAAATTGGTTTATCTAATGTTACTTTTTCAGGACTTAATTGGGCAGCTACAAAATTTTCAGAAAATATAGAAATACTCTTCAAATTGGGTCTTGAAATTATTTTTTCCGCACCAATGCACTTGTTTGTAGTATTACTTGAATCTTTCCATTTTGTGATTAATTTCACGTCTACTTGCTTTCGTTTATTTTCTATAGTTTTACCGAATACGGAATTGTTTAGAAGTTTAAAAAAATCTCTCTCAAAGGTCGATTTAGAAGCCTGTCGTAAACAAGTATTTAAGTTAATGTACTTTCGAAGAAATGATTCTTGTCTAAATTTGAGTATACGATGAGTTTTCTTTAAAATTAGACCATTATGTAAACATTCTTTTAAATTAACGAAATGAATGACATACTTGAATTTATCATATAAATTAGCTATTAGTTTCACAGATTTTCCGTTTGGAGGAATAAACTTTTCACATGCGAAAGGTAAATCCTTATGAACGTTATGTAGATAATCTGGGTACTCTAAGTCTACTTCTAAAATATATCCATATTCACCATCATTCGGAATTTTCATTACATCGAAATTTAAGAGATCACTCTGGCTTAAGAAAATAAATTCTGATACTGGCATTTTTCTTGTCATTGCGTAACCATATAAATTATTGCAGTCTAAATAAATTATGTAGCTAGATGGTTTTGTGTCATCAAAATGTGGAACATACTTATTGTTAGCCTTAGCATGACGAACAGAACATTGGGCTAATCCACCGCGTATACCCTTCTCCAGCAGTTGGTATATTTCCAAATCACTTATTAACTCAAGTCGAACGCCAGTATATAATAGCATGGCGTCCCAGCTTAAGCTAGGAGCAGATATATAATACGCTGGATCAAGAGAGTAATGTTGTAAACTTGCATTTCTAAAATTTTCAAAAATATCGCTCAATAATAACACATCGCATTTTAAGTACAAATCTGTGTATTCCCCCAGTGAATGTATATTAAAAGCTTGCCATATAACTTGTGCATGTTTGTAATCATCATCGGAAATATGCTCTAATTTAATTGAATTATAAAAACATTCCTTGGGAGGCAATTGCTTATCCTCGTACTTTGACCATGAATCCATATAGTCATATGGATAAACACCTTTATGTTTCAATAAATGCAAAGTCTCCTTATCGGTAACTATACTTGATAGATTGATAAAATCTTCAAGATCCAAGCTTTTACTTAATTCATCTAGACTTGAACTTAGGAACTGATATGAATCAATGAACTTCATTTGAATAGGGCGTGCTGTATTTCTCAGTTGAATAAACTTAGTTATAGATGTGTATTTTTCTTTAGACTTTGGGGTTATCTTAATATGACCTTTATATTTTGCTAATTCTTTTATGAATAAATGGCTGTCATAACCTGCTAAATTATGAAAAACAATAGGTACAAATGGACATATTTTGTATTTCAAATTACACATGGAATGAGCTGCGCCTCTGTATTCGGATGTAACGTGATCATGATCTCGAACTTTATCTCCAAATAATAATTCTTTGCATATATAACATTCGGTAGCGTTTTCAAAATTAGTTTTTTGTTCATTAGTTAGTGCTTTCATTGGTTTTACTTCGGATAATATAGTATTTATCCAAGTTACATCTTTAATTAACCAATTGATAAAAGTTTCAACGCAATCAGGACCTCTATAAGTAACAAATTTGTTTATACTTGGATCGTATGAGCAACATACATAATATGCAAAACATGTCGGAACATGTAATTTATACTTTTGTGTGCTATGGTTCTCAGTATTTTGTTCAGAATAATTTTGTAACATACTTTCAAAGTCAGCATAGATTATAAAATTAATTTTTTGCTGTCGCTCATAATTTTTAAATTGTATCATGCTATTTTTTTCGGGTAGTATTGTGAGCACATTACAACAGTGATGGGTACTATATTTCAATTCACTCGAGAAAAATTGCAAACATGAATCACAAAAGTGAATTTTACCTTTGTGATGACTAATTTGATGTCGAACTAGTCGCACAAGATTTTTAATCAGACAATAATGGCCTTTGCCATAACGCTCAATGTAAAGTAAGTTAATGTGATGTTTTTTCTTAGCATTCGTTAAATATAGAGGACCAGTTATGGTATATTTACTGTCTAATCCATAAATATTAATACTAATGCTAGTATTGTATTTCTCAAATAACTTTATATCATTCATAGACGGTGGAAATGACATACCCTGTGTATTCAGAACTGTTGAATAGTGTGGGTAGGAAGAAATTCTACATGCATTAT
This sequence comes from Mesoligia furuncula, assembly GCA_916614155.1. Classification (NCBI taxonomy): domain Eukaryota; kingdom Metazoa; phylum Arthropoda; class Insecta; order Lepidoptera; family Noctuidae; genus Mesoligia; species Mesoligia furuncula. Next base: position 14,935,843 of record OU744796.1, read on the forward strand.
ATTTAATAGGATGTAACGCAGCAACAATGCTCCACAAAAAACAGTGATCATCATTATTCTGAATATTTAAACAGCATTTTTTATTTTTTATTACTGGCGGTAATTCTATAAAGGTTCCTCCTCTCATCGGATTGTATTTATTTATATTAACTTCTAAATGGCTTAGTGTAAAAAAGGACCAACCAGAGTCGCGCTGTTCAAACTCGGTTAGTTTACTCTTAAACACTTCTATAGTTTTCTTGTAAAAATCATTTAGATCAAAGCTTTTATAAATTACTATGAATTTTGTGTTAAAAGATTTCAGTAATTGCTCATTAGTTTTTGTTAATAAGAAGTAAGCAAATAATTCCAAATTGATTTTTAAACAATTATGTTTTTCTAACGATATTTCAATAAGTTTTATAATATCATTTTGAGACTCGATCAAGAACGTTTCAGGTGTAAGATAATCTATTTCCTGAGCAGGACTTAAGCGATATGTAACAATTCGGTTTTTAAAAGCAGTCGCTATTATTTTAATATTATCAAATTCAGTTCTCAATAAACAGTTTGATTTGTGTAAGTTAGTTCTCATATGATAATTAAATTTATGTTTCGGTATTTCAATATAGCATTTATCACATTTCATTATTTCATAGGTGGATGCAATGTTCGATGGTTCAACTGAAAAAAACAAGAAACGACATAGTTGACATTTTATTTAGATGAAATCTTAAAAACTATTTCAAGTACAGTAAATTAATAATAAACTTACTATTAGGTATTTCCATTAATTAAACATAAGATTACAATGATTAAACTATAGGTACCTATTATGTTAAGTAACTTTAGAAAAATATTAGGAAACAATCAAGTTAATAATAATTATTACTAATAAATGTTTTAGGTATTCCATTAAACTCCTTACGAGTGGCGCTAATAAATTTAGTTAAGTGCACCCATGCCTCAGTGTCTACATCTGTTTGGTTTTTTACTGTAATTACAGAATGTTGCCATCTATTAATCGGCAACACTTTATCTATATCGTCGCATTTGTAAACTTTTACCTCCACATAGTGTGTGCCAGTTTTAGCAGTGTGCGCCTGCCTGCTATAGCCGTTCGCAATCCTACTGCTAATATAGGAATAGATAGGCGTTTTTTTACCCCTTGGTGCTGATGAAGTGCTAGGCTGGTATTCATCCTCACTGTCGTCGCTTCCGAATAAATCAGCAGCTGTGGGCAGGTCCGGCAACTTTACGGGGTTTATTCGTGGTTTCTTATTGTATTTAGATGGCTTGAGTGTTGATGGACCCGCGGTTGGCATTCTGCTTCGCTTTTTCTTAGGTGGCACCTCAACCGAAACGGTCTCAGGAACCGTCACGCTTGGAGAGTCGTCCTCTGATAGGAAGAGGTCGTCTGCTAGCTGGGATGTCTTGGACCTGAAATTATAAAAATATTTGATTAGACATAGTAATATTATGTATGTAACTTATATGACTTATTGATATTTAATAAGATAAATAATATCAACACAATGGACTCGGGCTTGGTACAAAAAATAATGCAACTGCGATCTATTTCGTACAAACGCTCCCAGCTGCCTAGGTCCCCAAGGTATACAGGTAAGTACCTACTATAAAAAAAACACTTACATTTTTTTGCAGATAAATCCGATGATTCCTCACAGTTTAGAACCTTGCGTTGATCTTCCTTCGAAGGATGAGGGCACAATAGTGCTCCACAATTTCAATCGATGATTTAAATACCTTTCCATAATGCATTGATGCATACCCGAAAATGGTAAACGCAAACACCACAACAAAATATTGCATTGATAAACTAAATTAATATACTAATCAAATAGCCCGGTGTTACCTTCTGATTTTATTAATTTAGTACATATTAATTATGATTTAATTATACAGTAATTATGGTGTGTAAATATATATATATATATATACATATATGACGTCACGCAAAAGATTAAGTTAGAAGTAACAACGAACAAAAATCAGAAATCTTATATTAGAAAAAATATTACTTAGTTGCTCTAAAAAATGCTTAGGCTAGTAAATGCCTCTATCCATATGATAACCCACATATCCAGACTTCACTTGACTTATTTTTATTCATGTTTGTTATCATCGGGTAAGTAGTGCATGAGCATAATAGGACAAACAGACATTCCAACTTAATGCCTTACTTAGCAGGAATGTAACGTAAACAATGCAGATCTCAAATCATTGCCAAGGCCACTGATGTCGCAATCAATGTGGGGGCCACCTACTGAGCTCAAACAATATAAAATATCAAAGAAGTACCATCGACATACAAAAAATTGCAAGGGGGTTAAATTTCATCTACGTAAGCATTTTTAGGTAGTAGAAGAAATAACCGCAACGAAATTATTATTTTCAACCTTATGAGCACTATTTTTTTTATGTAATTTTTATATAAATCGCTCACACTTATTCGAAACAACATTCGTTTTTCAAAACTGCAGTCTTCAATACGTACTTACTCGCGCTGTCTACAATGTCGGTAAGTTACCTTTTTATTAAAATTATTTTTGTACCTAAACATTAATACCTACCGTACAACATTCAAAGTATGTATTATTTTTAATCATAATATTTTATAATTTCAGGATTCGGAAGAGCTATTTAACTTCATACCTTTAGAAAAAGGTCCTGCTCAAATACACTCGTTAAATCAAAAATATTTGGGTCTTGCTGAAACATCTCGCAAAATATCAAAAAATAAACGGATGGCATATTCTTACATAAAAAAACCTGTTACAAGACCTTCGAAAATCATAAGAATACAAATTATCGATGCAGAAAATTTCGAGCAGAAGGACAGTTCAATCTGTAATCATTATTGTGAAGCAGAGGTTTGTGTCCAACACGTCGTTAAAAGCATTTTAATGGATGACATAATGACTAGCACTAAGGAATTAATTAATAAAATTCAGGAAAACATGGAGAACTCCTAATTAATATACCTGAACATATTGTTTTAATGTAGGTAGTTAGCGTGTTAACCTATCAAATGTTGTTACTTAAATAAAAATCATGACTATCTGTTTGAAACTATGTTAGTAAGTGTGGCTAAATATGTTGTACCTATGTGGTTAGTATGTAAGCTAATCAAATATTATAAATGAAAATGGTGTCGTGGCTATATTATAACTGGGGAGAGAACTGAGAACATAAGCTTTATGTTGTAACCCTTCCTGTTTTATTGAAAGTAATTAAAATAATGTTATAGTGTCTTACAATACACGGACTTGATAAATTGTACAAAGTGTATTTTGCTATTCTCCTATAAACGTAATTAAATTATATTTAAAATTGAATTGCAGTAAATAAATGCATATTTGTAACTATGAAATTGCTTTTTAATTAAATTCACTTTCATTTAAATGTAATGTGGAAAATAGGAACACAAATAGATTCATACACGTCTACACAAACGTAGACATACAATCATAAACACACATGTCATGTAATCTGAGTTCGCGATTTATTTGCCAAAAACAAATATAAAATAATGGAAAAAATTACTTTAATTAATACAATAAAGTTCAGTTTACGCTACAGCTTATAACTTTTTCAATAGTCGCTAGTCACTCTGAAATCAATTCAATTGTCATTGAAATAAAGTTGTTATTTGTTTAACTTTGAAATAGGGTGGGTGTGCAGCACTGCGCACTTTTACTAAAGGCACCTAAAGGTATCATCTGAACTTCACTTTGCGTTTTTGCTGGCGCATACCAATCTTATAATAAGTGGGGATCGATGGAGCGCCAGGGGTAATATAAAAATTGCATACTTTGATTTTGTGCAACCATACAATTCTTGCAAATGTAGCGCGAAGGCTGGATCGTTTTATAATTAAACTTTATTTATACTTAATCATTTGATGTCATCTGCAATGCATGATTTAGTGGAGCCTAGTAAGACATTTGTACAGTTATTTTGAAGTTCAAGAGCGCTACGGCTTTTGTAAGATTTAGCTTCAAAAGACATTCATTTAGTATTTAATTTAATACACACGTCTAATTATATAAAGTGAAAACAATTAGTGGATCTTTAGTCCATACTCGAATATCTCAGTCTAGATTACTTTCTGAATAGATGGTGAGAAGCTAGTTACTGATATATAATTGGGGTGATCTGGATCACGAAGCGAAGTGATCCAGATACCCCAATTATACACTACTCGCGTGACGTAACTATGGTGGTTTTAAATTTGATCTTGGTCCATCTACAAAACCAATAGAATCTGTTTTTCCTCCAGTTAACTTTTACGACTGCACAAAAAATAATCAAGCAATAATACCGTGAAGATTCGTGAAAACATTTCAGAAAATTAATACCTTTTAAATAAAATTGACGTTTGACTGTTCTAGTATGAAAAAACTGTCAATAATTCAAAATCTATTCTCAGAATAAGACTTATTCTAGGTATAAAAGTTTGGTGGAATGCGCCCTGAAAGGTATAAACTGTTATCAAAGGACACTTTAATCCATTTCACACAAATCTAAAGTACCTACCTATCTATAGATGCTCTAAAAAGTTACGCAAGTCAGATAACATTTGACATTCAACGAAACCATTCAATATTAAATGCGTTTTATTATTCTATCGTAACGTATAACATCGTATCTATTTTATACACGTAAAACGCACAACTTAAACACTAACATAATTTACAAATGTATGCAATAATAAGCTTTATTGAATTTTACGACTGTTTTAAATTTGCCAGACGTGAGTGCGATTCCATCGTTAAAAACCGGCCAAGTGCGTGTCGGGCCACGCACAGTGTAGGGTTCCGTAGTAGCCCGTTATCACAATGTAGTACGATTCTGTTGTCCTTTATTCTAAATACAAAAAAAAAACATATTTTGTTTTTCAATGCAAGTATTTACCCGTTATAAACAAGCAACTACTTCATCTTAGTCACTTTAAAGGATTAATGCTAAGGATTTTGTATTTGGTACAAAATTATCTAACACCCAAGTTCAACGAATATTACTGCTAAACTAATAAAGTTATCTTAACCGCTATACTTTTCCTTTAAAGTTCATGAAATGCACTATCATCGTGAATTTTTCCAAATTTTTCATGCCAGCAGTTTAGGTTTTAGAGGGGGAGGGGACGCCCTACTGGAGCAAAAATTTGCACTTTAAAGTTTAAATTTCGTAAATGGAGCATTAAATCGAAAAATAATTTTAGCAACCCCCAAGTCATTTTAGAAGACCTATTCAACGATACCCCAAACGATGGAGTACGCGACGAAAAAAATATTCATCCCCACTTCACATGTAGGGGAGCTACCCTAAAAAAAAATATTTTCCAAAATTTAATTTTACCACTTTGTCGGCGTAATTGATATACGCACTCCTACAAAATTACAGCTGTCTAGTACTAACGGTCTCTTAGCAAAACCTTGGACAGACAGATAGACGGACATGACGAAACTATAAGGGTTCCTTGTAGGAACTACGGAACCCTAAAAACAGAGGACGTATTTTATAAATTATATCAGAGAGCAGATACAATACCTTGGGTAGGTCAGTCACTTACAGTGCTATAAATGTTTGCGTCCCGTCCATAGAGCCTGGCTTTATTCAGTTACTATTATTTTATGCTTTTGTGTGAAAATTTAACGCCTATTATAATTTTAATTCATTCCATAAATCCAACAGTATATGTACGTTGGTTATAAAATTTGTAATTGAAACGGTAAAACGGTGTGTGTCACCCTGCCACTGGCTGACAGCGCATCATAAGGCAGTTATTTAATTTATATTTTTTGTGGAAAGCAGCAATTTTCGTTTTACAGACTTTTGTATAGCACATAACTTTTTAATTTATATTTTACGTGTGTCTGCCTATAAACGACAGCCAATCAATACATCAAAACTACTCTAATGCGGTACCAAAACCAAATCAGCAGCTATCTAAATAAATTCAACATTGTCAATATTGCAGATTATGATATTCAGCACAAACCTGCTATATTTATACATCTACCAGGCATTATACGCTGATATTGCAATAGTGATGGTACCTTCTTAGTTGCTTATATTCATATTACAACGGTTAAACTGCACAATATTGGGGCACATCCGGGAGACGAGGCCGAATCATCGCGCGGCCAAACGCCGCCAAGTGCGGAACAGTAGCGCGTCACACAGAATAATGACACAAAGGCTTTATTTTAAGAACCGCTATTATCTTCCCACTGCACAGCTTTCACGCCCTCAGGCTAAATTAAAATATCTTGCTAGAAATGAACTTGAAGTAAAGCTTTTCTATGACACTGTTTGTGAAATATTAAATGAAGTTACAAAGATGTATAAGATCGTAAAAGTTTTCTGTTTAGTACTTCCGCGAGGGTCGTCGAAGACTCTCAACTTTTGTTAAAGCCGAGCCTCGTAATTCTGCACTCAACTGTCATCTTTGTATTGTGATAATAAAGTCTATTGTGTTTTACGAAGTATATAACAGATAGATCACTTGGGCATGAACTTCTGGGTGTGTGCCGAACACTGTAATTTACTTTTAAAAGGTTCAAACTTCGTCACTTACATGTCCATTTACGACCTATAAAACGTCAAAACCCAGTGAAGTTTCGATACAAACAAATTACCCAGCCCACATTTGCAATGCGGGCAAAATGAAAATAAGTAATAACAATATTTTTATGTAGCGACGAGTACTTTATAGGCAATTTTTCTCAGCGAATTTTGTTTTGATGACACTGTCTGATATTTTATAAATGATGAGTCTATTTTTTAGTGTCACAATAAAATTAACAAGTTTAAGTTAAGGTTAAACTAAATACCTAGAGTATCACCATCATCATCATCATTTCAGCCGAAAGACGTCCACTGCTGGACATAGGCCTCCCCCAAGCACCTCCACTTCGACCGGTCCTGTGCTTCCCGCATCCAACGGGTTCCTGCGGCCTTCACAAGGTCATCGGTCCACCTTGTGGGAGGCCTTCCAACGCTACGTCTTCCGGTACGCGGTCGCCACTCCAGAACCTTTCGGCCCCATCGGCCATCTGAAGGCCAATTCTCGTAAAAAAAAAACGTTCACATTCAAGTCGCAGTGCCTCAAAAGTTCCAAAATGTCACAAAAGGTATTCTACTAAACCAAAAAAGTATGTCAAACGTAACGTTTACTGCAATGATATTGCGACTAGACCGAAAACAAAAAATGTACCAAAACGGTATTCTGCTAAAGTTTCGACATGACATTTAAAATATTATTGGTATTCCACTAAAAATAAAAATGTCAAAACTGACGTAAGCATGAGATTATTTGTACACCGGACTGTGACAAATAATTTTAGATTCTGCATAGTTAAAAGCGTATAAAATTTACATTTCCCGCCTAATTGTATCGATTTCAGTAAGATTCGATATAAACTCCACAGAATACGAATTGCTATAATGTCAAATAACGGAATTACAAGAAGTTAGTCAAAAGCAACATTTCACAAATCGGATTGGAGGCTTTGTGAAGAAATATTGTTATAATGGCAGATTTAGCCATTTATGAAAAATTTCTGGAGCACGCGCGGGTTACGACGACCCTTTTATATCGCCGACAAAATGCAGCTCTTCGGAAAATGGACATAGCGTTCGAAATGCCGGATCTCGAATTTGTTGGTATAGACAGGCTAAATAAGTGTGTGTCGCGACCTCATCCACGAGCCGTACATTAATTTGTACCCGCCGCGATGGCATAAGTACTAAACCCAAGGCAAGTAAAAGGATTGTTTTACACTGCCCTTCAAGATATAGGATTCTTCTAGTTTGAAGGGCAGGGGTCTTCTCAAATGTAATAGCCATTCCCAACCCCTATTGAATTAACACTGATGTTACCTAGGCTAAGTCTTTTGGTAAATAAATAATTACTTACTTACTTTCTTGTAAAAGTAGTGTTGTAACACTTTTAACTTATTGATTCTAGATAGACACTGTCATCTATTACTATAGAGATTTTGGGTACTCTATACCCCTGCCCTCGGTGAAATACATACAATCTTCTATTCACATTTTAGGTTTTCAATAGGTACACCTCTGCCTAACCCCTCAGGGATTTAAAGGTGTGATATTTACTTCAATTGTATTAAGTAGTACTTACCTATATAATAAAATATAAGAGAAACCTAGAAGAGGATACCTTAGTATACATTTTACTAAAATAAAACAATAGTGGTATGAAAAATACTTTAATAAATTAACAATTCTCATCTTAAATTATTAAAACACGAATATAAACATAATAGTTAATTAGGCTTTTTTTCATTCATTCATTTAGGTTTGCGACTAATTAGTGTTGATGGTAGCTGCGGAGCGGCAAACCATGTCTCCTGCTTTATAGAATCACCATCCACTTAAGACCCACTTGGAACAACTCCACCAGGCTGAAAAGGAAAATTTGTGGTTTTTAGTAAGTCAAATCATCATCATCATCTGTCTAGCCTTTTCCCAAATATGTACTATGTTGGGGTTCGCTTCCAGTCTAACCGGATGCAGCTGAATACCAGTATTTTACATGGAGCTACTGCCTATCTGACCTCCACAACCCAGTTAGTTACTGGGTAATAAACCCCTTGGTAAGATTGGTTGTCAGACTTTCAGGCTTCTGACTACCCCGTCATTGTTTAATTTGAGTACTATTATAATAATAAAATAATTGTTTCAGGTAGCGCAGGCTATCCCTTAAAAAATCAAATTTGAAGATACCACAAGTGGACACAGATCCCGATACCTTTTTCCCTTTATGCAAAGTTTTTGTGTTATTTAAATGTTATAATATAGTATGTTTTCCTTTGTATTTCTTTATAATTATATTATATGAATGACTTGATTTTTTTATTGCATGTACAAAAAATTCATACTTTACCTCTATGGGACACCAATAAATAGTCTTTCGACAGCATCAGCAAGCCTCCCAAGGTTCTGCACTATTAATTTGCTGTATCAGCTGTGACATGTTGCATCTCCACCTGAGGTAAAACTCTCCGAGCCTCATCTAGTACAGCCAGAGGGCGACCTAAAAAACGTAATAAAAATACCATACTTAATCGTTATCAATAGTCATCATAAGTCTTAACCGCAATATGAATAGCTGTAGGGTTAGAAAAATCCACTCACTGCGGTATCTCGCTTGCAGAGTTCGAGCACTGTTGTAGCATCGGCAGGGCTAGGGTTTGGTGCTGACGCACGAGTCTGGACAGAACATGGGGCTGCAGTGATCTCGAAAATCGATCGGCTCAGTGATCGCTCAACACCGACAGCGCTTCCACTTTGACTGTAGAAAGTTGAGCAGTTTGCAGTTTGTTCCATTGTATCTCAGGCACTAGCTGCACGTCTTTCCATTCCTACAAAATATTACGTACATTTGAATACATTTGCACAGCATGATAATTAAATAATGATTTAAGTCAAACAATTATACACTTACTTTGTATTAAAACGATCTTTCTCGCACGAAATACTTGTTATAAACTACACACGATATTGTTAAATTATTGTTTGATTCAGTTTGATGTTGACAATGTGGTGCGTTCCGAGTTGCGATGTAATCGATTTGAGTGTGCTTAAAAACTAAAGACTAACTAGTCGCTACAAATCGTAGGGATGCGATTACACTCACCTAAATCAATTTAGGTATTAGTGCGGTCGGGACACTAAACCGGAATCTAACAGCTCTAACTTCAATTACATCTTTCGATTTCCTACAAATTGAATAGTGTATAAAGCGCTTAATTCGGAATGCGGCCTGGCGATTACCAATTACGTTCCATGTTAGCTTTCTAGCCGATTTTTTCTTTTAATGATTTTGTATTTTCAATGATATTTAATAACAAACGGGAAATGAAAATACTATGAGCATACACTTAATCAAGCAAACTAATAAAGACATTAAATTAATCAGAAAATAAGGTTGATAAAAATTAAAGTATCACAATATAGTCTGCGTACATTGAACCAACATTAAAATATGTTTAATTTCGTAAACGAGAACAAAGTTGACTATACTGCAATGATATTGCGACTTGAATGTGAACAAACCGAATTTTAAGATTAGTAGAATACCGTTTTTTGATCTATTCACAATATCATCGCATTCCGGTGTCATGTTTTTCACATTGCACGTTAATTAGTAGAATTGACCTTCTGTTCTGCGAGCAATGTGCCCTGCCCACTGCCACTTAAGTGTGGCAATTCTTCGGGCTATGTCGGTTACCTTAGTTCTCCTGCGGATCTCCTCATTGCTGATTCGATCACACAGGGAAACTCCAAGCATAGCCTTCTCCATTGCCCTTTGGGTGACTTTTAGCCTTCTTATAAGGCCCATTGTGAGCGACCACGTTTCAGTTCCATAAGTCATCACTGGCAACACACACTGGTCAAAGACTTTCGTCTTGAGACACTGCGGTATGTGGGACGAGAAGATATTGCGTAGCTTCCCGAACGCTGCCCAGCCGAGTCGGATTCGTCGATTGACCTCTTTCTCGAAGTTAGACCTACCTAACTGGACAGTTTGTCCTAGGTAAACGTACTCGTTCACGACTTCGAGTGTAGCGTCTCCGATTTTTATGAGAGTGGGTGTTACATGGGCATTTGTCATGACCTTCGTTTTGTCCATGTTCATTTTAAGACCTACTCTTTCGTAGGCTCTACTGAGGTCATCGAGCATTGTACTGAGGTCCTCCATAGTCTCAGACATGACTACGATGTCGTCGGCAAACCGAAGGTGAGTTATGTAGTGAGAGTCAAAATGGCGGGTGTACCTTAACTAATCGAATCCTTCCATTTACCAAAAAAATGTACCTAAATTGTACTATTTAGTACCTCGGTTTAAAAAAATTGTACCTTCTTCAGAACGAAATTATTTTGAAATTAAGGTACACCCGCCATATTAACGTTAAGATGGCGGGTGTACTATTGTATTTTATTATTTAACCATTACTCATAAAATATAATTAGACCAAAAAAATGTACCTAAAATGTACTATTTTGTATCTAGGTTAAAAATAATTATACCTTCTTCAGAACGAAATTGTATTAAAATTAAGGTACACCTGCCATATTGATGTACATCAGAACGTTCGGCCTACTGAGGCAAGGTAGGGAGCTGGCTGCTACTCCAGTTTTTAGTGACGATTTTGTGACGCATAAAGATGCCAGCCAAATAATTTGTGACGTTCTGTCACAAATTGGCGGATGGCGACTGAAATAAAATGTATTCGTTTAATTGATAAATGGGTACTTGTTCCGTTGGAATAAAACGAGTATTTATCGAGTACCTAGGTACTTAATGAAACAAAACACGTTGAAATTGTTGAAATAAGGTGACCATGTAGATATTCCAACAAAATAAGTATTATTTTATCCAGTAAGCCTTAATGAAACAAAATACCTCGAAATTGTTTATTTATATTATTAGGTATATTAGGCACAAGCAACGTTGAGCTGATGCCTGCATATCAGTCCACTCATGTAGTTTTTGGGGTTCAGTACCCTGTCAATCTGATGTCTGTCAGTTCACATGCCATGGGTCTCTAGTGGTTAGACGGAATGAGTAAATACTTGTTTTGTTCCAACGGAACAAGTACCTATATATCGAGTATTCCAATGCATGGTCACCCTATTTCAGTCGCCATCCGCCATAGTAGAATAATTATGATCTTGAATCAATAAAAATGCTCACACCATTGCACTGAAAACCTGCAGAGCAGTTACTTATTCTCGACGACTGCAACACATCGCGGGTTTTTACGAGTCTTCTAGGCTTCTTCGTTGTAGAGAATCGATAATCTCAATATTTTGAGGTTAAAAGTTTAATTGTCAATTTACCATTTAATGGGACCGTCACGAAAAAAACTAAAGCAATGAAAATTCGTTTTAGTGTCGTCACTAACTCTCTATTCAGTAACAGTTTATCTAAGGTCCTCGGTTATGGAGATTCAATTGTCCAAATGTTCTGTTATCAGGCCCCGAACGGCCTGATATCGGCCGGAAATAAAATGCTTTTAACTTTGGAACTGTTCCGTCACAAATTATTTGGCTGGAATCTTTATGCGTCACAAAATCATCAAGAAAACTGAAGTAGCAGCCAGCTCCCTACCTCGATTGGCCGAACGTTCTGATGTATTGATGTACAGTGGGCTGCATCAATTGGGTACCCCAGTTGTATGAAAATTTTAATACAACTGGGGTACCCAATTGATGCAGCCCACTGTACATCAGAACGTTAGCGGGTGTACCTAAATTTAGATACAATTTCGTTCTGAAAAAGGTACAATTTTTTTAAGCCCAGGTACTAAATAGTACATTTTAGGTACAACTTTTTGGTGTAATTATATTTTATGAGTATTGGTAACGTTGCTTGTGCCTAATATAATAATATAAATTAACAATTTCGAGTTTTTTTGTTTCATTAAGACCTACTGGATAAAATAATACTTATTTCGTTGGAATATCTACATGGTCACCTTATTTCAACGTGTTTTGTTTCATTAAGTACCTAGGTACTCGATAAATACTCGTTTTATTCCAACGGAACAAGTACCCATTTATCAATTATTCGAATACATTTTATTTCAGTCGCCATCCGCCAATTTGTGACAGAACATCACAAATTATTTGACTGGCATCTTTATGCGTCACAAAATCGCCACTAAAAACTGGAGTAGCAGCCAGCTCCCTACCTCGCCTCAGTAGGCCGAACGTTCTGATGTACATCAATATGGCAGGTGTACCTTAATTTTAATACAATTTCGTTCTGAAGAAGGTATAATTATTTTTAACCTAAATACTAAATAGTACATTTTAGGTACATTTTTTTTGGTCTAATTATATTTTATGAGTAATGGTTAAATAATAAAATACTATAGTACACCCGCCATCTTAACGTTAATATTGCGGGTGTACCTTAATTTCGAAATAATTTCGTTCTGAAGAAGGTACAATTTTTTTAAACCGAGGTACTAAATAGTACAATTTAGGTACATTTTTTTGGTAAATGGAAGGATTCGATTAGTTAAGGTACACCCGCCATTTTGACTCTCACGTTATGTACTCGCCATTGATGTTGATGCCAACCCCTTTCCAGTCCAGAGTATATCTCCAAATATAACATTTTTAGGAAATAAATTGAAGCAACTGCCATAATATAATTTTACTTTTTTATTGTTGCACTAGCTTCTGCCTGACTCGCATCGCTACTTCAGCAACGAAATGACAAATTAAATTACTTCATTAGCCGAGTAAACTGATTTTCTCGGAATAACATTTTTAACCTGAAGTTTGTCCTTGTGGATCCTGCCGCTGTTGCACGTGACATAATCCATTAGGTCTTGAAAAACGTGTGGCAAAAGATATCATGGCCTATTTTAACGCCACACATGTAGATAACAAAACTAGCAGATCAAAATTTTCCCATTTTCCCAGGAATGGTTTATACATAAAACTTTTGAATAGAACATGCGGTGTTACTGTACACCGAACTATAACAATAGATTGCTTGGTAACTGCACAAAAGTACAATAGAATTTTAGGATTTTTATGAAACCGACGGGCAGATTTCCATCGCACGTTAACAGTTTTATTTTAGATTTAAGTTATTGCTTATTTATTGATCGCTTTGTTACTTACTGAAACACTGTCGTTGGGAAAATTGGTAAAGTTAGAAAAGCTGAAAAAATATGTCAAGTTATTTTGAGAAATCCTTTTTACGTAATTATTCACCCTGCACTGTTAATTATTTATCAATTACTGCATTGACGGATTAAGGAGGGGGAGGCAGGGGCGGTGCTTAATCAAATCCTAAAAAACTTTAAAAATATGTTCAGTAAGAAGCAGTTTGGAGTTAGAGGCCCCGTACGTATGCAATATACCTAAATGAAAGGAGGTTTCTAAAATTTTCTAGCTCGCTTCGTTCGCTGTTACAATTCCTCAAGCTTTTGTGCATAAAAAAGTCGACAAAGTAATTCCTGTTTCAGTATGAATGATCGAACGTACTCGAAAGAAATCCTTACCTACATATACCTATACCTTCAAGGTTTCTGCTTAAAATTTAGAGCTCACCTCGCTCGCTTTTGTCAACATTCTCAAACTTTTCTACATACGTCGTTTCAGCCGATAGACGTCCACTGCTGGACACAGGCCTCCCCCAATTTTGGGAGGGTTTGCCATAATCGCCATGCTTGGCAGGCGGGTTGGCGATCGCAGTATGGTATGGTGGTGGAATACATAGAGAACGCTGCTGCCCATTCTCCGGTACGATCCTTAGTCGCCTTTTACGACACCCACGGGAAGTAAGGGGTGGTGGTATTCTTTAAGTCCGGCACCACACAGACTCAGCAAAAAAATCAGCTATGTAGGGAACAGCTGATTTTTTTTCGCGATTTCAGGTTTGGTCCCGTAGTAAAAGTTGTTCATAATGATGAGTACAATGGCCTCTTAAGAGGTTGTTAATGTTTTACCAATAGCCCTGTATACAGGCATTTATAGTAGTTATACTTGTTTTTCTTTTTTTGCAAAATATTTCTAGAAAAACATAAACTGAGAAAACTGGGGCCTTATTTTGTTTGCCGCCCCAGGCCCCCCACAAGCTTAGCCGCTCGCCGCTGCTCTACTGACATAATATTTTTATTGGATCAAAATAAGTGATCAGTCGACGAAATAACATAGTAAATGCAATCTAATGTAAAGGCGCAGATAGGACAACTTCACTTTCAAGAACCACATAAAAGCTTTTTCGTTTCAAAACGTGGACAACATGCGGGAGGATATAAGTCATCATAACGGTCGCGACCATGATCCCGAAAGGTTAGATAGTAATGTACCTATGTCATACCCACCCTTCTCATATATCCGCAGTCCTATATAACGGTATTAGGTTGTGACAGGGGGCGTGCCCATCAACATTTATCAGTCAAAACTTCAAACTCGAAATGTAACAAAAATTTTTATACAACATAATATCGTTTCTTCCTACATTTTTCTCGGTTTAAGTACTGAACTTAATACCTCGAAGTCGGCACCTGTTTTTGTTGGCACTAGAATGTTGAGCTAGATAAGTAGCTTATACCGACCTGCACTATATTTTCCTTTCAATCCCGATCTAGCGAGAAAATGGATCATTGTTGTCCGCAAAATAAGACGCCCGGCATACCTCGAAGATGTTTTCTTTGAGCGTCGGAAAAGCTTTAGCATTCCACATAACTGCTTTGAAATTGCACACAACTCAAAGCATATCATGCAACATCATTTATTTCTATTAACCAGAAAACGTTCTACACAAATTGCCTAGCGTGTAAGTAATTTGAAAACAAATTAAAGGCGAAGTTGGAATAAAAATTCGCGTGCGAGAAAACTAGGAGTATATAATATAAAAGCTTATGAATACGTGCGAGTAGGTAGTTCTTAACACGACGGCGTGGATGGAGGCGAGCGCACTTGGCGTGGGCTCAAGACCTCTTCATTCCCCTATGTCTCGCCGGTAAATAATTGCGACTGTACCGCACACCACTCACCTTGACAATTATGTGCACTTTATTTGACGGTGCTCCGACCTGCCTCACCCTTTGTATGAGGCGTATTATAAAACACTTGCGGACAAAAACCTAACTGTGCGAAATGAAGCCATCATCATGATACTAGTCCGTAAACAACCACTTCTAACCGCGCATATTAAACTGCGGGATAAATTATGTAACACACTATCAGTAGCAATGGCGTTCATTTTGATAGTTCAACAGCATTCATTGCGTTCAAACCTTATTGAGCAGACAAATTGTTCGAACATGTGAACCAATGGAAAAAATCAGAAAATCAAATTGATTCAGATTGTGATTCATAGCGTGTTACGCAATTAGGGTGCTGGTTGGTTATAGGTTACCACCGTTAGCAATAGATGGTGTTCCCAGTAAGTAATAGAGGAATGTATATTATTGGTGGATACTTGACTTTTAAAAATCGTTTACTGGATGGTTCTTGGAGCTTATTACATATTCGTTTCGAGGCCCGCGAAACAAAATAAAATAAATGTGAACATGAGTGTATTGTTCGCCGCAATGTTTAGGTCTCTTTGTACAAGACAGCTCAGATAAATGGGTCAGCACGCCGCTTGAAGGCAATGCTCTACTAACCTGTCACTGCTTACTTATATTATGTTTTAATCGTTTTGTTTCTTTTTGGATAATTTCATGAAATTCATGCCTATTTGTATATAATCTTTAAGAATTTATTACGTTTTTTTTTCAAACAATAAAATGAATATCATGACAAGGCACCTAGCTACCTACTACATCCAAATATCAAAAATCCTATCTTACTTACGTATGCGACAAAATGCAAAATTGTTCGCAAAAGTGTTTCTTTTGCCCCGTAAAAGTTGCTCCGAAAACATATAAAATATTATCTTTCGGCAGAGCCTAATGCGAGCAGTTTTCCAAACAATTACATAAGCACATGCAGGTAACCGTGGCTGCAGACGATGCCAAGGGACTCGGGCCAACGTACACGTCATCACGTAACCTACCTCCACGGAATACAAATGAAAGGGTGGGCTCAACTGTTTGTATTCAACTTCATCAAATTGCCCAACTGGGTCCTGTATAACCTACGACAATTAAATGATGATTGATTAACTTTTAAGGTTGTTTTAATTAAATGTAAAAGTAACCTAGAACATTTAGTGGAGCGACACATCTGCCGAAATTACGCGGCGATAAGTTCGCCGTGTTTACGCCTGCAATGCTTTCAAAATTATCTATGACTCATCAGGCCGAAATTCCGTTGCGTAGTTGTTTTATGAAACATAAATTCGTGGAAGCTTCACCTATTTTTCACTGGTGTGGTTATATGTATAAAGGTAACTTTTCGGATCAGTTTTGCCGTAGTCAGGTAAAATAGTACACACCAATTTTTGATTGGCTATAAACCAAGGCATATAAAAGAACACAAAAATAATTATAACTGCGAAATTGGAACTTGTAGCAATCAAAACGTCATTAATTTGAAAGTTTTTTTTTTATTCTGACGTTAAGTTAGAAAATGAAAGAAAACTAAAAATGAAAACTAGGTGAAGTAGTTTTCCTTATAGAAGATTGAAATACAGTCCCATAATCATTAACAAATTGACATAGACTGCTATTAATTGGGTAGGCAAACGTTATTACACCTATTCCAGGATACCTAGTTAGGTAAGTATAAAAAATAAAAAAATTGTATGCATGCTGCATACAATTTTTAACGTATACCTATTACACCGCTCAAAGTGTCTAAACAACCGAACTATCCTGAAAATAGAAAAGCCAGCCAAATTAATTTCCCTGACTTTTGTCAATTTGCCATGTTATATCCATTTCATACATCTGATGACATCCAACATCAAAAGCTCGCCGCACGCAGCTCAGCTCCACTCTAGCCAGTACCCATCTGTGCTCCGGTCTAGCGAGTAAGCAACTCGGTACAGCTTCGGTGGACACACCCTAGCTGTTATACTTCTCCTCTCCTCTCCGTTTCGCACATCTCCGCCCATCTCCGCTTTGGTGGAATCCGGGCCTAATACACCTATAAAACAAAACAGTACCGAAACAACAAACAGAACTAATCTAACTCCTGACAAAAGAAACACTATTAGTTATCATTGATCGTGTGTACAAAAGAAATATCACAGTCGACTACCTCCTTCAATGTACGCAAGTTGTGATATTTCTTTTAGCGCGCTTCATTACGGCGGAGATACAATCACACATGCTTTGAAGACCCCCTCTCACGACACAATAACGTCTAGACCCATTCATTCTACGTTACGTACGTTACATGCGTTCCTGGAAACTATTACCTCCTGTTTAACTAGAACAATGTAGATATCTAGAGGCGTAGGCTGTACGTGTACATAGGTACCTATTGTACAATGATTTACCTTTTGTTAATTGGTTCGACTATATCATTTTAAGTATCGTCCTAATTGACAGAGAATTTTTAAGAAAGTGCGAACTTGAAGTACGCCACTCAGTTTTGTTTTAGGAATGAATTGACAATAGTGCAATGGCCGCAATGGGTATGGGTTCATATCATAATTACCACTCATAATTATCATCATAATTATCACTCACCTATACTGTGCCGGAGGTTTTGACAGCCAGAAGAATTTTTTTTTATCCTGAAGCAATAACATTGAACTTGCTTGGGAATTGAACGCGATATTTGCGTGTACCGATTAAAAATACAATAAATAGTACACAAATTCACTTTTTATCCTTTGTATCAACACAAAACTATTAAATAAACTATAATTTATTCATGAATATTAGCAAAAATCTGGGACGATTTTTTAATTTTTTTAATTTGTCCTACACCCTTTTTGTCTCTTCTAAATCTATTTTTGTCATTATAATAATGCACGTTTACTGAAAAAAATGGAGTGAAATGAAGTAAAGTATATGTCGTAGGTGTATAACCGTATGTATGAACAACTTACTGTCTGGATAAAATAGCGTATCTGGATAAATAGGAGAACGGAGTTTCTACTCCGCTTTTGGCATAGAAAATAGCTTTCTTTGAAAAAATATGTTTTTCCTTATATATCAATCAATCAACAAAACAAATCACATAATGTAAAGTTTTCTTCTAAAATAATAAAAAACCGGGCAAGTGAGAGTCGGACTCGCGCACCGAGGGTTCCGTACAAATTTGTAGGCATATAAATAGTTTATCACGGGAATCGTGTCTCGAATACTTTTCCCGTGTTTTTGGAATTTTTTCTTTCTTGTGCTACATTACATTGCTTCTTGCTAAATTTGTGTGAGTGTCAAAATATGTGGCCTAAACGGAACATAAACGCCCGTATCTTTTGGTTGCGTTGACTTAGAAGTTTGATTTTTTCACTGCTTCAAGGAATTGCAGCTTTTTAATTAATATCAAATACTCAGGTATTTGATATTAATTTAAATTTGATAGCTCCACGCGTTCCTGAGCACAAGGATCTTGCAGACGGACAACGAAGTGATCTTATATGGGTTCCGTTTTTCCGTTTGAGGTACGGAACCATAAAAACAGAAGGAAAATATCGAAATTCAAATGATTCAATAATATTCTATGCGCGAAAAATATTTGTAACTTCGTTACCACCAGAACATAAAATTCGTACTACAGCATCACTCAACCATAGATAATTTTAAACGGCCATTGATGTTTACGTCTTCGGGAAATTTGAAAACCTGCACTTTAGACTAACACACCTTTTCTGGCTCATAATGATATGACAGCAGTCTTCAGAATCACATTTCGGCGCAATATAAACATGATCTGTAAACTACGTCTAGGTTCGAGCGTCAAGCGATACAGATTTCGATGCGGCTAGAAATCGGATCGCTATGTATTATAATATTGAGCGTGCAATAGCACCCGCTCAGTAGTTACCTGGGTATATTGTATAGTGCGAAGTTACCTATGATGAATTGTGCTCACGGTTGTGCATTTACTTACTGTTGACCATTTGAAGTGTTAACGTTTAGACAGGGTGTGATTTATGAAGCTGTGTGTCAGTTTCTTGTTTCAATATACACAATTATTTTGCTGACACAACTTCAAACATGTAGTCTTAAATTATTATGTTCGTGTTTTGCGTTCTTCAATTCAAGCACACAAGTTAATGTCTATCCTACGAGAATCGGCATTGCTCCCTAAAATACGCAAACTAGACAGGGCTTAATTTTTTTTTTTTTTTAAATGGGCTCTTGACTCTAGACTCGTCTAGGTCAGAGGTGACAGAGACAAAGTCGACGATGGAGTGAGCTTACCCAGAAGAAGCCTGTTCACTGTTACTTTGAAGAGATTCGGGTTATATGCGCTCGGAAACACAGACGCAGGTAAAGAGTTCCACTCTTTTGCTGTGCGCATTATAAAATACATCAATCTAGGTATCGTTAAAAAAAAATGAATTATACCTAAACTATACGTATTGGAACAGTGGTGTCCCAGTGGTAACGGCCGCGACTTACCTAGGATTTGTAGATCGTAGGTTTGAGACAGGAGCTTTAGTTTGTGTAAATTATTTCATCACCACTGCTCTCGAAACGGTGAAGGAAAACTTCATGAGGAAACCGGCATGGCCTAGAACCAAAACTCGAAGACATATGGCATCTACCAACCCGCACTGGGACCGCGTACAGAATTACGGCCCACTCCCTCTCACCGAGACGGGGCCTGTGTCCCAGCAGTGGGAATATTATAGGCTGATTATGATAATACCTACATATTATAAATTAAAGTTACTTTTGTATGACTGTCTGTGTGACCGCGGTGTTCATTTATTTATTTATTAAATTCTCCCTACCACTATCATTACAGGTGTCTTAAAATTAACTTACAATTTAAAACTATGAAAAACGTAAAAACTAGTTGTACAAGTATGCATCAAATTCCCTAAATTAAATAAAACAAAATAAAATAAAAACAACAACATATAGCCTACTCTAATCTACGTTATAATATAAAAGGAACAGCAGTATTTTTGCGAGTTCACTCAAATGGCATGTAAATACATCGATCTTCACGTGAAGATCGTTAATAACCCGAATAGCGCGAGTCAATGGTGTTTTGGCGCGAAGGCTGGTCCTGGCAACCGGCACGGCTAACAGTGGCGGGCAGCGCCGCCTCCACACATAACGGTCTGGTACACATACACTCAGGCGCTGCAGTACTCCTGGGTTATGCTCAATGCCACCAAGTAACCTAACCAGATACGCTACAAGCGTGAATTCCCGTCGTACCCTCAGTTGGTTGTACCCGACCATACCGATCACAAACAGAGTGGGGTACAACGGGTAAAATGGATATACCCCATATAATTTCTTGTACAAGTGGCGCGTGAACTTGTTCTGTACGTGTTCCAGCATTACTGAGTACTTGGCCTCATGCGGAGCCCATATGACTGCACTATGCTCCAGATGACTCCTGACAAGTGCGTCATACAGGACTCTGACTGTTGCGATGTTAGTGAAGTGCCTTGTCTGTCGCAGAACAAATCCTAAGTTTCTAAACGCCCTTTTACAGATCCCCGTAATATGATCGTGAAACGATAGCTCGGGAGTGACGATAACCCCCAAATCCCGCACCTCAGAGACTCGTTGCATAGGCGCGGCGCCCACCACGTACTCGTGCACTAGAGGAGCACGCGCGCGCATAAAACTCATCACCGAGCACTTTGACACGTTAAAGAAAAGCCTGTTGTTCTGAATCCATTCCACTACCCTAATTATAATCTTCGTACTGCTGTCTTTCTTGGAAATAACTGGCGAAGAACTGCAGTAGATGTGGTGTACAGCCGACTTTTGCGAGCTTCGTTAGTAAGATGTCATTGTCAACGGTGTCAAAAGCTTTTTTAAAATCAAAATAAGCAGCATCAACCTGCACACCAGCATCTACCACCACCACCACCTTGAACTGAACCATTGAACTTTATGGCGCAGGTGGTGGTCCACCTGCGCCATAAAGTTCAACAGATTGGGTTGGCCGGAAGCCGTGCAGCGCATCAGCCAGTTGTCCACGCACCTGCTCCAGCATGCCGCGCTGGATAGCAGACTCGAACACCTTGGCCGGCGTCGACAGCACGGCCACCGGTCTATAACCGGTTATGTCCGATCCCGCCTTACCTTTGGGTACAGGAATGATTCATAATTTAGTACTTAAGTGATCTCGATGTTTTGACAGTGTCTATAAACATGAAAGCTATAAGGAATATGTTTAAGTACATTTTATTCTCAGTATCACAATCATGTGCACAATGAACTCTCCAATAAAGAGTATAAAGGCCGTATCATGCTGGTTGACGTCATAAAAGCGACGTAATTAGCGGCCATTTTAACCCCCGACGCAAAAACGACGGCGTGTTATAAGTTTGACGTGTCTGTGGGTGTGTGTGTCTGTCTGTGGCATCGTAGCTCCCGAACGGATGAACTGATTTTGATTTTGTTTAGTTCAGTTTATTCAATATTTAAATTGGTCCATTATTGGAGGAGGAAATAGGCGAGAGCCAAACCTCGAATTACGACTTTTTACTTAGGATTTTTCAAAAGTCTCTTCGACCGCATTTCCTCCTAAGCCTTATTTTGATCTTCTGTAGTTGTAATATTCAAGGATCGAGTTACCTATACCAGAAATATTTCCTATTTTCAGATTCCGGGGAAAACCCATCTGTAGCAGCAACGGTCATATCTGCTAAATAAGTACTTCCATAAATGTACAGAATTCGAACTTCGTTAATAACAAAACTAAGTTATTAATAAAACAAGTTACCTCAAAGATGACCACAGAAACTAAGTAATGGTGAGTGCTCGTCTACTTCAAAACTGAGTTTCAATTTCACCCGCCTACCTTCGTCAAAGGAATTTCTATTAATCTCGAATTACGGAACTGTCTAACTGAAATTAGGCCAAGTCAAGTGTCTTAACGGTGTCTTACCTGCACAAATTAGATGCACGTTTAAAGTAGTTTAATAAAAAATTGAGAATGAAGTCACTTGAATAAATTTACAATGTAAGGGGAGGAAACACTGGAACACGAGTAACATTTGATGTGAAGATAGAACTAAGAAATGAGTGAGGCACGCACATTAATTAGTTGATGAGATAAGACCTTGAAGGGGAGATAAGGTGGATACCTGAAAGGTATAATTTGAACGTCGATGGCGCGGCTGCTCGGCCTACGAGGACCGGCGCTCAGTCCGACGTCGGCTGGCGAGGTGTGCGGTCGCGTCGCTGTCCGTCGCGACCCGCTCCCCCCCACTGTTGCGATTGCGAAGTGCGCTAACTTTAAAATGTCCCTCAACTCCCGAATGTTGTTACCAGTGAACCGCAAGCTTGAAAGTGACTGATGAAGTTGAACAAAAATTACTGTAACATTTAAACGATCAAACGGTTACCAAACTTTGGATTTCGATTGAATTGTAGTGGTTTTTGAGATGTGATTAATTAATAAGTAGCTATTCGTAAGTATATAATGCTTTGATTGTATGTTTCAGTATTAATATGATTGGAACGTATTTATTACGGACAGGACGGTTTTTTACATATAGGTACCGATATTTTTAAGCTATGTATTTTTGTCATGGAAGCGCTTGCTGAAATTATTTAAATATTATCATAAATAACATGTGATTCGTGCTACATCTTGTACAGGGGATAATGTGTCGCTTCAATACCTATATTTTCTACATTTTTAGGTAGCTTATTGACTGTTGATCCTAGTTCAACAAAAAATATATATTTTCTTCGGTTTTACGTAGAGTGGAACAAAGAAATTCATCATTCATCATCATTTCAGCCGAAAGACTGAAGGTTTGCCATAATCACCACTCTTGGCAGGCGGGTTGGCGATCGCAGTATAGTATGGTGGTGGAATGTATAGAGAACGCTGCTGCCCATTCTCCGGTACGACCCTTAGTCGCCTTTTACGACACCCACGGGAAGTATGGGGTGATGCTATTCTTTAAGTCCGGCACCACACAGATCGTCCGGCACCACACAGATCATCCGGCACCAAACAGATCGTCCGGCACCACACAGATCACATTAAAGCAACTACGGGAATAAAAACAGACAAGTCAAGCCTATACCTAAAACTACTAAATACTTCAAAAGCTTTCAAGAACATTTAGAGTCACTATCACTTATAAGAAAGCAGTTTTAGCTCATTGTATTGCGTTACTTATATTACCTTAGTAACCTCTCTTATAGTATTACAGCTCCTTGTGTACAATAACTTATTTGGGAAAGCAAATACCACCTTGCCTACTTTGCCGCCGAGCCAAATGCTGTTTCAGATTCAGACTGAAGAGTTGATTGCCAGCGATATCGCACATGAGTTTCCAACTTTGTCAATAGGTTCGGGAGCGCATATTATTATTTATTTATAAAGAGTTTACACTAGTATTTTTACTTAAAACTGCCCTACAAAATCGTTTTCACGTGTAGGCGAGGCCGTCGGTCTTTGAGGTGGCTGCAGCCGACGGTAACCTCTTTCTACTAGGTGTGCTTGTTCATACATAGTAGTTATAATAAAATAGTTCAGGGTTTCCTTTACCTTTTTCGCTGGTATTTCTAGCTATCGAGCGTAGGATCAGTTCCTACGGCGGCTATATGTCATGAACGCAACCCTCAGGATGCGATACTCTAACGATCGTCTTTTTGTATATAAATATGCCATCATTTTGAGTTGTTACTAGTAGTTAAAGTGCTATTCTGTAAAACATCTCACCGTGAAAACTTAGGTGAAGCGAGCTGTCAATAGTGTCAATCCTTAGCACCGGATGGGATGACATTTCACTAGAAGCTCACTTCACCTAAGTTCTCACGGTGAGAATTTTACATAATACATCGGCTGTAATGAGTATAGTGTGTGGAATATTACGTGGGGTCGTTAAAATGATACCACGTTATAATTAATGCGATTATTCCAAGCAAACGTGTTTACATGAACGCGCCTATACTATCACTACCTAATACAAATTATTTGAATGCTAAGTAAGTATGTAAAGGTTGTCTGCAAAAGACGACCTTATTTTGTGCAGGCTGGCACTGAAAAAATAACTCTAGGTGCATTCGAAGAATCAAGCGAATTTAGAATGAGCTTTCAAATAATTTTTATAAGGGTTTTGTTTAAAAAATCAGTGATAGTATAGCTCGCTTGGAATAAATGCAGTAATTTTACCATTGTATCATTTTAACGCCCCCACACTATACCCATTACAGTACTCGTCCCTGGAAAGTCCTATAACAGAGCATGGTATTAGGGTGCATTCAAATAGCCTCCAAGATCTTTCCGCGCACATTTGGCAGTCAGCCTTGATTTTAAACTGGTTGAATGCCTCATCTTTTTAGAACTTTTCACACTATGAGCTTTCTCATACAGCTTGTTCTGACACGACAGAAGTAGCGGATAGTAGTTATACGTTACACGTTAATGGCGCTGCGGTAATGGTTTTAACATGGTCCAAGGAATTCGCTGTTGATGTTAGGCTGTCATAGCACAAAAACTATGTAGGAGCTTACTGGCCGCCGTATCCTAGACAGAAGAGAACGCATGGCAAGCGTACAGGCCAGCACAAACTCATTTTTCTCCTTAGGAACCTATTATACGCTTTGAAATTTTCCAAGTCCAAAGCTTAGTTGGTTCCTAACTTCATCTTTCTGACTGACCGACTCCTTGACAATTCAAAAGTGCATGCAAATGGTTTAATTGAAATAAATGCTTGGAGTTTGAGTTTTATCTACGAAGTAAGCTTGTACCTACTATACTAATATGTGACTCTATACTATACACCTGTAAATGTAATATATTTGTTGTTAACTATCTTTTGTCTAAAGTTGCAATTATTTGCATATTTATGACTTTAACTTTGCACATACAGTTTATTATTGCTGGCTACGAATTGTTACTGTACATATACAGCAAAACAACAAAACAACTATATATACAACAACTATGTTTATAGCAAAACAACTTTCAAACAAAATATTTAATGAAAAACACATTAATGAACACTTTATGACAATTTGTTGGATTACTCATACCGACCGACACCGACATGTTTAATTTGCTACAATCTATTTTGCGTGTGCTACGCCGTAGCACAGCTCGTAGACTGCTACGAAATTTATTGAAATTCCTTTCGTTTATTAAAATTGTTGAGAGTGTGCCCAAAGTAAGTTTTATTACTTTTGGATTAAAACTACATTATGCTTTTATTTTCATATTGTTACTAAAATACAAATGTATGTAGATAATATAAATAAAGAAAAAGGCAGGTTTACCTTCATTATTATCCACAAAACTTTTGTATTTTTGTAAATTGGCTATTACTGAGGATTTTCGAATAGTCAACCTATCTCTAGGATAAAACAACCTCGCTTCCATGAAGCGCCAAAAAGACACAAATCATTTCGATTTTATACAAAATAGAACACGGTTCTAAAAAAATATCCTTCTTTTGGCATTTGCTAGTAAAGATCAAGACTATAACATATCTTAGTCTCTTGTAGCTAAACATGCCCATCATCATATACTCGCTTCCGCCCGCGGCTTCGCCCGCGAGGTATGTCGACAAAAACTATACTATGTCCTTCCCCTGATGCAATCCATCTCTCACTGAAATCCGTTCAGTGGTTTAGGCGTGAAAAGGTATAACATACAGACAGACAAACAGAGTTACTTTCGAATTTATAATATTAGTATGGATATCTCAAATATACTCTCCTACTTTTCAACTACAATGCCTTTTGCACGAGACAGGCTCGCTTTTATTAGGTTGGTCTGATCGGCTTTAACTTATCTTAACCATTTACGACAAACTTTAGAAATAATCTGTTGTCCATTTGTCTTTATTAATATTTAGCCAGCCAACGTGCTTTTCGAGGCACGCAACTAAAGTAGTGACTATGGTTGCGTGCCTCAGAAAGCACGTTAGGTTGTTGGTGGTTTGTGAGAATGGAAGCCGACCCCAACATAGTTGGGGAAATGGCTAGGCAGATGAAGATAACTTGGTTGGCATCAAGGCCCTATTTCGAAGACCTTAACATAATTTCACAGGCTTTCTCTACCTACATACCCTTGTATTTGTCTTTATTAAATATCTAATATATTATGTTATCTAGTTGTCTACCAACAGACATATTTTATTATTCTCTTACACCAAAAGTATGGTGGTATCCAAATCGTAGGACATCTTTCACAAGGAGCTCTAGTAATATTATAATCGAGTGCGGTGCGATGCACTTTCGAGTACGGTCGCCTTTACGCTGCACAGTACGAATATTATATTCGCGAATTGCGCGGCTATAGCCGCAGCCCGTTTTCCGCTATGAGTTCCCAAACTCTCATAGCCAACGAAGTATTGGCATTCATCAAACATGCCATCGACTACATAGACGAGATCAGCATCTTGCAGATCTGCAAGTCATCGTTCAAGGAGGAAGAGATTAGCAGTGCCAAGTTGCTGCTGTTCACAACGCTTGGCAAAGTCAGCCAGATGCCGTCTCGTAGAAGGGACGGTACAGAGAAGAGTCTCCAGGACATCGTAACGCTGATGAAGGAGACCGACCCGGACGACGTGCCTGAATTCGTGGCGAAGGATCTGCACACGTGACGAGAGGCAGCTGCATCTGGTCACGTTCGACCACGTAGACGTCACCTACAGGCTGCTGAAGGACATTACATTCCTGAAGCAAAGCCAGGCCGAAATGAAGCATAAGCTGGAGGTGTCCAATAACACCATCAGTTATCTACAGGCAGAATTAGTGCTCTTGCGCAACGCAATTTATGCATGTAGGTCACCTACCGACGACGCCGCAAATGTAAACACGCGTCGCGGGGCACAAAACGCCTCCATCTGCAGTTTCGAGTGCCGACTCGAAACTGCAGATGGAGGCGTTTTGTGCCCCGCGACGCGTGTCGCATGCATTCTCGGCAGTTGGTGACGCATTCGAGTCCGCCGGGACTCGAATGCGTCACCAACTGCCGAGAATGCATGCGTTGCAACGCGTGCCGTGGCCGTCCCTGCCTCGACACAGGTAGAAACAACGATGTGTGTAGGTTCGTCGACTCCCAATCGAGCCTACACAGCAATAGTAGCCGCTAATAAGCCTGCTGAGTCGTAAAAATCGCAGGTAAAACTAGCGGAAAAACAAAAAGGGGGTAAACGGAGCCAATCGAAACCCAACAAGATTTTGAAAAGGCAGGATCCAGAGAAGAACACGTGCAACAAGGATGGTTTCATCAAGGTGGAGAAGAAGAAGCCTCCTTGTCGGAACCAGTGCGGCACCGTGCTGGCGGGACCCAACATGCTGCTGCGTCCAGCAATCCCGACGACGCAGCTGTACGTGTCCAGACTGCACCACTCCACGAAGGTTGAGGAGATCGTGGAGTACATGCGTGTGAAGACCAGCTGGACTTTGAGAGTAGAGAAGTTGGAGTCGCGTCACAACACGAACTTCAAGTCGTTCGTGGTGTGCGGCGTGTTCCTACACATCATCTCGAGAAGTTCCTCAAGGAAGAGTTCTGGCCGAAGGGTGTTGTGTACCGCCGGTTTCGTGGCCGGCCACATGACACCAGTCAGCGAATCACGACGCAGACACTTCGTGTGCTTTAGTTTGTTAGTGTAATTATAATGTGTGTTTGTATTTATAGTATTTTTCAGTTATATTCATATTGTATGTGTTTTATATGGGCCTTGATGCCTGAAATAAATGGATAATAATAATAAATATTATATTTTATATTAAAGTGGAGATCAGGTAAGCATTTGCTCAATGTAGAAGACTGATATATAGCTGCATCCACTTAGTTTGGAAGCCGACCCCAATCGATGATGATGATTTTTTTTTCTATTTTTACAATATTTTTTCAACACAGCATTTAAACTCGACCACTATTGCGTGGGTCTTTAAGACAACTGGCGAAATGTGGGTGTACAGATGCCAGCACATCAAGCTACCCAAAACTGTAAAATTTTCCCCATCAACCTTGAACCTAATGCCTTAGCGATAAAGTTGAATTTCTATTAAATAAATTTGACAGATTTGACAGTTTTTTTTTGTAGCTTTATGTGCTAGCGTCTGTACCATAAAACTCTACATATTCCTTCGAAGAATACAGGCGTCTTGTTTTGTTATGCTTTTCAACCTCTTTTGAGAATGCTAAAGGAAATAGAAGGTCAAGATGAATCATTATAACACGCCTCTCCAGCGTATTGATCCCCACTAATTACTGACAAAATAACAAAAAATACGGAAGTAAAATTACTTAACAAAATTACTTTAAAAATATTCATTAAGTGCAATACTTGAATAATTAAGCTTGTTATTACCAACTTCAAGAAAATTGATTAACGACTTTCCGCATAAAAGTGTTTTGGATTTTCAATATTATTACAAAATCGGGACACCCTACTCAAAAGAAGTTACAGCTTTAACCCCATACATTTTCGATCTCTGTTTAAGATTCCTTGTTATGGCACTCGACGGAAGAGAACCTCTTCTTTCTGAAGTCAGTCAAAAAGGACCTTTACCTTTCTAAGAAATTCAAGCCCGGTTGGGGGTGTTTTTCACTTTTTCATGAAATAACTCTTTCACTCATAACAAAGAAAGACGTTTAAAAAAACACCATTCATTTAATCTTGATAAAGCTGCATCTAAATGTCGACTGAGAAAACGCCACGAAACTGAATCACATGCGTTTGTACATATTTTATAAATAAAAGAAATCAGCTAATAAATTATACCTAAATGCAACGAACATTACAAATGAGCTGAACTTTGCTGCTGAAACACATGCCAAATTTAGTTCATTTGCAATCCACAAAACCGTACATAAACCAAGTGTAGTTAAATTACAAAATCTAGTTCAACTAATTGGATACAAAAACATAGGTCACAACTTGTTTGCGAAATGCAAATTTGAAGCATGTGGACGTGGACAGTAAATGTAAATGTATTTTGTGTTCAAATGCAACCACAAAATGTGGCTCTTTTTGATTACGTTAAAGACTTATTAATATGTTCATCATTCTTAATGAGCATTGTTTCATTGTGCCATATCATAGTACATAAGTGGCTCATTAATAGTTTCGAAGAAACGAATTTAACCATTGACTGTAACCGCTGTTAAGCCTATAATGAGTTTTGATTCTCAGAAGCACCATCAGAACGTTGAAAGCACTAAACGATTCATTATATTTCTTTATGGTTCGATTTTATTTTCTTCAGGGTAAATAAGGTTTCGATTCTTTCCGGGCATGCTATAACCGAAACACATTTTGAAATTTCGTGTAACAGCTTTCAACGCGGTGACTGACAGTCAATTACGTTCAGGCTAGAAGCTTGTGAGATCACAAATACCCTACAAAAACATGCACTAAGTTGATGTGAGGATAGGACTTTTCTGAGCTGACCAGAAGTGAAAGTATAGACTTCCATTTCATATTTAGTCATATTTTTCACTCGTCATTATTTTTGTTTTTATGATGATCTTTGAGCACCTGTAATACTTGGTTAAAAACAACTCTTGTTGACTATCGGCTGACCATATATCTAACCCAAAATATTGATAATCTTAATGGTTCGCTTATTTTGTCAAATCAATACGTTGCTTCCATGGAAATGGTTTTAAGACTTTGAGTAGCTAATAGTTTTAATTTTAATAAAGATTTATTCGAATAGCAGCAGGTATTTCAAGTCTGCAGGTGCAATATATAACCTTTCTACTTTCGGTCGCGGTTACGAGCACCATTGCAAGCCATTTCTCTCAATCTACTTTTACGACTTTTACGGGAAGATTAACAGCTGATATATTTTTCATTCTCAAGCCGATGTACACAGTTGAAGCAAGAACATTATATTTTTAAAGTTTTTTTGTATAGTATTTATCACACCTTTAGAATTATAGAGAGCTAATTCGAAATTTGCAGATTTCAACTTTGACTCATAAAATTACCTTACACGACCATCTTCATCGAATCTTACTAAAACATATTAAGTTAGGTTAGACAACTCTGACATATCTGAAAAGACTGACATATTAAGTCTCTGTTTTATTAAGATTCGATGAAGATTGTCGTGCAAGGCAATTCTAAGAGTCAAGGTTGAAAATGAAATCTTCAAATTTCGTATTAGGTCTCTATAATTCTAAAAGTATATGATTAATTATTTACAAAACAGTACGTGTCTTTGGATCTGTAGTTTAGTTTTTGTCACCGCCTTCCGAAATTAAAGGTATATTTCACTTAGTAGTGTTTATTTGGAAGTCGTTTTTTTTTGTTAAAAGTTTTTATTTCTCGCTTTTTAGTGGGTCTGTTTACAATGTATCTAAGTTACAATATCCTAAAGTAAACTTGCCCATCGCCTTTTACAAAATATTGCTTTTCCCGATGCAGGGACGTTAATTGTTGAGGAGTTCTGCTGGTATTCCACCATCAGCTCTATTTCACCATTTGCGAATGGTGAAATAGAGCTGACGGTGGACACAATGCGTTGTGACGAGCATAAATTGCTTAGCAACCATATTAAAGTAATCAATCGAAACCCTTGAGTAATTCCGGTGGACATCTGTGGTCTTCTTCATCAGTTCCACTTCACCAAATGGTGGTTTCCGAGAGCAAATGTACGAGTTATTTATTTATTTAACACTTCAACTACATAAATGTACAGAGTTACTATAAAAAATACCCAAATCGCTATGGGTGTGTCTACAATATTTCAGGAGTTCCCTCAATTCCTCATGTATCCCATCATCAATACTAGATTTTGATAAAATTGGGACCAATCTGGAAATATATCCTATAAAAAAAAAACAATTAAATAAAAATACAACCGAATTGAGAACCTCCTCCTTTTATTGAAGTCGGTTAAAAATGAGTTTGTTGTAACAACAAAAAACTCATTTCAACACAGTTTTATTACTTTTATATAGAATCTAAACTACTTTGCGCACCTCTCGTTTACAGTTAGTAAAATAAAAACACCCTGTCTATCTTATACTTATAGAATACAGAGCAATTCCTAGAAATCTCTGCCATCATTGAAATCTATTTTTCTTGGAGCTTGTTTCCTACCCTTCACGGTATTATATTCTCACAAAACTATTTATTAATTCTATAAATGGTTATTAATACGTCACGAATAAACCTGAGAAGTATTTTAATTATAATTATTTCCTCTGATTTAAGCCTTTTTTTATGGGAAATCATCAAATGACTCCTCCCGCTCTGAGTGAAGCGGAAGGGAGTGTCAGACTCTTACTGACTAAAACCCGCCCGTGTTCCTTCTTTAGCCCTTTATGTTCCGGGCCAGTGGTAACCCTTTCGGACAATCCCGCTGGCCCGGCAGGCTTCGGCCCGAAGGCTGATATCTCTTTGAGGCGCGCGTGGAACACGTACGCGCCGTCCGGCACGGGCCTGGTCCTGAGCGGACGGTGAGCTACCCATTACTCTCTGCCCGCAGGCCCGCGCCTACGGTGGCCGGGAGTCGTCACGCGGCACCCGACGCCGGGGGCGTTCCCCGCGGCGGCTGAGACGGAAGGCTCTCTCCCTGAACCATCCCGCCACCTACTTCGCTAGCATGACTGCTTCGCAGAAGGAGGTGACTGCCTCTCACTCCCTTTCGCCCCAGACAATGGCTTGCACCAGGGCCGGACGCGAAAGGTCGCCGCCGCTGCCGAGCGCCTCTACGAGGACACGGCGTTGCTCCGCCCAAGCGGGGCAGACCTCCACCGTGTGCTCCACCGTGTCCTCTGGGCGATCCTGGCAATAGTGACACCCGGGCGTTTCCTCCCGCCTGATAATGTGCAGGAACCTCCCGAAACTTCCGTGTCCGGTGAGGACCTGCGTCAGGCGGTAGGTCAGGGCGCCGTGGCGCCTCTCTAGCCACCCCTCAAAGAGGGGTCTTATCGCCGCTATCGCGGCGTGCCCTTCGCTGGGTTGCGACAGTCGCTATTTCCATGCCGCCATGAGATCGCGCCGGAGATCCGTCCGCTCCGCAGTGATATGCCGCGGATGCGGAGTTTCCCCCCGGCGTAGTGCCTCCGCGCGCCACTCATACAGGCGCGCGAGGCCTCCAGATCCCATGGCGGCAGTCCGGCAAGGAGGCTTGCCGCCTCGCCCGAGATCGTGCGGTAGCCCCGGATTAGCCTAACGGCTACCACCTTCTGGGGCGCGTTCGGGTAGTTGGCGGCTCGCCGCCGCAGTGAACTCGCCCACACCGGGGCCCCATATAGGGCTTTAAGCCTTCGTTTGTAATCCTGGCGAAAAATATTCATTACCTTCGTAAAATATTGAAACATTATATACCTACAGGCAGTTTTTAAGGGTTCCGTAGCCAAATGACAAAAACGAAACCCTTACAATTTCGTCATATCCGTCTTGTCCGTCCATCCAGATGTTACACAGCCATTTTTACTGACAGACTAGAGACTATTTGCACAATATTGATGAAATTTGGAAAGGAGATGTAAATATTATTATGTAATGATATTTCATCACATAATAGATTTCGACAAAAACAATTGTCTCTCGCCAACAACAACAACAACATGTAACTTCAGAATGAAAAGAAAATCAAATCAAATCGTTTATTTGTGATACATGGGTTACAGGTGTTTATTACATAATTATATACTTAATAATGTTCATTCCATGATCGCCACTTGGGCATAAAAATTATTTATACTGAGGATCTCTAACAAAGGATACACTTATACAATAGAAATCACACTAATATTATAAAGGCGAAAGTTTTGTGAGTGGTGTGTGAATCTGTGTGTGTGTAAGAGTGTGTTTATATGTTTGTTACTTCTTCACGCTCATACGGCTCGACCAATTTTGATAAAATTTTGTTCTTTTACGTGTGCTCCTTCAATTACAGTAGACCACAGCATGCACGTATAACTGGGTGTAAAGACGATAAAAATAGAGGGAATAAATTATGAATGATGAACACAAATTATAAAATTAGAAGAAAAAAAATAAAATTAACATATCAAGATTGAGCATTCATATTACAAATGGTGTAGGCAGGATAAAAATAAAAATTGAGAAATAAAATTTAATAAATTTGAGTAAAATAATAATTATTAAAAATAACCGGTCAAGATTGAGCATTAATATGTTTAAGTAGTATAAAACAAAGTCGCTCCCGCTGTTTGTAAGCTTAGATCTCTCAAACTACGCAACGGATTTTCATGCAATTTTCAGTATTAGATAGAGTGGTTCGATAGGAAGGTTTATATGTATAATGCATGCATATTATAGTAGAGATAAGCCGAGAAATTCAAAGGATTGTAAGGTGATGTCGTGACAAACATATTTTTGTGGGCTTACATTGCAAACTCTGGCTAAACCTTACGAGATAGATAAAATTTATGTTGGTACTACGGAATTCAATATCTTTAAATGATCGACAAAAAAGTCCGCGATGGTACCTATATGTTTATCTCCTAAGGATAACCCACAGCAACCAGTTTTATCTATTACATATTACAAAAAAATTATGGGTTATTCAACAAGCTATTTTAAACAATACAGTAAGAGAGAGTTGTATTCCTTATCCAATTAAATACAATTGATACATTTTACATTTCATGTAGAACAAAATTGCCCATTACAGCATATCATTAAAATGAATATCTTATAACATATCAGAGATTTAAAAAGCGGGGGCAGGGCAGCTGGCGGGGCGGTACGAAGTTCGCCGGGTCAGCTAGTTAAATAATATAATGAAAATATGATTATAAAATTCTAATGAGGACTTCGTAGGCCTTTGTAGTGAGAACTTTGTAGGCCTTGTGTGAGGACATTGTAGGCCTTGTAGACTTTAGATCTGTAGACAATTTTTTAATTTATCAAGTACCTGGTACTTGTTGACAGGCCTACGCTGTCCTCCCATACCTACTGTAATATGGAAACATTGTAAAAGCCTAAATTATTTTTAAAAAGAGTAACCGTGGAGTTTCTTGCCGGTTCTTCTACATAGGAAACGACCAATTGGAACCGTGCACCTAGCTTCTGACGTTTCATAAGTGCCTATGTAGGTTTATGTGAAATAAAATATTTTGATTTTGAATGATTTGATATAAATTCCATTGCATGACAGACACAAGACAATCAGCAACAATAAATTATCGTCAAGCGTACATGAAACAGTTAAAAAAATCTAGTCGAAAAAAATCATTGTTTCTCTAGAAACTAGCACGGGTGACAGGTTCTATTGACCCTTAAGTGTAGTCTTGGGGCCTACTCTCTAACCCCTTTAACTAATAAACGTATTATATCAGATGAATTGTTAGGTACACACCGATTTCTCTCTTTCAGTCGTCAGTAATTTGACTTTCGAAAGAAGAAGACAAAGCGTTGTGACGTTGGCGTTGCGAACGTTTATTAGTAAGGGAGTAAGTCCATCAACATAGATATGAGCACGTCCGAAAGTACTTTGATACTTCGGAATGAACCCTACTCCCGATTAATTAGATTTTCGGACGGGCAAAACCACGTCGCAGGTAAGGACCACTAACATATCGTGTTGTAATTCATTCTTAGTTCGGGCCCTGAACTAACGGCGACGGCGACGACGGTATTCGACGGTATTTCGGAGTAGGACACGCCCGTAACTTTGGTTTTCTTGCTTAGAGAGAACCCCTCTGGTTCGGAACCCTAATTGTGTGAGTTCGACTCGCGCTTTACTTTCGATAAACTTTAAAAACAAAAAGATTTTAGTTTCGACTCCTAAAATCATTCAGCAATTCCTTTTTCACAACGTGTTCAAGCTCTTGTGTTTTAAAACTTGAAAAAATACTCAAGCGTGCTAAAGAAATAAGAAAAGTCAAGTTTATTTACTTTCGCTACAAAATCGAATTGTAAATTCAATTTCTTAAGTACATACAGACGTAGATAATGGAACATAAAGCGCTAACACTGGTTGGAGCGCAGATACGTCGCACCTAATATATGGCCGTGAAAGCTCTTAAAGAAATTCTCACATAAAACATTACCGCAAGATAAAAGTGGCAAAACGACTTTTGATAAGACGTACGTATTTTATGAGTGAATAATTTGAAAGATCTCACAATTACATCAGAGGTGATGCCTAATCTGATTACCGTACTCCGAAATTTCTCAGATTACCATTTAACGTGGAAATCTTTGAAAACTTTTGTGCCACTTATTACCGCTTCAAGTGCCTTAAAATTATTTCTCACTTTTTCGTCGTGGGCACAAGTCGTTACGGTCTCTTTCATGTTTTAATTTCTTTCTTGACTTCGTTTATTTTTTTTATCCATTTCACATTCCGCTCCCCAGTGCCTAATGCTTCAATTACTGCTCAAAATGGAAATGCAGTAGATAAAATTGAAATAGAAAACGTTCGTTCCGATGCGGATAATAACCAACATATTTTTTTATGCTAAACAAAACACGAATCTTTGCTTTCGTCTTCCGGAGAATCGTTATTGTGAAATCGGATTTGATGTATCGTTTTTCTTTGCATTTGTTTAGAGCAATATTTCCTTATCTGGTAGTAAAACAGATATCTAATATCGTGAATCATAAAGAGTTTGACTGTTGTCAACTAGTGTAAGGTGCATGCTGAATCTGAGGGCCAATTCTCGTAATTTTAAGAACGTTCACAGTCTGAACTCAGTCTCAATCTGTCAAAAATCCCTCTAATTTCCCTATATTTTGACAAGTTTTTGACATTTGTTTGTCGCTGAGATGAGACTGCGACTAAATTTTGAACGTTTTAAATTACAAGAATTGGCCTTCAGCGGTGCTATTCTGTAAAAATCTCACCGTGAAAACTTAGGTGAAGTGAGCGTGGAGTAAGCTGTCAATAGTGTCAATTCCTAGCAAAAACAAACTCACTTCACCTAAGTTTTCACGGTGAGATTTTAAAGTTTTCACGGTGAGATTTTTTTTTTTTCTTTACAATGTTCTTTTTTTGTTTTCAGAATCCTATGTATTTATCTGGCACAAACAAACAGTCACGATACACACACACTAACATCACACACCCACACACACACTAACACACTCACTAACACACCCCCACACACATACACTCACACACACCCTAAACGCATTAGCAGACACCGTTTATTTGTTTTTATCCTTTTTTTTCTTTTTTTTATTCTAGGTTTGCACCTAAACAGTCCCTTATTATTTGCTTTGTATAAGACAAATCTAAGTTATGTAAATTATCCATGTAATTAAGAAACATATATTAGTGGGTGGGCGCTGATACCTATAATTACAAGATATTAAGTTATCTTAGCTTAGGTATTGGCTGCAACTCCAACATACAACTGTACTTACCTTAGGCCTATTTTTGTTGTAAACCATATACCTAATGTTTTTACTTGAAGGTGCAAATAAACAATTTTTTTTTTTTTTTTTTTTTTTTTTTTTTTTTTTTTTTTTTTTTTTTTTTTTTTTTTTTTTTTTTTTTTTACAGGATCGACCGACTGGTCTTTTCGAGTTAAGATCAGAAGGTATTTACAAATATCACCTTATAGTCCTGCGCCCTAATTGTGTAACACACTATCAATCACAATCTAAATCATTTTGAAGGATATTGCTAATCCATTGCTTTATATGTTCGAAAAATTTGTCTGCTCAACAACGTAAATATCGCAATTAGTATTGTTGAACTGTCAAAATGAAAGTCATTCCCGTTGTTAGTGCGTTACGCAATTAACCCCACAGTCTATTGAAAAATATTAATGTCTTATTTCCCTCAAAATAAACCATTTCTTCCTTTTAGTAATATTTACTGATAAACAAAACAACATATAGGTATCATAATACATTAAGACTTTTGTACATTTTGACACTAGGACTATGTTGC
Organism: Mesoligia furuncula; assembly: GCA_916614155.1. NCBI lineage: Eukaryota > Metazoa > Arthropoda > Insecta > Lepidoptera > Noctuidae > Mesoligia > Mesoligia furuncula. Next base: position 14,973,258 of record OU744796.1, read on the forward strand.
CCATTGATTTTTTGTCTTTGTAACATTTAGTATCCGGCGTCCATAAATCGTATGTTAGTATAAATAGAAGCAAATAGTGCTCCAGATCCGTAGAGCGGATTACTATCCCAAAGAGGTTTCACATTAATCCCAACTTACGCCAGCTATTCGTCTACATTCATTTGATAACAGTGGAACAGAGGGAACCGCAACAGTCCACAGCTGCAATCTAATTTGAAACCCTACTCGAATGCAGCCAAAATTTTCCCTACCGCCAACCCCTGGCGCCACTCCAATCTTTATTTTCTTTACTACCACGAAGCACCTTCGCAAAGCGTAAATAACCATACTTTTGCTGTCTAACAAATTCCTTTTGTGAGTTCGAGTGTAAAAATCACATTATTAATTCTCTTAGTAGGAACTCTTGATGTTGCGTGTCCAAGTTGCTAAAATGTAACATCTACAAAAGCAATGTAGTGCCTATCTGTCTGTCCGTTTGTCACACTCTTTCATTACGGTGACCTTTTGATGCAGACAGTTTTAGCTGCAGGAAGTTGTGCCCCAATTACTAACATGAACTTTCTTTTTTATTACTCGGCTCGCGTTACCTCGGGAAGTGCGATCGTTCCTTTATTGTCATACAACAAATAAGCTAGGCCACTGCCAGTGATAACGGCCGCGACTTACGAGTTTAGGTCATACGTAAAATGGTGAAGGTTGGAGCCAAAAACAATACACAAATAACACCGTCCATGCCTCTCACTGAGCCCATTTATAAATTAATCAAACAATGTAAGTACACTAAAAGTATTCATCAAAGCAATCGATGGACTGAGTTTGTAAACTGTGAAGGAACAAAGCTTTTGCGTGGCCTGTCTGATAAAATTGATTGAAAGCAGCAAGCATATTCTCTAAATAAACCGACGTTTTTCTAAACTCAGCACGAAAGTAGCACCGAACGACCCTAAGTATTCACGAGCAACCTCGATGAACGGAAAAATAAGACAGACAATACAAAATGACGGAAATTGGATTTATATTCCTTTTAGTTTCTTTTTCGTACACATTTTATGTACAAGAGCTGTCGCTTTTTTCCTTATAGAAGAAAGCTCTAAGTAGGGATTATATTACAGTATGTATAGGTACATTGTTATCTACGTAATATTATTAGATGGTATATTATTAGACACCTTTTCCTTTCTTTTTACTAAGACAAGACTTTTTACAAGTCATGTTTTATGTTATGATATGTGTGTTTAAAGGAAATTCTTATAAATAATTATAATTTTAATAATATTCAGTTTATTAAAACACGCTATTTATTGGGAAGTTACTAAAACAATATATTTCAAAGTGTTTTGTGGTCATAAATACAATTTGTGTCTAAGAGTATGTGTTTCAATGTACAGACGCCAGCACATCAAGCTACCCGAAACTGTCAAATTTTCCCAATCAACTTTGTACCTTATGCTTTAGCGATAGAGTTGAAAATCTATTAAATAAATTTGACAGATTGTAGTACACAACATTAAAACACCTATTAAATCTGGTAGGCACATTGAAGTATTATATATACATTCCATCTATACTACACAAGCCTATAATGTTCCCACTGCTGGGACACTGGCCTCCTCTCGGTGAGAGGGAGTGAGCCTTAATCCACCACGCGGTCCCAGTGCGGGTTTTGCTAGATGTCACATGTCTTCGTTTTTTTTGGTTTTAGAACATGCCGCCGGTTTAACTCACGATGTTTTCCTTCACCGTTTAGAGAGCAGTTGTGATGAAATTTTTACACAAAGTAAAGCGCCTGTCTGGGTTCGAACCCACGACCTACAATTCGTAAGTCGTGCCTTTACCACTGGGCCACCACTGCTCCATCATTGGCATGAAAATAATTAATGAAGTTAGTCGTTGGCTGTAAATTTCAAAAATAATCCGCCAAATGCCTCACCAATATTTTGAATTTAATAACCAGAAGAGATTACAATTTTTAGCTGCTGTCAGTACCATTCTGAATGTAAATTAATCATATTATTAAACTCGATAATTATGTGTGATTTATAATCTAAATTAATAACCTTCATCATTGTCATCATAATCATCATAATCAGCCTATAATGTTCCCACTGCTGGGACACAGGCCTCCTCTCGGTGAGAGGGAGTGGGCCGTAATCCACCACGCGGGCCCAGTGCGGATTGGCAGATGTCACATGTCTTCGAATTTTTGGTTCTAGGACATGCCGGTTTCCTCACGATGTTTTCCTTCACCGTTTTGAGAGCAGTGGTGATGAAATAATTTACACAAAGTAAAGCGCCTGTCTGGGTTCGAACCTACGACCTACAACATGTAAGTCGCGGCCGTTACCACTTGGCCACCACTGCTCATCATTGTAATCTAGTCGATTGAAGTCCAGATCTATACATATAATAAATCTGTAGAAGGGTCAATTCTGTACATTGAAAATATTGAAAAAATAAATAGCGGGGGGTGTTGCTGGATCGATACCAAACCCAAATATGTGATTAAAAAAATTTTTGTCTGTCTGTCTGTCTGTCTGTCTGTCTGTCTGTATATGCAGGCATCACGTGAAAACTAACGGTTCGATTTCGATGAAACTTGGTATAATTATACCTTATTATCCTGGGCATAAAATAGGATACTTTTTATCCTGGAAAAATACGTAGAAAAAAAAATCTTATTTTTCGGTTTTATTCATAGACGTTGTTCTGTAGAACCGCGAACACACGTTGCATTACCCGTAGTGGATAATTTTCCATTTCAATTTAAGAGAATACAGTTTCCTGTAGCTTTGTTACGCCATGACAATAAATAAGGCTCAAGGTCAGACCCTAGGAATTGCTGGCGTAGATCTTACCGCGAGTTGTTTTTCAGGCAACTTTACGTAGCTCTTTCCCATGTGAGCAGTCCAAGAAATCTTCATGTTCATATTCCGGACGAGCTCACTAACAATGTTGTGTATGCTGAAGCTCTCAATTAACTTTCTGTCGCATTGTCACGATCACTTTTTTATTATTGCAAACTTTTCGTCATTGTCAGTAATTTACTGCTACATGCTACTTATCAAGGTCGGAATTACTATGAAAAAAATACTTACTACAGAACGCGAGCTCAACAGCAGTAGCTCAATAGAGGGATCTCCTTAATTATTATAGGCTTAGCCGTATTTGGGTCCAATAGATATTTATAAGATGTCATTGTCAGAGTTACTCAAAATGGAGAAATAAACCATCCACGCGAAGACCGACATCCGCGCGGACGGAGTCGCGGGCGGAAGCTAGTTAGTAATATGATTGATAATTTATTTCTGTTGAACATAAGAGGTCGAAGTTTTCTGTTGAACGATCACTTCGTTTATTCCTTTAATAAGTCTACAGTCTGAAATCAAAAGTTCAAAGTTAAAACTAAAATTAACTACTAACTTAACCTTATTAACACAAACTTACTTCTTGCAAGATCTCTAGCCTGCACGCTCACTAATTGCATAACATCTACTACACTAACATTATCAATTACAATTTGAATGATTTTAGAGGATATTGCTTATCCATTGCTTTATATGTTGGAAAAATTTGTCTGTTCAACAAAGTAAACAACGCAATGAATGTTTTTGAACTGTCAAAATTTTAAGTTAATCAAAAGTCTGGCATAACATAACTAAAATGTAATAATAAAATACTACCACTGAATTGGGATGCCTCAACAAACCACGGGAGTCATAGCTAAACAATTCTTTTGTACTAGCATTCCTATCACGAGTACAAAAGATTTACAAGCCGATCTGAGATATTCTGAGTACTGAATAAAGACACAAAGAAAGTATCTAGAATTCTCATCTCATCGTGCAAATTATAAAGTGAGTAGAAAGAACAGAGGGCTTGTACGTATAAGATTACAGTGTCTTTAAAACTGCGTTGGTAGGTTTTTGGCTTTTTTTTTTTGTTTTTAAACAGAGGTCAAAGGACATTTCATTCGAATGGTGACAAATGGACTTAACCGGTTTTTTAAGGACAGTTAAGTAATATTTAAATAGAGTATTTTTATTTATTTAATTTATCCGTATAGTTCGAAAGCTCTCCCGATTGTACCCGAATACAGGAACCTTCACCGGCTCGGTAGTGGGGCTCGTTGGACCCTGGAATGACGATATATATTATGATACCCTAAATGGATTATGCAAATACTTATTTATTATGCTACCAATTAAATCTTATGAATGTGCGTTAATTAAAAGAGTGGGTGGAAAAGCTTATATGTCAACGCCATTAAATCTTTTATAGTTAGCGCGCAAGTTTATTAATTCACCTTTATATAATTTCACGTGCGCAAATGCGATAATCGCCATTTTGATGACAGTTGTGGTCGAGGCGTTCTAAAAATTTCGACATTAATTTAATTTCATTCATTCATTATTTGTTTTTGCATTGTTCGTTTTGACATTCATTTCATTATTTGACGAATTCATTCATTGTTCTAGTTAATTTAGTAGTGAAATTGAAGTTTAATGATATCCAAAGTCAAAGTTTCGCGACAGTCGTGCGTCTTTACATTAAAGTTATTCACAAATATCGCACACAGACATGGGGATAAGACTTAAAATGTGATCAATATTATTCATAATGTTATCTATTAACTACAAGTTAAATCCCACAAACATAGGTCCCTTAATAAGTAATATTTATTACCACAACTCAATTTGTGTTCAAAACCGCCGACCATTATTGTTTTTTAAATTGTAATTATGTGCGAAAACGAATATATTTTATTTTATTTCGATTCTCTTGAGTAATTAATATGAAGAATATCAGAAATCGATAGAAATTGAAATAATATTGTTTTAAGCATTAAATACAATAAGCATTAATAATTTAAAAAATATAACTCTAATAGTTTTGTGGACATTAAGTATACTAAAACTGAGTCAACAGACAACCTATGGTCATAGGTAGGTAGGGCAGACCGAGGAGGGTTGTAACAATTTTCACGCCACCATTGGCAAAACAATCTCTATGCACATTTTAGACACAATAGCTAAAGGATTTTGATAGACAAAATAATACAAACTATCTAGATCAGATAAAAAACGACATAAACTGAAATGAGTCATGTCACAACTCTCCTAGTACCGAGGTTGTGACAGAGGTGGAGGTAAGTTGTGACAACAACCCATGCAAAAACACACCTAAACCCATTTTAAATTTTAAAATGTATTTAAATTGAAGAGTTGTTACAGTTTGTCACACCCTCCTAGGCGCAAAAAATCATGCCTGGTTCAGAATAATGTCACATAACCGCGAGACGGGAGTGGGCCGGACACGTCTCACGAATGCACCCGGAGAGTTGGGCAAAGATCGTCACTTACTGGACGCCTGAGGCAGGACATCGCCGTCGAGGTAGACCAAGGCGAAGGTGGCGTGACGATCTAATATCATTTGCAGGGCCAACATGGCCAGAGATCGCACAAGACAGGGAAGTTTGGAAGAAAAAAGGGGAGGCCTTTGCCCAGCAGTGGGACACAAAATAGGCTAAAAAAAAACCACGAGACGTGCAGTTAAGTTAAGAATTTAATATCATGAATTGGAACTTAGATATTCAAAGCATATTATACCTATGGTTTACAAAAAAATACCAACAACATAACTTGTATTAATGAGTAGGTTGTTAAAATGTAAATGTAAAATTTAGCCCACGTTCGCAAGGACGTAAAAATATCGCTGCGAGATTTTATGACACACTATATTTTCAACCCTGGATGTTGAGCCGAGCGTTGAGAATCCAACAAAGACACTGTTGGATCTTCGACTCGCGAAAATATAGTGCGTGAAAAAAAATCGCTGTGGGGAAAACACCCGTGCTACGACATACTTTTGTCGTTTTTTTGCCATCGACATTGCACAGTCACATCCACTCCCCGAAGGCCCTGGTGACATACTGCATCACAGAACACTATTATTACTCCTAGCGGAGAACTGCATCGGCTAGCGTGTCAAGAAAGAGACATAACTAAACGATATATTATTATATATATTATTATTATTATTATAACGCGATGTTGCCAGCGTGCTAACCATTACAGAATCCGAGAAAATATGGGCTTTGTAACAACTCTTCTCTGTCACAATTCTTCTCCGTCTCCCTACCTCATTTATTGAATTTCGAACCGAATTGTTTCTATATTCAAAAGTAGCTTCTGCCCGCGACTTCATCCGAGTGACATTTCTTGTTCCCCGGACCCACCGCGTCGCATCGCATCCGTCGCCCGCTCGCGTTGTTACTTCGATTTCGCTTAATGTTCTTTCTGACTTGTTTTTTTTTTGCTCGGCTCCCATCGGCTCCTAAGGGTCATAGCATGATGTTAAATAGCATATAACTTTCCTCAGAATTGGGCCATCAAATGCTAAAATATTTTTCTTTTAAATTTAAATTTTCTCTTAAATTTTCTTTAAAATCCGACTTATAGTTCCAGAGATTAGCACGTTCAAACAAACTTGTCATTAGTATAATATTTTTAATTCGGAATGCGGTCGCTATTCTAAATAACCTTATTGGATATAATTTATTGTGAACTTTATTTTTGGTAGGTACTTTCAGAAAGTTTAGTACAGAATGTTTGATATGTAGGCTTAGCAAAAAAGTGTTTGAGAATGATATGTTATAAATTAAATCTACCAAAATTGGTAATCTATAAACGTTTTTACATGTCAATATTTTTTATTAATTATATGAGCTATGTTAGGTAGTTTTTGTTTCTATTAGTTTACTTGAGTATTAGAAATTGTATTTCTTTTGTGGTGGGTTCGCCACAATATATATATAAACCGGCCTAGTGCGTGTCTGACCACGCACAGTGAAGGGTTCCGTAATCGGGATGAATATTTAAGCATACACAGTATTGATTTTATCAACCGCAAAAATAAGTTTGTATTCAATAGAACAAAATTCTCAAAAAATCTTGGCTTAAATAAAAAAGTCACTCCTGAGAAACATTATAATCATTTTTTTGCGGGATCCAATGTATTTCACATGCTAATGTGCATGGATTTTTTGTCATCCTTCGGTTACATGTTGTTATAGCAATACGAAGTGCGTGAGGAGTGCCACATATCGTAGAATGTAGTGAGTTCTTTTCCGCGAACCCGCCGCTCACATCGTTGTAATCATTGTCTTAGTTTTAAATATAATATATTGCTGTAAATGGTGCTTTTTTTTTCCTATATCCCTTCAGGTTATGGGCCCAGACTCTGCCAGTGAGTGAAATCAAAACTGATTAGTAAACAATTGCAGTGATTTGAACTAAAACAGTTCGTCGTAAACAAAGTTATAAACGCGTCTACGCGAGTTAAGGTTTATCGAAGGTGATTAGGTAACGTGGAATTGCAAGTTACGTTTCGCCGTTTATTTACTACTACTAATTAAGTTGTTACGAAGACTTTTTTATATTGCATTGCTGTTGTTTTTGTAATTTAAGAAACTTCGATATGGATACATCTATTAAGATTGATCGACTTACTGGTGATAATTACGATACATGGAAGCTACACATGCGAGCAATTCTAATCAAAAACGATCTATAGGAATATGTATCGGGAGCGTTACCAAAACCACATTTAGGTGATTCGAAATATATAATATACTGGATGGACAAAAAAGCCGAGTCAGACATATTGTTAGCGGTAAGTCCAAGTGAGTTGCCTGCGTTAGATGGTTTGGAAAGTTCAAAGGCTATTTGCCAATCTGAAGAAAAATAATGATAATCAAGGCTATAAAAATAATTTTGAATGTTATCATTGTGGTCGTCGCGGGCATTTTGCAAGAGAGTGTAAGACTAAGAACATCAACAGGTATAAGGAAAGCGCACAAAAGTTGGAATGCAGTAAAGACAACGAGCAAAAGACAACAATGTTATTGAGCACTACCGAAGAGGTTATGTTGGGTGAGAAACTAAATCCTATTTGGTGCATTGACAGATTGGATGTACGGATCATAGGTGTAACGAGAAGCAAATGATCGATGATTTTACGCGGCTGGACTCCGAACTAAATTTTGCTAATAGCGACAAAACCCAAATTACTGGCGCTGGTAAGGTAAGGATTTCGGTAAACATGGGCAGCGAAGAACGCCAAATTAATATAGAAAAAGGGTTCTACGTATCCAAACTACGTACAAATTTACTATCAGTGGCCAAGGTTACTGATCGCGGGTTCGAGGTTCGCTTCAGAAAGAATGATGCGATTGTGATTGATAATGATGATAAAATTAATTTGCAGGCAGACCGTGTTGGTAACATATAGCATGTTCGGATGGGTCAGAACTGTGCCAATAATGTTGAAGCTGTGAATAATTCACTAGACACGTGGCAACAACGGCTCGGACATCTCAACGAACGCGACTTGAAAGCTATGATGAAGAATAGTTTAGTACAAGGGCTAACATTCAAGGATGACGAAAAATTGTCTGAATGTGAGATCTGTATAAGTGAGAAACACACTTGCACGCCTTTTCCAAGGAAAACGGAAGATCGTACAAGCGAATTACTAGAAATAGTGCATAGCGATGTTTGTAGCCCTATGAAACATCAGTCTTATGGCGGTAAAAAATATTTTGATACATTAATCGATGACAAATTCAGATGGTGTGAAGTCATAGCAAATAAAAGTGATGTCCTAAATGCATTTAAAACCTAGAAAGCCTATGCAGAGAATTCAACAGGAAATACCATAAAGTACCTTCAGTCTGATAACGGACGTGAGTACTGTAGAGACTTTATGTGTAGCACTACGTTTAGTATGACAGGCTGGTTATAATTGTATGGTTATTAATTGTATGGGTATAGAAGCCGTAGAAGTCCAGTGCAGACCTCTACAGTACGTAAACAATGAGTTTGATGATTTATTGAATAAAGCTGGAATCAGAAGAAGATTGACAGCGCCGTATACACCCCAACAAAATGGGATCGCTGAAAGAGAGAACAGGACATAGTTGATATGGCACGTTGTATGATGCGCCAAGCAGGCAGTCTTCCTTTTTTCTGCGCAGAAGCTATAAATACTGCCAATTACATAAGAAACCGGTGCCCAACTACAGCATTAAATGGTCAAATTCCATTTTCGCTATGGAAAGGGAAGGAACCCACTGTAACATAGGTATATGCACGTGTTTAGTGCGAAAGCTTATATAAGGAAAACGGAAAACCAAAAGGAAAATTCGAGTCTTGTTCGCAGTTAGGAATATTTGTCGGTTATGATATTCAATCTAAGGCATATAGGATACATGACCCTACGACAAGAAAAATAATAGTGAGTCGTGACGTGAAGTTTATGAATGAGACAGCGTTTAGACATGAATATAAAGAGATATTTCATGAAGAAGAAGAAACTAATGAAGTACAAATAAGAGTTGAATTGAAGGTGTGTAACGCGAATAATGAAAGAGTGGAAGATAACCGGAAAATATTGAGAACCAGAAGAGATGGTAGTAGAAGATCGATTGAAAGAGTTCATGAACCAGAGGAAGATAGAGTTAGAGGTCAATTACATAGAAAGAGGAACTCAACTGTTTCGGGGGGAAATTTAGTAGGGCCTTCTAAAAGAGGAAGAGGAAGACCTCGTTTAATTCGTACTGGTATGGCGAGTAGACCGCGGAAAGAATATCATACAGTAAAAGATGATACTAAAGATAGTGAAAATGAATCAGATAAACCGAATGAACAGATAACTGCAGAGATAGCAATGATAGAACCAATGATATGGAAAGATGTTGAGAAGAGAAGCGACGTAAATTTGTGGAAATTTGCCCTAGAAGATGAGTATTTGTCACAAATAAAGAATAAAACCTGTGAAACTGTACCACGACCAAAACAATGAAAAGTTTTGGAAGTCTGGCAAGAAAGTGCGCCTCGTCGTGCACCCCATGTGTCCATGTAAGTATTCAGCTGCATCCGGTTATACCCCTAACATAGTTGGGAAAAGGTTAGGCAGATGATATAATGACTTTAGGTCCAGGTTTCCTCACAATGTTTTCCTTCACCTATGACAATAATATCCAATATCAGAACGTAATATACTATGTATATGAATTGAATATAATTGCTTAACTATGTTTAATTAATTGTACACAACAATGCATTTGACACATTATGCATATATACCTACATAGTAGGTACTAGTACTTCATTAAGTACAATCTTGTAGCGTCGGGAGCCGCGTGACGACTCCCGGCCACCGTAGGCGCGGGCCTGCGGGCGGAGAGTAATGGGTAGCTCACCGTCCGATCAGGACCAGGCCCGTGCCGAACGGCGCGTACCTGTTCCACGCGCGCCTCAAAGAGATGTCAGCATCGGGGAGGGGCCCCTCAGGGCCGAAGCCTGCCGGGCCAGCGGGATTGTCCGAAAGGGTTACCGCGGGCCCGGAACACAAAGGGCTAAGGAAGGAACACGGGTGGGTTTTAGTCAGTAAGAGTCTGACACTCCCTTCCGCTCCACCCAGAGCGGGAGGAGTTATTTGATGATTTACCATCCAAAAAAAAAAAAGTGCACCTCGTCGCAAAAGGATGTTCACAACGGCCAGGGGAGGCTTTTCATGAGACCTCATCCCCGGTTGTGAGTTCGTCATCAATAAGGCTTATAGCTGCTTTATCGGTTGAATTTGGATAAGAAATCCATCAAATGGACGTGGAAACGCCGTACCTTCACGGTTGACTCCGTAATTAATACCGTGAAGGCCCCTGTTGAACCACTGCAAGGAAGGCTGAACTGCGCAAATCATAATAATAATAATCGTTTATTTATAAAATGTTACAAAAACATTTACAATGAATTGCTTAACAAATAAAATAGCGCACAGTTGCTAATTTGCCTGAACTAGGTTGAACCTGTGCTTCAGGCTAGAAAGTGCATATAAGTATTTAATGTAATAAATTAACAATCAGTAGGTATAACGTAAAAACTAAATTAAAACAAAGGTAAATAAAAGTAAAATAGCATGTTAGCAGTTCTATTTGCAGACAATAAGTAGGTCCTCTGTCTGTGCATAGTCGATGGTTAATAAATATTTAAGTATAATTTGTTTACAGCTATAGTAATTTAGTTTATAAATAATTAGTTTTCTATTTAATCTATTGATTATTATAATTTATTATACCAGATTATTATAATCCTATTATAGGCCTAGATAAATATATAGTACTGAACCATATGTACACTTTTTGTAAACTTATTATTATTTCAATAAAATTTATTATTATTATTACATTAGGTATTATTGTACAGGAATGGGCCTAAGAAAGTTATAAATCTTTCTACAAAGACATGTTTTGAGGGTGCATTAGATATGCATACTAAATCATTCCGTCTCTTGTTAGTATTGTCGGCATTGTAGGCAAGCATGGTGAGCTGTTTTAATACTAAGTGCATAATGAAAAGCTGGCGAATAGTTAGTACATTGCAGGATTTATATAGCAGATCTGTGGGAAAAAAGAAGGGATGGAAGTTTGCTACCTTTAAAATTGCTCTCTTAGCTATTTCAAGAGGAAGCAAGTTAGTTTTTGGTGCGCCACCCCAAGAAGTGATACAGTATTGAATTATAGATTGACATTGATTGATTGAATTATTGATTGGTTAAAACCTAGATTTTTGGGAATGTGAGAGCCGGACAAAAAATTAGACTGACAAGCACATAGTCGATAAAACGATTCCTTATATACATAAGGAATCGTTTTACAAAAAACTGAAGCCTAGAAAAATCAATTAGATAGTTTCATAATTTTGGCAGAGGTGCACATGTAACAGATGCATTATGAACCTCCTCCTTCTTTAATTCAAGGTAAAAAATATCTAAATAATGACACTGAACTTTTTTTCACACCCTTTTTTTTCTCCTGTTGAAATCTATCAGACTCTTACTGACTAAAACCACACGGTGTTCTGTTGCTACCTTTAGCCGGAGTGCTGGAATGCTTGCGCATTTTTTCACGCTCCCCCGGCCAGGTGTGGGATCCGCATGGGTTCATGCGAGCCATCACCCGCAGCGGCCACATACGGCTGCCATTCCTCTAGAGCGGGTCTTTTATTGTTCAGGCAACAAACTCCCCAAGTCTGTTGCCCGCAGGCCTCACCTTAAGACAGCCGGAGATCGTTTCGCGTCCTCCGGCGCCCGGTGCGGAGAAGTTACACCCCTACCAGTCTATTGCACCACTCTATTGCACCACTCTATTGTATGTTATGAAAAGTATACCAAAGACGTTTTATCCAGTTTAAATAAAAAATCTAAGCTTGATTTTATTGCAAGTATAGACGCCAGCACATCAAGCTACTACAATCTGTCAAATTTCGTTAATAGATTTTCAACTTTATCGCTAAAGTAAAAGTTCAAAGTTGATTAGGAAAATTTTACTGTTTCGGGTAGCTTGATGGGCTGGCGTCTGTATCTATCGATTATGCTGAATGCAACTTTTGAATCGAAATAAGAAAATTCGGGGGCCGCCACACAACCGCCGCAGTGAAAATGAAATGATGGCAGTGAGGCATACTTTGCGGTGTTAAAAAACGGTCTCTAGAAAAACACACTAACAGTAGAGAAGGTTGTTCATGAACATATATTCAGCGAGCCTATTTTACCAACTTCTTGTACTAGGTGGCGCAAAAGTCATCACCCTACCGGAAGATGCTATAAATTTTGCAAATATTTCAATTCTAATTTGACATTCGTGAAGTAAACAGAATACACGTCAACAAGATATGAATCGCTGAATAATTGTTTCAGCCGGTCGATTCTGTAAAAATCTCACCGTGAAAACTTAGGTGAAGTGAGTTTGTTTTTGCTAGGAATTGCCACTATTGACAGTTCACTCCACGCTCACTTCACTTAAGTTTTCACGGTGAGATTTTTACAGAATAGCACCGCTGGTCGCCTAATCTCTCGTTTTGGTGACTCGCACTGGACGGCGAGATCGCCTTTAATTGTCCTAAACTTCTTTTTTTTCTGATTTTTTGAAGTCACGAGTCTATTAAAACAAACCTCAGACTCATGAAGCCCTCAAAGAGAATATCTGTCAAAGATGCGAGAAACTATCGCCGGAAGTTCTGGCAAGAGTTATCGAAAAAGTCATAAATCGGACCCGAATGGTTATCAATTCTGGCGGCGGCCACTTAGCCGATATCATTTTCTCGACTTAATGGAAAACAAATTAAGACATCAAATAAACATAATCCAAAAGCAGAACAAAACTTTTTCATTCATAAAAAAATTACAGGCAAAGAACACTTTTGCGCCACCTTGTATAAAAAATAGCTGCTGTAATTATTTTAACCAAAAACGAGTGCTGAAATTTGTAAATTCCCCAATTTCATAACTTAAAACCACAGTATTATAATCCATACATTGCCTTTGATGTTGGTTGGCACAGCGTCCTTGTAGGTATTCACACTGTCACACGCAGATGTGCAAGGACTGTAGCAAAATGGAAAATATATGTAGAATAATAAAATAGTAACGCAGTAAATTTTATTTTTTAAGTAATTGCTACGAAATGTGGGAACTATTCTGATGCCGGAAATATATTTTTTTGAATTTTTGTCCGTTTATCTGTTTGTCTGGTTGTATGTTCCGGATTGGCGCAAATAGGGCTGCACGAATTTGGATAAAATTTGGCACACAGGTAGTTTATAATCTGGATTAACACATGGGGTGCTTTTATCCCGATAGTACGTTCCCGTGGGATATTTTCCGAGATCCACGAGGGCTAAGCAGCGGGAAATAGCTAGTGGAGAATAGAATAAATGTGATTAATATTGTGTAATCGTTTAATCACAAGTACGAGTACCTATCCTATACATTAACATTTGTTGTAATGCCAGATATTATGTGACACTTTATTTTAGGAGTTTTCAGTTTTATATGATTAAATTTAACTATGTAAGGAATTCGTTTTCGGATGAACAATCTTATCATAAAGTTTGGAAACATTAAAAGAGGAGGACATAAGGAGATTTAAAATCTACTTAGTACGTTAAATAATTTCTCTAAAATATTGTTCGCAAAAAACGAAAGGAAATTCTGGCCATAATGGGTTAAAGTAAATCTATGAAGTCTTAAATACTTATTGTATTTGGCTGTCGAGGTGCGTCCGAACACAGAACAGAAAACCAATACGCTTAATTAAAAACGCTAGTCGCAGTCTCATTGCAGCGACAATCAATGTCAAAAACTTGTCAAAAATGTATTGAAATTAGAGGTATTTTTGACAGATTTAGACTCAGATCAGACTGTGACCGTTCTTAAAATTACGAGATTTGATGCGCACCATTATAATTATTCCATTCAACGTTTCTCGAAATAGCTAAGAGTTTACATTACCTTAATTTTAAATCTGTCCCATTTTTTTTTATATTACTCACAAAAAAAATTGTTAATCGACTTTCGTTGCTGACCTTACTCTGTTATATCAATTAATTCTTCTTTTAGCTTTCAATGCTCATAATCAAACAATATCTTGTCTGCAGTGATGGTGTTGGGGCATGGTTGCGCGCGATGGGCGCTGCAGTGGCTGGCGCTGGTGGCATGTGCGCTGGCGGGGGCTCTGGCGCCGGAGAAGGTGGAACCTTGTGCCAGCAGCCCCCTCTGCTCCTGCCGCGTAGCGCACATGTCCTGCATCGCCGTGCCTTTGCACAGGTTCCCAGGTATGTTCACGCTACCGTGACTACCTACTACTAAGACATATCGTTGAGTCGGAGTGATCGTAGTCTATCAAATTTGCTTCAAATGCAAAGGTTTGGAGGTGCTAAAGCAGATATCAGACACTGCACTTCATGTTCATTTTGTCTTTTATTCGGCAACTTCACTCAAAGTCAAACGTCTAAACACAAAATGAATCAAAAGCGAAAAATAAATTCATCAGTGAGAACCGATCCCACCCTGTTGGATTTCGTCACTTTTTCGTGAAAAAGAAAGAACGAACGTTAATTCCTATATAATATTATCGATGTTGTGTGAACGTGGAATGAAACAAAAACGAACCTTCTCTCGAGTAAAGCGTCTGATATCGGCTTAAGCTACCAAATTCTGCAAAAAGAGAACATGGAGGACGGGATGGGAGGAGACAGTCAGATGGCTGCCTGCTGTGCTCCGCTAGGCTATTGCACATTCTGATGAGTGCGTCTAGCGTCTTCTCTAGCACAGACCCAGTTTAAAAGACTCAAACCTAAAACTAGAAAGCCACAAACTCACACGGCTTTTTTTTCTTCTTTTTTTTCGGATGGGAAATCATCAAGAGTTATCCAGCCGTAATAGCAATAGCTCGTTTCATAAGCACGCTGAATGATAAGATTAGTTGCATCGTCAATATTACATAGTTTTTCAGTTTCCAGTAATCATTATAAACCGCAATGTTAAAACGAAATCATACAAATTGCGGCTTACAAACTCATTAATGTAGTGTTAAATGAATATACATGCTGTTGATTTGCATCCTCGTCAAATTTCAGGAGGTTGTCATAAAAGACATAAATAATCATTTGAAGTACGGTAGGGGGCAATAACTAGTAAGCGCTGCTTTTTTTTTGTTGTAGAAATTTAACAGTATTTCAGAATTAAACCCTTAATTCAATACAAATAAAACAGAATCACCCGACTATGCACACAGCGACAATGCATACAGCTGCCATGTAATTCCCCGAAATGGTAGCTCCGGCCGTCTCGCGCCGCAGTGCAATGACCGGTAGCAATAATTTTACCTAATTTTATTTCGAAAATCACCTACATTATTGTCATAAATTTCGCTTGATAATTAACTCATTTTTGAGCATCATTGGAATACGGAAATCTTACTAATGACAGTAATACTAGTGCGCCAAAGAAAAGTTCACTGACCTGTTATCAGATGATTAATAATATCCTTCAAGCTAAAGTTTTCGTAGTTATTTTGTTTTTATTTGTGGATTAAATTGGTTGATTTGAAACTTTCCTTCCTACTTAACGGGCTTAGGACCGGCAATAATTCTACCTTTGTTGGTGTACCGATTTACTAAGTCTAAAAATGTTTTCTACGTTTGATGGAAATGGAAAGACGTTCTAGTTAAGTGTAAGTACGTGGTATACTTTCGACTCTTAGGTATTATTGGCGTAGGTAGTTAAAAATTTGAAATAACTTATTTACACTAATGAAATTGATTAAGCTAACAACGTATTTACAAAATGTACAAATAAATAAATTACCTACCTATGTTACCGGAGGTAAAGTTGCCACGTACTGGTTTTCCTTCAGCTTAACAACACTAACACATTCGTTTTTAAAGTGTCGAAAACGACAAAATGTAATCCGCACGGCATTATCACCTGGGTGAATGTCTTGTGCCTTGGGGTAGTGGAACGGGTGTTGCAGTTCACGCTTCAGTATGCGCAACACTGGTGTGGTGCATAGCAGCCAGCATAACGCTCTGTGTCGGGGGTTCCCGATCGGGAAACATCCGGATGACTCCACGTAGGCTGTCTCCACTGATGGCATACCCACCTGACCATCTCCACCAGCACGACATTTGAATTGAACACTTTGTACCTACGTCTCAACGATGTACCGAGAAGCGGAATTCGCAAAGCGCACGAACGCTGCGGCGATTTCAATTACACTGTTAGTTCCGGGGCCGCGGGGGCGTGGCTTAGGGTGCGCGGGAGACTAAGTAGCCGCTTTGCCGCATCGTGATTGGGGGATGGGATTGATTACCTACGAATTTATCGAATGATAGATTCTCATGCGCATTTTAATGTGTGTGTAAATGAAAGCGCGGTTATAGGGCTAGTAACAGACGGGCCGCGTTTAAATACCGCTGGTTCACACTTACGGATTTCCGTAAATAAGAAAAAAAAAATAAAACAAATACCTACCCATTTTATTGTTGATTTGGGTCGAGAATCATTAGCATAATTACGTCCTTGAATTTGACTAGGATGCAAATCAACACATTGTATATACATTCCAATTTATATGTGGTAATTTATAGACTGTTAGACTGTTATTAAACGTGTGTATAAATATTTACAATCTTAATTCATGTTATAACCATTGCCACACAAATGTTAATACGTAGCTGGCGGTACAATTAAAGCAGCCACTTAGACATTTCCTTTTCTTTACAAAGTTTATTTAATATCAAACGTTCAACGTAAGGAAAACGTATAAGTTCCAAGTGGGTGCCTTAATTGAAATAGTACGCCATCGTAAGTCCTTAAGTCCGGCTCAAAACTATGTACCCATTTAAACTTCTCTTACAGAATGGCCCCGAATAGAGCTGCAACATCTAGATATAAGCATGTCTAACCTAGAAGTGCTGACAGAGAGCGCGCTGGACGGGTTGAGATTGCAAACATTAGTTTTAGTCGCGAACAAATTACATTACATCGAGATGCACGCATTTAGGTAACTCGTATTTTAATAAAACTTTATAACAACTATTTGGAGAAGTTTAATTAAAAGTCAAGTGAAAAGGAACATTTAATAAAACTCATTCGTTTTCAGTTCCATGGCGGGTACACTAGCATCTTTAGACCTCGGTTACAACGAATTCACTGAAATACCGCAGCAGGGCTTAAAAGATTTAAAAGTTTTAAACTGGTTGAATCTGCAGAAGTAAGCACAAGTTTTGAAACTAAATTCTATTAAACTTTTACCCGGAGAGTTGATTAATTTTATTAATATATTTTCGCTTTTATTTTAGCAACAATGTAGTGTACATTGGACCTGAAATTAAATGGCATCACTTGGAAGAAACGCTGACGAGTTTATCTCTGAGCAACAACCAAGTAACGCACCTGAAGTCACAGGCTCTGACGTCACTGTACCACCTGCTGCAGCTGGACCTGGAGGGCAACCACCTCCGCACCGTCAGCGCCGACTCCCTGCCCGCTTCTTTGACACTCCTGAAGCTATCCAACAACTTCATCCATGAACTATCCTGTGATTTACTTTATAGTCTACCTAGGTTACAATCTGTACATTTACGACATAATTTTATTACCTTTACGGACAATTACGTTTGTCCAAATAATAAGAGTAAAAAAATAGAAAAATTAGATTTGAGTAATAACAAAATTAACGATACTTCCCAAATACTTCTCTTTCGGGAAATTCAAATTAGGCAAATTATATTAGACCTTAATGAATTAACGATGATCCCAAAATTGGTTTTCGTGAATAATAGGATAGAAAGATTGTCGGTGTCGTACAACATGTTGAGTTCCATTAGCCGAGATCTATTTTTGTCTTTGAAAAACTCGCTGGAGCATCTGGAAATGGAGCACAACAGATTGTTTCACTTGCCGGACAGCCTGGCGCAGCTCGTGCGGCTGCGTCATTTATCATTAGCTTACAACCAGCTGGAAGAGTCGCCGGCGCTCCCCAGCCGGATCCAGACGCTCTCCCTCGCCGGCAACTTTTTAACTTCAATACCCTCTGCACTTCAAACGCTCGAACCCGGTTCTATTCGTTATCTCGACTTAAGCTACAACAGGATATCTAATTTATTACCAAACGAATTCCTAGACTGGTCCACTTCACTGGGGAATATCAACTTGAGAGGTAACAGGATTGCGCAGATTTATAAGAACGTTTTTCCTGCAAGCATGTCATTGAAAGAAATACATCTAAGTTTTAACGACTTGTACTACGTGCATCCACAATCTTTTGCGAACGTGACTAGGTCGCTTCGTATCCTTGAATCGTCTTCTACGCTCTTTAGTGGCTATTTTCCATTTGAAATCGAAGAAGGCTTAGAGAATATCAGTTGGCTATCGTTTGATAACAACGATTTTCACATCCTCAAGCTGTCCGATGTGGTTGTGTTTCCATTTCTAAAATATTTAAATTTGGATTACAACAGAATTGTAGATATCGTCATAAGTGAAGACTATCGTAATGAGTCACTATATCTGAGCAACTTGAGACTCGCCTATAATTTTTTGCATTCGCTGCACAGCAGAAGTTTCATTTATATGCCAGAGTTAAGAAACTTGGATTTATCTTATAACAGAATCAACAACTTAACTAAGCACACTTTCACAAACTTACCGAACTTGAGATATTTATCTCTTGCGGGTAACATAATCGATTCGATGGAAGCCGAGACGTTTGCTAATTTACCAAAACTGCAAATATTGGAACTCCAGGGAAACAACTTTACGTATCTATCACTGAACTCGTTTCATAACGTATCTAATATAGACGTAACGTTCACGTTGAACGTTAGCAGAAACCGCATCAAGTTCGTGGATGGCGAATCCGCAATATCGGTTAACATTTTCGACGGTTCATATAATGATCTCTATGAAGTGCCAAATAACTTTTTTGTTGCGGTCGCCTCCTCTATACGACAGATCATTTTAGCACATAATAAAATTATTCATATATCAAATGAAGCTTTTGGCGATGCAAAATACTTGGAAATACTAGATTTGCATAAAAATAATATCAATAATATTAAGAGAAAGTCATTCACTGATTTGATATCGCTACAAATATTGGATCTATCATTCAATATTATTTCTCAATTATCTGTAGAACAATTCTATAATTTGAACAAACTTAGGTATTTGAAACTGGACCATAATAATTTAAGGCTGTTGCCAAGAGACGTGTTTAAGAACACCATCGTGGAACATTTAGACCTGAGCTACAACGACATGTCGCTGTTCCCGGGCACGGCGCTGTCGCAAATCGGGTTTACTCTGCGCTACCTCGACATGTCGCACAATCGCATCGAGTACTTAGACAGTAATATATTCCGCAGCACACAGTTTCTGTTGAGTCTCAATTTGGGTCACAATCTATTAACAGTGCTATCAGATAACACCTTTTCGAGCCTCGGCGGACTGCGCCAACTGGACCTGAGCTTTAATTTCATAAAGGCAAACTTCAAGGAGCTGTTTCATAACCTTCCCAACTTAAGGCATTTGAATCTTGCAAATGTAAGCTTAAAGTCAGTGCCTTATCTACCTTTGACAAACTTAACTAGCCTCAATTTGACTTCAAATTACATTAACAGTTTTAAGGAGACTGATGTGAAACGACTAGCAAGTCTTCGTTATTTAGATCTAAGTAATAATCGTCTTACCTCTTTAGTGCCAAAAATGTGGTTCCATTTAAATCATTTAAATATCCTCGACCTGTCATACAACCCTATTGTAAGAATCACGCCAAATAGTTTCAAATGGTTGAGCAGTTTGTCTCATTTGAATTTAAATGGGCTTAAATACTTAGACATAGTTGACCAGGATTCCTTCCGTCCCTTGATATCACTGCGGTCCCTGCATATTCAGTCGTGGTCTACCATTAATCATTCTACGTTCAGAATTTCCAACATTACCTCTTCCCTGTCCTCTCTGTACAAATTAGTAATACATTGGACTGACGAAATCATGGATAATCAATTGCACGGGATCGATGCGAGGAACATTCGCTACTTAGAAATCAGAGGATCCAATCTGAAAAGAATATCTGACGATGCTTTTAAGCCGTTCGCGAACAGTCAAGAGATATTTATAAGGATCACAATGACTTCCTTAACGAAATTGCCGACAGCGTTTATGAGACATTTGGGACAAGTTCCGCAACTCGGGATCGACTTGAGCTACAATCAACTTACGACACTAAATCCAGCAATTTTCTATCCAAACTTCACTAGTTGGAGCCACGTCGCGACCAAGTTGTTATCAGGTACGTCCTATTCATTTTGGTGTATATTCTATGATGACCAATATCGAAACCCGCGCAATAGTTTGGCGGCCGAGCCGGCTGCAACGTATAAACAAGATAAAGTTTTAATTTCGTGGTAGGTGATTTTATTTTACCCTACCTATCTGAAGCTCAGCTTAACGAAGTTGAAAACCTGCATTTTTTACGCTCGTTTGAATTTTTAAAGTCAAACTTGGTTCAGCACTATACTCGCTCAGTAAAAAGTAACATCGACATGTAACGCCAAGTGTAAGTCATTCTGGCTTCAAGCCTTATAATTAAACCCTCAAATAACACAATCCACCTGTAGTTAAACCACTAAATCCCTTTTGAAAACAATTTTAATATTTAATAAGCTTATAATTAACGCAGCAATATCTCTAAAACGAGTTAGGTAGTTCATTAAAAATGTACAGTGGCGCGAGTGAACCCCAAGCAAATGCTAGTATTTTATTAAAATTTACTGAGCCTCTCACCACGCAGAATGAGGCGGGCAACTCTTCTTAATGAGTTTTAATTCTTAATACACCACTCGAAACTTTTCTAGGCGAGTTAAATCGTCTGGCGGGATGTATTAATATGTTGCGTGAATTATTTGTTAGGAGGGCTGATACTGACGGGGAACCCGCTGCGCTGTGAGTGCGAGCTGGCTTGGGTGGGCGCGTGGCTGCGGCGCTACCTGCAGGAGAACGACGCAGGTGCCGAGCTGCGGCGCGCCGTGCGCAGCGGCACGTGCAAGGACGCGGCGGCGCGACGCGTGCCGCTGCTGACGCTGCGTGCCGACGAGGCCGAGTGTCACGCCAGCGCGCTCTCCAGCGACGCGCAGCCACACTGCACCACTGTGTACACGCTCGCGCTCGCCATGTCCACCATGCTGCTCAGATGATGTCTATTTCACGTCTAACCGCGCTAGTAGGTAAATAAATGTAAATATGTTTCATCACGGAATCTAATGTTTGCAAACAGAATAGACACATTTTATACACGGTACAGTTAATGATTTTTTTAGGCACATGAACGTGTATACATAGGAGGCGAGAGTAACTTTAATGCGTATTTATAATATTTCGATGTGTAAGGTAGATAGTTCTAAGGTTGAATAGGTTTTATAGATACTTAATTGAAATCAATATTGTATTGACACTATAGATTGCTCACTAAATGCGACCATTTTGAAACAAAATAAATGTAATGAAGTAGTTCTGTCATGTTTTTGTTGTCATTATTTTAAAAAAAACGAAGGATATACGTAACCTAAATACGTTAAACGTATCTACCCTACTGCGGCCACAAATTTATATTCTTTTGTAAATTTTCTTTATACTCGTGTAAATATGTACAAAAGTAAATATTTTTACATAATAACATTGTTTTATTGTATTTCCCAAAGGCGCCCTATATTTCTTAAGGCAACAGCAATCGTAGAAATCCAGTCAAACGTTTCATCAAGTTTTAATAATTCCGCAATGTTTCGTTTATCACAAACGTAGCTTTGTGATTTCAGCTGTGGGCACCAAACCCACTTACATTATAATTTTCATTGTGATTTCGGCACCAGTAACCGAACATTTTACTAATCCCCGTAGGTACTAAGCTCAAAGCAAATTGTTTACTTTGAACGAGTTGATTGTTGAAGATACTGAGTCTAAATTATTTGATACACGTAGCAGTTTTAAATTAAAAATAGGTACAATGTGTTATCCATAAACTGTTGAAAGTAGTCTAATATATGAATAATGAAACAATGCGGGTCAACTGTTTGTACATGTAAATAAAATGGCGAAGGATTAGCGGTGCTATGGGAATAAATCAAAACGTTGCCAATGAATACATTTAATTTCCGAGCTGGCTTTGATTCGGTATCGATTCGCGGCTATTTCGGTTGTTGCTAATGCGCTGGAATTAATTTAATTGGTCTGGTTTGCTACGGTTAGTTGTTTGTGTTCAAGATAAGTTGGTTTATTTTGATATGATAAGTCAACAAGAAGTTAAACCGACCAATCTTGTTATTTTTGGGAACAACTTTGTGTACGAACGTGGAAAGCAGAAATCGATATGAATAAACCTATATACATCGGCTTTCTACATAGACTTTCTTTTGAGCCGCCAACCCAAGGCGGCTCAAAAGAAAGTATTTGATAAAAATCGTATGTTAGTACCTGCACCATGAAACTACAGTAAGGTAAGTATACCAATCAAGCCAGGTAGCAAAATAAATAGAACTAAACCAACACACGTTTGATAAAACATTTCGTACCACAGCGAGCGAAACAAGCTATTTCAGGAGCAAACCAAAATGATACATTCCAGTGTCAATTACAACTGTCCCAGCATCGCAGAGAACAGCATAATTCAATAGAAACCTCTGTGGAAGTTACAAAGAATAAATTCGTATCTAAAGACACATATTATTCTGCAGAAAGGCGTCTCGCAACGAACATAAATCTGCCCACTCGACTCTTACGTAGATAATAGTGAATAGTGGAGCGAGAGAGCTCAGAACCAGTACAACGTGAAGATAGATGTAGTAAATCATTGTTGCGATGTCTGCAATTAACTTGCTACTGTGCTCGCCCGCTGTCGCTCTTGACTGGAGGCTAGTAGACACACTCTACACGTGTTACTTGCTCCAGACGGATCGGTACGAGCTAGCACCCCATTTGGATACGGGTGTGAGAGGAAGCTAATCGTTTATATACACGCTGCCTAGAAAGGCAATGAAGATAAACTTTACACTACTCTTTACAGCAAACTTATTATTATAAACATAACATCATGCCTGTAAACCCCAAAGGGTTATTCAGAGGTGTGCAGACCTATAGCACACCCACATGGCGCCAGTAATGTTTATGTCTATGGGACAATTATATGACGTACTAGCTGTGCCCGCGACTTCGTCCGCGTGGAATAGTGACTTTTCGGGCAGCATATTTTGAATTACATATACCGTCTACAGACCGGGCATTTGCTGTCCGAACCCTCTGAGAACTCAGGCGAATTTCAGTGAAAGTCTCAGACTCTAGTGCTTGAGCTTCACGATCGGCAGTGAGACGTATTTCTCGTTCTTCCTGTGTTTTCTGAGACCGAACATTTGCTGTCCGAACCCTCTGAGAACTCAGACGAATTTCCCTATCAGTGAAAGTCTCAGACTCACGCGATAGTGTATGAGCTTCACGATCGGCAGTGAGACGTATTTCCCGTTCGTCCTGTGTCTCCTGGAATCGAGCATTTGTTGTCCGTACTCTCTGGGAGCTCAGGCGGATTTCCCTGACAGCAAAAGTCTCAGACTCACGCGATAGCGCGTGAGCTTCGCGATCGACAGATAAACGTGCCTTTCGTTGTTCCCCGTTTTCCCTATTTCGAGTTGTCATCATTCGAGAACGATTTGAACTCAGTCGAGATTCTCGCTGAGTCGAAGTTTCTGCAGCACGAAACCTAGCCTGGTGCAGAGAGCCTTTTGCCTCACGACCTTCCTCAGATTCCTGTGATCGAACTAATCTCATCCTTTTAGCATTTCTGCTACATTGGGAGAGGTTGGATCTTCTTCGAGGCATTCTTACAATAAAATAGTACTTACTACTTAACACACAGTTATTTAGTAAACACGTACTATCGTAAACAATTAAATTATAAATACTTACAGATTATTATACAGTCTAAAATTATCACAGTTTAAGTAATAAGTGTTAAGACGTGTAAACCAAACGTCATTGTCATCATCATTTCAGCCGATAGACGTCCACTGCTGTACATAGGCCTCCCCCAATTTTGGGGGGGTTTGCCATAATCGCCACGCTTGGCAGGCGGGTTGGCGATCGCAGTATGGTATGGTGGTGGAATGCATAGAGAACACTGCTGCCCATTCTCCGGTGAGACCCTTAGTCGCCTTTTACGACACCCACGGGAAGTAAGGGGTGGTGCTATTCTTCTACACAGACAAACGTACTAACTTTATAAAACAAAAGAATTGCTAGAAAAAATAATTACTAACCTAAGCTAATGAACTTATACTTAATAAAGAAAATCAAGAAAAGAAATGCCTAACCTATACCAAATACTTATAATATTTATATACAAACCCTAAATACAAATTAAGATAAGTATACCGAAAATCAGGGAAAGAAATGCCTAACCAATAATAAATGCTTACAATATTTATTTACAAAACCCTAAATAAAAATTAAGATAAGTAAATACCCAATAATCAAGGAAAGAACCGCCTAACCTATACCAAATACTTACAAAATTTTAAAGAAAATTAAGAAAAAGAACCTAACCTACAAACCCTAAAATATAAATAAATGAAATATGCAAACAGTCAGTATTCAAGTGAATCGCAATAATCGAATCCAACTATTCGCCTATACTCTCCAGGATACGTGCGTTCGCTACGAATAACTGAATCCTTATGGCAGCGGCGCGTTTTCTTTTGAAATGGTCATCTCGCAGTTCAACCTGAGGGGTTGTCGACTGCTTAACCTGGCTTTCCTGTGGATGCCTCAATAAATTAAGGCCTCCAGCCAGGGCATAATACACAACTTAACTACACAATATAAACTTAAAAACTAAGCGACTACACGCTAAGGGCACCCCCTGTGGGGTACGGACCTCGGCTTAGGGCGTCGCTGGGAGAGGGCAGCAAGGGACAGGCTGGATCGGAATTATGGCAGCGGCGCGGCTCTCACCGCGCTTTATACAAGGTGTAACGGAAAGGGGGTATCAACCCTGAAGGAGGTGAATGTGCTCATGAAACTGAACAAATTTCCCCAAAGAACATAGGTCGAAATATGAAAAAAAATTTGGACTTCCCATAGTAATAGTAAATCATTGATGTGCTATTACTATGGGAGGTCCAAATTTTTTTTTTCATCTTCATTCACCTCCTTCAGGGTTGATACCCCCTTTCCGTTACACCTTGTATATATAGCCACGGACGCGCAGGCGCGAGGCGTTTACGTACTCTGATAGAATACCTTAACAAATGTTCGCCGTGATTCTTTAAATTGACATAACTTTTTTATTTATGAACCGATTGACATGAAATAAACACTAAATGTTAAGTGAAGCTTACTACAATATGTTAGTGAAAACCGCATCTAAATCGAATAAGCCGTTTCTGATATTAGCGTGCACAAACACAGCAGACAAACAGATAAACAGACAAAAAAAAATTTAATTACATTTTCGGGTTCGGCATCGATATAATAACAACCCCTGCTACTTTTTTTTAATATATTTCCATTGTACAGACACCACATTTCTACAATTTTATTATATGTATAGAAGATTATAGGGCCAGTATACGGATTTCCATCAGGCGTGATCAAGGTCGAGAGCGGGCCCTTTAAGCAATAAAAAAAAATGTCGATATACCGATAAGACTTATTAATAGTTTTATAAAGAGTTTCGGTAAGTATAAACAAACTGCACCCCGAGGTTTCACCCGCATAAGTCTCGATCACATAAGAATACTGGGATAAAAAGTATTCTGTGTTAGCCCTGGTTATAAAATGGCGCCGATTCTGTTGTTCACAAACTAAATTTAAGTTCATGCATCTTTTTCTTTCTACTTCATTACGAAAGGGGCAGAAGACAAATATTAGTTTAGTCCTGTCAAATTAGGATACTCCATAGACAATTTAGACGAGATTAAAAAATTGGCTATTAAAAATACGTCAATTTACGTCAAGCACTGACTAATTTGACAGGACTAAACTAATATTTATCCTCTGTCCTTTTCTTAATGAAATGGAAAGAAAAAGATGCCTGAACTCAAATTTTGTTTAGTTTGTGAACAAAAGAATCGGCGCCAATATCTGTATGCGAAATTTCATTCAAATCTGTTTAGTAGTTTTAGCGTGAAAGAGTAACAAACATCTATCCATCCTCAAAAACTTTCGCGTTTATAATATTACTAGCAGCGCCCCGCGGTTTCCCTTACATTAGTGTACATCCCGTGGGAATATCGGGATAACAAGTAGCCTATGTGTTAATCCAGGGTGTCAGCTACCTCCATATTTATTTATTTATTTAATACTTCAAGCACATAAATGTACAGAGGCGGACTTAATGCCATAGGCATTTTCTACCAGTCAACCTTTGGGTGATGCAGAGACAAACAGTGTTAGGTGCAATCAAGAACATTGAGGAATAAATATTTCCATACCAAATTTTATCAAAATTGGTCCAGCTGTTTGTGCGTGAAAAAGTAAGAAACATACAAACACACTCACGAACTTTTGCCTTTATAATATTAGTGTGAAGTGTAATATATTAGTAATAGTAGGAAGCAGGACAGGATATGTACTTAGGTATAAGTACTACCTACCTTTTGTTACCTAGGTATTTTTTAAAACTACGTCAATTGCAAACATGGTAAGAATCAATCTCTATATGATTTATAATTCACCTTCTGGAGAATTACTAGTACACAAAGCACGGGAAGAAGTGTAACGCAATAATACAGCCGCTACTGAAAAATCAAATAAAACTTATCAATATTGAAAACGTTGATGAATATTGATGATCAATCTGAAATGGGTAAACGACTTTTGGTTAATGTTGATTCCACTGTTAGTTTTACAATGAAATCCGCAAAACTTATTTTAATATATTACGGTAAATGTATTTACTAACAGATCGGTTCGAAAAGTTAGGACAGGCAAAATTTATGGCCATAGCTATGTTAATAGTATGATTACTTATACTATTTATTCTGTGATATGATGTGTAAGCAATGTATAAAATTTTCAACCTCTAATTGCTTGAGTACGAAGCTTTTCGCTACTTTGTATTTGTGTATTTTGTCATATTTTTGTGAAATGGGCGTTTTGTTTATGCAGAATAAACTGTTTTCTTTCTTTCATTGTTTATATGTCGGTAATAGCAAACTCTCTTACCGACCCGCTATAAGGGACGTTATCAGAACATTCGGGACACTAAAAAATAACAACAGCATTGAACGAATACCTACATAAAACTTTATATTGGTCCCTGTTGGCCTCTCTGGAATATTAAACGTATAAATAAAACTTTCAAAGATGTCTACACAAACTCTAATAGTACTCTCGGTACATACACGTACCTACACACTTAGCGCAAGCAGATACCTTCAAAGACAAGAAACCGCCAAAATAACAGGAAAAGTTAATTTTCTATAACTCGTATCATTTACTTAATTAAAACCACATGAGTGTCATCGGGTAACGACACGGGAACATGCTTTTAACATTATCTTTACCTATTGGGGGTGCTATAGATGAACACAATGAGACTGTTGGGACACATTTTAATATAAACGAAGCATATAAATGTAGGTAAGTAGGAAAAATAATCATATTGAAAGCCCGTTTGCTCGTTCTATGCGTCTCCTGAGCTATGTTGGTTATTACGCAATAGAAAAACCGTTTGCAGTACAAGTCAGATTATAATTTCACGAACAAATTAACCATACTAGCGAATCACACACTGTAGGTACACGACAGTTTCTGAGCACATGTTGTCCGTACGATGTCCAATGTCCAAGAGACCCGCTCCACCTCGCTGCTCGCTCTCCTAGGCACTCCACGAACTCAGGCTAGACTCGATGGCGCTGGCGTTCCGAATAGTCAAACGAATGACCGGATGCGACAAGCATAAAATTTGTTTGTAAACTCAGCTCAAAGGTCTTTAATTTGCTTACTTTGGCAAAGGGGCAGTGTCTCTCAAGGGGCCAAATAACAAAATTTTAAGTGTCGAAACAGAATTTAATTTGTCAAAAGTCTAATTAAGTAAAGTACAAATTTCGTAACCCAGCGTCTTTGTGTGGGTACTTAAAACAAAACTTAAGATATTCATACTAACGAAATTAGCAGCTCGCAGTTGACATTCATTAGCTACACATATAGGTACATATGTAATATTCGCAATTAGAGAGTGTGATATATCTCGCCGGTGACAGCAGCTCAGGAGGCCGGCCTCTAATACGCAAGGATTTAATCGGCGCACATTCCTACAGAGATTCGGCGAGCCGATCCGCACTGCCTCGCCTCGCTCGGCCCGCGCCTGGCCGCCACATCGACGTGCCCACACTCTTCACGCTCCACACAATTTATGACGCCCCTCAACTTACAAACAAAACGATTTTAGAAAACGGTAAAAATAACTTCCCCAATCAAATATAATGGGTATGCGAAGATAACTTTCCAGCTTCTGAAATGCTATTAATACTATAACGAAAGAAGGATTTCGCTCAAAATGTATTGAAATGTACTGAAACTTTGCGGAATACACAAGAATTTGTTAAACATTCAAGAAGCCAAATCAACGTAAATTCTCCTTTTGACAAAAACGTTTCAGTAGACACGCGCAGTGACCCGAAAATTCGCTCGCACCTCATACAAACACCAATCTCAAATGTCTTTGGTATTTGTTTATTTACTTAGTTACCTCCAATGTACTACTCAACTTTGTATACTTAGGTTTAATTTAATCTACCATTTCAAAGAGTTACAGGTATTTATTGAAACTCTTTCATGGTGACAAATGTTGATTGCAATAAAGGGATGTATGTAAAATAATTCTACATAAATGTGTTTTTTGTGTTGACTATTTTAACATGGTTTTAACAAGCCACAAAAGTCAAAACATGACAAAATAGAAATTAGACACATTTGGTAGCAACCAGATATATTATTTTGTTCTGCTAATCCGATGTAATTCATTTCATGTTACTATAATCATAACGCAGCATAGCATTTAAATCCGTTCGACGTTAAATTTAGCCTAACTTTACAAGCCAATGCGTCCAGCATGGAACGGGAAATTAGTACCGGTGCTTTGCATATTATTTATTGTTGAACGGGCCACTGCGGTTGGTACTCCATCAATTTTCACATTGTGCTGTTGCCATTCAAGGAATTCAGTAATCAAGCTTTAGGTTGATACTCTATAATAATAATCAGCCTGTAATATTCCCACTGCTGGAACTCAGGCCTCCTCTCTGTGAGAGGGAGTGGGCCGTAATCCACCACGCGGGCCCAGTGCGGGTTGGTAGATGTCACATGTCTTTGAATTTTTTGTCCCAGGACATGCTGGTTTCCTCACGATACTTTCCTTCAGCTTTTTGAGAGCAGTGCTACTCTAATGTATGTAAATTGTTGAGAATTTATAGTTATAGTATGTTATAATGTAGGTGTGTAAAAGCATTTTGCGCGTTCGTGCGAAGGCACTGAGGTCCCGCAGGAGATGGAACTCGGCTGGCACGCTACAATTACATTCCACATACGCTCACAGAATCGGCAACAAAGGTAACTCCTAGTGAGGAACGACTGTTATTCAATTTAATACCCTTATAGTGCATTAATACACCATGTTTGCTTTATTTATTTTGATGACTGGACATTTCGACATTTTTATTACAAATTGTGTGTTCTTAACTAAATCTCACTAAGGCGGCAAACGAAACAATAATAAATTCGGCTATAAATAGCAAATACGAAAATTGTACGAATCATATGCTACATTAAATCCGTTTTGAATTAATTATTTTCAATGCTGACCTTCAACACTAGCGGTATTTGATATTACTTTACAATTTTCATACTTAAAGAGGATTTACGTAAGCATACCTAATTTTCACCCTTCTCTCACAATGTGCATACTTTTCACTTAACTTGAGCGAAATCCAGAGCTAATTATACTTTCAAGAAATCCTTTAATTATTTGAATAGCTTATTCAAAACTTGTCCTAAATTACTTTTTCTTCTCAAAAATACTAAGGGACAAATTGGAAGGGATCGCAAGTCGTTAAGTAATGTTTATAGTTAAAGCGAATTATGTTATAAACGGCAATATCCAGGGGCGCACTAGTTAAACACTCGGAACCTAATCGTTTCGATTCCAATAAAGAAATGCGAATTGAAACTTGAAAGAAGGATAGTCTCGGGCCCGAATGTAATTGTCCGTGCTCGAAGCAAACGATTTCTTTTGCTTATTGCCTCCGAGGGTTTCTTGCAATTCTCTTAATGTTATTCTCTGACAACTGAATTTTATGACAGTAGAACAAGGGAAAGGTATTGAATGAATTGAGAAAATTTTATTCTTGCTCTAATTTCAATGATGAGAACACACTGACTCCAAATTGACATAGCAATTAGTCATAATGTATATCCAGACCCGCACAACAGCAACAAACAGTGTATTAATTCAAACTCAAACTCAAAGCATTTATTTCAATTAAACCAATTACAGGCACTTTTGAATTGTCAAGGGGTCGGTCAGTCAGAAAAATGAAGCTAGTTGCCCATTCCAAAGCGTAGGTACCTATGGAGAAGAACGGGCAAGAAACTCCATGGACACTCTTTTAAATCAAAATAATATGGTTACAATGTCTTGTTTACATCAATCATGTTAAAAATTATACATGTGAGAACGATGCAGAACGTTAAAAGCGTCCGTAATGAAAACACGAAATAAAAAAAATAAAACAATTCAAATAGAATTAAATATTGTATCGAAAAACACTCAACACAAAAGGCAATATATTCGGAACTCGATATTTGCTAATATTAATCAACTTAATTTTAAATCTTTATATACGTTTTACCATATATAGCAGAACTAACTATTTACACTAGGTACTCAATTAAATCCAACGAGCGACTCGTTGGATGCGAGAAGCGCAAATCCGGCCGAAGTGGAGGTGCTTGGGGGAGGCCTATGTCCAGCAGTGGACGTCTTTCGGCTGAAATGATGATGATAATGACTAAATTAAATGACTAACTAAGTAACTATAAACATAAATACGAAAACAAAAGGACAATCAGGCGTCGAGGTACCTACTCGTCTCCATCGCTGTCATCCGTAAACATGCCCAGAAGACTGTCAGCATTGTCACATTAAATGGCAATGCTAATTTTCGGCCAAAGAACAACCCAGCCCTCTGGTCACGTGATGTGTCAACCAGTCTGCGAGAAATTTCCACGCACTCGGGCCCCATGATCCGAACGTTTCGACCCCAAACGGCTCAAAACTGTAGTTACCCATAGTTAGTTTGCACTTGGTATTTGAATATCGTTTCAAATGTAACGCTGTTAGTAGGTACACCTTCAAAAGATTTACAGAAATAAATATTTTGTTTGTAAATTGTTATGAATTGAATGAATTGATTTATGTAGCTATTCGTCATACTAATGGCCTTTGTAATTTCTGGCAGTCTATGTGCCTAGTGAATAACGTTCGTAAATGTAAATAAAATAATACTTACATTTTAAAATAATGGTAAGTAAATTAGGGTAAGCTCCCGAAAATACTGTAGGTATTCAAAAGTTGTATAAGTACCAACAAAAAAAAAACTTGTAATAATTTTATCCTGTTTATATATTTTCGTAGCCGCTTGCAATATTTTAAACATGATTGGCAAAATATTGTCAAAGATAAATCGCGGTAAATAATTAAAAAGCTTTATAATATTGACTTTAAAAAAATATGAATACTGTTTCAATAAAAATAAGTCGATGTCGATTGGAAATATCTGCGGCAAACAAACTCGGCCGTGGCATGGAATCATTTTCCGTGCTTTAAATAAATTAATGGTGTAAGTTAGTTAAAGTTGGATGCCGAGAGTTCTGGCCCAGCGATGTCTACTTATTTGTGTAATTAATATAATTAAGAGAAGTATAATTGTACGTTCGCCAAACTTTCTACTTCAGTTATATTAAGCAAATGTCTTTAAAATCTGTTTTCGCTCAAAGGCTCGAATAATAGAGTGTTCATTTAGTCTGGGGGATTGCATTTCAGATGAAAAAGGATGTCTTAGACGAGTTGCTAAAGTTTTATATAGTATCCATGGGTTCAGGACGTGTATTCCCGTTGTCCCCGTAATCTATGTCCCCGTTACGGGGACAACGGGACGTCATAAAATTTACTTACCGTTGTCCCCGTTATGACGTATGGGCAACGGGGACAACGGGACGTCATAAAATTTCCTTACCGTTGTCCCCGTTATGACGTATGGGCAACGGGGACAACGGGACGTCATAAAATCTCTTACCGTTGTCCCCGTTATGACGTATGGGCAACGGGGACAACGGACAATTAAGATTTCACGTTCTCTGTATACCCGTTGTCCCCGTAATGTGTGTCCCCGTCACGGGGACAACGGGACATCATAAAATTTACTTACCGTTGTCCCCCTTATGTACTTAAGGGCAATGGGGACAACGGACAGTTTAG
Organism: Mesoligia furuncula; assembly: GCA_916614155.1. NCBI lineage: Eukaryota > Metazoa > Arthropoda > Insecta > Lepidoptera > Noctuidae > Mesoligia > Mesoligia furuncula. The sequence continues at coordinate 15,006,184 of OU744796.1, forward strand.
ATTTCACGTATCGTTTGTGGTCGACTTTAAATTTTTTTTTTTTTTTTAAACGTGTGTAATTTAGCGCGGCAAGCCTAAAACTAAAATGAAAAATATTTTGTATATTAGAAATTGACTTTAATTTAAAATAAAAAAACAAATAAGAGATATTTACACACAAAACACAACTACATTTTTAAATCATAAATCTTAAGTAATTTTTTTATTTAGTTTACACAATCAACATAGCAAGTAGGTATAAAGTCTAATAATAATAATATAAAAAAAATTATTTGTGGTTGGTATGTTCAAATGATTAAAATTATTTACAGCACACAACAGAACAACAAATGACAAGATTTTTATTGAATTTGTATGTAAAAATCACGCGCCGGCCCCCGCGCGTGATTCTTTACATACTACCGGTGTGTTCGGCTTTGCGGCACGCAAGCTGACTTCGGGCTCCGTAGGAGCTTTGCCGCAGCGGTTCTTGTTCGTTCGTGACCGGCGCTTCCTCTTTTGCACCGTCACGAAACCATCATCATCAACCCTATTCGGTGCCTTTTGTGGCATGGGCTTCCTACTGCAAAACTGCAATAACTCCATTAGTATATGCTTTAATGACGGACAAGAAAAACAAGAGCTATAAAATTCTTTTTTCACTTATAAGGTCACAAATTCCTAATTGGAATCCATCATCTTTTACTTGCGATTTCGAGGAAGCAACTATGTCTGCAATAATGGCAATTTTTCCAGAAGAAGATCTCCATGATTGTTACTACCATTTTAATAAATCTGTATGGAGAAAGGGTCGTGAATTAGGCCTTAGCAAAACCAAAATCTTCCGTCGTACAGTTGCACTTAGTGCAGTGCTTCCATTATTGCCTGAAAACCTCATAATGGAAGGGTGGTTTTATATTGCTGATCAAAGCCGTATACCGTCGAGGCCCGGAGCCGTCTTCTTGGCGCGGATGTGCACAATCGCCGCGCTGAGTTCCGACTCCGTGACAGGAGGGGCCTCCTCTTCCTCCTCAGCTGGCGGAGTCATCCCCCGCGGAGGGTCCATCACTGGTGGATTGAAGTTGTCCCTGCACGGGAACAGGGCCCACGCTATCCAGGAATGAGGGCTCCAGGGTCTCGGCCACCGGGGGACCAAAGGGGTTAACAACCAACACAACTCGCTTCGCTCGCTCGGCTCGCGTTAAACGGTCACCGTTCTAAGTTTCTAACTTAACCTAACCAACACAAGTCTGTGTGCTTTGGGTACGATCTGTCACTCATTAGGGTGCGGGGAGCTAATAATCATAGCAAAATATAACAATTCACGTAAACTCGAGAGCAACGGAATGACAAAACGAACGCCAAAAGTATTTGTCAAAGTAAACAAAATGGCGGCTTACGTTTCGTTTCACGCATTTCGACAAACGTAGCATCGAAATCGCTACGAAATGTATCAAAATTACGTTCCTTCTTATGCATTTGTAAGTTTTTCGTAAGATTTTCCAAGATTTTTTGAGTAATCATTAAAATATTTTGGCGCGTCTCCGGCAGCAAAAAATACATTTTATCGCATAGTACGAACCTCCTAAACCCTCCCATATTTACACTTAACTCAGATTCAGGCGACTCGATATAAGACCTAACCCTTTATTTTTCTTCCGTAAGTTACATTCCCATACTGTTGCTCCACTTTTATAAGTTGATTTTTTGATAAATTTGTATCCTGCATATAATAACACTATGTCGCCCTTTCTATTTATGTATTTCAATTCACTTCTTCCGGATGGGCCAGACTGAGACTCTTGTGACATGATAATAACGAAAGAACGAAAGTGGTCGGTAGAAAAGAAAATTTAAAGAAAATTTTCCTAACCAAATATGACTTACTGTCATGTCAAGAATTCCGTTTTGAAAAAAACAATTCCAAAAAGTTTAGGTTTTAACAGCAGAGGTTACGCAGAGGTGTTATAACTTTTGCAACCTATAATCCTATTATTTTCTTCCCTTACTTATACCTACTATTACCACTTAAAAATATTAACGGTTTTAAATAGATATTAAAATGTACTTACATGTGTTCTTCTTTTACACTTTTACCTTTTTTTTTTTTTTTTAACATCACGTCATGATTTACCACTATCAAGTTCACATTACAAGTTCACTACTCAATTCCTAGGTCCAATTGTCACAAAGGGAGGAATTCTGAACTGGGATTTAGAATGAGCCAATCAGAGCTTCATGAAAAACAATGTTATCTGTACTTTTTTTCCGCGGTTACTTCGTCGCTTGGCGACGGCGCCGCCGCGCGGCGCATTCTTTTAAGGTTACGTGTTATAAGTTTCGTAGGTACTCAATTAGGAAACAAACGCGCGTATTTCATTAGGTACTATTATGTATAATTATACACATATAATACTACATATTTTTAACCACACACATTCGTAAATAATAAATATTTATGCTGCAATCACGTAAAATCTGCGGGACGGATCTTGACAAAATTTGATTGTGGAATAGATTATACTTAACCGTAAACTACATATTATAGTGTAGGTACTTAGTCTTTTATCCGGTAGTACCCGCGGGAAATAAAACTCACGCAGACGGAAAGCTAGTACAGTTACCGGCACGTAACTTGGCAAGAGATTTTCGTAGTGGGGGAAGTTCGCGCATATAAAAATGTATGAAATTGTGCGTGCGCAAACTTTCCCCACTACAAAAACTCTTGCCAAGTTACGTGCCGGCAACTGTACATACCTAAGTTACAAAATACTACAAGTATTGTTTACATTGTAGGTAATTTTAAATTTCATGTGTAGGTATAGCTATTATTTAAATATTATGTGTTTTTTAATTTTATATCTTGGCATTTGTGTAGGTATAATATTCTCTTTATTAAGGCACTCTCACTTCTAATTTTAACGCAACAGGGACGGGCATAATTTGAAAGGTATTTATTACAATAAATTAAGGGGATAGCGTACGGGGACAACGGGAAGTAATATTAATAATTTTATTAAATTCCCTTTGTCCCCGTTAACAGGGATAGCGTACGGGGACAACGGGAAGTAATTTTAATAATTTTATTAAATTCCCTTTGTCCCCGTTAACGGGGATAGCGTACGGGGACAACGGGAAGTAATTTTAATAATTTTATTAAATTCCCTTTGTCCCCGTTAACGGGGACAGCGTACGGGGACAACGGGAAGTAATTTTAATAAGTTTATTAATTTCCCTTTGTCCCCGTTAACGGGGACACAGATAACGGGGACAACGGGAATACAGGGTTCAGGAATTTATTTAATTTATATTATGATTCTTACGAAGTAATGATAAGTAAGTTATCTGATGAATTTACAAAGGACCAACTGCAGCTCGGGAAAGGACATAGGTTTCTTGTTGTCTTAGACAAAACCATTTGATGTTACTGCTACTTGCATCCAATGCGCATCATACAATTAATTAGCTTAGTGAATCCTTGATTATGACACTTGAAATACATTGGAACTCACAGTGAGTAGTGTATTTGAACCATACATCAGTGCATTGAGTGTTTTAGCATTGGCTATATATACTCTTTATCGCTGTGGTGAGCGGTCGGCTACGCTGACGGTGCCGCGGTTGTCCCGAGCCGCGAACATAGGCAATTGAGCAACTGTAAAACAAAAAAATTAAATTAAAATGAGTGTAGGACCAAAAAAACAAGTCAAAACGAGAGAGTGACGACGACGAGCAACGAGTGAGTGAGTGAGTGTGGTGTGTGTGGGAATTAAAATGAGTTTGGGGGCGTCTTTGATATAATTTGCCAGAACGGTACCTACCTAAGTTGATTCCTACCTACTTTCCATCGCGGAAAATTATGAGTTTTTCACGAAAATGGAGACAGCTATTTGACTTTTCCATTGAAGTACTTCATTATTCACAGTATTCATGTTGATGTCAAGTTCAGAAACTTTTTTTCCGCTTATCATAAGCGGATCCAGTACGAAAACGTTTTACTGAGAAACAGGTGAGAGAACCCTTGATTGTGTTTGAATGTTGAATGTTGTACAAAGCGTTCATTGAATTTGATTTCTGAAAAGAAAAATAAAGTCGAATTACTACAACGATCAAATTGAAGTGTCGGTTTGTAATGTCAAAATAACAGCTTTTTACTAAATGCTTTTGAAAGTATAAATACAGTTTAAGGGAGCGCAGCTTTATAATAAGTTACCTAAAGAAATAAGAGACTCCTCAACAATGAACATTTTTTAAAATAGATTTAAGGTGTATTTGGCCAACCAACAATAATATAAACGACTACCACTGTATGTAGATACAAACGCCAGCACATAAAACTACCCGAAACTGTCATATTTTCATAATCAACTTTGAACCTTATGCTTTAGCGATAAGTTGAAAATCTATTAAAGAAAGGAGAAACCCGTTTCTGGGCCTAACCGTTACACGAATAAGATATGTACCAAAAAAATCGTCTATTTGGCTAAATTAACCCATTTAAATCTTAGCCTCATTTACAATGGCCAAGTGTAGAAAATAATTAGATTTCTATTTTTTTGTTTTAAACCACCTTTGTAAACCGTTATAACTTTTGTAAACCGTTATAACGTAATTATTTTGTTATACGTCACTAACTTCACAAATGCTGATTTCTATCAATAGAGCATACCCTAAGAATATGATCGATTTAGTGGAAATCGATGCTGATACAAATAATTAAATAACACTCCATTGTTTTAGTATAAATGACTTTTTAGGTATTCAAATCAATGTAAAACAATTAAATCTGGAAAATAATGGATATTTAACGTAATCGCCATTAAAAAACCATTAAAAGAAATAAATAATCGATAAAATCGACTGCACCATGGATTCCACTAGTAAACGGCAAATGTCAATGTCAACGTCTGTCAATTGTCATGGTTGTAATGTCATGTCATTAATGTCATTCGCTTTTCTGATTTTTGCGCAAGTCAATGTGTTGTTTTCTGTATTTCTGGGGATTTATTTTTTCATAAGACCTCTAATCGAATACTGGACTCCGAAATTGATTGCATTCTGACTGACCCTCGCTTGAACAATGGGCACCGTTACATAACCTCTGCCACCTGTGCTGACTTTTGCTGGAAAACCGGATCTGATTATTGCTCTTTTTGACGACTGGCACGACATCATGAACCTGTGCATTAATTGCGGAATATCAACTGCTCACGGCCATACAATAGGAAGGCGAAGATTGGAAGATGAAAATGATTCTTTCAATTGTACAGGAATGGGTCGCGCGCGCCTCAAACGGTTAGTATCCGATATTTCTATATGTATGTAATTATTTAATGTAGTCGAACTAAATAGTGTTATCGCATTTGTTCAGTTGTTTGTTGATAGTTGTACTTTATATAATGATACCAGAATGTGCAGATGTGATGCTTCATATTCGAAGACATGACTGTGACATCACCAATTCGGACTGAACCTGCATGGTTATTGGTTAATTATATTCCCTCTCAGAGAGGAGACCTGTGTCCCTGCAATGGGAATGTAATAAGGCCGCTTATGTTTACCCAAATGTGCCACTCGGATGTTTATTGCTAAATGCTAATGCTAGACCTAATAGTCAAATGATAAATGTTTGTTTCAGGTAAATGAAAATGACTTTAATCTGCCAAGCTTGCTGGAATCATGCCAATGCTGTATCTCTTGATGGAAATATACCAGAAGGGAGTGAACAGACACCTACAGGACACCAACGAGTGTGTATTCACTGTGGACGTTCTCTTCTGAGAAGAGTTCGTTGCGATCAACTTACGACTACTGGTACAGTGCAAGAACACAGAATACACGAAGTTATAAGAGGATGGATCTTACCACGCACGGTTAATATAATAGTTTTTTTCAAGCTTTTTTAATATCATTTTTTTTTAGTTTAGTTTTGATAACAAGGGCATTCAAAAGTTTCATTTGGTATGCTAAAACATTTAAGTGAATTAGAACAGTGTGATAATGGTTAAGCTAACTCAGGCTTACTAACCTACATCAGGATTTCTTTAGATCATTCTTTTTCAAAGTGGGCAATAACACACCACACATCTCTGGTGGAACGGCACCCTTTAATGTAGATATATTATTTTCAGGTGGGTGCTTCAAGTGTTGTCTGTCACTCTTGTTGGGTGCGAGCAAATAGAGCATCCCGGCATTTCCATGATCTACAGCAAGAGCTGTCAACATCGGACTCAAACTTAAGAGGAAGAATATAGTCGAGGCATATTAGTAATCGGATGTATTTCGTTTATATATTAGTCGACAGCTCTCTAAGTGGAAGGGATGCTATAACCGAACCTGTATCGTTAGCAAAAGAACGGTTGGATGCTGTGCCCACACCATGAGCATAATATGGTATCTTGGTTAGACACAGCACCGGGGTAGGTAGTCAATTGCCTCCTGCACAATTTCAGGATACCTACTGTGTTATTATATTATGATAATACTAATGAAGACAGTAATTAATAAAACCATCACAATTACCTGTGTTTTTTTTTATTTTAATATATTATTGCAATCTCAGATTACTTACCTACTTACTGTAATCTGAGATTGCATCGAATCCCTAGGTACAATATTAACAAATGCAAGACAGTAGTGATGTAAGTGGGCCTAGTATAATAAACATAGTTTTCTGCTGAGGTTTTCAGTACCGCTACAAGAACAATCAGATAAATCGGAAGTCATCCCCTAAGCGCTTTTTATATAAGTACCTAAAACCTCATTGTGATAGGCGGCAGGTGCTGCAGCACAGCAAATGTGCGTTCCAGATTTACGTAGGAAACGAAAGTCTCAAAAATATCATTGTTTAACTAGGTACTAAAAATAACCTAAAAAGTGAACATTGTTGTCTGATTTTACCAATTTGGCCATTGCTGGGAGACGTGAAAATTGGGCTCGTGAAACCTTCCTAAATACTCTAATTTATGACCAAATTCCAGCCCTGTAACGCCAGGCCCAAGTTTCTATGGAGTTTGGGTTTCTCCTTTGACAGATTGTAGTAAGTTGATGTGCTGGCGTCTGTACGATAGATCGAACGACAACTACCTATGTTTATTATAATAATATTTTATTTTCGTTAAGTTTCTCACATTTAAGGGCTGATTTTTCCATCGCCAAATAACTTTTATTCGAGGAATAAAATTGACATTTGTCAGTTTGAAATAACTGTCAAAATTACAAAATTATTCCTCGAATAAAGTTATCAGGTGATTGATTAAAGTTATCAGTAACTATGTTCTTTTTTGAGAAATAAAACTTATTTTCATAATAACAATTGCCATCAGTTACAGAAGTCAGAAGGCCTATCTTCAACAAAATGCAACATACTCAAATAATTTGATAATTTTATACTTACTAAAAATTAAAAAAATACTACCTATATTAATAACAATAGATTGACTCACAATGTCACTTACGTCAACATACAATCTTGGTTTAATCAGAATAAATCAATCCAATCTCTCATAAGTCAGTACCTATCCGCCTACACATCGACCCGAAGTAGAAAACAAAGACAAGCAAGAACCAACAAAGTAAGGTCAACTCAATAATAATCTCAAACAACATGTAATCTCTTAAGAAGTCCGCCTATAAAAACAAAGATTGTTTCACTTACTCATCAGTGTAACAAGATATTAAGAAAACAAATTTATAAAAGTTAGCAAACAACAAGAGTCGTGCATCGAATACGATATAATGAGTATAGAAAAATATCGGAACAGACTATTAGGAAGACGCCCAAGCTATCAGGCTCGTAAGACCTCCTTCTGCCTCCACTAAAACTTGATGGCGCAGAACGAAACTAAATGAACGACCGATGACTTTCGTTTTCTTATAATTCTTTGTATTGTTCCGGAAAATACCGAGCCACTTGACTTGCTACCTGATCTAACGACAACCCTCTTATTTCTTTTATTGTATTAGGAAAATACAAGTTGATATTACACAAAAGCGATAGTAAGCGAAAGGGAGGCGGAAGCGGCGATTGTGATTTAAAACGGGACTTCCATTGATACCATTTTATTAGAATGCTGTGGGATCGAGGTGATTGCGTAGGAAAATGGATTAGATTACAGTACATGTACCTTGGGATTTTCTGAGAATTTTTTATATTGAAAAAGAGTAGTAAAGTTTCAAAGAAAAACTAACAAAACATATACAGAACAGAAAAGTGAAAACCTTCTTAGAATTCTTGTTATGAAAGGATAATGGGCAAAAATGTATGGAACCTGGTACCCGCTCCAACAGCAATAATTTTTATATGACTAGAAAGTAATTTTTATGTTTAATAATTTATAGAATAGAATAGAATAGAATACTCTTTATTATGTACACCATATAAATTACAGACAAATACATATATCTAGAAACTGTACAAAGGGTGACACAATGGGCGGTCTTATCGCTAAAAGCGATCTTATAATAGGTACTTTAGCGCTTGTTTTGTTTTTTTGCCGGTTTCGAGTTATTATGAATCCTAATTTGTATTGACTATTTTACTAATGCCGAATTAACGGTTTTGCGAGGGACTGTCACCATCAAATATCGGCTTTTGATGAACATCATCATAGTCACCATCATAATCTGAGTCATACTACTCGTATTTATAATAATATAAAGAAAACACATTTTATAACAATAAATAACGTTATCGTGTGGTCGTCATTGTTTCCTTAGTTGGTCTAATTAAAATGAACTAAAGAAATAAAAAATAATTAAAAATATGATTTTTATATCCGCAAAATAAGTCATGATCATACCGGGATAACTCCGAACGGACAACAAATTGGTAGTAGTCGTTAAAATAAATATTGTTCCTATTGGACCGGCACTACAATTATTGCTGTTGTTACCAAAACTGCTATGATCCTTTACTACAACTATCCCGCTAAACTAATAAACATTGTATAGCGTCTGTATAGTTACACAATGGTTTGTCTTCTTCTTTCGAAAGTCAAATTACTGACGACTGAAAGAGAGAAATTGGTGTGTAACTATTCATCTGATATAAGACGTTTTTAGACGGTAAGGGGGTAATTTTATAGTGACTTTTAGTGTTAAGTACAGTTATCTTTATAACATATTTACATAATGTACAATTGCATATAAAGTTGTCAGTATTTACCACGTAATTTTGAAATAAATAAGCAAATATCAATACAACTAACTTATTCGTAACAACCCCTCAAAGAACATTAACCCTCGCAATTTTAAGTACCTACAGAAATATAAATCCAGCCTCTTCACACAGTTTCTGTAATTACTCAGTACAATAAAGCTCTTTATGATAGCTATGTAAATTCCAGGAAGCGGACAAACCCTTCGGATGAATATTATTAATATTCAGTAGTACGGCTGTTATCAAGATAACTGATTAAGTGGACCGTTCATTCGCACTGACCCACGGCGGTACTGAATAAAGACAATGGATATAACTTTGAAGGCTTTCGTGGTGAGTGGTCGATGTCATTACCGTATTGGTTTAGGGCTGACAGGCGGAAGCTCTCGAACAAACAACATCGCCCGACCCAATGGACGGGTATAGATACACAGCTGCCCACACGCCCGCGCTCGCGCCAGTAGTCGCCACTCACCACCGATAAACGATCATTTGCAAAATATCAAACCCTTTGAGTTTTTCGCTGTAGCGTTCCGTTTGTGTACACTTGCGCACAGCGATAAAGCTATTTTATTTTTGCCATTGGGATATTTTTAATCGAAAGCCTTAATGAGATTAAATATTTAGTTGATGCTGTTAATTCGAGTGCAGCTTTAATCAAATATTTAGTTTGGAAGTAATATTAAACTTTCAAAATAAAGTTTTCATACGCTGTTTATTCTTTTTGGAGACAAAACACTAACAAGTACATACACACCTCACCTCACCTCACCTCACCACCACCACCACCTCACCTCATTATCAGCACGCCTACGCCTCCGCCTATTCCTTCGAGGATCATATGCTTGACTGTCATGATGTAGTTGTGTCACATTTAATTAACATAACTGTCGATGTCCCATGACACAAACACTCACGTAAAGCTTCAGTGTCCATTCAATACAAGGGCTCGTCGACCATCAAAATAATTCATCAATGAACGCTGAAGTTTGGCCAAGGGGCGCCATCGCGTAAAATTGCAAGTCATCCATCACGATTATTATTTAAATACGAGTATAACACGTCATAACAAAAATACCGCTCGATTGTCGAGGAACTCTTTGTTTTTATGCTATTATGTCTATTCCTGTCAACACAAATAATTATGTAAACTTATTAATATTACTTTGGACAGTCAAAGGTCGTGTATAAAATACTTAAATGTCAGAAGTTCATAATACTTACATATATACTTATCGGATAGAAATAGACCATGAATTTACTAAAGGATACATATTGGACTGAAATAAGAAGTAAAGTAAAATCAATAAGCGAGTAAAAATATCGTTGAACCTCCGCTTTATCAAAACCCTCGTTTGTCGCAATCTGTTCATCGAAATTACTCTAATCCAATTACGAGAGAGCGACGACAACGAAGGAAAAATAATAAAATTACTCAATTCTCCCGTACTCACTTGTAGATTTACATGTGTAAAGAGTTTACACAAATTCGTAACTTTGGATGATTAAAAAGGGCGAGGAACTCTCGCACGCGTGAGTTTAATATCAAGCAAAGATAATTATAAAATGAATTGTTAAGGCTTACACGTGACTCACTTACTGAAACATTACAATCAAATTGAGAATAAATTCCTGGTGTTGAAAATTTGTACAAAGCTGTGATAAATTCTTGATAACACAGAAATCATTTATTAACTTATTGAGAAACTCCTTCCTCGTGTTGGTAAACCTTTCGTATAATTTAGTCAAAATTCGAGTGAAATACATATCTCATTCACCACTAATACATTTGCAGAAATCGTAAATTAACCCTTCGCATGTCGCGCGTACAGGGTATGTACCGATAACAATAGAATTTCTATTGTGTCTGCTAATTGGACATGCGACGGGTTTTTTCATCAGATCCTGAAGACCTATTTATGTGACTCTTTTTTAAACAACTAGCTTCTGCCGCGACTTCGTCTGCATGAAATTTCTTGCTCCCCCGACCCACCCCTTGGCATCGCATCGCATGCCCGCGTTATTACTTCGGTTTCTTCTTGCTCGGTTCCTAAGAGTCCTAGCGTGATGTTAATAGCTTATAACCTTCCCCATGAATCTCGCAAATGCAAAAAGAATTTCTCAAATTCGACTGGTAATTTCAGAGATTACCGTATTCAAACAAACAAACTCTTCAGCTGTATTATTAGTATAGATTATCAATATTCTTGTCATATATGAAAACGGGAGACAAAAATAAATAAGAAAGCTGGCGAGGCATTTTATCTTCCTCATAGTTACGTATACCTACCTATGCTAGTTACGTCCATGTATCACCAGCATTGTTCGCTATTTATTGACTCGTGTGAAATAATACATGTGCTACTCAAACACAATGCCTGAAACGTTGGAACCCTATCAGGTATCATGCTATCATTTCAGACGTTGATAACTACAATTTATAACAATGACAAATTGTTGGACCTCCCTTCATCCCCGCGCCAGGTACTTCGACCTAAACTAATACTTTGTAATTAATAACCTTTTACTCAACGCAGCTGTTGTAGGTATGGACCTGAATGAATATGAATAAACTGTGTGACTGTTTCGTTAATATTAGTTCGTATTGCCGCATTATCCAGTAATACCTGCGTCATTAAAATTTTTAATCAGGAATACTTCTGTCGCCTGTTAATGACGCTACGTTTTATTGAAAATATTTCATGCCTGAAATATGTTTACTCTTTTGTTGTCATATATTTTTGCAATAAAGTTTCTGTTGTGAAATATATAAAAGTATATAAAATAAATACGACTGCACTGTAAGCACTATACTACGAAATCTAGTTCTGTTTATAACTGGAGTGGCTTATGACCCACATATGTGACATTCTTTCGACGCTACGAGAAAAGACGTGGTTTGACGAAGGCTTTAAACGAAGCGGACGGAAAAGAATTCGTGTAATCAAATCAACTGGCTGCAGAAAAGCTTTTGTAATGTCATATACATATTCCTGATTCGATCAATGGGGCATACTTTCAATCCGACTGTCGTCACCGATTGATTGATATCTGCGCACACACGCGGCCGTCAGACGCACACGTACAAATAATGGTCATATGTCTCTGCCAAGATAACGCGCTCCCCAGGTACGATGATCGCGAGTTTTTGTTTGGCGTGTGACAAAGAGAAAATTGATAATTCATCAGAAGGCTCCATTGTTGCCGAGTGGTATTTGATGGGGTAATTCAAAAGGAACAATTTATTTTATTGCCCTTTGTTTTTACCTCACTTCACAAACATTCTGTGTAATGTGAGTGTATGTGTTATAAGCGCGCAATTTTATGAAAAGGTTTATGTTAAATATAAAAGGTGAGTTAACGCACTCGTTTATTCAGTATTAAATTCCTGCACGATGTAGCTATGTGTTGCTACTGAGGGAGGAAGTTACACGAAATATACCAAGCATCAGTTCCATTTTTGCAGTTCCTTTTGAAAGTAGCAATTTTATCGTCAAAGAAATTCACAAACGAATGCCGTTGGACTCGAATGCCGCACATAACAGGCTGATCGATAAAACTAATATCAAAACTGGCGTCTATCTTTAATATCTTTGACACAGTGATTGTTCGGTAGCATCAAAGAAAACCCGACGCTCTAGCGAGCTATAAACAAATTATCTTTTTGTTGCTTTAAAAATTCTAAGCACTAGGTAATGGAATTTCTAGATGGATGACAGTACGACCGGAATATACGTATTACATATTCTTCGTTATCCATAAAACCAATTGAAGAATGCAAAAACATTATATGGGACTCAAATACATTTTACGGACATTAATATCAGATAGTTCGACGTAATTGCACAAGGGATTTAAATTCCGGTCGATGCACAATTTCAGTCACTTGCAATGAAATGTCAAGAGAGTACAGTATGCAAATACTAAATAATTACGAATTCCCAAGAGACGTAAATAACACTAATACACACATCAAAAGTGTCTAGGGATCAACATATATTTTTGCAATAACTTTTCTCCTGATTGATATTAATTAAAATTTTCTTTAAGGATTTATCAAATAAAGTGTTTTCGTTTGTCACAGTAACGATAAACCAAGTCACCTTTGCATTAATAAAGAAATTTGCCATTTTCCTAATAAAGGGATTTTTGACATTTGAACCACTAACACAAAAGTTCGAAAAAAAGACTGAAATAACAGTTTTCTTTAAAATTTTATTGGGTAACTTAAACAATTAATAATCCGTGTTTCTACCGCGAACACTAACAACACAAGAACATCGGTTTGGCATACTCAAAATGAGTTCATCCAAATCACGCTGTGGAATGGCCGCCCATGTTCGTTGCAACAACAAAAAAAGGTCTTCTTGCGACTGGATACCCTCCATATTCGGCAGAGCTCTTCTCTGTAGCATATCCCATGCATGCTCAATCGGGTTCAAGTCTGGCGACTGAGCAGGCCAGGGCAGGACATTGATGTTAGCTGCGGCGAGAGTCTGTCTTACAACTCTTGCGGTGTGCGGTCGTGCATTATCATGCATTAACTGAAATAAGGGACCGATTTGCACTTGTAGAGGAACGATGACGTCTGATACAATCGTCTCAGCATAAATTTGAGCGTTGAGGTTGCCTCTGATCCAAATCAACTCAGTTCTTCCGCCGATCCAAATACCCGCCCATACCATGATGGTTCCACCACTATAAGGATGGACTTCCTGGCAGGATTTTAATCGCTGTTGGCGTCCAGGGGTTCTCCAGTGTCGTATACGTCTTGTATCCGGTCTCATACCAAAACGAGACTCATCAGAAAAGCACACGAAACGCCATTGTTCTTCTGCCCAATTTCTGTGTTCAAGAGCCCATTGATATCGAATCCTACGATTGTGCATTGCTATAGGTGGTACCCGTAGCGGTCTTCGGGAATGAAGGTTCACTTCATGCAAGCGGTTTCTGACTGTTTGGTCGCTAATTAAGTTCCCTGAAGAGTGATGAAGCCTCACGGCTAACATCATGGCGGTTATTGTTGGAGCTCTTCGAGTTAAGATTTGAATGTATCGGTCTAGTCTCCGTGTGGTGCAGCGATACCGTCCTCCATGGCGCTCAGCCACGGTACCAGTGCTTCGGTAACGTGTCCAAAGTCGACTGATAACACTCTGACTTGTATTCAGAGCTAAAGCCACAGTACGTTGCCGGGAACCAGCTTCTATCATTCCCACGGCTCTGAGCATTTCTTCCCTGCTTAAATGACGTCGCCGCTCCATAATAACGTTGGTTTTAATCAGTAGTAGGGAAACAGTAGCACTAATAATGTCTTCAATGCGTTGTATGTTTTTATAGGGAAAATATTGACAGCTGATTTTCATCTTTTACTCGAATTTGATTCACAGTTCCTGATTCAAATTATGAAATGCACCAAAAAGGATCCATATAAATTTATAAAATCATAAATTTATTACAAAGCCACATCTCAATCTCAAGAAATCCGCATAAAAATGCTTGATCCCTAGACACTTTTGATGTGTGTATTATAAAGGTGAAAGTTTGTGAGTGTGTTTGTATGTTTGTTACTTCTTCACGCACAAACGGCGGAACTAATTTTGATAAAATTTTATGTGGAGGAAGCTGACACCCTGGATTAACACATAAGATACTTTTTGTCCCGATATTCCTACGGGATCAAAACTTATACGGATGAAACTGCGGGGCGCTGTTAGTAGGTAAATAAATATCAAAACTTGCACGATCATGTATAATTACCGGAAATAGTAGTTACGTAACGTTGTAAAATGTAAGTTCATTCTTATCTTAAGGCGGCACTACATAAAGCGAGAGCCGCCGTCAGGGCCGGATTAGAAGCGTCGTCGTGTGTGCACCTGCTATACAGAGATGAATTTAGGCGGCTGACGAGAGCGACACCTGTCTCATGCGAAATAATACGCTACTTATTCGCCGGTGAGATATGAAATTCTTCGCGGAGGATTATCTAGCAAAATACCTGCGTTGTCATAAGACATGATATCTACAGCACTGTGAGGCGATATGTTGGTATAAGGGACTCGCACTCCTACAATTTCTGGTATTCGTTAATTTTTTCTCAACTTTATGTCGTTGTTGTTATGTATGGCGACGCTTCATGTAATTTGTACGTCTTTATGTGGCGTTACAGTTTATGTGTTATTACTCTTGCTTGCGAAGTGTCGTCATCAATCAACATAAAGGTTTTAGAACTTAACGTGATGAAGAAGAAGTACGTAAAGGATAAGTCTCTCTGTAAAATAATAATTATGATTGTATCAGGTATTTATGACTCTGTTAACGAAGAGTTAACAAGGTACAACTTTCAAATATGTATAAGTTGTGGCTTGGTAACGTGATGTGTCTTTAACTATGTAAGTACGAAACTAATTTTCTTACAAGTAGTTCAATATGTTGTGCGGCTCACCCCCCAATTCCCCTGTAATCCGCTAAACGAGCAATATACCAAGATAAGACTTGTGACTCTTTTACTTCTTCTTCAACCTTGTTAAGCCTCGGTCTATTGGCAAATCCGCTCAAAGTGGCCCTGGTTGATAACTCCCATGTTTTCATGTGTTTGTTTTTATCTTATCAACTTGAAATTATTAACAGAATTATTAACAGTAACTTGAAATAATGTTTGCTTGGATGTAATCACATTTAAAGTGATTACATATAACGCAACTATTTACACTAGGTATTAAATTAAATGACTAACTATTCATAAATAAAAACAAAAAATCCTTTTGTTCTTTAGTCACTTAGGCGTCTAAGGACGCACCGCTGTCATTTATAAATGTAAATTGCTAGGGGCAAATATCATCCATACGTACATTATAGAAAAAGTAAGCAAGCGAAAAAATCCCGTTGACAATACATGCAACACGACGCAGTACATTGTTCCGTACGTGAGGCATTGTGGACGTGGACGCTCATGTTATCCATTACGGTAACGAAGTTCGCGCCAGATTCATTAGAAAACCATTCATCCGCCGCCGCTGCGCTCTCTAACTACACCTTTATATTTAATTGAAAAATAAATTACTACCTACTGCAAGTCTTGGAAGGGATTGATGTAATTTTCCATTTTAAGTCCTGCGTGTCTGTTTCAAGGAATTTCATTTATGTTTTAATCCTCGGAGCGTCAGAAGTATTTTTTGCGCTCATGAATGATTTTCAACTTGGCTGCTGAGTGAAATATTATAGGTAGGTATTGCTTGCAGTGTGCAGTGGACCGATTTTTTTTTGTCTTATACTGCAAATATGATATTTCATTAAAAAACTTTATATCTGTTAGTAGACTCTTAATTACAGTTTCTACGAGCTCTTACAATAAAAGCACCAATTAGTGCCCAGATCATTACTAACGATATTACAATTATTCTAAACACGGTGGCGCGTCGATGTATTGAATTCACGACGATGCGGTGAGGTAACTTGGAGTATAACAGAAGCGCATATTTTAAACTATACACTCGTACATCTGGCAGTGGTCTAGTTAGTGCGACAGAAAGTTCGTAACTTGACAAATGTAAAGTTGAGCGCACAAACGGGACGGCCGTATGCATTTAGTAGAAACTTTTCGCTTTGTAAGGAAAGTGTTCAGTTTAAACCGTGCGCTCGCCTACCCAATATCCGTCGCAAGTGAACATCGCGTCGCGTGTGTATTCAGGCGCGGCGAGGCGCGGCGCGATTGTGTCGCGGCGCAGACTCGACGCGCGCCGCCGATAACAAACTGCAGCCCGCCAAGCTTATTGTCGCGCGCACTGTTCTCCGAGCCATTGTATACGCTTAAGTTATTCAAAGTAAATATTATTTTGTTTTTACCATAAAGTTTTATTGACGACACTGAGCGTACCCCGCACCACGAAATTCCCCGATGAGCCGGAGTTGGCTCGTTAAGCTGTTGTATGTACGCGGGAGGCGGTGTTTGCGCGCCGCCCTCAAAACCAGCAAACAGTCTCAAGTTACACCCTCGCAATCTCTGAAATAAACATGCGACGAGGCCACTACTACTAACAACCTTAGCAACTCAGGCCGCGAGAGCTTTACTAACTTCAGCCAGAGGATTAATCTTAAACAAGATTCTGCTCATGTGTGTAACTAACTTAAATTACGATCAAATATGAATGTGAAGTGTTCTCTCGAATAATACAACGTTGGCGCTTTGTGGATTAATTCTCAGAAAGATCCAGCGGCGAAATTGTTTTCAGTTAACCAACCGCATGTGCATACTCGTGTGTTTAACTACGTGTTCGTATTTAAACATCGGGTAATATTTGTGTAAATAAGCAAGAACTGTATGTAATACAACGGTGTAAAATATACTTATATGTTGTTATGCCAACCGTGCCGCCGTATTAAATTGAAAGAAAATTGAATTAATGCGACCGTTCTGTTGCCACAGTGAGCGATAAGCTTCTGCTTCAAGTGTCGAGGGTTGGATTCCCCGACGGATCAAAATATTTGTATGTTTGATGTGTTTTGTGACCAACGATAAGGGAGAAAATTCTAAACTGGAGCAACGCTTTCTTGATAAATGATACTAAGCAAAGTAACAAGATAAAGCTTGATTCTTAAACTATAAACAAAAAAAAAAGAAGTTTAATCTTCAACACGTTATTCAACACAAGTAGTAGTTTAGTAAGAACGGAGTGTAAGCTATTAGAACGGAGTGTTAGCATTCCAAAAAAGCAATTAAAATAATCAAGTAACCACAATTTAAATTTTAGTGAGTGAAAACGGCGAGGCGAGATAAAGAATTTGTTACAAGTTAGAGGCCGGCAAACTCCAAGGGGCTAATTACATTGTTACATGACAAAACTTTTGGGTCGGCCGAAGTTTCTTTACGTTCCTTGCTCGGTTTAAGCTCTGTTGAGACTAATAAAATCACCTCTGCATCAGAGAACATACAATGTTATTGGACAGCTGATTTAATATAAACTTCGAGCACATTATTTAGCAGCCGGAATCAAGCGACTTTAGGTAATTTCTACGCGCTACTTGTATTGTTTATCGGTTTCCAAATGACCTCCCTTCTCGTTCCTTCGTTTGGTTGCGACAAGTACATTTTGTTTGTTTGATTATGTTCGGGTGTTCATAAATTATTATTACGAAACCAGCTTTTGCTCTCGACTTTGATAACTTTTGCGATTCAGCAAATATGTTATTACACGCTGTTTTCATGCATAAATTATCATCATACACCTTTGATTGAAATAATATTATGGGTATTATAAACATAATTATTTTAAACGTAGGCAATCAAATATAATTTAATGTTGATAGGATTTCCGCAAATATAGGATAATTATTACAAATACGTGATTAGCATGAGCGATTTACTTTTAATTATTATAACAATCGTTGATAATGTCATGTCCAGCATCATAATTATGATTTCTAAATAAACTACTCTAACAATTCGACGAAGACAAATATTGAAAATTATTTGATTCCGACAAAATATGTAATTTTCAAAGGAACATGTTTCAGCAGTGACAATACAACTCGGATGCTAAAGCTAGTTTTAGAAGTATAGTAACTATAGTGTAACCATTCCCTAACTCGTTAATTCAGATCTCGTTGAAATCGACAGGGTGAAACCATTCCGAAATTACTGTTCAATGACTCGTCGTGTTTTCCTCCATGCTTCAAGCATTTTCTTGGAAAACTTTATTTTTCGCCCTTTTTCTCCAAAAATACATTATTTACTAAAGAATGTTTGTAATTGACATGCTCTTATTATTTTCGACATCTTGACAATTGCTGTGGAAAATTCAAGATACGAAATACGGAAATTAAAGAAAAATAGATCAGTTGGCCTTTTGCACGGAAGTTATAAAGGTCAACTAAGGGACGCGGGTCAAACGGGAGCGTAAGCGGCGGACTTTCAACTAGTTTCACTACTCACGTCGTCAGCTATAATAAACTGTGAATTTTGATTTACCTTCTGAACACGGATGGCTCGAACTAAACGAATTTCATGAACAAGCAATAATATAAAAAGCCCAAAATGTCTAAGGCTTACACAAAATTGATTCTTTCATTTCACAAGGTTTTTATCAAGCGTTTAGTTCACAAAAATATTTATCCAATCCGGTAAATGGTTAATTAATCTTCCCATTCCAGGTCTGGGAAATTGAACACCCGCCACAATTCTTTGTAAAGGCCGAACAAATACATATAATAATGTTGGCGGATAACGAGAATATAACTTGAAGTACGTACTTTGTAAAATATAGCTTAGCTATTTATGTAGCTATTGGTGATTTGAACGTCTACAGCTGATTAGTCCAGAGATATTTTTATAATCACTACGCTTAAAAAAAGATTTGGTGATCGGTGGTATGTAAATACTAATCCAAAAAAGCACTAGCAAGGGGCTGCTGTCAAAAAGACAGTAAAAATACATCTTCAGACGGTAGCACTGACGTAGGGACACGCCTGGAACGTCTTAACAAATTATTAAACGGATACTGTTGCGAATATATTGCACCTACTATGTAAATCTCTTCATTACCCTATGGTAGACTGATAAAATGCCAGTGAGTCAGGCTATGTAGTCGTAATTCTTACCAATCTATATATATAAAATTAGGATGTGAATTTTGACTGACTGATATATCAACGCACAGCCTAACCTGCTGGTCCTAGAGACATCAATTTTGGAGAGTGTGTTCTTTGTGAAGAGTAGATATCCACTAAGAAGGAGTTTTTCGAAATTCATCCTTTAAGGTGGTGAAAAGGGGGATTTTGTTTGTGTGAAAAATCTTATTCCTGGAGTTAATAACCTTAAAACTTGGCACGAATACTTTTCTAAGTAAATAAAATTTTCAAGTTTGGCATTTTTGTTTTTCTAAACTACCGCCTGATGGGGGATTGGGAGGTGTCAAAGTTTGTAGGGAAGAATTTTAACGCGCGGTCCGATTAACTCGAAACTCAGTAACGTATTTTTTTATTTATTTCTTATTACTAATGGGCCCGCTCTTGACCTCGATGTTGCCTGATGGAAAGCAATGGATGAGGTCTATGACGGAAAGAGCATGCCTAGAAAATGCCTAAGGCACTGGAACTCCCACGCATCGACGAAACACAGCAGGGTTATATTTTCGAAAATCTACCCCTAACAGGATGAAAAGTTAATTTTACAGGGGATGACTTTACTGCGTGGCTTGATGGACTCGAAAATTGGTTTATACAATCTTTGAGTCAAGAAATAAATACATCCCAAACGATTTTAGGAAATGCCACCCCTGTGGGGGTGAAAAGCGGGAATACAATTTATAAGAAAAATCTTATTCATTTGGTTAATAAACTTGAAACTTGGCAATATTTGGCTGAGCCAAATATTGCCAAGTTTCAAGTTTTAAAAGTGAAAATCTTTATTATTTACTGAGGTAAATAATAAAGATTGATTTCACTTTTAGTTTTAAAAAAATCCCTCATGGCGGATTTAGGGGGTGACAAAGTTGATAGGTTATAAAAATACGTAACCAGCTGTCGGATTAATTCGAAACTGGACCGACTTTCGAGTTAGTACTAGTACTAAAACAAAAAAAAAATCGTATCAAAAATCGACTCCTGGCATTTTACTGCTTGCTTTCATTAACTCGAAAATGGGTGTCTTTGAGTCAAGTTATGAACACATTCCAAACGATTTTTCAAAACTCCTTCCATATGGGGGTGAAAAGCGGGGAAACCAGTTTATTTGAAAAATCTGATCCCTTTGATCTATAAACTTAAAAATTGGCTCGAATACTTATTTATCTAAATAAATGATAAAGATAATACGCGGACGAAGTCGCGGGCAGAAGCTAGTAAGTTTATAATATAAAAGAATGCTCTATTGCTACGAGTGCTACGCCGTAGCTGACGCCGTCGTTCCAAGCCTACGCCAGCTACGCTGTCGTCGCAGAAAAACTGATCCGCTACGCGTTACGAATCGAGCTTTATTAAACTTTGTTATTCATCGACACGTTTACCATGCAGCCGTGTTTTATCTGAGACTGTTGAATTTCAGTGATAATAGTAATTTCATGTTGAAGACAATACTTTATTTTATTTTAATTTGTGTAATAATCTCCTAAAGGTTAGAGTTATTTAAGATAATTTCCACCCTATCGCTAAATACTATCGGTTCCAATTCCCACCGCCCGCGGCCTTGGTTACCTAACTTTACAAAGCCTACTCAAACTCGACATTTAAAACCATCGAAAGGTGGTTTAGAATAATTTTACAGCAAGATATTGGAGCCCGTTGGTATACTTGATTGCGTCGAAGTGCTGCAGTGTATCTTTGTACACTGAATTAATTCACCCCTTCTAATAGGAAGCGTGAGGTTGGAGCCCCTTCCCGATGCGTTCAATCTCAATATTATAAACACAAATTGAATTTAATTTACCGCTGATCTGAAAATTAATACAGAATACAGGCTGTTATATACCGGTTATACATAGTTACTATATACATGCACTGCCTAATTTCAACAGTTTAGCGTGATGTTAAATATAAAACAAAATAAAAGGTATGTCGCTTGATCTTCAAACTTTTAATTGACAATCTCTTCTGAAGATCTTATTTTATTACAGAAAACTTACTAAATGAGTACCGTAAAATCAAAAGGTCTGGCAACTATTCGCTAGGTAGTCAAAAGTTTATTATAAGACTGAAAGATGTATATTTATTAAATCCTTTAAAAACTTAATGACCTTCTAATGATGTCCCCTTTTTTTATAAATGAGCCTCTAAAAACATTTGAGATTCTAATAATGTACACTTTTAAGGTGACTCTAGTCGATATTTTTTCCATACAAATTTCGGGAGTGTATTACTCCACTGTTTGACATTGTGCATCCAAAGTTAAGCATGATATCGTTTTGTCTTATTATTAATGTTGTCTGTACGGAAACAGAATAGTAAAATAAAAAGCCATTAAAAAGTTATGAGCCAACAAAGATTCGTTTTTCTTGCTATTTTTAACGTAACTTTGGGTGTAAATAAGTAATATAAAAACTGTAAAATCTTCAAAACCAAGTCCGTACCGACAAAGCTCAGTTATCGAAAAGTTCAATAAACTTTATTTTTAATTGATTTACGCATTATTTTTTTCATAAAACACTTTTTTCCGAAGCACTTTTAATTTTTTTTTTCCACGCCTATCAGTTCGGAATGGTATTTCTGTGGGTGAGAACTAGACTTTTTTCATGTAGACTAGCGTCTAACTGCTCATCACTGATACTAGCTCAGTCGGGCACGAAGCCAGATAAGACAACGTGATTTTTGGCCATGACCACCAGTGAGTTCGAGCTCGCGACTAGTTTGCTCTTAAGGGTTCCGTACCTCAAAAGGAAAAAACGGAACCCTTATAGGATCACTTCGTTGTCCGTCCGTCTGTCTGTCTTTCTGCCAAGACCCTTTTTCTCAGGGTCGCGTGGAGGTATCAAGTTGAAATTAATATCAAATACGTAGGTCTACAGTCCCTAACTAAAAGCAATAAAACAAAATACGGTCATTTATACTACACAAGCTGCGCCCCGCGGTTTCACCCGCATAAGTTTCGATCCCGAGAGAATCATCATTTCAGCCGAAAGACGTCCACTGCTGGACATAGGCCTCCCCCAAAAGGGGGGGTTTGCCATAATCGCCACGCTTGGCAGGCGGGTTGGCGATCGCAATATGGTATGGTGGTGGAATGCATAGAGAACGCTACTGCGCATTCTCCGGTACGCCCCTTAGTCGCATTTTACGACACCCACGGGAAGTATGGGGTGGTGCTATTCTTTAAGTCCGGCTCCACACAAACAGTCCGGCACCACACAGACATCTTGTCTGTGTGGTCCCGAAAGAATGTCGGGATAAAATGTACCCTATGTCCTTTCCCGAGACTCAATCTCTATATCAAATTTCATCTAAATCGGTTCAGCGGTCTAAGCGTGAAGAGGTAACAGACAGACACACTTTCGCATTTATAATATTAGTATGAATATTTTAATACTTACAAATAAATTAAAACCTATAGGGTACTTTCCGTTGACCTAGGATCATGAGATTTGGCAAGAAGCTGTCTTACAGCACAAGTACATATAGGAAAAAGTTCGAAAATGCTGATTTGCAGTTTAATCACATTTTTTTGTCATTTTTTCCTGTTGGAGAATTGACCGTGACGTTTATCGATGTACCTATGGGCGAGCATTTTTTTAACTGACTTCTAAAAAAGGAGGATGTTCTCAATTCGGATGTTTGTATTTTTTTTAAGTACAAAGCTAACTTTATTCTTGGCATAAATTCATCCCAACTAAGGAACATTTCATTTTGCGTGGTCCGACATGCACTTGGCCGGTTTTATTTAAATATATGAGCCTCTTCCCATCCCGACCAAATTGGGTTAGGTTAGAACTGTGTCCAACCACATTATTTTCAAGTTAGTACCACTTACTTGGCTATAAAACTCATTTATCGTATTAGAGTGTCCATATTTTATATTTTTATATATTTTTAGGAAATCATTAGGTTTATTTAAATACACGCTTTTATTGAAATGTACTATTTAGCCGACCCCAACATCGATGGGAAAAGGTTAGGCAAATGAGGCAGATGATTCAAATGTACTTGAATTAGAAAATCATTTACACTTTGATGCTTCAGCCATTATTGAACATTCGCATTAACATCTACAAATGCTGGCTGTACTAACTTTAATTTATGGCAACGTTACATATTTATAGCAATATCTAAAGGACGTCAATAAAACGATTTGTACGTGTTTCAGACCCATTGGATCACATCCCACGCTGCGCTAAATGCATTACCTATAAATTATACAAATTGTGAATATAAATCGTAGTATTATTAGAGGCATAAACTGTGTAGTTTATCTCATTGCCAATCATCGGAAATTAGGTGGAAGGTCTGAACGATAAATTTGATCTCGCGGTTAATGTGAAATTTAAATCCGATAAAGTATCACAATCAATTATCATTTGTATTGTGTCCGTAAAAAATAAAAATTGTTTCTTATTTTGCGGGCCCGTGTTATACTTAGTTCCTCTTGAACTATAACATGGGCCTGCAAGATATTCTTGTATCAGCACCAATAAACATAAAAGTAAGGGCCAATACACATACGATACGACGTCACATCGTGCCACGATGCAACTGACTTTGTTTCAGACAGGTTTAGATATATTTTTTTTATTGCTTAACCCTTAGTCTGCCGGAACGTAGATCTACGCGAGACACAATGGCTTTTTAATTGTGTCTGTAATTACGGCACACAAGCGGTTAAGAAACAATTTGTATTTTTTACGGATACTATATAAATGATACTTGATCGTGTTACTTTAACAGATTTTACTTTATTTTGATTTTTTTTATTGATTAATAGTCTTTACGCCTTGTTTTAAACGGTAAGCGAAAATAGTAGATATAATTATCAAAAAAAAATATTGAGCAACGTCGCGTCGGACGCGACATGTCACGATGCGACGTCGTATCGTGTATATGTGTGTTGGCCTGTATATGTGTATTGGCCTTTTTTTTTTTTTTTTTTTGAGGATGGGAAATCATCAAATGACTCCTCCCGCTCTGGGTGGAGCGGAAGGGAGTGTCAGACTCTTACTGACTAAAACCCACCCGTGTTCCTTCCTTAGCCCTTTATGTTCCGGGCCAGCGGTAACCCTTTCGGACAATCCCGCTGACCCGGCAGGCTTCGGCCCTAAGGGGCCCCTCCTCGATGCTGACATCTCTTTGAGGCGCGCGTGGAACACGTACGCGCCGTCCGGCACGGGCCTGGTCCTGATCGGGCGGTGAGCTACCCATTACTCTCCGCCCGCAGGCCCGCGCCTACGGTGGCCGGGAGTCGTCACGCGGCTCCCGACGCCCGGAGCGTCTCCCGCGGCGGCTGGGACGGGAGGCTCTCTCCCTGAGCCGTTCCGCCACCTCCTTCGCTAGCATGACTGCTTCGCAGAAGGAGGTGACTGCCTCCCACTCCCTCTCGCCCCGGACCATGGCTTGCACCAGGGCCGGACGCGAGAGGTCGCCGTCGCTGCCAATCGCCTCTACGAGGACAAGGCGGTGCTCCGCCCAAGCGGGGCAGACCTCCACCGTGTGCTCCACCGTGTCCTCTGGGCGATCCTGGCAATGGTGACACCCGGGCGTTTCCTCCCGCCTGATGATGTGCAGGAACCTCCCGAAACTTCCGTGTCCGGTGAGGACCTGCGTCAGGCGAAAGGTGAGGGCGCCGTGGCGCCTCTCTAGCCACTCCTCAAAGAGGGGTCTTATCGCCGCTATCGCGGCGTGCCCTGCGCTGGGTTGCGACAGTCGCTCTTTCCATGCCGCCATGAGATCGCGCCGGAGATCCGTCCGCTCCGCAGCGATTTGCCGCGGAAGCGGATCCTCCCCCCGGCGCAGTGCCTCCGCGCGCCACTCATACAGGCGCGCGAGGACTATCGCCTCCAGATCCCATGGCGGCAGTCCGGCAAGGAGGCTTGCCGCCTCGCCAGAGATCGTGCGGTAGCCTCGGATAGCCCTTATGGCTACCACCTTCTGGGGCGCGTTCAGGTAGTGGGCGGCTCGCCGCCGCAGTGAACGCGCCCACACCGGGGCCCCGTATATGGCCATGGACCGCACGACCCCCGCGTAAAGCCTCCGGCAGGAGGCGTTTGGCCCCCCCAGGTTGGGCAAGAGCCGCTTGAAGGCGGCCCCGGCCCGTTCCAGTTTGGGGGCCAAACGTCGGAAATGCTCCACGAAGTTCCACCGGCTGTCGAGGACGAGACCCAGGTATTTCATCGTCATCCCGACGCCGATGTGAACCCCTCCTACCGTTAGTTGGGATCCCGATGGCGGCGCGTTCCGGGGCCCATGAAACGACATGGCCTCGGACTTGTGCAATGCCACCTCGAGACCCAACTGCCGGATCCTCTCCACGACTATCGCAACCCCGCGTGTCATCGCGTCGGCCGCCGCCTGATGCGACCTCCCCTGCGCCAGGACCAGCGTGTCCATCAGGGAGGTCGGCGCGCAGCACCCAGTCGTACCCGATGTTCCACAGAGGCGGCCCCAGGACCGATCCCTGTGGGACACCGCACGACATCTCTCGCCGGTTCCACTCCCCATCGCGACCGGGGTAGCTGACGGCTCTTTCCGTCACATACGCCTCGACTATTCGACGGAGGTAGGGCGGCACCCGGTGATACCGGAGTGCCTCCACAATGGTGCTCCAGGGGAGGGTGTTGAACGCGTTGGCGATGTCGAGTGACACCGCCACGACGACTCCACCCCGGGACACCGCGTCCCCCGTCGTGAGGGCTCTCACGCGCATGATGGCGTCCACCGTCGAGCGCCCCTTGCGGAAACCAAACTGGCTGTCCGCAAGATCCGGCCCCGTCCTCACCAGGTGCCCGACGAGGCGGCCCGCAATCACTCTCTCAAAGAGCTTGCCGACCTCGTCGAGCAGCACGATGGGCCGGAATGCGGACGGAGAGTCCGCAGGGCGCCCTGGCTTCCGAATGAGGACCAGCTTCCCCGTCTTCCAACGGCGTGGAAACTGGCCTCTCTCCAAACATGCGCTTAAGAACGCCTCCAGTCGAGGCCCGAGAGCCCCCGAGGCCAGGACCCAGGCTTTACCTGGCAAGCCGTCGGGTCCTGGGGCGGTATTTTTGGCCTTCAGCCTTCCTACCGCCGCTCTCAGTTCTACCCCGGTCACAGCAGGGATGTCGTCGTCGTCCGCGTGGTCCGCTTCGGGCACCGCAATTGGCGGAGCCATGGGCGGAGTGTGCTCCCCCCGTGAAGGAAACAGAGCGCTCACCACCTCCTCCACCAGCTGGGGGCGGAGACTCTGCGTCAGCGGGGGGGCCAAGGTGCGGAGTTTATTCCGCACCATTTTATAAGGGCGCCCCCACGGATCTCTGTTCAGAGTCTCCACCATCTCCTCGCGGGCCACATCCTTGGCCCGCTGAACAGCCTCTTGGAGGGCGGTCTTCGCCGCTCTGTACCCCTCGTACAGCTCCGCCTCCGTGGCTTCCGCATCCGGAGGGCGAATGCGGAGCCTGCGGTGCCTGGTGTACAGGTGTCGCGCATCGACGCACGCCTTGCGTAGCGTCTCCAACTCCTGCGACCACCAGTACACCTGACGTCGGGCGCGTCCTGGCCGGACTCGGGGCATTGCCACGTCACAGATCTCGGACATGGCCTCCCGGAACCACTCCGCCTCATCGTCGATGTTGGCAGGCCTGTCCGGTGATGACACCCAGGCCTGCACGATCGAGGCTTCCAGGAGGAGCTCCCGGTCCAGCTGCTTCAGCGCCCACCGCGGACCACTCGGGGCCTGTTGGACCAGCGCGCTAGAGGTCTGGGCGGAGACGTCGAACCGGATATACCGGTGGTCGAAGTAGGTCTCCACCCCCTCCATGACGCGCCAGTCAATGACGCGTTGTGACAGAGCGGGGCTGCCGAACGAGATGTCCACCACGGACTCACCCCGCATCCGCACACACATGGGAACAGAACCCCTCTTTAGGACGACCAGGCCTGTTTCCAGAGCCCAGTCCTCCACCATCCTGCCCCGCACATCCGTGTAACGGGAACCCCAGGCCAAATTCTTGGCATTGAAGTCCCCGAGCACTAGCACGGGGAAGGGATGGTTTCTGGCGACGACGACACTCAACTCTGTTAAAGAGTTGTGGAACTCGGCGAGAGTTCGGTTCGGAGAGAAGTACACCCCCACTACTACTATCTCTCCGAACCGTGCTGCTACGCACCCCTGTCCCTTCGTGACGCATTCGAGGGACGGGGTGCCGGCGGCGGCCGACGAAAGTATGGCCACTGAGCCGCTCAGGTCCTCCACCCAGTCATCCCTGGGCGGGACAAAGTACGGCTCAGCGACCACGGCGATGTTAATCGACCACTGCGCCACGCTCTGGAGCAACAGGTCCTGAGCGCAGGCGCAGTGGTTGATGTTCGCCTGGAGGAGGCGTAGAGGAGCCATTACTCCTCCATTTCAGCCCCCTCCCGGGCCCCTTGTGAGGGCCCCTCGACGATGGCGGCAGCGGCGGCGGCGGTGGTGGCGGCGGCGGCGGCGGCGGTGGTGGCGGCGGCAGCAGCGGCGTTGGTGGCGGCGGCAGCGGCGGCGGCGACGGTGGTGGTGGCGACGGCGGCGGAGGGCCTGCCTTTCCTCCTGGTCCCGGCGGGTGGAGCGCAGGACTTGCTCCCCGCCCGGTGATCGGCCGGCTTGCCAGCAGCCGCACATGCGATGCAGTGCGGCGCGGCGTTGCAGGAGCCGGCCTTATGTCCGGGCTGACCGCAGCGGAAGCATAGTGAGCTGCGGTCTACCTCCGAGGTGCATTGGACGCCAACATGGTGTCCCACAAGGCATCGGAAGCACCTCAGAGGCTTGGGTTCCAGCAGTTTGACCTGCGCTGAAACCCAGCCCACCAGGAGCCTTCGGCCCTCCACGATCGTTCTGGCCGCCGTCACGGGGCAGCTTACCGTTACGGTACGCATACCCGTGAAGTCAGGACGTATGGTGCCCGCCTTCACCTGGTCGGCCAGACACCCGCCCGTCCTGACAACGGCGGCAACCACCTCTCCCTCCGTTACGGAGTCATCCAGGCCCAAGATGCGCATGTCTGCGCACTTGACGGGCCTGGAGACTCGAGCCTCATCCGCATTGAGGGACGCCCTTAGCTTCTCAGCTAGGGCGTCAGCGGTGGGGCCACTCGTCGCACCGGGGATCTCCAACATGCGGGCGCCAGTGGCGGTCACCCTATGCCGGAGGCCCCCGGTGATCCCCAGCTCCTGGAGGTCCACCGTCTCTCTCGCTTTGGCGAGCACGTCCCGGTATGTCACGCCCCTCTTGACCGCGTCCGGCTGTAGCGTTATTACTACAGCCGCGGTCTTTGGGGCGCGAAGCCTAGCCGCGACGGCTCGCTCCTTGCGGCGCCGCCTTTGCGCCTTCTTTCTGGCCGCCTTGGCCGCCTTCTTCTTCTCCCCGACCACCTGCCATTCGGCGTCGGTCGTGGGAGGAGTGGGAGGGTTTTGGGGGCGGGGCGTTGGCTCTGGGGCCTTCGCCTCCCGTGCCGGCCTGCCCCTCTTCCGGGCCTGCGCCGGGGTGTTGCCGGTAGGCGCCGGGGCCCCGCCAGCCGGCGCTGGCGCCGGGGCTCCTCCAGCCGACGCCGGTTTGGCCGACGCCGGTTTGGCCGGCGCCGGTTTGGCCGACACCGATTTGGCCGACGCAGGTTTAGCCGACGCCGGTTTGGCCGCCGCCGGATTGGCCGGCGCCTGGGCCCGGCCAGACGGCCCGGGTTTAGGGGCGGCAGCTGCCGCAGCGGCCGCGTACGAGGCCGCCTTCGGCCTCGGGGCCGTCCCGCCCGCCAAGGGGGGGCGCAGGACTATGCCCTCCAGGACGGAGAACCGCGCCTGGAAGGCCGCCAGCTCCTGCCGGACCAGGTTCAGGACCTGATTCTCCACCGGGACGGGCTGGCACGGCGGCTTCACCTGCGCGCCCCCGGCGGCCCTCAGGCCGGCCAGGTCCGCTCGGAGTCGCCCGTTCTCCTCTTGGAGCTTCCCCATGGCGGCCGTGAGGCGGGTGACCTCCGCCCTCAATTCGGCCACTTCGCCAGTAGAGGGGCCGGTGTAGTTGGCCGCCTCCGCTGCCGCCATTATGGAGGCCATCGCCGAGACTACGGCCTTGTTCTTTGAAGCTTGGAGCTTCTTCAAGGCCACGTCCCGGATCGCGGCCTCCACGACCTCCGCAAACCTGCGCTTGCAGTCCGCCTTGGGGTCACTAGCCGCACTCTCCTCGTCGCTTGAGGGCCCCGAAGTGACTGCGGTCCCTCCTTCCTTTGCGGGCTCCTCCGCTCTCTCTGCCGCCTCGCGGGCAGTGAGCCCCCTCCCCTTGCCTCGCTCGCGCACCCCACCCCGCCTACTGGTGGGGATCTTTCTTGCCGAGGCCAGCTCTTCGTCGGAGGACAGCCCCTGACCGTCCTCAGACCTTGGCCGCTTGCTGAGCTTCTGCGCAACAGCGGCCACCTCCTTGGCACGGCAGGGGCTCCCTGAGCCTCCCGTGCTCGCGCCTCCAGATGCGGCGTCGGACTCCGAGCCCGCATCTCTCCTCTCCTCTCTTTGGTCCCCTAAGGGACAGGAGCCTCCTCGGCTCTTGTTGCCAATGGCAAGCGGAAGACATTCGTTGCCCCCCCCAGAATACGAATGGGGGCTTGACGTTCCCGAAGGGAACGTGGCGGATTCTCCGACTGCTGAGCAGCCGGTACCGCCCTGGGGTAGTTTTTTCTCGTCTGTCTTTTCCATATTTGTTTGTTCCTTTTTAAGGGTGAGGTCCCTGTTCGCGCTAACGACCGGATCCCCTCCGGCCATTCATCCCCTCGGCACGCTCGACCTTGGGATTGGGGTAATTTTTTATAGAGGTTGTCTTCCTCGCGGCCCGGACCTCAGTGGCCCGGACCCCCGGTCCTGAGTTCAAGATTACGGGGTGGCCGACGGTTGGGCAGAACCAACCGCCGCCCCGGCGTCCCCACGCTGCCGCCGGATGCCGGACAGACGCAGCGCGGGCATGGGACACCCTCCAACGCCCACACTCTCGTGGGTACCGCCTCGTGACGGTCTGCGCCCACTCACCTCCCTCTGTAAGCAGAGGGGGAGTAGACGCATGACCGTCTATAGCCCGGTTCCCTTCAGCGACCATTCAGGATGATCGGTGATTGGAACCATGACCTTTCCCCGTGTGTTGAAAATTAGCCGCCAGCCCCAAGAGTCCACCAGAACCAGTGGGCAATTGGTGCTGACGTTGCCCAGGGTGCGCCGCGAGGAGGCTTTCAACATGCACCCCATGTGTATTGGCCTAATATCCCGAAAAATCACTCGTCACTCGTCAAAGCTCTTGCATGCAATGTCGATTATAGATAAAGGTGTTCCGGCTTATTTTCACGCAAGTATTTATTAAGGAAGATAAAAATATATACACTGACTGGAAAAACTTCTCATACCTGCTAAAGAAACTAACAATATTCAGCTTATTTGTATCTGTGTAATATTAACCCAAAATTGCTCCAATAAACTTTGAACCATCATTACGACAAGTTAAGCCTTGACGTAATGATGGTTCAAAATTTATTGGAGCATTTTTTTTTCTTTGTACTGTGTTCCAAGATAAAGTGTCTTTTATAATCTAAAAATTGTATAAAAAATCGGTCAAGAGCGAGTCAGACTCGCGCACCGAGGGTTCCGTAGGTACCATCATGTTTTTAATTTTCCGTCTTCATATATTCGTTGGAGAATTTTATCAATGTGCACTGCGGTGTGTGCGGTATGTGTATTGCAGTTTTATGTCAGCGCCGTCTCTTGACCGATAGTGAAACTAATGTAACTTTTGTTGATGATTTTTGAAAAAGTGTGCTATTTAGAGATTTCGTTTTATGTTTCCATAAACAAACATCCCTCCATCTTTACATAAACTTCGGCACTGATTTAAAGAGGCAGTTGTAAATAGCGGTTTTGGTAAGTTAAAAATTATAAATGGCACGTTTAATAACTTGTTCAGCAGTTAAAACTAAGCAGTAAAGTAAACAAAAATGAGTAATAAAAAATAATGAAATGTATCAGTGAATATATAATTGAGTGGGAAAATAATTAAATGGGCGGTAAAAATGAATGAATGGGCAGTTACGTGTGGGCAGTAATAAATCGGAATTTGTCGGTAATAAATCTCATTCTAAGCAATTCTATAAACAATGAGGTGGTAAAGTAGTTTTGGGTGTGTAGTCGACGGAGCCCCGCTTCGCGGGGCCCTATTTCTATCTACAGGGTTTAAAGGAACCTAACACGAAGGGGATGTCGCTCGCTTTGCTCGCTCACTCGAGCCCCCGTCATCCCCTTCGAACCTAACCTGTCCGAGTCGGGGTGCCCCAAGTCCCGAGCTCGCTTCGCTCGCTCTTGCATCCGCTATGATCTGCCGAACTATTTAGCGAACCGCCCATTCCATCATTTTTACCGCTCATTTAGTTATTGGACTGCTCAATTATTTTTAGAATTGACATTGTATGATAAAATAACAGTCTAATTGATCTTTTATTACTGTCCATGTTTTACTGTCGCAATAATTAATCAACCGCCATTAAATTAAATAACTGCTCAATATGTTTTTCAACTGATCATAATAACATCTCGAATATTTAAAAAACAGCTCAAAAAATTAGTTCCCATAAACTTCTGTCACATGGAACCATTTCAGATTTTTCTCTTTGCAAACTTCGGAGATAAGGAGGGAATGGTATTTTTTTACATTTTTCATCTAAAGTCCAAAACTATGTGGCCTAAAAATAAAAAATAAAATGTTTGAGAATGTGCAAACTGCGCTCTTTCATATGATACCGCACATGCCCTAGTAGCCCCACTTCGAATTTTTCAGACTCCCTTTCAGTCCCTGTTGCAAAAAATGTTCATATATTTTTATTTCTTTATTATTTGCAAAATAGTTGGGCAAACGACATCTAAAACTGTTCCAAATATCAAGTTAATAGCATTAGTAGTTCTTGAGATATGCAGCTGAGACAGACAGACAGACAAACAGACAGACAGACAGACAGGCACACAGACAGACAGACAGTCAGACAGACAGACAGACTGAGTTTCACCATAAGGGTTCCGTTTTACCATTTTGGTACGAAACCCTAAAAATGGTATGTCATGATTTACAATATATATTATAACCGTATTTTTCTTTCCGTAATTATAAAGTATTAAGTTAATATTTCGGGGCCAAGTTCGACGCCTTCGAAAGGCCACTGAATAAAATTAATAACCAAACAACGTTGCCTCGTCGGGGGCTGCGGAACTTAATTTGCATTCTTGAATCAAAATGTTATTGTAATTATGTAGGGTCAGATAATATTGCCCTGTAGCGGTGCTCGTAACATTTAAAATGTGTACCTTAACTTCACTAGGTAGTAACTTTGTTAACGATTCTGCAGGTAAACTATGTTGCCTTGCCTTTAATATTTTACAAGCAAAATACGAGTATGTGGCTCTGTTGCTAGAACCGAGATATTCGTTGATGCTAAAAAAAATAGTATGATTTATGTTTGATACAAAGAACGGGTTATCCAGGAAGGAGTGTAACTTAACTACCATCAATATACACACAGCAGAAATCTACTTCTTCGATAATGACAATAATAGACAAATTAAAATTATTTTCTGTCTCTTGTAGCTAATAAATTAGACAGAAGAAACAACTTGAATTAGGTCATTTTATATTTGTAGGTTCTGGTTTTATAACTTAATCTTGTTCTTATTTCAGACATCTATTTTCTCGAGATAAACTTTGGGCTCGAAGAAAATTTCTCCCTATTTTAATATTTTGTCAAAGACACTGTTACTGTAATGTCGCAGAGTCTCAGAATACGAAAACTACTTAAACGTGAGCGTATATGTAACGAAAGCTTCAATTTTAAGAAGATAAATTATGCTCATTTAGCCAAGAAAGTATTAACTTATGTAGTATGATATTCATTCGACGTTCTACAAGATCCCTACCAGTCTTTAACGGTCTTAATACAGGGTATACAATACGATATTTGTCAGTGAACCAATTGTAATACAATAAACAATACCTATATTAACAATGTCATTAAATTGTAAACTCGCTATTGTAACGTGATAACACAGGACACCCGGTACATTTAAACTCGTTTAGAGCACTATGCAGGAATCCGAGTCGTCCTACAAGGCAGACTGGCCCCGGGGATAACATTACAAAGGCCTCAGTATCGAGATGTAAAGGAGCCGACTGACCGGGGCCCCTTTGGCCCACCGTCGCCCGGTAGCGCTGTCCACACAACCATTAAGGTATTAAGGAACAATGTTAAACTGAAACGCTGAAATGTAAACATTTCGAATGGACCTGGTTGTACACTTCGGTTACCGTTTTTGGTGGACATTTCAATTATAGTTTCCACTTTATGTTCATAGTGCAATTGGTATTTTAACTTTATTCAGTTTTCTGTATTTGGTTCAGCTAAAATTATTCTCATTGTTTGTTCACTTCCAAGAAACATAATTATTATAAAGCTGAATGATTATAAGATTAATTTATGTCTATCTGTTTACCTAATCCGGCATCAAACCAGCTCCTATTCATACTAAACTTATTCAGGCATGCGCATAATGTAAAAGGCATAAGCTAAACGGCTTTCGTAAATATGTATTACAGGCTTAAATTAGTAACCACGGTTAATTTAGCATTCTGTTTTAGAAATAATGTTAAACCTAGTTTTAACTAGGAGACTCCACGCCGACACTGTAATACCTACAACATTTCGTGTCGTGTTTCAAATGTAAATTTTGTATTTTAGGAACTCTAATAAACTAATTACCATCTAATTTAACTTTTTTTTAAATTACATACCTATTATTATCATTACGATAGAATTAAAATTACTCTTGTAGTTTTTTGTTTGTACTTTTCCTACAGGAATTATTATCAGTTCAACTTTTTTTCTTGTAGATAAGTACTTTGTGTCATATTTTTTATTAATTCATAGAATAAACCTAAGTCTTAGTACAATACACCATATTTACGCTTGCATTTGAGCACTATTACACCTGAACAGTGAAAACTAAATCCAGCACCTCAACAAAAACACATCTGGCTCTCATAACTAACGCTTCAACCCCAGGTGGTCATCGTTGGGACAAATTGGGACCTTATATAACATTCGTAGTACCAAAACTACATTATATAAAGTTGCCTTTCATCTACAATAGCAAAGTTACATAATAAGATGACTATCAGCCGGCATCACTCCAGAAATGCCGGGATATATGTTATCCACGCCATTACCGTCGTATAAAGGCTGTATTCAACGGACTGGCGTGTATTCATGGCTACACTTACATAATGTTTTATGAAAAAGAAATTATTTTTGTTGAGCGCCATGTATAAACTTGCTAACGATGTGTTGTTTTATAACGTGATGTATAATGCTAACATACGAAAGACTTTCTTTTTCTTAGTATAGACGTTGGAAACAATGTGTTGTGTAGTAGGTAAGTGAGTTTACAACTACTTACACTGTTATTGGATAACGTTTACATTCGTGATTCCTTGCCAACAAGAAAACGAGATAGTGTTCAAAGCGTGGCACAGGGTCTAGCAGCTTTTACGTAGCATTAAGTACTAAAATATGCATAGTTTAAAGAAAAACGATTTGTTTTCCAATACAGGAGCCATTAGGTACGTGACGTCAACGCTGGCTTGCGTTAGCTAGACATGAATTTTGTAACAAACTTGGCTATTCATATCATACTCGCATAATTATATTATATTTAAATAGGTATTACAGGAACGCTGCAAGAGATTGTAATTAAATAATTATGTCACTTTAAAAAAAACAGTTAAAACGAATATTTCGATTGCATACATATTTAATCACGTTATTAATTTTGACAAATGAGGCGTCGCTATCAATAGCTATAAATAATGAACGCGTCATACTCAGGCAGCGAAGCATTGTTTAATGCATATTCATCATAATAAAATTAAGTGGAGTTTGTGTGAAAGCCTAGAGTCTAAAAGACTAACGCAAACCGAATGATACTGCATCAAGTTATTATCCAACTTGGTGATATCACGGCATTAACTCTATGCTTGTTATTATCTATCACCGATACGAAGCGAGAAGACCATGGAAAGTCGGTAGTTTAGCCCCTGCTACTCCGCTACTACCGACTACCCAGCTATTATATTATTTTTCTTCTTCTTCTTCTTATCGCTGGCACGATTGTATTTTAGATGGCCCAAAACTTCGCCACTTCCATGTGGTCGTCGGTGGCAGCGCAAAAATAACTGTGACTGTATGCAGCTATTGTATTATCCATTTACCATACCCAAACCACAAATAGACTACGAAGTCAGCAGATTTCTTTTTATTTCATATAGTTAGTTTGATTCTTCTTCTGCTCTGATTTGCAATAGGTATAACCGAATGAATAGATTAGGCAGTCAGCAAAATAGTGAAGCAGACTGCATGAAAACTGTGAACATACTTAAGAATTTATATTTTATGGGATTGTTAAAATTTAATAGCAACAAAATAACTCTGTAGGTATTCCATTCATAGAGCTACGACCTTTCCTCAGAATTGCCCTTTCAACTAAAGTTCGGATTATCCCTAAACATATTGTAAAGCGGCTAACATATTCTATTAAAATTTAGCACAGTCAGACTATACAAATAAAATGACCTTTCTTTTTCATACAATACCTTGATTACAATTGAAAGTCTCAGGCCAGTCCAATTTTCTAAAGGTTTTATTGTTAGCGCTGTTTCATCGGCTTACACAAAGGAGATGTTGCTAGAGTTGTAATAATATATTATTTTGTTGCATAGTAATACTTTTAAATTACAATACAAATAGCAAGGGTAATATTAAATCTTACCTTTTATTTGATACTGTTGGAATTTATAGGGAAAAATCGTCTTATAGCTGTGTAAAATTTTATTTGATAGATGACAGGTACATCGAATATCAAAAAACACATTTTAAACTTATATATTCCTTTTTGCTTATCAGAGGTTTTAATTGGCATCAAATAGTATTTACAACATCCGCCCTCAATTAAAACTCTCTAGGGAAAATCAAAAAAGAAAGAGAAAAAGAAAAATACCACATTATCAAAACCTATGCTAAATTTAAACCAGCTACACATTTCTTATGTGCAATACGCCCTAACGGTTTTGTTAGCATATCAGCAAAATTCAAATCTGATCTGACGAAATTAATATCTATAATACCGTCAGATACCTTCTCCCGTATAAAGTGATATCTTGTATCTATATGTTTCGTTCGCTCATGATGGACAGGGTTATGCACTAAACTTTGTGCACTCTGACTGTCGTTGAACAAAGTAACAGTATCGGACTTACCAGTTATTTCCGATACAAATCGTCTTAAGTAACACGCCTCTTTAGCTGCAGCGGTTAGTGCCATATACTCCGCCTCAGTAGATGACAGAGCAGTCGTCTGCTGCTTTTTAGCCTGCCACATTACAGGACCTCCAGCCAGCATAAAATAGTAGCCAGTATATGACTTTCGGTCCATGCTACAGTTAGCCCAATCTGAATCCGTGTATCCCTTAAGGTACTCTCCAGTCTTTCTGTAAGTAAGAGCATAATCTATTGTACCTCTCAAGTATTGCAACACTCTCTTTAGTGCTAGCCAATGTTCTTTATTAAACTTTGTGTTAAACTGACTGAGATAGCTCGTCACAAATGCTATGTCCGGGCGAGTGTTTACTGCCAAAAACATAAGGGATCCAACTAAACTTTGAAATGGATACTCGCCTTCTCCATTTCCAGTACTCAGCTTCTTCAGACTTGATGGCGTCTCAACCGTCTTGCACATATCCATACCAAACTTTTTCAGCAAACTTAAAATGAATGTTCTTTGACTAACTTTTACTTTACCATCATCGCTTCTATGAATATTTAATCCAAGATAATATTTTAATTCTCCCAGATCTTTTATTGAAAAAATATTTTTCAAAACATGTTTGACAGTGTCAAATGTTATTTCATTTTGGTAAAAGACAATAATGTCATCGACAAAAACTGCCAATAAGACCAACTCTTTACCAAAAAGTTTCTTATACACGCATGGTTCGGAAGGAGTTTTTTCAAAACCTAACTTCAACAGTGTTTTATCCAACATCATGTTCCATGCTCGTGGTGCTTGTTTGAGCCCATATAAGGATTTCTGCAGCAGACAAACTTGAGCTTCTTGTCCTTTCTTTACGAAACCTTGAGGTTGTTCCATAAATACTTCCTCTTCAAGATCTCCATTTAGAAAGGCTGTATCAACATCCAAGTGTCTCATTTGTAGGTCCATTTCTACAGCTAAAGCAAACAATGTACGGAGTGAAGAATGACGAATTACAGGGGCAAACGTTTCATTGTAGTCAACACCTTCTACTTGTCTGAAACCTTTAGCCACTAATCTTGCCTTATACTTCATAATATTTCCGTCAGCATCCATTTTCAATTTGTAGACCCATTTACAAGGTATGACCTTTTTATTTCCTCTAGGTCGGTCAACAAGCTTCCAGGTTTTTAATTTTAACAAAGAATTGTGTTCATCAGTCATTGCCAACTGCCATCTATCAGCATCATTTGCATTCACTGCCTCGACATAATTCTTCGGTTCAATAATCTCTTCAGCAAATACCTTAGAGGTGAAGAAATCCGGTTGTTTACGAATCCTAGAGGGATATCTACTTACTTGCTGATCCACAGCTGGCTCTATCCGTTCAGGACTTGTAGGATCCTCTGATTCTGCTGAATTATAATCATTTTCATCATCGCTACATACAGAATTATTTTCTTGACGAACTTCATTCTCATCCTGCTGTTGCTGCTCATCAATTAAAATGACTGGTTCCGTTTTCACAGATTCAACAGCATTACCTTTTAATTGTGAAAAATGATTTTCAAAAAATGTTACATCTCTTGACTTCTGTATAATTCTTGGATTTGAAGAATCCCTGAAATAATAACCATTTGGATCTTCTGAATATCCAACAAAGATCACTTCTTTAGTCTTCAGATCTAGTTTCTTCCGTTGACAAGCCGGAACTTGTATAAGTGCTCTACATCCAAACACACGCAAATGGGTCAAATCACCCTTATTGCCATTCCATTTTTCAAATGGTGTTTTTCTTTCAAGAGCCCGATGTGGTGACCTATTTTTCAGGTATACAGCAGTCTTGAAGGCATCTTCCCAGTACGCTTTGGATAGCGAACTCTGAGCTAGCATAGACCGTGCTTTTTCCACGATAGAACGATTTGTCCTTTCTGCTACTCCATTTGATTGAGGGCTATACCCTACTGTAGTCTCATGCGTCACTCCTTTTGTAGCTAAGTAATCCGTAAGCTCTTTATTGACATACTCCTTTCCGCAGTCAGTTCTCAGTCTCTTGATTTTAGCGCCGGTTTGTCTTTCCACTAATGCTTGGAAAATACAAAACTTTTCTTTAACTTGTGCTTTAGAAGCAATAAAGTAAGGATAAATCATCCGCGAAAAATCATCTATGAAAATGAGAACATACTTATTACCTTGGAATGATGTCTCAGACATTGGTCCACATAAATCTGAGTGGATCAATTCTAGCTTTGAGACAGCTTTCTTGTACGCAATCGTCTTGAAAGGTTTTCTTGCTTGCTTGCCTTCAACACAGGCAACGCAACTCGATTTATCTATTTCAGTATAATCTATACCTACGTGAGAATTCTTTAATTGGTTCATACCAATACGACATAAATGACCTAACCGTTTGTGCCATAACAGGTACCTGCTCAACGAGTCAGAGTGCACCTCGTACGCTACATTCTGGAGGGAATTAGTTGTACAATCGAGAGTGTACAGTCCACCACTAGCAGAACCATGTAGAATCGCCTCACCTTCAAAAGAAAAATCATTTTCTTTATAAAAACTACAACCATTCTTATCAAAAAGTACTACAAAACCTTTGTCTACGACTTTCTTGACAGAAATCAAATTATTAGTAAGTTTAGGTACATACGCTACATCTTTGATGCTATTTACCACATTACACACAGTGTTAATAGACCCTCCGGCCGTTTTCGCAACTGGGGTTCGCAACCAGTTGCGAATTAAGAATTTTTATTCCTTGTTCGCAACTAGTTGCGAATCAAGAAAGCTTTTTCCTTAACCGCAACTAGGCATCTTGATGATTAATTTTCGTAACCAGTTACGCCAAAAAATTTTTTTTTCCTTATTCGTAACCTTCGTGTTCATACTCTATTTTGTGGATTTGCATACAAACAATAGGTCAAAAAGCAAGAAATACGGAATTATTGCTGCTGACAAAATAAAAATTACATAGTTGGGATGTGAGAAAAGCATTTCTTAGTTTGCAACCAATAGCTAAGATAATGAATAAAAAATTGAATTAAAACGAAAAATTGCGATGTTAATTACTTATTATATTTTCACTTAACAAAATCATAAAAACTTAATAAGCGAAAATGAAACTTATAAAACGAAATATTCTTCTTTCTTACTTGCAAAATTAAACTATATTTTTCGAAGGAAAAATTAAACTATTTTTCGAAAGGCCTTTTCCACCCTTCTTTGGGCAAGTAATTTCTACGCAGTGCCCCACACTAATTATTCCGGATTTCAGGTCGTTTATTGCCGAATAGATTTTCGCATCTATTTCTTCTATTCTTTATATTGCTTACTTTTCTTAAATCAAAGCACGTAA
Source organism: Mesoligia furuncula (assembly GCA_916614155.1). NCBI lineage: Eukaryota > Metazoa > Arthropoda > Insecta > Lepidoptera > Noctuidae > Mesoligia > Mesoligia furuncula. Next base: position 15,046,631 of record OU744796.1, read on the forward strand.
GGGTCTGTGTCTAAAACTATAGATTTGGTTTTATGCAACCTATGTCTTTATTTATTTTTGTATACCATCCTTCTTTATGATTGTTTGTTTTTATTTTTTCATTTTCACAGCAGCAATAATTCCGTATTTCTTGCTTTTTGGCCCATTGTTTGTATGCAAATCCACAAAATCGGGTATCAACACGAAGGTTGCGAATAAGGAAAAAATATATTTTGGCGTAACTGGTTACGAAAATTAATCATCAAGATGCATAGTTGCGGTTAAGGAAAAAGCTTTCTTGATTCGCAACTAGTTGCGAACAAGGAATAAAAATTCTTAATTCGCAACTGGTTGCGAACCCCAGTTGCGAAAACGGCCGGAGGGGTCTATCTTCTCACCGTTGGCAACAGTAACAGTGCTACCTTCTAATGGTTTGATGTCCTTGAACCAATCTCGTCTAGGAGACATGTGTTTTGATGCACCAGAATCAATAAACCACTTATTTATCTCCAAACTCGAAGAACCTAGAGCACTAAAAGAAGTAATCTCTCTGTCTCTGTCTGATGAACTAACGCCTTTCTTTACCTTATTGCGTAGAGGGCAGGCAGGACGTTTGTGTCCAGGTTTGTTACATTCGTAGCATACAATAGGTTTCTTCTTCTTTGTTTTATGAACATCAATGTCAGATCGATTTTGCAGTTGAAAAGCTGCAACACTTTCTGTGGAGTCAGTCTTTGACATTTCATTCAGTAGCTTTCTTTTAACTAGCTCGGTACTTACTTCTACATTGCTATTTTCTAATGCCATTATTAGAGGCTCGTATTTCGAAGAGAGACCTCCTAATAAAATCGCAGCAATCGAAGCATCTTCAATTACCTTGCCGATGTCAGCCAAATCTTGTGCAGTACTCAAAACAGCGTTAATGTACATTTCTATATTTTGAAATTCATTTAGCGAGAGCCTATATAACTTTCTCTCTAAAGCCAACCTTCTGCCCATGCCTTTATCTTCATAAGCATCTTGCAATGCCTTCCAGGCTTCTAGAGCAGACTTTGCACTCCTAATATGCGTTATTGCAGAGCCATCTACTGTTAAGCATATTTTTGCTAGTGCTCTCTTATCATTTCGAGATTTTACCTGTTCAGGGGTGGCATCTCCTTTATCGTAACCATCAATTGTGCACCACAAATCTTCATGAATTAAGTAGTTCCTCATTTTGAACTTCCACGAAGGGTACCCATCTCTATTAGTTAGGAAGAGCGAGGGTATTGATGAAGAAGACCATCTGTTCGCTACAGAATCACCACTGGACATCACGAAAAACAAATAAAACTCGAAAAAATATTCAACAACACAAAAGAAAAAATAACCTTTTACATACTATTTGTAATAAGATTCGTTGTTTTTCCTATAAGCTTTCTTTCTCGTGCTGATAACGTGTTGGAATTTATAGGGAAAAATCGTCTTATAGCTGTGTAAAATTTTATTTGATAGATGACAGGTACATCGAATATCAAAAAACACATTTTAAACTTATATATTCCTTTTTGCTTATCAGAGGTTTTAATTGGCATCAAATAGTATTTACAACAGATACAAAATAAATAAATTGTATCGAGTGTGTTTCTATAATGAGTACATGATGTTTGAAGGAATAAGATGAGAATAAAGTACCTTCATAACTATAAAATGGAATTAATGAACATGTTTGTATTAGTTTCAGAACGTAATCTGAAAGTAATACAAACATGTTCTTACATTAAGTGAAGTACCTAAAAACTGAAACGTAAGCTGTTTGTGTTTAATACAATAATTTTTTTTTTTGGTTTACAAATTAGGTTTAAGAACTATTCTTCTATTGTAATACGCTTGTTTTGCAGATACGCTGGTACAAACAGAATAATAAACGGCAATAATTGCTAATCGTTTTGCAATTGAAAACCATTGAAAACTACGTTTGCCAATTAGCAGTAAATGTCTGGCTTAACGTACTTAGGTTAGATCGCCTACTAACATTATTACTGCTGGTAACACCATTCGATTCCCACAAAATCGCTAGATGATATTGTTATTAGATCCTGTACGGACACATGAGACTATGTATTGAATTTAGATTATCACGGCTTTTCCTGTGAATTCGATTGACTAGTGGGAAAAGGCGGGTGTGGGACTATCTACGTGCTTTTGTCACAAAAGCTATGAGTACTATTAGTCTTCTTGCTACAATATTTTACACTACGTTACCGTCTATTAAGGTCACCCGTGTCTAATAGCAATTTTGCAGAGCACATTCCTACCTACTTATTAGAATCATTATGTACACAATAAACAGAGAAATCAACCTGTCTGCAAGCAAATTATAAAATCAAACATTTATCAGTTAACTAATTTATTGTAGCCGCAACACCAGGAAGGCCTTATCCATTACCGACGCCTGATTTGTCACGGTAGCTGATTCATTAGAGAGGCATTAATCTTCTGCGGAGGTGCGAGGGGGGGGGGGCGTCAGCCAACTAGCGCGGTGATAAGGCCGTACTTTGTCCAAGACGCCGTGACGAGCCCTAGACATCGGGCCCGAAAGCCGACACTGGAATTTAATTAACCCAAATTTGTCCTTTTGTCTCAGCTGTATCGGCGCATATCCCCCAAAGTGTCTGTCAATATGTGGTTAACAGTGTTACAAGTTAGAGCAGGGTACATGTAAGTGCGATGCGAGCTCTGCTTCGTGCAATTCAGTGACGAGAGGTCCCATTATACCATTACAATGGGCTTATTTAAAGTATCCCTCTTGGATTCTTTTTTTTTATTGGGCCATTAAAAACAGATTTAAAACCATGAAGCTCGAATACAGTTTGCTGTAACATTCCATAATACCTACAAAGTTTTACTTAATTATTTCTTTCTTTCTTTCTTGTGTTGGGCGTTGATAGCCGCGCTACTGGATTTTACTGTTGCAGCTATCTTCGTGTCTTTTGTTATTGTTCCTAATAAACTTTATTATTTACATTTCAAAATAAAATATACTTTATTTTAATACATAAAAGCTTGAAAAATAGTTCCCATTTCCAATTTCGACACGACGTACGACACAACACAAGAAATGTTGGCGTTCCAAAAAGAGAATTATCTGCTGAATACCATCCAACACCCCGGTCCCATTCTTCACATATTTTCATTTTAACGTAGTTTCTATCTAAATCACAACCATTGCAGTGTACTCATATAAACTCTAAATGCGTAAATGTGTTTCGGACAGGCTCTGAAGGCACGTCAAAATGTGAGAGCAGCGTATGAAAGAGAAATTCCGGAAATAGAATAGCTTATACACAGAGCGAAAAATCAACTAGCAACTGATGGCGACTGCTTGAAATACTTGCCTAACCAACGGGCAGATAGTTTTTGAAGGTATAATAGTTTCATTAAGTTACAAAGTTTGGGTGTTTTTTATTATTTCCTCTGTTCGTGTAAGAATGACACGTTATAGAAAAGGATTTCGTTTTATTAATAAGTTATTAACAATTACTTGGTCGTAAAAAGAAATATTTTACTTGAAATGAAATAATAGGTATCTACACTACGATGTGTATTAAAAATATTATGAGTATTGCATGCAGTGAAATTTTAGCCAAGATTGGAGAATTATTTTATTAAGTTTAACGTACTAGAATCGGTATTTCCAGTTTCCTGTCTGAAACATATTCATCGAAGCAAAACCAAGCAGATTTTCTTTATAATATACTAGCTTCCGGCCGCGGCTTCACCCGCGAGGTATGTCAATAAAAACTATACTATGTCCTTCCCTGGTATGCAATCTAACTCTCTGCCAAATTTTATCTGTTCAGTGGTTTAGGCGTGAAAAGTTAACATACAGACAGACAGGCAGACAGTTACTTTCGAATTTATAATATTAGTATGGATTGTATGGATGTTAGCAATACATCAAACGTGGAATAAGACGTTATGGTTATTATTACCAGGGGTTCAACTCGACACAGCTAATTGTTTCTTCCATAACAAGATTATTTCTTTAAAGTAGTGGAGAAAAAGCTGTGTCTGCATGCACCACAGAAAACATATATTTAGCAAATATAAAACAACTGATAAGAAGATTAAAACGCTTTAAAATCCGAAGAACAAATCTTGAAAAATAACAATTCTTAGTACGAATCTATCTTATAACACAGATTCCCATTCGTTTAACAACGGAAAAAGAAAAGGAACAAATAGTTGGAAGAAAGTGTTCCTTAACTCTTGTTTTATAACCTGAATAAAGTGAGATCTCAGCGCTACAAAAAGTGTAGATATTGGAAAGAAATCATAAGTAACAGTTCCTTCCGGGCACTCGAGGTACGCACTCCGAATATAATGCAATTACGTGAGATGGATTGCTTCACTTCGAGCCGCGAGAAGGTCGTATAACTTTCTTATCTTCGCGACGTATCCGCTTTTATGTCGTTTTTATAAAAAAGAGAATAAAAATATTATTTCCATGCTGATTTTGGGATGAAAGAAAAACGTAAAATGTTAGTATGGTTCCGGGTTCCGTGTACTTTAGCTATTGTTGCGCATATTTCACAGCCGAAAGACAATTGACGGAGAAGCTCCCAGGGCGACGGAGTTTTAATCATGTCATTGCTTATTATTGCCATTCTTAAAATTCATGTTCGTTAAATGTGCCTTTAGAGTGTGCACGCGTTTCATATTGTAAAAACGCTTGAGAAGAAATACCTGACATTTTCTTGCGAAAGACAAAGCAAAATGGCGTTTAGAATGAGGAAAATCTTTACACAGACATAATCACTTAGCATAATATTTGTGTGTCTGTATTTTTTCTCTAGCTTCTTTTGTAACTATTATTAACTCATACTCAGAGTATATTGGCACAGTATTTTTATTTTAGCTAATGTGTAAGTATTGTAATTTCTTAACCATAGTAGAAAAAGTAACGTACCTAAATCCGAATATCGTCAAAAAAACAACGCAACTTTTTAGTTTGTTACATTAGGTACCTGACATATCCTGTAACAAGTATAGTGACGCAATCACTCTTGGCAATCCAACAAAGTCTGAATATTTAGGTACTCCATCCATTGACGCGCTATTAGGTAGTGGAGCACAATGAGATCAATGTACCGACAACAGCCTGACAAGGACACTCGGCCGAGTGCGCGAGAATGGAAATTGGAAGCCCTAACGGGGCAACCCCTCAGCAGTATTGTGGACCACCTCCTCCCAACTTAGAAACATTGTGCATAGTTGAAGCGGCAGGGACATTGTGAGTTAATCAACATGAATGCAAAATTAATGAAGGTCATCATCTACCTAGCCTTTTTCCAACCATGTGAGGTCGGCTTGCCGTCTAACCGGATGCAGCTGAACACCAGTATTTTACATGGAGCGACTGCATATCTGACTTCCACAACCCAGTTACTGTGTAATACGAAACCTCTTGGTAAGACTGGTTGTCAGAATTTCGGGCTTGTGACTACCCGTAACGACTGTCAAAGATCCACGAATGACAGCCGGGACCACGAGGCATGGAGGGGTCTCGGTATGTAAAGATGGTCACCCATCCACAGACCAACCGTAGCAAGCGTAGCTTAACTTGATCGATCGACCTGTGCGCCTGTTATTATTTATCCACGGGCCCCTCCAAAAATGAAATGTTATTAAGGTATAATTTGTAAAAATGAAATGTTGTTTGGTATAATAATAGCCATACCTACCCAAAAAAACTGACCTAGTGCGTGTCGGACCACGCACAATGAAAGGTGCCCTAGTTGGAATGAATCTATCCCAAGAACAAACTTACCTTTGTATTTGAAAAAATGATGTACATAGGTACGGAACCCCGAAAAAAAGCTGGATGTTGTATTTTAACAACTAGACCATATCATATTCGTGATGTATAAATGATGTAGAGAGAAACGCGTACTGGCATAAAAATATGTGCTTTAAATCCAACTAACAAGTCATGCTTACATAAACGTTACTTTATTTATAGCCGCACAATACAACCAGTGGATTACCTAAAACTCTTGTGAAATCGAGGAAGGCAAAGGGCAATACGAAACTATATTTTTAGTAGCACTTAACTCTGATCCGTTTACCGGTAGCGTTGCATTTGCATCGCGGATTCCAAGGATTAGCCGGATATTATATGACACTATCAGACCGGATGTCGAATACAGAATAATTTATGTCGGAATACTAATGCGGTTTTAATTATAATTCTGTCATATTAGTATTGTATTGATTTGGAAACTTCAGCACCAAAGAGTACTAAAAAGTTTTCAGTCATAGTAAGACCACTTTTAAAGAACCTCATTTTAATAAGGGAAAGTCATGGTAGCGGATGAATGCCAGAAAAGCAATTTTTAACTGGCAATGCTTTCGGGTAACGCTACCTTGATGACCCTTTAAACCAGGAACATTATTGTGAATCCCCGCCATCTTCGTAGAGGAGAAAAGTGCGTGAAAAATCACGCTGTTAAATTAATGATTTTATGTATTACCCACACAGAAACAACAGAGCACCTATCCATAATTTCTGGATCACAATGAGTGGGAGATATGAAACAAGATTGTTTCTAATAAAACATGTGGGTAGGTATCTACCTATACAATGTTGGGGTCTCTAATTGGGTCGGACAAGAATGTCAAATATTTATAACAGGTCCCTAAAGTTTAAAGATATCTTATAACGAAGTCAAAGTTTTGCTAACAAGGCTTAGAATTTTGTAACTTTATGTAGGTGTACTAAAACATCTTTTGGTCCCTGAAATCACAACCGAATTCTTTAATGAAGTTAGAAAATATAAATTATTATTTTAAATTTTATGTAAGCAACAGTTGATAAATGTCAATGTTAATAAAAATCAAAACCTGAAGCAGAGAAGTGGATTGATAACTTTTACAGTGAGGATAAACATTTGATAGAAGCGTCGAGTTAGGTAGTGTTAACTCTTCAACTGGCGAGGGGCTTAGTGCCCGCGGCGATCCACGTGGGATCTCGTTACAAACTCTCGATTGAAATATTTCCGAACCAGTAGACACGTAGCCGCGCACCTCTATTTGTACACCCGCGTCAATAGGAGTCACGCCTCTGAAAGAACTGTATTGTATCCCTCGAGTGAGCAGTGTGTACCATACAGGTCCATGGAAATGAAATTCTTACTTCCATAACACAATCTATTTGCTAAAGCCAGGGCGTTTGTTCGGCCTGGCCACCGATGCGGTTACTAATTACATCGGAGCGCTAACTACAATTGTGTTGATCACTGTTTAATGTAATATCGCCGTACTTCGCAATAGTTATCTCTTTAACTATTGGGAATTCTATCTGAACTATGGATCTGTTTCATTTTGCAGCTCATACATGAGTAACATAATGCACTAAATACAGGGTGGTCAACTCAGTAGTAAATAACTTTTATTACAAACGGTAATTACGAGATAAAGACAAAGATATTTATTCGTAGGATATGGTAATAAGTTGCTAAGTAGAGTTATGTTCAGGACACAAATACACATAAAAACAAAACAACAACAACATTTGCATTATAAAATTAAATAAACTGAATTTATTATTTTTACCCCTATAATCAATAGATACATTATTTCATTGTATAAAAATTATTTGAAGTACCCATGTTTTTAGATTTAATTTTGGTATAAAATGGTAATCTTCTTATTGTTTTCAGAATGTGGTTGTATTATTTATCCATAATTATATTATTGAGGCATTGCAAATTCATTTACGGTAAATTATTACATCTGCAAATTCTCCACTTTTCAGTACGGTAACGCTAAAACCGTATGTTACGAAAATATGTCACCTCAATAATAACTGTAGCTCTGTAACTATTAATACTTAAAAATTCGATCACTTTCCTTTACGTTTTTTCATCAAATGATCGCATACTTTATTACCTCACTAACAAAACCAAAAATATTCTGGTTTTCGTTTTCAAGATTGACCACGACACGTCCTTTTAGACAACCCCACAGGAAAAAGTCAGAACGTGACACGAAATCGACAAGGATCAAAATGGTGTTCGTGATGATTTTATAGAAAAAGGGTCGTTTGAACTTTAGTATAACATTACTAAGGTATTGCGGAAGTCATGGTCTTATAGATTGTGTATAATAATGTTTTGCCGCATTTTAAATAAATAACAGAAATCAAACAACTAGAGGTGCCAAATATAATGGCGGTTAAAAAAATGTGTATAGGTACGTCCGAGCTGCCCACCTTATATAATAATTTTATCACAAACATTACTTCAGCATCAGAGTAGATAACAATTGGTACAAGCAAAAGTCATTCAGAAACCAAAATCATCAAGTTGGACAAACAGCTTGGCGAACCTACACAATACATTTTTTTATTTTATCTATGAAAGTATGGCGCTAGCTGTGTCCATTTGACGTAAATTATTAACGTTACGTGTTTATAAAATTAAATATAAATATCGACGTGATTTATGACAGTGTTGTAAAAGACTTAAGGAGGTCGGGAACGCTTAGTCAGTTCCTTTTAGGGCTTTAGATAATGACTCGGTAAATAACTAGCAAAGCTAGGCTGGATGAAAAACGACGAGACATACCCAGAAGGCAATTAATAACAATTTATTTAAGTACCTAATTCATTTATTTACTGTGCCATTTGCTATTATGAAACGAAAATCTTCAAGCAAAACGAAAATTGAGGTATCCATTAATTTTAGCACATTATATTCACTACACGACAAATATCCCTGGCTATAAAAGTAGGTACATAACTTTATGACGTGTTTGCATATAACACTTTTCAGTATACAATTATTTGGGTGTTCCCACCAAATATAACGTCATTAATGTATGCTCTCGTATCCAGGCACACCTCCGATAAATAAAATAAACGCACTGAATTTCGCCACAAGCGATATCAAACTACAAATTACAAGAATTGAAATTCGATTCACGTTAAAATCCACGTTTTATAGCATTAAACGAGTTACAAAAAAATGTATGTCAATGATATATTTCGTTACACACGGTAATTTCACACGCGAATGTACTTCATTCGCGGTCGGTAACTCGGTACAGACGTAAACATAATACAATATAACTTACTTAAGTTAAATTCGATCCATTTGGTAATAATTAATCTCAATTGATCCGTCATATTCAAGTAGCTTAATCAGCGTTGCAGGTAACAATTACCATTCGGAATACCGCGTTAACAAGGATTAAGGGCACAAAGGCATAACTTTAGAATTACACGGTATTCAAATGTAATCCGGCGTGGATCCTCCAGTTAACATTAAACGCGTGCTAATAGAGGCCGGGAAGGGAACAGTGTGCCAGATCGCGCCGTTCCGCGGAACACCTATTACGTTCTCATTAACGTGGTCGTAGTGCGCTTTACTCCTCGTTAACAATGCCCTACCAGCAAATTGTACCTTCAAAATGAATGTATACGATACGGCGACCTTTTGTCGATTACAATCCCTTACATCTTAATTATAACATTCTTAACTGAAACGCCGAAACGTAAAGATGTCCATTAATTAAATCACCGAAAATCACAGGGAAATAGCCGCAGTAAAGGCTTTATTGTGGATCGGCATTCCTTGTTCAACGATTGGTTGGGAAGTACAAAAGGCCGTCGGTCTGTCTGACCGGAGCGACAAGCGCGGCCGGCGGAATGTCGAGAACAACGCTTTTCAGTTTGTGGAACCATCCCGGGGCTTTATGAATCAACTTTATCGGTATTTAATTGGATCTGACTAAAACGCGTCCTTTTAGCGTGTCTACTAATCAGACCTACTCTTATACCAGTACTTACAAAACCACTTCTCAAATAGTTGAAGTAGTACTCTTGCACTAATTCCGCATAACTACATCAAGTTAAAAGTTGATAAAACTGCGCTACGTAGCGAAAGTTCGCCAGCCTATCGCATAAATACTACAGCGAAACAATTTTTCCTGGCTCTACTTTTACGACTTGCGCGGCGAGATAAACAAATGAGCGTAAAGTAGTCACATAAAAGGAATACCTAAATCTGTGTAGAACCTAATTAAAGTAATAACAAACCTACCTACTCTAATTTAAAATCTCTTTCGTCAGAAACATATCCTCATAACGAGATGTCTGTATATTAAAGCGTTAGCTGTTTCCTTAAATAACGATTTTGCACATTAAGCATCCATTACGGGAACGAGGAGTCGGTAGTTTTATTTTTTACTTTGCTTCACGTGTCTGCGCGATGTGGCGAGCGCTATGGAGGTAGCAATGCAGCGCTGCAGCGGTTGCTAGGGCCAGGTGCGAACGCACGATACAGCTTTTTGTATCAAACGATTCTATTTTTGCCGTTGCAACTAGACGGGGAAAATGTAAAACTATGAAAACTTATTTTTGAATCGCTCTCCGTGAAAATCCTGTTACCTATGAACGTTCGGAGTGTGGCTTACAAATATGAAATGCCGTTCGGAAAATGAATTAACAATGTGAATGGTTTCGTGTATATTTTTGCTGCTATGGCAGGATACGTAAAAAAACGTTTTTCGGTTTTATAGTTCCAAAGTCATTTTTCAATCGAGTTGATAGATGAAATAGACCAGTCGAAGAGGATTTATCTTCATGTACGATTCATAGTATCAACATTCTCCCAATGAAGAAACAACATGTATTTTCTTCTTGTTTTCTTTTTTCATTATCATTCTTCTTTATTCTAGTACACTTTAAAAATTAAGCCGACCGGACCATATTAAAAAGTTTTACATGACAAACAATGCTACATTTATTATCATGACAAAATCGTCACATGTGGACAATAATAATACAATCTGTTTAAAATCATGTAGCTCATTTAAACATCAAGCGATTATACAGCAGATATTAAGATAAAATATTTTGATATGTAGTCACACATCGAAATACAGAAACAATTGTGTGCAGAATAAAATGGATGATTGTTAAGCCCGTTATTCCAGTCAGCTTTATAAATAGAGAGCGACAACGAGGACTGCAGAATCGGAACGTTCACGAAACGAATATATCACAATATAATATTGAACGAGACGATTCTAAATATGTAATACTAGCCGAGTGGCCCCCGGGATTACCCGTGAAAATACATTTCACCCCTATTTCCCGTTTCGAGGTCGAATTTTAAAAGTTTCCTTCTTAGCCGACATTTGCGTTATGGGTGAAATACATTTTCTAAATTTCATTTTTGGATTCACGGGTTCAGGCTTGATGAGTAAGTCTGTTCACTTTGCGTTATTACGATTTAGTAACTAAGTAATTCTGCGATCCTTTGCCGAAGCAGGATTTTTTAAACAGGCCCATAATGTAATTACTTACTTTTTTGGCAATCTTTCTTATTTTTTGATGTCCGCATTTTTTACGGATTCATTCGCTTTATTTCTATAACTATATTTAGATAACTGTTTGTAGAAGATAACTGTTTGTAGAACTATGATTTCATGGTGGTACGTTTTAGCATAGGTACTAATTTAATGTTACACAGGTACCCGATACAGATGCAAAAAGCAACAGTTAATTACAGTTCCAACAGGCAGCACTAAGTTTAGCAGTCCAAACATAGGGACTCATTAATGAGACGACCGAGTCCCGCAGCGGAGCCTCCCGCGAGGACTGCGGGCCAGGGCCGGGACCCGGCACAATTGAACTGGTAACGAGCCCGGATTATTGATTGAATCCATCAGTCCCAGGCGAATTGTCGTTATTAGTGACGTGACAATGTTACCATAGATACCTACTCGGCGTAAATGACAGCTTCGATGCCACACCGAATTTTGTTGCTTCTAATAATAATCGGATGATGACTTTTGGAAACTGTACGTCTAACAAATGCACTATTTAATTGGAATTACGTTTCAGAATTTTAAACTATTAATGAATGTACCCAAAAACATACAAATGTTATATATCGTCGTCGTCGTCGTTTCAGCCGATAGACGTCCACTGCTGGACATAGGCCTCCCCCAATTTTGGGAGGGTGATGTTATATATGTACCCAGCTGACCTGGAGAGTTTCGTACCACGCCGCAAGTCGCTCTGCCCCCGCTTTTTAAATCTCTGTTATCTTCTAAGACATTAATTTTAATGATAAGCTGTAAAGGGCAATTTTGATCTACATGAAATGCACAACGTATCTAATGTATTCAATTGGATAAGGAATAATACTGTATTGTTTAAAATTGTTTAGTAAATAACGCATTTTTTTTTATATTTAAAAGATAAAAATGGTTACTGTGGGTTATCCTTAGGAGATAAACATATACCATTGCGAACTTTTTTATCGATCATTTTAAGATATACAATTCCGTAGTACAGACGCCAGCACATCAAGCTACTACAATATGTCAAATTACTTTAATAGATTTTCAACTTTATCGCTAAAGCAAAGGTTCAAAGTTGATTCGGAAAATTTTACAGTTTTGGGTAGCTTGATGTGCTGGCGTCTGTACATTAAGTTGATCTATCTCGTAAGGTTTAACATGTTCACGTCCACAATGTTCATGTTCACAATTTAGAAACCTTTTAGATAGTTCTATTTCAGTAAATAAAAACAGTACATTCAAAATAATCTATCTATCCATACTAACATTATAAATTCGATAGTAACTGTCTGTCTGTCTGTATGTTACCTTTTCACGCCTAAACCACTGAACGGATTTCGATAAAATTTGACAGAGAGATAGATTGCATCCTGGGGCAGGACATAGGAAAGTATTTATCGACATACCTCACGGGCGAAGCTGCGGGCGAAAGCTAGTATTAGTATACAAAATTCAAAGTCTTGACTGACTGATATATCAATGCACAGCCTAAACCGCTGGTCTTAGAGACATGAAATTTGGAGGGTGTGTTCTGTGCTTTGTGAAGAGTAGTTATCCAATAAGAAAGGGTTTTTCAAAATTCCACCTCTAAGAAGGTAGAATGGGGGAGGGTGAAATATCACGCGGACGAAGTCGCGGGCAATAGCTAATTATTTTATAAAGGATCTCTTAAAGTGCGTAAGTGCTCGTAACCTAAAGGCCTGCGTACATTGGCGGACGGCGGGGCATAGTATTTGAAATCTGCCAACGTTAATTCGTACGTATTTACAAGCTTTTATTTTATGACAACAAGATCTAGATTCCAAAGCTCAGAGACCGACCATGGAGCCCATAGGGGATTTCTGTCTGCGATATTGAAAAGCGCGCTAGAGGATACCGCGGCGGGACGTGACAGCATGCGGCGTGAGGTAACGGCAGGTTGCGATGGCATGCCCCAGAGTCCGCTAGCATACGATCGCGGGGGAGAGGCAGTGCAAGAGTGTTAAAATTTCAGACCCCACAGTCAAACCATTACCAAATCCATACTAATATTATAAATGCGAAAGTGTGTCTGTCTGTCTGTTAGCTCTTCACGCTTAAACCACTGAACCGATTTAGATGATATTTGGTACAGAGATAGTTTGAGTCCCGGGAAAGGACTTAGGATAGATTTTTATCCCGATATGGGAATATCGATAAGATAATATTCGGGTGAAACCACGGGGCGCTGCTTGTAATAAATAATAAGTGGGGGTGCACTCCGCATTTCCCTCGTAGCATACCGCGGGATGCTGCCGGCATGCCACAGAATCCAGAAGCCGCTGCGGCATCGCAAATCGACAGTGTGTACTGGCCGGCGACAAATCCTCCTCGATGCCGACCCCCGCCAAAGTGTGCGCTGGCCTTTAGGGTGACAACAACACCGACACTTTTAACGTTACAAGTTATTTTTAAAAGTGTTTTACAGCTAATAATTGGAGCATGAATAAATATAATAACGTAAACACCTTAATGGAGGGTGTCTCTTTAAGCCCAAGGAACGCTACGGTATAAGATTCTGTGCGATCCGACCTTTCAGTAATCGACTTACCTGCCCTTCGAGCCACCGAAACGCGAATATTATTATCGAACATCTTAACAAAAATGTTTATTTTCATAACAGAAATTAACAAGTGACTGAACAAATCCCGGCTGTCATCACTTGGCCAGTTATTTCGTTAATCTGCTCGGGATTATCAAGGTTTAATATAGATAAGGTTGTAACGTCCTTTGCCCAAAAGACAAAAGATTGTCTAAGATTTAATTAAGGCCATTTTCGGCATATTTACCTTCTGAAACCGTTGGACTGTATGAAAATTAAATGACAATATTAACACAGGGAGGGCATGAGCCTGTGATTGCCTGTCAGACACAGGCATACCTAGCTGTTATCTGACACATGAAGTAATTATAAGTCGGTTTACAAGTTCAGCTGGCTGCGGACGTTGAATAGGCTCTTTGACGTGTGCGAACGAAACATTATCACATAGAATATAGTTCGGAACTATGTTGTAACCACGTTGTAAATTGTTTCATTTCCGTTTACATTTACTTCTTTTGAGCTCTTGAACGAAATGTTGTTCAACAAATAAAAAGTCTCGAGGACTGCTTTCACAAAACTTATGGAACCCATCGTTCCCAGAATGTTTTCCTATTTCCGTCTAGAAAACCGCTTACGTTTCTTTTTAGAAGTAATAATACATTTACATAAACAATAAAATAATAATACAAAGTGTTTTTTATTTACATAAATGTAGGTATTCTATTCCAATATTTACCGTTTAGGGAACACGTATATTTTTACGTGTTTGGGAAATGTAAAAATAAATTATTACTTAGATATGTTTCAACATGTCTAATTACCCTCTAACACATAAGTACATCAACCATATCAATGACATCAACACTTCAATCCACAATAGTATGAAATATCCTTGAACAGTATCAACATTGGTATCTAACATTAGCCCATCAATCCGACGACGTCTCATATACAAAAGCAGGTACCGGTATCAAGATCCGTACAAGATAGTTAGAGAATAGCTGGCGGCATACGAAAGCATCCATTACCGCATAGGTACTGATTTGTCACGCCGCTGATTCATTAGACGACCATTAATCTTAGAACGCGGTTACATGATAAAGCTTTACTTTGTTTAGCCCCCCTCTACAGCGTCTACGAGATTTCGTAGCAGCGTAGCAGCGTAGCACTGACTCTGCTGTAGGTTTCTTTAGTGAGAATTTGCATTTTAGGTAATTATGCGTAGATACGTTTATGATGTAGATAATAGTTCAGATTGATATGATTTATCTTTTAATTTCCGCTGGTGCAATAAAAAAATTATGGGTAGAGATAGGCTATTCTTTCATAAAAACTAATATATGGTTGTTTACTACGAACTGGAAATCTCCTAAGTAATATTGCTTTAGAGAATAAGTAATGAGAACACTATACTGAATGAGGTAATCAGTCAATTAAAAGTTCCAGTATCTAATAAAGAAACTAAACTTACATTCACGACGGAAACAATGTTTCCACGAAGCGTAAAACAATCACCCAAATTGAATGTTTCCGATTTACCTCAAACAAGGAAACCTTTCTCCGGTTTCTTATTGCTGAAAAACACATTAATACATTAACGAAACTGACCCACATGAACCTCGGTACCACGAGATGGCACAAACGAGTGCTGAACGTAGAACTTCCTTCATACGTCATGCAATGCTATCATTAAGGTAGTCTCAGAGTTCCATTTCTGAGCGATGAAGACAAAACAATATTGATATTAGATAATGGAAAAATAGCGTGTTAGAAACGAATTACTAGTGAGGGAAATTGCCATTTCCTTGCTATTCTTCTATCTAGAGGTACTTACTTACCGAAGTTCTCAGATTACACTGCGTTTGATAGCTTTCGCCGCTCCTAACTACTTATTATAGCGTTGATCGCACGTTCTCAAACCGACGCTGCGTTGTTGTGAGCACTTCTGTCATCTCTTTCCATCAAAGATTATGAGTTACTAGTTGTAAACTGTAATGAACACTACCTAAGACTATTATTAGCCGCGCATAATACGGGTATGAGCAAAGCATAACACTGGTAATGGAAGCTCAAATAAATAAAACATATGGTAAAGATGAAGTTTTATGTGCTAAGTATTTTATAGTTTCATCAGTTGTTATGACTACATCTATAGGTACTAATATTATAAAGAGGTAATGTTTGTAAGTTTGTATGTAGGAGGTAATCTCCGGAACTACCAACTGAAAAAGTATTTTTGCATTTGATAGCTCAATTCTTGAGGAAGGTTAATTAATTAATTAACTAATTCTTATAGGCTATTTTAACTTACGCTACGACCCTTAGGAGGTGAGCAAAAGGAAAATAGTCAGAAAAAACGCTAAGCGAAAACGAAGTAGTAGCACATGCGAGCGATGCGACGTGATGGGTTGGGGTTGAAATTTCACGCGAAAAGAGTTCCGGGCAGAAGCTAGTCATTAATAAGATGGTTACTATATCTCACCATTTACGAATTTGTTGGTGACAAGTGGCGCCATCTATTATCATAATAACGTTATTGTTGTTTTCCTCGGGAACAGTACTTTTTTTATTTTTTATGAAAGGTACCCTTTAATAAGTCCGTTTTCTGTACAACTGACAACGTACCAGGCCACTCAGAAACAACTGCGAACAGTTTTTATGTATGAGAGACTGGCCAGTTAAAATCTATTTTTTTTGAAAATATGATTATTTGTAAGTAAAAAAAATTGGTACGTTTCAATTTCAAAATTTCCCTCCACATTGTTTGCGAGCTAATTTAAAATATCGTGTCTCATTAAAAAATGGATATGCGCCGGGAACATTTTCGCGCTTTGATTTTTAACGATTTCAAGTGTCGCCTGAAGCCGGAAGAATCGTACGATAGACTTCAAATGGCATTCATGGATGAAGGCCCTTCTAAGGCAACCGTGTATCGTTGGTATAACGAATTCAAGCGCGGTCGACTAACTTTGGGGGATGAAGAAAGAAGTGGTCGCCCTTTGACGCCTGTTACGGAAGAAGACGTGCTAGCAGTGAAAAATGTAATCCAAGACAATAGGCGAGTTACATATCAAGAGATTCAGCACATACTGCAGGTTGGATAGGGAAACCTTCACGAAATTCTACACGTGCATCTACGCGTGAGGAGGATAGTTTCGCGCTGGGTGCCGCACAACCTCACCGATGCTCATAAGCAGGCCCGGGTGAAATGGTGCCGTGATATGATAAACAAATTTGAAGCAGGCTCGTCTCGGCGTGTTTACGACATCATTACAGGTGATGAGTCATGGATTTATCAATACGATCCAGAAACGAAGCGCTAGTCTACGGTTTGGGTATTTCAAAACAAATCAACGCCTACCAAAGGGAAGCGATCTAGAAGCGGTGGGAAGATTTTGATCGCGAGCTTTTTCAATTTGACTGGCTACTTGGTGTCAATTCCTTTGCGAAACCATAGAAGCATCAACATTGAATGGTATACTACCAAATGCTTGGCAGAAGTTTTCTCTGTCTTGAGCAACAAGCGACCAAACACAGGGCTCCGCAGGCTGCTGCTCCGCCACGACAACGCGCCTTCGCACATCGCGCTCAAAACAAGGGACTTCCTGGACCGCACGCTGGTCAAGCTCTGACCTAGCACCATGTGACTTCTTTTTATACAATTTTTGTCGCCGGAAGATGCGCTGTCAGCGTTCGAGCAGGCTATAAACGAGGTGTCTGCGGCGGACTGGAAAAATTGTTTCGAAAACTGGTTCAGACGCATGAAAAGTGTAGAGGCTAGTAGAGAGTACTTTGAAAAGATTTAATAAAAAATATTTACCTATTTTTTTATATACGCATAACTTTCCGAGTGTCCCACGTATATGCAAAATTTCAGGATGATCAGTTCAGTGGTTTAGGTGTGAAACGGTAACAAACAAACAAACTTGCTTTCGCATTTATAATATGAGTTAGGATATTAAGTGATTTAGATTTTTGTATCCAATTCTCACCAACTTCAGATCTTAGAACGGAAACTCTCTTATTAAAGTCGAGACACGTTAATTGATTAAAGTAAAACACTAACACACAACACAAGTAGAACGTTCAATCTTACAAAACAAAAGAGAACTCACATTGTTAACAAAGTATTACTTCTTCAATATCCAGATTACGTGTGTTTGCGTACCTATCAAATTTCATCATTATGATGCACTTTGGAAAAGTTTCACTCAGCAATTTCTCGAGTAGAGGAGGGCTCGAATACATTATAATTTAATATTATGTGCTTAATAATACGTGAGTAAGGTATGGACGTAGGCAGATTCTACCCACAATTTTATTGAAGCTGATTTTGTTATAATGGTGTAGTACCTAATATTTCACTTAAATAAAAATATAAAAAAATTCTAGCAGCACAACAACCAACCTTAGGGAGATATAATATATTTGTATAAAATTATACAAATCAAAAAATAAAAATAACAAGATCTCATGACGGATGTATATGGTTGTTAGAGTGTAATTCACACTGACCTCCGTAATAATTAATAATTCACGGTAGGTCAGACTTCCTTGTTCTCCAACAGTCACTCACTAAATTAGTGAACCTAGTATTTTAAGATGTTTAGCAGGTAGTTCGGTAATAATTATTACATTGCTATCATTACTACAATCGTAAGTGGCTAAATCGTAAGGTGGGTAAAATTAGAAAACATTAAGTATAAGCAAAATTCTTAGGCAAAAAATTGTTTACAGGAATATGTTGTATTGATGTTTGTATGGTGTAGTGTGTTAATGTCATTGGTGTATGTGACTGAATGTGTGTGAAAACGAGCTGCGTGTTTGTATTTATAATAGGATTACTAATAGCTGTTCTGTGTTAACATAATCAATATGAAGTAGAAATTCATTTAAAATCTTTTTGCAATTATAGCTTGACAAATCACGTAACCTCAAACTCCTAGACAACTGATTGTATAAATGAGGCCCGACGACCATGTATAAGTACCGACTTTTTTTTTAGAACAAGTAACTATCGGCAAACGTTAAGTGAAGGTGATTACGAAATCTTTGATCGTTTTTATAAACATTAAAACACACTTTTTATTGTATACCTACACACACACTCATATTTATTCATATCCGCCAGACCTGACTAACTGAGCGGACTTTAATACAAACTTTAATATTTTATTTCCAATTTATTTATTAATCCGTCCCGGTGCCACAGCCCGTAATGGACCACTTCGATTTCCGTTTTTATCGTTTTATCCACTCTAGGAATATTGTTTTTACGACACAATCATTCTCGCATAGCGATCGCAGCTGCAAGCAGGGAAAAATTAATACAGATGCATTCACCTCCAACATACGTCGACATACGAGCGACACCGCGTCTTATACCGACGCGTAGACAAGCCATTATAACGCAATATGAACCAACACAGAGCTATAAACTTTTACACCCCCGCACGTACCCAACGATATACAGATAATAACGTATCTAACTAGAGTTAAGCTAACCTCGCCCGATATTTATGCGGTATTACTATGTACAAGCAAACTCCTCTATTGCCGATACAATAGATAACAAGTTTCGATAAGGGAGTTCAATAAGGGTACCACAATAATGCGAAGGTGTCTGCTTAATTTTAGTGAACCACTTTAAACTTCATTGTTTCAATAGTTTCCTCTAGTAGATATACGCTTGTACGAAGTTATTGCATCCTAAACTTCCAATTAACGAAAAAGACAATTCGCTCAAACTGTCTTGACGAAATTACTTTTCTAGTTTGTCAGGAAAGTTTGAAATGCCTTTAATTGGTTGCGCTCGAACGGGACTATACGATTTCGGTGGGCTAAAAAAGAGGCGTATAGACAATAGCAGAAATGTTACGAACGATAAAATCTTTGACCAAAGTACTTCGGAGTTGGATGACATTTATTTGAATGATGCTCGCTAAAATTTTTACCCACACAATTTTTGTTCCATTACATTTTTTCCGGTAAAATCAATAACACTTTGTACGTCCATTTTCGTTTGTATAATATAGACAAATGTAAACCATGTTATACAATTTTGTAGTATACAATTCTACAATAGATGTGTACTTGTGTGATATATGTCACTTCGTATTTTGATAACCGGACAGCTACAAGCTGGCAACATAAAACAAACACTCGCTGATTGTAACGCCAGGAGTTACTGACGTTAGATTGACGTAATCCTGCAGCTGAGAGCTGACGGAAGTCGGTACAGTGAAACAGATCGATCATCTAGTGGCCAATTTGGTCGTAATTAAATATCACCAGTCGGAAGTTAAACAGATTACATATAGACCAATATAGACAGTCTGTTTAGGTTAACGATGTGTTTTTGTTTCAGTCTGTCAACAGCAGTATTTTAATGATTTTGATTTACGTTAACGATAAGACGTAATTAAAAACGTTTAAAATCTAGACGCAATCTAATCTCAGTGACAATCAGTGTCAAAAATTTGTCAAAAATGTAGAAAAATGATAGGTGTTTTTGACAGATTCAGACTGAGGTCTGGGGGGAAATTCTCGTAATTTTGAAATGGGCCTTCAGACTGTGAACGTTCCTAAAATTACGGGAATTACCCCTGTCTAATGATACAACTCGGCAATAAAAACAGCCCTACCAAAACATCGTATATCGTGAAACTAACTGCTGATATTCCTTAAAGATGAGACGAACCCCAGCTAAAGGCCAGGTTAATTCTACGCCTAAACGGAGAATAATCAGTTAACAACCTCTTCGGCAATATACACGTAATCCACAAGGTCGTACAAGGTCCATTATCACACTATAAGTTACCTACTTAACTTCAAACTAATCTCACGGTTCTATCATAAAATATAAGTTAAAAGCTATCGCGAAGAAACCATTACCTGCAATGGTGGATTTTTGATATATATTCTACTATCATCCAATAAATTGTGAACGAGAATATGCGTACTCACCATTAAGTATGATTTAAAGGCTCGTAATTCAAACACGACATATAATCGATGTTTGGAAGCTACATGGAAAGGACATTCCACCCTTTTCTTACGAGCTGCAATTAAATTTAATATGTCATTTAATTCTTCTAAGATTGCTTCTGCGAATAGAAATTCTCTCGTGTGCGCTCAGTTAATTTTATTGATGATCAGTAAGGTTTTTCGTTTACGGAATAGAATAGAATAGAATACTCTTTATTATGTACACCATATAAATTACAGACATATAAATCTAGAAACTGTACAAAGGGTGACACAATGAGCGGTCTTATCGCTAAAAGCGATCTTTTAAAGACAACCTTTGGATGGATTAAAAAGGGAAAGGACAGACAGATACTGTAGGTAGTCTGTGGTGTACCATTTACATACATAAAGTATATTATACTAATATATACTAATACTTTGAACATACTAAATACGGAATACTTTGATCATTTCAAAATTTCACACTATTTGCATTTCAAATATCTGGGAAATAATTACTTTAAACCAGCCGTCCTTGAGCGAAGGATTGGGCGACACAAAAGAACCTCGTTGACCTACAACATAACAGTGAAATATTATACAATAAAATAATGCAGGTCATATTAACGGTGCCTTTTTTTTCCTTTGTGTGTTTTTTCTATTATTCAAACATGAAATGTGATCTCCCATTATTCTCTAATCAAAATCCGGTTATTCTCTGGAAAAATGAGCAACGCAATGATATTAGCACATTTTGGTTAAACACGATTCAATTATTTTTTGCCAATAATGTTTTTGGTGCGACTAACAGGCCAACACAAGAAATTCGCCTGTTTATTTTCCTATCGTGGACAAAAACTGCAAAAAAAAATTGAATCTCTAGAGTTATTTAGTCATACTCAAAACAAAGTTTGAATAGCTGGTAATCCGTCTGGCTACCTGAAATAACTAACAAAGGAAGGAAATGTAAAACTAAGCTTGTTCCCCAATCTTCAAAAAAATATCCAGGCGAAAATTCCAGAAACTTCCTTACATATTTCTATTTCGCAAAAACCAAGTAAATTCCATTTCCTCGACAATATTTATCCTTCAAACATGATATACCGACTAGCAAACAATGTTATTACAAGAAAAATAAAACGTCCCAATACGCTACCCTTACCTTCTGATTAAAAACATTGTATGTCTCAACACGCCAATAAATATACCGTGTCAATATTTGTAGCGCGGTAACGTGACGCACGTACAATGTGATAATGTCGTCATCTTCTGCGGATCTACGCCGACAGTTCCCTAGTTATTGCGTTGTTAAAGTAAATTATCACACCTGCGACATATTCTGCCTCCGTGATCAAATGTACCTGCAGACGGAACTAGAACCATATCGGAATATGTCCAAAGTAATTACGAGCCGATATTCTCAATTAGGCTCATTCATTCATGGGCATACGTGACTAGGTGAACCTGTGTAAACACAGAAAGCCGCTGTCATTATTCACATTTCCCTTTGACGCACTGTTCTCGTAAGTTCGCAACGCCAGCGCCGTGTGAGGGGGATTAAGTGCCGCCCGTCTACAGCTGCGTCCTGTCGGATAAACATAATTTACTAACGACATCTGCCAACACTAACTTAATAATGTTACAAATTACGCCTACCTACATAATGCTATCGCGGTGGATTTAGTTGACGTGAACAAGCAATCTCAGGAGGCGTGCAGGGATGGGATTGTTTCCGTCGATTATTATAAGGGACAGCTACAATGGCGCCCCGCTCGTCGGATCCAGTCGTCTCTAAAAGAACGAGGTAAGCATTGGCCCTCTCGGCCGGCAAAGATTTATATACGTACAATGGACTAATCCGCTGACGATGGGATTGCGAAGGACACCTGCTGCTCAACAAATGGAAACTGTTTTAGAAGTATTTTTTGTGACTTGAACTAAACTCGGTATACACACGTCTGAAGGAACTTGCTGTTCATTTTATTGCGCCACTACAAGTTTGTATCGCGTGGCAGAAGCACGTACGATACGTTTTAGAACCAGGTGTGGAAATTGCGGCGATATGAAAACAAATCATTTCTTATTCTTGTAGTAAGTAGTTATATATAGTGTCGTTAAAACTAAATATAAGTTTTAACTGTAAAGCTTACTAAGAAAAGAAGACAAAACAGTATTGGAATGCTTTGTCCTGCGTTTGATTTCTGTTATCATAATCAAAATCAAAAGTCAATTATTCAAACAAGGCGGAGAATCAGCAATTTTTCAACGCCAAAATTACATAAAACATATTATGACACAAAAAAATAACGTATATATCAACTGAACATACAAACACATATTTATTTCTTTACTAAAGTTCACTAGAAGCTTGAAATCGTCTTGCACGTCCCACTAGGCTACGCACAGAGCTAAGGAGAAGGCAATGCCGTAGCAATGTGCTACGATCGCCAGATTAGTGATTCTTTGTATCATAAATTCAAGCCCATAAATATTTTTAAATTAAATTATTTTGAGGCTTTTACTAAATTAGTGCATGAATGTGCAAGCTGCGACCTGTTTTCTTATTATTATTAAAAGCCCCTGTTGTAACACTGCAGGACAAACAATTAGGCCCACTGATAAAGTTGCGTATATTAAACTGGCCATTCTTTTTAAAAGAGCACCATGTTAAAAGCAGTTTTATTTTGTATTTATGTAGATTTACTTTTCGTTTCTTTCAATTGTAGGCTCGATTCGAAAATAAGAAATTAGACCAATTCAATTGCATTATCTACTGTAGGAACACCATTAAGTATTAAAATTTGTCACTGGCTATATCATAATGAACTAATGAATAATTTCTGGGGCGTTACGTCCCAAATAATCAAAGGTAAGAATTCTAATTTAAATCAACGATGTTATTGGTCAATTATAGAGTGTTTATTTATTTATAAAATTCAAAAGCAAATGTGGGTAATGACACGTTAGTAATCCATTGAGCCCTCGCGGGAAGAAATGCGGGTAAAATTAATAAATTGGAGTATTTCCGCTCGCAGTTAAAGCGAACTTTGAGAGTGCTCTGAATATTAATACGCGGGTCAGGTCGAAATTAATTTATACGAACCGACCAACCTCTGTTTTACTGGAATTTTCTATTTCAAAATTCCGTCCTCGTTCGATTCTGAAATCACGATCATTCGGACTTTTTAATTCATCAGTAGGAATATCGCACTAACGTTTTCAATTCTGATAAGCTTATATTTTATTGGTATTTCAATTCGAACGTAGCGCTGGACTAGTGAACCACCCTCAATTTATAAAATCGGTCGGAATAGGGAACTTATTCCGACCCATTTTTTTTTATTTAGACAATAAGTACATATAAGTGAATGTGCCGCATACCTGGAGCAGTCAATTTGATTTTTCAGTCTTATTGACGGTTAAAACGGAACCGTTGCTTAATACTTTAGTGATTAGCGATCGAAACTGTCAGGTTTGTGACCGGTTGACCTCCATTTCCGTAGGTGTATGTCGCACATACATCCTGCTACCCATCAACTCGAGTTAATCCCCGCCTCACCCACAACGATACCCGCGGGAGAGATTGGTTGACCTATTTTTAAATACGGTTACCGGTACACGAAATTACAAGTTATTAAAAACGAAGTTTTACTTGAACATATTCTTATATACGAAATCTACTTTTAATTAAAATTTGAGGAAGGTTTTAAGCTTAATGGCCTGATACGCGTTTCCAGTTCTTTGCCGAGCATGACGCAAATGTTACCAAAATATTGGGGTTAAGCTGACTGTTTACACTGTTCAAGTCACTTGACGCGTTCTCAACTAAAGACTAAATACGAGTAAAATAAGCTTTCTAATGTCATCAAGCGTTTAGTCCTGAGTAAATTCTACATTACGCTCAATCTACCTTGAATTCAAATAGCCATATAATTTGATAGCATCTAAATTCGTACATTCATTCCCAAAGCAGTTACTGTTCCAAACTCACACAATTTGCTTAGTGAAGAAACCACCAAACTGTTTTGTCGCACGCAAAGCGAAAGATACCACATTCTATCACAAACGTAATGTTCCATTTGCTCTACGACAGTTTAAGTTGATTTAAGTTCCACCTGGCTTAGAATACACTTCTAATGTTATAGAATAATTAAGGATTATATTTTTAGAGTCGACTTCCAGTCTAACCTAATGCAGCTGAATACCAGACTACTACTACTACTAGAGTTTTACGTGAAGCGACTACCTATCTGACCTCCACAACCCAGTTACTGGGTAACACGATACCCCATGGTAGAGTGGTTGTCAGACTTTCAGGCTTCTGACGACCCGTAACGACTGTCAGAGATCGAATGACAACCGTGAATATAGAATTTAATCAGGACTAAACGCTTGATGACATTAGAAAGCTTATTTTACTCGTATTTAGTCTTTAGTTGAGAACGCGCCAAGTGACTTGCACGGTGTAAACAGTCAGCTTAACCACAATATTTTGGTAACATTTGCGTCACGCTCGGCTAAAGCATATTATAAGATTAAAGACTACGTTGAAGACAAGGTAGTTTGGCAATAATTCCTTCTGCACATGTGGCTTCCCTGGCACCTCATTAAGGGCTTATGTAAATGTCTATTAACTGCTCTCAAATTACGATATTTATTTTTTTCATATTTCTTTGACATAATCTTTTTATTATTTGACATTCTTTACGAACAATTCAAATTTTTCACCTCTTGTAATATTGAAAAAAGATAATCTAGCGACAATTGTAATAATAAAAAAAATATATTTTAAAGTGTGTTGATGTTATTATAAATGTAGATTATGAAATGTGATTATTAAATGTGTGTGTTGTACTCCAAATAAATAAACAATAAGTAGAAGTGAAAATTCGGGCGCCAGGAGCACACACCAAACTATGCCAAGGATAGACTAACCTGCGGGAACTGGAAACTTTTAATCTTCAAGCGGGGAGTATCAATAAAAATCGACACAAAAGTTATTGAACGATTTTATTACCCGAAGGCTGCTGGTCTCATTATACAAGAAAATTCCTTTCTAATATTAACAGTTGGTGTAAAACTAAGATGGAATAGAAATTAATTTTTGTCCTGTCATTATTGCACTTTTGTCAATTTAAGTTAAGTTTTTATAAACCATACCACATTCCGGCGAATAGACTAACAAACCACGCTCATATTGGTGATTTTGATCTTCGCGGGGACGTCAAGGCGGTCCATGATATATGTCGGTAGGGGCTAGCGTTAAAAATTTAAGTCTTGAAGTAAAAATAAATAAGAAACGCCTCACGGCTGAAATGAAACATGAATAACCGTTAGCTGATGTTCAGCGTCGACAAAAATGCCGATCGGAATGTTTACGACCAAATGCAAATTAACTCACCGTTTCTTTTCCAAAGGAAGTTTTTACATCAGTAGATGAATTAATCCAATATATATAAGGTTCAAAAGATCCTGAAACAAATATCGGAAACTATTAACGTCTGCCATCCAAATAACCACGCGACACGTGAGTAGGTTTGAAACCACGAAGAATTTTACCAACCTTTTACAAAATATGGACAATCCCATTATGATGCCGACAAGGGCAAATCAGCCACAACATAATTAGGACTGGATGTAGACCATTGGAAGTATCAACTTCCAGATTTTAATTGGAGCTCTAAAATTACTCCATTTTATATAAAGTTCGGCCGGAAATGTGACATATCAAAATCAACTGACCGCATCAAAAAAAATCAGTGTGACCACTACACAACTTCCGATTCAAAAAAATGAATTTTTACATGGCAACACCACCCTGTTGCCTACAAATTAAAGCAAAGAACGCGCTATCATGTAACAGGCTTAAAAGACTCGTTACATTACATCCCCTCCCGAAAATAAAAGAAAGGAACTTTCTTTTATTAGAAAGAAATCTTCAACCAAATAAACCACTTTCTAATAATCAACTTTCTAATTCAAAAAAAAGAAAAAGAATCATATAAGATTCAAAGTGCAAATCAACTCTGAAAATGTCAAACGACAAAATCTCAAGAATTTAATAAAAGTAAAAAAATGTAAATGACAAAAAGTCAAAAACGAAATAGTGAAAAACAAAAAATTATAAGTTATAAAAACTCATTAAATGAAACGAAGAGAGAAATATCTTAGAGCTCCAAAACTCCAAAACAGTGCAGTTAGGCACTATAGCCACTGACTAAAAATTTCAAACAAATTCGGACAATTTACCAAAACAAACTACAATTTTTATAGTGCAGTTAGGCACCATCGCCACTGACTAAAAATTTCAAACCACTTGGAACAGTACAACTTTGAGTGCAGTTAGGCACTATCGCCACTGACTACTATGTCAACCGCTTCCAACACAACCATCTCTATGAGTGCAGTTAGGCTCTATTGCCACTGACTAACTCCGTATTCAACAATCCAAAAAATTTGAAACTCCGAACAAAAGTTTTTAAATAAAGCTGAAAGACCTTATTTAAAATTCTGTTACAGGCACAACCTGCAACGAGACAAAGGAAAGCATATTGTGATCGGCTCATCACCACCGAATTCCCGAGCACAATAGCTGTAAAAGAATGTGAATGCTGTGACTGGCTCAACACTACCAATCTCCCAAACACAGACAAACACCAAAAAAAACATTGAGATCTCCAATGAGAAATCTCAACAACAAATAGGCGAAAGCCAAAGTTTCACAATGCGACCGGCATACCACCACCGAACTTCCGAACGCAAAGGAAAAAGGATGACGAAAGTCAAAACAAAATCTCGCATCGTGATTGGAACAACAAAGTCCAACACAATGGAAAAAAGTCGAAATCAAGGTCAAAAATTACACCAAGATTCAAAAAATAATAAGGCATTTTGTAACAAAGGTTACAGAATGACCCTAAAAAGTAAAGTCCAGGATGAACGCGTTACTAACAAAGTCAAATCCGATCATTAAAAAGAATGAAACTCCAGTAAAAATGAGAAACAATTCTGTCAACGAACAGCACAAAATAGGTTTAAAAATCGATTACTATTTATGACGAAGAGGAAATAGAATGATTTTAAACTATGAGAAAAAAAAGATTACAAAAACTTGAAATTGAATTTAAGTTTTTTAACCTCAAGGTAGAAATTACCTGAACTGTAGGGTTGTATAAGATCTTAATAAAATATAAACA
This sequence comes from Mesoligia furuncula, assembly GCA_916614155.1. Lineage (NCBI taxonomy): Eukaryota > Metazoa > Arthropoda > Insecta > Lepidoptera > Noctuidae > Mesoligia > Mesoligia furuncula. The sequence goes on from OU744796.1 coordinate 15,074,690, forward strand.
GGTAGGTTACCCTTAAAAAAGAAAAATAAGATCTTAGGCAATCCAACAAAAACAAACAAAACATAAAATAAGATCCTTCGATGTGAAAAATATTTGGTGTGAAAAAAAATAGTATTAAATTAACCAGAATGACCTAAGTTTTATTTTTAGAATGTCTCAAATTCAACAAATTTATAAGAAATTACCTAACATACATCTTTCAAACCACTGATAACCTATCATCCATCCTCTCGTACATCACACTGTCAAAAGTGGCCTTCAAACAAAATTATCAAAATCAAGACCTAACACTTGGAAACCAAATTAAAATTTAATAATATCTTTAACATGATAACGTCCCACTGAACCTTTATTTAAATCTTTCAAAACATAAACGTTATCTGAAACCTTTTCAGTTATTTTACATTTTACAAACTTAGGTGCAAGTTTAGCTGAAAAATATGCTTGTGCATTAGATTGAATAAAACTTCTTCTCCACACCACATCTCCCACATCAAAAGAAATGACTTTCCGACCCTTATTATAATAAGCGGCATTACGCTTATACCCCTTTAACAAGTAAGCTTGAACTTTAACAAAAATATCACTAAGTGAATTAAGAGAAACTGCATAAGCATTTCTATTTGAAATTTCTAGTTGAGATAAGTTATCAACAGAACTACTAAAATGATGTAATGACGCATCAAGAATAAGCTCCCTACCAAACATCAGAAAGTTAGGAGTAAACTCAGTAGCAAGGTTTACACTATTATTTAAAGCTAATTGAACATTGGGCAAAAAACTTGACCAAGTTCTATGATCATCTTTAACAAAACACGATATGCAGGTTTCGACCGTTTTATTATATCTCTCAATAGGATTATTTTGAGGCGTATACAAAGTATTATAAAATATTTTGGTTATATTAAAACCTTTCAAAAAATCTACAAAATGTTTTGAAGTAAATTGAGTTCCATTGTCACAAACTACTATTTTTGGACAACCAAACTTGAGAAATATTTCTTTTTCAAAATGTTTACAAATTACTCTAGTGGTAGCATTGATCATTGGAAAGAACCAGCAATATTTAGTAAAAACGTCTACGACCGAAAGTATGTATCTATGACCAGAATAAGTTTTAGGTAGAATTCCTATGATATCAACTGAGAGCATAAGCATGGGACGATCAACCTTTTTAGGATTAATCATAATACCAAAAGGTGGAGATGTAGTATGTTTATAAGCTTTACAGGTATCGCAAGACAAAATGTATTGTTGAATATCATTAAACATTCCCTTCCAAAAATAATGTTGTTTTAATTTATTTAAAGTTTTATGTATTCCCAAGTGTCCAGAATTTACATCATCGTGATTTGATCTAATAGTATCTAAAATATGCTCTTTAGGTATAACAATTTTCCAGTCTAAAAGACTGTGAGGATTATATTTATTTCTACAAAATTTATACAAAGTTTTATTTTCAACTCTAAAATTCTTATACTTTCTAGGAGATTTTTGACATTGGATAAATATTTTTCTATACCAAGGGTCAGTAATTTCATCGTCAGGTAAGACTAAACTATCCTGAGCGTTTATAGCAGCGACTTCTATGCGAGATAAAGCATCTGGAACTAAATGTAATGAACCTTTTTTATGAATAATATCGAATGTAAATTGAGAAATTCTAGCAGCCCAACGAGCCAAACGTCCACTAGGATTACTGAGACCTAAAAGCCATTTCAAACAAGCGTGGTCAGTGACAACTGTAAACTTCATTCCCTCAATATAAGGTCTAAAATGTTCTATGGAATCTAAAATAGCTAATAATTCACGTTCAGTGGTACTGTAATTTCTTTCACATTTATTAAGTGACCTAGAATAAAAAGCAATGGGATGTTGATCTCCCTTCTCATCCTCTTGACTCAAAACACTACCAATGCCCACAGAACTAGCGTCGCAATGTAAAAAGAAAGGTTTTTCAAAATTGGGACATTCCAAGACGGGTGAAGTTACTAATGAATGTTTTAATTCTTGGAATGCATTTTCAGCTTCGTCATTCCAAGTAAGCGACTTTTTAGAATTTTTACTACCTGCAGTCATTTTAGTTAGAGGAGAAGCAATATCAGCAAATTTACAAATGAATCTACGATAATAGGAACATAAACCAAGGAAACTTCGAAGTTGTTTTACCGTTTCTGGACGAGGAAAATTTTCTATTGTCTCTAATTTAGAAGGATCAGTATGCAAACCATTACTGTCTACAATAAAACCAAGATAGCGAAGTCTATCTTTGCAAAAGTTACATTTCTTTAAATTTACAGTTAGTCCTGCCTCTCTTAATATATTATAAATTTTATTTAATTGTTCAATATGGCTATTAAAGTCAGAACTTATACAAATTAAATCGTCTAAATAACAAAATACAGAATTATCATACTCTGGACCAAAAAGTTTATCTACCAGTCTCTGCAACTCAGCCGGTGCATTTGTGAGACCGAATGGCATGCGAACAAATTCGTACAGGCCTCTTCCAGGAACCACAAAAGCAGTTTTCTCACGGGAGGATTTCTCAAGTGCAATTTGCAAAAAAGCTTTAGAAAGATCTATTGTACTAATATACTTAGCACCTCTAAGGTTATCTAATATTCTAGAAGTATAAGGAAGGGGATAAGAATCTTTAATAGTAACAGAATTTAATCGTCTTGAATCTAAACACAATCTAGTACCTCCATCTTTCTTTTCTACCGCCAAAACAGGTGAACACCAAGGAGACTTAGAGGGTTGAATAATGCCTTCTTTTAGTAAAACTTCTACTTCATCAAAAAGTTCTTTTTGTTTAGCAGGACTCAAAGGCCAATATCTTTGTTTAAAAGGTTCACTAGTAACGTTAATTCTATGTTCAACTAAATGAGTGAGTCCCAAACCTCTTTTCTCATAAGAAATGTCTTCGAACAAAGCAATAGTGCTATTTAATTTCTGTTTCTCTGAAGGAGAAAGTTCAGCAATAGGAGTAACAGAACAAACTTGTATTTTATTATCTTGATTATCTTTAACAAGTGTAATGTTTTTCCACAAGTTTCTAGCTATATTAAATTTAATCCAAAAGTCAAACCCTAAAATGATTGGTGGGTCAAAAGAAGGAATAATTAAAAATTCTATTATCTTAGTAATATTATCACAAGTTACTGGCAAATCCATGGCACCAATAATTCTCCGAGAGGTCCCATCTGCTATAGAAGCAGAACCACAAGTAGGTCTAATTTTGTAACCTGACTGCAAAAATTGTTCATGAATATTTGAGCCTAAAACACATTTAGTGGAACCGCTGTCCAACAAACCTGAAATAATTTTATTTCCAACTTTAAATTCTAAAAAGGGTCTAGCATCACTTTGTTTTGTAAAAAGAATAGGAGCTGAGCGATAAATGTTAAAAAAGGTTTTTAAATAATCCAACCAGCCTGAAAAATCTTTGTCACGAGTAACATCGTCCGGCTTGTGACTTCTAATTGTTTTTTTACACATCGAGGTACTCGAAGTTTTATCAAAAACCTGGGCTCGATGCAACCGAATCAGTTTTTTGACTCTTGCGAGTTTTTAACAGCCGAATTACAAACGTCACAAGTCTTAGAAGTGACCCCTGCCTTATGACACTTAAAACAAACAATACCCGGTATGGACTTGCACTTTTTATATGAGTGTCCAGGTTTTTTACATTTCAGACAAGTTAAATCATTAGAGACTGCATTTACTTTAACTGAAGGTTTAACTGACTCTTTGTTGGGTTTTCTGTCTACAACAACTTCCAGTTCTTTTGCAAGTTCTAGAAATTGTTCAATTGAATCAATCTGCTTAAGAAACAAAAAAGGTGTATAAATAGGTAACATATTGTGTTTTATGGCATTAACTAAAGTTTGTTCAAACAAAGGTTCTGAAAGACGACTGGCCATATCAGAAATTTCAGTGATGAAATCAGGAAGCGACTCAGACGGTTTCTGTTTTCTGGTGCGGAGCTCATTCTCTAAGAAATAATCAAAGTCAGGCTTATCAAAGCGTTTTAAAAGCGCTAGCTTAAGTGCATGCCAAGAAGAGATGCGAATTCGTATAGATCTAAACCATTTAAGTGCTATGCCATCAAGCAAATCTGAAAAAGAACCGACAAGCAAATTTTCATTGAAATTTTTATAAAGAAAATATTCTTCTATCTGAGTAATAAATTCCCGAACACAAGATTTACCGCTATAAACTTTTTTACTTTTCTTCAAGTCAGGCAATTTAGTGAAAGGAGGAAAGTTCTTTCGAATATTTTCATTTACAAGCGCATTCAAGGAATTAAATGAAGGCAATGCTTGTGCTGTAAAAGCCGAAGAAGAGTGAGCGATTCTTGAGTCAAAGGGATTGTTAACATCTGGGGCATTAACCATCTCATGAACTTTCTCAGCAACGTCAGCATCAACAGCAGTACAGGCGTCAACATCACCCGAATCCTGAAGCGGCGGAAACTGAACTCCCTTGTCCATGATGAACAAACAGCAAGGCGAATAGCAAACGAAAAGCAAAAACTAAGTTTCAAAAAGTTAAATGTTTGAAAATAAATTCTCAAGTTTGAGGTTAATTATAAAAGTCAATGTGGGTAATCCCATAAAAAATTACTATGTTAATTTTATCGTTTTAAAAGTGCAATAATCACTTACAAGCAGTTTAAATCTAGATAAATTAAATGCACAATATTGTACTTAACAATTAGATTAAATTATTTACTTAAAAAGTTAAACTTAGTTTTTAAAATAACTTTACTGTTGAGAACAACAAAACGCAGTCTATGCTATACAATTCTGTTGGTTTTGCTAAGAAAAAAAACATGATATTAAACAAAATCATCAATTGTAAACACCAAACATTGTTTACAAAGATTCACCAAATTAAGTTAAACAAGTTAAGTAGTACTTATGAGTCAACCAAGTTAAGTAGTACTTATGAGTCAAAAATCAAAATAAACACAAAGTTATTAAAGTAACAATGTAGAACAAACCAATGCAAACAATAGACTCATAAGTTAATTAATTAATAGTGCAATAATGACAGTATAAGGTACCAGACAAACCTACTTCAAGTCCCTGTTCGCAGAGCGCCAATTGTAATATTGAAAAAATATAATCTAACGACAATTGTAATAATAAAAAAAATATATTTTAAAGTGTGTTGATGTTATTATAAATGTAGATTATGAAATGTGATTATTAAATGTGTGTGTTGTACTCCAAATAAATAAACAATAAGTAGAAGTGAAAATTCGGGCGCCAGGAGCACACACCAAACTATGCCAAGGATAGACTAACCTGCGGGAACTGGAAACTTTTAATCTTCAAGCGGGGAGTATCAATAAAAATCGACACAAAAGTTATTGAACGATTTTATTACCCGAAGGCTGCTGGTCTCATTATACAAGAAAATTCCTTTCTAATATTAACAGTTGGTGTAAAACTAAGATGGAATAGAAATTAATTTTTGTCCTGTCATTATTGCACTTTTGTCAATTTAAGTTAAGTTTTTATAAACCATACCACATTCCGGCGAATAGACTAACAAACCACGCTCATATTGGTGATTTTGATCTTCGCGGGGACGTCAAGGCGGTCCATGATATATGTCGGTAGGGGCTAGCGTTAAAAATTTAAGTCTTGAAGTAAAAATAAATAAGAAACGCCTCACGGCTGAAATGAAACATGAATAACCGTTAGCTGATGTTCAGCGTCGACAAAAATGCCGATCGGAATGTTTACGACCAAATGCAAATTAACTCACCGTTTCTTTTCCAAAGGAAGTTTTTACATCAGTAGATGAATTAATCCAATATATATAAGGTTCAAAAGATCCTGAAACAAATATCGGAAACTATTAACGTCTGCCATCCAAATAACCACGCGACACGTGAGTAGGTTTGAAACCACGAAGAATTTTACCAACCTTTTACAAAATATGGACAATCCCATTATGATGCCGACAAGGGCAAATCAGCCACAACATAATTAGGACTGGATGTAGACCATTGGAAGTATCAACTTCCAGATTTTAATTGGAGCTCTAAAATTACTCCATTTTATATAAAGTTCGGCCGGAAAAGTGACATATCAAAATCAACTGACCGCATCAAAAAAAATCAGTGTGACCACTACACAACTTCCGATTCAAAAAAATGAATTTTTACATGGCAACACCACCCTGTTGCCTACAAATTAAAGCAAAGAACGCGCTATCATGTAACAGGCTTAAAAGACTCGTTACACTCTCTAATAGTAGTTGTAATGGCAATCATATATCACTTGGTTTTAGTAGGTTTTTAGGTTTCCGTACCCAAAGGGTAAAAACGGAACCCTATTACTAAGACTTCGCCGTCTGTCCGTCTGTCTGTCACCAGGCTGTATCTCAAGAACCGCGATAGCTAGACTTTTGAAATTTTCACAAAGTATGTATTTCTGTTGCCGCTATAACAACAAATTCTAAAAACAAAATAAAATAAATATTTAAGGGGGGCTCCCATACAACAAACGCGATTTTTTTGCCCTTTTTTGCTCGATATCAAAAATGGCAACAGGTAGGCACTTGAAATATTCACAAAATACTCAGTTGTATTTTAACTTTAATAATAAATAATAAAATTAAAATAAAATAACATGTTTTTTTCGGCGTTTTTGCCTTGTGGAACGGAACCCTACGTGTGCGAGTCCGACTCGCACTTGGCCAGTTTTTATACTTTATTTTTTATTTATTCTTCTGATAGATTCTTATTTTGTAAATGTGAGGACCTTGTAGGCCTTCTAGACTTCAGATCTGTAGATCATTTTCTATTATAACAAGTACCTGGTACTTGTTAACAGGCCTACGCTGTCCTCCCATACCTACTGTAATTTGAAAACATTGTAAAAGGCAATTATTTTGAAAAAGAGTAACCGTGGAGTTTCTTGCCCGTTCTTCTTCATAGGAAACGATCAATTGGAACCGTGCACCTAGCTTCTGACGTTTCATAAGTGCCCATGTAGGCTTATGTGAAATAATTTTTTTTGATTTTGGACCAAGACACTAGTGGTGTTCGTGTGTAAAGATGGTTACCCATCCGCGGACTGACCGCGGCAAGCGTAGTTTAACCTAATCAATCGACCCGTGCGGCTGTTATTACTTAGCTACGAGCCCCTACAGACAGCAACAGTAATAGTACTCAACTAATAATATTATACAATATGTAACAAACTTAACGCAAGACCTTACCTTTTTTTTTTTTTTTTTTTTGCGGTTGGGAAATCATCAAATGACTCCTCCCGCTCTGGGTGGAGCGGAAGGGAGTGACAGAGTCTTACTGACTAAAACCCACCCGTGTTCCTTCCTTAGCCCTTTATGTTCCGGGCCAGCGGTAACCCTTTCGGACAATCCCGCTGACCCGGCAGGCTTCGGCCCTAAGGGGCCCCTCCTCGATGCTGACATCTCTTTGAGGCGCGCGTGGAACACGTACGCGCCGTCCGGCACGGGCCTGGTCCTGATCGGGCGGTGAGCTACCCATTACTCTCCGCCCGCAGGCCCGCGCCTACGGTGGCCGGGAGTCGTCACGCGGCTCCCGACGCCCGGAGCGTCTCCCGCGGCGGCTGGGACGGGAGGCTCTCTCCCTGAGCCGTTCCGCCACCTCCTTCGCTAGCATGACTGCTTCGAAGAAGGAGGTGACTGCCTCCCACTCCCTCTCGCCCCGGACCATGGCTTGCACCAGGGCCGGACGCGAGAGGTCGCCGTCGCTGCCAATCGCCTCTACGAGGACACGGCGGTGCTCCGCCCAAGCGGGGCAGACCTCCACCGTGTGCTCCACCGTGTCCTCTGGGCGATCCTGACAATGGTGACACCCGGGCGTTTCCTCCCGCCTGACGATGTGCAGGAACCTCCCGAAACTTCCGTGTCCGGTGAGGACCTGCGTCAGGCGGTAGGTGAGGGCGCCGTGGCGCCTCTCTAGCCACTCCTCAAAGAGGGGTCTTATCGCCGCTATCGCGGCGTGCCCTGCGCTGGGTTGCGACAGTCGCTCTTTCCATGCCGCCATGAGATCGCGCCGGAGATCCGTCCGCTCCGCAGCGATTTGCCGCGGAAGCGGATCCTCCCCCCGGCGTAGTGCCTCCGCGCGCCACTCATACAGGCGCGCGAGGACTATCGCCTCCAGATCCCATAGCGGCAGTCCGGCAAGGAGGCTTGCCGCCTCGCCAGAGATCGTGCGGTAGCCCCGGATAGCCCTTATGGCTACCACCTTCTGGGGCGCGTTCAGGTAGTGGGCGGCTCGCCGCCGCAGTGAACGCGCCCACACCGGGGCCCCGTATATGGCCATGGACCGCACGACCCCCGCGTAAAGCCTCCGGCAGGAGGCGTTTGGCCCTCTCAGGTTGGGCAAGAGCCGCTTGAAGGCGGCCCCGGCCCGTTCCAGTTTGGGGGCCAAACGTCGGAAATGCTCCACGAAGTTCCACCGGCTGTCGAGGACGAGACCCAGGTATTTCATCGTCATCCCGACGCCGATGTGAACCCCTCCTACCGTTAGTTGGGATCCCGATGGCGGCGCGTTCCGGGGTCCATGAAACGACATGGCCTTGGACTTGTGCAATGCCACCTCGAGACCCAATTGCCGGATCCTCTCCACGACTATCGCAACCCCGCGTGTCATCGCGTCGGCCGCCGCCTGATGCGACCTCCCCTGCGCCAGGACCAGCGTGTCGTCAGCGTAGCAAACCACGCTGACGCCATCAGGGAGGTCGGCGCGCAGCACCCAGTCGTACCCGATGTTCCACAGAGGCGGCCCCAGGACCGATCCCTGTGGGACACCGCACGACATCTCTCGCCGGTTCCACTCCCCATCGCGACCGGGGTAGCTGACGGCTCTTTCCGTCAGATACGCCTCGACTATTCGACGGAGGTAGGGCGGCACCCGGTGATACCGGAGTGCCTCCACAATGGTGCTCCAGGGGAGGGTGTTGAACGCGTTGGCGATGTCGAGTGACACAACCACGACGACCCCACCCCGGGACACCGCGTCCCCCGTCGTGAGGGCTCTCACGCGCATGATGGCGTCCACCGTCGAGCGCCCCTTGCGGAAACCAAACTGGCTGTCCGCAAGATCCGGCCCCGTCCTCACCAGGTGCCCGACGAGGCGGCCCGCAATCACTCTCTCAAAGAGCTTGCCGACCTCGTCGAGCAGCACGATGGGCCGGTATGCGGACGGAGAGTCCGCAGGGCGCCCTGGCTTCCGAATGAGGACCAGCTTCCCCGTCTTCCAACGGCGTGGAAACTGGTCTCTCTCCAAACATGCGCTTAAGAACGCCTCCAGTCGAGGCCCGAGAGCCCTCGAGGCCAGGACCCAGGCTTTACCTGGCAAGCCGTCGGGTCCTGGGGCGGTATTTTTGGCCTTCAGCCTTCCTACCGCCGCTCTCAGTTCTACCCCGGTCACTGCAGGGATGTCGTCGTCGTCCGCGTGGTCCGCTTCGGGCACCGCAATTGGCGGGGCCATGGGCGGGGGAGTGTGCTCCCCCCGTGAAGGGAACAGAGCGCTCACCACCTCCTCCACCAGCTGGGGGCGGAGACTCTGCGTCAGCGGGGGGGCCCAGGTGCGGAGTTTATTCAGTTCCGTGTGCGCGCGCTCACAGCACGGTTGTGTGTAGCGATATAAGTGCGTAAACAGTGACCAATTATTATCAAATTCGCAGTAAAAGAACTAAGTGAAAGTAAAAATGGTGCAATGTAAGAAATGCAAACTGTTTCTATCTGTGACTAAAGATGATATAGTGAGATGCAAGGGTGAATGTGAAAATGTTTACCATAAAAAATGTGCAACTAAAAAGTTCCTAAGCAGTACACTCTGCGACGACTGCCAGACGAATAAAAGCAGCCCGAAACAGTCCGCAGATGAGACGAAAATCACATTAAACCCTAGAGAAGAGTCTGGAGAGAACGTTCTGGCTGAAGTGAATAAAAAGTTAGCGGTGATTTATAACCTGGAGAAGAAAATAGAAGAACTTACAAACAGCGTTGAATTTTATGGTGACATGTATCAGACACTAATTGATTTTAAAGAGGAAACTCAGAAGAAAATAAAGACATTAGAACAAAAAAATGTTTATTTGGAGAAATGTAATAAGGCATTAGAAGAACGGGTACAGGAGTTGGAAATAAGGGACAAAGAGAAAAACATTGAAATCCATGGATTGGAGAAGCACGAAAACGAAAATACTATATTAGTAGTCCAAAAATTGGCACAGAAACTAAATCTAGACCCAAATGAAATTCAAGATGCACAGAGGGTAGGTCAGGAAAAACAAGATGACACAAAGCCCAAGACTGTGTTGGTCACGCTTCGGTCTAAATATGCTCGCAGCAGCTGGATGCATGTAAAGAAGGAAACAGTAATAACGAATAATAAAGTTTATAATAATGGCAGCGAAAAGAGAATATACATTAACGAAGATTTACCAAAATACAAACGACAGCTTCTGTGGACTGTTAGAAATAAACTTAAGCCGCAAGGTTTCCAATACGTCTGGGTGCAGAATTGTAATATCCTGGTCAAAAAGAACAGTGACGAAAAAAAGATCTATAACATTAGATCGGAGGCAGACTTGAATAAGTTCGATGAATGTAAATAAACACGCGTACATGACGCGGCGAGTACACACGAGGTGATATCTAACAGTAACATTCGATCGCATAGATAGTTACTCCGGTAATTTCAATTTTAAAAGATACCATGATATAATAGCCCTAAATAACGACCTATCCAAAAATACATGGGATACCCACATATTACATTTGAATATAAGATCACTTCGCAAACATTTTAACGAGCTATTAATATTACTCGATAAAAATAAATATAAGATAGATATCATAATATTAAGCGAAATAAATATAAAGAAGGAAGAACTTCCATTTTATCAAATAGTAGGATATGATACATTTACACATACTAGAGAAACGAGCAGAGGAGGGGGAATATTAATATACGCTAAGAATGGATTGAACTTCGAAGCTAAAATGGTAAACACAGAAGCAGTAGAAACACTTCATGGTCAATTAAAGCACGGGAAAAATAAAACACATGTAATCGCGATTTATAGACCACCTGCCAAAAATAAATTGATATTTATTCAGCAACTACAGACGCTTGTAAAATCCGTACCAGCATCTGAAAATGTTATAGTGATTGGCGATACTAATATAAACATATTAAGCGACACGATTAATCCTACTGTAACAAGGTACAAAAACGCCCTGTGTGAATGCGGCCTGATGTGTGTAATACCAAGCGAAGAGGTAACGCGCGAGGCGATCGCGGACGGCCGGCTTGAAGTATCGTGTTTGGATCATATATGGGTGCGAGCGGGACGGAGCGAGCATGACGCGTGCGCTTATGTGCTTGAGTCACGAATCGCCGATCATCATGGAATCGGAATAATGTTGAACTTATGTGTGAGTGGAAGTGAAAATCAATGTGTGAGTGGTAATTTCAAAAACAATCGTTTGCGCGAAGTTTTATGTGATAAAACTGTTAAGCGAAAGTTAGATGAATATGATTGGGCCCAGTTACTAACAATAACGTGTCCGATATTATTGTATCAGATGATGTGTAGTGTATTTAATCGCATTTACAAGGAAAGTACAGTTAAAATTAGCACGGATAATAAGAAAGTAATAAAGCAGCCATGGATAGATAGGTATTTATATACATTGTTATTGCGAAGGGATTATTTATTTAGAGTTTGGAAAGCGGATCCAAAGAATATGAACAAGCGATTAGACTATACAAAATACAGAAATAAAGTAAATAAATTATCAATTATGGCAAGAAATAAGTATAGACAGGATCAAATAGTAAAATGTAATGGAGATTTTAGGAAAATATGGACAAATATAAACATTTGGTTGGGTCGAAATAAAACTAGCCTGGACGATGTTATTGTAAGGCATTTAGGAAAAACAGATGGTATAGAACAGATTTGTACAAACTTTTCGAAAACTTTTACGAAGGAAATAAAGGAAATTAAGCATGTATGTAACTTTAAGTTTTTAGATAGAAATGAATATGTAAAACCAAGCGAGGTTAGCTATAGATACAAAAAGGTGACCTCGTCAGAGGTAGAAAAGGTCATAAGAACATTGTCTTGTGAAAAAGCACCCGGTTCAGATGGAATACGGGTGCAAGACATTATATACTTGCGTACACAAATAAGTCCTGTTCTAGCTACATTCGTGAATATGTCCTTATCGAACGGTCTTTATCCAGACCAGCTAAAACATGCAATTATACGTCCTATCTACAAATCAGGGAGTCATCTAGAATATGGTAATTATAGGCCTATCGCAATATTATCTGTCATAGATAAAATAACCGAAAAAATTATTGTGGGACAGATTAACGCATTCTTAGAACAACACAACATATTGTGTGACACTCAGCACGGTTTCCGGAGAGGTCGCAACACTGTATCTGCCTTATTAGGATTTTCAGATTATATTAATGACTGTTTAGATTCTGGCAAACAAATTATAGCACTGTTCATTGACTATAAAAAAGCGTTTGACACTTTGGACCATGAGATCTTATTACAGGCAATGGACGAATGCGGAATACGCGGTCCCACAATTAATTGGTTTAAAAACTACCTCACGAATAGAAAAATAAGCACAATTGTATCCCGTGTGGCTGGAAAGGAGGCGGATGTCGATTTGGGTGTGCCTACTGGATCGGTGTACGGCCCTGTAGGATATATAATGCATGTGAATAGTGTGTCAAATGTAGTACGTAATTGTAAGGTGTTTATGTACGCTGACGATATGTGTCTTGTTTATGCCTCCAAAGATATAGCTGAGGCACAAAATTGTATTCAAGGTGACTTTGAAAATATTAGCAAATGGGCACACGACAATGGAATTATACTAAATCTTTCAAAAACTAAATGTATGCATATACACTCGCCGTATAATCGAACTGCTAAATCTGTAAGTGATAAGTATCTCACAGTGATAGGACATACATACGAATGTTTGCATAGAAATAAATGTAATTGTAACTGTGTAAAATTGGAGTATGTAGATAAATTTAAATATTTAGGTTTAACAATAGAAAAGAACTTTAACTGGAGATTACACGTAAATGACATTTGTAATAGGCTAAGATCGGTGCTGAGTAAGTTTTACCACTTAAAACATGTATTAAACAAACAGACGCTAAGAATTGTATATTTTGCACTTGCCGATTCGCTGATAAGCTATGGACTCCTTGTGTACGGGAGAACCTTTATTACATATTTAAGAGATGTTAAAGACATACAAATAAGACTGATAAAGTTTCTGGTCAGTAAAAAGGTTAAAGATAAGTGCAATAAAGAGTATGATAAGTTATTTCCCATCTGTAAAATTATGCCCATTGATAAAAAAGTTGATTATTTGGTAGGACTGGAATATTATTATAATGATGAATATAAAGTTAATGTTAAAAATAAGTACAATACACGTAGGGTTAGAGAGAACAAACTGGTTGAACCAAAGATAACAAACTATTATGGTAAGAGAACATCTAAGTATTTGGTACCTAAAGTGTTTAACAAAATAGATTTATTAAGAGAAAAAGTAAAAATTAGCAAAGGATCACTTAAAACGAAACTGAAAAACATTATACAGGATAGCAATCATAACTAAAGCTGAATTTACATTGCGAAGCTGGTTGCGCGGGCTTAGCTGTTCATTGATTGTTTCACGTGTAAATCATTATATATTTACACTTGAAACTATCAATGGGTTGCTGAGTTTGTGCAACTGGTTTTCGTAGTGTAAATCCAGCTTAAATAAGGTCTATTCAAACTTATGTTTCAAATTAATATTATTTCAAGTTAAACAAATATCAACTGTATCTAAATGGTAATTAAGTTAATCTCAGAGTGACGAGCACTTTTGAAAAAGTTATAAAATGTTTGAAGTTGTAGTGTAAACTGAACTTCACTGTGTAGGGTTTAAAGTTTTTATTATTTTTTTATTTTCCATAAACTCATATTTGTTTACATGTTTGGCAGGTAAATCGCACATTGTATAAAATTTAACCAGTGAATAGCACTATTGGAAAAGTTATAAAAATCATGTTTGAAGTTGTATTGTAAACTGAACTTTACTGTGTAGGGTTTAAAGTTATTTCCATAAACTTATATGTGTTTACATTTTTTGGCAATTAAATCGCGAAGACAAATTACATTGTATAAGATTAATATTATAAGTAGTAGGTAGGTATGTAGTAATAAGGTGGTGCATTGTTTATGTAAAAGAGCGCCTCTCGCCATCAAACGTAAAAGTTTGGCGAGTTTAGATTTAAGTTACACCTCTGTATTTTGAATATCATTAAATAAATACTTAAAAAAAAAAAAAAAAAAAAAAAAAATTCCGCACCATTTTATAAGGGCGCCCCCACGGATCTCTGTTCAGAGACTCCACCATCTCCTCGCGGGCCACATCCTTGGCCCGCTGGACAGCCTCTTGGAGGGCGGTCTTCGCCACTCTGTATCCCTCGTACAGCTCCGCCTCCGTGGCTTCCGCATCCGGAGGGCGAATGCGGAGCCTGCGGTGCCTGGTGTAAAGGTGTCGCGCATCGACGCACGCCTTGCGTAGCGTCTCCAGCTCCTGCGACCACCAGTACACCTGACGTCGGGCGCGTCCTGGCCGGACTCGGGGCATTGCCACGTTACAAATTTCGGACATGGCCTCCCGGAACCACTCCGCCTCATCGTCGATATCGGCAGGCCTGTCCGGTGATGACACCCAGGCCTGCACGATCGAGGCTTCCAGGAGGAGCTCCCGGTCCAGCTGTTTTAGCGCCCACCGCGGACCACTCGGGGCCTGTTGGACCAGCGCGCTAGAGGTCTGGGCGGAGACGTCGAACCGGATGTACCGGTGATCGGAGTAGGTCTCCACCCCCTCCATGACGCGCCAGTCAATGACGCGTTGTGACAGAGCGGGGCTGCCGAACGAGATGTCCACCACGGACTCACCCCGCATCCGCACACACGTGGGAACAGAACCCCGATTTAGGACGACCAGGCCTGTTTCCAGAGCCCAGTCCTCCACCATCCTGCCCCGCACATCCGTGTAACGGGAACCCCAGGAAAATTCTTGGCATTGAAGTCCCCGAGCACTAGCACGGGGAAGGGATGGTTTCCGGCGACGACGACACTCAAGTCTGTTAAAGAGTTGTGGAACTCGGCGAGAGTTCGGTTCGGAGAGAAGTACACCCCCACTACTACTATCTCTCCGAACCGTGCTGCTACGCACCCCTGTCCCTTCGTGACGCATTCGAGGGACGGGGTGCCGGCGGTGGCCGACGAAAGTATGGCCACTGAGCCGCTCAGGTCCTCCACCCAGTCATCCCTGGGCGGGACAAAGTACGGCTTGGCCATTTCAGCCCCCTCCTGGGCCCCTTGTGAGGGCCCCTCGACAGTGGCGACGGCGGCAACGGCAATGGCAGCGGCGGTGGTGGTGGCGGCAGCAGCGGCGTTGGTGGTGGCGGCGGCGGCAGCGGCGGCAGTGGCGGCGGCGACGGTGGTGGTGGTGACGGCGGCGGTGGGCCTGCCTTTCCTCCTGGTCCCGGCGGGTGGAGCGCAGGACTTGCTTCCCGCCCGGTGATCGGCCGGCTTGCCAGCAGCCGCACATGCGATTCAGTGCGGCGCGGCGTTGCACGAGCCGGCCTTATGTCCGGGCTGACCGCAGCGGAAGCACAGTGTGCTGCGGTCTACCTCCGAAGTGCACTGGATGCCAACATGGTGCCCCACATGGCATCGGTAACACCTCAGAGGCTTGGGTTCCAGCAGTTTGACCTGCGCTGAAACCCAGCCCACCAGGAGCCTTCGACCCTCCGTGATCGTTCTGGCCACCGTCACGGGGCAGCTTACCGTTATGGTTCGCATGCCCGTGTAGTCAGGACGTATGGTGCCTGCCTTCACCTGGTCGGCCAGACACCCGCCCGTCCTGACAACGGCGGCCACCACCTCTCCCTCCGTTACGGAGTCATCCAGGCCCAAGATGCGCATGTCTGCGCACTTGACGGGCCTGGAGACTCGAGCCTCGTCCGCATTGAGAGACGCCCTTAGCTTCTCAGCTAGGGCGTCAGCGGCGGGGCCACTCGTCACACCGGGAATCTCCAGCATGCGGGCGCCAGTAGCGGTCACCCTGTGCCGGAGGCCCCCGGTGATCCCCAGCTCCCGGAGGTCCACCGTCTCTCTCGCTTTAGTGAGCACGTCGCAGTACGTCACGCCCCTCTTGACCGCTTCCGGCTGTAGCGTTATAACTACAGCCGCAGTCTTCGGGGCGCGATGCCTAGCCGCGACGGCTCGCTCCTTGCGGCGCCGCCTTTGCGCCCTCTTCCTAGCCGCCTTGGACGCAGGTTTGGCCGACGCCGGTTTTGCCGTCGCCGGATTGGCCGGCGCCTGGGCCCGGCCAGACGGCCCGGGTTTAGGGGCGGCAGCTGCCGTAGCGGCCGCGTATGAGGCCGCCTTCGGCCCCGGGGCCGTCCCGCCCGCCAGAGGGGGGCGCAGGACTATGCCCTCCAGGACGGAGAACCGCGCCTGGAAGGCCGCCAGCTCCTGTCGAACCAGGCTGAGGACCTGGTTCTCTACCGGTACGGGCTGGCACGGCGGCTTCGCCTGCGCGCCCCCGGTGACCCGCAGGCCGGCCAGGTCTGCCCGGAGTCTCCCATTCTCCTTTTGGAGTTGCCCCATGGCAGCAGTCAGGCGGGCGACCTCCGCCCGCAGTTCAGCCACTTCGCCAGCAGAGGGGCCGGTATATTTGGCCGCCTCCGCTGCTGCCATTATGGAGGCCGTCGCCGAGACTACAGCCTTGTTCTTTGAAGCTTGGAGCTTCTTCAAAGCCACGTCTCGGATCGCGGCCTCCACGACCGCCGCAAACCTGCGCTTGCCGTCCGCCTCGGGGTCACTAGCCGCACTCTCCTCGTCGCTTGAGGGCCCCGAAGTGACTGCGGTCCCTCCTTCCTTTGGGGGCTCCTCCGCTCTCTCTGCCGCCTCGCGGGCAGTGAGCCCCCTCCCCTTGCCTCGCTCTCTCACCCCACCCCGCCTACTGGTGGGGATCTTTCTGGCCGAGGCCAGCTCTTCGTCGGAGGACAGCCCCTGACCGTCCTCAGACCTTGGCCGCTTGCTGAGCTTCTTCTCAACAGCGGCCACCTCCTTGGCACGGCAGGGGCTCCCTGAGCCTCCCGTGCTCGCGCCTCCTGATGCGACGTCGGACTCCGACCCCGCATCACTCCTCACCTCTTTTCGGTCCCCTAGGGGACAGGAGCCTCCTCGGCTCTTGTTGCCATTGGCAAACGGGTGACAATCGTTGCCCCCCCCAGAATACGAATGGGGGCTTGACGTTCCCGAAGGGAACGTGGCGGATTCTCCGACTGCTGAGCAGCCGGTACCGCCCTGGGGTAGTTTTTTCTCGAGTGTCGCGTCCATTTTTGTGTTCCTTTTAAGGGTGAGGTCCCTTGTTGCGCTAACGACCGGATCCCCTCCGGCCATTCATCCCCTCGGCACGCTAGACTTTAGGATTGGGGTAATTTTTTATAGAGGATTTCTTCCTCGCGGCCCGGGCCTCAGTGGCTCGGACCCCCGGTCCTGAGTTCAGGATTACGGGGTGGCCGACGGCTGGGCAAAACCAACCGCCGCCCCGGCGTCCCCACGCTGCCGCCGGATGCCGGACAGACGCAGCGCGGGCATGGGACACCCTCCACCGCCCACACTCTCGTGGGTACCGCGGCACGAACCGCCCTGTGACGGTATGCGCCCACTCACCTTCCTCTGTAAGCAGAGGGGGAGTAGACGCATGACCGTCTATAGCCCGGTTCCCTTCACCGACCATCAAGGATGATCGGTGATTGGAACCATGACCTTCCCCTCCTGTCGAAGATTTGCCGCCCGCCCCAATTGTCCACACAAACCTGGTGGGCAATTGGAACCGACGTTGCCCAGGGTACGCCACGAGGAGGCTCTTCAACGTGCACCCCAACGCAAGACCTTACCTACACCAACATTGAGTTAAAAGCATAACACAATGAGCAAAACTTATGTTTTTAAAGCTATTATTACGAAAAAAAAAATCGTGTTGATCCCAGCATTACTTAATGCATTTAAAATTGAGTCTCATATATTTGAAATAAGATTTAATTTTCTTTGGCTCAATCGGCGGTCAGAATGGCAAAATACATAATTTTTGAAAAAATTACCTATATCAAAAGTTACTGAAATCGATTCAGTAGTCAATTAAGAACAAACTACTTTCAGGACTTGCTTTATTAGGGTTCCGTACCCAAAGGGTAAAAACGGGACCCTATTACTAAGACTTCGCTGTCTGTCGGTCCGTCTGTCTGTCACCAGGCTGTATCTCAAGAACCGCGATAGCTAGACAGTTGAAATTTTCACAAATTATGTATTTCTGTTGCCGCTATAACAACAAATACTAAATACTAAAATGAATATACATATAAGGGGGTTGGGAATACAACAAACGTGTTTTTTTCAGCGTTTTTGCCTTGTGGTACGGAGCCCTTCGTGTGCGAGTCCGACTCGCACTTGGCCAGTTTTTCTGTTACACCTTGTGTGGCTGAAATGTTGTAACACAGCATTAAAACAAATCAGTCTAAAAACTAGAAACATCATCGATGAAGGTAATATTTTTAATAATTATATAAGCACAGAACAAAAACAACAAAGAATGAAAATAAAAGAAAATAAAAATGTAGCATTACTTTCGCCTGTCTACTCGAATACAATAATTGCAAACCCCTGTTCTAATCTGCGGAATTCAGTAACATTAACTTCATATTATATGGAGCACAGCTCCACTTTCTATATTGTGGCTAAAGTAATACCTTCATTCCACATTTTCTTATATGTTACAGGTTTTTGTTGGTACAGTGTTTGCAAACATCCAGCTACCCCTTTATTTTGTTGCGATGAAAATGTAGTGTATTTTTTTATCACGGAACATAGTTTTATTAAGGATTCCAAGAAAACGCTAGGGGAAACCGCAATTTGTAATAGAATATTACACCCTAATACTTTTATACCTGTTTCTACCTAGACTATTTTACGCTGACTGTGATGGACAATGAAGGTCAAATCAATTAAGGGTATAATGTTCGTCTTTTTTGATCCGCTACAAACTTTTTGGTCTTCTATTGATGATCGCTTCTTTTTTTCAATATATGATGCCTCTTTTTAACTTTCTGGTTTTTTCAAAGTTGATCGATCTAAGGGCACCTCGACCAACTTAGGTTAGATTAGAACTGCGAAATCACGCGCAAACCAAGCAAGCGAAGCGGGCTTTTTAGTAAGATAAGTGACAGGCATAAACTTAACTCTAGAAATGGGCTCAAATTAGATCAACCGCGTTTCAGATTGTCTAAAGCAAAAACTTCTTTCATGGGTTACTGTGTAAAATGTTATAATAAAATACCACTCGATATTCTTCAACAAAATGAGAAGGAATTTAAAATAGACAAGCATATTACAAGTTGGATGATTATATCGTAGATAAAAATGCTTGGCTTAATGCTGGTCCTGCTCCACAGGCACGTGGGCTCACTAGTTAAAATTTGAATATATGGAAGAGGTGCTTCCCTTTTTCTTTTTTAGAGTTTCTGACATTACGAACATAATTTATTTTTTATTTTATTCAATCAAGTTTTAATTGTTGAATACTTCAATATTAAATATCTCTTCCTGTTTGGTAGTACAATTCTATTAATCACTTAAATAAATTGCAAACTATAGTTTTGTGTAATTTAGAAGCATTTATTTTTAATTTTGAAAATGTAAGAAACATGTATCCGTTTATTATGATTTTGACTTGAAAGAGCATGGCAGTTGAGAACATGTCATGCTCACTTAAATGTCTCACCGATGGTGGCACGTGTGTTGGATCATTCGGTTGCCTACAAAATGGTTGAGCTGGATGGTGCTGATCCACGCGTCATGTTCGTGAACGGGCGCCGTGGGTTGAGAATGGTCATCTCTTAAGTGCCAAGGCTTATTTTTTATCTTATAAGTATTGTGAATTGTTTCTTCATTTGTGTCTTTGTTACATTGTTCTCACACATAGTATAACGCAACAAGAATAATGTACCCAGGATTTTGTAATATCTTGATTTAAAAGAGTGTCCATGGAGTTTCTTGCCCGTTCTTCTCCATAGAGATCTACGTCTTGGAATGGGCAACTAGCTTCAACTTTCTGACTAACTGACAGACTATTTAATTTTGACAATTCAAAAGTGTTAAAGTACAAGGCTTAATTGAAATAAATGCTTTGAGTTTGAGTTTGGCGAGGTCGCGGTAGCGACCGGCGAGCGCTATATCCAAGTTGATCGCAATTTCTATTAAAGTATATTAGCATAACCATTTGGTATTTTTAGGAAACCGAAATGGAAATTATTTAAGGCTCACAAAAAGAGGCTCATTAGCGCTCAATTAGCGTATCCTTTGTTGTTTTAAGAAAATCAAAATAGGAATTATTTGGCGTTCGATTAAATACATTCCTTTAATTTAAGTATCAAAATGAAAATCTATATTCATAATAACGTAAATTCTACATGTTTTTTAGGAAATACTTTAATATGCATACTACTAACGATTATTTAACCATAATTACCAATGAGGCACTTATTACATACCTACCGATGGCACCCAACAAAAAATAAAATAACTTCTCCATTATATGATATTTTATATAAAAACGATGTGTAAACGTTCAGTTATTATGATGTCGGCACATAAAACTGAAAATATAAAAGCCGTCACTTTACACGAATAAAACATAATTATTTCCTTTTATACCTTTTGAAATTCATTAACTTACCTATGTAGGGACAATGTAAGTACGAATGTTACGCGTCAGCGTTTTGTGTATGAAAGGAAGGTGTCAGTGTCTCCAACTGCACCGTAATTACGGTAGACCTACCGTATTTTTCTAAAATCTACCGCCTACCGTAGACATAGCATTACGGTGCGGATATCTACCGTAATTCCGTCAATGCGGTTGCGTCTTAATTTTTTTTTATTTATTTCTATAACGGCAACACGAAATGTGCTTTTCAAAATTTCTATTGATATTTTATTTGGCAACACTAACACAACAAGGATTCCCGAAAATAACGATGTGACAGACAACGTTTATCCTACCAAATTACGAAGTTACAATTAATTCGGATAATTTATACTATTACATAGCATTTTAATTTTTGCGAGTTACCATTATCTATGTTTGGTGTTTTTCTGTAGGTAGTATAATTAAAAGTACTCTGTGGTATAATTTAATGTCTTTGTTCTGTAAACACAGTTCGAAATTCATTCTGTTTTGTACGTAATAAATTGCCTATAAATAGAAGTATTTCCAAATAAGTACTAAATGAGTGATAATTCCAGTTATTCTAGTGGCGAGAGTAGTGGAGGGCCTTCTAAAAGAAGTAAGCTTGTAAAAAAAAAGTCTTATAAACAAAAGTTTCGACAAGAGTGGCTGAGAAAGAAAGATTTTTCACCATGGTTACGTGAATGTCCAAAAGATCCGTACAAAGCTAGTTGTAGCGTTTGTGATACTACTATTCAGGCTGATATAAGTGTTATAAAACGACATAGCGCGGGAACGAAACACCAAAATATGTCAAGATCGATGAGAGTGCAACAACCTATTACAAAAATATTTCAAACGTCGAAAATATTAGCAGAAGAGGAAAAAGCAAAATACGCAGAGCTGAAGCTAGCAGCATTCATGGCGGAGCATAAAATTGCACATGCAAGTATGGACCACTTATCTGATTTGTTAGTTGACGCATTTCCCGATTCGAATATTGCTAAAAATTTAAAATTAAAGCATACCAAACTGCAAGTTGTAATAAATAATGTCTTGGGTGATACAGAAAAATCCAACTTATGCGCCGATTTAAAGTCACAAAAGTTTTCTGTGCTTATAGATGAAAGCACAGACATCAGTTCCGTAAAAACAATGTGTGTGGTTGTACGATATTATGACCCAAAGGCAGGACGAGTAGTAAGTCGATTTTGGGACCTCATTAACCTGTTCAACGAAGATAACGTAGATAATACCACAACTGCAAAACGCCTGTTTGAACTCCTGATTAGATCATTTGAAGATAATTGCGTACCACTAAAAAACATTGTTGGATTTGGCTCAGATGGTTGTAATACAATGATGGGCTGTAACAATTCAGTATCGACGAGGTTCAGACAGATGTGTCCAGGAATAGTCGTATTGAAATGTATTTGTCACTCACTGCATTTATGTTCGAGCGAAGCTTGCAAAGAATTGCCACCCGAATGCGAAAGTCTGGCACGCAATATCTATAATTATTTTAAAAATAGTAGTAAGCGGCAAAAACAATTCAAAGCTTTTCAAGAGTTTTGTGATACGAAAGTACATAAAATTTTGCGACCAGCTCAAACTAGATGGCTTTCCCTATCTTCTGTTGTCGATAGGATCCTAGAACAATGGGACGCGCTTGCGCTCTTCTTTGATGACAAGTGGATGGAAGATCACGAATGCCGTGAATTACATATAGCTCTACGAGATCCTATTCATAAGGCTTACTTTTATTTTCTGTCGTGGATGTTGCCAAAATTTACAAACACCAACGCATATTTTCAAAGCGAGTCTATAGTTTTAATAAATTTACACGGAAAAATGCAAGAGTTATATACAGAGCTGCTTCTATTAATTATGCCTTCGATCTATGTTAACAATACTCCGCTTGATAAAATAGATCCCACAGATGTCAGTAAGCATGTCAAGACTGATGACCTGTATCTAGGACTTGGTGTTCAGAAACAGCTGTCGCATTCGGAAGTTACTAATGACTGTGCGAAGAAAGTACGCGAAAATTGTAAGCAGTTTATCATCAAGGCTGCATTAGGCATAAGAAGAAGGTACAGTTTGGATGATAAGCTATTGATAGCTGTATCAAATTTTGATAACGAAAACTGCATGTCTGGAACTGAAAAAAGGCCAGCATCTTTATCCTCATTATTCCAGATATTGCCTCGAATAGCCCCCTCATCTCTTGAAGTCCAACAGAGTATTGACGACGAATGGCGTCGTTTCCCCAATTATATTTTAAATAACAAGTGCGTGCTGGACGTTGAAGATCCTCCAGATGTATTTTGGCATAAAGTGTCGCAAATGAAGACAAAAGAAGAGTCACCACCATTCTTTAATTTAGCACGTTTTATGTTAGGAATGTTATCTCTACCGCATTCAAATGCTGACTGTGAACGTATTTTCAGTCACATTACTGACTTAAAGACGAAGAAAAGGAACCAGCTGTCCACACAATCTATTGCTGGGAATCTGTTCACACAGCAAATTATCAAAAGGGAAGCTAAGAGCTGCGTTGATTTTCATCCTAACTCCGAAATGATAAAAAAAATGAACGTTTCCATGTATAAGAAACCAGAATAATTGTTTAAAGTGTTTTTACTATATTTCTTACGCAATTTTTGATAATAAAAGATCACCATATTTGTACTGTATTTTTTATTTTGTGTCTACCACAATTTTCTACAAACTACCGTATTTTTAGGCTAGCAACACCGTAATTTTGTCAGCCATAGTTGGAGGCACTGGAAGGTGTGCATGGGCGATCGCCAGTTACTGCGCACTGGCCGATCTGTGTGCGTGTGTTCAACTTGGGATAATTTCGGGAATAAAATAACAAGTGCTATAATTATCAACAGTTTTATTTGAATACATAACACGTCGCAGTAACTCCCGTGGCAGACCCCGTAGGTACTTCCTGTGTGAACCTACAGTGGTGACCCCGAACATTTCTGAACTTTTGAAAATACAAAGTGCGCAATTAAGTGAGGGTTTGTCACGGAAACGATGATGCATCAAATTCCTATGAAGATGCCGGAGGCCGGCGAAACCGCAGCGGAGTTAGCAAATATTTCGGTATCATCACGCGTACCGATGTTGTGGGTTGACATGCCAAGGATGTGGTTTGCTCAAGTGGAGAGTGTACTAGCGCCGCAGAAGCTTGGTGATCAAGCAAAATACGATTTTGTGGTTGCAAGGTTAGATCGAGAAGCACTGCAACAGGTTAGTGACATTATTCTATCGCCCCCGCAAACAGACAAGTATAATACATTAAAAGAGCGACTGTTACACGTTTTCGAAGAGAGTGCAGAAAGACAGTTCCAGAAATTAGTAAGCGAGATGGAACTAGGAACGCAAAAGCCGACGCAGTTATTACGTCGCATGCGTGATTTAGGTCGCAATGCAAAAACATCAGAAGAAACATTGCGCAACTTGTGGATCTCTCGTCTTCCAACCTCTGCCCGAGCAGTCTTAACAGTCAGCCACGACCAAACCCTAGACTATCTAGCAAACATAGCAGATAAGGTCGTGGAAAATATACGCAGTGCAACTCGACGAGGACGTGGTCAGGGCGGTTACAGGTCAAGATCCAGGTCAAGAACACCGAACGATCCCGATTGGTTATGCAAATGGCATTTCAGATATCGCAGGAACGCGAGGAATTGCGAGAAGCCGTGTGCTTGGAAAACGCCGTCGGAAAACTAAAAGCGGTACAATCAATAGCGATGGGCGATTTTGTACCGAGGGAAAACCATCGCCTCAGTGTATTCGACAGAGAAAACGGGCAAAAGTTCTTAGTAGATACGGGTGCCAACGTATCTGTAATACCAGTGTCACGTAAACAAAAGTTAAATGGTGAGTGTAATAGTTATAAACTATATGCGGCAAATAACAGTGAAATTAAAACTTATGGAACTAAAACCTGTAATTTAAACCTAGGACTCCGCCGACCGTATCGTTGGACTTTCGTTATCGCGGATGTCAATCAAGCAATATTAGGTGCAGATTTTCTAGAGTACCATAATCTATTGGTAGATGTAAACGAACGTAAGCTGATAGATAAGGTGACTAACTTATTAACGTTTGGCAAAATCGTATCTAGTAACGAACCTACTGTGAATACAGTGGACAGTAACCACCCATTTCTTGAGTTATTAACAGAATTTCCAGACATCACCAAGCCAATATCATTCACGAATCTAGATCGAGTGTCAACAAACGACGTGTATCATCACATCGAGACAACGGGAAAGCCGGTACATGCACGAGCGAGGGCCCTGCCACCGGATAGATATATTAAGGTAAAAAAAGAATTTAATTTAATGCAAGAGATGGGGATATGTAGACCGTCAAAAAGCGAGTGGGCCAGTCCGCTACATATTGTAAAAAAAAAGGACGGAAACATTAGGCCGGTTGGTGATTATCGGCGGCTCAACGCAATCACGAAACCAGACCGTTATCCCGTGCCCAGACTACACGACTTCACATACATACTAGCAGGTAAGAAAGTATTTAGCAAAATAGATATTAACAGAGCGTACCATTTCGTAAAAATTGCGCCGGAAGACGTAGAAAAAACAGCTGTGATTACGCCATTTGGGTTATATGAATTTACACGTATGAATTTTGGGCTAAGAAATGCAAGCCAAACTTTTCAAAGATACATGAATAATGATGTACTAAAAAATCTAGATTTCCTTTTTAATTTTATAGATGACGTAATCATAGCAAGTGATAACATGGAGCAACATAAGAAACACCTACAACAGGTATTTCAACGATTTAGGGAATACGGAATTACGATCAACCTGTCAAAATGTGAATTCGGGAAATCAGAAATCGACTTTTTAGGTTACAAGGTATCAACGGAAGGAATACAACCGTTAGAACATAAAGTAAAAGCCATAGTAGAATACCCTAGACCGGAAACTATAGAACAGCTTAGGAAGTTTCTAGGAATGATAAATTTCTATAGAGCAAATATCCCGAATGCTACAGCGTGTCAACTAAAATTAAATGAATTTTTAAAAGGTGCCAAAAAGAATGATAAAACAAAAATCACATGGACGGACGAAACAAACCAGGCATTTGAGCAATGCAAAAGTAATTTAAAAAACGCAGTTATGCTATCACACCCTGTACCGGAGGTACCCCTAGCGTTGATGACGGACGCCTCGGATACATGTGCAGGCGGGGTGTTACAACAATGGGTAAAACAGTCGTGGTTGCCATTGGGATATTTTTCCAAAAAGTTCACCACCGCCCAAAAAAAATATTCCACATATGACAGAGAATTAACGGCAATTTACATGGCTATAAAACATTTCCGATATCTTTTTGAAGGCAGGGAACTAATCATTTATACAGACCACAAACCGTTAATTTACGCTATGCATAAAGTAGAGAGTAGTTCGGAAACAGCCAGACGCACAAGGCAGTTATTATTCATAAGTGAATTCACAACGGATATAAGGTATGTAAAAGGCGACGCCAACGAAATCGCTGACGCAATGTCTAGAATTGAAACGATACAATGCCCCAAGTCAGTAGAATACTCGGAACTAGCGATAGCACAGGAATGCGATACAGAGCTGACGCAATTATTAACTGTAAGGAATGACAATATTAAGCTAAAACGAATATACATTCCAAACAGCAAACAGGCTATTTACTGTGAGAATTCAACTAATGTATGTAGACCATATATACCAGAAAGTTACAGAAAGGAAATTTTCAAAACAGTACATGACAATAGCCACCCAGGTGTTAGAGCAACTCGGAAACTAATAGCTCAACGTTATTTCTGGCCCGGGCTAAACCGCGATGTAGGGAAATGGGCAAAAACGTGCATACAATGTCAAAAGGCCAAAATAGGGAGACACACAGTATCAGAACTACAACCATACACAGAAGCAACGCGTTTTTCGCACGTACATATAGACATTGTAGGACCGTTACCAATAACAAAAGACGGGTACAGGTACGTAATAACAATGATAGATAGGTTTACACGATGGCCAGAAGCTATTCCTGTCAGCGAAATTACTGCAGAAACGGTTGCAAAAGTATTTTATGATAATTGGATAACACGTTTTGGCGCTCCCGAGCGATTAACAAGCGATCAGGGCCGTCAGTTCGAAAGCAATCTGTTTAACGAATTATTGAAAACTTTAGGCGTCAAAAGAAGTCGAAGTAGCCCATATCGACCACAAAGTAATGGAATAGTAGAGCGTTGGCATAGGAGTATGAAACAGGCATTAACAGCACGTCTAACGGAAAACACAAGTTGGTACGACGAACTGCCTACAGTTTTATTAGGATTACGTAGTGTGGGCAGAAGTGATAATGGCGTGAGTCCTGCAGAATATGTTTACGGTAAAACAATTCGGTTACCAGGGGATTTCTATGACACCTCGGTTAATCGAGTGGCAGGGGATCACGCACTTTTAGACAACTTAAAACTTAACATTAAAAACATAAAACCAGTTTCACGACAAATACGGGACTCGCGAACATTATTTGTGCATAGCGAACTAGATAAGTGCGATCACATATTTATTAGGAACGATGCAGTTCGCCGACCTTTAACACCACCATACGATGGACCCTACCGTGTCATCGAAAGAAAAGGAAAGGTATTTAAGATCCAGCTGCCAAACAGAATTGTTAACATATCCATTGACAGGTTAAAACCAGCGTTTATCATGAACAATCAGTCCGAGGTTACAAACAACAGCGCAAGCGAGCCAAACGTTAATGAGAAGTCCCAAACAACAACCATTGTTAGTAATAAAAATAACTTTAGTAAAGACCAAAATGAAATATGTAATGATAAGAAAAAAACCAGAAGTGGTCGTACAATCAAATTACCAGTACGTTTTAATTGTTAAAAATCAGTATGCCATTTAGTACACCGTAATTATGATATTGGGGCACCAAAATATCTTTGCTTATAACAGCGTCTAATGCTGAGTGATTGACTTAAAATGTATACGATTGCTGTATTATTAATGTGTCACCGTTATGAATATAGTTCTGTATGTAATTTATGTAGTCTATTAGCGGCGTTGTCATAAGGAATACTGTGGACCCCAAGGGGCGATTATTTCTTATAGCAGAGTAGGTCCTTATGGCAACAACCCTTAACATATTTTGTTCCTTTTGTTGTATAGCAACAATGTCAAGTCGCCCCTTGAAAAATAGGGTTCCGCAAAAAAATGTAGTATAGTAATAGGAGCGAAAACCTTAGTCAGCATTACAGATAACAAGCATACGTACCACGATGAATTATCGGAGAATGCTGACAATGCTCTAAATAGAAATTAAGCACATAGTGTATTGTTAAAGAATGACCAACTTATTATTTTGCAAATATGTACAAATGTAAAAGCAAACCATACAAAAATAAGAATGCAAATAAGGCAAAATGCACTGTTCAAGAGGTTACATGTTGTAAAACAAATAAAATAAAGTTAATAAGATTACGAACTCAGTAGTGACAAGTACATATTACAAATAATCACCATTAAAATGGGAAAAACATATAGCAAAGAAGAAGTGATCATCGCCCAAAACGGCGCAATGGAAGCCCAAGTGTATAAATACAACACGACAATAACCGTCATGGGTGTTTTCATGGTAATTATAATGTTTTTCGGGACCGTCATCTACTGTCGTAATCGCATCAAAAATTGGATTAAAAAAGTGATGACGACTAATGCTTGGAACATGCAGGCAGCACAGCGCCCGCAGCCGCAGCAAGCCAGTTATGCGTAATCTGACTCCATGACTCATGACTAGGCAGTGAACAGTGCAACTTAGTAAATAACATTGTAACGTATTAAATGATAATGTGACCAGATGGTACAATTACTATATAAGGACATGTTAGTGTTAAGATTTTTAAACCTAGAAAATTTTTGTAAAATCTGGGGGGAGTAGTGTAGGGACAATGTAAGTACGAATGTTACGCGTCAGCGTTTTGTGTATGAAAGGAAGGTGTGCATGGGCGATCGCCAGTTACTGCGCACTGGCCGATCTGTGTGCGTGTGTTCAACTTGGGATAATTTCGGGAATAAAATAACAAGTGCTATAATTATCAACAGTTTTATTTGAATACATAACACGTCGCAGTAACTCCCGTGGCAGACCCCGTAGGTACTTCCTGTGTGAACCTACACCTACCTTTCTTTAATATTTTCCGGAAACCCTAAAAATTGAAAGAACGCTTCAAATATTACAGGTTTTAAACATCAGAGCGAAATTTGAAATAGCCGTATAATACGTGCTGGGATTTATTGGAAGGTATACGAAGTACCAGGTATCTTTTATGTAACACGGGGCTTAGGTAATGAGAATACGTATTAGTCGATCATCAATCATACAAGGCTCATGATCGTGGATTGTCTGAAGGCGAGATGCGTCGGCCTCTTACGCCATTATGTCATCTCACACCTTTGAGATCGTGGATCATATGCTTGGCTGGCATTTTTTTCGGTTATTAATATTGCAAAGACCTCTTGCTTTTATACAGAGCTTTTATTGTGCCAGTTTAGCTTGGTGGTATTGTCTCGTGTATTAAAGAAAGAAAGAAAGAAAAAGTATTTATTGCGACTCGCACAGGAAGATCACAAACTAAACTAAACACAGTAAAATAAAAATCCAAGTTATATAAAAAAAAAGTAACAAAAGGAAAATGAAACAGAAAGTCCTATACGAGGCCAAAAGGCTCCTACCTCAGCATGATGCTGCGACATTTAAAAAATAAATGTCACAGCGCTGGTATTCTGATAGGGCCCGCTGTGATGTCACGGGCAGTTACAGAAACAGAAATAAATAATTATGTAAAGTATTAGCAAATAATAAAATAAATTAAATTTTTAATCTGCGCCAGACGTAACCTCATTACTTGTCTATGCCTTGAGTGCCGGAGGCACTCTGGTATTGTATCGCATCTTTTATAATATCCGGTGCAAAGCACTAGATCTCTCCTACACCCAGTTTTTTAAGGTATTAACATAGTTATATATTTAACAGTAGGTAACAGTGGTCACTCAGTGACAACGGCCGCAACTTACGGGTTGTAGGTCGTTTAAACCCAGACAAGTGCTTTACTTTGTGTAAATTATTTCATCACTGTTCTCAAAACGGTGAAGGAAAACATTGTGAGGAAACCGACATGTCCTAGAACCAAACATTTGAAGACATGTGACGTCTACCACCCGCACTGGAACCGCGTGGTGGAGTATGGCCCACTCCACGATATTACAGACTGATTTATGTATTTATAAATCTTTATAGCAGCACATTCACAATCAAATTTGAATAACGCAAACTACTTATTAGTGAATCATTGCAATGTACCTCTTATCTCATTGTTCAAAAGTATAAATTAGAATGTTTACCTTGAGTTTGATAAAACTCTCAGTAGTCATTCTAATTGTTTACCTTACCTACCCGAGATAAGAGTTACATTGCAATGAATATGAATTAATGGTTTTACGTCGATCGTGAATGTCCTATCTTAAAGTCTATACTTATTCGTTTCCAGGTTCTTGGATAATGAAAGAAATGCAATCCTACTTAAGTACCCGCCACGTCTTATTTAATTTCTCCCTAACAAGTAAATTACCAGGTAATGTCGAGTCTAACTGGTTAGACTCGACACTAATGGCTTGTCGGGCTAGCGTTAGCATAATTTTTATATAATTCCTACCTGCTTTTACTCAGCTTTTTTAATTAAATCAAAACCAAAATTAAAAAAACTTTTTTACAAAAAAGAACTACTTGCGGACTTCCAAAAACTACAAAGTGAAAAATAACGTTAATTTCGGAAGTCGGTGTCGTTGGTACCGCGTTTTCGTTTTCTGCCACCGACTTCCGAAATTAAAGTAATTTTTAACTTTGTAGTGTTTTTTTGGAAGACGTTTTTATTTTTCGCTTTTTAGTTGTACCTACCACATACAAATTTATTAACACTACTTGCTATGTAAATATCAGTGACATGAAGTTATTCAAACATCATCAATATAAACTAAGTGGAATAAAATCGTATTATTGAAGCTAACTCAAAAACGACTCAAACAAAGTTAATAAAATTTATATGGGACCACAACTGACTGAGGCATACCTTATCTATTAAAAAAAGAATTTTCAAAATCGATCCACAATTGTCGGATATATCGCGTAACAAGCTTACCAAAAAAAAACATACTGTCGAATTGAGAACCTCCTCCTTTTTGAAGTCGGTTAAAAATGTATGTCATTAGTTGAGTGCCAATCAATTCTGTACATTACCAACCTGTTTCCTCATAAATTACAGCCTAAGCATAATCAACCTTTAGTGTGGGTCTGCTGGGACACATGCCTCCTCTCTTCAAGTCGTAATCTTCTATCTTATCTTATATAATTATATGTCGGAGTTGGTTCTCAATTATGATTTGTTTTTCTTATTAATAATTTAAGTTATTTTACTATCAATTATTGTCTAATAAGTTGGAACATAATTGATTGAGTATTCGGTGTACGCAGTAATTGATTTTGGCAACTTATCTCGATAATTGTAACCGATGGTTTTGTTCAAAACAATTGATGACATGTTACTTTGATTTTAACGTGATTTACTGTGTGAAATCTCCTTTATTCCTATTAGATTTAGCACATTTTTGTGTTTTGTACCAACTCAAGGAAACACGTTGACGTACTTCCGTGCGTCATCGGACAGAGTTGTATTGGGGCGAATGGTTGGTGGGGAAAAAAATGAAAAAAATCCCTTTACAAATAAGCGCATTCGTTTGTGCCGAAAGTCGGTCTTCGGACTCGACTACTTACAGAACACTAGCTCCCGACAAACCTCTCGGTTTACTAAGGTTCAGCCTCGCTGTTGGAATTACATACCTGTATTCTAAGTACGCTGTATTTGGGTGGCTCTGTCTGTCACTACACGAACAGTAATCGATCCTACGATTTGTTCGCAACTACTTTGTTACTGTAGGTACAGAGTGTACATAATTATTTTACTGTGTATCTAGTTGTGTCATGTACCTACAGTGTGTGATTTGCTAGTGTGATTAATTGTTCACGAAATTATAATCTGATTTGAACTGCAAACCGTTTTTCTATTGTGCAATAACCAACACACACTACGCCCACAGTAGTTATAATATGCCTGATAATAACGAGACGGAAACCTACCTTCCCCGTTATTTAAATAAAATGGTAAACTGACTGACTGACTAACTGGGTGATATATCAACACACAGGCCAAACCGCTGGTCCTCGAGACATGCAACTTGGAGAGTGTGTTCTTTATGAAGAGTAAGTATGCACTAAGAAAGGATTTATGGGAATTCCACCCCTAAAGGGGTAAAATAGGGGATGGAAGTTTATATGAAAGTCCGTCAGTTTTGAAGTTAGGATCTTAAAATTTTGTGCTTAGGCTGACGATTGAAAATTAATTCACACGTGTCTCAGCGTTTTTGATAATTTCACCCCCGAAGGGTTAAAAAGGGGGATGGAGTCGTGTATGGAAAGTCCTTAATTTTCGAAGTAAAAATCACTAAATTTATTATCTAGGCATATGGTTGGAAGCTAACGCAGCGGTGTTGTTAGAATTGCAACCCTTAAGGGGGGATTTTGTTTGTATGAAAAATCTTATTCCTTGAGTTAATAACCTTGAAACTGAACTAACCTTACCTGAAGGGGATTGGAAGGTGTCAAATTTAGTATGGAAGGATCTTAATGCGCGGTCCAATTAACTCGAAACTGTGTCGAACTCAGTATGTAAGACCAAAATAAATAATAAAGTGGTTCAGGGTTTTTCGAAAATCTACCTCTAACGGGGTGAAGAGGGGTAGTCAATTTCACAGGGGAGTATTTTGTTACGTGGCTTGATTACCTAAAAAATTGGTATTATAGAAAATCCCAGGCGATTTTTCAAAATTCCACCCCTATGGGGATAAAAAGAGGGGATACAGTTTATATGAAAAATCTTATTCATTTGGTTAATAAAATTGAAACTGCAATATTTGGCTCAGTAAATAATAAAGATTGTCACTTTTAGTTTAAAAGAACTTCAGAGAGGATTTAGGGGGTGATAAAGTTGTTAGTTAGAAAAATATGTAACCCGCTGTCGGATCAACTCGAAACTCGGTACTACTAAAACAAAAAAAAAGGAAGTGTTTTAGGGTTTTTAAAAAATCTACTCCTATCAAGGTGGAAAAGGGTAATAAAGCTGCTTAAGTAGTATGGTGGTGTAGTATGGTGGTGGATAGACCCCTCTTTGAGGAGTGGCTAGAAAGGCGCCACGGCGCCCTCACCTACCGCCTGACGCAGGTCCTCACCGGACACGGAAGTTTCGGGAGGTTCCTGCACATCATCAGGCGGGAGGAAACGCCCGGGTGTCACCATTGCCAGGATCGCCTACAGGACACGGGGGAGCACACGGTGGAGGTTTGCCCCGCTTGGGCGGAGCACCGCCGTGTCCTCGTAGAGGCGATCGGCAGCGACGGCGACCTCTCGCGCCCGGCCCTGGTGCAAGCCATGGTCCGGGGCGAGAGGGAGTGGGAGGCAGTCGTCTCCTTCTGCGAAGCAGTCATGCTAGCGAAGGAGGTGGCGGGACGGCTCAGGGAGAGAGCCTCCCGTCCAAGCCGCCCCGGGAGATGCTCCGGGCGTCGGGAGCCGCGTGACGACTCCCGGTCACCGTGGCGCGGGCCTGCGGGCGGAGAGTAATGGGTAGCTCACCGTCCGATCAGGACCAGGCCTGTGCCGGACGGCGCGTACGTGTTCCACACGCGCCTCAAAGAGATGTCAGGCCCCTTAGGGCCGAAGCCTGCCGGGTCAGCGGGATTGTCCGAAAGGTTTACCGCTGGCCCGGAACATAAAGGGCTAAGGAAGGAACACGGGTGGGTTTTAGTCAGTAAGACTCTGATACTCCCTTCCGCTCCACCCAGAGCGGGAGGAGTCATTTGATGATTTCCCAACCGCAAAAAAAAAAGAAAAAGTGGGTGGATTTTACTGCTTGCTTCCATTAACTCGAAAATGGGTATGGGTCTTTCAGTCAAGTTATGAACACATAGCGATTTTCAAAATTCCACCCCTGTGGGGGTGAAAAGCGGGGATACAGTTTATTTGAAAAATCTTCACCAATTGATTTAGAAACTTAAAAAATCTAAATAAATGATAAAGATCATAAACATACAATTTCGAAATTTTTAGAGGAAAGTACCAATTTCACGCGGACGAAGTCGCGGGCAGTAGCTAGTGGGCTATATATATAATCTACCGCGCGAGCCCAGTGAGGGTTTGTAGATGTCACATATCTTCGAATTTTTGGTTCTAGGACATGCCGCTTTCCTTCACCCTTTTTATTAGAGTAGTGGTGATGAAATTATTATTAACACAAAGTAAAGCACCTGCTTGGGTTCGAACCCACGACCAATAACAACAACTGTTCGACAAACTCGTAAGTTCAACATAAAAATTAAAACATTAAAGTGCGACGCAGAGAACGGTCGCTTAGCTTTATGAACATAATTCAATACGCTGTAACTCCTAACCAAGTTGTGCTTCATAAGAAGTAAGGCAGGCTGATGAATGAATGATCTCTATAGAAACAAATTTCCAAATCAAAAAGTCGCAAGGGAAGCGGGGGCCGGTAATTGACAGTGGTTGTATCAGCGCTGCAAACTTTTTATGGCGTCATAAACACGAGATGAAATTATATCCTAACGACCCAATAAACGGGAAAAACTCCTCTCAACCTCCCGTTATTACATGAACGGAAAGGTTCAGCTCCGTATTTGCCCGGCTGCTATATACGTATTTATGCTATTAGGTGCCTAAACTAGTTAACTACATATTTGTGGGCTTTTTATAAAAGGAGCAGTACCCGGAACACTAATCTGCGCGTTTTGCCAATTAATTTATGGATAGCCGGCGGACGTTAAGTTACACAGTATAATTGGATTTGTCTTGCGCATCATTACACCTTATTGCTCAATATCGTTGCGCAAGCGAACGAGGCGATCGAATCCGTTTCCCCTGCCTTCGCTGAATCTCCCAATTAGCATTTAATTTAGTTTTTATCCCTCATTTCATTTCGATGCTGAATAACACCGAGCGACCCTCGTCAAGAAGGCTTTCAGGGGAAAATAAAACCTTTGTTTATTTTCTCTATCTTTTCGCGCGAAGTGCAGCTACTAACAACAATTACTCTCGGTAAATTAAAACTCGATCTTGAGAAACAAGTTTCTGTGCCTTATCTCTATCACAGCGTCTCAGAACAACACGTCTTCGACTTCATTTCGCTGGACGGCTGCAGTGGATTTAAGAGAATGAGACAGAACGTTGAACCAGGGCATAATAAAAGCGGATGATACCTTTTGCGGTGAAATATTATTACTTGCTTTTGGAAGTACTTTTAACAGAGACGGAGCCGAAAGATATTTTGAAGAAAATAAACGCCATCGGTAAAGTATTCTAAGTTAAAACGTTACACCGCCTGCCGCCGCGCGCCAAGACAAACTTCACCAGAGCCAGAGAGTTACACAACTCTTTAAATGAACAGCGTCTTGTTGGAGTTGCAACACTCTACTTCGACTCACTATTTACTTACCGATGGTTTATAGATGCTAGTTTTATTATCAAGTTAAAATATTCTGAATTCTAAAGGTAAGACGGGAGACCTTTTTATGGAAAGTGCAGCTGAGGATGCGCTATGACTTTATAAGTAGTATTCAGAAAGAAAACTCATTTATAAAAAGTAATAGCATAAATCAATTCTTGACCAAGGTAAGATATTCTGAACGAATAAGAGCTTATTGAAATTCATCGGAGCCACGCAATTCAGGTTGTGAAAAAAGTAGTCTTTAGACACCTTATGAATAGCCAATTACGTGCTTGCCTCTCTAGTTTGAAGGGCAGATTACTTTCAAGTAGGTATCCCAAAATTCGATGCTGTCGATTCTGCCGATGATTGGCAATTGAGTGAACAAAGAGGTTCGGCGATGATTTGTGGAGGCATTCGTTTCAAGAGAATCGTTTAAAACGTATGACTATCATATTTTCAGGTAGGTTTATTTTCTGTTGTTTTTTTTTTACTTAATATAACATTTTTACCTACGTTTTCGAAGTCACCATAAAAATGCAGCACATTACTTTTTCAGATGAAATTAAAGCCACAATTAATTGGTTACAGACCACCAATCAGATTAAAATATTTATCGTCACGAAAAGCAATTTACAGAGTTCGCCACAGCACAATACACGTCAGTACCAGCTTGCCTCTGCAATATCTGGTTGAGGTAGAACGCTGCACATTTCACCTCGAAAATAATTCCACTGTTATTAAGTATTTTCGTTTAAATTGAATTTACTTCTGTCACTATCATTTTCCTACATTATTATACGGTAATTTCTGCTACGGTAGTTAATTACATACCTACTTATAGAAGCATATTAATAAAAGATACGTTTATTTAAATTTGCATTGATCTTATATTTCGTTATTATATTTTTTTTGTTACTTATAATTCTTTCTTATTTATTTAAAGGCTTAATTACCAACTAAATACATAAGAAACAAAAATATCAACGTGTTGCATACAAACAACTTGAAAAAAAAAAATCTATAATCACGAGCACAGAACAGAAATAGTCGGTAGCTGCATGTCGTATCTGTGACTTCCAGAAGGCTTCCGTTTAGCATGATGCTGTGCTATGGGGGACCCACAGCAGCACAGCGCTTATTGCGAGTGCAAAAAGTAAAAACTTTTTTTTTTTTACATTACTTGCATGCTATCATCAACACGACATCTTTGAATAGTAATATCAAACAACATAGCAAAACAAAACTTCAATACCTACTTGACCAAAATGTATGAAACATCTGATTTTTTTTTCGTGATTTCAGAGTTGGTCCCATTGTGAAAGTTGTTTATATTCATGGGTAGAAAGAACACCATGTAAAAATTTGGATGGTCTTTGAAAAGTAACCCCTGTATGTGTATACTCATGTTTTGAACAAATAAATAATCTTTATCTTATCTTTATCTAAAACCTATCGTCGGTATCGTCCGATTCTTGGGTTTTTTGTAAATAAGTAGGTACTTATCCGATTACAATTTTCACTTTTTGTAGTAGTACAGACGCCAGCACATCAAGCTACCCGAAACTGTAAAATTTTCCCCATCAACTTTGAACCTTATCCTTTAGCGATAAAGTTGAAATCTCAGATGTAGCTTGATGTGCTGGCTACTTTTTCTGCCCCTTTATGCGACTGTTTCACTGTTTATCAGACAATATTGTTTATTTCTGTATACATATATGCAAGACTTTAAAACAATGAATACTTGATGGACTACATATTATATTTAATATAATAATAATAATAATAAAATAGTTTATTGTCACAAAGAAATATACATTAGTATACACTGTTTAACATGAAGCTAATTAACGCTGCAGTAGTTTGTATACAGATATTGTGAGCCCTGCCTCTCAAACTAGGATAACCTGTATCTTAAGAGACAGTGTTCAGCTGTAGGGTTTCTTAAAAATAGGGATCAAACAACTGCGGACTGTGCCAACTAACAGGTACGTGCTTACAACTTAACAATCTTATTACTTTAAACAGAAACATATTATACTTATTTAAGGAAAAAGGAAAAATAATGTAAGAAATAACAATTTAAAACTTATGTATGTGAGTGGGTGAAATGTGTGTGAGTATGTCTGTATGATTTATGTATCTATGTTTGGTGAGTTTTTGTATGGGAGTAGTGAGTGTGTGGTGTTATATGTGAGGGAGTAAAAGCAACAATAAGGCAATATTAGGCAATACATTTTAGCAGAGACTCAGTTTGTGTATAGTCCTGTTTAAGTAGCCATTCCATCAGCTTAGCTTTCAATTCAAACTTATTGCAATCCAGTATATTTAATTCTTTATGAATTTTCTTGTATATCAGTGAACTTAAGGTGAAGTATTGGTTTTTGGCAAAAGCAGTTTTGTGTCGTGTAACTGGGGGAATGTTGGTTCGTTTGGTGGGATCAGACGGTGGGACACTGGAGTGTCTTCTAAGAATGGATTGCAACACGAAGAGCTGTCGAACTGTTAGTACCTTACAATCTGAGTAGAGTTGAGTTGTTGGATAGCGATGAGGTTTCCGAAGCATCACTTTCAATATTGCTCTCTGAGCTCTCTCCACTCTAAGAAAGGTAGTTTTAGCCGCACCACCCCATACATTGATGCAATACCCAAGAACTGACTGACACAGAGCATAGAACACCATTTTTAGAGTATCAGGATTTGCAGAAGCTCTCAGTGACTTAAAGATGTGTATCAGTCTCAGAGTTCTCGAGGTAAGGGCATCAATGTGTTTATTCCAGCGTAACCCGGCATCAATTTGGACACCCAGGTATTTGACGTGATCGTTGCGCGTGAGTGTTGGACATTGGCATGAAGATGACTGCTCTAAGCAAGTGTGCGCTGTTATTGAAAAGGTATGGTCCGGTGCGGTGTTTTGACGGATGGCGAAAGGAATATATGTAGTCTTGTTACAGTTTAGGGTAAGCAGGTTTAGGTTGAGCCTGTTTATTATTTCACGTAGAGCCAATTCCGCGTTACTCTTAACACAATCCCATGTTGACCCGTGAACTACAACCACGGTGTCATCGGCATATACAAGGATCGTCGAGTTGGGGAGGGACATTCTGCATAAGTCATTCATGTATATTTGAAATAAAATAGGTCCTAAAATGCTACCTTGGGGCACTCCGTAGGATAAGGTATCATCATCACTGAAGTGATTATCAATTTTGGTTCTTTGAGTACGGTAGTTCAGGTAATCTTTAAATATTTGCAGTGCTATACCTCTAACACCGAGTCGCTCCAATTTGGCAATAAGTATGGGAACAGAAACTGTGTCGAATGCCTTCGAAAGATCTAGGAATATTCCTAGACATTTGGTTTTCCTGTCGAGATTCGTAGCAACCAACTGCGTCAATTTAAGTACTGCATCTTCAGTCGAGACACCAGAACGGAAACCATACTGATTATCTGCTATGATCTTGTATCTTTCCAAGAATTTCTTAAGCCGGTTACTAAGAATCCTTTCCAAAACCTTGGAAAGAGCAGTCAAAACCGAAATGGGTCTATAGTTGTTGACACAGCTTCTGCTCCCACCCTTATGGATTGGGTGCACAATTGCTTTTTTAAGTGCGTCCGGAAAAACACCCTCGCGGAGACAGCTATTAAAGATGTACGTCAATGGTTTTATTAGTGTCTGACGGCCCATTTTAAGCACTAGGGGTGATATACCATCCCAACCCAGTGCACAGTCATTACGTAGCTGCGAAACCAGAGACTCCACCTCAGATTCGTCTGTATCAAGCAACACGAGGGAGTTCGCGGGAGATAGTGGGTTGTTATCATCATTACTAAGAAATGGACTGCTATCAGCGGGGCACTGACTCTGTGATAGAATTTTATCCGCTAAGGTTTTCCCTACGTTACTGAAGAATTTACCAACTTCATTTATGGATGCTTTAGGACTGTCACATATTTTCAGTAGTTCAACAGGACTGGTTTTTATTTTAGCTGTATTTGTAATAGTTTTAATAGTGTTCCAAAGGGCTTTGGGGTTATTTTTTGTTTTCTCAAGTTCATTCCTTTCGTGGGCAATTCTTAGTTTTCGAAGCAGGTCATTGCAAAAGTTGCGGTAGCGTGTATAAGTTTTTTTAAGAATTAAATTATCCGGTTCTTTACTTGATCCAATATGCATTTTGTCTCGATTTTGGATACACCTCAGTAGGCCTGGAGTTATCCAGGGTTTGATGGTCCTTTTTTTACTTGGAATCTTGACATACTTGGTGTGTTTAGCAATGACCGGTGTTAACATAGTTATAAAAGTATCCATCATTGTGTTAGGGTCGTCCAATTTATAAATTGCCGCAAAATCGAGGTTTTCTAGCTCTAGCTTAATTGACTCATAATTTATGGAAGTAGAATATTGACAAGTTTTACGAGTGGGACTTGTGCTGGAGATGGTAAGGACAAGAGGTTTATGGTCTGTGATGTGTGATTCAAGAACTAGTGTGGTGGTAGGCAAGCTAGATTTTATGAACGCGTGGTCAAGACAATTTTCAAGCCTAGTAGGTAGAAGGTGGGATGGTAGCAGGCCATGCGATGAATTAAGTATGAGGTAATCTAGACTTCGATCATTTCTGCTGCTCATGCTAATATCAATATTCAAGTCACCCATAAGAGCAATGTTCTGCCATGTAGAAAGTTTTGTGTAAATATTATTTAAACCAGGGGTGTCAAACTCAATTTTGCAGAGGGCCATATATTAGATTTAGAATGTGTAGGCGGGCCAGGTTCAAATTAAAATACTAAATTATTTTAACATCTTTATTTATTTAGTTATATATAGTTTTCTGCCATTGGGGATCCACTGAGTGGTGGCTTTTGCATATTGCTGATCCGACATGCGACAGATATGGCCAGCCCAGTTCCACTTTAGTCCAGCAGCTGTGCGGCCAGCGTCCGCTATTTGAGTTTTGGAACGAAGTAGAGTTCTTAATGCGGTCTGTGAGTTTGACACCTAGTATACTTCGTTCCATAGCCCGTTGGCAGACTCCAAGTGCGGACTTTTGACGTTTTGTAAGAGACCATGTTTGCGCTCCGTAGGTGAGGGTGGGAAGAATGCACATGTCCATGAGCTTTCGTTTTAGTGAAAGCGCGAGAGGTCCTTTCATGAGATGTTTCATCGACCAATAGTTCTTCCAGGCGTTTTCTGTGCGGCGAGCGATTTCTTTGTCCTGTCTTGCCTGGAAGGATACTATTTGGCCGAGGTAAATATACTCATGGACATATTCAACCCGCACACCCCCAGTTTCTACGTCGCGTTCGGTGCTGTTCGTCATCAGCTTTGCGACTGCGCGGCAGGCCCAGAAAGAGATGGCGGGATGAGCTGGACTCCTTCTTAAAGGATTGGCCTACAATCGCAGTAGACCGGAAAAAGTGGAAAGAGGGAAGGGAGGCCTTTGCCCTGCACTGGGACAACACAGGCTCATAATAATAATAAATATATAGTTGTTACAAATCATACCAAAAGTAAGAAAGAGGGTGAGGGAGGGGCGCAGTATGCGTTAGCTGTACGGACGAAATAGAAGACGACTTCGCGCGCGCACGAGAGAGAGAGAAAAGCATAACTAACACTCTCTCACTCGTCTTGTCAGGCGCTACTCTTGAAATTACTTTTAAGTAAAGCGCGCGTATTATTAAATCTGCGCGTAGAGGCATTGAGTGCAGTCTAAAATCTCTAAAAAAAAAGGATTAATTTATCTGTGATATATTGTGATCGCGGGCCGTGTCGAAATGGCCCGAGGGCCGGATTCGGCCCGCGGGCCGTATCTTTGACATGACTGATTTAAACTATCTAGGAACATATCAAAACTTTCCCTAGAACTGAGCGATGGGGACCGATAGACTGCCACAACAGCAATTTTATTGTCATCCCGTTGGCAAACAAGGCAGTTTCCACCCATAAACGTAGGCTCCCACACTGAGACTTGCAGACTCTGTTTCGCATATATAACAATTCCATCGTTCTGGTTTGAGTTTATGTCTGTACGATATGATTGGAAGCCCTTTAATATAGGTAAATTAATGGCCTTGCTTAGCCAGCATTCGGTCAATACAATGATATCGAAGCTAATACTTGTTTGGTGCAATAGTACCCGTAATTGTTCAAAGTTTTTGTTAATACTTCGTATATTTAAGTGTAAGATTTTCGTAGTGTCATCGGAATTCTTAACATACCTAAGACAGTCTTCCGGGTTACAAGTCAGTGAATTGCCCACGTCTATTGAGTCTAGTTCTGAGTTTATATTATTTATTAAAGCCATTTGAAAACAAACATAAGATCCAAAGACATGACCTGATTTAAATTGCTTATATAAACAGACTTAAAATAACTAACACCAGCTTGCCGTCCGTCAGCTGTACGTCATTTGCCGCCATCTTTGCGCTACTAATCTAATTTGAAGATAAATATTTTTAACAAAATCACATAAGTTAGAAGAAAAAAGCGACAAACTCAACAATAAAATGGCGATCGATGAACAGATATATGAAAAAATAAGTTAAAGAATAGGAAATAGTATCCAATAAATAAAATAAAGCCGATATAACGGCTTTATTTTATGTAATAGATTTATCGTTTTTTTTTTCAGCGTGACCTATTCCACCCACCCCACAAACAGTACCTACCTTGAAAATAACTTCCAAAGTCGATCGCAAATAAACGAAAAAGTATAAATGGGAAGGATTTATAGCCGTTTTTATAACCTAATACAACTTTCTCGCACTTTTGTTACAAATTGACATCTTAAAACCGACATAAAATAAAACAGTTTTACGTGTTGCCAGATTAAAAAGAATATTTAAAGAGAACGTTAATCATTCATTCTGATTTACGCTGTTTTATGAGCAAAACCTAGACGCCGAATAGTTTTATTAGTACTTTTATTTAATAGTATTGGCTGCCTAGTCTTTCTCGATCGCTTAACTTCGACAACTTGTTAGTGCTAAGTTTGCTTTAAGGTAGGTAATTAACACAAGTTGGGTGTTTTTAATTTGGACATTCGGCACGCATGCAAGTCCTAGTTAAAGATTTTAAACACTTATAGTAAATGATAAATGATTTATTTTCTGTAAGTAGGTTTGTACAAACACTTTTACACGTCAATTATATTTTTTTAAACTAGATGAGGTCGGCGTTTCCTATCTGACGAATATCTATAGTAGGAATTATAGGATTATACACACTACAATGCTTTAAAATCGCTTTTGCTTGAACAACGATCTGGTCCAAAACTGTTCGATTGCATCGTTTCGACTAAAGTTGCTCTTTTGACTTGAGAAACTTTGGCCGATCGTCGAGCTTCGCTTGGTGCATAAAGCGCAAAAGCTCATCTTTAAGACAGACTCGCAGATAGGCAAAGGAAACTCCAATTGGCATCCCTAAATAAATAGCTACATTATAAGTACACAGAACTTGACTATTTTCTCTCACAAAATGTAATTTTCTTTGTCCTGTTCAGGCGGTAAGATGAATAGTAAGAACACGTTTCTTTTAGTTTGTTGTGATGGCATAATAAAAGTAACTATTCCACTCAATGTATGCAGTTACAATTTGTTTTTATTCTGAATTAAAATAGTAGATTGTTTGCCAAGGGAGCAAACAACTATTTTCAAGGCGAGAGTGTTTCTTTGCATCATGAGCGCAGCGAGGGATTCAAAGTACGTCACTCGAGCTTAAAATAGTGTTGCTCCCGAGGTGGACACTTTTTATCACCCTCTATGAAAAAATAAGTAAGTTCAACTTATAAATAGGAATAGTACGTTTATTTATTTACATACAATTTTAAGTAAACAATTGCGGACGAAGGCAGAATGCTTTTCGCGCGTTTTTTTCACAGACTTTTTTTTATTTGGCTGGCGCGCGTTTTACTTTATCATACAGCCTTGTTCATACAATGTACAATGTACTTCTTACTTGTTCATACAATGTTCGTGATTGATCTCTTTGGTGATTGGTACTTTTACTAACAATATCCACATTCCAAAAATTCAAATCAGTTTTAGTCCCTAGGGATTAAAGAACTATTTTAGTCCCTGTTTACGAAGAATACACTAACTCTTTTT
The DNA here is from genome assembly GCA_916614155.1 of Mesoligia furuncula. Taxonomy (NCBI): domain Eukaryota; kingdom Metazoa; phylum Arthropoda; class Insecta; order Lepidoptera; family Noctuidae; genus Mesoligia; species Mesoligia furuncula. Next base: position 15,118,305 of record OU744796.1, read on the forward strand.
GAATATATGTGATAAAGAAGTCGGTTAAATAGATATTTAGTTAGCAAATGTGATAAAGTAGAGGAAATGAAATCGTATATACCCAAAAACAACTATCACAAATTAAAATACTTAGTAGCTACAAATCTCGCTCCCTAATCGACATTTGGGATGACAACAAATTACAAAAGTGAAAGCGAGCTCCTTCATTATGTTTATTGCCACCGATCGTTGGTGAATTGATTCATTTATAAACGAGATTACTCAGGTCTATTCTAACTAACCCTGTTACGAACCGAAGAGATTTTCAAATAGCGCCCAAGTGGGAGTGAATGGTGCGAGAAAGCGACGCTCCTATTTATCTCGACTTAGATAATTCCCGCCGAACTGACGTGGGATGAGGGTAAACATCTTGACGTGATTAATAGTAATCCTCAGTAGTTTAATAGTGAAGGATTTAGTTGTTTGAATAATATTATCTGAAAGCGGGCACGGTAATTTGCTAACGGCAGTCAGTGTTTTACTAGCGGTCTTTTAGCACTAGAGGTTAGTGAAACAAAAGATTATAGGTGTTTATAAGAACAAAAGAAAAATAATACAGGGCGTTAAATTCAAACAGCTCTTGGCTTTTGTTTCGAAGCTGGGAAATACGTATTATTAGATATCTGCTAACAAAGAGCTAGACGACTGCACCTGGGACTATTCACTATTTGTTGAACGTATTGCGTGAAGAACACGTATGAATGAAATCCCAAGATGAAAACTGAAAAATGGATCTTATTGAAACAAAAAACCAATCTACAGTGTAATCAAAAATAGTCAATGAATATTTAATGTTTCCCACGTAGACACATATTAATTGCAACGAGCGAAATAGTTCTAGGAATAATAAAGCCAATATTTTATAAATGGAAAAATAAACCACACGCCTGTTTGATTGAAGATTTCGCAGTATTCAACACAAATACAAAGCGATTAAACGTTTGTATAGGTACCTATTCTAAAAACTTGTAATACATACCGATTGAAAATATTGTAATGCATTTCGACGGTGGAAATTTCAAATGTCATAATGGAACATTTAAATCCCTGTCCCTTACGACATTGGAAAATTCCCACCGTCGATTTTGATTTATCGTCTGCGCTTAGAATTTCCTAACTGCACTGCAACTTATAGGTGGGTAATAAACCCGGGACTGGATAAAGTCTTTACAGTCACATTTTAAAATATTTCATTTGTACGACATAATATTACAGCGGGATTCAAAATTCCTTCCCCGCTAAACTAGCGAATCTATTGATAATGAGATATATTAATCTGACAGATCTGAAACTGCGATCTTAAGATACAATGAAGAAAACTCGAAGAAACCTTTATGGACCTTTATGAAAAATTTGTGGATAAACATTAAGCAGAACATCTACGAATTAAGCAATCACTAGAAGCAATTAAAAATCAAACCAACACACGCCATACCTAAATATAACATTCTAGAAGAAGCAAAGTAAGTGTACAAGGAAAAACATAAAATAAAAAGTGGGTGCGGAAGCCAGAAAAAAACTTAATGAGAGAAAGGAAATGATTAATAACAGGAAAGAAAATCGTAAACAAATAACAGACATTAGCAAGGAAATTTTAAAATCAATCAGAAAACATAGGAAGAAAAACCTCCTCCTTTTTTTGAAATCGGTTAAAAAACGGCTAGATGAAAAGGCTGATCTGAAAAACCTGACGAAGAACAGCTCTGGACAGGAATAAGTGGAGGGAAATAGAGAAGGCATATGTCGCAAGTCAGCCTGGCCCCCGCCGGCCTGGAGCACGACCTGGCCTGACTGATAATAGCTAATTTAAAATTATAGGGATAACATAAGAACTTGTATGTACAGACGCCAGCCAGCACATCAAGCTACCCGAAACTGTTAAATTTTCCCAATCAACTATGTATTTTACCTTATATATTTTAGCGATAAAATTGAAAATCTATTAAATAAATTTGACAGATGTAGTAGCTTTATGTGCTGGCGTCTGTACATTTGTAAAAAAATATTTTCATAAATCAGCAAAGACAAAAAAGAAACTTTCTAATTTCGGAAAGTCGGTGATATATTTATATATGATAACCTAGTATAAATATTTATTTAACTCACGTATACGGTTTCGCGTTTTCTTTTTTTAATTTCATTAAACATTAAATTTTCTAAAATAACATCTTGATCCAACCTGTAGGTACTTAAAAAACTGTAGCGTAGGGGTCATTTGCCGGGTCACGGATCATAATTAAACGAATAACGTGCAAAGAGTAGGCGAATTAAAGGAAAGAGAGATAATTAACCCTATGTCGGCGAGAGACGCAGGGTAGTTTTCTAATTACGAATTATTTCATGTAGATATAATTTTTTTTATTACTGTCCATCAGCCCTACCCGTGTATTAAATGAATGTCGCCATTGTAGCAGCCAATTTAAATATTCAAAAGCAAATGTAGGCAAATGTCAAATTTTTTTTTCACCAATATAGGTCTGATCGGATAGAAGAATGTGTGTAGAAAGTCTTGAGGAGTAGTAAATAATATTCGACTCTCGGTAATGTATAAAATCCCATATCACAGTACATACCTACAGAGTCACCCACACAATATTATGGAAGGTGCAATGGCTTATAGATAATAACCCCTTTATTTATAAAAGGTCCTAGAAAGTTAAGTAATGATTTTTTTTTTTACTTTTAACGTGTCTTAACTTTAAGCAACGTGGTGATGCGGGGAAAAAAGATGTTTGACCGTGTTCACACCAAATAATAATAAGGCAACCAAGGCAAATGCACTCACCAGAAATAAGTCGAGTATCTCTGCCGAGTAATATCTTGTTCCATGCAATCGATGCCCGAGTGAAGGAACAAATTACACCTATACTAGTTTCAGCTCGCGGCTTCGCCCGCGTGGAATTCGGTCGCTTTAAAGTTTTTATCGTGCGTCCCGCGAACGATAACACGTTCGTGACACCTAAACTATTCATCCCGTATTCATTCAAAGGATTTGGTGTCGTCGTTTCAGCCGATAGACGTCCACTGCTGGACACAGGCCTCCCCCAATTTTGGGAGGGTTTGCCATAATCGCCACGCTTGGCAGGCGGGTTGGCGATCGCAGTATGGCATGGTGGTGGAATACATAGAGAACGCTGCTGCCCATTCTCCGGTACGATCCTTAGTCGCCTTTTACGACACCCACGGGAAGGTGGTATTCTTTAAGTCCGGCACCACACAGACTATTTGGTGTAAAATACAATTTTTATCTACATAAAATGTCCTGACGATAAGCAAACTTATTTTGATAGGGGTTTAACCACAGATATGGATACACCAACATAACGCAAGAGCAACTACTTCGCGTGCCAAAAATCGCACCAGCTTACGTACAAATATCGTAAGCCACCACTTTAGCGCTCAATCCTGTGTGCTGGCTGGGTGAGCGTGAGCGCTGGCGCTAGGCCCCGGGGGTGGGACGAGACAGGTGCCGCACACGGCGGCGTCTTTGAATCGATTTGATTTTCCCATCACTAAATAGTGCGTATGACGTCATAGTAGGTAGTCAAAAATGCCACGCTTTCTTTTCATACAGATCACCTACAAAAAAAAATTGTATACTAATATTATGAACATCGTTAGTTTATAATCTATAAATTGTGAACTGCAACATAGGTACTATGATCGAATACGAAGACGTTCACTAATACACTAAAAAACAAAAACTTCGCAAGCACTTTATAAGAATATCACGAAAACAAATCAGATTGAAATATAGATTTCATGTTTTTTTAACCTTTTGGTATTATAAATGCTGCGTGTCTTTGAAGGTTTGCTTAGTTTTCGTGGTGTCGGCTATGTGCTGCCAACAGCTATCTCAGCTTTGCGTAAGATTCCCTATTATCTATATACATGTTACCGGCCAAACCCGATTTTAGGATGAACTAGTTTCGCCTAGGCCAAACCAGTTCTCATTCGCTTGCTCTTGCATCCTATGTCGACGGAGCCCCGCTTCGCGAGGCTCCTATTTCTGTGTAAACTAAGGGTTTAATTAAAGTAACCTAACAAAACCTAACTTCGGGGTGCCCTTCGCTCGCTCTTGCATCCTACGTCGCCTATCGACCGATCGCAACCATGCAACCCGTGTAGAGAGAACTGGTTTGGCCTAGGCGAAACTAATTCATCCTAAAATCGGGTTTGGCCGGTAACATTATAAAAGAAAGTCGTGTTAGTTACACTATTTATAACAAAAGAACGGCTGAACCGATTAAGCTAAAAATTGGTGGGGAGGTAGCTTAGAACCAGAAAACTGACATAGGGTATTTTGAATTAATTTTTTATCTGTTTTTTTTTATACATTTATTTAATTAAAGTAAATAAAAGGAGGTAGGTACCTCCACACTACTCCAACCTTACCTAGGTAGGTAAGGTTGGAGTAGTGTAGGAGTAGATTAGGAGAAGGGTAGGAGTAGGGTAGGAGTAGGTTAGGAGTAGGGTAGGAGTAGGTTAGGATAGGAGTAGCGTAGGAGTAGGGTAGGAGTAGTGTAGGAGTAGGGTAGGGTTTACACGGTGGTAAGGGATGCGCTGGACAGAAACTGGTGGAGACGGATCATCCGCTCCAGATGCAATTCCGAAGCTGACCACGATCCTCAGACATGAGGGACCGACTACAGAGAGAGAGAGAGAGGGGGTAGGGTAAGGGCTAGGACACCACGCGAACGAAGTAGCGCCGGGCAGCTAGAAATAATTTATATGGCAAAACAACGTTTGCCGGGTCAGCTAGTTTGTTATGTAATCGTGTCAATCTAAAGTCAGGATGCGATTACCGACTTAGACACCTGAAAGCCAATTCCCGTAATTATAAATGTTCAAAATCTAGTCGCAATTTAATCTCAGCGACAATCAATGACAAAAACTTGTCTAAAATGTAAGGAAATCATATATTAGGTATTTAGACAGATTGAGACTGAGGTTCTTAAAATTAAGAGAGTTGCCTGATGATAAGGTTTCGATGTATTAGAATAATTAATAATTTTGTAAATATTATAATGATTAAATAGCTATTGGTGTGAGTATTGTGTAGTGTTAATAGATATTATAAATCGATATTTTAATAAATATGTATTATACAACGTTATTTTTAGTATATTCGAAACCTGAATAAAGTTTGTTCAGAATAAGTAGGTAACTAAATCGATTCCAATAATTTTTACCCCATGTTATACAGGGTTATTGGTAAAATATTAACAACCTCTTAAGAGGCCATTGTACTCATCATTATAAACAACTTTTACTGTGGGACCAAACCTGAAATCGCGAAAAAAAATCAGCTGTTTTGACGAGTTATACGAACATAAAGTAGGGATCAGTTACTAAGTAAGTTATCCAATCTCCGCGCCGAACGGTTAGGTACCTAGGTATTATTATCAATGAGCGCAAGACGGCGCGGCGCGGGTGAGCATGTTATTGTACGGACAAACAGGTAACTTAACAAGCTTATATTTTTATGATTTTTCATGATACAGTTTTGAAAGTACATAGATTCTTTACATAAAAATACTAGACACGTGTTCCGGGTTTCGCTTATACTAAAAATAATATTGTATAAAAATTATTAGAGTAGCCTTCGGTAGTCAGCCCTGCTACGGCTTCCTTGCTGACTTCTTAGCCCATTGAAGGACACTGAACGATCCGAGACACAATAGAAGTTTTATTGTTATGACGTCGAGGGGCGTTTAGTGACCCGCAAAGTGTTAATAGGTTTCCGCCACGGTTTTAGCTGATCTCACTCTAAGTAGTGTTGATAGGTACAAGATAAGCAGAAGCAATAGTTTATTAGCTGTTGCACAAATAGAACAAAAACAGAAACAAGATTTAGACCACCGCACCGCAAAATAACTTATTACGTAACTAAGTTATTTCTCTCCAATAGTCAACAAATGTGACATAACATAATATAACATAATCAGCCTATAATGTTCCCACTGCTGGGTCACAGGCCTCCTCTCGGTGAGAGGGATGGGCCGTAAACCACCACACGGCCCGCGGGCCCAGTGCGAGTTGGCAGATGTCACATGTCTTCGAATTTTTGGTTCTAGGACATGCCGGTTTCCTCACGATGTTTTCATTCACCGTTTTGAGAACGTACGACTAGTGTTGCCAGGTGTCCCGATTTGCGCGGGACGTCCCGATTTTCAGGGGTCTGGGGATGCGTCCCGATTTGTACCTGATCGGGACGCTAAATGTCCCGATTAATCAAAAAATAAAAAAAAGAATCATAAAAAAACATGTATATTTACGCTACGTAATTTTTTTAACACGGAACGCCATCTATTCGGCTTTGGATATATTCAAATATTGAGAATTTCGAAACTGTCCAAGCAACACTACCTACGACCTACAACTCGTAAGTCGCGGCCGTTACCACTTGGCCACCACTGCTCCTCAACAAATGTGAAATATATAATTATTATTATACTGAACAATTTTAATATGAATGCTCAAACTTGAAATGTAATTATATTTTTCCTCAATTAATTATTTTGTCTATTTTTATTTTTATCCTGTTTACACCATTGTATGCTCAATTTTGCTATGTAATGCTTAAATTTTATAATTTGTTTTCATGATGTGGCTACGCGGCCCAGTAGCCACATGAGGGGTGGCAGAGCCTTGTCCTTCAGGACCACCACATAATTTTATTTTCACTATTTTTATTTTTATCGTGTTTACACCTAGTTAGATGTGTATGCTGTGGTCTCCTATAATTAAAGGAGCACATGTAAAAGGACCTTTTTTATTATTGTGATTTATATTGTAAGTGTATCCTTTTTTGGAGATCCCAAACACATAAAGACGCACGGGAAAAAGCCTGTGTAGGTATGACCTAATTGGTCCTATTTTTTCCACACATCATCACTCGTTTTTGTACGCCGCAGTCTCTACTCCTTAGAAAAACTCAATTAAATATTTAAGTAGCTAAACAACACATGGCACACGTATGTATGCTTGTTTATATGTAGGTCGCTACATATAAACAAGCTTATTCAATTCCACAGTTTAGTCTGATGTCATCAATATAATTGCTCAATACAGAGTTTTGTATAGCGAAGTGACAAATGACCACTGAGTGGTGTGGAAAAGGAGCATTCATATGAGGCTGGGCGTCTTAGGAGATTCCCTAAGGAAGAATACTCAATACCTAAATGCTAATACCGTGAAAAAATATCGTGCAATGTATAGAAGCTTTGGTACGTCGAAAACTGATGTAAAAAAGTTTATTACCTATTCATTCGTGGGTATGTATATGTAAGTGAAAAAGTAGTTTAACAACCATGTTTAACAATTCTTTGGTCACTTCATAAGATGCGTCGATGTCATCTCGTTACGGTAACATCCTTTCGAAAATATATCCTATTTTCGCCGTAGGTATAACTTACAAACAAATATTACGTCTATGAGAAAGGTACCTATGAGTTCTCCATGTGCTCATTACTCCATGTAACACCCCTTTGTGACACACATAACATATAGAGCGTGACCAAGTAACGAAACACGCACAACGCACATTAAAACCTATTTAGAGGTATATAGATAATGTTTGTCGTTCTAATAACATATTCACATTGTTACCAATTTGTCTCGTCTATTCTAAGCTTTACTCTGGAAATCTAATAACGTTGCTTTAGATTGGTATCTATAATTTTGGTATAAAATAAAACAAAACATATTTTTGTACTTATCTAATCAGATTGATAGGGTTCAAAATTGTTTGATTCCGGTAGGTATTGAAACATGAAACTCGTGTATTGTCTGCATAATGTATAAACATTCGTGCTTTACAGAATTAACTTATCAAATACTTAATAACAATGTTAAGATCAGAAATCACATTTAGGTACCTATATTTAGGTTAGCTTTAGGTGTAAATATAACGACTTGGCGGGGGTACTGCCGTGCCCCCCGATAAGTATCTAAGCTACAAGTTTGAAGCTAATACCTAACTAACTATAAGCTTGAAGCTAATACCTTACATGAGGATAGATAGTTTAGTTGCCAATACCTAACATTTTAGACATAAGCTTTGAACGCATCATAACTAAAGGTATAACAAAATTTCTCATAAATAGGATATAATGCTCTAAGGCTTACTTAGGTACCTACCCAAAGATGTAATAAACTTAATGAGTTACTTTCATAACAGTTCACGATGTATCGCCCTCGCCCATGTCGCATGTCGGTGTTAATGAAATAACCAGAATATGTACGTCACCTGTTTCTTAAATCGAGCAGTTTCCTGAAACTTTACTAAGGATTAGGTACTACGTATGAAATAGGTACATAAAGTTTAAAAAATAAAGCACTTTTAAACTGTTTATCCCCCATTTCAAGCGCACTCTGACAGTTATCATAATGCCCGCCATTATGTCTGACATCACGACTAATGTATCGTTTAATAAAGAACGATAATAAATCAAAACTAGCAAGCCCATCAGTCTTGTACTCGTTAGACAAATACCCTGTCCCAACTTCCCCGCTGAACCTCGTGTACACAGGAATTTGCATCAGCCGCTTAAATATAACTGCGCATAACAGGGTTAGTGCACTTTGAAAAGTCGTAGTACCTAATTGCAATTTGAGGGTATTCAGCGGCGAGTAGTATCATGAATGCGGATGACAACCGCAATAGCTTTGCGGCCGCACAAGCTGTATGCGGTCCGCATGCAGGGCGAACTACCAATGTTCTACAGACTGCCTACGTGCCTTACGTATTGCACACACTCTATGCGCAGTGGGGCAATACACCTTGTATGCGGCCAAACATCGTGTGAGCTCGTCAATACATTTGTAAGGCCTCAGGATTCTGGTAGAACAATTTGATAGATTGAAGCCTAGCATTGGAGAGTATCGACGTGACAAAGAAGATTTCCTGTAATAAAAGAGCAAGTATTTTCTACTTTAGTAAATGCATAAAACAAGGCACTCTATAAAGCGAGTTCCGATTGCACCAGTGTTTTACACGTATTGATGTGTGGCACTGTAATAAATCAATAAGTAAACAGGAGAGTGGCGCTCAACAAATTCCACCCCTCTTTCATTTCTCTGTCTGTCACTGCTAGTTGAATATGAAATAGAGCGAGAGTCGTTTGACTGACCTTATTACAAGTCGTGATGTTGTGTACCGGTGGCCACAGATGGGTCTGTCAATGCCCGTACAATATTTCACGAATCAAAAATGCGAGAATGTACCTACTGGTTTGTTAGCAAATCCAAAACACAGACGACTAATAGTATTCTTAGAACAGCATCGCTGTCTCCAGGGGGGTGAATCTCGCAGAATAACTAATAATTAATAGCTATACTTAATGATATTCTTATTTATGCTTTATTAGAGTAATTGTGTGTACAATCAGGTGTTTATACGATTCAATTGGAACAATGTGTCGCTAGACAATTTTCATACATAAGTATTCCTCTTTTTTGGTTGGTCCTCCATCCCCAAAAACCTCGACTAACGTTTATAAAATAATTAAGTACGCCATTACTTAACTCCGAATAGTAAATATATAATAACAAATGGGCGCAGGTGTCCCAGGGAACAGGCCCCTTGACCACAGTAATGGCGGCTGTGGCGGACTCACCCCTACTTGCTAATTAGGGACGTAACGCATTAACAACAACCAACCTCTTTTTTTTCAACTCGTTAAACTCAAATTCAACAGCCTGAAATATAGCTCTCGTAAATTAATAAAAAAAAACAAAATGTTGTACAAGCAAATCATAACAAAGTAGGGACTTAAATGCTATTGTAAAAACTCTTTCAACGAAAAACGACATGAGCAGAACCTGTTTTTAATTAATGTGTATGCTCTAAACAATTTTCACGCGTCACTAGTCTGTCCGCTCCATATTTTTCGTCACAAAGCTCTCGAATCTGCCAGCCTGATACTAAATAATCGAACAAAAAATCGAGGTACTAAACGTGATCTAGCAGGATTTGCTTATATCTTTCTTATTTCTACTTTTGCCAAAAAAAAAAACAGAATACCCTCGTCAAGACGGATTTGTTAAATGAAAAAAAGATGTACAATTTGGTTTTTATGTTTTGTTGCGTCACCTGATCAAGATATGTGGGCAATGTAGAAAGCTTGTTTGCAAGAGAACATTTTAAGGGTAACAGGGGCTTTTGTGGCGGGATCTATTGATCTGCCTTCAGATTGGCGAGGACACACAGCCTTTATTTGTTTGAGAAAGCGCACTAAAGATGCCTCCATTGGTATGTACCTACATTTTATGTTTAGCCCTCTACAACCAGGGGAGAGTCTGTCTATGCGTAGCTGCCGCTCAACAAGCCACCCTTATCCACCGCCACTCCACTTCAATAGCCGTACCAAGCTGAAATTACCACCTGAGGCCATGACAAGCTTACTGTTTCAACAGATTTATCCGATGGAGATTTAGGCCACCCAGTGCCCATTATTTTCTTCTTCGATAAGTTTAACCATGGAATTATACTTAACTTACCTAGTTAGTGAACTGTGTAACTCATTTTTGGTTCTGAATTACACATTGAAATACAATTTAACAACAAATAAAAATAAAGTAAAAGTTACAAATACATATGAAGAAGTCGAAAAAAAGAAGTCCTAACAAACGCAATACATCAGAGTTCCTCGCATATATACATACACACACTAACTTTTTATATTCCATTTTGCCAACTGTAACTAGAACAAAAGTTTTCTTCACAGGCGCTCGGTGTCTTCCTCAAGATGACTTGCCAAAACACAAACCCAAATTAGAGGCTTTTTCGTTTACAAATCTCACATGACAAGGGTTGCCCTCCGGCGCCACTACAAATCTACATAGCCGTATCCACAACGTATATCCTCTTCTGGGTTTGCCATGAAAAATACATAGGTAACTTAAGTCGAGAACAATGATGAAGGAGAGTTATATTTTAACATTGTTCAGGAACCACAAAAAAATAATATGATTAAATAACGTTAAGTTACAATTATTTTATAAAAATGGTTCTCTAATTTGTTTTAAATTAAAAGACTAACTAACTATATAAATAAATACAAAAACCAAAGTATATTTAGGCGTCGAAGTACTCGTCCGCATCGCTGTCATCCGGAAACGTGCCCAGTAGACTGGCAGCATTGCCACGTTGAATGGCAATGCTAATTCTTTGACCAAAGAATGAGCCAGCCCTCTGGTCACGTGAAGTGTCGATCAGCCGGCGAGAAACTTCTTTAAAAAACCGGGCAAGAGTGGACTCGCGCACCGAGGGTTCCGTAACATCCGGGTTGATGCATAAGGTTTATGTTTATGAAATTAAATGTTTTTTTTATTTTTGAGTTGATTGAATGAATGGTAAATTGTGGTTTACGATTTATGACGTATTAAAAAAAAACTACTTACTAGATCTCATTCAAACCAATTTTCGGTGGTAGTTTACACGGTAATGTATCATATATTTTTTTTAGTTTTATCATTCTCTTATTTTAGAAGTTACACACACATTTTACCACTTTGGAAGTGTCTCTCGAGCAAACTATTCAGTATAGAAAAAAATGAAATTAGAAACCTCAATATCAATTTTGAAGACCTACCCATAGATACCCCACACGTATGGGTATGATGAAAAAAAAAATTTTGAGTCTCGGTTCTAAGTATGGGGAACCCTAAAATTTATATATTTAGAAAAGTGCTGTGACATACGGACGGACAGAGAGACAGACAGACGGACAGACAGACAGACATGACGAATCTATAAGGGTTCCGTTTTTGCCATTTGGCTACGGAACCCTAAAAAGGAGACGCACACTCGGGCACCTTGACCCGAGCGTTTCTACCCCAAACGGCTCAAACACAGCACAGCCCGAAGTGCTAGGAACTTGAGATGGCACAAGGGTATCGACACAGGTTGCATCCCACACCAGAGGCCTACCCACCTTCCACGTCACACCGTCTGGTCTCTTCTCATATAATACGATTATTATGATTTTAATTTCACACAATTTGATTCATTTCTGAATCCATATTCCGTTACCTCTGTTTTGCCAGAAACCAATGAAAGTTGACACTTGACAGCTCACGGAAGTTTTACAGCGTTTAATTCAATCAAAATGAGCGGGGTCGTAAAATTCAAATCTTTGCCCACTTGAAAATTATGTCGACAAACCAAAATAAAATGAGTTCTCCGTTATGATCAGCCAGTCGATTCTGTAAAAATCTCACCGTGAATAGTTAGGTGAAGTGAGTTTGTTTTTGCTAGTAATTGACACTATTGACAGCTCACTCCACGCTCACTTCACCTAAGTTTTCACGGTGAGATTTTTACAGAATAGCACCGCAGCTCCGACCACGAGTTTTCCGAAAGAGAGCACTGAATGAATTTAAGACCTTAAAATATATTATCACAAAAAAGTTATGTATCTGACATCTGTATCCGTACGCAAAATACGCGCATTGACGTGGAGTTACGGACACCAGCCCCTATTACCTATTACCTACGTATCATTATAAAATGCACCCAATACTTAGTGAAATAAACTGTTTAAATATTCACTCTCATGTGACAGGCAACGTTATCCGGTGTCATTTTCAGGGTACCAATACTCGTTCGATTTAGATCTAAAAATGCGAAACGCCATCTTCCTCAACAAACCTGAAGTCTACCGTATCACCGCAATTCATCACAATTTGATCATCCAAGTTGATTCTCACAGAAACTACTATGTACTAGAATTAGGCAGACGATATGAGCTCACACGACATAATCAGCTGCTCAGTGCCACCGCAAAGACGTCGTAAACTTCGTCCAGGGAAAGATAAGAAAGTTGCGAGTGGTCCGTGTCGCTGCCAGCCGCGATAAACTCCGAATATCCATCATACTTAATTACCTTACTCTTTTAACAGTTTAGAAGAGTCGCAGTGAGCAAGAATTAACGCGCTCTTGTCACGTCGCGTCGCCGTCGCCCGCTGTTTCAGCGTTTCACGACGGCCCTGATAAATCTTTACTTCTACCCTCACAACTTTGCGACAGTGACTCGAGTTTTTAAATTAATTTTATATCTATCTGCATTAATTAATTACATCTCGGCCGAAATTGTTAATGTTAGTGAAGTAGCGCAGGAAGTCGCTGACGTTTCCCCTCGCTGTCTCATTGTTAGTGGTAGAAATCTAACTTAGAAAGATGTATTAATGATTCCAATGATTATAATTCTCTAAATATGTACCTGTTATTGTCGTCGATATCATTTTCCGCATATCATCGTGCAAACACAGTTGAACTCGTAAACTGAAAACCATGATATTCTGTAATATCGCTCCGATTTCATCGAATACTGAACATCGTTACAAACTCAAACATCGAAACATCAATACGCAATTAATTGACTAAACATAAATAATTACCATCTATGAGTGCAGATTACACAGCGCAGTGCAGTTCAATTTTGATTCGAGTAGGTAATACAACTGTTAGTACTCTCCGCCGAAACGAGCAGCTGGTGCATCGGGCATTCAGTTTAATAGAACTGAATCATAGAATCAAGAATAACATGATTTTTCAGTGGAGCGGAATAATACGTTCGAGTGGCCGTAATAATCCGCAATACGCTATTACACGGTCATCGGTCGGAGCGCATTTTATACGGGCATGATCGGCTCCGTTAATCACATTCGGTTGATTCGGCGCAGGTAATCCGGGACGGGCGCAAGATGGATAGCATGTCAGGGGCCAGTCTGACGAAACACGTTGACCGCCAATAAAATGTCACCGTCATTTGCCACGCTCGAAGAAAGCGCCCGCTTTAATCATACAGAGAGCTTCATTTTTCTTATTGGAGCTTGCTTTTCACTGTGCCCTACACAATGTGAATATTTTATGGGGAAAGTGGTGTATCAATATAATTAAAATTGGAAACTTCTTCATAGTACACTGCACAATCTAAACTAGTATAATATACGTAAATAAAAATTTTAGGATCCCCGCAATTATGAAGAGCAAATCGCTCTAGCTTTTCATGTTATTAACAAATTAAACCATGATTAGATGTTAATAAAGCTTCCGTTTATTTGAACTATTTCCCATCTAATTCACTTGATATTCTGTGAAGAATTTTAATTTGCGAATAAATATTTTCAATATGAAAATTTCAGGACAGTGCACCGCATGCTCCCCGCTACATACTCTTCGAAAGGTATCCTCGCAAAACGGGAGAATTCTTACCACAAATTACTTCATATGATTTTCAAATGTGTAGTAAACATTCTGCAGCGCTATTCACAGAAATATAATATTTTCGTGTGCTTGCGAAATGTAGATTAATAAAAATGTGTCGGGTTTCTGTATCATGTGATAATCTATTTAATTTAAATATACAAAACATAGCAAATGTTTAGACAAGTTGCAACTGTTTTTAATGGTTACCTATCATAAGTTCGAAAAATATTTGACCGAATTTCATTTCACCTAAAACTTTTCATCTATTTTCGTTTCGTTTTTTTTTTTACTTCATTGAAGTCACGTCTGACTAATCAATTCGATTTTTTTCGTTTCATTTGGTCGAAAAACTTTTTACCGAAGTTACACTTACCGAAAATAACATTTGTTCGAACTATTATGTTTCCGAACATTCATTATACCACTGTTTTAATTACTTAGTACTTTTACCAATTTTAATGTAGCCAAATATTTCAGTTGGTATAACATATTTTACGCAAAATAAAATAAACCAAATATTTAGTATCGTCAGAGCCAATATTTCTGTGTGCCTATGATTTCAATTGGCCCTGTTTAATATGATATGAGGTAAAGGTATTTGTTTTCTCATTCGATCGCTCTTGCATCCAATGTGGACGGAGCCCCGCAAAAAGGGTTTAAAGTAATCTAACAAAACCGAACCTTGGGGTGTCCTTCGCTCGCTCTTGCATCCTACGTCGCCTATCGACCGACCGCAACCATGCTATGTAATTAAAAAAAGTAATTATGTAAGTAAAACCATGTAATTCCCAAAAAAAAAATTGTCAATTTGTTTTTTTCATAACAAATCATTTGACTAAATGTTTATTGTCTAAAGATTGTTGGCTGTAATAAATCATTTGATTAAAGACCAAATGCCTTACTGACATTATCATTGGTAATATTTTACCGAGTGAAAATTTTACCAAATGAAAATGTGCGTACTAAAATTATTCTAAATATTGCATTGGTATAAAAATGGTTGCTAAAATTGGTTTGGATAATGAAATTTTGCCAAAATCTTTTAGGCAAAACATGCAAAAATCTGTTAAATATATGTGAGTGCTATGCTGGAGCTCATGGACTAAGGTATAATGCCAAGAAAAGCGAGCTGTTAGTTTTTAGGGCACAAAACAAGACTTACGAAGTGGTACCACCAGTGTCGCTATGTGGTGCCACTCTAAACAGAGTCAAACAATTCAAGTACCTTGGTCACTGGGTTACAGAGGATGGCACTGATAACTGTGATATTGAGAGGGAGCGTAGGGCATTGGCCGTAAGATGCAACATGCTGGCCCGCATATTTGCAAAGTGTGACAGCAATGTCAAGCTGACTCTGTTTAGGGCTTATTGCCAGACCTTTTATACATGCAGTCTGTGGACCAGATACACGCAGAAAGCGTTTAATGTCCTGCGTGTTCAATACAACAATGCTTTTAGGATATTGCTGGCGCTACCTCGTTTCTGTAGCGCATCAGGGATGTTCGCAGCAGCGCGACTTCTTTGCGATTATTCGTAAAAGATCTGCTTCGCTGCTGCGTCGGATGCGGGGCGGCGACAACAGTCTCCTGAGCATTGTTGCTAGTAAGACTGAAGGACACATTATGTGCCACCTGTGCGCAGTGCATGTACTATTGCCAGGTGTAGCCGTGAGGTGGCAAAATTAAGTATTATTAGTTGTGTCAAAGTCTATTATACATATATATGTTATACTAGCTTCCGCCCGCGACTCCGTCCGCGCGGATGTCGGTCTTCGCGTGGATGGTTTATTTCTCCATTTTGAGTAACTCTGACAATGCCATCTTATAAATATCTATTGGACCCAAATACGGCTAAGCCTATAATAATTAAGTAGATCCCTCTATTGAGCTACTGCTGTTGAGCTCGCGTTCTGTAGTAAGTATTTTTTTCATAGTAATTCCGACCTTGATAAGTAGCATGTAGCAGTAAATTACTGACAGTGACGAAAAGTTTGCAATAATAAAAAAGTGATCGTGACAATGCGACAGAAAGTTAATTGAGAGCTTCAGCATACACAACATTGTTAGTGAGCTCGTCCGGAATATGAACATGAAGGTTTCTTGGACTGCTCACAAGGGAAAGAGCTACGTAAAGTTGCCCGTGTGAAAAAGTTACGGCGCTGAATCCACTGCGGGTAATGCAACGTGTGTTCGCGGTTCTACAGAACAACGTCTATGAATAAAACTGAAAAATAATAATTTTTTTTCTACGTATTTTTCCAGGATAAAAAGTATCCCATTTTATGCCCAGGATAATAAGGTATAATTATACCAAGTTTCATCGAAATCGAACCGTTAGTTTTCACGTGATGCCTGCATATACAGACAGACAGACAGACAGACAGACAGACAGACAAAAAATTTTTAAATCACATATTTGGGTTTGGTATCGATCCAGCAACACCCCCCGCTATTTATTTTTTCAATATTTTCTATGTACAGAATTGACCCTTCTACAGATTTATTATATGTATAGATATATATATTATACATATATTATTATATATATATTATACATATATATTATATACATATTATTATATTGTACTAATATAAGTTAAGGAATACTAACAAATTTATGGGTTCTACCTGAATTAAAGATAAATAAATAAAATGGCAAGATCCCAAGTAACCAGCTACATATTTGTGACCAAATAATAATCCGTAAAATGGTGTTTCGGTGTGGTGAAAAATTGGCAAATAAATAATTTAGCAAATAAAAAAAGTTCAAAAGAGGCTTCGGCCAAAAGCAAAACATTATTTTGTAAATCGGCGAAGTATAGTTCGGTAAAATAAACACATGATACTTCGATAATCTAAAAATATGTCAAATAATGCATATAGCAAAAAAGACGAGAGAGAGAAGTCGGTTAATAGTTTTCTGTAAAATGAAATTCGAACAAAAAAATTCGGAAATGTGATCGGTTCCCGTTTTTAATACTTAATCAGGCTTTTCTTTTTAAATTATGTTTTATTACAAAAGATTCCATTCCAACTTAGTGACAAATTACCAAAGAGCTAAGAAAAGAAACAAGACGATATTAAAGCATTGGGTCATTTCTGTCTGGGAGAAGTTCAACAATCCATCATTCGTAATTGCTACAGTTCCGTTAACGTTCATCTCTTTGATTATTACTCGCTTCTCCACTTACTATCTTCGCTGCACGTCATTTTTCACAAATAATTAACATTTCAAAGTTAAAGTGTGATATACGTTAACTTTGATTTTGTAAGTCATTATTTAAATGAATATTCAGAACCATTTCCCAATTGTTTTCAACACGAAACAAGTAATTGATATTGTGCGAAACCGTATTCAGGAACAGCAAAACAGAGCGCGGGGTTCATATAATCGGATAACAGCTAAACACAAAATAAAATAAAACCAATGCATTTGTAAAGGAAGATAGCAAAAATTGCAAATTTCGCATACAGAAAATCAGGATGTTGGACATCCGTCAGGAAAGAGTCGAGAGCACACAAACTTTGAACGGCAACTGTAACCGGATTCACTAACGAGTCAGTGCACGGGTGACGGCGCTTTACACTCCACTCTTTTTGAAATAAAAATCATTTATTGTTCCCCACCCTAGGGACCATCTACAAATAAACATGATTACTTATTATAATTAAACAAAGTCAGCGAAGATGAACAAGTGGAGGCAGGTGCGGCACCCGAACTAACCCAAACGCATGAGTCGTACATTGTACAACCCTTTGTATATTTAGTTGAATCCTATTGGGCCGTTATCGGGTGCACGCAGCGGTCGCAGTTTAGGACTTAACGAATTATCGGGCCGGCTGTCAGAGCCGGTATGGAAGCCAATTGTGAATAATGGAGCGGTGAATTTATAATCGTGTGCCGGACTGACCGAGGGGTAGGCTTGTCGCAGCCGCCCGCCGCGCCGCGCCGCATCCGCGCATAGCTGCTAGATTGGTACCATTGTTTGAATGTGGGTTATTATGCAATACATATACTCTTAACTACTCTTCCGAGAGGCATCCCTCGTCATTTAGTAGTGAGATTATTTCTGGCGTTCTATTTTTTCTGCTTACCCCCTTGGGAAAAGGCGTACCTAAGGGTATTATTTTGTACGTTTATTATTTTAATCGCAGGTCAACATAAAACTTGATGTTTCTTTTAACAAGCACATGTTACTGCTTGTGATTTTTTTTCTAATCCAATTTCGCTACATAAACCAATTATTTCATAAATCTATGTATAACTTTAAACAAAGCGCGGTAGTTCATTTCTCGATAATTGTGTGCCTACACAATTATCGAGAAATGAACTACCGCGCCTACACATAATTATCGAGAAATGAACATGAAAACTTGAAATGACCTACCTTTGCGGTATATCGTTATGAAATTCATATACACACATACGTATGTGTGTATATGAATCAATATCAAAAAAGATGTCAACTGGCTGGGTTGGGCAGCGTTCGGAAAGCTAAACAATATCTTCTCGTCCCACATACCGCAGTGTCTCAAGACGAAAGTATTTGACCAGTGCGTGTTGCCAGTGATGACATAATGTCACTGAAACGTGGTCGCTCACAATGTAATCACAATAGAAGGATGAAAGTCACCCAAATGGCAATCGAATCAGAAATGAAGAGATCCGCAGGAGAACCAAGGTAACCGACACAGCCCTAAGAATTTCCAAACTTAAGTGGCAGTGGGTAGTGCACATTGCTCGCAGAACAGATGGCGGATGGGCCGAAAGGTTCTGGAGTGGCGAAAGCGTACCGGAAGACGTACCGTTGGATGGCCTCCCACAAGGTGGACCGACGACCTTGTGAAGGCCGCAGGAACTTGTTGGATGCGAGAAGCACAAAACCGGTCGAAGTGGGGGTGCGTGTCCAGCAGTGGACACTGATGGACTGAAATGATGATGATAATGATACCGCAAATGAACCGCCTACCATTTGTGTTGATTTAGTTTCATAGAAATCAGCAGAGGGTAATTTTGATTTTGGCCTAATTATACCCAAAGTCCTCGAATTAGCATAATAATTGCCTCAATTAATATCCTGTCAAATTATTATTTCATTAAATGGTATTTAGTAAACATAGTAATAATATCCTATTTATCTTAAAGTTAATTGGTGGTATTTTATACTTTAACTGTAAATCCCCTTTTTTCAATCAAAATATTCGAAATTACCACCAAAAATACTGAATTGCACACTAAATTTGCTCATCAAATAAATCAATTATACTATAATACTGTTAGATCTTTAAAGCTTAACTGTTTTACTGAATGACTATCGGTTAACTAAAAGTAAATCATAGTGGCCAAGAAAAAAAATCCCAAAGTTTTTTTTTATCTACAAAAATATGTGGTTAGGCGTAGTCGACGGAGCCCCGCTTCGCGGGGCCCCTATTTCTGTCTACAGGGTTTAAAGGAACCTAACACGAAGGGGATGACGGGGGCAAGTTCGCTCGCTTTGCTCGCTCACTCGAGCCCCCGTCATCCCCTTCGAACCTAACCTGTCCGAGTCGGGGTGCCCCAAGTCCCGAGCTCGCTTCGCTCGCTCTTGCATCCTAAGTTGTCATTACAAATGTGTTACTTTTGTATATTATGTTGGTTTAGAGTGTAGTGTAGTTAATTTGTAGTACAGTCATTTATTTGATATGCAGTAGGTTATTAGTGGAGAAATTGTGTTTGCTTAAATTTCTAAATAGAAGTGCAGTTAAAAATTCCAGAAAGTTAATTATGAAAGCAGGTTGAGGGGCCTGTGGCTAAATAATAACAGCCGCACAGGTCGATAGATCAGGTTAAGCTACGCTTGCCGCGGTTGGTCTGTGGATGGGTGACCATCTTTACATACCGTGACCCCTCCATGCCTCGGAAAGCACGTTAAGCCGTTGGTCCCGGCTGTCATTCGTGGATCTTTGACAGTCGTTAGCGAGTCAGAAACCCGAAAGTCTGACAACCAGTGTTATCAAGGGGTATCGTATTACCCAGTAATTGGGTTGTGGAGGTCAGACAGGCAGTCACTCCATGTAAAATGCTGCTATTCAGCTGCATCCGGTTAGACGGGAAGCCGACCCCAACATAGTTGGGAAAAGGCTGGGCAGATGATGAATTATGAAAGCGGGTTGCGTTTGTATTTTGAATTATTAAACCCTTTGAATTTATCTAGGGTACTTTATTCGCTTTAGGTTTCAGTATTTTACCCTTCAAATTGTTATAGAAAAAACCTTTCAAGTGGATTGTTACATCTCATTAAATGTAAGTGTCTATTAAGTTCACATTCCCTTGGCCTTACATTTTGCGAAATTCCAAGCGGTACAAGCGAAGTTAGATGTAGCTATGTGTTGAGCAGCCGCTTGCACAGTCTGATATTCTAATCAGGTATTTCGTCAGATCGTGTTCTACTTCTGAAACTGAAACCAAACCAGCAGATTGCGGTAACCTCACTCAGCTCTTAGACAGCAGCGCGGCAAGTGTCTTAAACACACCATTATAAATGTAGTTAAAATCTATGCACGTCTAGTCGCTACCACACAGACCGGTGAGAATTAATAATTCCGGCAAAAACTTGCCTAGAATTTCAAAGAGATTACGCAGAATTTTTCTTTCACATTCAGATAGCACAAACACCTTAAGTTCGCACCGCGGTGACTGAGCAAATTCATAGCGCACCAAATGAAAGACTAAACGGTGTAACAGTGGCGCGTGCAGAGCTTGCTTATTACGGTGCTGCGTTATACCCACAGGTCATACCCTACTAACTAGTTGCCAAAACCAAAACGGAAAAACGGACAGCTGCTGCAAATAGCGCTGCAAAACTAAACTTGAACATTATTTGGTGGTTATGCTGCTATTTTTGTGGATTTATTTTCTTTAAAACTGTTGAATTTGTCTATTTTCTCGATACAATAACACTGGTCTGGTATTATTTTCGCTGAAACTGCTATTCAGTCGAGCATTAAGAAGATTCAGCTATTTTCAACGCTATGAAAAATATACTTTCAATGAAATTCCTCGAACCTTTATACAATATTAAAGAACGATTTTTTACCTGGCGTTCAATGAACTGACTACATTTTTATATACAACGTTATTTTAAGTACAGTATATGCGAAACCTGAATATAGTTTGTTCAGAATAAGTAACTGAATCGATTCCAATAATTTTTACCCCATGTTATATTTTGTCCCAAAAAATATTTAAAAAAGGTTAAAAGTTGGACACCGAGCGACACTAATTATCCAATCTCCGCGCCGAACGGTTAGGTACCTAGGTACTATTATCAATGAGTACAAGACGCCGCTTTTGTACGGACAAACAGGTAACTTAACAAGCTTATAACTTTTTGATTTTTCATGATACAGTTTTGAAATTTTGTACACAGATTCTTTACATAAAAATACTAGACACGTGTTTCGGGTTTCGCATATACTAAAAATAATGTTGTAGAAACAAAAAACATTAATTAAAGTTACTTCGGTCTATCACCGCGTCAAGGTTTTTATTATCACTCTCTCAAAAAGCTTGCCGACCTCGTCGAGCAGCACGAAGGGCCGGTATGCGGACGGAGAGTCCGCAAGGCGCCCTGGCTTCCGAATGAGGACCAGCTTCCCCGTCTTCCAACGGAGTGGAAACTGGCCTCTCTCCAAACGTGCGCTTAAGAACGCCTCCAGTCGAGGCCCGAGAGCCCTCCAGGCCAGGACCCAGGCTTTACCTGGCAAGCCGTCGGGTCCTGGGGCGGTATTTTTGGCCTTCAGCCTTCCTACCGCCGCTCTCAGTTCTACCCCGGTCACTGCAGGGATGTCGTCGTCGTCCACGTGGTCCGCTATGGGCACCGCAATTGGCAGATCCATGGGTGGGGGAGTGTGCTCCCCCCGTGAAGGGAACAGAGCGCTCACCACCTCCTCCACCAGCTGGGGGCGGAGACTCTACGTCAGCGGGGGGGGGCCCAGGTGCGGAGTTTATTCCGCACCATTTTATAAGGGCGCCCCCACGGATTTCTGTTCAGAGTCTCCACCATCTCCTCGCGGGCCACATCCTTGGCCCGCTGGACAGCCTCTTGGCCTTCGCCGCTCTGTACCCCTCGTACAGCTCCGCCTCCGTGGCTTCCGCATCCGGAGGGCGAATGCGGAGCCTGCGGTGCCTGGTGTACAGGTGTCGCGCATCGACGCACACCTTGCGTAGCGTCGTCTCCAGCTCCTGCGACCACCAGTACACCTGACGTCGGGCGCGTCCTGGCCGGCCTCGGGGCATTGCCACGTCACAAATCTCGGACATGGCCTCCCGGAACCACTCCGCCTCATTGTCGATATCGGCAGGCCTGTCCGGTGATGACACCCAGGCCTGCACGATCGAGGCTTCCAGGAGGAGCTCCCGGTCCAGCTGCTTTAGCGCCCACCGCGGACCACTCGGGGCCTGTTGGACCAGCGCGCTAGAGATCTGGGCGGAGACGTCGAACCGGATATACCGGTGGTCGGAGTAGGTCTCCACCCTCTCCATGACGCGCCAGTCAATGACGCGTTGTGACAGAGCGGGGCTGGTGAACGAGATGTCCATAATGGACTCACCCCGCATCCGCACACACGTGGGAACAGAACCCCGATTTAGGATGACCAGGCCTGTTTCCAGAGCCCAGTCCTCCACCAACCTGCCCCCACATCCGTGTAACGGGAACCCAAGGCCAAATTCTTGGCGTTGAAGTCCCCGAGCACTAGCACGGGGAAGGGATGGTTTCCGGCGACGACGACACTCAACTCTGTTAAAGAGATGTGGAACTCGGCAAGAGTTCGGCTCGGAGAGAAGTACCACTACCACTACTACAATATCTCCGAACCGTGCTGCTACGCACCCCTGTCCCTTCGTGACGCATTCGAGGGACGGGGTACCAGCGGTGGCCGACGAAAGTATGGCCACTGAGCCGCTCAGGTCCTCCACCCAGTCATCCCTGGGCGGGACAA
Source organism: Mesoligia furuncula (assembly GCA_916614155.1). Classification (NCBI taxonomy): domain Eukaryota; kingdom Metazoa; phylum Arthropoda; class Insecta; order Lepidoptera; family Noctuidae; genus Mesoligia; species Mesoligia furuncula. Next base: position 15,141,522 of record OU744796.1, read on the forward strand.
AGTACGGCTCAGCGACCACGGCGATGTTAATCGACCACTGCGCCACGCTCTGGAGCAACAGGTCCTGAGCGCAGGCGCAGTGGTTGATGTTCGCCTGCAGGAGGCGTAGGGGAGCCATTACTCCTCCATTTCAGCCCCCTCCCGGGCCCCTTGTGAGGGCCCCTCGACGATGGTGGCGGCGGCAGCGGCGGCGGCGGAGGGTCTGCCTTTCCTCCTGGTTCCGGCGGGTGGAGCGCAGAACTTGCTCCCCGTCCGGTGATCGGCCGGCTTGCCAGCAGCCGCACATGCGATGCAGTGCGGCGCGGCGTTGCAGGAGCCGGCCTTGTGTCCGGGCTGACCGCAGCGGAAGCACAGTGTGCTGCGGTCTACCTCCGAGGTGCATTGGACGCCAACATGGTGTCCCACAAGGCATCGGAAGCACCTCAGAGGCTTGGGTTCCAGCGTTTAACCTGCGCTGAAACCCAGCCCACCAGGAGTCTTCGGCCCTCCGTAATTGTTCTGGCCGCCGTCACGGGGCAGCTTACCGTTATGGTTCGCATGCCCGTGTAATCAGGACGTATGGTGCCCGCCTTCACCTGGTCGGCCAAACACCCGCCCGTTCTGACAACGGCGGCCATCACCTCTCCCTCCGTTACGGAGTCATCCAGGCCCAAGATGCGCATATCTGCGCACTTGACGGGCCTGGAGACTCGAGCCTCGTCCGCATTGAGAGACGCCCTTAGCTTCTCAGCTAGGGCGTCAGGCGGGGGGGCCACTCGTCGCACCGGGGATCTCCAGCATGCGGGCGCCAGTAGCGGTCACCCTGTGCCGGAGGCTTCCGGTGATCTCCCCAGCTCCCGGAGATCCACCGTCTCACTCGCTTTAGTGAGCACGTCGCAGTACGTCACGCCCCTCTTGACCGCTTCCGGCTGTAGCGTTATCACTACAGCTGCGGTCTTCGGGGCGCGAAGCCTAGCCGCAACGGCTCGCTCCTTGCGGCGCCGCCTTTGCGCCTTTTTCCTTGCCGCTTTGGGCGCCTTCTTCTTCTCCCCGACCACCTGCCATTCGGCGTCAGTCGCGGAAGAAGTGGGGAGGTTTTGGGGGCGGGGCGTTGGCTCTGGGGCCCGGCCCGGAAGAGGGGCAGAACGGCACGGAAGGCGAAGTCCCGTGCCGTTCTGCCCCTCTTCCGGGCCTGCGCCGAGTTGTTGCCGGTAGGCGCCGGGGCTCCTCCAGTTGACGCCGGTTTGGCCGACGCCGGTTTGGCCGTCGCAGGTTTCGCCGACGCCGGTTTGGCCGCCGCCGGATTAGCCGGCGCCTGGGCCCGGCCAGAGGGCCCGGGTTTAGGGGCGGCACCTGCCGCAGCGGCCGCGTACGAGGCCGGGGCCGTCCCGCCCGCCAAGGGGGGTGCAGAACTATGCCCTCCAGGACGGAGAACCGCGCCTGGAAAGCCGCCAGCTCCTGCCGGACCAGGTTCAGGACCTCGTTCTCTACCGGGACGGGCTGGCTCGGTGGCTTCGCCTGCGCGCCCCCGACGGCCCTCAGGCCGGCGAGGTCCACTCGGAGCCGCCCGTTCTCCTCTTGGAGCTTCCCCATGGCGACCGTCAGGCGGGTGACCTCCGCCCTCAGTTTGGCCACTTCTCCAGCTGGGGGGCCGGTGTAGTTGGCCGCCTCCGCTGCCGCCATTAAGGAGGCCGTCACCGAGACTATGACCTTTTTCTTTGAAGCTTGGAGCTTCTTCAAGGATACGTCCCGGATCGCGGCCTCCACGACCGCCGCAAACCTGAGCTTGCAGTCCGCATCGGGGCCGCTAGTCGCACCCCCCTCGTCGCTTGAGGGCCCCAGAGCGACTGCGCGACCGGTCCCCTCCTCCTTTACGGGCTCCTCCGCTGTCTCTCTGTCTGCCGCCTCACGGGCAGTGAGCCCCCTCCCCTTGCCTCGCTCTCGCACCCCACCTCGCCTACTGGTGGGGATCTTCCTGGCCGAGGCCAGCTCTTCATCGGAGGACAACCCCTGACCGTCCTCAGACCTTGGCCGCTTGCTGAACTTCTTCGCAACAGCGGCCACCTCCTTAGCACGGCAGGGGCTCACTGAGCCTCCTGTGCTCGCGCCTCCTGATGCGGCGTCGGACTCCGACCTCCGCATCACTCCTCCGCATCACTCCTCCCCTCTTTTCGATCCCCTAGGGGACAGGAGCCTCCTCGGCTCTTGTTGCCAATGGCAAGTGAGAATACGAGTGGGGGCTTGACGTTCCCGAAGGGAACGTGGCGGATTCTCCGGCTGCTCAGGCCGGTACCGCCCTGGGGTAGTTTTTTGCCGTCTGTCTGTTCCATGTTTTCTGTTCCTTTTTAAGGGTGAGGTCCCTTTTCGCGCTAACGACCGGATCCCCTCCGGCCATTCATCCCCTCGGCACTCTAGACCTTAGGGTTGGGGTAATTTTTTATAGAGCTTGTCTTCCTTGCGGCCCGGGCCTCAGTGGCCCGGACCCCCGGTCCTGAGTTCAAGATTACGGGGTGGCCGACGGCTGGGCAGAACCAACCGCCGCCCCGGCGTCCCTACGCTGCCGCCGGATGCCGCCGGACAGACGCAGCGCGGGCATGGGACACCCTCCATCGCCCACACTCTCGTGGGTACCGTCCCGTGATGGTCTGCGCCCACTCACCTCCCTCTGTAAGCAGAGGGGGAGTAGACGCATGACCGTCTATAGCCCGGTTCCCTTCACCGAAAATCAAGGATGATCGGTGATTGGAACCTTCTTATTAAAGTAATTTTTCTTCCGCCTGTTGAAGATTAGCCGCCCGCCCCAATTGTCCACCCAAACCTGGTGGGCAATTAGAGCCGACGTTGCCCAGGGTGCGCCACGAGGAGGCTCTTCAACGTCCGCTTCCGCTCCACCCAGAGCAGGAGGAGTCATTTGATGATTTCCCTATAGCAAAAAAAAAAAAAATGGTTTTTATTATTTGCCAAAATTATCAAGCTGCTTTATTTTCAATACTTTTGAACAAAAACTACGAACTATGAATAAAACTTGTGAGTATTCTGGAACCATCCAGGCTTAGACAAATCTCATGGATATGGTTTTCTAAAGACGACAGACGACAGGGGTCGACGGAACCACTCTGCACTAAACCATAAACTCGTTTTAATAAGGTCATGTGAATGCCGGGACCCAGGAACCGATCTCCAGGTAGACAAAAGCATAAATGATTGAGACTTCCTAAAAATCACGGTTTTATCATTTTTTTTTCTTTTTGATAAGTGCCGCTTGTACGGTATCTTTGGTATTTGTAATATAGCACGTTTTTATTTGAAGATGCCTCTGTGCCTACTTTCTAAGTGCTTTCATTGCTTTTAGTATTAGTACTAAGAGAACGGGAGTGTAGTTCTATCGTTCAAGACTCAGGTACAATATCAAATGTTCAAACGTACTCCTAAATGAAAGAAACCCCTGAGGGGTTGTACCGTAATATACAATTTACAAAATTACGTTCCATTTAAAGTTTGTCATGGCCTTATTATCTTGATGAATTTGCTTGTGCCGTCTTATACTTTACGTATGTTTTTATAAAAGGTAGATAAATTTTAAATGATAATATAATATACAATAACCTGCTAGCTTTAATTTTTCCTTCCTTGTATATATTTAGTTAATTAGGTATACTAACTTGTTGATTTCATACAAAGTAAAAAGAAATACTGCTGCTGAGCTAAAGTTTACTAAGTTTTTTTACTATGTCGCTGGAAAAGAAAATTTTCTGTAACAAACAAATTTTTTGCAGAGTAAGGTAATCTTTAAAGTTGTTTGGGTCGCCCTTGTATAGTACGAAATACCGGACTTAGGTAAAAATGCGTGAACTCGTACAGGACAAATCGATTATTCTCAATGTTCTTAACAACTAGGGACTATATTAACGTCCGTCATTTGTTTTGTAATGCTTATATAGCTCACTTGAACAGAAGGGGCAGTCGAGCTAATAATTTATTAAGTTTGGTATCTTGCAAACATTTCTAACGTCATAAAGTATCTTTATGAAGGTCTTACCTTATCTGGAACCGTCACCGCCTGCACGATGCGCGGCGAAGGCTAGTTTGCGAAGCTCGCCTTCCGCGCCAAGGAAATAATATTTCGTACGAAATAATATCCCTTTACTTTACTCTTTCTTCTGTATGGTGAGAAGGTAACGTAACGAAGGGACGACTGTGTACAATGTTTTTTTGAAAAAAGCGAAAATTCGCAGTAACCAGATTTTTTCCGTCTCTGTGTTTGTACGTAGGTACAACCGCTAAAATGTTACATACATTGGAAGTGTAAACAGATTTGTGAAGCTGAAAAAGGGATTTATATGTACAATATTTAAATACATAAATCACATTACGCTATTGTTCTTAATATGATTTGTACATAATCCCAGTGCTGGGCAAATGCTACCCAAGTAACCGTAACTCAAGTCTTGCCTAATCCGGCTCGTAAATATATGTACGTTTCATGAAAGACAGAACATTGCAAAACATAATATGGACACAGATTCGTGAAGGTAAAAACGCACGCGTAGCCGCGGACAAAGGCCATTTCTAAGACGAATTCCTACTTCCATGTGTCCTTTATCAATCAAGATGATTAAAGTCCGCACTGATCATTCTCCTGACCATTTCATTGCGCCCCGTATTTTCCGAATCAGACGAGACAGGGTTAAGGAATACGAACAATTTAGCGAAATCAAGCGTTTGACAGGTTTAGCGGAAACGCACGCAGCGATGCCTGTTTGGCCGGATATTGCTCGGCCTGCACGAATCGACGGTTCCTTTACACAACCGCCCATAGGCAGCATGGCTTAGATGGAGGTGAGTTAAGATGGTACGCATTCACAGCGAGTCAATACTCTTTAATTACCAAGGAGTTAGTGTCCCAAGAAAAGATAAAGTTTAATTTACACACAAATTTTTAATGGGTCTTTGATCATTTTCTGAAAATAATCTGTAACAAAAGTAAACCTCTGTTCTATTTGTCAACTGCCTCATTTAAAAGATAATATCAGGATTAGCGAAGGGATGATCCTTGTGAGCTCGACCCCTGCAAACAAAACGTTAATCTTTGATTAAAGAATAAGTTTAAAATCGTATTAGTTACAACGACCGTATTAATCATTCGGACTTTAATCCAACTACCATAATCCCAATTATTAATATCGTTAACACTAAAGTTAGCTCGTTTGTCAGCTTGTTCGTAACTTAGCAACCACTTGACCGACCGTTTATAACTACAGTCAAACTTATTTATCCATTTCGATAAAAAAGTAATTAAAAAAATTAAACCGAATTCAAAAAGAAATGAACTCAAAATTATGAAATAACTTTAATTTCGGAAGTCGGTGTCTTGGGATCTGTATTTTAGTTTTAGTTTTTTGCCACCGACTTCCGAAATTGAAGTTATTTCATAAGTTTGAGTTCATTTCTTTTTGAAGTCGATTTAATTTTTTAAATTACTTTTTATTTCGTAATTTTTAGTTTTAAGTAAATTTTGCACTAGAATTTGACCAAGGTTTTGAGATGTTTTCCCTTTGACACTACACCCGTAGCTCGTATCAATAAGCCAGGCCGTTACTCTTACACGTATTAGTCCATATCTTGAAAATTGCTGAATCGATTTTGATAAAACTTGCACTTCCCTAAGTTGAAGTAAATGTAAGCCAATAAAAAAATGGTCACGATCCAATTAGTAGTTGCGGAGAAATGGGTGGACAAACATACATACATACGTCTATAAAATTTTGTATATTTGTTTGGAAGCCCTGCCCCTAATAGATTGTCATATGTGAATATAATGCAATTCCAATAATATTACATACATACGTGTCGAATTGATAATCTCCTTTTTTTTGAAGTCGGTTAAAATTCCAGCCTAATAAAAAAGGACAATCTTTAGGGAATATGTTTTTTTTTCAATTCGGCACATGTCGGCCGACACGTGGCTAAATATTTAATTTCTAATTCCCTGCGAGTGAAGCTGCTAGCAACAGCTAGTGATATAGTAAAGGAGGTCTATTTGTGTGATTGTCACTAGATCACATCCCAGCAGATCAATGAACTACAATGAAACTTTCCGTGCAGGAAACTTGCTTTGGGAAACGACAACCATTAATTGATGAGCTGAGATTAATATCACTGAGAAAATATAAAATAACAGTTCTATTCAACCTTGGTAGGTACGTCAGCGATTCTATAAGTCTAATTAGTTTCTAAAATTGCAAATAGGGGAGAGGGAATTTAAGTGCCGATTTATTACGGTCTATATTAAATTGGCAAGTCTTTTAAAGACTCTTTGTCCTAAAAACCTAACTGAAGGTATAGCAGAATTTGCTTAATTTAAATGGTTAGTAAAATTATATCATTAGGTGTATAAATATATATTTATGAGCAGTCGGTAGATAGGGTGTGGGGGTTTATACACCCTTTCTACGGACTGCTCGTATTCATAACATATGTATGCCATCAAAATTTCACAAAGGACTTTTAACTAAAGGATCTACATAGACGTTCCATTAATTAACGGACTAATAATAGTTACCAGGCTATTCACATAATTTATAATAATAGGTGTGGTAAGTGTGGGAAGACGAAATGGTAGTCAAAGTTACGGTTTCTTAGAAGTGCGGTCGCTGTCAAATAACGTCCGTCCGTCATGACAATGATAGCGGTGGCAAAGATTTAAATCGTTAAATTCGCCCTACCACGTTAAGTCCCATGTCTGTTTTGGTATTGCCATTTCTGACACACAATGACACAGTGACTTGACTTGATTGTCGAGGAAACACTATTACTAATATGTGAGCTCACTCTTCTTAGTATAGACACTGTTTCGCGTGATTAAGTACGATGAGGGATGAATGATTAGTCGCTACCGAGTGCAACAGCGATATCGCTTATATTATCGGAATAGTCATTTGATTATTAAATATAACTTTACTAGAAATTTAAGCAAAACTGCACGTGTCCGAACGAGAGTCATAAAATTCGATTTAAATCTTTAGACAGCGAGGTATGAAATACTGGTGAAAATAACAGATTTTCATGACCTTTCATTTCCTAGGAAACCAAAGTTTACAGTGCACAAACAGTGCGGAGGAGGATCGATGGCAACATTTTTTAATGGCATAATTAGGTTCTTTAGGAAAGAGCAGCATACGAAAAAGGTTATTTCGGATAACTATACTTACCCCACACAAATTCGTATATTTCCTACTTAGTTATTATATTAATATCATCGATATAAACTAAGTGGCAAAAATACGTATTATTGAAGCTAACTCAAAAAATAAACCCAAGTAAAGTTAATAAAATGTATATGGGACCGCCCCTAAGGCATACCCCATCAAAGAATTTTTGAAATCGATTTACAATTTTATCGCGTAACATACACAAAAAAAAATACAGTCGAATTGAAACTGAATTGATAACCTCCTCCTTTTTTTGAAGTCGATTAAAAATTGTTTAAATTATAATGATTTTCACGAGCCAACCAAACGTATTGTTTCATATTCATATAGAAAAGTTAAACTCCGTAATTACAAGTTCAAAATGAAATAGTCTAAATAAGACAATATACTGTTCTGAATACTGCTTCATAATAAAAACCTAATGAATATTAAACTAAGTATATCTCGGCCTCGTCAAGAACGGTATTAAATCAAAAATGTCAAATATTAATTAAAGCTATACAAATACGAGGTGACATATCTAAAAGAAGTATAAAGTTTGTGATAAAATTAAAATATGCAAAGCTGATACCTAAGTTGGTAATGTTTGTTTGAATTCAGAGGGTTTCTATATAGAGCATAGCTTGTACTGAAATGTATTGAGGTTACTTACTCTGCTTGCGGTATGAGCCGGCCATTGCAGTCCAGGCTGTTGATAACTTTAATGTCCTCCTTTGTCAAAGAAAAGTCCCAAATGTTAAAGTTCTCCGCTATACGACTCTTGGATATAGACTTCGGTATTACAATAACACTTCGATCGATTTGGAACCTAAAATAACAAGTATGTTTAGCTTTAGACAACCACTTCAACATCAACAAAAATATATGACTTCACTTTTGCTACGGCGTAGCGAAGGCTACGCTGTCGTAGACGCGTCGTAGCATAGTATTATAACCTACGTACGTACTACTCGTCTGCACTGCAATTTGTCTTACGTAAGTTACGTGACCTTGTATTACGAAAGAGTTTTTGTGTTTAGTACCTGTATTGTCATATTTAAAAAGAAGAAAAAATGGTATTGATATTGAGTTTATTTCAATACAGCTGATTATATTTATTTAGGGGATTATCTTTTTTCATTATTAACATAATCGCTCATTAGATGAAAATAATGCGTGTCCCAACGGTTTCCAAAGTATAATTTATTTGAACAGGTGAGTTTCTTTATTTCCATCCGTTTAATAAAGATTTGCAGAGGTATTTAATCCAAGTAGGCAAATTCTAAAATTGGCAGGTATCGGTAATGGATATCGATATGAAATGGTAGAAAGACGTGATGCAAACATAATTGATCGATGTTATCAATATGAGGCCAATACCAGTAAAATCTTTTTTTTTATTATTCTCAGCATAGGAACACAAATATAAACGATAAAATCTGCTAAACGGCTTCGTTCCGGTCACTCGGGCTGGTGTCGATCGCATCAAATGATGCTCCATTGCCTCGCGTCCCCGGTTATTTTTATTTTCTGTGCACAAATTTTGTACACCACTAAATTTTATATATAAAATGCAATATAGAAACATTTTATCATCGTATCTATTTCATCGGTCTGAAGCAATAACGCCTACATAGATTTCTTTCTGCTGGCTCCATTTAAAAACAAATTTCCAAAGTGATCTGACCTTTGCCCCTCAATTAGATTTTCGCGACGTACGTACAAAATGTGATAGTAAAGTGTAGTGTGTGTGTGAGACCATACATTTTATAAAGGGTGACAGGGACACAGACTCGCAACCTCTTACTATGGATATGTAACTAGTACATGATGCTGAACCCCACCGACTTTAAATTTTACGTCGGTTATATATAAAAAGTAGCTATTATAGAGTATGGAAAGCGCTTAGTATATGCAATAAATTATACCACATAAGTACTTTGTCATCGCCTTTTCTGACGATATACCTACAAAAAATGAACGAAATCGGTCGCGAAAAAAAATCTGCTGTTCCCTACATTTAAGTTCGCATAAAGGTATCAAATTGGAAAGGGATCGGCACCGCATCGCCATCGCCTCGCCGTCAAACAGGCGTCAACCTGACGTAAGCACGTAACCAAAGCGGATCAGAAGCTCCGATTCGACTCGGCTACGGCTAGGCGACGCCGCGCTTACTGCTCGCCGACCGCTAGTTGATGGTGCAGCAGGCAGGCCGGAGGGGTGAGAGGGGCAAGGGTAGACGAAGAGACGTAAGCTCGGGTACGGCGACACGTAAGCGCGGGGACGATGAGCCGTAAGCGCGGGGACGACGAGCCGTAACGCACCGCACCGCGGTTCGTGAGCTTGTCCCGAGGCGAGGCGATTACATTACAATTCCGATTAGTGTGCGTTGCAGTTGGGAGTTTCATACAAAGAATACTGAACGGCTCGAGTTGATACGGTGCCGATCCCTTTCCGGTTTGATACGTGTGCGATGACCTTAACTCGTCAAAATGTAGGGAACAGCTGATTTTTTTTCGCTCATTTTTTTGCATATCGTCAGAGAAAGCGCTAAAAGATTGTCCGAAATGGATAAAATGCTACTTTACATAAATATTTTACATTCCCGAGGTTTTCACTCTAAGGCGACGATATGTGGTTTCCATACTGTATAGCAATATAATTTGACCACCACAGGTACCGCACTTTTCTATGAAAAAAGCATATCAAAGTTTTTTTTTATAACTGACGAATCAAGTGCCGAATTCATGGTAACAGTTTGCGCGCCGATGTCCCTGTCGCCCTGTATTGTGAAAATTATATTTTCACAAACATTCTGGTCTAACAAAGCATACGAAACACAAATAACATTCAAACGTAAAACGAAATGCACGATATTGCTTAGAAACCGAAATATCGGATATCCTATTTGGTATTTTGGTCACGGAACTATCGATTGGTAGCTTAGTTTAGTTAGTCTGTAGTTTGCGTAGGCTCTTGAACTATAATAGTCATTTTCAACAAATAATGCATAAAGTTACTTTAACAGCATGACAGCATAGAAACAGAATACAATACTTATTTATTTCTAAGTAGAAGACCGACAGGAAATCACTGTACAAATGATTTATGATAAATAGGTTTCCCTTGTTGAAAGCTTTCTATCTTTTCTCTTAAATATAGTAAATACGGGTAAGTAAACATCAATTTCCGGCATAATGTTGAGTAACTTTTTATTTTACTATATAAATAAAACTAGCTGCACTCCGCGGTTTTACCTGATAAGTCTCAATCCCGTGGAAATATCGGGATAAAAGTATTCTATCCCAAGTCATAACCTACCCATGTGCCAAATTTCATCCAAAACTTCCGTTTTAGATTACAAGCATGATAAGTGGTTGCTTATTACGCTAAAACGGCTGAACAGGGGGCCTAAAAAGGCCACTTTGGCAGAATTAGAAAAGGATAACAGAATGACAGTTAACTGTTAAGTAAATCGTACCAAATCCCATTGGTGAAGCATTTTTTAGTTATTTTTTTTTTTTGTCTGTGCTAAAATACCAATCAATCCAATCCATATTCAATCCCAATTTCTTTGATTGTACCTACGTAGTGCAGCAAAAAAAAAGAAAATCACGGACTGTCTTCGCCATTTTATAATTCATAATATTATCCTTTTATGATTCTCCAAAGTGGCCTTTTTAGGCCCCCAGAAGGCAAACACAAACACTGGCAAGATGCCTGTAAAAAAAAACCGAACATACAAAAAACCTAATCTATTCTCTTTTTAATATTATATACCTAGTTTAAACAAGAATTAAATGTGGTAGATTTATCATTCATATTCATCTAACTCGAACTTTTATCATGCTATGACTGTCTCGCTCGTGATTGAGCTTTATTTAGATAAAGTAATTTATTAGACTGTTTACTATTTTTTTTAGAACCGGAGTTACCGACATAGCTTGCAGAGTAAGCAAACTGAAGTAGCAGTGGGCTGGCCATCTCTGTCGAAGGACCGATGGCCGGTGGAGCAGATGAGTCCTGGAGTGGAGACCGCGTATCGGCAAGCTTAGTGTGGGACGCCCCCCAGCTAGATGGACGGACGACCTAAAGAAGGTGGCTGGGGTAGACTGGATGCGGAAGGCGGAGGACAGGGTGCTGTGGCGCAGTCTGGGAGAGGCCTATGTCCAGCAGTGGACTGCGATAGGCTGAGTTGATTAGACTGTTTAAAATCAATTAACGGATCCTAAATAGATAGAGCACAGACCTTACAACCATCGATGTAATAATCTGTTACATTAATTAAAGCAAAACTTCAAAGTTACCTTATTAAAATTTGTGCCGGGGTTTTGTTCAACCTTTTCGCAATGGCCAACACTTTGGGGTCCTCCAATAAAGAAGGGTCGCCGGCCGCGCCCAGGGCCGCTGAGGACTTCCGAGCGGACTGTACGCCGTCAACGTGACCCCGCGCTCATTGCAGAAGTTAAACAGCTTGCTCTGATTTAAGTATGGGTGACATTCCACCTACAACAAACTAATGACTTATCAACCAGTTCGCAGTTTGATTAAATTTACAATGAGCCGCACGTGTAGGTACATAACATGGTACATCACTCTGCGGACTTGAATAAAAGACCGCTATAACAAGCAATTTTAGGAATTATTATATTCCTAACTGTGCACGATAAATTGTTATTTATATTCTAGAGAAAAAAAAATAAAGCAGCCGCTAAGTAACGCCAATGACCGAAACTGTTTAAAAAAGATACCTACAATGTGTAACAACTTTTCGAGATTTAACATTCAACAACAAATCGCCGTTGATTGAATCGTTTTCAACACCTCACCTGATTGGTCACTGGCTTAATTGTAGCAGCGTTCAGAATTCGAGTCAGTTGTACAGAATTGAAGTTGCTGACGCCGATGCTCTTAACGAGGCCTTTCTCGACGAGCTTCTCCATAGCCTTCCACGTATCCACGTAGTCGACTTCGGAGTAAATCACTTTGCCATTAGCATCTGAAGGAAACGGATCACTGCCTTCCTAAAATCAGACAAACATTTTATTTCGCTTTGTACATAATAAAGCTAATGTTCCTTGAGTATTGTTTTGCAAAAAGCTTTAGCCGAAATTGAAAAGTTTTTTTTTACGTTTTATTTACATAAGTCTTTTGTGGATTTAAAGAATTCAGCTAACCGAATATAAACTCAATTTCTATTCGAGGTTGCGTCAGGCTTATTTCGCAGTATACAACTTTAAGAATAATAAAAATGGGCTTACCTTGTAAGCCATAGGCCAGTGAATGAGATATAAATCCAAATAATCCAATCCGAGATCAGACAACGAGATTTTTACAGCCTTTTCCACTAAATCCGGCCTGTGATACGTATTCCATATCTTTGATGTTATAAAAAGGTCCCCTCTGTAAAACATTAAAGTAACATAATATCAAACACGTTTGTAACAATAACACGTTGAGATAGGTACACGGTACCCACAGAGCTAATTATATAGACAAAATAGAGGCACAACCCCTGTAAAGATCGGATTTGGGATAAGCATTTGTGGATATTTATAGAATTGAACGAACTAATTTAACTTGCTTTCTACTAACACACATCAAAATAGTCTAAACAACTGTAAAGCTATGTTCATAAATAAACATATTTGATTCAATTTGAATAGTTTACCTTGCCGTGTTATCTAAACAGATATACCTACCTAGATATTATTACGAATGAACGCGTCCATTCCATTTATTTCTCATATTTCAAAATATGTAATGTAAAGTTAGGTGGCTCCTGACTAACCCTACACATTTACTACGAAACTTTGTTATTTAATAACAAGAAAACGGCACGTGGATTAGGGATAAGCGGGACCAAAGACAGCTCTGAACCAGAACGGAGAGCATTGGGTACCTACAGGCTAAATGGACATGTATTTTGACCTTTTTACGATGCCTTGGTTAATTTTCTCCTTGATCGCTTCTCCGACCTCTTTCTCGTTAAAATATAGATGCGCACAGTCTATATGTCGGTACCCAATGTCGATAGCTTCGCCGACTGCCCGCGTCACCTCGCCGGGGTTTGACTGAATATCACAAAAAAAAACGTTGTTTTATCGAGATTTTTTATTATAAATAAAGGGCGGTAGTCACAAGATGGGCAGGATACTTAAAATTTTAACACAGTTTATAGTAGCAGCCGAAGTTATGATAAATTTTACAATGTAAGTAAGTAATACTTTACCTACTCGTTACGTTTACCGGCACGACCTGAAAATCAGGGTTTTAAAACAAATCTAGGTACCGAATATGTACCATCAGACAAGTGGCAATACTTAGGTTATATGTAATGTGTTGTTGCATTACAAAAGCAAGTTATATCTTACCTGCCATGTCCCAAGTCCGAGTATGGGACAGGTCAGTCCGTTGTTGAACTTAACACGGGGAACGTTCGCGGCCATGTTCTCGAGACGACACTCTTACAACTAGCATATCCTGCGAACATAACAGGTTTTATATAAGTACATAATATCTACTAGTTATCTATAATGTTTTATCACTGTTTGAGTTAACTATCGAAACCTCGGTCAAGGTGACAGTTATCATTAAATAAAGATACAACAGTCTATCTAGTGCATGCAACTTCTGCAGGTGCAGGGGGGGAACATCAAAAGTTTGTAATTTCACTTTGTTTCATTGTTCCTGCAATTCGATGTTAGTTTACAATAGAGCTTTCATCTGTTAGTACAAAAAAAAACGTAAGTAATAGAGCAATATAAGAAACTGCAGGTAGGTATACTATACTATACTACCTACACTCGAAACAGTCGCTAGTCTCAGTTCGCAAGTGAATCACACTTGACCGGTATTTTTCTGGTCTACCTATATACTTTGGTATGTTTCTCTTATTACATGCTTAGTTACCGATAGTTATCTACCTACTCAGATGCATCATAGGTAGGTAGTTACGATACTTATCTTAGGTCTATTTAATCAGTTCGCATGTTAGTAAACATGTAGCTCTCGTTAGTTAGGTATACTTAGGTAACGTTTGTGTAAACATAGTGTATAATACTAGATTACTAGATTATTCACTAAGGGGATAAAGCAGTGTCTTAGGGTTGATTGCTAAAAATAGTAACTAATGGTCAACTAAAAGTTAGTTATTTGACAATTCAAAGACAAACAAATGATCAAAAAACACATTTTGCCAAAATTTAACCAATAATTACTGTTTTGACCACAGTTGGTAGAGTAAAAACGGCCCTTATGTCGCGAGGTCTGAGTTAACACCAGAGCAAAGCAAAGGAGTTAAGAGTAGAATCCTGAGTACAGTGAGGGATTCAAGCTCGCCTAGACCTAGACGAAGGCATCTTTATCCCCGGGCAGAATACTCTAGTTTTCGCACCCACTGCAAGGTAATGACAATGTATAGACTCATGATAGCACAAGTTTAAACCTTAGTGGTTTTTGGTTGCTATTTAATATGAATAATCCTGTATTCTTTTGTATAAATGATAAATAAAAAAATCAAAAAAATTAAAAAAAATCAAAACCAATTTGACTACCTAATTAATAGTTTATGAAACAGTTAAATAACCGGGGAATACCTAGTTATGTGCAGTGTCGTGTACTATTTACCCGACTACATGACAAGACAGTGTTGTTGTGTCAGGATTAGAACCTACGACCTACAACTCGTAAGTCACGACCCCCACCGCTGCTCTCAACGGGGTATTAAGGTAGATAATGACCTAAAAATATTTGAATACTTGAATGCAACCTGACCGCAAACTGGTGTATCAGTTCTTAATTGTTGAAGCAGCTCACAGTATTTCTACTTTAGAATAATTTTGTCACCAGTAGATTCTACTAAAAATTTGCATCCGAATGCATATAAGTAAATGTAACTATATTATTGTATAATTTATTTTAATCTGCGATTTGACATTGACTTGTTTTCTTGTATTTTATTTTATTTGTTTGACATTTTATATTATTTGACATTGTAATGTAATTATTTGTATTGTGTAATTTAAAATATGTGTTTATGACTTGTTAGAATCCCTTACCAATAAACTACTATGACTATTTTGTGTGCAATATATTGTATTAATGTCAAAATTGTTTATATGGTAAAATAAATATGTGCTTCATACAGGGTACAGGGGCCCGTGACTAAATAATAACAGCCGCACAGGTCGAACGATCAGGTTAAGCTACGCTTGCCGCGGTTGGTCTGTGGATGGGTGACCATCTTTACATACCGAGACCCCTCCGTGCCTCGGAAAGCACGTTAAGCCGTTGGTCCCGGCTGTCATTCGTGGATCTTTGACAGTCGTTACGGGTAGTCAGAAGCCCGAAAGTCTGACAACCAGTTTTACCAAGGGGTATCGTATTACCCAGTAACTGGGTTGTGGAGGTCAGATAGGCAGTCGCTCCATGTAAAATACTGGTAGTCAGCTGAATCCGGTTAGACTGGAAGCCGACCTCAACTTAGTTGGGAAAAGGCTAGGCAGATAATGATGATACAGGGTAGCAGGGACATCGAGATGCAAACTGTAAACATGGTTTCAGTACATGATTCTGAACATGCGTTAATTTTTTTTGTCGAAATCTGCTCTGTTTCATAGAAAAGTGCAATAACTTCGCGGTCAAAATGTATGGAGCAGAATTTTATTTTTTCATGGGGTTTAGAATCATGTGCTGATTGAAATCATGGTTACAGTTTGTGCGTATTTTTTTTTTCATTGATATCAATTTTATTATAAAACTAACTGACCCGGCGAACTTCGTACCGCCTAAATGTATGAGAAAATTAATTATCTTCACTATTTTTTTTTTCATGAACTTTTAACCCATGCTTTAATAATTATTCTGCTATTCGGGGCAGAGACAAATCCAATAAATCAACGATCATAAAAATCGCGGTTCAGCCGTTCTTGAGTTATAAATCGTGTATCCTGTGGGTTTAACTAACCCGACTTTGTTTTATTTATATTGATTCTGATCGGGGTCACATTTAGGTACTGTAATATGATAGTAACGTAATTACATTAGGAACCAATTTCTTTAACCGACTTTACTTGTTGACGGAGGATATGTAGAGTCATTCGGGGTAAAACGGCGCAGTGGGCAAAAGTACGCAGTACTTTTTTGTCTAAGGACAGTGACGCTGCTTCCTCGAGAATGTGTGCGCAAGGGCCGCCCTGTTGTGTCATAAGCCGCGGAACGGTGCATGTCGCGTTTGCGATTTAAGGTGCAAAAAATTTTAATCAACATAAAATTCCCTAGTTTTCTCTACCTACCTACTGGGAAAAGTTTGTGGAAGTGGAGCATTTGTGCTTGTAAAGGTAAGTTTTTTTTTTTTGTAAATGTACTTATTCAATGGCTTTCTCAATAATAACGTTTTAACCTAACCTTACTGGAATTTGAGCTACTAAGATTTTTTTTGTAACGGCCGAATTAAGTAAAAGTACGGGGGCATTTCGCAGGTACGTACGTCAGGTACTGCGAACTTAACAAGGAATTCAAAGAAATATAATTAGTACATAAAATTTAAGAAAAGAATACTACTTTTATTCATAGAGTTGCTATTTTATTTATATACTAGCTTCCGCCCGCGACTCCGTCCGCGCGGATGTCGGTCTTCGCGTGGATGGTTTATTTCTCCATTTTGAGTAACTCTGACAATGACATCTTATAAATATCTATTGGACCCAAATACGGCTAAGCCTATAATAATTAAGGATATCCCTATATTGAGCTACTGCTGTTGAGCTCGCGTTCTGTAGTAAATATTTTTTTCATAGTAATTCCGACCTTGATAAGTAGCATGTAGCAGTAAATTACTGACAGTGACGAAAAGTTTGAAATAATAAAAAAGTGATCGTGACAATGCGACATAAAGTTAATTGAGAGCTTCAGCATACACAACATTGTTAGTGAGCTCGTCCGGAATATGAACATGAAGATTTCTTGGACTGCTCACACGGGAAAGAGCTACGTAAAGTTGCCCGTGTGAAAAACAACTCGCGGTAAGATCTACGCCAGCAACTCCTAGGGTCTGACCTTGAGCCTTATTTATTGTCATGGCGTAACACAAAGCTACAGGAAACTGTATTCTCTTAAATTGAAATGGAAAATTATCCACTGCGGGTAATGCAACGTGTGTTCGCGGTTCTACAGAACAACGTCTATGAATAAAACTGAAAAATAAGTTTTTTTTTTCTACGTATTTTTCCAGGATAAAAAGTATCCCATTTTATGCCCAGGATAATAAGGTATAATTATACCAAGTTTCATCGAAATCGAACCGTTAGTTTTCACGTGATGCCTGCATATACAGACAGACAGACAGACAGACAGACAGACAAAAATTTTTTTAATCACATATTTGGGTTTGGTATCGATCCAGCAACACCCCCCTCTATTTATTTTTTCAATATTTTTAATGTACAGAATTGACCCTTCTACAGATTTATTATATGTATAGATTATAAGTATTTATTTGTTTCAGAATGCGACGTAATACATAATTCCATGCAAATAATTTACAAAAAAACTCCAGGGAGACATTTGACCAAGGCACATTTTAGCATAATATCCTACAAAAGACTAATATCGTCGAATATTTGTTGCGTTTTATGAGCCTAATAGTTATGCTACAGATAACACAAAAGTGCGTCCTTTTGCCCCGAATGACTCTAATGTAGGTACCTACCTACATGTCTATAACTACCGAGGTAATAGCACACACCTACCTAATAGATCGATTATTATTTATTTTAGATTAACACTGATATGACGGCAATAACAAAGATCTACATATTTTTTACCCGGGAAATTCAAGACAACCCTCAAAAGATATTGCAGGTGGGTAGTACCTACCTACGTACGTATTTTGTATAAAGTTTCAACTGCGACCGCAATTAACTCTCGGCCGGCGCGTAAACAACGTAAGGCCGGCACGGTTAATCGCCGATTACTCGCTAACCGGTGTAGTGTGGTCAGAACCTTAGTTCTTAAATCCGATCTGGGTATACGAGACCGGCGTTTTAATGTCAAGGGTCGTCCATATTTTTTGAAACCCGTAAAGATGTCATAAAGTTTCCCTTCAGAGGTAGATAAGAAAGTTATATGGATGGCGCGACCCTTACGGCCGCATCTAACTCGCACTATCCATCACAAGTAATTGCAGCACTTCCTTCAGTGTTCACAAGAAGCATAAATGGGACGACCTGCACGTGACCAGCCCTATCTAGCTATTTATTACGTCCACGTTTTCTCTTAAGGATATCGCGTACAGTTTAGCAATCGCGTTGCGTAGGTACCTGGATACCTTCCCCAAATATGTGTGTGAAATTGCAAAGGATGTGAATAATATAGGTACTCAGCATAACATATTGTTGGTTGACATATTTTACCCTTGTGCAGTGGACTAGCACTAAAAAAAGCACTAAAAAGCACTTCCTCTCTCCTTAAACATCATCATTATATTTTCTTTGCTCTTGTTTCATGTTTATTATTATAATTATGTACCTATATATTTATTTAGATTAGTGTGATATACTTTATGTAAGTATTTATTGTATAATGTAAATGGTACACCACAGACTACCTACAGTATTTGTCTGTCCTTCCCCTTTTTGATCCATCCAAAGGTTATCTTTAAAATATCGCTTTTAGTGATAAGACCGCCCATTGTATCACCCTTTGTACGTTTCAATTTTTATTTCTGTAATTTATATGGTGTAGGTACCTACATAATAAAGAGTATTATATTCTATTCTATTCTAGAGGCAAATCGACGGTCATTAGGTCCATTAAATAAATAAATAAAATAGTTTATTTGCACCTTCAAGTAAAAACATGGTTTACAATAAAAATAGGCCTAAGGTAAGTAAAGTCTATTCAAACTTATGTTTCAAATTAATATTATTTAAAGTTATACAAATATCAACTTTATTTTAATGGTTATTAAGTTAATTTCAGAGTGACTAGAACTATTGAAAAAGTTAAAAGTTATAAAAATGTTTAAAGTTGTAGCGTAAACTGAACTTTATTGTGTATGACCTAAAGTTATTTTTCCATAAATAAACTTATATTTGTTTACATTTTTGACAAATACGCAGATTAGAGTTCTAGGTAGATATGTTCGAGTTGCAGCGAATACCTAGGTACCTAAGCTAACTAAATATCTATAATTATCAGTGCCCATCCTCGATAACAATTGGTAGATAAATAGGAAGTAGGTAGGTAGTCGGGCAAAACCTGGATGAGGCTGGCACAGGAGCGTGGTGATTGGCATAAGAAAAGAGAGGACTATGCCCAGCAATGGGTGAAGTCGGTCTGTGGATGATGTTAATGAGGTAGTCGCAATACTGTACATAAGCTGAACCTTCAGGTTTCTACAAAAGGTCTTTACACGTACTGACGCCAGCACATCAAGCTACTACAATCTGTCAAATTTCTTTAATAGATTTTAATCTATACATATAATAAATCTGTAGAAGGGTCAATTCTGTACATTAAAAATATTGAAAAAATAAATAGAGGGGGGTGTTGCTGGATCGATACCAAACCCAAATATGTGATTAAAAAAATTTTTGTCTGTCTGTCTGTCTGTCTGTCTGTCTGTATATGCAGGCATCACGTGAAAACTAACGGTTCGATTTCGATGAAACTTGGTATAATTATACCTTATTATCCTGGGCATAAAATGGGATACTTTTTATCCTGGAAAAATACGTAGAAAAAAAAAACTTATTTTTCAGTTTTATTCATAGACGTTGTTCTGTAGAACCGCGAACACACGTTGCATTACCCGCAGTGGATAATTTTCCATTTCAATTTAAGAGAATACAGTTTCCTGTAGCTTTGTGTTACGCCATGACAATAAATAAGGCTCAAGGTCAGACCCTAGGAGTTGCTGGCGTAGATCTTACCGCGAGTTGTTTTTCACACGGGCAACTTTACGTAGCTCTTTCCCGTGTGAGCAGTCCAAGAAATCTTCATGTTCATATTCCGGACGAGCTCACTAACAATGTTGTGTATGCTGAAGCTCTCAATTAACTTTATGTCGCATTGTCACGATCACTTTTTTATTATTTCAAACTTTTCGTCACTGTCAGTAATTTACTGCTACATGCTACTTATCAAGGTCGGAATTACTATGAAAAAAATATTTACTACAGAACGCGAGCTCAACAGCAGTAGCTCAATATAGGGATATCCTTAATTATTATAGGCTTAGCCGTATTTGGGTCCAATAGATATTTATAAGATGTCATTGTCAGAGTTACTCAAAATGGAGAAATAAACCATCCACGCGAAGACCGACATCCGCGCGGACGGAGTCGCGGGCGGAAGCTAGTAGAATATAAAGGTACGAGTTCGTAGCCGACCGCATACAGCAGCAGAAGACGACGTGACGTTGCGACATGTCGTAGCGACACGTCGTAGCGTCATATCGCTGCAGTCATGATTCCGAACCCAACTGCAGATAGCTGCAGCAGCTGACGACAGCGCCGTCTTCCAGCTGAATGTTCCGTGCAAAGAAAAATTATATACTTACTTAGTCTTTGGTTCCATGAGACAAGATGCCAAACCCTGTTTTGGATTAGCGATTGCGATTTACTTTTGTATCTTTTGTTAGAAGAGGAAGAAGACGACGATGACTTGTTTTTATTATACCTACAAGTATTTTGTTGGTATGAAGCTAAAATAGAATACTGTAGATAACATTACCGTTGTGCCGCCAATGTAGGTACGTAACTACAATAAATATAAACAATACAGGTATGTACCTACTTGCCGCTTTTATTTAACTCCTGTCCTATATTTTTCCAAACATTATCTTTTACGACACCATTTAAATAGTTTTTGTGAGATGCATCGTACAGTGCAGGATAATTAGGTATGGCTTATCAGTTTTTCTTCCTCGGAATCGGAAAAACTAATTTTTTGAGCTCCAGCGTCGGTGGCACTATGCGGTCGGGTGACACGACGTCTACGGTCGGGCGACGTGTCGCTAGCTGCGGAAGGTACCTATTCCATAGAAATACATACAAACGAGTAGTGTCGTAGCGACATTTCGTCTGCTGCTGCTGTATGCAGTCGGCTACGAACTCGTAGGTACCTTAAGGCTCAAAGTTGATTGGGAAAATTTGACAATTTCGGGTAGCTTGATGTGCTGACGTACCTACCTACCTAATAGCACAAAATACAGATACTTAGTACAGAAGTTAATCACGTATATGTACTTCACTTTTCATACCTACGCTCGACGATCGCGCTATGGTTGTCAACTTTGGCATACTTAAGCACAAAAAACTATCGTGGTAGTGGCACTCGTATCTAGTTGTTTGATTTATTGTTGAGCTTATTCTAAAATAGTAAAACAAAACAATAAACATAGTACTTATTACAATACAAAAAGTTTACAGAGCAAAAATTTTACATTTGTCAATTTTCACTATCGAAAATCCCTAATAACTTCAAAACGGATTACTCTATTGACACAATTTATTTTGCCCTATCCGTTTTAGACCTAAACCTATCAAATGACACTAAAAACAACACAATATCTACACAAACAATAAATCATGTTTTCAACTTACGTAATAGTTGGTGGCACCTTACAAAAAAGTTACTTTGTTTATACTGATTCAAAATAGGAAACTATTATATAAATCGAGCTTAGATAGGCATTTTTTTGTTGCTCCATTTTTGCACTTCACAGACGCGTATCTCAAGCGGATGACACGCGCGCTCGCACTGCTCCCAGTCCCATAGTCCCAACCCGTCTGAGATAACGTGTCCGTGAGCGGTGTCTATGTGTGCGTTGCTCGAGCGCACTTTGTATGTAAATTGTCTTCTGTACTGTCTGTATTTTGTGCTAATAGTCTGTAGGGAGTTAGGGACATGACACGAAGAGTTCATCACGTGACAAGAAACTTGCTACCTAAACTGATTGCATAATGTGTTTCATACATAACAGTGACCTTGCTAACCAGTTGAATGTCTGCTCTCCGAGACCTTAAACAACTACTTGTTTAAGGTCTCGGAGAGCAGACATTCAACTGGACCGGACTGTCACTAAAAGGACCGCCTACCCTACGGTAGGCGGTCCTTTTAGTGACAGTCCGGTCCATCTCACTTCAGTTTTTTTTTTTTTATCTTAGGTATCTGAAGTTAATATTAACATAACATTGACTAGCACGAACTACTGAAACCTGTGTAGGAACCTACCTATCGAATAATGTTGTGTAAAAGATATTAATGTAGATAAGTAGGTACTTGCCGACTTTCGTTACTGAATGCACTAGTGTTACGATCGGTGCATTCAGTCAGCATTCTTAAAGAAAGAATCTGAAGTCCTCCGCCCAATACCATGAGTTGTCATCGAAAACTATTAGTAGGTATGTTTCATAACTACTCACGCCATCTACGAGCGACAAGACGGAACTACGGTAGACCTGTGCTGTGTGGTGTGAGTGTGCGCCTCTTCTAAGCTCTCGAAAATACACACCACTGAATGGGCCATTGACTTGTTGGCTACTGCAGCCAAACAGTATTTAGCTGTCATCTACATTTGGATAGCCAGAAAGCTGTGTGATCAAACTAATATTTTGGCTATAAAACATACTATAAATAAACATAAGTAAGTACATAAATAATAGTAGGGATAATGTAAAAATAATTATTGTGAGATTGTACCCCTGATCTACTATTATTATCAAGAATATAATAAAAGACTAAGTATGTAAATAATTTTTTGCTCTTCTAATATTCTTTGACAACCCATTAAAGTTGTTAATTGTTACTTTATTTTGTTTTATTCAACTCACAATTATACTTTATTACAGTTATAATTAAAAATGTTCATTATAATTAAATTGAGCACGCAATTTCATATAATTTGGGCACGAAATTATTATGGTAAAAAAATAATTTAAAAAATAACAGACTTTAGTTTTGATTTTAATTTCATCAAGTGCAAAAATAGTCTTATCTGTAGATCTGTACCTATAATTTTTGTTTTTAAAAGAAATTTGAATTTTACTTATCCTATAAAGTGAAAACATTACAAAAATACATCGTAACTATGCAATAGTCCATTTTGCTTAATATCTTGAAACTTATAAAATGTCATTGGATCCATTTTATCTAGATAATAGGGTGAAAATTTGTTGAAGAAGATTTACAATCAGGATTTAGAAAAATTTCAGCTTTTGTTGATAAATTAGCAATTTATTCAAGTGAACAGGCTTAAAATAAACACACAAGTAGTCAGCCATTGATTTAATAAAATAACATCAAAACAAAACTAACTATTAAATACATTTACAGCTTAAATTAATTCTAAATGTACATTGACTTCAGGCCAGACCATATTTATTAAACTAGTCTTTCTGCGGATCCTTCTGCTAAAAGTTCTTTTTCAGCAGCTTCCTTACTTGCTTGTATTTGAGGTTTGACATATTTGAAATACTTATAAAAATGGTCACCTAAGAGCACAGTCCCATACAGTGTTAGGCCGATGCAGACTAAAACACCTCCTCTGTGTAGTTTGTCATATAAAACTGAGCGAGCATACTTTTTCATATTTTCTGAAATAGAATAGAAATCTTGACGTTCTAAACATAAGCAACAGGGAAAGGGCATTTGTACTAACTGATAAATTCGTTTCATCAAAATTGTTGGTTTCTAAATATTGCCTGTAAGTACCCAAATGGAATCAATAGACATCAAGCATCCAAGTAGCGAAGAATGCTAAGAAAATTGTGTTGTTATGCCGCAACCTGGGGGACGTCCTTTGTGGGGAACTGAATTGAATGATTTAATTGATATTAATGTTTTTATATTGTGTATAGAAAGAAGGTACTAAGGAACGAGAATATTTTTTTGTAAGTAAACATAGTTGATTGTACAATTCTATCAGTGTTATTTGTCTCTTTTGTATATGAATGGCATAATTACCTGATCTATTTCAATATCTTGAAAAAAATAATCAATTCAGGTTAGAGATATCCTTTTTCTTTGAAATTAAAACCCTTGCCCTTACATAAATAGAGGTTATGTTGACAGGCAAGCCTGTCAAACTGACATTAAATGTCATAACAAAATGTCAAAATAGGGTGCGTTCCGAGTGGGATGTAATCGATTTGAGTGTACCCGTAGAGAATTAGCGTGAGCGCGAAAACGATGTGATGTCCTGAATTGTCATAGATGACGTCATGACATGCGCCATCTTGTGATAACGCCGACTATGCCCTATCCACCACCACCACCACCACCACCACCATGCACCATGCACACCATGCAGCACCATGAGCGCTGTCAAAAATAACAGTGCGTGTGTGAGGATGTGTCAGTATGTATTGTTTTGAGTTGCATCATAACTTTAAATTAAAGTAACGTGGCATTTTCGAAGTTGTACTTCTGGCTGAGTTTGGTTGTGTTGTGTTTCAAGGTTGTGCTGTGACAGTCGCCACCTAACCAAAGAAGAAGAAATGTGGTGTTTATACAAAGAAATCCTGACATAATATCGTTTTGACATTGAGTAAGCACTGTGAGCGCGTTCACAAGCGTTCCGAATTGTTGACAGCTCTCAGCTGTCAATGCTGTCATAATCGTAATATCTAAATAAAAATCGGAACGCATGTGGGATGATGTGAGTGCTGTGAGCGATTATAGCTAATTCGGAATGAGACCATAGCACTGACCTCTATTATAATACAAGTACAGAGTAAAGAGGTCAGTGGGCCATAGTGTGTGGAGCAGAAAAAAAAATCACTATTCTTCATCAGTTTATTCAGCAGTTTCCAAAGAGTAAAGTAACTTTTGAGGAAGCAGTTTCCAAGTCTGTCACATTGCCAATCCGATACGAATAGCATTTAACCTCTAAGGATACGTAACATGCATGTTACGTACAAATCTCCCCTCACCTCTCGCCTCTGTGGGTAACGCCCGTCCTGCACATCTGCTGGTCTTAACCAGTCTTTAACCAGTGATCTGACTTATAATGCCGGTTTCCCGGGAATAGCCTGTGCTTAATGCTTTGTCACATCTTCACATCCATCGCCACCCTGGCATATCTACCGAGTGTTATCCAGGCACTCACTGTCTCGCCTATTGAATTTGATACCACTACCTGTTGTAGACTCGTGTATTCAAGGCATTAGTTCCGTATTTCCGGTGTCTGGCGGGTCGGGTAGACGGTAGACGACTTTGACAATTATTGACAGTGACAAATTGTCGATGGAAATTGACACTTTTGTAGTCTGTGGTGGTCTGTGGATTTGACTTTTACGGGATTATCAAAATTAATTTTTGTTGAGATTTTCATTTCATTCCTCTTTCTTTCAGCGATTATATTAAAAACACAGAAGGACACCTCAGACCCAAAATAAGTATGATATTAAAGTTGGTCAAAAGAACTTCTAGGTCTTTCAACATAATACAAGTTGCCTGTAGAAAACTGAATTCAAAAATACCAATATCACCTGTTCCAACATTGGTAAATCAACATGCTTCTGCTGTTAAAGTGGAGCGAAATACCATTGCTCTTTTAGAAAGACTTTCTTTGGTGAGTTACGATACAGAGGAAGGTGTGAAAATTTTAGAAGATTCCATTGCTTTTGCTAATAAGATTCTTCACATCAACACGGACAATGTCGAACCCTTATATTCAGTTCTGGAAGATCAGTAAGTACCGTAATGTTGTTGCTCATATGTAGGTGAAATACTTTTACCATTTCCTCTCTTAAATACTTAGAAGAATAAAACTATTAGAATAATTTATTGGTCCATTGTTACAAGATAAATTTCCAAAAATAATAACATTGTATGCTTACTGTAACTAGAATATACAATAAGTATAGTTACTTGAACAATGGTCCCCAAACTAGGCAGTGCCTGTGGCTTGGCTTGGCTTGGCTGTATCCCTGAGGTCTCTATTGGTCATTTATGGCACATACAACAGATAAATCAAAGGACATGACGACTTTACTATTTTCCAGAAACTTAACCTTACGGGAAGATGAAATAACTCAAGGCAATTGCCAGAAGGAGATTCTTAAAAATGCTGCAGTAAAAGAGGATGACTATTTTGTCGCACCCATAGGAAATATACCATTACATGAAGTAGAAGCTGAACAAGAGGCAACCAAAATAAAACAAAATGAGAACTGACATCAACAAATTGCTTCAAATGAAACAATTCTTTACTGTCCTACAGACAAAGGACAATAAAAATTGTGTAAAATTAAATTTTAAGGAACCTAGTCAGTTATTGATAAAAAATATTCATGCTAACTGGCTGCAGTACAACCATGCAAAATGTGATAAGCATCATACACCTGTCTTCATAAATGAAGCCCATCTCAAACTAAAACAAGTTCCGACAGTTTATGGTATTATAAAACAAGAGCTGCAAATGTATGACAAGAATACAGCATTAGAACTTCAACTTAGTGACTTATCCCCATTGAAAAAATCTTTACTCGAATTCAATTTGATAGTACCACAGCAAGATATTATGCAATATCTCATTCAATGGCAGAGATATAGAAAATACTGGTGGAGTAGTGTGAGTATTATTTTATTTTCAGCAAAACAGCTGCTAATTACTGTATTCATCATTATTTCTCTCAAAATTGTAAAGGTAAACATTGCGAGGAAACCGGCCTGTCCTAGAACCAAAAATTCATAGATATGTGACATCATCCAACCCGCACTGGGTCCGCATAGTAGATTACAGCCCACTCCCTCTCGAAGAAAGGAGGCCTGTATGCCAGTAGTAGGAACATTATAGGCTGATTATGCTGTTATGCTACTGGATTGTGGCTATTAATGTAGTAAGCCAACTATGTAGCCATTGTCGCATTATAATCTATTGTTTAGTTAATGTCATTCCATTCAAATTTGCAGATATCAACAACACCGAGTTTATTCTCTACAAATGAGTTCAGGTATGAAAATAAGTCTGCAAATGTGGATATAGTTGCACAGTTGCCAAGCGGTCCGCAGCCTGTGGAAAACCTCAGTTTTATGGCTGATGTAAATGTAAGAAACTAATGATTGAGACACCAAACTACACTAACTCAAAATAGACGAACCAGCTAACATTTTGAATTCTAAATAATTTTTTCACTATATTGTTTTTCTTATTAAATTTGCAGCAAAAAACTAGCCGACTTACATGTTCTATGTGTTTAGAAAATGCATTACTCATACTTTTACTGGATGGGCTAAATATTATTGCTGAGGAAGATTATTTGAGGCTTCACAGGAAAATCGCACCATTCAAGATTTCTTTTGCTGTGGCTTCAGAAAGTATGAATAGAATAATCTATGGCGTTTTTACAGTTTTTTTTTTATTACAGGATTCTAATTGATGTTATGTACTTAATTGTTTTATCTGTGTCTGTTACAGAACAATCAGCCAATGAGGCCTTTTTATGTAAACTAGCAACTCTTCTGTATCATAAACTGAAATTAAATAATGTATCAGCATGGTTACCAGATTTTTCACTTCCGTTGGATTTGCAGGTTGTTCTTTTTTATCATAACCAGATACCATTAAATTTTCCTTTACCACTTAAAAACATTAAATATTCCTAATTCAAATAAATCTTCGACAATTTCAATGAACATAAATACCATCTTGTATTTTGGAGTAGAATAATGCTAGGTTAATCCAAGGAAACATATTTTAACCACTATTTTCGAATTCTTGTTTTCAATTTCCGCCATCAAGTCCCGTGTCCTGAACAAAACCGGTTAGTGTTAGATATTAATTATAATTAAAAAATGCGCTTATTTCAGATAAAAGAAAATCTAAAGATGGGCGTCACTTACACGGGAATCCTAGAAGACGAAACACTAAAATTCGGGATTTTTAAACTAATGAACAGTAGTACAAAATTGATGGTAATGTTTCATTTATTTCTTGCATGGCCTTTTATCATCTTATTGCTTATCTAAAAGACCTATTTTTTATTATATTTTTATTTGTATTGTTATAAATTAGTACCTACTAGAGTACGTTAACGCTGTTAGAAATCGTTTGCCACCTATTTTCAGTAATATGAGACGAAAACCATTGGTTTTTCTTTTTGATTCTGGAGTACTTATAGCGCTACAAGGTTATTGTGGTGCGTGGCCGAAATCGGAACTAACTCTTTCATCTTGTTTTTTGCATACATTATTTCAAGTGACATTTCAACACTGCCAACAGCGCCTCCACAGACTACTTTTTGATAGAGCGCCTCCTTATTAATATCATTCAGACGAAAAAGGATCCTTGTACAGTCAGTTAACACTTTCAAGGGCACTATACGGCTATAGCCGCCATCACAAATAACCTTCTATTGCGTCTCGTTTACCGCGCCGGAACCTTTTAAAAAAAAAAATACCTTTGAGTTTGCATCACTGTCAACACTGTCAAAATAAAGTTCACTTAGTGAACTTTATTGCCGTTGCAATTGGGTTACAGTTGGGTTGCTGCCATTAAAAAGTTTGTCAAATTCATGCAGAGCTTTATTATTGTTACAATAAGGTTGCTATTGGGTTGCTGCTGTCAGAAATAAAATTACTGTGAAACGACTGTAGCAGTCTAATTAGTGCGTATTGGAACAGATTATAATAAGCTATCCATTGACGTCTTTCATACAATACCATTAAATTGAAGATAATTTGGCCTAAATACTTATAGTTTTTTGTAAAACGTGTCTTATTTTTGCCTCAAAAAAGATTAGAAGACAAATGGGTTTTGTTATGATACATCTTTTTTTTGGGTTCCGTACCCAAAGGGTAAAAACGGGACCCTATTATTAAGACTTCGCTGTCTGTCCGTCTGTCTGCCACCAGGCTGTATCTCAAGAACCGCGATAGCTAGTCAGTTGAATATTTCACAAATTATGTATTTCTGTTGCCGCTATAACAAATACTAAAAACAAAATAAAATGAATATTTATGGGGGGCGGGCTCCCATACAACGTGTTTTTTTCGGCGTTTTCGCCTTGTGGTACGGAACCCTTCGTGTGCGAGTCCGACGCGCACTTGGCCAGTTTTTGTTTTATTATAAACATACTTTTTTTTTTTTTAACCATCGGCCCATTTAGTTATTTTATAATCAAAATCAATTTCCTCCATAACAACGATTTATCAATTTATTACTTCGTCCCAGCTTCTCAGTTTGATAAATCACCTACCAAATTACATATTCTGGGCTGGGTTAGTGGATGTTATTTAATTTTCCAAAACGGCTGTTGTGATGACTCTAAGGCACCTGTCCCGCGCCTGTATGAGTGGCGCGCGGAGGCACTACGCCGGGGGGAGGATCCGCTTCCGCAGCAAATCGCTGCGGAGCGGACGGATCTCCGGCGCGATCTCATGGCGGCATGGAAAGAGCGACTGTCGCAACCCAGCGCAGGGCACGCCGCGATAGCGGCGATAAGACCCCTCTTTGAGGAGTGGCTAGGGAGGCGCCACGGCGCCCTCACCTACCGCCTGACGCAGGTCCTCACCGGACACGGAAGTTTCGGGAGGTTCCTGCACATTATCAGGCGGGAGGAAACGCCCGGGTGTCACCATTGCCAGAATCGCCCAGAGGACACGGTGGAGGTCTGCCCCGCTTGGGCGGAGCACCGCCGTGTCCTCGTAGAGGCGATCAGCAGCGACGGCGACCTCTCGCGTCCGGCCCTGGTGCAAGCCATGGTCCGGGGCGAGAGGGAGTGGGGGGCAGTCACCTCCTTCTGCGAAGCAGTCATGCTAGCGAAGGAGGTGGCGGGACGGCTCAGGGAGAGAGCCTCCCGTCTCAGCCGCCGCGGGGGACGCCCCAGGCGTCGGGAGCCGCGTGACGACTCCCGGCCACCGTAGGCGCGGGCCTGCGGGCGGAGAGTAATGGGTAGCTCACCGTCCGATCAGGACCAGGCCCGTGCCGGACGGCGCGTACGTGTTCCACGCGCGCCTCAAAGAGATGTCAGCATCGAGGAGGGGCCCCTTAGGGCCGAAGCCTGCCGGGTCAGCCGGATTGTCCGAAAGGGTTACCGCTGGCCCGGAACATAAAGGGCTAAGGAAGGAACACGGGTGGGTTTTAGTCAGTAAGAGTCTGACACTCCCTTCCGCTCCACCCAGAGCGGGAGGAGTCATTTGATGATTTCCCATCCGCAAATATAAAAAAAAGAAAAAGGCACCTGTCCCGCCGCCGCCGACGAGAAAGCGGCTATCTATCGACTATTTTCTCGCGCAGGAAACAGGCGCCAGCACATCACGATATTCAAGCTACCCGAAACTGTCAAATTTTCCCAATCAACCTTGAACCTATTGCTTTAGCGATAAAGTTAAAAATCTATTAAAGAAATTTGACATACTTATTATAGTAGCTTGATGTGCTGGCGTCCGTACTATAGATCTAGGTCCCGTCCCGAGTTTGTAAAAGAAACAGGTACAGACGTCAACACATCAAGTTACTACAATCTGTCAAATTTCTTAAATAGATTTTGAACTTTATCGCTTCAGCGTAAGGTTCAAGGTTGATTGGGAATATTTTCCAGTTTCGGGTAGCTTGAAGTGCTGGCGTCTGTACATATTTAAGCCTTTTGACCACCACAGACAGGTATTGTATAGATGACAAACCAAAAACCAAAATGTGCCCAGCAACACGGTTCGACTACATGACAGACTTTGACGCCGAGGGCACGTTTTTGATTTTTTGACGTGTGGCGGTCAAAATTGAATTGGCGTTCAAAATTACCATGCCTCCCTCTCTCTACTAGTTTATCGCAGCGACAAGAGCTATCAAAGAAATTACTCGATCAGCGACGCTCTAAGAGACTCGTTTGGTACATACGCATACCAGCAAGTGACTGGGCAGTCTTTCTTCTCGCCGCACTCGCTCATAGCCCAGCTACAAAACTATCCGAACTACACACTCGCTGCACGTTGCTCGCCAAGTCGTTTCTAGTTGCTAGCTCTACTCGGTCAGCGGTAGGACAGGTGCCTCATGTACCTAAAGTTTTCGCGACAACATTTTTGGTATGAAACGAAACGTCTCATAAATGTTCAACGAAATTAGTTAAAAGTTTAGGAATATTCGCCATAACAGAGAACACATAAAGCATATTAATTGTATATGTAATCAAGGTTATTTAAGGTCTTTTCTATGGCAATACAATCATGTCTTAAATATTTCCCCCGAAATGTTGGGTTTGTCTTATAAGTACCTACACCACCTGGTCCTACATTTATTGCTTAATTTTCTTTTTATCTTTCAGGAACAAGTGCATGTAGCCGATTTTTGTAAGTATGCAGCATTAATATTCAAAAGTAAGACATAATTATTGACATAATTATTGTTGAAATTAGTATAAATAGAGAATAAACTTTTTTGTTTAATGGTTAACTTGCGTTTAATTATTTCTTTAAATTATAAACTAAGTACCTACTTAAACCCCTGTAACCGATCCGCTTACATGCAAATGTTGGCTAGACGAAGAGGTGATGCCGTTCCGGTGCAGTGTTTATGCATGAATGTGGATGATCTCATATCGTCGAAAAAGTCCAGAAATCTGGACTTAATTTAAAATGATCTTTTAATTTAATTACTCTCTGAACTATAGAATCTTACCTACCCTATCATTCTAGCACTAACCACAACAATTTGAAAAACTACGTGTCACTTCCAAATTTTATTTATTCATAAATTCTTATAGCAAGACATTACAATAGGATCTTAGGACTAAACTGTATAAAACGCATTGTTTGATCTACATTTATGGAATAACGCCAATGCCTGATTTTAATTTCGTTAACTTTTAAGAAATAATAACTGAACACAATCTATATAAAACAGGTAGTAGTTATTTAATTATTGACCAAACCACAAGTGGTGTGTAAAGAGGTGGGGGACACACTACTACTGTAATATAAAGTAGGTACCTACAAAAACTAGTCATGGCTAATTATTAGACGAATATTAGAACTAAACATACCCTTAGGAATTCAATAAGGAACTGGGAATAAAATGCAGATGCGCCCTTTTCCATATATGATTAGAATATGGAGAATATAGGTAAGTAATAATAATGATGCTCCAAGTAAAATAAGTGAAAGCAAAATATAAATTGAATAAGAAGCAATGATATAAGTAATATTAAACGAATGGCATGCTTGACTTTGCTATTGCTATTTGTGTATGCAAATAAAGAGAAAAATAAACAATATTGTACACTTAAATACATATTTATTTAATAAATTGTGTGACAATGTATGGAAGGAGTGTTTAATACATGGAATAATTGACATTCCATACATTGATATGCCATGCATAGAAAACCTCAACATGACAATTTGCACACAAGTCCACATAATACTAATTTTGGTGTAAGTAAACTCATTAAAAGAATTTGAGATAATATGGAAACAGATACATACATCATTGTAATGTATAAAACTTACGCCGTGCAAATACGAATTAAAGTAGTTACTTATCCCTTATGATTAAGCTTTGTCTAAAATTCATAATGTCGTATATCTTACCTAATAGGAAGAAATGACAAATACAATATAAGTAAACAAAGTTCATATAATCTAAGGGTTAGATACAAAATCATGTCCTCGGCAAAATATTGTTAAATAGTTATTTAACTATTTGCGTCACAATAGGTGGCTATTAAAAATAAATTAAATTGCACTGAAAATATTGTCAACTATATAGGTTAACCATAATTAAAATTAAGTACAGTCACGAACAATAAGGAGTGGTTAATGCCAATAGAATAGAATAAGACTATTTAAAAGTTATCATACAAACTGTGCTGTACTCATTATTACAGAACACATTATGCCACTTGTTTTTTTTTCTTTCTTAATTTATGAGAAACCTGTTTTAAAGCAATGATTGAAATAATACAAAATGAGAATTTAAAGCCTCTCGTCATGCAATTTCTTAATTATATAGATACTTCTCTGAATTATAACTCTTAAATAAAACATTCGTTTTAGCACTATAATCATTACAACAATGCATACTATAATTTTATTCTAAGTATTAAAGATTGTAATTTATACCAAGAAGGTACCACATGCACATTAATTCTACTAATTAATGGAAGCCAAAAGAATATTATTGCTCTTTAAAAAATATTGTTTTAATTTAGCTTTTTAGTAAATAGGTACAAAATGTCCAATGAAACCAATTTTAATACCTAATACAAATGAGAGAATTACTATAAAATAGAAATTTTATAAAATGTTAAATAATTATGTACAGTAGCCAACATAATGTATTGTGATGGTAATAGCACTTGGTATACAAGATTAAGACTGGTTTTCAATGCAAAAGACCATTTATTATTGCTTGTGGCTGTACAAGTTAATGAAGACACACAATCACACATAATTGCCATTAATTAATCAACATTTTCACAACAGTACAATACGGGTAATGTTTGTACAACTAGATCTTAGGTAATTTATTGGCTCACACAAATATATTCACAGACGTAACAGTCAGATTGATTTAATGCAATCCTCTTGCTTGCTGGCTTAAGCTGGCAACTGCAATTTCTTTCCTTTCAATACTAGAAAAAGAAAGAAAAAAATTATTCTATTAACATAATATTACAGGTTTACTAATTGGATAATATGTAACACTCACTGTAAGGTATCATTACTATAAAGTCAAGAAGGTATTTTGTCAATCCTAAGCTCATGATTGAATTTCAAAGAAGCAGTACAAAGTAGAATGCATATTGTTACCTTTTGTAATGTAAAGATAGAAGAAATCACAGTATAGTACAGTTTGCACAACTCCAGAGATAATAGCAATCAGCTCATAGTGTTCCTCCACAACATAACGGTATACCTGAAAACAGAAGATTACATTATTTTCAGTCAGACAATTTATAAAAATCATAACATATTATCTTTACTGCACATTGCTTGAGTGGAGGCTACCAAGGACTTTCAGGTCATGACCATGGTTATTCAATTATCTCACTGTTTGGATACTTGTTTAAATA
Organism: Mesoligia furuncula; assembly: GCA_916614155.1. Taxonomy (NCBI): domain Eukaryota; kingdom Metazoa; phylum Arthropoda; class Insecta; order Lepidoptera; family Noctuidae; genus Mesoligia; species Mesoligia furuncula. Next base: position 15,175,711 of record OU744796.1, read on the forward strand.
CTTAAGTTTTTCAAATATTTTTCCTTATTCAGTTTTCGCAAATAAATATTTTAATTTTCACAAAACAAAAACATACTAAATGACTAATATTATATTTAAATAAATAATGTAGAATGCTCATACATAAGTATAATTATTTTCATTAATATTTTAGTTCCCATTGAAACTATCAGTCAAATTTAGCTTACCCAGTTCAAGAGGTACAAAGCTCTGTATGATCCAAGGGCAAACAGATAGTGGGATGTAATACTTTCAGCCTCTCCAGTCTTTGACACCAAGAACAACTGTGGTAAGATAGCCACAGACTCCAAGTAAATTGAAAATGTCCATAGTACCTGAAATGATGATAATACTATTTTAATATAATTACTATTTGATTAGATCAACTGATACACTTAAAAGATATGAATCAGGGCCATGCAAGTATTTGATATTACCAAACCCTTGGATGGGTATTCAAACCAGAACCTACAGAAATAGTAGGTACCTACCTACATGTATACTTAAATCATAGGAACTTCATAGTTTCTTAGCTTATAATTAAAAACATACTAACCTCCATCACTGTGAATTCATGGTTTATCAACAAAGACATAATCAATGTAGGTATCAACAAGAATTCGATCCTGAATGTGTCGTGGTTGTGGTCATATGTCGCTTTGAACTTGACATACATCAGGTAAACAGTGGCGTATGAGGCCATAATGAACACCATCTTCATGAACGTATTGTATGCCGAGATGTAATTGGTTAGCAGATCCAAGTAACGCGCCGTGTACACCACGGAGAAAAGTATCTGAGACTTTCCTGATATACCTGAAAATAGAAACCGAATTGAAGAAGTTTTGATTGGAAAATACATACATAATGTGCCGGTTGATCGGATCACGTCGAAGTCGATATAACTTACCCGCACATGATCTAGTTTTCCAGATTTTGAGTAGTAATATTATAATAGCTAAAAGATGGGATAAATCACCAAGTAAACGGAAAATATTCATTTTTTACAGAAATGCTTATCTCAGTTACGCCGCGTACACTATCATTCAATTCAATTCAAGCAAAAATGACGTGGCTGATTGACATGACACAATTGACACAACTTTTTAATTAATCCCAACAATTATTTGTGTGGCAAGACCACAGAACACTATTACTCCTAGCGGAATAGTTACTTTACTCTTTGGCGGAGGGCAAGACTAAACTAACAACCATGTTTCTGAAAAAAAAACTTACTATTGGAGTAGACAAGTGTATTTTTATACCTGTGTAAGGTTCATTGAATGTGTAAAACATTTCTTTTTTTCCAGCGACTTTGCTTCTAGTCAGCAGCCACACCTTGTTTTTGGCTGGATGATTACTAACCGAAAAGCCTGGTATCCAAAATTGTTGATACATCATGTGGCAGAGAGTGTGTGGTAGTGTCAGATTATTGAGGTTATTTTCTTTTCGTAATGTCAAGTGTACCGTGTGGTAAACAGAGGTTATAATTATGATAAACCTTTAAGTTCAGTAAAGTGAAGCATTGCATTCTGCATTGATTAAAGTGCGCATTTCGTAGTTTGTGTAATTGGAAATCTAAATTATCCAAAATGGTGAGGCATAACAATCAGTTGCCGAATAACCTGACGCAGCTACAAAACTTAATCAAGAGGGACCCCGAATCCTACAAAGAAGAATTCCATCAACAACTTGCTCACTTTGAAACCACTTTGGAAATTTTCAACTTGAATCCCACACAGTACAACAAAAAGCTAGATGAACAATCCATGTTCTTGGCACAAGTAGCCCAGTGCTACCTTAATGAAATGAAATTATTTCCCCAGAAAATAGTTGATGTTTTGAAAACACACAACACAGTTCTGCACAATGACATGCGGCTTTCTTTGTGTAAATGTCTAATTTTATTGAGAAACAAGAATTTCATCACAGCTTTTGATTTATTGGAGTTGTTTTTCTTACTGCTGAAATGCCAAGATAAACATTTAAGAGAATTCTTAAAGACCCATATCATAACAGACATTAAAAATATGAACATGAAACATAAAGATATGAAGTTTAATTCAACACTACAAAACTTTATGTTCTCAATGTTACAAGATTCTAATCCTAAAGCAGCAAAATTGTCTTTAGATATATTAATTGAATTATATCACAAAAACATTTGGAATGATCAGAAGACAGTTAACATTATTGCTGATATTGGTTGCTTCTCCAAAATAACTAAAGTTATGGTTGCCTCATTAAAATTCTTCCTGGGCAGAGATGAAGAAGAAAAAGAAGAAAATTCGGACAGTGAAGATGAAATAGATCCTAGAGACACAATGATTGCAAATAAATTCAACAAAAAGACTAGGAAAAGGGACAAAATGGTAGAAAAGGTTAAGAAACAGGCAAAGAAAATGAAAAAAAAGAAACAAAAAGCTCCAGTGTTTAACTTCTCTGCATTACACCTGATAAACAATCCACAAGGATTTGCTGAAAAGTTATTAAAAAAATTGGAATCCTCTAATGATAGATTTGAAGTCAAATTAATGCTGTTGGATGTTATTTCAAGATTGATAGGTTTACATGACTTATTCTTGTTCAACTACTACCCGTTTATTGCAAGATTACTCCTACCTCATCAACGAGAGGTGACTCGCATCTTATTATTTGCTGCCCAAGCTTCCCATGAACTTATTCCACCTGAAGTTTTAGAACCAGTCATGAAAGCTATAGCAAATAATTTTATAACTGAAAGGAATTCCACTGATGTTATGGCGGTTGGCTTGAATGCTGTTAGAGAAATATGTGCCAGATGTCCACTTGCTATTGGTGAAGATTTGCTTCGAGATTTGGTTCAATACAAAACTTACAAAGAAAAATCAGTGATGATGGCTGCAAGATCTTTAATTCAGCTTTACAGACAGTCAATGCCAGATATGTTACATAAAAAAGATAGAGGCAGACCAACAGAAGCATCAGTAGAATTAAAAAACAAAAAGTATGGTGAAACAGAAATCAAGGACTACATACCTGGTTCAGAGGTATTATTGGAGAAAGAAGAAATTAAACCTGCAGAAAAAAAGAAATCTAAAAAATCAAATAAAAAGAAAGATGATTCAGATAGTGAAGAATGGGTTGATGTTGCTTCTTCCGATTCTGAAATTAATATAACAGATAGCGAAGATAGTGATGAAGAAGAAGGTGATGCTGAAGAACAAGTACAGAGTGATGTTGAAGAAGTAGAAGAGAATGAGGAGGAACAAGAGAATGAAGAAGAAAATGATGCAGATGGCAAACAGGATGCTAGTAATGAAGTAGACAATAAAAAAGAACCAAACAAAAACACTACAGACAGAAAAATTTTGAAGGCTAAGCGTAAATCATTGGATAAGAAAAATATGGAAGAGAAGGTACAAAGTGCACGAGAAATAGCCATGGAAACTATTTTTACTGATGAAGATTTTAAACGTATTGAAGCAGCACAACTTAGAAAGGCGGTAAGTGGCCCTAAACGTAAAAGTAACGTAACAGAAGAGGAAGACGAATCTGGAGAGCTTGTTCAACTGTCTGCTATAGAAAACATTCATAAGAAGAGGAAACATGACAAGGATGCTAGGTTAGATAGTGTTCATAAGGGACGAGAAGAGCGAGATAAATATGGATACAAAGATAGAAGGAAGAATATCCACTGCTCCAAAACTAACAGGGAGAAAAGGAAGACCAAGAATTACCAAATGGTTAAACACAAAGCTAAGGGAAAGATCAAGAGGTCTTTTAAAGATAAACAAATAGCATTTAGAAATTATTTGATCAAACAAAAGAAGATGCGTTGATTAATGTACTTGTATAACAATAAAAAGTTAAAGTTGAAGTGTTTAAGATTTTATTGTAAGTTCGCAACTTTGTGTAGGTTTTGGGTTTTAGGGGGTCCATATTCAGATGTCGCTCTATCCTAAAACTACCTCAAGCCGGCTCTGAGGTTAGGCGGACTTGGCTTTGATTGCAGGCCTAAGTCCGCCTAACCTCAGAGCCGGCTTGAGGTAGTTTTTTTTTTTTGTCCTGGCATGGAAGGCGCCCGAGCGGGGTTTTTAAGTTTGATTTTTTGTGTCATGGGAATCTCAAATAATTCAAAGTTAGCACTGAATTAAAACAAATTTTAGCATCTAGGGTTGCCAACTGCAGCGTCATAGCTATTAGTTAGTCAGGTGGGCGGCTGCTGGCGGTGCGCCTGTCCCCATTTCAGTATACATGGCCAAAACAAAACCAAACAACTGAGATGGTGCAATAATAGTACTTACATTATGATACATGTGTGCTATGCTAATATATAAAAAAAATGTTCGATAAAGCTGAACGATTTCGATGAAAAGTCTGTAGATAGATTAGGGCCTCTTTTTTGTTTCCGGGGTGAAAAATCCTCACGGATGTCCGCCGCCCTGGGGCGGACGGCGGGGTCTGTCAGGCTCTTGTTGGCTAAAACCCACCCCGGTGTTCCATCTCACACCTACGCCGGGGGTCGCGGGAACGTACGATCCTTCCGCAACCTCCGACTGGTGCCGGCCCGCCACTGCGGGCCTCCTCGGGTCAGGAGGGGGAGTGAAGTGTTTGACTCCCCCCGCGACGTGTAAGAGGGGAACACTACGCGCCACCACGTCGGGTCCTGATGTGTGGGGAGTAGAGATGGGAATATACCCGGTAAAAACCCAGACTTTGGGTAAATACCCATTTATACCCATTTTTACCTTCCCATTTTTAATTTATACCGGGTAAAAATTAAAATCAGTTTAATTGAAACTAATTATTGTATTTTTTAATATATACTTTGACATACAGAATTTTATAATTTATTTTTATTTGAGACCGTCGTCAGCACAACATACGCGGACATTGTTTCTCATTAGGACAAGAGAATTTCGTTAACTGGCTAGAGCTCCGCCGTTTTGTTGAGCACGCGCCGCCCAGTCTCGCTTCGTTTCTGTTTTCGTGTGTCTAACGTTTGAGTATGACTGACTTACGATTTATATTCAGTTTTTTTCAACGGAATTGTGGGAAGTTTTGTTCATAGAATACTCTAAAAGAAGGTAACTCAATTTAAATTCATAGTACAATATTATATTGTAGATATATAAATAAAATATAGAACGCACACTGTCTGCTAAAGTACCTAGCCAAATAGAATCACATTACGACATTCACGAAATAGTGTAGGTATATCACTTTACTTTAAACAATAATTATAGTCAATTTTGGACTTATAAGTCTAGATAAACTTGACCCACGTGTTATTTTCTAACGTTATTTTTTTATTTGAAATTTTTAACATCGGTATTCGCGATCGAACTAAAAACCGTCAAGAAATAGTATGTCAAAATTAATATTTACTGAATATAATGTGTTAAATGTGTTTTGTACTTATTATATCGTCGTTTCAGCCGATAGACGTCCACTGCTGGACGTAGGCCTCCCCCAATTTTGGGAGGGTTTGCCATAATCGCCACGCTTGGCAGGCGGGTTGGCGATCGCAGTATGGTATGATGGTGGAATACATAGAGAACGCTGCTGCCCGTTCTCCGGTACGATCCTTAGTCACCTTTTACGACACCCACGGGAAGTAAGGGGTGGTGGTATTCACAGACACTTATTATATATCAACATTAAATTCACTATTTTTTGTTTATATAATGGGAAAAGGCAGAAGGAATGGATCCAGTTGACCAAACACTCAAAGAAACGCGATAAAATTCGGTAACACTATAGTGTGGGTCCTGTTATATCAGTAATTTGCAAGTATTGTGATCATAAATATAAAATAGCAAACGTCAATAAAATAGGAGGTCATTTAGTCATCTTCTTAGCGTGTCGATAGCAATCTAAATGGACTCCTGGCCCATGGCCCAGAATTCGGCTACTTGTTTGGCGCCATCACCAGCGACCACCAGTTCCTGTAACGTGCAGCTGATGGGACACGCAGGACACGCCCCATCGTTTGTGGAATAGCACTACATTTACACTCCAAGGCGGAGTCGTCTATGAATCTCCACCTGAACAGGTTTTCCTTGCTTCGGCCAACTTGGGTCCGGAGCCTGTTTAAAGACTTCCAGGTTACCCAAGGGTTACCTTGGGTGACCTGGAAGTGGACATGAGTTATCATGTCCAGGTGGGAGGTCTTCGGCGGGTGGAACGAACGGTTTGAGTAAGGAAGCACTGTCTCGAGGTCTTCAGCGGGTGGAACGAACGGTTTGGGTAAGGAAGCACTGTCTCGCCACAGCTTCAGTGTCTCTTGTGATGGTTCGCCAGTGAGTGGGACGACACACTTTAAAAAACTGTTTCGGCTTTTCAGCTTTTGTGGCACAAGGATGTTGTCGTAAAAGGGTTTCGTGTGTCGGAGACTATATTGGCTCTTTCGCTGGAGCTTGCCACCGCTCTGCGAACCACTGGTGGCGCTATTCCTGCTAGTGGATACAGCATTTAGCTAAATGTGATAAGTTATTTAGTAATTTAGTCAAATGTGATAAGTGCCCAACTGTTGCTAAAAATGAAAGCGAAGAATCAAACTGACGTAAATATCGCCAATACTACTAACGCTCCTGTTATAACAAAGACATCGTCCCACCCAGCGCCCCATGTTGGTTCGCTGGATTCAGGAAATAGTTATCACAGTCTGAATCAGCCATCATCGTCATCACAAAGGCAATCAACGAAAGTGGAAGACATCGAAAGGCTGACAGTAAAACTAGCAAAGGCAGTATTGATTTCTGGATCACCTTTGAGCCTGGTGGAACATACACTGTGGATAGACTTTAAACGAAAAATCTAAGTAATTTATACAAATTTACTTGTTTTGAAATGTTTTCAAGATTGTATATCTATACATATAATAAATCTGTAGAAGGGTCAATTCTGTACATTGAAAATATTGAAAAAATAAATAGCGGGGGGTGTTGCTGGATCGATACCAAACCCAAATATGTGATTAAAAAATTTTTTGTCTGTCTGTCTGTCTGTCTGTATATTCAGGCATCACGTGAAAACTAACGGTTCGATTTCGATGAAACTTGGTATAATTATACCTTATTATCCTGGGCATAAAATAGGATACTTTTTATCCTGGAAAAATACGTAGAAAAAAAAATCTTATTTTTCGGTTTTATTCATAGTCGTTGTTCTGTAGAACCGCGAACACACGTTGCATTATGACACAGCCCTATTATTCACGGCTAAGTCACGAGAGGAGGTCTATAAATATGCGCAGAGTGGCCTTAACATTGTATCAAATTGGCTACGTATGAATTTACTAACAATAAATGCAGATAAAACCAAATATATTCTATTTAGAATGAAAAACACTAATATACCGCTTACTAACCTTACCATTTATGCACATAACTGTACGCCGGACGCTGACGCTGCTTGTTCGTGTCCTACTCTAGCTAAAGCCGATTACATGAAATATTTAGGTGTTACAATTGACACAAATCTAAATTTCCGTAAACACATTGATTTGCAATGTACTCGAGTTCGTAAACTCATATATATCTTTAAGAATTTACGTCACATTGCTGACTTTAAATTAATTAAACAGGTATATTTAGCTTTGTGCCAATCTGTACTTACATACTGCATAACTTCTTGGGGTGGTGCTGCAAAGTCCATTTTACTTCCTTTAGAACGCGCTCAAAGATCAATTCTAAAGGTTGCCACCTTTAGGCCTTTCAGATTTCCTACACACCAGCTGTACATTGCTTGTCAGGTGCTAACAGTACGCCAATTATTTATACTGCACATCGTATTACACCAGCACGTTGAACTCGCTTATAAGCCAGTACCTTCTGACAAGAGAAGGAAGGATTTGGTCTGCAGAAAGCCTTTAACTAGACATGCTTTTGTAAACCGATTCTATGTCTATTTAGGACCCCATTTATATAATAAGCTCAATAGGATACTTAATATCTATAGTGCCAGTTACAAACATTGTAGTCTAAAATTATGCGAATATTTGGGTAACCTTGATTATACAGACACAGAAAAACTTCTAGAAGTACTTCAATGATTATGTAGATACTGAATTGGAAATTTTTAATTTGTATTTAGTACTTTAAGATAGCATTATTTAAATAAATAAATAAACTATGGACAAAAAAGCTGATCGCTTAGTCTGGGGATGGTCTGAAACACAGGTTTTTATTAACCTAGTTCAGGCGGGTCGCCACAAGTTAAAACGTCAGTACCAAAGCACTTTTTTCATAGGAAATTAAAATGTGTAAATTAAAGTAGTTTTAAAAAAAGTATTTAAGCCAATCTGTTAAGAACGTGGTACTACTAAGTATTTATAAGTTTGTAAATGTATTCCTTTGTAAAAGGACCTAAATAAATTATATATATATTATATATATATTACCCGTAGTGGATAATTTTCCATTTCAATTTAAGAGAATACAGTTTCCTGTAGCTTTATGTTACGCCATGATAATAAATAAGGCTCAAGGTCAGACCCTAGGAGTTGCTGGCGTAGATCTTACCGCGAGTTGTTTTTCACACGGGCAACTTTACGTAGCTCTTTCCCGTGTGAGCAGTCCAAGAAATCTTCATGTTCATATTCCGGACGAGCTCACTAACAATGTTGTGTATGCTGAAGCTCTCATTTAATTTTCTGTCGCATTGTCACGATCACTTTTTTATTATTGCAAACTTTTCGTCACTGTCAGTAATTTACTGCTACATGCTACTTATCAAGGTCGGAATTACTATGAAAAAAAAACTTACTACAGAACGCGAGCTCAACAGCAGTAGCTCAATAGAGGGATCTCCTTAATTATTATAGGCTTAGCCGTATTTGGGTCCAATGGATATTTATAAGATGTCATTGTCAGAGTTACTCAAAATGGAGAAATAAACCATCCACGCGAAGACCGACATCCGCGCGGACGGAGTCGCGGGCGGAAGCTAGTACATAATATATCTAACTTATCTATCTATTCTTAAAGGTAGTGTGCAGCATTTAGTTAACTTTAAAACATGTGCAATCAGTACAGTAGGTACTCAATGTTTTATTTTTATTTTAAACACTTTATTTTATTTGAAAATTTATGTAGATTAAATATTTAAAAGATATTTAACTTCGTTTTATTTAAAATCAATATTTTATCTTCAATGCTCAAGGTCAAAATTAATATATAAAGCCAATTAAATAATATAAAGACGGTATTAATTTTATGACAAAGCCATTTAAATAATATAAAGACAGCACTCATTTTTTACCCGGTATTTTTTATTAATACTCGGTAAAAAAGGGTATTTATTCTTTTTTACCTTTTTTAACCTTTCCTTCCAATTTTTACCTTCCCGTTTTTTACCCACCCGCCCATCTCTAGTGGGGAGCGACGGACGTCCCCGGGTCCGTCGCCCTTAAACCCATTTAGGTGGGCTGGAAGAGGGCGTTGTTCGCCCTCCGCCGTCAACCGGTGCGCCTGCTGAGGGTCTGGTGAGTGGACAAGATCTCCCTTTCCGCAGCCTCCGTGTCACTGACTCTGGCAGGGCCACCATCACGGATTTTAATTTTGTTAACACAAAAAATGAGTCGCTAATTAGTCGAAATTTTTCGCCATATAATAAAATATGGGAGAAAACATATCTTCGCTAGGTGCCCTAGTTTTTGAGATATAAATGTGGCCCTGCTGGGGAGACTAGATCGGCCACCTATACCTAAACCCTTATATCTTTTGAACCAGTGACCGATCAATTCTGATATTTGGCGACTAATTAGCGACAAATTTTTTGTGTTATCAAAATTAAAATCCCTGACAGCCCTGCCATAGTCAGTGACACGCAGTCTCCTTCTGTGAGACGACTGTTTCGCAGAAGGAAACCAAAGCGTCCCAGGACTCTTCGCTGCCGACCATCTACTCGACAACAGCCGGCAGCGACAGGTACTTCGCCTACTTCTGAGATGAGGGCACGGCGCGGGTCCTACGAAGCGGCACACTGCCAGCGCATATAACATATCTGTTTATTAGAATATCATTGGATATAAATAAGTTAAGTTGTACGTGGCGGTTGGTAAGAAGATAAGTTATGCTTCTGTATAGAAAATACTTTGACTGCCGCTACCTCTCGCAATCTGGCGGACCGGGCCACGGCCCTCTAAGTTTGGTACAGGGTAAAAACGCCATTGGTTTCGCAAATGAATGTTCGTTAGATAACAAAAGCTCAGCAATAGACTGCCATCCTGCGCTGTATTATACTGAATTGAATCCGACACAGAATACTGGAGTGCTACAAGGATTTTGGAGGTTGAATGACATTGGCTTTTGGGGAGGGTTGTTCGTAAAAATAGTGAAATGGTTTTTTGAAATTGTATTGAAAACACAAAACCGCGGGCGGCACTCGTTCCGATTTTTGCCACGCGCCAAAAGATCTTTGTACAGTTGTATAGTCATTGTACCCGTTATGATTTTTAACCCCAGACGCAAAACCGACGGGGTGTTATAAGTTTTTATACGACTTTTATAACTCGCCTGTGTGTGGCTCATACATTGTCCATGCGTCTCCTACTGGATCTAAAAGTCTCAGTTACCAGCACCAAGTAAAAATCGAAAAATGTAAGAATTTTGGCAAGGAATGATATTGTCAAAAATGACAGCATTTACAACCGTTTGACATTGACATTTTTTATTCTGACTGAATCATCTGGTACACTCCGTACACTATTGTTTTACGTATTCGTTTGGAGCTATAACTTGAATTACTAGAGTACTGATTATAAATATTTCGCAAAAATATAATTATGTTAAAACCAAAAGCATTGACTCAAGTTCTTAGCCAGGCAAACACAGGAGGAGTTGAAAACACATTGTGGGTGTCATAATATTTACAATATTTTTTTATTCGTATTTATTACCAGTCAATGATAATGTTTAAAAAACTATTTCAGGTTGTTAAATCATCAAGGAGCACTCTTGGCATACTCGGGTTATAATGACAAAGACGCAAGAGTTACAGCAGCAATCGCTAGCAACGTATGGTCCGCGTACGAAAAGCACGGGAGGAACGTTTTCAAAGAAGATAAATTGCATCTGATATTGGTTGACTGTTCAAATGGAAAAATTGCGATAACACAAGTTGCCAATCTGTTACTGTGCCTCTATGCTAAAGAAACTGTTGGATTTGGTATCCTAAAAGAAAAAATTAATGCTATAGCTCAATACCTTGAAGGGCCTTTAAAACAAGTTGCAAGTTCATAACATTTCGAATTCTCGAGATGTGTTGTAAGGTATCAATTACTGCTTAAATGTTTTTGTATGTATAAAGTCTATTATAATAATAATAATAATAATATATTCGACAACTATCACACAACGCCGTCTAGTCCCAAGCTAAGCAGAGCTTGTGTTATGGGTACTAGACAACTGATAAACATACTTATATATTTCTAAATACATACATATTATAGATAAATTACACCCAGACACAGAACAAATGATCATGCTCATCACACAAACATTTGTCCTGGGTGGGAATCGAACCCACGACCTCCGGCATAGCAGTCAGGGCCACTAACCACTAGACCAACGGGCCAGTCTATAATGTACAATTGATTTAAATATAAGAATGTGTATAGCATAATGTAAGTTTTTTATTAAACTTATAAATAGAACAGTAACTTTAATTTTAGATGTAAGTACCTACTTAATAATTCAAGTATTTTTTGCATGCATAGTTGGTTGGAAGAGGGTTTTATATGATCCTGAGTCCAATAGATTGGGCTTGGTAACGAGGGCCTGGTGATGGAGCCAGGAGATGGATAGTGGAACTCTTTAGTGACTAACTAGTATACTGCTTGAGTTTCCGGTCATGTGATTTGTTTTGATGAAACCGTATGTATTGTGTAATGTAGTTTAGATGACAATACTATAATTTGGTATATTGGAGCTGATCCATTGTAGTCTGTGGCTGATCAGATGATGGAGCCAGGAGGTGGATAATGGAACTCTTCAGTGCATTCTAGTAAACCCCCTCAAGTTAGGGCTTATATGATTGATTAGTTTTGATGAGGCCATTATATTGCACTTGATGTGGAGGCACAGAGCACTTTTATGAGGGTTTGATGATGGAGCCAGTAGGTGGATAGTGGCACTCTTCAGTGGCTACTAGTAAACCCCTCGAGTTTGCAATCATATGATTCGTTTTGACGAGTCCAACGTGGTGTCAAGGGTCTGGTAAAGGAGCCAGGATAGTGGAACTTTTTAGGGCCTACTTGTAAACCCCTCCAGTTTGTTAGTAGCCCCTAACTAATAGTCATAATTCGTTGACTTTATACTTTTTAACATAATGAAGAATATACTAGATGCAAATGTTAATAATACCTACCTACCTATTTAAAAAAAAACGATTATATCGAGCACTAAAAATGATAAAATAAATAAATTGAATTCAAAACGTACGCACAACGACATAAATATCAAGCTGTAGGTTGTACTTTTCCAGTAGGTATAAGCTGACTTCTCTTTGTACGAAAAGTCTAAACAATGCGAGGTCAGCTAAAATTGGAAATGTATAGCTTGATAGGTCGTCGTGCGTACATACTGTACAGGGGGAGTCAACTCTGTTAGGATTGGATGGCTCAGTAGGTGGGTTTGATATAGGGATTCCAGTACCAAAAAACAAATGTTAAAAATTCGATGTTAAATGGCAACATCAACGTTTTCAGCAAGGAGTACGTCGGTTCCGAATTGCGTCAAAAGCGATTATTTCGCGAATCCGACCAACGTGCAACGTCACAAATAGTACCCAATAGTCCTTATATTTTGTGACTATTAAATTTGGTCGGATTCGCGATTTAATCGCTTTTGACGCAATTCGGAACGCGGGGATGTGTTCTGTGGTTTTCAGTCAAAAGTCAAAGTTTAAAAAATTCAAAATGGTTTTTCAAACGGTTCAAAACAAATAATCGTTAATTAATTGCGTGTGTGATTGGTTTTTGTTGTCGTTTTTCCTGTATTTCGTGTGATTTTCCGTTCAAATTGTCGAGTTGAGTATTCTGCTCGAGACTTCGAATACGGGATACCATACCGCAGCATTTTGTTGTTTTAGAAGCCTAGTGACTTTTTAGCTTAGTGACTCTTATTTTGTGTTTATTTGTATTCTTTGGTCAGTGAATCGGTGAAAAATTATGAGGGACAATAACCGAAAATGTGCAAAATACAATGCATCCACAACTTAAGATTCGGAACTGATCTTACATCGTTTTCCGAAACCAGGACCTTCCAACTTACAGCGGTATGTATATTAAAATAATCCAAAGTATAGTACCAATTTCAATCAGTAATAACATTCTGTTGTTGATAAAAAAATTCAACCCTAAAATCATGTTTTCAGGTCGGTAGCATGGGCAAAGTTTTGTTACCCAGAGGAGAACTGGAATTCTGTGAAATTTCAGAAACGCCTCTTTGTAAGCCATAAAATGCTTTGTTCTGAACACCCGCCCCTAAGACGACCCACTGACCATTTTCCCGAAAGTACAATTGTCCAAGACCGTTTGCAAAGGAAAAAGCTGCATAGATATTCCATTCCATCTGAACTCTCCACCACATCACAGCTCTCAAGTTGAGATGTCCATTGCTGACATTGGATCCAATCAACAGCCTGGAACTGGCTTCGCCCGCATGGTATGATGATAAAATTCCTGTCCTATGTCCTTCTCTAAGGTTTAATCTATTTCTGTACTATTTATTTGTCAGAAAATTGTTACAAAGTTGTTACATACTTTTAAAAGTTCATACAATTCTGCCGTTTCCGGCGTAAAAATACATTTTCAGGGTTTTGGTTATCTTGTTAGATATAACATTGAATTAAATAAATTAGAATAACATTCAAATTGCAAATTAGTCAAATATTAGGAATGGAAATGTCAAAAAGATTAAAATTAAGTCAAAGAGATAATAAGAATAGAATATAATTATTCTAATATTTAAGTCAAATTTCATTTCATTCATAAAATCATTAGTTGAGTAATAGCATTTACATGAGATAATTGAATAATTTAGATTTAAATGTCCTAAAGTTAAGAGTTTTAAAACAGTCTGGTAGTTTATTATAAACTTTGGTCGCCATACAAAATACATTATTAGAAAATAGTTTAGTATTTCGTCTACGTTCACGAAGCATGTGGCCTTTGCGGCTAGGTTTAGATACAAGATCATTATGCAGATTAAATTCATGCTTATTTGGGCATACAAAAATACAAATTTCAAAAAAATATAGTGCTGGGAGTGGTAAAATTTTTAATTTTTTAAATAATGGTATTTTGTATCTGTTTTAGTCTTCACATTTGGAACAGCCTGGAACTTCAAAAGCAACAATTTCAACTACTGATATTATGCAGACTCCAAACTCATCTGGTGTAAGTAAAATGTTTTTTATTCATGGTTTTTTTAAATGTTCCATACTAAAATCGCCAACCTTCACTTTATACCACTCACACTTACTTTATACTACTACTACTTTTTTTTTTTTTTGGATGGAAAATCATCAAATGACTCCTTTCGCTCTGAGTGGAGCGGAAGGGAGTGTCAGACTCTTACTGACTAAAACCCACCCGTGTTCCTACCTTAGCCCTTTATGTTCCGGGCCAGCGGTAACCCGTTCGAACAATCCCGCTGGACTACTACTACTTTACGTGTACTTTATCACTCTTGCATCTGTCTGTCGTCACAGTTGGTTTTTTTGGGTTCCGTACCCAAAGGGTAAAAACGGAACCCTATTACTAAGACTTCGCTGTCTGTCCGTCTGTCCATCCCTCTGTCTGTCACCAGGCTGTATCTCAAGAACCGCGATAGCTAGACAGTTGAAATTTTCACAAATTATGTATTTCTGTTGCCGCTATAACATCAAATACTAAAAATAAAATAAATATTTAATGGGAGCTCCCATACAACAAACGCGATTTTTTTGCCCTTTTTGCTCGATATCAAAAATGGCAACCGGTAGGCACTTGAAATATTCAGAAAATACTCAGTTGTATTTTAACTTTAATAATAAATAATAAAACAAAATAAAATAAATATTTAAGGGGGGCTCCTATACAACAAACATGTTTTATACATAGGTATACCAACTGAAAGTAGACCAATGAAATTGTGAAATGAGTGGCAGGTTCTACTGTTCCTAAAATTGTGAATAATAAATTTATGTTCACACTTAATTTACATTCCTCTATTTTTGGTTTTAGGCTAAATCCACTGAAAAAACTGATAAAGGAAAGCGACTAATTAAGGGGCTTACTTGACCTAAAGTGCGGTCACTGTCGAACTTCATAGAAAAGAAAGAGAAGCGCGATGACACAACGCTGGTAATTTGAAGAAAAAATTTGAATTACAATTCAAAATCTGATCAGATAGACGGATTTCAAGACCATGGAGGAGAGTATGGACGAGATCCACAAATAGCAAGTTATGCTCTAGTGTTCATGATTTTATGTATAAGGAAAAGAATTAAACAGCCCGTGGCATATTATTTGTCAGGAGATCATGTCACTGCAGACAGATTAATGATTTTGATCAAAAAGGTACATTATTGTATTGGAATTATTTACACTTATTTACTGTTTAGTTAACTGAAAATCATTTTCTATTTGTGACCCTATAGTATGTTATTTTTATTTTATTTTCTTACTAAACATTATTAATTAACTTAATTTTCTAATTACAGGTTCTCCATGCTTGTTTTGAGGCATGTATCATAATTGCTGCAACTATTTGCGATATGGATGGGGTAAATAGAAGAACACTTTCACAACCATCCCACCAGCATCTGTTGAATAACCACATTTTAGATTTCAGGAACATGAAATTGTTGCTCTACACGATACATCCCATCTTCTCAAATGTTTTAGAAATTTATTTCTAAAATACAACTTAAAATGCAACACTAATGTTGAGTGCAATGAAAAACAAATTGCAGGTAATAATATCTTTCAATTTTATACTTTTACGGGGAGTAGTACCAGCAGTAATTTCTCATATATATCATATCATATCTCATATTTTTTCTAAAATAAAAGTAGCCTAAGTTACTCCTTATTTCATCAGCTATCTGCCAGTGAAAGTCCCGTCAAAATCGGTCCAGCCGTTTCAGAGATTAGCCGTAGCATTTATACATTGAGTAAAAAGCGGTTATTTTAATATTACAAACAGACACTCCAATTTTATTTATTTGTGTAGATTAGTGTTTAGTGTATAAATCAAGGAAAAACTAAAATATTTTGCAATTTCGGTCCACTTTTCTAGATACACCAACTGTATAAATGACTTTGTAATCCCATATAAATATATAGGATTACAAAGTTACATTTGCAGTGAATGAATCAGTGTACCTGTATATGTATAATATAATGGAATAATAGGTGTAGATAGGTACCTAGATATAATTATTTATTGACTTGACAATCGCACTAAAAAACCTAATTTAATATAATATGTATTACTTGTGAGATACATTGTGTTTTCATGCGATGGCCAAGCAATCTATTTATTTAAAACATAAAATATTTTTAATCTTGAAATGGTCACTATAAGATGTTGTTAGGATAGCTAATTACGTAATAACTTAAGACAGATGGACCCTTAAGTTGGGACTGAATAAATTAAACGCCTTGGTATTATATACATGGGTCTCACGACTTTTTACGGTAGAAGAACTGAGTTGCGAGACTGGTTTTTTTTTACAAGTTATGGTTTTAATGGCATTAATTGACAATGTAACAATGTAAAAGAAAAATTGTAAATCGATTTTGACCCACTGCTAATTATCGTATCTGCTGTATTATGATGATCAATATATACGTCTTTTTCAGATATCGCGACGTGGAATCACATTGCAGATTTTTTTGAATTGGATAACAACAACCCATTTTTCGTGTTTGCCTGCCCCTAACGAAGTGCCACTTAAATCCGAATAATAGACAAGAAATGAAAGTACAATATTAGCCGCGCAAGTTTTGAGCCATTCCAGTGTCTGCTGGAATGTATGCAAAAATTATCGAAGGTGTGTTGATATCATAATAATGATGTTAAAAAAACATCCATGAACTTAAGAATCAGCGTGATTATGCGAGCATGTGTCTAATTACTCATTGAAAGAAGGTCGTAAGTCAAACTAAACGTCAAGCCTATGACCTTTCGGTCGGTACTGTACTACCATCTGGACCCATTTTCTTTTTTCAAAAGTCAATCTTTTATTGCAATTAAAATGTTCATTGTTCTTAAAAACTGTTTTACGTTATTTTTAAATAACTAAAATAGTATTTATTTTTACAGGAGAGCTGCCAACAGAAGCACTTGCTACAGTCAACCTGCTAAACAAAATCGACCGATTGTTTGATAGCTTAAATGCGGACTCTCCAATTTAAAAAAAGGCAAAAATGATTTGAGAAATATTTCAGACTGGAGCCCTCAGTTTGTCCATGGATCAAATGGATGAAAATACTGGGGAGATGCAAACATGTGCCTATGTTTGTGGTTACATAGTTAGGAGAATGGAATCAAATTGTGAATCGTGTCCAATCTTTAACATCCTCTACGGATACTGTGTGCCATTTGTTTACTATATTTAAAGAATATGATTGAATGTGTAAACAAAAGTGCATCAATCATGTGTGATTATTTAAATAAAAATGCACACATGAGGGATGTTAAAGATTGCATTAAAGAATAGTTGCAAAAAAATATTAATTTTGATTTTCTAGATACATGTAGTGAACTTATAGGGCAAAATGTAACAATTAAAATAGATTCTATATTTTACATAAGCATTAACAGATTCTGTAATTAATTTTCTTTTGTAGGCGAGCCTACAAAAGAAAATAAATATATTAAAACACAAATAATATTTTTTTGACATATCGATACCAGTGGCTTTAGTGTGAGTTTTTTCGACTCACGTTCGATTGCAAGCGCGTTAGAATTTTGTATGGGAAATTAGTGACCACCAGGCGGCGCTATAACTTTTTCCATATAAAATTCTAACGCGCTCGCAATCGAACGTGAGTGAAAAAAACTCACACTAAGGCCACAGAAGTATCAATTAATGTAAGGGACACGTTCACATTTTGACATTAATCATTCAAAGGAAATCTATACGTTAGTTTCAGGTTTTACAGCTTAGCTATCACAGATTTAAATGTAATTTAGAAATACAAAAATAAAACAATTGTTAATATTATTTTTATATTTTTGACTTTTATGTCTGCGTAATTATGATAAATTCAACACATTAACAGTCTATAAAACTTCTAAATAAACAGTCTTACAAACTCTGTACTTAGTAATTGAATTAATGTACTAGAAACGAAAGATCGATTGTGAAAGATGATTAGTACGATGGCAATGAAAGTTGAAATGACGAATAGAAGGGACGGACGGATGTAAGGGAAGAAGATCGAATAAGAGGTGCATGAATTTTGTGAAAGACGATTAGAAGATGGCAGTGAAAGTTAAAATGACGAATAGAAGGGACGGACGGATGTCAGGGAAGAAGATCGAATAAGAGGTGCATGAATTGTGTGAAAGATGACTAGCATGATAGCAGTGAAAGTTGAAATGGGATGGTTCGTTTCCAGTACATTCATTCAATTACTAAGTATAGATTTTGTAAGACTGTTTATTAGAATACTATTACTTTTCAGAAGTTTTAAACTCAAGTTTTATAGACTGTTTAGTAATATTAACAATTGCTTTATTTTTGTATTCCTAAATTTCATTTAAATCTGTGATGGCTAAGCTGTAAAACCTGAAACTAACGTATATATTTGCTTTGAATGATTAATATTGGTTCATACCAACATTAGTCATGATAAGAACTTATTTCCATGGTGTTAAAATGCCATAAATTTTAGTAGATAATCTTATAGTTACATAATTACAACACTAAAAGTCCTTTACAATAGAATTACGTGGTTCCCTATCCATTTGCATAAAATTTTAAGACCTAATATAACTTAGCATAATTTTGTTTGGCACAATTATATTTTCGCATAATATAATTACGCATAACAGCTTACGCATAATTTTTTTAAGCATAATTTCTCTAACTATAATAATGATTAAGCATAATATTCTAAAGCATAAATTTATTAAGCATAAAGTTCTAAAGCATAACTTTTTTAAGCATAATATCCTAAAGCATAAATTTGCCCGAAGAGGATATACCAATTTATTTCGACGATTGGAAAAAAGCCATATCTCCTGAATCAGGTAATATATAACATATTAATATAATATAACGTATATGTATATTGAACAATTTTGAAGCATGAAGCAAGCAAGCATACAGCATGCAAGCACGCATACAGCATGCAAGCAAGCATGCAGCAAACAAGCAAGCATGCAGCATGCAAGCAATCATGCAGCATGCAAGCAAGCATGCAGCATTCAAGCGAGCATGCAACATGCAGCAGGCAGGGTTTCTGTCACGGCTCCGGCGCTGCGGGCCTCCGGCGGCCCCACGCGTGCTAATCGTCGCAGACGGCTTTCGCTCACCACCGCGGCTCGCTCGCAGCCGCCTGCTCCTCAGCCCGCGGGCCGCCTCAACCCTACGCGCCTACGCGATTTTAAATTACACTCTAGGGGTAGGACAAACAAGACTACGTGGAGTCGGTTTTGCAGCAATTCGGTTCTGTCACTAACTTTTGTTGCACAGCATATTAAATTTAATCAATTGTATCCCTAAATATTATTATGCTAATAGTTATTAGGCCTACTAACGTTATGCGAATCAAATTTATGCCAAAACAAATTAGTCTTTAAGATGATTATGCCAACATAAAATGTATGTCTAAAAAAATTATGCCGAAGTATTATTATGCCAAAACAAATTGTGCCAAAATCGTTATGCCGAAGTATATTAGGACAAAGAATATTATGCGAAAAGAAGGGATCCCGAATTACGTATAACTTTCTATTTCTCTTGCTGCTTACACTACGCTCGACGGTTTACACATAAAATATTAGTAACGTAAACCACAATTAAACATGTTTTTTTAATGTAAGGGACATGCTATATTTTAATCCACTCAAATATAATCGTTTTTTGGTTCTCCTGAAAAACCGTGGTTTGTCCCTTATATTAATTGATACTTCTGGTGTCAAATGAGAATCAAATTAATGTAAATATTCAGTATTTTAGCAACGAACTTTTTAAAAAACAAGATAAAATAAAGCAAATACGAATTTGATTTCTACTTGTTACGTTTTATGCATATTACAGTAAGGAGCGTAAATAAAGATAGTTTTGTGAGATGTTAATGTAAGAGAATAATTCTTAAAAAACTTCTCATAAATTAAAGTAAGGAACATGTTATTTAATTAATTGTCTGATTTGAGGTTTAAGTTAATGGACTAAATAATTTAATACGATGACTTACTTTATTTTTCTGAGAAGATAAATGTTAAATAATTTTTTTTTGTCATAAATCGTTTGTCGCAGTCCAAAAATTTGTACTTTATGGGACATTTTTTTTAACTATAGAAAGTTTTTAATAATACCATTCGATACAGCGGAGAATTCTGAATTCCAATGTTATAATATACCTAACTCAAAATTATACAAAATGTTCTCTTACGTTGATTGGTACTTCATCTATAAACTATGTTAGCCTAACTATTTCTGTCTAAAAAAACAATTATAATTCTTGAACCTTAAAATTAAGTTATAACTATGATGAAATATTTAATGTTTATTCTCATTCATACATATTTTACTAGAAAATAATCAATCGGCCAGAAAAGTTCTCTATAGTTCTAAATAATAATCTTAATTTAATTTTAAAAGACCAAAAACAGGAAGAATCACAGGATGTAGAGATCGTTTAATTTACACTTAGGTACTGCACATACACTGATAAACATTTACAGTATAAACTGACACCTCATTGTACGAAAATTCTATACAATTCGAGATCACCTTATACTGGAAATTATAGCTTCATAATTATGTAGCCTTGTGTACCATTTACAAACAATTGGCGTGTAATGTATGATTGTGTCTTATTGATTATGGTTTCCTTCATAAATAAAGTTGTATACGTTAAACTGTGCTTTTATTTAATTCTGTTTTAGAACTTCAAGTAACATGATGAGCACGTTCTAAATAAATTACTGATTCCTATTATTATCAAAAACTCGTTTATAATATGAATTAGTAATTTGTTTTAGAGCGAGCTCTTCCTGATAAACTACAAAATTCAAATCACCAAAGAACACTCACACAAACACAACAACCATACACACGAATGCATACACACACATGCACACTTTCAAATTTCGCGCCATGTCTAAGTTGCCAAAGGGGCCCACAAGCGACGCTAGTTGTCTTACTTTTAGACCAACATTTTTGTATGAACATGACGTTCTTCTCCGCTAGGAGTATAGTGTTCTGTGATACTGTACATGATATTTTTCTGACTCTAGCACGATATAGTTAGGTACACGGTTTAAAACCAAAGTTTAAAACAGTGTAGACAGTGGTTTGAAACCAAATTTCGTATGACCTTTAAACGTCCTTGGTAGAAAGGCCTGCGTTGCAAACCAGTGGCAGATGTTGGTTTTAAACTGTGTAGCAGGCATCTCGCAACAACAACAACTTCAAGGTCACCTTGTATTGTTGTTGTTGGTTTCAAACCGTGTATATCATGCTTAAGGATTAACTTTTGTTTCTGTACCTGTGCGGTAGGGTAGGATGCAATGTAACCGAAGGTATAAAGGCATCCTAGGGCGTCTTTTCAACCTTCCCACTGGATTCTTGCTGAAACCAAAGGCTTATCGCGTATGAGTAGTCTGGACTGGGGATTGTAAAAAATGCCAGAAAGTCTTTAGATACATTTTTATTTTATGCTTATTTGATTCCCAGAAGTGATTTATGTATTTGTACTTCGTTGTAAGGCGGATAGCATAGATAGAGTATAGTATGGATAGGCAGTATGGGTAATGATCTCAGCCTGTGCACATTTTAAAAAACCTTGCTTGCTTGTGACATTGACATTTTACTATTTTTGACATTTTCATCAATTTTCATGTTGGCACTTCTGTTGCAAAATTTGTTGTCAAATTGCCGCAAAGTTGTGTGTACCCTATTGAAGATAATTTTATTGTTTTGCTAAAAGATTTTTGTCCAAATATTCTGCGATAAGGCTGTACAATGAATTTATCCGACGATAATACATTTGGAAATGGACTTCTATATGTGGGATTTAATCAAGATCAAGGTAATGGGGCTGATCTAGTTGTTGTTCATTTGCTTGGGCTTCATGTACAAATCGGTTTACATTTTTGTTTTGCAATCTTCAGGTTGTTTTGCTTGCGGAACGGAGAATGGATTTCGGGTATTTAATAGCGACCCACTTAAAGAAAAAGAGCGACAGAATTTCGCTGAAGGCGGTCTATCTTACGTAGAGATGTTATTCAGATGCAATTACATGGCCTTAGTAGGCGGTGGTAAAACCCCCGTGTATCCCCCGAACAGAGTTATAATATGGGACGATTTGAAAAAAGATTCTGCAATATCACTTGACTTCAATAGCCCAGTTAAGGCTGTAAAACTTCGAAGAGACCGCATTGTTGTTGTTTTAGGTAAAGTTTACAGTATTTTTGTTTATTGATAAATTAGTGTAATCAGCTGTATTTTTGTAATTCAAGTATCATTGGACTATTTGTGTAAATTGAGTAAAATGTTTCACTGCTATTGGAAAGCAAAAGTATTATCTAATAAAGCAGTCTTTTGTCAGTGTGAAACACTAGCAAAAAATATGGCTGTGTATTTGTAAGTATAAATCAAGGTTGTTGTTGATTTAAATAACTTAAGCTATTACTTACTTCTACTTATTTTTGTGGTACTGTATACATGTAAGTATGCTTAACTGTAATTATAACTTTTTGCAGAGAACTTGATCAAAGTGTACACATTTACTGCTCAGCCGCAGATGCTGCATGTGTTTGAGACTTGTCAGAACTCCAGAGGACTGTGCGTTGTGTGCCCCAACAGTAATAATGCCCTGCTTGCATACCCCAGCCGTAAAACAGGACATGTACAGGTAAACTTATATACTTCTATTAATCATTAAATTAAATTATTACTGGTCTACTTCATTTCGTTTCTAATTATGATAATCCTAACCAATATATCTTGAATTTATAAACATAAATATAGTTTCAAGTTTATAGGTTTTCCTTATTTTATTTTGTGTTTTTTATAATGTATTGTTTCCTGTTATACCTACAATACTGTAATAGCCCTTTAAATATTATTTCATTTACCTGTTACAAAATGATTTCCCCTTTATTATTAAAAAATATTAAATGAAAATTATGATGCGAGTAAATTATTTATTGGATAAAGTAAATTAATCCTACTAATATTCATCATCTGCCTAGCCTTTTCCCCAACTATCTTGGGGAATTAATCCTACTAATATTATAAATGTGAAAGTTTGTGAAGATGTTTGGATGTTTGTTACTCAATCACGCTTAACTGTTGAACAGATTTGGATGAAAATTGGCACATAGATAGACCATTTCCTGGGTTAACACATAGGTTACTTTTTATCCCGATATCCCCACGGGATCGAAACTTATGCGGGTGAAACCGCGGGGCGCTGCTAGTTATAAATCATTTATTCTCAAATCTCTTTTTCCCAAGAACTAACTTCGCTGTCCCATTGTATATTATGTGTTGAATATTATGAAAATGCCAATATAAAGGCCAATTATTTAGTAAACAACATATTGTTTATTTCTAAACAGTTGGTAGAATTAAGCAGTCATGCAGGCCCAAGTACAGCACCAGAGGGGCACTTGATAGCTGCACATGAGGCTCCACTCAGCTGCCTGGCACTAAACGTAGGAGGCACTAGGTTGGCTACGGCCTCTACTAAAGGCACACTCATCAGGGTGTTTGATACAGCTACTGGACAGAAACTTGCTGAACTTAGGAGAGGTGCACATCAGGTAAAATAAAGTTTTTCTCACAATATCTAAAGTAATCTAAACCTCCTATACTATGTCAGCAGGAATCTGTATTGCACCATAAGTATCAAAAACAAACTTGCATGATGACATAAAATTATTCTGAGAAGTTTTTAGAATGTATTTTCTTATTTTCAGGCTACAATTTACTGCATAAACTTCAATCACACAAGCACCAACTTGTGTGTCACATCCGACCATGGGACAGTTCACGTGTTTAGTCTCGAAGATGAAAAGCTAAACAAACAATCCAGTTTGGCGACAGTGAATTTCTTGCCGAAGTATTTTTCAAGCAATTGGAGTTTTTGCAAATTCACCATCCCAAATGGCCCCCCATGCATCTGTGCATTTGGGGTTGATAAAAGTTCCATCATTGGTGAGTACTTTATAGTAGTAAATAATTATTATGTACTTGTTATGACTCATACATAAAAATGGTTTTATATAATTTGTTTACCTTACATGTGACTGTGACAACATGATTATCTAATCTTACTTTTTGTTGCAGTTATCTGTGCTGATGGATCTTATTACAAATACAAGTTTAATGAAAAAGGGGAATGTACAAGAGATGTATATGCCCAATTCCTGGAGACATCTGAAGACAGATAAACATATGGCACCTCAGAGAGGATGAGATTATAACGAACTGTCACCCGAAAGTGAGTGTATAAGTAAGGTTGTCTCCTGTGAGCTCATATTCGCGATATTTGTTAAATATTTCGTGTGATTTATTAGTGATATGTACAACCAGAAATTTATAGAATTATAATAATATTCAACATAGATGTAAAAAGATCATATTATTCATATATTTATAAATAAAATTTAACTTGTATTTCCAAGTGTCACATTGGCTTTAGCCATGCAACTTAGATGCAAAAATATTTCACATATCATTTAGGCACTGAGTTCCATTACGTATCTACCTATTTCATTTTGATTTTGGAAGCAGGCTCGTTTATAAACGAGTATAGGCAATGAGAATGTTGGGCTACATTACACAGTTCTTTCCTTATCCAACAAAACCGCATTATGAATCGAAAAACTTCAATCCTAGTTGGGAATTAAGTTGCTCAACTTACGTAACATCCATAGATGTTGCTGATTAAGGTTCTTAAGACATATTTACGATAAGTCGAGTTGTTTAGGACAAGAATTGTGTGATTTTCTACAAAAACTGTGAAAAAAGGGTTCAGCAATTAAATATGTGAGGTATTTTTATCTTAAAATATCATGATTGTAGCCAATTAGCTTTGATTATATAAATGTCTAGATGGAGCGTCGCCCTACAATCGTATCAAAGAAAACGAGTCAACATTTTCAAGTATGTGTGCATGCAGGCGTCGTTTTACACTGTGCGTCTACGTCTCTGTGTGCGTAAATAATGATACCAGCTACTACAATTTTCCCACTTATTAATAATTACTAAAATGTGAACAAGAAGTCGGTACCAGGTAAATTATTTACCTAGCTGATAAAACATTACTTACACGACAATTTTTACTTGGCACCGACTTCAAAATCATGTAAAGAAAGAATTAATAAATTAATGTTATTAAATTAGGTACTCTAGGCACTTTTGAAATCGGTTTAATATACCCAAAGCAAATATAATCATTAAAATGGGCTCATAAACAAAAAGTTATACGCGAACATTATGTTATTTATTATAAAAACAAATCATTTAAAAAATAAAAAACCCGACTGCTTTAAAAGTAACTTCAAATAAAAATTATATATATAATTAAAGTCAAGACATTAAAAAAAAATGTCTTGACCAGGAAAAGCTATTATCTACGATTTAAAAATTAACATTGTAAAAAAAAGTTTTAGTTCGGAACCCTTTGCACGCGAGTTCGATTCGCACTTGGCCAGTTTTTTGAAAAAGTACACGAACGAAATTGTATAAACGTAACCATAAACCAACTAATATGTACCCACAAAAATGACGTTAAGTTGGGAGAGTAAAAAAAAGAAACTGGCAACACTTATAAAATATGGCGTGATTTGATAATCATAAAAACAAAAAATAAATATGTAGTTTCTTGGTTATTTACCGATGGTAGGTGATGTGTTTGGTATTTTTTATCCTTCCTTTATAATTCCGGCACAATTTAATAGCACATACCGTCATTTTGTCGCTGATATTTGTTTTTTACTTGGCGCGCGTAATCGTATTGACAGTAAAGCGACACTATCTGCACTAATCGGCGGGTAAGCACTTGTGAGCCAACAGTTGGCGGACACTTTTTGACACGTTTGCGCGCACTTGACGCTTCATCTAGACATATAATCAAAGCCAATTAGTTGTCTTTCTTGGGTGACACGTAGGACTCGGAGTAGACACTGTACAACAAGTACAATATTGCTCATCATAACACGCGAATAACTTATTGAGAAGAAATGAATCACGCACCCAAACATTCACATAATTTACTGCACACAGTAAAAAAATATCATTAATGATTTACAAACTAACTTTCATTCCTTATAAGCTTGCCGTGAAAAAGTAAACGTCTTTTATATTTTGTGTTATTAATAAAATACGATATACATTTTGTAAATTTATAATATGCAAAAAATGTTAAATATCTAGCCAAAAATCAATCTAAAGTTACTTTATATTTCCATGAAATGTATGAACATTTTAAAATTAATATTTATTGCGATGTTGATGTGTTCTTATGATGTTAGATAAATTATAATAACAAACTACTAAATACAGTTTAATAAAGCTGAAAAATATCATTAAATTAATGTCTTAAGTTTGCTAGGAATGTTGTGACTAGCTTTCCATCTGTGAAACCTATGTCAACACTTACAATTTGAGAATTATTTTGAGTATAGGCAAACCGCTTAATTGAGTCCTCGCCTGCGGGATGTAGGGGCGCGGGGGTAGGACGAGAACGTTCTCTTTCGAAGCAGACATCATCAGAATCATCTGAATCGGCTTGCAAATTAATAATAAAATCAAAAACGTCACTTAGAACTCTGTCATGTTTGCAGTATTCGTCCTAGACTTTAGTTACATGGTTAACACAATGCTGCCACTTCTCTACGGAATATGCATTAAATAATCTTTTTTTTTTTTGGGTCCAAATTAGAGTCGAATTTTTTTTTGGCTAACTGTCCTTTAATATCAGCCCAGACCAATTCAATTGGGTTCAGGTCTGGGTGGTATGGAGGCAAACGCAATACTTCATGTCCGTTTCTTTTCAATAACTTGTCAATTTTGTAAATATCTTCTGTGTAATGGCTTTTAATTAATTTAAATAAGTCATTCTTATTAAGTTTATCATCAAAAGGCACGTCATGCCGTCGTAGCCAATCGGGCATAGCTGGCTTGGTAGAAGCCATATTCGGCTTTTTCTCTTCTCGAACCGAATTATAAGCTGCGTTAACCATTACTATGACAGAATTTGGTGGTATATTAGCCATGAGTTTTTCATTTATCCATTTACTGAAATTCACGAAATTCATAGAATCGTGATAACCACCAAGTAACAAAAAACAGAAACATTATTCGTCGATCTATAGTAAAAATTCTATTTTCTAATAACGATAACACCAAATTATAAGTAATACTTAATTAATTAATAAAAATAACAAAAAAAAAAACCTGTTTTACTTTTGGATTTAAATATCACAAGTGCTCCGTCTACAAATCCAGTTTGGCCTCCACAATGTACTATGATCAGACGGTCTCCTTTACCTATATGAGACAGTACGCCGTGCTCATCCTTTGATTGCCGACATTTTGAAACGTTGTGAAACGCATTAATATAGCCTTCGTCAATATATAAAATTATTATCTTTCTTCTATACGATATATTTGAATAGTATTTACCACGATGTTATATTCTCTAAGTACAGCATTCAAAGTTTTCAGAGTTGCTATTTTTTTTATTGTGTGAATCTGAGTGACTTTTCTTGCGAGCGAACTGAGTTTTAACACGAATGCGCCTGTCGCCCGCACCTCTCCCGGTCCCCGTTATCGTCCTACCCCCGCGCCCCTATACCCCGCAGGCAAGGACTCAAGCGGTTTGCCAATAATTGATTTGTTAAAATTGAAGACTGGATCTCTGATCATGATCAAGATCAATATTTGTTAGTTACTATAATTGTCGCAAAATTGCGCACTATTTAGAATTAAAGTTAAGCGAGTTCTTCTTTATTGTTGTTACTTACAATATTATTTCATTATCTTTTTTTTACAAAGGTGTCAACATTGTCAATATGAATGAAAAAATAATATACTTATTGTATGATTTGCCTTTTTATGTGAAATAGACGCAATATTGCGATTGTGTAATTTTAATGAACAAGTATTGCTACTCTTTCTTGACGAAAAACAAAAAAAAAGTATAAAATAAAAATATGTGATATAAGTAGGTAAATTGATCAAGTGGTGCAAGCAAGACCAACCAAAGAATGTCAAACATACTTTTGTACAAGATTGCCTACATGGATATAATATTGGATAATATCCTTGGACAAGATTATTTGACGATTTGTTTGTTGCATTAAAATTTGATTAGCATGATTGCGGTATTATATGTAAGTACTATTAGTGCTACTTCTTCTACCGTGCCTTTCTCTAATTGTTTACATGAACTTTATACTCGGTATAATAAGTATTATGCCAAAGTTATATGTATTTTGTAGTTTTGTTTCATATATTTGTGATCTCGGCGACGAATTTTATGTCTCTTCGTGATGACTTCCAAATGGATATATTAATCGTTTCTACTCTATCATTTATAAAAGAAGTTATTTTTAAATTGGTAGCTCGACCAGTTGCGACGACGGCGACGCTGTATATTATTATTATGTAGATAAGTGACGAGGCTCACAATACATTGCTTTAAAATACTGATTTAAATTATTGTTATTAGCAGTGATCGGAAAAAGGTGAGCTAAAATACCTAAAGTTCGAAAAAGAACAGAGACAAAGTGGAGGCGCCTTACGACAAAATATTTTTTCGGAACTAATGTCCCGGGTTTCAACACATTACATAAGTACAACTAAAATTAATAAAGTAAAACAACTACTTATCGAATTCAATTCCTGTTTCTGTTTTAAATATGATTTAACGACAGGATTGCGAGTAGGTACAACATTTGAGCACGGACTAAAATATAAAACAACTGTTTGACTAAAATTCCATAAATTGTTGAATAAAATGAATAATAATTAAATTCAAATATCTCGAAAACGGTGCGCCCTAGGCAAAAAATAACCAAAATTTAACCCTCCCTGTAGCAATCCCTGTGCAAGCAGTATCCCAACATGAATAAAGGAAAAAAAAATTAACGGCCGACAAAAAATTTGAAAAAAATTCTCAAATGTTTTTTTCTCAATATTTTGCGGGTTTTTTACATCAGTGGTCCTCATGGTTTTCGACTAGAGCAACATTTTCTTTCCAGAAAAGATTTTCATCCGAGAATTTTCATCATTTTGATGTAGAGCGTTTTTTACCCGACTGCGTCAGAAGGAGGGTTATGTTTTTCGAGTGTATGTATGTATGTATATTTCTTTGGCACGCTCTGTAGCCTAAACGGCTTGATCGATTTCAGCTTGAGAGGTGCCGTTAGATTCGTCTTAATTGTAAGAGTGACACTGGGTATATCAAAATTGAAAAAAAATGAATTGGCCGACTTTTGGCGCATTGTCTTCAAAAAAAAAATTTTTTTTCTCGAAACCTGTCGAGTGGGGTATCAAAGTAAAGGGTTTTAAAAGGTGATTACAAAAATATATATAACTTATATGGTTAAAAGTAATTCGAAGTGACAAATCGTAAAAAACACGTACCAAGAACTAAATCGTTTGCGAAATCTTTCACATTTGTAAACTAAAAAGCTGGAAATAAAAAAAGTAATTTAAAAAATAAAAAAAACCGACTGCGAAACTGAAAAGCTACAAACAAGCCCATTTTAAATTAAATAAAAGTTGGAAGCAGGCGGGACTCATACCATTTTTAGGGTTCCGTATAAAAACGGAACCCTATTACTAAGACTTCGCTGTCTGTCCGTCTGTCTGTCTGTCTGTCACCAAGCTGTATCTCAAGAACCGCGATAGCTAGAAAGTTGAAATTTTCACAAATTATGTATTTCTGTTGCCGCTATAACAACAAATACTAAAAACAAAATAAATTAAATATTTAAGGGGGGCTCCCATACACCAAACGCGATTTTTTTGCCCTTTTTTGCTCGATATCAAAAATGGCAACAGGTAGGCACTTGAAATATTCACGAAATACTCAGTTGTATTTTAACTTTAATAATAAATAATAATAATAAAATAAATATTTAAGGGGGGCTCCCATACAACAAACATGTTTTTTTCGGCGTTTTTGCCTTGTGGTACGGAACCCTTCGTGTGCGAGTCCGACTCGCACTTGGCCAGTTTTTATTATATTTTCTAATTCAAATGGGTCCCGCCTGCTTCCAACTTTTATTTAATTTAAAATGGGCTTGTTTGTAGCTTTTCAGTTTCGCAGTCGGGTTTTTTTATTTTTTAAATTACTTTTTTTTTATAAAATAAAATTCGGAGGCCCATAATTCGGAAACGGTGCGTCGTAGGACCATGCTTCTTAGAACGTAAATAGTTTCTATGGTCAATGTTAATCCGAAATTGCGATAAAATTGGGAAATTTCTGAAAAAAAAATCGAAATTTTTTTAAGTACTCGCGCCTCTGGCTACACTCCAACCAGACCCAGTTCTTTACCTGAATTAATAACAATAAAAAACGTATCTCTAGTTTTTGAGAATGTTCTCCTTGTTTTTGAAGTCAGTTAAAAAGGAAAATTAATTCAATTAGTTTACTCTATTAATAACATTAATATTAAATGTACTTATGTGATGTCCCGAAACCCCGACATTGTCCCGAAAAAATGTTTTAGTCGTAAGGAAGTCTTCGACTTTCATCTATGTTCCTCGACCTTTAGGCAAATTACCTAGTCCGATCACGGGTTATTAGTGTTCAATACGAAAATTGTTAAATTAACTAATATTCATTATATTTGTGTAATCTAATTTAAAGTGCTCGACTTTGGAACATTTCGTTCAGTGTTAGAATTACTTTTGCTGTTTTTGTGTACGACACTCGGTGATTAGCAGCTGTAGATTATATTTTTTTAAGAATCATATTATTTTTGTGATGTTTGTTAACCATCCAATGTCCTTTAATTGTAATCAAGTAATTTTTTTTAATAAATTAAGTATATTTTTCTAAATGTCTATTATTTTTACTTATTCTTACTGGGGACGGCAAATTTCATTTTGAGGGTTAAGTAATATATTTATAGTTTATTTGGTTATTAAAGTTATGTTATGGTTAGTTTAGACAAGATTTCTTTGATTTATGAAAATAAAATTATAGTCACTTCTATCTAATATAGATTTATTAGTTATCTTTTCAATACATCTATGAAGGTATCTCTTGGTATTCTTATGTTGGCGACACTGCGCATTTTCTTCTTTCCATCCGCTTGCTGTTTCAGCAGCTTCTTTTTACGAGTGACGTCGCCTCCGTACTGAAATAATACACGAACGGTTCATGTATAAAAATAAAATGATAAATAAATTTATTTCGTTATGGGTAACATGCATTTTAAACCTGTTGGTGTGGTCGTTAAAGAAATTCTGTTGCACGTTCTCCTTAGACCTTAGACATAATATCATTAATAATTTAAATTTACCCTCTTTATGGGGCACTCGCAGTTGAGATCAGAAGGCCAATTCTCGTAATTTAAAACGTTCAAAATCTAGTCACAGTCTTATCTCAGCGACAAACTAATGTCAAAAACTTGTCAAAATGTAGGGAAATTAGAGGTAGGTATTTTGGACAAACTGAGGTCGGACTGTGAACATTCTTAAAATTACGAGGATTTCCCCTCAGTTGTGGTCTATTGGTACGAGGGTAAGGTCTCAGATTGAAAAGTTCTCGGCCTGACAATGAAAGACTGATTTTCAGTTAAAAAATAATATATTTTTCTACATAATCTCCCTTGACTTTAACGCACTTGGTTTAGCGCTTCTACAACAGCAGTATTCCTTCCCGGAAATGAGAATCTGGAAAGCTGTGAAATTATACATCTACGGCCGCTCGGCGCTTCCCAGAAACATTTTTTTTTTTCTAGTGTGGAAACAGTTGGAAGTCTTAGGGTGACAAAACAAAAGAATATGTGGGATGGCCGAGCAAATCGTTCCCCAAATCCCGCAGTTTTCCCATTGTAAACGCGCCAAGGGTGCGTTGTCCTAGTGAAAGACATTCAGCAAATGCGGCACCCATCTTGCGCAGAGCTATCGCATCCCTAATTCTGTGTGCAAGATGTTTCCCACCCATTCTTTTGATATCCGTACAGCCTCAGCTATCTCCCTCCTCACCATCACTCACCTATAGTTCAACACGATATCATGGACTTATTCGATGGTTTCCGATGTGGCTGCAGTTTTCGGCCATCCTTCACGTGGGTCATCTTCGAGAGACGTACGACCACTATTAAATTCAGCTGCCCGCTTTTTAACAGTTGACATGGAAGGAGCAGAGTCTCCGTATTGTCAACTTTGGATGAGGTTCCTTAGGGGTTATCCATCCAAAACGAAGAATTTTATGACCGCACGATATTCAAGTTTATACATTTTAACAAAAAACACGCAAGACATCTACTGCAAAAGTTCGTGTAAGCAAACTGGGTCCATATTGACTCACCTAAAGTTCTTTACCCGAAATTGTTCTTCCTAATGATTTGTAATCCGAATGATCAGTCTTCCTAAAATTTTTCATCCTAAAGTTTTCATTCATACTATTTGTAGTGCTACCGGCGATATTCATAACACTCCATGTTTCCGAAAATTGTAATTAATAATATCATTAATGTAAGTATATTTAAACTCCTACTGTTTTTATCATAACGCTTTTATCCCTAAACATAATTACCATAATATTAGAAGATGATATTTATAGTTTTAATTTGAGGGTATGATTATTATTTGGGGGTATGCTTTACATTACGTACTGAGTTGTGTCTATGGAACCACTGTACTTCCACACCCGGCGCTTTTTGATAGTAGCTATTTTTTTTGGATAGAATAGACTCTTTTTTAAATAGATTCTTTTTAGTGTAAATTTGAAAACAGCAAAGTTCGCAAAATCATAGTGGCCGAGAAAAGAAATCCCAAAGTTTTTTTTATCTACAAAAATATGTGGTTAGGCGTAGTCGACGGAGCCCCGCTTCGCGGGGCCCCTATTTCTGTCTACAGGGTTTAAAGGAACCTAACACGAAGGGGATGACGGGGGCTCGTTCGCTCGCTTTGCTCGCTCACTCGAGCCCCCGTCATCCCCTTCGAACCTAACCTGTCCGAGTCGGGGTGCCCCAAGTCCCGAGCTCGCTTCGCTCGCTCTTGCATCCTAAGTCGTCATTACAAATATGTTACTTTTGTATATTATGTTGGTTACCGCTATAAATAAAATCTAAACAAAAAAAAATCTATAAAAATAAATCTAAACAAAAAAGATATGACTTTGAATAATAGTGTAAAAGATGGTTATGTTGAGAAAATATAGGAAAACAAATAAAAGTATAATAGATGTTTATTGCTACTGACATTATGAAGTTGAATGCTTCGGAATGATGAACATTAGAGACAGAGTAGTTAGGGATTGTGATTGTTAGGATGAAAAATTTTAGGAAGAACATTTTTGGATTTCCAATTATCGGAGTTGAAAATTTAGGTGAACTTTGGCGCACCCAAGCAAACTACTTGCGAGAAAAAGTTGAAACTTGATAAACGAACTAATGACACGTGCACCCAGGCGGGAGAAATAATTTTTTGCTGATTAGAATTCCATTTTTGAGTGAGGCCGAGAACTTTTCACCTTGCCCTCGTAACTACCCTGACTTACGAGTTGTACGTCGTGGGTTCGAACCCAGGCAGGCGCCAACGGAAACCGGCATGTCCTAGGATCAAATATTCGAAGACATGTGACATCTACCAACCCACACTGGGCCCGCGTGGTGGATTACGGCTCATTCCCTCTTACAGAGGATCCTGTTTCCCCACAGTGGGAACGTTATAGGCTGAGTAGGTATGCTATGGGGCAGTCAGGTGGCTCAATTCTTAAATTAATTTAGTGTTTTACTTTACACGACATTATGCTTACCAATTTAGCTGTAACATCCTTTCTGTATGCTTTGAGAGTTTCTCTAGCAAAAACTTTTCCCCCAACGACGGCTTGAATGGCGACCTAAAACATATTTTCATTCATGAAAAAATATTCTTTAAAAAGCGTCAGAATCTTTTTCTATTTTCTAAAAAAAGAAAAGATTTGATTTTTTATAATTATGTTTGTTTGTTACGCTTTCACGCCAAAACGGCTGAACGTATGTATTTGGATGAAATTTGGCACATGGGTAGACCATGACCTAGATAAGGGCTTATACTTTTAATCTCGATATTCCCACGGGATCGAGACTTATGCAGGCGAAACCGCGGGGAGCAGCTAGTGATTAAAGATTACCTGCACCATCTGCCTTGGTATCATTTCTTTTAGCTTTTCAGTAAGTCTCCTAGCATTGTACTCTAAACGAGTAGCATGCACGATTGTAGATAACTCGTCGACTAACAACCCGTTGATGAGAATGTCCATCTGAAAAGTGTATAACTGTAATTTATACACCGTCATAAAAAAAGAAACGGTCATAAAAAAAAAAGAAACTACACGACATTGCTATCTTATATTCATCAATTTTCTTTAGAAGTTAGATCAATGTTCTTTCTCTTAGCTAATCTTCACATAGTTATGATAACTATGTGAAGATGAACTATGAAGCTTTCAATCGGTGACGAAAACATCGCGATGAAACCGGCATGTTCTAGAACCAAAAATACGAAGACATCTACCAACCTGTACCGGACCCGCATGCTGTATTATGGCCCACTGTCTCTCACCGAGAGTAGGCCTGTGTTCCAGCAGTGGGAACATTATATAGGTTGATGATGCTATGAAAATCATTTTTTTTAAATGTGAAATTCTAAAAAATCAGGAACTTACCCTTACTAACGAGCTGGGATGAAACCCATAATCCTGATAATCAAAACTGGCGAATCCCGAAGTAATGCTCTTTAGTGTGTCGTGGAAGTCAATCACGACTTCTGAGAGTGGTAGTATGTACTGCATCATGGTCATTTTGTCGTCAACTGCGTTTGAAGGGAGCGGACTGCCACGCCGGTCTATGCATAGTGATGTTACAGCTCCAATATACTCCACTGGGGTTATTATTGTTCCTGTAATAGTCAAGTTAATGTAGTCAAACGAATAACGACCTTATTTTCTCAACATAATAAAAGGAAACCATCAAGATCGATAGACATGAATTTGAATAGGGTTTTGAGTAAACAACTTCTTTTATTTCTTACCTATTACAAATGGTTCATAGTATTCTTCGATGTTTTTCACATCAGGCAGGAGTAAAGGATTTGTAACTATAACTTCTGTGCCTTTATATTGTTTTATTGCCTTTGCTCCTTTTACTCTGAAATTTTTGTTCCAAATTAAAAGGGAAATTTTTCCTTAGATTAGCATATTCTATCTATCTATTGCATATATATTTTCAGATTAAAATAAGATATAGGAGAAAAAACAATCGAGTATGTAGTCATCAATAAACATATAATACCTACTAACTCGTCTATGATTTACCAAAACTTACTTGATTTTATAAGGTACAGAAGGTGCTGTCAATATGGCTTCAGCTTTATATTCTTGTAGAAGACGTTGTGTGAACACTTCAAGATGTAAGAGGCCTAGGAAACCAATGCGCCACCCTTGTCCTAAGGCTGGACTGGAAGATTAATGATTTATTTTATTACTGTGTTTCAAATAAGAAAACTAAAAGAAACCAGCACCCAAATTGCGGTATCTAACCGCAATACAGTGGCACTACAATGGATAAAAGGACACAGTGGATGGCCAGGGCACGACGCAGCTGTGGATCTGACACCGTCGTGCGTGCCCAGCCCCTTCAACCAACTACGCAGGTGGCTACAGGTGCACACCCACACCCACACACAAGCAGAGCTGGTGGACTCGCTCGCTAAACAAACACTTTCACACAATAGGCATAACGGACAGTCCCCTGTGCAGGGTCTGCAAGGAGGCTGAGGAAACCGTTGCGCATTTGCTCTTTCAGAACACAGATGTTACCCAGAGGTCAGAAACCCTCGGGACACCCAGATCTTACAGATGTTCTCAATAGGCCAGGAGACGTAATCAAGTTCTGGAGGTAGGTGGGCTGGTTGAAATAACCACTGACGGCCGCCAGACCCAGTATACTTGAAAACCTAAGAACCTAAGTGTTGAAACCAAACCCTAGAACATAAAGCACCCAAATTGCATAATATAGTAACAATTACAATCTGAATCACTTTGAAGGATATTGCTAATCCTTTGCTCCATATGTCCGAAAAATTTGTCTGCTTAACAACGTAAATTATAACGCAATGAATGTTGTTGAATCGTCTAAAGCCATTCCAGGCCTCCGTCACTCCATGTACTTGCGCGCTATAATTACCTACCGCCCGTTTGCGGACCAAATTCAGTGCGGTTTTCGCAAGCGAAGCGTACGCATGTTATTCAATTTTAATTGTTCAATCACAACTGTACGCTTGACCATTTAGGCAGATTTTAGCATGCAGCGGTTGCTGACGCGACGGAGTAAGCTATAATAGCAGTAGGTATTGGAAATTTTGCTACTGAGTGAAGTATCTGTTACGTAGTAACTATTTAGTAATCTGTGGCCATTTCTACTATTAGACAGCCCCCAAAACACCTGCTCTTCTACCACTTCCTAGTGTTTTAGCTGGGAAGAAGTGGCGCAACATACTCCCTAGATAACCCTCGCACTCACTAGTAAGACCCGTGCCAAAAATGTGTTTTCGTGTGTGTTTACCTAGAATCAGGATTTACGGTAACTGCAGAATCATTCAAAGCCAGCTTCTTGATAGCGTCACTGAGTTGAGGATGTTGAGACTGGTCTGCTGGGAAGATGCCTGCATACACCATGTGTTTGACTGGCGGGACTGTCGACATCGACTCGTTGTCCGCAACCTCTTTTGCCAGCAATGTGTCGCCGACACTGCCGCCGCCTTTTGGACCGCAACCTGAATGACAGGTCCATGAAGTATTTTGTTAAGATACAAATATCTAAGAGCCATACGTCACCGAGACGCCATGGCGGTGCAGCCAGGTCGCGTCATCAAGAAAATGAATGGTTGGCTGCGTAAGCAAGCTGATGCCAGGTGAGCCACCCACTATGTATAAATTTAGTTGGCAGTGCGACCTGGCGACGTCGCCATGGCGTTCTGGTGAGGTATGGCTCTTAAAGTTTGGTAGATACTGGATAACTACCGAACTCGAGGATGAATTGAGCACGGTACTATGGAGTATAGTGGGGTTATCTGAAGTCCGAAGAGAGGGGGAGGACTCCATAATCCTCAAATCCGGAAACTTGCTCTATTTCCGGGAGGGCAACCAGCAGTCTTAAGGTGGTGTCGGGTTTATCGTCCATAAGTCCCTTGTGAGCAACGTGCTGAAGATCGAGAGTGTGTCGACCAGGATGGCGTACCTTATACTCAGAATATCCGAAAGGTATTCGCTGAAGGTCGTACAGGTTTACGCCCCGACTTCGTCACACCCCGACGATGAGGTAGAGACCATGTATGAGGATATTTCCAGAGCCATGCATGGCCCTAAAACTCACTTTACAGTTGTCATGGGGGACTTTAACGCGAAATTGGGTATACGTAACGATGATGAGCTGCGAGTGGGGCAATTTGGAGTTGGACGCCGGAACCCCCGGGGCCACCTACTGGCCAGTTTTATGGAGAAGGAAGGCCTTTTTAAGATGAATTCCTTCTTCAGAAAACGTGAGCGTGATAGAAAGTAGACCTGGCAGAGCCCGGATGGTGCAACTAAAAATGAGATTGACTTCATTATGTCGACGAAGAAGCAAGTTTTATTCAATGATGTCTCTGTGATCAACGCGGTGAAAACCGGAAGTGATCACCGCATGGTAAGAGGCACATTGAACTTAAATATCAAGCTGGAAAGATCTCGGCTGATTAAGTCTACGCTCCGTCCAGCACCGATCCAGGTCCAAAACCCCGAGAGCTTTCAGCTCGAACTCCAGAATCGTTTCGAATGCCTAGGGAACTCCGTGGACGATTATAACGATGGGTTCGTGAAAACTGTCCATACGGTCGGGTCTAAGATCTTCAAGACCCGCCCGCCGTACGAATACAAAAAAGAAGCTCTCTAATCCTACTTTGCGGCTTATGAAGGAGAGGCGCGAGATGATCCTGCAGTCTACGGATGATGCGCTAAATTACCGGCAACTCAATAGACGGATCTCTAAGTCCTTGAAAAGCGATCTTCGCCGCTTTAATACAGATCGTATTAAGGACGCGATAGAGCGAAATAAAGGCTCCAAGGTCTTTGCTAGAGCTGTCTATTGGGCAGAGCCAGCTTATGAAACTGAAGACCGATGATGGCAGGATCGTATCCGCCAAACCTGAGCTGTTGAGAGAGATCGAGAGCATCTATGGACAGTTATACACGTCAACAATTAACCCCGTTATGAATCTGGCAAACGACCCAAGAGCTAGATTGACCCGGCACTATACCGAAGACATCCCGGACGTCAGCCTGTACGAGATTAGGATGGCTCTGAAGCAGCTCAAAAACAACAAGGCGCCGGTTGATGACGGAATTACGGCCGAGTTGCTGAAAGCCGGCGGAAAACCCGTTCTGAAGGCCCTTCAGAAGCTGTTTGGTTCCGTCATACTCGAGGGCAAAACACCACAGGTTTGGAACAGAGGTGTGGTGATACTTTCTTTAAGAAGGGCGATAATGCCCTTCTTAAGAATTATAGGCCCATCTCACTCCTGAGCCATGTCTACAAGCTGTTTTCGAGAGTCATCACGAACCGTCTCGCGCGCAGGTTTGATGACTTCCAGCCTCCCGAACAAGCCGGATTCCGTAAAGGCTTTAGCACCGTAGACCACATACATACATACGCTGCGACAGGTTCTTCGGTCTTCTGTATAAACAGAAGACCGAAGAATATAACCTACCTCTTTGCTTAGCGTCGATCGAGACATGTGCTGTGCTGCAGTCTCTTCAACGGTGCCAGATCGACTATCGGTACATCGAGGTGCGGAAGTGTCTGTACGAAAACGCCACTATGTCAGTCGGACTCCAGGATCAGACCTCGAAACCTATCCTTCTGCAGCGAGGTGTGAGACAGAGAGACGTTATCTCTCCGAAACTGTTCACCGCTGCACTGGAGAATGTCTGCAAGGTTCTGGACTGGAATGGGGCTGGCATCAACATCAATGGCGAGTACATAACTCACCTTCGGTTTGCCGACGATGTCGTAGTCATGGCTGAGACTATGGAGGACCTCAGTACAATGCTCGATGACCTCATTAGAGCCTCCGAAAGAGTGGGTCTTAAAATGAACATGGACAAAACGAAGGTCATGTCAAATGCCCAAGTGCCCCACTCTCATAAAGATCGGAGACGCTACACTCGAAGTCGAGGACGAGTATGTTTCGTAGGACAAACTGTCCAGTTAGGTAGGTCTAACTTCGAGAAAGAGGTCAATCGACGAATCCGACGCGGCTGGGCAGCGTTCGGGAAGCTACGCAATATCTTCTCGTCCCACATACCGCAGTGTCTGAAGACTAAAGTCTTTGACCAGTGCGTGTTGCCAGTGATGACTTATGGCACTGAAACGTGGTCGCTCACAATGGGCCTTATAAAAAGGCTAAAAGTCACCCAAAGGGCAATGGAGAGGGCTATGCTTGGAGTTTCCCTGCGTTATCGAATCAGGAATGAGGAGATCCGCAGGAGAACCAAGGTAACCGACATAGCCCGAAGAATTGCCAAACTTAAGTGGCAGTGGGCAGGGCACATTGCTCGCAGAACAGATGGCCGATGGGGCCGAAAGGTTCTGGAGTGGCGACCGCGTACCGGAAGAGACGTAGCGTTAGAAGGCCTCCCACAAGGTGGACCGACGACCTTGTGAAGGCCGCAGGAACCCGTTGGATGCGGGAAGCACAGAACCGGTCGAAGTGGAGGTGCTTGGGGGAGGCCTATGTCCAGCAGTGGACGTCTTTCGGCTGAAATGATGATGATGATGGATAACTACTTGTGTAAGATGTCATAAGGCTCAAGTCAGCTACTGTGTTTAGTGAAGAAAGCTTTTATTCAATGGAACAGAAGCATTAAAATTCAGACAACAAGGAAGACGAGAATAGTAAAATGATTGTTCACTTACCTACCATAACAACTTGACCAGCCACAGCTTCTTCAATAGGTTCCTCACTTGGTCTCAATATAGCAAGGAACTTCACTATATGAGGCTTAGCATCAGACTTCCATTTGACTGCTTGTCCTACTCGCACTTTACCAGAGTGTATATATGCCAAACACAACACCCCTCTGTATTTATCATGCCAGGTGTCGATGATATGTGCTCTAAAATGGCCCTGAGTATCTACAGAAGGTGGAGGTATTCTAGTTATAACTGCTTCTAACAACTCCTTCACTCCCCAACCTTTTTTGGCTGAAATACTCATCACACTATCTGGTTCTATTTTAAACAATGAGTGTAGCTGTGCTTTAACTTTGTCAGGGTTAGCTCGAGGTAGGTCCACCTTGTTCAGTGTTGGGATTATGAGTAGGTTGTTTCTTTTAGCCAGTGAGTACACAGCTACTGTCTGTGCTTGAACACCTTCATTTGCATCAACTAACATTATCACTCCTTGACATGCTGTTATACTTCTGACAACCTGCAAAATGATATAGAAGTAGCATTGCCCCGCGGTTTCACCTGCATAAGTTTTGATCCCGTGGGAATATTGGGATAAAAACTATCCTATGTCCTTCCCTGGGATGCAATCTCTATCTCTCTGTCAAATTTTATCGAAATCCATACAGTGGTTTAGACGTGAAAAGGTAACATACAGACACAAAGACAGACAGAGTTACTTTCGAATTTATATTATTAGTATGGATTAGACCTAAATAATTATATAGAATACTATATTATTGCATTCAGATTCGATCAATGCTGTAAATTTATTACCTCATTAGAGAAATCTACATGGCCTGGAGTATCTATGAGATTGAGGAGGTAGGTTTCGTTGTTGTATGTGTAATTTAAGGATGCAGTCACAGCTTTCACAGTGATACCCCTTTCTCTTTCAACCTGTAACAAAAATTGGTTTTGAACCATCTGTGAAAGCATTGTTTTGCTGTTCTAGATGCAATTTATTTTAGAAAAATCATATTCATTGATTCATTTATGTCTTACTCATAAATCAATACATTCATATCATAGATGTATATTCATAATATGCTTTATTGAACAATGTATTAAGTGAAATAAATGTGACTGAAAAGCTTTACACTTACTTGTAGTTGATCCAAAACTTGTGCATGTTCAGCGCCCGGTTTGATAGAACCAGTTATTTCGAGCAGTCTGTCGGCTAGAGTACTTTTACCATGGTCTACATGAGCCACAATACTAAAGTTGCGAATCTTTGTCACATCAGTATTCGTCTCTAGTGTATCAGAACTATTCAAACGCCGTGATATTATTCTGAAAACGCATGAAATAGACTTACGTATTGTTTTAATGAATAAACTACGAAAATCAAGTTTAGCTAGGAAACAAACCGTGGAAATCCTCGATAGTTCATAGAAAATAGACTCCTTACATTACTGATGAACCTAACCATTGTCAATTATATTCGATTCATTCATTTAGTGTAAGAGATATAGTTATTTTAATTAATTAATAACATCTATTCGCACAAACACAAGAGATTAGAGGTTATCTGTCAACGTCAAGTCATATTTTTTTGTGTTTGACAATCAGCTGCTAGATTGCGTTCCCAATCCTTCCCAACTACGACACCATAATTATCTACATAATTTTATTCAAGAGAGGTAAGGCGGAGTTAAAAAATAGTAAATGAATTAGTTGATTCATCGGATCCATATTATATTAATGTGTTTAAAGTACGATAGTACTATAGACGTATAATTAAACGTAGGACGGGACGTAATACGTATAACGAAACACATTTTAGTATCATCACGCAGTTTTATGCAAAGGTTAACAGCAGACACCAACAATGTTTACAGACGACAAAATCTGCAATAGGAAGTATTATCCAAATATCAAACTGTATTTCAAACTCGGTATGTTTTTGGATAAATAAAGATTATTATTATTTTAATTTATATATCTCGGAACCATGGGGTCCCGGTCCTTTGGAAGGCGTACGAGGGGCCGAAGCCAACTCGCAGAGGCCCCTTAGGAAATTTTAATGAAATGCGGCACCTACCGACGTTTATCCCTGTATAAGCTATGCAAGTGCACCCAAGGAGAACCCCCGGTTGGTGTAGGACTATTGCAGGATTTAGAAAAATAAAAAGTTGGACTATGGGTTTGGGTGGCTGAAGTGGACTGGTTACCAAGAACTATGGAATAACTATGACCTCTGCCTGATCAATGTTTTATACATACACGGATAAAATGGCAGGGGGTGACTTGCACACTCAATAATGGGCCCCCGGAAACGGTCGCTAGCACATAGTGACGTAGCAACAAGGGGGCAACATGTCCTGAGGTGCTTATGAGGAGTGGAGAGGTATTCCACGGCTATCAGGACAATCCCGGAAGTACGGTCAAGATCCCTACCAGCATCTTACTGGAATACTTCCTTCCTCCGAGCACGTTTGCTCTTGCGAATCTCCACTCGAGCCGGCCAATAAAGGCAAGAATGAGGTGGGAGCTCTGTTCCTCGTCATTGTTCACTCCAGCCGGCCAATAAAGGCAAGCCAGAGGTGAGGAACAAGACTTCTCCCTGAAGATAGGGTCCGTGGGGTCGCTACTGCCCAACAGCTCGCCACATGCTGCCCTGCGGATTTCTGTATCTCTCTTGGTCTGGCTCCTCACCTTAGACCTGTTCCAGCAATCTCTTCCGGCATAGGCCTAGAGTTCGGAGCGCGCCAGCCCCACCACGGCGTCAACGTAGAGATACGGCGGCGGGGTTATTATTATCTCAGCAAGAGGAAACACCATACCGTTATTAATCTTCCCTCGAGTACATTAAAAGGACCACTTTATAGAAGGTGCTCTAGAAAGCTCTTTAGGTGTAGCCACGAGAAGTGGTTGGGTAAACTCGAGCATTTTTGTTGATGTTCTAAAGCAC
The DNA here is from genome assembly GCA_916614155.1 of Mesoligia furuncula. NCBI lineage: Eukaryota > Metazoa > Arthropoda > Insecta > Lepidoptera > Noctuidae > Mesoligia > Mesoligia furuncula. The sequence continues at coordinate 15,219,004 of OU744796.1, forward strand.
ATCATCATCATTTTTGATTTTGATAAGTAAATTAACATTTCATGCACTTGTGTATTTTTTCACATGTATTCATGAATCTACCCCATAGCCTGCATGAAGCAATCATTCCCCGCATGTGGGGTACATTCATACATTTTAAATATTTTTTAAAAAGTGTTACAAAAACCCGTACAAGTATATTTACGCAAATTGCACGTTTTTGATATAAAGTCAGATAGTAAGACTTTTGATGAATCGATGACTTTTTATTTGGTCTGAGGAATCGATATAGATATCGATACTTGAGAGAATTCTATAAAAACTGTAAGAAGCTGCCGCACCTTCACCAACGGCATCACGGTATAACACGGCATCGATGAAAAGTTTGCTGCGACACAAGAATTTAATAATTTACTAAAAAGGGAAAATATCAATAATATAAATCAGATCATTAAAGTTAATTTTATTTAATAATACTTATTTACTACTCTTACAATGACACACTTTCGTAAATACGGACGGATAATTGTCATGGAATGGACGGACCACTATCACAAAATAACTAAATTATATCTTAAACAACTTCTTCAATACTGTGATCTGTCGAGTCGGGACTCAAGCTTTGTTCGTCTGGTTGCTGTTGTAGTGCCTTAAGTTGGTTTTCGAATCCTGTTAAACAATAAAGTCTTCCTTTAAAATCTCTTAATGAAAATGAAAAGTAGTTTAGAGAAAAACATAATTATTATGTTAGGCCGAGTTTTCATTTTCATAAGTTCTGGTTTGCCAAGGACCCACCAAGTGGTCTAGCATAAAAATTTGCCCTAATGAAATTATGTGATTCTTACGAGGTGCATCAGCATGATTAGGCGCGTATTGTATAAGTAATCGTAGAACTTTCTCTTCTGATATCAATCCTGGCCGGCCAGTCACACCACGAAGAAGTTGTTGCCCAGCTACAACACCTGAGAACATTTACATAAAATGTTTAAGAATAAAAAGTTAATAAATATACACAATAAAATCGCAAAGTATCCGTTACCTGGGTTAATTTCTCCAGCATCAAACATTTTCTTAACATCCACGAAGCGTTTGACGATAGCACTTTGCTCTTGAAGCGCCGTTGTTTGAGCACCTGAAATACGTGGTAAATGAATTATGTACTTAACAATTTTATTACTATGATGAAATAAATGAATAGTGTTAGTGTTATGTCACCTGTATCATTGTCAGAAGACTTCGCCAAACACCTGATAGCTTCCTTAAGCGCCTCTAATGCTTTGTCGTAGTTCTGAAAAACCGTTCAAACAAAATATCTTAACACTCCGTACAAATGTATAAAAACAAAAACACATTTTTAAGCTTTGACCAAACCTGCGCGACCAAAGCGACTGCGAAGCGCAGGCGCCATTCATCATGGATATCGTTTATGGTTTTCGAAAGTTGTAAAGCCGATAGAAAGGTCGAAATGAAATTCCAAGATGGCAGCTAAAAAGATTTTCAAATTTGTCATCATTGGTGTCGTTTTCATGGTTTTCGAGGGTGCTGAAGCCGATAGTGAGGTCAAAATGAAAATCCAAGACGGCGGACGTGAAAAGTTTCAAATTTTTCATCATGGGTGTCGTTTTTGTGGTTTTCGAGGGTGCTGTGCTGAGGCCGATATTGAGGTCAAAATGAAAATCCAATGGCGCCTTGCACACCTACGCGACCGCTGTAGTCGCGCAGGTGTTCACGTTTAGTTTCGCGTTATGGACACTCCCGCTTAGCATACACTTTAGTCGCGCAGGTTTGGCCGAAGCTTAAGACCACTAAAGCTAGCCAAGGAATGACTACCTATGTGGAATCATTAGCCAGGAACAGATCTATACCAGAACTTCAAAGAAGAAATAAGAATAAAAAGAAGCACCCACATCATACTCATCAACTTCGACTTTAGCGCATTCGGCGTAGAAAGCGGCTAGTTTCCCATATGCTTTAGCCCTGGTGTAGAAGTGCAGTATGTGCCTCATGAGATCGGGCCGTGTTCGCCAGTCTGCGCGGCGACGCAAGTAGTCGGCCGCCATCAGCTGAGCGTTGCGGTCGCGGGTCGCTGCCGCGAATGTTGCTATGCGGTCCGCGTCGCCAGAACGCATCAGCCAACGCATTGCACCTGCCTGGAAATAGTTGTTTCAATTATTAGATACTAGTTTCTGCCCGCGAATTCCTCGCGCACGCAAGACATTGTGCTTTTGGGTGTATGCAATGTTACAGGAGTGGTAGGGGTATTTAAAGTTTAGTTATTTTAAACTTGGTTTCGTAAAAAAAAGGTTAGAACTTTGACTTTCAATATCTCCGTAATCGTGTTATAAAAATCAGTCTGTACGGTAACTGTCGAGCGATAGGTCACTAAGAAGGAAATCTAGAAGAAAGTAAATAAAGTTCTTATCATTCATATTATATTTTTATATAAGTACAAATCATGTATCCTAGTCCTGACGAAGCTACACTTACTACGACACAAATTATCTACATTATATTGACTTCCGGAAGTTACCTTGTCTCCCGCGTGTGCCAGTCGTTTGGCAGCCTGGTGGTACAGCCCGCGGGCACCCAACACGTCTGCCAGTCGCCTAAGCAGTGCATCTCTGCCAGTCGTACCGGCCGGTGCTGCTAACCTTTCGCTCAGCTCTTCTGTTAACGGTGTTGGTATCTGTTCCACTATGTCTAAAGCTTCTTCGTACTGTAAAAATGATTACTTATAGTTATTAAAGTTTCAATACTTTGCCAAAAGTAAAGCAAGTAGGAGTTGATTTGATTAGCTTGTTAGCTAGCTGTAGCTAAATTAACTCAGTTATTTATTAATTTGAGTTCAGCATGTGACAATCACAATTATTATGTTCTATAAAACCGAATGCAACTTAATTTCGGGAAATATTATAAGTTTAAATTAGGCTGGGTTTACTAGTAAGACATATAACGTCAATTAGAAACAAACTTTAAAATAGACTTTATGGCCCCTAGGAGTTAACTACAATAATATCTTATTACCTTCCCAGCGGTCGCTAGCAACGCCGCAGCATGTAAGTGCTGGTTGGCTTGCCTCAGATGGGCTGCTAACGTATTGGCAAGCTCTGGATCCACTTTGTCTCCAAGTGCCTCTACTGCTGCGATCATAGCGTTCGTGTCGCCGCTATTAACTGCCAGCTTTAATGCCATGTGGATCTTACCTGAAATGAGCACAGAGCGGAGTTTTCGAGTTGGGTAGATTTTTACAAGGACATTAGGTTTGCAGCGTAGCATATCAGTGCTGTATACTTTTCATAGTGTCGGTAGTTACTGTTACAGATTTGGTCAGCATCACAGTCGCAGAAACAAGAAATTTTTTTCAATATTTTATTTTAAGATATAGGTACCTACCTGCTTTCTGGTATAAGGCAATGGCTTGTTCAATCTGCCCAGCGTTCTCGAGTATGGACGCGGCGTGCAGCGCGTGAGTGGTAGACGCGGATCCGGCGCGCCACACTAGGTTCCAAGCGCTCGCCTCCGCGGCCACTCGGATAGCTGACGTTACTGCTCCGCATTTTATATACATCTGGAGAATATAAAAAAATATATGTATTATTATGTCCATAGTAACTTCCTCAGAATAAACACATGTTCCTTCCTTAGCCCTTTATGTTCCGGGCCAGCGGTAACCCTTTCGGACAATGCCGCTGAGGCTTTTTTGTAGCAAAGCAAGAACATATTTTGTTTCTATTGATGTTGTTGGACATTACTGACATAAGGGCTGATTTTTCCAACGCGGATAATTTTATCCGAGGAATACAAAACCCACCCGTGTTCCTTCCTTAGCCCTTTATGTTCCGGGCCAGCGGTAACCCTTTCGGACAATCCCGCTGACTTTCGGACAATCCCGCTGACCCGGTACGCCCCTTAGTCGCCTTTTACGACACCCACGGGAAGTATGGGGTGGTGCTATTCTTTAAGTCCGACACCACACAGACATACCCTTTCCTAAATTGGTTCAGCGGTTTAAGGTAAGGCGTGAAGAGGTAACAGACAGACAAACTTTCGTATTTATAATATTAGTATGGATGTAGTTTATGACTTACCTTTACAGCACTTTCTGTTTTATCTGGCTGCATTTCGAAATAACGCGCCATTTGATACAGCGATGATCGGTTCTTCTGACAGACTTTTTCAGCTTCGTCTATTCTATCCATATGACACAAAAGTCTAGTCTGCTCGCCGAAATCACTAGCCCGTGCGTACGCCTCTAGTGCACTATCAAGATCACCGATACTTTCTAAGTAGTGTCCCCACCACGTTATTAGACTGGGATCACTCGAATTAGCCGCGTACTGTGCTAGTACAGGAGCCTGACCCTGTGCCACAAGCATTCTAGGTACATGGGGAACTAATGTACCTGCACTTTCAAATAATTTCAATGCAGCGCTTGTTTCTCCATTTGACCACAATACTTTAGCTAACTTATGCTGTGCGCTCTTTATTAGCAGAATATTTTCTCCTTCGGGACTCCCATTAGTAATTTCGTTTAGTCCGCCTTCCTTAGCTGATATCAATCGTGTGATCAAATCTGGTCTATGTGCCTCTTTGAATAAGTTTTCAGCTTCTTCGATCATACCGAGATTGACAGCTAACACGGCGACCCTACAAGTGTCGTCCATATTATTGTCACTCATCACTTTGCGCATCATCAAGGCACCTTTAATGTTGCCCATTTTGCCTAAGCACACAGCGCCAACATCGGGCCGCTTTCGGGCGACGCAAACCTTCGCTAAGCTGTCCCAAATAACCGAGTTTTTGCCACCCGACAATGTAGTTCCGACGACCACTGCCTTTTCTAAATAGCCAGTTGTCATGTAGTATAAAAAGTCCAATACTTGTCTCACATTAGCAGCGTCATGTTCACCAATGTCTTGAAATTCATGTATCAATATCTTTTTAATGTTCTGCTGTGATAAAATAACAACATAAGGCGTATGTAAAGAACATAACATAAAATCAGTCATATAGTAATCTTCAGAACCTGAACACCAATTTTTATATTCGTAGAGGCTGCCCTCGTGACAGAGAAATAGATGAACGCGATCCAGATCTGCTGATCTCATATGCACTGCAACAATTCTTGGGTCATTACAGTCCCATATTATAGCTATGGGGACACTTTGATATGGAGGAGTCGCGTTTTCAGAGATGAGCGTATTTGTGATGACGTCATTAGCTACGTCCCAAAGATATAGCCTTGGGTCCGGTGCTAAACCAGCATTAGCAATACTGAGCGAAATATAACGACCAGTGCAATTCACTGACGCTCTCATGACTTCACCAAAGTCTTCAATCATTTGATAACAATTTTTTGGAGGGTATGGCATTCTTAGACCTTTCTTTGTGATTTCAGCTAATTTGAGTGTACCATCCATTGTTGCAATGACAATGAACTTGCTCGTATTGGTGACGCCGATAGGCTCTCCTTCGCCTTCAGTACTTGGCAGTATTCCTAGACTAGTACCAGATATAGAGTAGCACTCTATGTGGGGATTAACCACACCAACTAGAACATCATTATAAATGATGAGAACATCTGTCTTCCATGGGAAACTCCGCATGAGTGAGAATTTTGTATCATTGTCTTTGCTGCACATCCAAATCTAGAAATTAAGTTCAGAATATAATTATTATGTAGGTACCGTGTTTTAAAAAGTGATTCTAATGATGAAATACATACCTGCACTTCTTTACCATCACCTAAGGCAATATACTGGTCTTTAAATGCAAAAGCTCTGATGGTAATTGAGGTATTGATCATGGATGTTATATTGGTTTTGTTTGTGAGAGCAACTTCATTTGCAGATTTTTGCACCATATGTAAATGAGGTGCATATCCCCAACATACTGGCTGTTCACGTAGTACAAATGCACTTGTTATGCAGTTGACTTGTAGCAGGGGATTCATCAGTCCTTCAGATCCCCAGCTGACTTCTTTTACCGTGCCTTTGACAGAAGTGCTACTTATAAGTTTCCAATTATTCCGGTGGTCTCGTCTCCAAAGATACAGATTCCCTTGTGAAGTTCCACAACAAAGAGTATCACTTAAATTGCTGTAACTAATGCTTGTGAATATGTCTCCTGCAACTATCTCTTCTTTCTCATTTGGCAACACATCATTATCACCAGTATCACTGTCCCAAACTCTGATGAAATTATCTCCTGTTATGACAGCTACATAAAAGTTGCCTGCCAGGACTATACACTGACCATTTCTTGCAGCCATTCTTACATGAGTGTCTGTCATCAAGGAACCATCATCAGACATAATAAATCTAGTTAAACTAAGAGCTCCACCTGACTCCCAGGCAACTAGAAGATAGATATTGCTTACTATACCCATAAATATAATGTTTCCAGGAGCATTTAGCACCTCAGAACATGCCCCATTAGGGTCTATATATAGTATTACTCCATTATCCTGAGCTGCATAGCATGAATGGTTGTCTGGTTGAGCACCTTCCCTCATTCGTGCTGTTGTCCTTGGTCGCCAAGCAGCCAGGGCATCCAAGGCATTCTCATCTCCAGCAACTGCTGCACGGGCTAGTCCTCTGATGGATGTTTCAGAGCTTGGTTGAGGTGTGCAGAAGGTTATGTGGGTGATAACATCACCAAGCTGGTGGTGAAATGAGGTAAGTGGAGCACCCGCACTAGAGTGCCAACCAGACAGAGAACCTGCAGCATCTGAAGCTAAGAGTCTACCTCCTCCCAAGCTAAAGGCAACAGTTGTCAAAGCGGCATTATGGGGTGCCTCTAAACGAGCCCAAGAGTATTCCAACCAAATGTAAAGTTCCCCACCATACCAGCCCACAACCAGTAGTCGTCTTATAGGATGCCATGCAAGAGCAGTCACTTGATTTGACAACAAAATGGGCCAGTCACATCCTTCTAAAGGAAAGCCCTGAAAGAAAATAAATTTTTTAGTAATAATGTACTTAGTATGGCGATAGGAAAAAAAAAATGTTATAACTTACGTTATCTTGAAATATAGTGACGAATCCCCCTTTTTCCTGATTATAGGAACCTACAGCTAGAAGAGGTAGAGAAGGGTGCCAGGTACCAACCGTGGACACAACATTACCATCAGTAAAACTAAGTTTTGTATCAATATACAAAGTCATTGCTGAAGTGGCGAAGAAGTCTGATTGGATTGGTTTTTATTCAACAACGTCTTGCAAATATTCCCATTTTTCTTTAAAATCAGATATATAATTATTAATAATATTGACGGTTCTCAGAGCAGACAACACATCACATTGTTTTGAATTTTTACGTCAACGTTGCCATGGAGATGAGCATGATCAGATCAAAGTTACTCTGTCTGTGGATCAGATGCTGCATTAGATTGTAGTCTGTGGATCAGACACTGACCTCTGTAATACAAGTATTGTATTATAGAGGTCAGTGGGATCAGATGATCCGACTAAAAGTTGTGTAGGCACGTTATATTATAAAACGTACATTCATAGGACATTCATTATTTATGATTGGATTTTTTTAATTTGATTAAAAAAATCCAATCATAAATGACTTTCAACATCGTTGGACACCAATAAGCAAGCAGAACTTCGGCACGAACAAGCACCTTTGGAAGTTATTTGTTAGAAATATGTACAAGGCTTTAGAATTTCTATGGAATCGGAATATCCTAAAGCCAGATACACACGCTTGGGACTTGAGACGCCACAAACTACACACTTTTGAACATCACAGAAATAGGAAATACGTCGACGACTTTCCTGCTTAATAGATGCAGAAAAGTTTGCAAAATAAATGAAGAGAAAGTAGGATGCAAGAAGGAGGGAAGGGAGCTTGAAAACTGTAGCCACCTCGGATAAGTAAAGTTTCTCAAGGCATTGAGAGTTAAGAGTGGATAGTTAGTCAAAGAATTGAAGCTAGTAGTAGTAGTGTTCATACATGAGTATTGTAGGAGTTACTTTGTAGATGCATAAAATATAGAGAAACAAGAACATGTAGGTTGCAAAAGCGAGCGAAGCGAGCTCGACAATTTTTGCACCCTACGATTATTTCTGAATACCTAGAGGTGAATTGCCTTGTACTTATTGAATACCTTTCTTGTTCCTTATTTATATCAATGACTTGCCGTACCTTATAAAGGATAATCATGATATAGTGTTGTTTGCAGATGACACTTCTCTTTTGTTTAAAATCCAAAGAGATTTAAGATAGGTGCAATAGAGGGGCTATGCAAAGAAATGTCTTAGAAAAACTGTAATCCCATGTCTCAGTGCCGCCATCTGCCAAAGAATAGCAAAATTAGAGCGGCAATTTATTCAATTAGATTCAGCTATCGCCCGGTAGATGGCCAGTGTGGCTAGTGTTGCCAGATACGATTCTCAATCGATGGATTGAAAATCGGATCGGTGGTGCCTGAAAAATCTAATATAAATCAAATCAGTTAGATAAATATCGAAAACTAAACAAATTAGGCAAAAATTGACTCAGGCAGAAAAAAATATTCTAAGTATAATTTTATTCGCTACTATTCATTGTCCGTGTCACCGTCTATGACAAGGTATCAGTTTCAGTGTGTGTTTTTAAGTAAGTAGTTATTTACATTTTAAAACAAAATAATTTTAAATGTGCCTGCTTTGCCGCCGAATTATTATGCTTTTGTGTTTTATATTGCTTTTTGTGTAAAGTAGACCTTAAACAATTGTCGGTTGCGTTTCGTTTTTTGCAAAATTGTTTTTTTACACTTTTGTTTGCAAATATTTGTAAATCTTATATCGATATACGTATATCCGAGGCGAGGTCCAAAGTCCGTAGATCTATGGATAAATCCGTAGGTCTTGCAATGCGGGGTGACACTAAGTACAAACCATAAAACCTGTGGTAGGTATTTTACCATATACATAGATTCAAAGGTATCGATAATATTGAAAAAAGTTAGTAAGACAATTTTTTCGCATTTGAATAGATTGAAATAAGTGCCAAAAAGTTAGGAAAGCGATAAAATTATTACAGACCATTTCAGTATGGTCTTGACATGACCTGAGAGATATAATCTATATCTCTTGAGTTTGTTTTGGCTTTTCTTCTCTGATTAGTCAGATAGGAAACGCCGACCTCATCTAGTTTTTAAAATATGATTGACGTATAAAAGTGTCTGTACAGACACCAACACATCAAGCTTAGTTTTTAATTCTTCTAATAATTATTACCCTCTTTTATAAAATCAATTAAACATGGATCGATTTTAAACTGAATGTTACTTGAATGAATCGATTATTTTGTCACACCACTATATTAATTTCGTTAAAAAGTGGCAACACTTAAGCTGTCATTTTACCCAACTATAGTAAAGCTAATCAGCAATAGATGGCGTTTAATACAAAATAAACAAATTTTCTAGATCTATTTATGAAAATTATTTAATTCTAATTACTGAGTAAATATAGATAATACATACGAAAATAAACTGAAGTTAGGTCCAGTTGTTTTACCTTAACGAGACTTGCAGTAACGTAATGCGCAACTCGGTATATTTCCATATAAAATATTTTTCTTTTGTTGGACACGAATGCGTCAACGCGACTTGACGCGCAGGGGTACCATACTAGACTGAGAGACTTGTTACGCCTAGGTAACAAGTATCGGAACACTGTTTTGTTCGCAATGTCCCGTCTATTGTAAATACTTTAATGTCTTTGTTAAAATCAAACGTCAGCAGCTGGTTACTGATAATGTAAATAACGCCCTTGCAAAAGTAGTTAACTGGTTTAATGTCAATAACCTACTTCTTAACGGAAAAAAAACGAAATGTATAAGTTTACGATACCCCACGTTAGACAAGTAGAAACTAGTGTTCTCATTAAGGATGAAGAGTTAAAACCCGAAGATATCACAGTATTCTTAGGCATAACGTTGGATGCCAAGCTTCAATGGGGCCCCCATATAGATAAATTGTCAAAAAAGCTTAGCTCTGCAGCATACGCCGTTAGGAAAATTCGTGATTTGACTGATTTAGAGACAGCCCGTTTAGTTTACTTTAGTTATTTTCATAGTGTGATGTCGTACGGTATTCTGTTGTGGGGAAATGCCGCCGATATTCAGACAATTTTTATTTTACAAAAAAGGGCAATTCGTTCTATTTATAAATTAAGTCCTAGACACTCCCTCAGAGACAAATTTAAAGAGATTAATATAATGACTGTGCCTTCTCAGTACATTTATGATAATCTTTTGTATGCACATAAAAATATTAATCTGTTTAAAAAATACAGTGATATCCATAACATAAATACTAGGAACAAACACTAATTTGTTGTTCCTACAACAAGGCTCAAGAAAATAGGTGGCTCGTTTAGATGCCAATGTATACATTTTTATAATAAACTTCCTAGCCACATTCAAGAACTAAGCCTAAATAAATTCAAAGCTTTTATAAAGCGAAAACTATGCCAGGAAGCCTATTATACTGTAAAAGACTATATTGAGGACAAAAAGGCTTGGGATTGAGCTGCTCCAATAGGTTTAGACAGTGAATGTTATTTTGCAATTTTTACACTTTAATATTTTCTTTTTTTTTAAAGTATCTATTTACTTACACAATGACATGTACATTTACTGTATAAAGTATTATATTATTTTAATTATTGTGAATGTGAGGACTATGTGGGTCATTGTTTACATTTTAATCGTGGTCTGGCAGTTTGAGTAGTTTATGCGGCCTACCCAAATGTCCTGTCTTTGGTATTGTTCGTCGAATCGTTGAGCTCCTGAAGTTCTGAGTTGAGCTGCACGGTTACTGACAAATGCGTGCACTGACTGGACAGGTCCACTCAATCTGTGTGGTTCTTTCCTCAAAAGATCTTTTCAGACACTAATCTACATGGTCCTCAAAGATTATGTCCGGATTTTTATATACACATTGACATTGATGAATTTTATTTAGACAATGACATGAATATTTACTTTGTAAAGTATTTTTTTTTTCTTTTCATTTTATTATTGTGAATGTGAGGACTATGTGGGTCATTTTTTTTTTCTGTTTTCCTTCTTAGTTTTAATCATGATCTGGCAGTTTGAGTAATTTACGCGGCCTACCCAAATGTCCTTTCTTTGGTATTGTTCGTCGAATCGTTGAGCTCCTCATTTCTGAGTCGAGCTGCACGATTTTTGACAAATGCGTGCACTGATTGGACAGGTCCGCTCAATCTGTGTGGTTCTTTCCTCAAAAGACCATTTCAGACATCAATCTACATGGTCTTCACACGATCTGACCAAGATTTTGTCTGGACTTTAAAAGAGACTGTGACCTCTGAGTTTGTTTCGGCCTTTCTTCTCAGAGTAGTCAGATAGGAAACGCCGACCACATCTAGTTTTAAAAAATATGATGACGTGTAAAAGTGTTTGTCAAAACCTACTTACAGAAAATAAATCATTTATCATTTATCAATATATTTTAGTCAAACTATAATGCTTTTCGAAATTTGCGGCCCTCCGCAGCCTGGGGGCTTGTGGCAGACCCATACTTAGTCCAAAAGTATCTGATGAAAGTGTAAAACAACCTGTTCAAGTGTTACGCAATCAATCACTAAAGGAAATTAATAACACATTTATCTGTTTAAGAAGGTTTAACGTTTACCAATGATTAAGGGGTTTTAGGCTGGACTCACACAATCTGAATTCCTCTCTGAATTTAGAGCCGGAATTCAAGAAAGCCCGGAATTACATACAATTTAATTACCTATGCTCCGCTCCACACACATTTTGATTTGTTCAGATTATGATTTTCTCAGATCGATCTGTAAGAATGATACTGACGCGTGACGAGCGTTTCAAATTGCGGGTCGGAATATTTAAGTATATGATTTCATAATGCGCGTTTTTCTATAAATTTGAACACGCGAACACGCACACACTGGAATCAGATTATGAATTGTTTCATTTGATACTGCGAGCGGTAATGGTTAGACGTGTTGCGACTTGTAAAGTTGTGATCTGGCGTGGTGTCTGACACGGAAAATTTAATATTGTGCGTCGAAAGCCACCATTGTTTATGAGACACTTCCATTACAGATTATCACGACAGGGAAAAAAAAGATATAGCGTGGTTTTAAATCATTCCTCTTCCATATCCAAGACGTTTTTCTGAGCCGAGAAACATGAGACTACTGATTTATCTGAATTTTTAAGGTATGTGGGAGGCAGCTTGCTGGAATTCAAATTATGAATTCAGACTGAATTATTCAGAGAGGAATTCAGAATGTGTGTATCCAGCCTTAACTTTATGGTTTTCAGTATAGAGTAGAATAAAGCCTTACCGTTTTTAATCTGCCTGCATTTTTGGATCAAATGTCAACAAAGAGATCAAACGCGTCGGTGTTTTAGTTTACTGTTTTACATTCGTTTCTTTTGGTTTTGTTTGGAAGAAATATACAAATATGTGGTACTTGACATCCGAAAATGATGATCGAGTTATTTATATTATATCATTAGCTAATCAGATAATAATAGGAAGAAGTGTTGATAACCAAGTCTGCGACTTTGCTATCCCTGATGACCCTTCTATAAGTAGGAAGCATGCAACCCTGGCTATAACGGATAATTGTTTATTTTTGCAAGACTTGGGCTCTAGATATGGAACTTCCATCAATACCGACAAAGTTGAAGTTAATACAAACATTAAATTGAATGAGAATGATATTGTTAAGTTTGGCAAAATGAATAGTGTGTGGAAAGTCAATTTTATTAATCTTACAACTTGTACATCGACTTTGAAAGGAGAAAATCTTCAGAATTTGAAATTTACCATATCCAAAATTGATGGAATGTTGAAAGGGGATTGGGATGACACTTGTAATTATCTGACTATGCCAGCAATTACCTTGACAATCAAAGTTGTGTTAGCTTTGGTGCAAGGATCAAATATTGTCACAGTAGAGTTTTGGAACAAATGTCTTGAAAGTGTTACCAATCTCACAGCATTACCAGATCCACATGAATTCTTACCTCAAGTCGTGGAATCTACACTGAACAGAGAAGTGGTGTCATTCCTGCCAGATTCACGCCGTAAAACATTGTTTCAAGAAAAGAAGTTTGTTTTTTTTTCAAGGAGACAATATGAGATGTACAAACCAGTTTTGGTTAAGAGTGGTGCTTCACCAATGCTCCTAAGTGAGTGTAGGATGACCATTTCAATGCTTTGTGCCCAAGATGTAATTGTAATACAGTATATTGCGACAGGTGCTAGCCAAGAATCGCAATCTCAAAAGAAAACAATCAATGACATTGTTAATCAATTAAAAAATAAAGGTAAACGAGTTGTAGCTGATGCTGAGATTGGTCTTGCAATATTATACTGCTCTATGGATAAGTATTGCAATCCTAACTTTAGTTTCACATCTGAAGTAGTTAAACAAACATCAGCACCAGCCAAGGTTTCCAAGGTTTTAGCCCAGGAAACTCAGGAACCCGTGTCTCAACAGAAAAGGGAAAATGTCAACATAAATGAAAGTGTGACATCTGAAGAAAACGATGACAAGCTTTCTAATAAAAGGAAATTTTGTGAATTTACAAGTGAAGCCCAAGCCAATCCTAATAAAAAAATTGCTACTGATAATGTAAAAAGTGAGAGTGCTAAAAGGAAAATTTCAGGAAATGATGAGAATTCTTTAAATCCAGCCAAGAAAATAGCAATTGATAAAGAGAATAGCAGTGATATGCCACTAAATCCATCTGATCAGGTTGAACATGAGAACACTAATAATATGTTTAATTTTGTGAAAACAGTTGCTACTAACAGCGGAGTTGAAAGTAAAGCTAAGAAACTTAATTTATCAAGGCCACAGAAAAGAAAATTAAATGACACCAATGAAGATGAAGATTTGTTTAATTTTGTACAAATTAAGGTTCAGACTAAAGATGGTGTTATGACTGACACTAATACATTCAAGCAAAGCCTGTTCAGTATAAATAAAAAGAAAAATGATGAAAGTGATGAAACAGCTGAAGTATCACATGTTCAGAAAAGCGAAGGACTTTCAGCTGAAGACATATCAGCGATGAGGGGATCAAAGTTGAAAGAGCTCATGGAACGTAATTCTAATACATTGTATACAGTCAAGAAAGAAAAATCTGAGGAATTGGAAGAGCAAATGAACAAACTTGATTTGTGCACTACTATTGTTAAAACTTGTAATAATTTGATTGTTAAACGAGAGCCACATATTGTGACTGAAAATAGCTTTGCTAAAAATGCCTCTCAAAAGAACTTTAAGACATTTAAGAAGGTATGGCCATTAAAGAAGCAAGTCACTATAATTCAGGCGTCTCAAATAAGCTTTGGTGATAACACAGCCGCTTAGATAAGAAATTAAAAATACTTATTATTCATTATTGTTTATTCAATTAGGTAAGAAGTTATTTTTTACAGACTTGTAAAGAAATAAGATAATAAAGATATTAAACTAATCCTCGTTTGCTTCTGATTCATCTGATTCCTGATCCTGGTCTTCATCAATGTTTTCCAGCACCACCTTTTCTTTACCACTGTTGAATTTTATAAAAGGATTAAGAAACATATAAGATTATTTATGACAAGTTAACATAGAGCCAATCATTATCAGAAGTTGAAACTAAAAGTATCAGAGTTTTGATGTTTGAAAGCTAATAATTACCTGGCTTTTTGCGCTGCTTTCATCCTCTTCAGTTTCACAGTACCATCAGGAGCCACCCTGACAGTCTTGCCAGGAATTGTTGATAGTTCATCTTCCAACACAGTGTAGTGCTTAGGTCTCTTCTGTGTTAGTTTTGGTGGTTTAATTGTACTTGATGGTCCTAAAACATTAAAATATTAGTTATATTTGGCTGTACTTTATCATAAAGTGATACTTTAATGTATAAGAGCAGCGGTGGCGTGGTGGCCCAGTGGTATCAGACTCAACTTAAGAGTTGCAGGTCGTGAATTCGAACCCAGGCAGGCACTTCACTTTGTGTATTTAATTTCAATATCACTGCTCTAAAAACGATAAAGGAAAACATAGTGAGGATGTCTTAGAACATTGTCAACCACCAACCCGCACTGGATAGCATGGTGGATTATGGCCCACTTTTCTCATGGGGAGGAGGCCTGTGTCCCAGCAGTGCAAACATTGTAGGCTGATTACGCTATACTCTAACAGATGTGGTACTTACGCAGTGTTAGATATAAAGGCAATGACATAGACAATGGCAATTTCAGAGAGATAGACCTAATGTTTGCTTCTCCTCCAGGAAACTTTGTTTTGAGTTGCTCAACTAGGGCAATAATATTTTCTGCCAGCTTCTCTTGAGGCATGGCAGTGTGACCTATAGTGATAGTTGAAGTTTCTCCTTCACTAAGACGTAAAATAGCAGTGCGTAAACCCATATCAATACTTTTCTTTAAGTTTTTGTCTTCATTTATTCTAACTGGGATCAGCATATTATGTTTTTTGAAGAACATCTTTCCTAACAAATGTGATACATGGTTCAGTACTCTAGTATCCACCATTATGAAGTCATGCTGAGTCAAGAGTCTGCGTTTTAATTCAAACTGGTCATACTCTACTCTTAGTTGTCTTACTGGGAGTAGTGTTTTAACCTGAAACAAGAACATGTTTGTTCAATTCAAAAACAATCAGTCATTAAACACTTTGCTAGGTAATGTTTTTTATTTTTTTAATACTGACCCCAGTAACACCCTCTTTTCTCAAAATTTCTTCCCAGCGATCAATAGTTGGCTCATGGTCATGTTTTCTTCCCTTCTTTATGTCAGGTGTTACTAAGCAAACTTCTCCTGTTGAAGCAACAGTGCTGTGTGGCAGCAACCTGAAAATATTAATTATTATGATTCAACAATGTTATGACAAACCACATCTAAACTTAATTCAATGAAATCTAATTGTCTACTTACAGTTTTATATTTCCTCTTGTGTTCTGAATTTTAATACAATGGATTTCTGCAAATATCGGCTTCTCATCGTCGAAAATTGCGTTCTTCTGCTTATCATGGGCCAGAACTACGTCAAGTAACGCACTCAAACAGGAATGAACGAGGTTCTCTGTAATACTCTGTGAAGGCATTACATACTTGACTTTCTTCTTCGGTGCTGTCTCTTTTTTTATTTCCTCAGAAACTTGTGTCACGATTTTTGTCTTTTGTGCAGGTGGTGGTTTAACCTGGGGTTTTTGCGGCTTGGCTTTTTTATTGAGTTTTTCAATTTTGGAGGATTTTTTATTTTTCGCCTTCAGCGGCACCTTAGGTTTTACAGCTACCATTTTAAAAAGTTTATATTGACTAACGAATCAAATGAATTCTGTCTATTTTCACTGTTTATGTCTGCAACAACAACAAAATAACCTCTAATCTTCAAAGAAATTCACACATGACAATTCATAACCTCACTTAGTCACTTTGCACCACAGAACACTATACTCCTAGCGGCTTTGCACATGCGTCAAATTGATATTGGCATAACTTTTTTCGTTCAGAAATACAATTTGTTAAGGCGACGGACGACCGTACACCATCAATCTAGTTTCAGTTTAATCTGCGCACTTGGTTAGATTGATCGTGAGTAGATTGACACAAAATATCAATTTGCTGTCAACTATATTTTTGTCTAATGCTAGATACACACGCAGTGACTTCAGTCGCAGCCGCGCCGGTGCAGCGGTGGTTTCAAAATCTAACTAAAGTCGCTGCTGCGTCTGTATCTAGCATAAGGTCCACCGTACAGCTGATGATAATTTCTTTTTTTTTTTTGTTTATGACTGCGGGCTGAATCACTGACCTCTATGTATTATAGAGGTCAGTGGGGCTGAATCACTGACCTCTATAATACAAGATTATAGAGGTCAGTGGGCTGAATACAATCATGTTCAAATAATTTTGTAAATATGGCAATTTAAAAGTAGGTTCTTCACACAGACTACAATACAGGGTGGCAGGGACATCGACGCGCTAAGGTCGCGAAAAGGTTACACCTGATGCCATAAATAAAATTACGAAAGTCATTCATCTCGGAAATGACCGGTTAAAAAAATTGACATTTTTGAGCCCTCAATGTATAGCAAACAACGCGATCAAAACGTTCCGCGGTTGGCGCGCGCGCGCGCGCCCTACCGGACCTACACACACACAAGTCTGTGGCGCGGCCGCCGGCCCCAGTGCCCCACCGCGCCGGCGCCGCCGCTGCCGGACGAACGTGAACCTACGAAATATCGCCTAACGACAACATTGATAGGTACCTACCACATAAAATCATGTTTAATTAGTCTTGATAACCGATGGTCTTCTTCTTCTTCGTAGCACTCTTGTCAGAGCGGTCGTGGTCCTCATGTAGTTTCTTGTTTAGGGGCTGATGTGATTCGACCGCTCCTCCGATTTCGGGTGTTTTTTGTGCACTCATACAATGGATCCATTGTATAACCGATGGTAGTTACTAATAATTAAGTGCCCGTTATGCAAATAAAACTAACAATAAGCTTATTCCCATAAAATAGCGATTCCCGTATTCGCGGGCACTGAAAAATTGTTCAGATCTGGAAGGCATTTTGAACGTCACTCTCAAACACACACACACACACACACACACACACACACACACACACACACAGAAAATTACTTTTGATTTTAAAAACTACGTTAAGATCACAAATTCGCAACAAACAGCACGCCGTTTGCGATCAACGAAATCTAGGAACTGGCAAAAATCCGATAAATTCGGCGAAATGCAAAAGAAACTGTGCCACCGAACACAGATCAACAAAATGATTGACATTTAGTTGTAGGTACATAATTACCTACTCACGAAATTAATTGCGAAAATGGATATATTTTTTTTTATGAAAGAGTAAATTACATTGTTGAATTGCATTCAAAACCAACATTAATGTTGATAATAAAAAAATATCGAAAAATTACGTGACTATCAACACACTTCTACACGTTTTTTTTTAAATCTTCTTTACTTAACACCTTAGAGTAAGAAAGCTATAGAGCATCGGGTAGCGTGGCCACACATGAGACAAAAAACTAACTTAACTAACATTGGCTACATAAGTAGCTGCCTTGAAAAAACTGGCACGCAGTGAGAGACGGAAATAGTATAGCTTTATCCTTTTCTGTTACTTATAATAACTCAATACTTTATCCCTTTCTTGTGGAAATGAAATGGAGCTACCCGCTGTCTATACTTTTCTTTGTCTAAGCTTAACACATTGAAGGACACTGAACGAGACACAATAGAAGTTTTATTGTTATTACGTCGAGAGGCGTTCAGTGTCCCGCAAAGTGTTAAATTGATGAAGCTTTAGAAAAATAATAATCCCCATAATGAGTCTAAAATAAAAGTAGTAAATGGGTCATTATAAATGATAAATGATTTTATTTTGTAAGTAGGTTTGTACAAACACTTTTACACGTCAATCATGTTTTTTTTTAAAACTAGTTGAAGTCGGCGTTTCCTATCTGACTACTCTGAGAAGAAAGGCCGAAACAAACTCAGAGGTCACAGTCTCTTTTAAAGTCCAGACATAATCTTGGTCAGGTTATATGAAGACCATGTAAATCGATGTCTGAGATGGTCTTTTGAGGAAAGAACCACACAGATTGAGAGGACCTGTCCAGTCAGTGCACGCATTTGTCAGAAATCGCGCAGCTCAACTCAATTCTTTTATGTTGATGTTTAAAATGCCCCATGTGACGCGTCTGTTAGATTCATTGGGATTATATCGACTGTGAACTGGCAACCGGTCCTATCTCAATTTTTTGAAGATTTCACTTTTTAATGCCATTTTATACTATTTAATACTCCACATCGTTGCAAGAAATCCTAACTCAAATACATTTAAATTTGGCGCCAGAATTGGGTTCATTCTACTTGTACTAACTTCAACGCGCAGTGAATGCGTACAACGTGCGTGCGTGAGCATCTTGAACGCGATATTTCGCGCGCTCTTGAAACATATAACTGTTTTATATGGATTTATTAGTAATGTTACTTTTGTTTTTAATTACATGTGCAATAAAAATATTAAAAAACTACGGTTTTTTATTTAACATACGAGATGCTGTGTAAATGATGCTAATGTTTTTTCTTCATTCTGTAAAGTTGTCAAAATTGAGATAGTACCGGTTGCCAGTTCACAGTCGATATGTCGCATAGCTTCTTACGAGACCGCTAGGCGCGCCGGCGCCAGCGCCGTCGCGGTCCCTTTGTCGGCATTTGAAAGCGTATAGCGTAGGTCCTAAGCCGGTGTTGACCTCGCAAATGAACTTTGGCAAAACAGCTGATCAGGTAGCTTTTTCGAGTTTTATTTACATTGCTGTTTTAAGTGAAACAAGTGAATTTACTATTTTTTAATTAAAAATCTCATTGGGTTAGATAGAAATAATGATTTTATACAGTTTACAGTAAAAAAAAATTGCAGAAAAAAACGTAAAAATTAAGAAAAAGCCGACGAGAAATTTCAACGCAGGGGGTCCAGAATCATGTACTGAATCCATGGTAAGCGGTTGCGCGTCGATGTCCAGGGGCCAACCTGTATAATGCAGGCTGTTCTTCAGCAAAAATGTGCCTATTTCAAAATATCAGTACGAATCTCTGGAAAATTCTCTGACTTGGGGTGCAATACACCGTTGGTGCCATTACCTTAAAAACCTGTCCAATTAATGCAGATTCTAAAATAGTACCAACAACACTGTTTGCCTAATTTAAAATGTTAGAGCCATCTTTTGAAATCATTGGATGGTAGCAATTTCTATTGAAAAGAAGATGAATAATAATTAAAAAAAAGTTACAGTGCGATTGCAGCGGAAAACATTAATTAAGGGACTACTCACACTTATTCAGCTCTGTTCAGCTTTTGTCCCTATAAAACAACGATTTTGTCCCTATAAAACAACCGATCAGCCGCTGAAAGTTGAACGGACTCCATACAAAAACGTTGTTTTCTATTGACAAAAGCTGAACAGAGCTGAATAAGTGTGAGTACCTAGTAAAAAAAATCTCATAACTTGTTTTGTTGAATTTGCGTCGCACTGTAGGTACCTATGTGTGCTTTAGGACAGGGTGCCGAGATGGGAATGTTTCGTGGGCATGATAAATAAATTCATGGGTGCCGAGATGGGACTAAACCACTCGATGGCTCCTAAGTATACTGAGTCAACTATACTTCTATAGAATTATAGTTGACTCAGTATAGTCAATTATACTTCTATAGAATTATAGTTGACTCAGTATAGTCAACTATACTTCTATAGAATTATAGTTGACTCAGTATACTTAGGAGCCATCGCACTGACCTCTATAATACATTGTATTTAACCCATGAAACAGGAGTTTTTAAGGCAGATCTCAAAATTTGTCGTTAGCTGCGTTCAATAGATGTAATATTCAATAGACGTTTTTGATTAGAGATTTGTCACGTTGCCGCGTTGGCGTTGGCACTGAGTTGTTTTTTTGTGTCTTAACTTGTGTTTAGTGCAAAATTGAATGTTTTCCAACTACCTACTTACGACGGGAAATATCGAAACATGTATAGATCTACCAGAATTACATGGCATAAAAAAAAAACTACAGAACGGATTTTGATGAAACTTTACAGTAATACCTATAGCTTATAGGTAGGTACATGAGAATAACACAGGTTACTTTTATCGCGATATTCCCACGGCCACGCGGCCACGGGATCGACTTAGGTATGCGGGTGAAACCACGGAGCGCTGCTATTACTTACAGAAATAGTTGTTGTTGTTGTAGTGTAAAATTGTTAGTGAAATTGGTTTGTAAAAGTAAAACATGTCAAGAGATTTGAATCGTTAAGTTTCGGATCAACAAGTTACGTGACAATGCTAACACGAATCGATATACTTAGGTACTTACATATTAAAAGAAAACAGAGATTTCAACATGTTTTATGTAAATGTTTCGCTAGTGCGAACGCACAGCTGTCGGTACCATTAGGTATGTATCCACTCTTGGAGAGTTGTCTAACGGTAAGAAAAATATGAATGAATGAATGAAGTTATTCGGAAAAGAACTGGAGTTACCGACATAGCTTGCAGAGGAAGCAAGCTGAAGTGGCAGTGGGCTGGCCATTGTTGTCGAAGGACCGAAGCTTGGTGGAGCAGACAAGTCCTGGAGTGGAGACCGCGTATGGGCAAGCGTAGTGTGGGACGCTCCCCAACTAGATGGAGAAGGTGGCTGGGATAGTCTGGATGCGAAAGGCGGAGCTCAGGGTGTTGTGGCGCATGGCAGCCTGGTAGAGGCATATGTCCAGCAGAGGACCTATTATAGGCTGAGTTGATTGATTGATTGAAGTAAGGAAAATATTGTAGGGACCTCGATTCCTGTTAGCTAAATATTCCGGGTAAGTAAGTAAGTTTGAGTACCTACTTACACTAGGTAAGTAAGTACCTAGCTGTACTCAAAATTACACGTTTTTTTATTTTTATTAAGTGTTGATCATTGTTTTGTACCATATTTCATTGCGAAAATCACCTCTTCTGTAGCCGAGTCAATTAACTGAATGTAAGTGAACGTTTCCTGGCCTACCGCCAGACTTCGCAGTGGTTAAAGGCCGTGTGTTCATTAGCGAGTGCATTGCTAGATAACACGCAATAAGAGCTTGTTATCTTAATTTATGATAATCAATGAATAACTCCTTTGGTTGTTTGTTTATTGGTCAATGAACCTACTCGTAGTAAGATTCGCTATTCGTTCTAGGCACATACCTACTTGGCGCAGTTACATTTCGGACTCGGATAAGTCGGATACCTACAGGGACAACCAAACCGTTGAAAAAAAAATTGACCGATGACTTGAATTAAAGTAGGTAACACTTTTTGTAAAAGTAGGAACTTACTACCATCTGTTCAACTGGCTCATAATATCTTATTATCTACCTAACGTTAAAATACGGCCGTGTGAGAGCTGGCGTAGACTTAGTAATGGACTAATAGAGTCCCACCGGCAACCTTTGGAACCGACCACATCATTAAAAACTCGAAAAATGAATAACCTACTTACTCCTTTTTTAAGTCGGTTAAAAACTACGTCTGAAATGCCAAAATTTTTTGCTCTACTACCTAAAACCGTAAACGTCCACCGTTGAACTTGAATCACCTAATCAACCGCTATGAACGATCGTGTGGGAATTTCGCCGATCAACATTTATCGGGGACATTCCAAACTCAACTTTAGAATTCAAACTGGAATCTAGAAGCATCCTCCTTTAGGTATTTGAAATTGTCTCTGAGCTTACCTTGTGAATCTCGGGATCGAATAGGCCTGCATCATTGCTTACCGTGGGTGTTATGAAAGGTCACCGAAGGAAGTAACTGCGAGGGTGAGCGGCAATATCCATCTGTGGAATGTATTCATGTCATCTGCAAACAACATTTTCTTTTTAAGGCGATGTAATTTAGGGGAGTTGCTGAAGTACCCATTCAATAGTCGACGGCAATATTATCGAAGTCAATAGTAGATATAAGTAATAGTAGCGAAGTATTTTTGGGTATTGGCATTTATATGAGAAAAGCAAAAAATAAGTTACCTACCTAGGTATTTATCATCTATGGTCTACCTCCGCCACCAGTCAGGTTTGCAACAATTAGGTAGATAAGTACTGATTTTATTGTATTTTGTTTAGCTGTCCCACTTTTTGGTAAAGAGGACATCTTTCATCCCTTTGACTTGTAATTTTGGGCATAATTTCTGGCACGCAAATCAACAAAGTTTTTACAACACTTACAATAAATAAATCACTTGACGAAGCTTTGTAAAATTGTATTTCACCGTACAATTAAAGAGGTGCGATATTGCTTTCGGTTGCTGGCAAACCTCCAAAACATAACACCTGTGGGGAAGGAAATGCATTTGTGGTCAAATCTTTCGCTGTATTTGCTAGGAATGAGCAAATGTTTTACATTTTAACGAGATAAAGAGCATATTGCTCTTAAAGTGCCAGATTGCCTAAAAGAGCAACCACGGCTAACCTAAGAGCGACGATGTACGAATTTAATAAAAGACGTAGGTAAGTTTTTAATTAGATCAACAATTTTTATTTGTCTGAATGTGAAACCTAGGGCTAGGACGGCTGAAAATCGAACTTGAAGCCTTTATCTCAATGAGAAAAACGTAAAACGTTACAGCTGGTCTTTATTCCGCGCGACTGGTTAGTGTAGAGTCAATTGCAGGAAATGGGTAATTACCGTAAGCGAGCGCCTGTTAGTTATTATGCACAATGGCTGTCCTAAAAAGTTACGGTCTAACACCTAACTGCTATCTGCGGCTTACCCGTCCAGCGTTAGCATCATTAGTAACTTTGTGTGTCTTTGTAGGAAATGAGAGGTTGAAGGAATAAATAGAAAACCAAAAAGTCGTCATTGCAACAAAATTATGTAAACCATAATTTTATAAGGTTGCATGAATTTATTTAATCATATTGAAAATCCGATGACCGCGTAAAGTTTGATCACGAACTGCTGTTTTTATGAATATCTTATACAATAGTACATTATGATACATGTGTGCTATGTTGATCATTATGCTCGAGGCGGTATTATTCGCGCGAGCCGCAGGCGAGTGCGATAAGAAAGCCGAGAGTCTAATGATCGATGCACACGCGTTTCATACGACGTTTTTCAACACACTTGCGAGGAAAAAAACAGACTTGTATTGTTAAATATTAACTTGTATGGAAAATAGCGCGCTGGTTTTGTCTTTCCGTATAGCCCAATAGCCAGTACCTACTAGCAATGCGCGCGCAAGTGTAAATAAAAGCACTGACCACAGAGCATGTAAAAACAATTGTAAAAAAAAAAAACAATTGTAGTTTAGTTAGTATGGAATTAGAAAGTACTATTGGCATAGAGAAATATACCTTCATTAGTTCAGTGAGAATCCGCAATGATAGAACGCCAGTCAGGAGTAGTTCGTAGTTCGGGTAGGGACCACGGACAATTTTAGGTGGATAATTAAAATTTTCTTACGTTTTTTGTAATTTGCAGGTCAGTATCAGGTTGCATCTTGATCAAATATGATTCGCGACTATAATATAGAGAGCGTTAGGTTAAACGAGGGACATACTTTGAGGGGAGTTAGTACTCATGAAAATGAACAACTTTTAATATGGGATTAACCCTGAAATCGCGAAAAAAAATCAGCCGTTTCCTACATTTATGTTCGCATAGCTCGTCAAAATGTACTGAACAGTTGATTTTTTTTTTGCGATTTCAGGTTCGGCCCCATAGTAAAAGTTGCTCATTTTCATGAGTACTAACTCCCCTCAAAGTATGTCCCTCGTTTAACCTAACGCTCTGTATATGTATTTACAGAATTATAGTCATTAGAATAGAATCTTTCTAGTTAGATTTTTTCCCTAAGAACTTTTCCATAAGAAAGATGTATTAATGATTCGAATGATTATAATTCTGTAAAGATGTAGGTACCTGTTAGAGTCGCAAATCATATTTTGATCAAGATACAAACCTGACACTGACTTGAAAATTGCAAATTAAGACAATTTACGGTGAATGCGCAGTGGTAGACCACTGCGCATTCACCTTAAATTGTCCGAGGTCCCTGCGCATTCATCTTAAGGTAATATTAGTAACTTAATTAATTAATTAATTATTGTATTTTAATATTAGTTAATTTTGGGACCAAGGACAATACAGACTATTAAAAAAAAAGTGATTTGATGAGATTAAAAAAGCGCGCATCTCCGACTAGTAAATAGTTATCTGTGGAAATAAAGCACATGTGGATTAAAGTAAAGAAAAAGCACGCGTTTTTAATACACTGCATTATGGACCTAAAAGCGGTTCAATAAGAGCCACTTTACGAGCAAGTGTGTTGAAAATACCTTTTACCCTTACTAATGCTTGAACTGTCTATCTGTAGGCCAAACAAATGTTTCTCACCGTAAGGGAATTGAACCCGAACCCCGCAATCCCAGGTCAGCCAACGCTGACGAGGTTGCGTTGGGATTTATCGGTCACAAACCTACATGTCATGATCGTAATGATTCCTTGGGTGGTATGTTCAAGGAAAGATGCCTCCATTTTATAAATTAAATATTTGATTATTCATGGCAACTATATAGGCTCAATTCTTCTTAAAAACTATTGTTAGTAAAAGAAACACCTAGTTCACCTATGGTGAGGTCATGGAAAATATAAAGATAAAGATAAAGACCAAGGAAGCTACCTATAATGTTACTCCTAATAATACCTCTTTAAAGTTGTAGGTAATATCTGAGATCTGTAGGTAATAGATGCAATCATCACCGAGATCGAGCGTTATGCATGTAGTGCAATATACCTATCGGTGAAACATGAATACTTGATACGCTATTAGCAATTTAGAATGTATGAAGATGATAACCTTAGTATGTTTAAAGGTGAACTGGACGCCTAATAAGACCACTTTGGCAGAATCATAAAAGGATAACATTATGAATCATAATAGTGCGAAGACAGTCCGTGTGTTTCATTTTTACGCTGCGCGTAGGTATAGGTAGGTAATCAAAGAGATTGGGATTGGATTTGGATTAGATTGATTGGTATTTTAGCACAGACAAAAAATATAATAATTGAAAAATCCTTCACGTAGTAAAGTAGCGTTATTATAGATAGGTATATCATACAGTCCTCGGAATTGAATTCCGCCTACGCTGGAAAAGCTTAGTTTCCCGATTGCATGTCCTACGTAGGTACGCTAGTTTTGTCCATATGTTGGCTTGGTACCTACCCTAGAAATTGGTACCACATAGACATAGTTACCATTACATTCAGCAACGAAAGTCGATTACTTAACGCTTTAGTTTTTTTAAAAGATTATCATTGCACACAATTTAAAAAACCGGGCAAGAGCGAGTCGGACTCGCGAACCGTGGGTCCCGCACCATCATATGTTTTTAAATTTTCATCGGCGAGGCCTATTTTCGTCAGAGAATTTTAACACTGCACGCTGCGGTATAGAATATTGCAGTTTTAGATCAGCACCATCTCTTCACCGATACTGGAACTAATGTAACTTTTGTTGATGATTTCTGAAAAAGTGTGCTATTTAGAGACATCGTTTTATATTTCCTGAAATCTTTACATAAACTATCACATAGAATAATTTCAGATGTTTCTTTAAGCAAACTTCGGAGATAAGGGGGAACGGTATTTTTTTTACATTTTTCATCAAAAATCGAAAACCATGCAGCCGAAAAAAATTAAAAAATTGTTTGAGAATGTGCAAACTGCGCTCTTTTATATGATACCCCAAATGCCCTAATAGCCCCACTTCGAATTTTTCAGACCCCCTTTCAGTACCTGTTGCAAAATATACATATGTAACACGGCCTGTATAGAATGTGTGTGTATGTGGCCTTATGCGCGGCAGCGGGTAAGCAATGTGAGCATACACCTTCGCCCGCGTTCCCGCGCTAACCGATAGTGGACGAAGGAACGCGAGTCTGTACGCCACGCTCGCGAGCCGCTTATAAGTTATTAGTTCCTTCCGATTGTTTATATATATTTTATCGATATTTACTGTTTGTGCCCTGCTGTGTTTTACAATAATTATATACTTTTACTGATACGTGCTTTCCAATAATTTAAATAGACCCAACAACACCCCTGAGATAAAACTCTCTACAAAGTGTCGCCCAACTCGTGGCCAAGTTTTCAGTGAAAAAGTCGTAAAATACATAACAGTGACAATAAGTGCTAAATCCTATCGTGCTAACACATACTGTGAACCCTTTCCGATAGTACTTTCTGTAAATACATCCACAAACAGTGCAAAAACAATCGGAAAAAATTCGGGCGAGTCCACTTTTCCCGCCAAAAACTGTACTTCCCGCCAAAAATTTTAACAGACGCGCGCGCGAGTTTGTTTACCGCGCGAAGTTTTTGGCGCGAACAAGAAAAGTACATCAACGTTTTTTTTTCGTGCAACGGAGATAGTAACGAATACGTTGTTCGTTACATATTACCACCCAAAAAACCATCACCCGTGTTGTTCGAGCGAGTAACAGTAGAGGTAGTGCCCTGTTACCATGCCGCCGAAACCAACAAAAAAACGTACCGGAAGAGATGGTGGGTCGGAATCCGACACGGACGCGGAGCAAAATAGGACGGTGGTCGCATCATCATCATCGTCTCCGAACATCGCCATGTCTGAGGAGATGCTTCAGACCCTTGTGTCCAATATAACCAGAAACCAAGCGGAAGCAAATCGCATTCTCATTGAGAGCATACTAGCGAACAAGGATGAACCGTGCACATCATCACCACGGATACCCGATACGCGAGATACCGCGCGGTGGTCGGGCAACTTCTCAAAGTGTACGGCGCGTTTTGACGGGTCATCGAAGAACGCGGAAGAACTCGAGGCATTCATCGACGCTATCGAGGTATACCGCGACTGCACCAACATTAGCGACGAGCACGCGCTGCGGGGGCTGCCTATGCTGCTAGTCGGCGAGGCTGCCGTCTGGTGGCAGGGCGTGAAGTCGTCGATAGCGTCGTGGTCCGACGCGCTGCAACGTCTTCGAGGGATGTACGGAGTGCCGCGACCCGGATATAAAATCTTACGTGAGATTTTCGGTACCGAACAAAATAGTGAAAGGGCCGACGTGTTTATTAGCAAAGTGCGCGCTTTAATAAAGAAGTTACCGTATGATGTGCCGGAAGTGATGATGTTAGATATAGTTTACGGGTTGTTAGATCGTAGGATAAGAAAACGAGTGACTCGCGACGCGGTGCACGAGCTGGATCAGCTAATAGCGAAGGCCAGGTTAGTCGAGGAGTCGTTGGCGGAGGTGAGTGCTTCTTCTCGTTGTAATGTAAACAATAACCCTCCCGTTGCCGCGCAGGACCGTTCGAGCACAGATATTAACCCTACGATTACGAATAGTAAACAAATTGATGTTAAAATGTTGTCTGACTCGCACACGTCAAACACGGAAAATAATGATAGCGTAAGTGACGGGCAAAGGCGTGTTAGACCGAAGTGTACCTATTGTAAGTTTTTCGGTCATACAGTAGAAGAATGCCGTAATAAAGGAAATAAGTTGGAAAAAAAGGTCATCGACCTTTCTCATAAGTCGAGCGATAGTCCCGAGTTACGTTGCTACGGATGTGGTCAGCTGGGAGTAGTACGTTCAAAGTGTGGTATTTGCAAAGACGCGTCGACTACAAGTAAATCGGATTTTTGTAGCGCTCAGATAGGCGGGAGTGACGATCCGCTGCCGCTAGTTGAAATCAAGGTCGTTAACCGTAAGGGGGTTGCCATCTTAGACACGGGGGCCACACATTCTATTGCGGGCCCCATGCTATGCGATTTACTTAGAAAAGCCGGCGTTGTTTTTAGGAAGAGTTTACGTACTATAGGGCTAGCCGACGGATCACAACAAGTAGGCACTGTACTTGAGTGTGATACTGACGTTATAATGGAAAACCATGTTATACCTACCACGTTTATAGTTTTTCCGGATGCGAAAACCCGGACATTGCTAGGTAGAGACTTTATTATAAGAGCTAGTATCCTGTTGGACTTACCACAGAGCAGCTGGTGTTTTAACGATGAGCCAGAGCGCTGGCATCCGTTTATCACCAAGTTTCATTTACCTACCGGCGGCCAGATAGAGCTGATGAAGGTAGAAGCAATAAACCTTGTGCCGAGAAATGATGTAGGTACTAAGGCAAAGTTAATCTCTGCTCCGAGACTGCGTCAAGTCGACCAGTCGTTGAGGACCGACAGCAGCGGATATTGCCTCGGAGCAGTACTGATGCAGGGGGAGGGCCCCAAGGATGTTCGTGGGAACCGACTCAAGGACCCCGACGTGCGTAAAATCGTCGAGAAACTCAAGGCAACCGACGAACCGTTTAGGGGGAGGGATTGGTCCGGCCGTGGTTTCATTATGTCTGATGGAGTGTTATATAGGCCTTACCGTGTTAAGGAAGCCGCGAGCTCAACCACGCATGTTTTAAAGAAGGTTAGTAGCGGCGAAATGTTAGGGAGGTACCACATCTCTCAGTTGACCCCATTCGTAGGCGACATACTACCAGCCCCAGTCAAAGAGATGCATAGGCGCGGAAGTAGTAAGCGTTTTCTTGTCCTGACCCAGACGCGCGGGCGCATGTCTAGGTCAGAGGGGGAGGATGTAACACGGCCTGTATAGAATGTGTGTGTATGTGGCCTTATGCGCGGCAGCGGGTAAGCAATGTGAGCATACACCTTCGCCCGCGTTCCCGCGCTAACCGATAGTGGACGAAGGAACGCGAGTCTGTACGCCACGCTCGCGAGCCGCTTATAAGTTATTAGTTCCTTCCGATTGTTTATATATATTTTATCGATATTTACTGTTTGTGCCCTGCTGTGTTTTACAATAATTATATACTTTTACTGATACGTGCTTTCCAATAATTTAAATAGACCCAACAACACCCCTGAGATAAAACTCTCTACACATATATATTTTTATTTCTTTCTTATTTGCAAAATAGTTGGGCAAACGTCATCTAAAATTGTTCTAAATTTCAAGTTGATAGCTTGAGATATCCAGCTGTGACAGACAGACAGACTAAGTCTTACCCTAAGTGTCTAAACACACTATGCCGAAGTTACGCGACCGAAGTTCGGCATGATTACGCCTGCAATGCTATTTGAATTACTGACGACACATTATGCCGAAATTACGTTGCGTTAAATAGCATTGAAATAGCATTGCGGGCGTAATCTTGCCGAACTTCGGTCGCGTAACTTCGGCATACTGTGTTTAGACACTTAGGGTTCCTTTTTACCATTTTGGTACGGAACCCTAATAATATCAGTACAGCTGTAAAATTATAAAACACAATCTCTGAACTATCACATGAAATGAGGAAAAACAATGTTTGAAAGATTTTGTTACTGACGGTACCTTATTAGCTGTCATTATTCTACGGTTTATCTCTGTACATAGTTGAAGCCGAATCTCTACCTGTCGTTATCACGTGATTGAGCATTTACAAAATAAATGTGTTAGGTGGATACACTCGTAGGTACGTTATGTGTGTACTACGAACATGATACTTAACAGCTGCGACCACTTGATGGAAAAGGCAGGAAGCCTTTTAATAGTGTCTGGATGAATACGGAGCAAAATCAGTTTCATACGAGCCATGTAATATCCTTTAAAATGCCTCATGAAATGCGGAATAAAATAGATACAAAATCTCATTAATTGAATAAATAGTCCAAATCCAAGCATTTCGTGTCACATTTTTACTTACTACATAATGTATGCTCGTGCCTAAATAAATAGGTCAAGTACATAAATGATACACATCCAGATTTTATATAAAGTTACGCTCGTAAAAGTGTCAGACTTTGTATAGTCATAGGCAAGGTAACATCTGTTTTATTGAGTCCTCTGGGACGCGATCCTTCGGTAAGAACCGTATGCAATGCGGTTTTCGTCACCTAACATTTTGAATTATTTAAGTTTAAAGGATTTACGAGAAGAATTAAACCTTAGGCAATGAATTTTATATTTTATCTCGCTGAATAAATTGTGTTGTTAGGATCTGCACCGTAGGTAACTTGGTATTTGTATCATGGGTTCTTTTGTCTTCGTTACATTTTCACACTATCGATTGTAGAATAAAAGCAAGGTCTTCAGTAAGAGCATTCTTTTCCCGTAAAAATTGTGACAAAAAATTTCTTTATAGAAATGTTGCGTAGTCAGAGTATCGTGGGCGCTCGCAAAGGGCAGCCCTTCGACTTCATATCCCGGGGCTCTATTTGCTATTGCGTAGTTACAGTCTTGTTCGAGCTTACTATTTATTTAAGAACGTTTGCGGTACGAATACTTACCTATCAAAAGATTCGTAAATTACGGCGCACCTACCTACATGTTTATGGTTACCTTTTTAGCCATGTGTTGCATGCGAGCAGTAAAAATATTTGCATGTCGAAATTCAATTTTACGTTCGGTGGTATTTAATAAAATGCGAAATATTATTTTTCCCATTTATATTGGCTTGTTTGATGCTGGATGCTTAAAATTATGGCTCTCGTAATCACTGCACACATTCCACATACGGTATTCTGAATGCAATTAATTTAACATCTGCATTTTAGGAACAGCTTTTAGTTTTAGTTATTACATGCGAGTGCAACTTTGTCGTTTAGAATTTCTAGGTATTCAGCTATATACCTACTGTGGGTACCCATACACTACTAATACTACTGACAGAGTTAGGAAAAGGCTAGGCAGATGATGATGACTGTGAGTACCCATATTTTAACACTTTATTTAGGTAGGTAAGTAGGCACTTGTCTCAGTTTGCTTGCAGAACAATGATCAGTTCATAAATAATAGGATTGTTCGACTACTGTGGCAAGAGCTACCGAAAATATTTGATAAAAATATGTTTCCCTTCTTAATACAGATCCATTAAATATGTATTTGTAGATCATAGATCATAAGTGGGTATTTGAGTAGATACCTAGCCAATTAAGAGATATACAAAATATTCTCTACGAAGTGCTTTTGCGTAGAGTATATGTGACATGTATTTTATTTGGGTTATAATTATAATTGAAAACGGAAAACAAAAGTTATGTTTTTTTTTATGTCTTGTGTGACATTTGTGTCTATTACTAACCTAACTGGTATCCCGCTTCTTATAGGTACAAGTACCAAGTTGGCAATGTCGAGACCAACACAAGAGCAGTTGATTAGTCTCAGTAGATTAGTCGAGTCTTGACTCGCGAAAAATTGCAGAGAGCTTATTGACTGAGCGTATACCTCACAGCACCTTTATATATTTTAGAACATGAATAAGAAGTGAATTTATCCCATATAGGCCCAAATCGATCAGTGATACACAGTACCTACCTACCTGTAGGTACTTTCTTTGTCGTCCGATCCCACTTATACCTATGGAAAAGAGATGATTCTTTGCAATGGCACTTATCGTTACGGCACGTGTATAATCTGTAATAACAAGTAACTAAAAAAGCTTGATATTATAAAACACTTATTTGACCATACATTTTTGAATACGCGAAAAGGTTCCACGTTCCGCTGCTCCGCTCATACAATAACTAAGAGAAATGTTTCAACTATGAAATAACGTTTGCACGTCTGCCACCTCTTTGTCATTTGTCACGTTGTTTTCACATTTATCTGAATAGAAAGTTACGTATGACATAATCCCAGCTTATTCCTCTGACTCTTTACACAAAGCACGAAAGAAGGTATTTGGCAAGAGTAACGTAGTGAGATCTGCGTCGTGGCATTTCCCGCGGGACGGGCAGTAGGAGCCATATTGTTTGAACGATTTGTTCAATATTTCCAGATAAAAGCTTGTCATTAATTGGATCAGATCAGAAGCTGTGTTTTAGATCGTTTAAAATGTAAATGGATGTCCAATAAACATAAAATTTATTTACGATTATTTTATATCCTTTTTGGGTTCCTTAACCGAACGGCAGGAATGAACTTGGACACTTTGTTATTCCAAATTCTGATTGCTGTTTATAGACCGATTACTCTCTCAAATTGTATCGACAATAAAGAAAGTATAAATAATGTAATACTGTCGCACACAAAGGAAGGCGTCATATATTTCACAAACCATATCGAGTGACGGTACTTTACCCTTTCAAATGGAGTGGACGTTAGGTACCTTTACTGATTTTTATATTGAGCACTCAGAGCATTGTTAGTCTTCGTGTTATGTTGTTAATAGCTTGCAAGTTTATAAGCTTTGAGCAAGCTACTTCGACCAATATAGGTTCTGCAACTAAGTATTTAGTTCAATTCTAAAGACTATTTATTTCGGTAGGCACTTACAGGTTGTTTTGAATTGTCAAAAAGTTTGGTTAACATTAATTCGTTCAAGACCTAATCGAGTGGGGTTCTAGTTAATCTACATGCAGTTTGAGTGTTTATAACTTTACTTAGCTGCGGAACCCCTACTCAATGCGCGTCCAAGCCGCACCTATCGGATTTTCGTAGTTGTTCTGGAGCGTGCGATGTTGATAAATCATCGGGGTGGATATCGACAATTACGCAGTATTTCATGATGCCGCGCCTACTTTATTATCAATTTCACTCCATTATCGCCAGCAATTGAATGAACAGTGATAAATTACTGTAG
Organism: Mesoligia furuncula; assembly: GCA_916614155.1. Lineage (NCBI taxonomy): Eukaryota > Metazoa > Arthropoda > Insecta > Lepidoptera > Noctuidae > Mesoligia > Mesoligia furuncula. The sequence continues at coordinate 15,252,173 of OU744796.1, forward strand.
TTTGTTTATTACGGAGGCAACATCAAAATTTATTTCAAGAAAGGAAAGGTAGAGCTGGACTCTTGCAATTGCCATATCATAATGTGACAAGTAGCAAGGATTGCACTGAGTCTTATTACTAAATAATTACAATAGGAAATGAGCCTAACTTGGAAGTTATTTGCTGGGCTTTTCTATGCAGCTGAGAATTTTATTTACAACCGCTTGAAACTACAATTAGAAAAGCAAAAGTGAGAAAGAAAACAATCAACAAGAATGTATCTTCTCGCAGATAATGATACACAAGTGGTAAAAGTGCATTGAGCCAAATAGGATACCACAGCGACCGGCGGCGAGTGCCCGAGGTATCTTTTAAAACTTAATGCGCCATTCCAATCTTTAAACCAGGATTCGCTTCACGCGGTTGCGGTGGCTTTGCTTAGAGTTTTGAGAAGAAAGAATCTTGGATACCATACCGAACAACGTTGAATTAATACGACGCTTGCAATGTAGCTTCAACAATGATCGAGGGAAATAAGTTTGACTGTAACACTGTAGCATTGGACGGAAAATAAACGTAATTGCTTTAATAAAAGCCGAAGTAGTCGATACTTTGTTAGTACGTCGGAGGCAGAGCTGAGAATCCCCGGGGGTGTATGTGCGGGGTTGTGAGCTCTCTGACCGCAGGCCGGGACGATACGGCGCGGCGCGACGTCTCCACGTCTACATTATATGAGCACTGTCCATGCGAAATCTATCAGCTGTTGTGCAATCGAGCGGTTTTTTCGTATTTAAAGTAGGTTTTTACTTTTACGTGCAGTTTCAGCACAGTTTTATTTACATTGTGATCAATTACGGTCATTCGTTTTTAGGTAGTGAATAAGAATTCTATAATTATTTACTTAGCAAATATCTAGGTAAATAATGTTCAATAGAGTAATTTTATGTTGTAGATTATTTTACAATATTTAACACAACTAACTATTTACACTAAGTACTAAATTAAAAGACTAACTATACAATTAATATATTAGCAAATAAAATCAGCAATGAGGCTTTTTCAAGTTAACAAAATATAGACAGTCCATTGTTAAATATGATATTCCGTATGTTATGAATTGCCATGCATTTGATTATACTCAAACACCCAAACCCCTAAAAAGTACCGAAATTATCGAAATGATAAAACCTAGTAAGTTTATTGTTAACAATCGGGCTCTACCAGAGTAATTACATTGGTTTGTATTGGATAAGGGTGGTGGTCTGACGTAAAATATTCACCGGCAGTTGGCGGACTGCAGTGATTGCCCTCGGGCTGCGCTGTGTCCCGCGCGAGCTCGTCTAAGCACCCGCCCCGCCATATTCCACCGTACAAGCGGTTCATAAAAATAACATTTACATACACGTGTTTATTATTTAGCTTACGATCCCTTACTGTTTTGTTGATACAGCTACGAGGAAACATTTATTAAGAAACATTTTCAGTAAATTAGTTTGTAGGTAACATTGAATCCCATCAACCTACCTGTTTAAAATTAAATTCGGAACCCTAATTTAGGAAAATTACTGGTTGTTGCTGGCTTGGAGTCGGGTATGTATTACACATACAAATAATATTGGTTCTTCAGCGTATTGCCGTACCTACAGCAATATGTACTAGGGTTGTTTATATTTCTAGTGCTGTGTTCTACTTGACATTTGCACAAATTGAATAACAATTTGACGAGAGTTCATGAATTATAAACAGCCGCATCCACGACTGTCAGTGGTTCTATTAACGTGTAAGTTTATAATAAAAAAGATAACCGATTTGAAAGACGCGGAAATCAAACGCAAATGGATAAAAAAGGGTAGTCTTAAAAATCTAAAATAATTTAGTTTCTATTCTGTGTGCTCATCAAAAATGCAAATTTCATAAAAATCTGTTGAGCGGGTTATGCGCTAGAGAGTCGGCTAGCTCACGCTCTTTAGGAAGCTTACATTGAGCCGATTTTGTTGAGATACATTCATTTTTATGAACATTTATCACTCATTTTGATTTTCTTTCTAGACTCAGAACGTAGAGTGAATTCCAAGCATACTATAACTAAACAGATAAAAAGCAAAAGGCGTCGCGTCGTTTGAATCTTTTAACGTATAATGTTAACACATGACTTTAAAACTATAAGCCTCGTTTTTCGCTGAATTTCTAAAGTGCAGCTCTATACTTTACCATTTATTTACGAAGCCACTATCTCTTTTGTTCCGATAAATTCTTGAGGGGCCTGCACGATATGTTTTGTGTATGCACGTCCAAAAACTTACTGTTATGTGTCAAGATAAAACAATGTAAAGTCACAAAACTTGTTCTCGCATAAGGAGATTTATACGAGCTAGTGGTTTGGGATAAATGGGGTTAGATACGTGATCGTCGTTCCTACCTTTCGTCTCTTTATAACTCATACGGACGTATTTATTCTCTAAGAGGTCGATACTTCGATACTCGTAAAACACGACTCATGTGATATTTAGGCCTACTGCCCATCGATTTTGTGTCCTCCAGACACTAAGTCTCCGAAGAAAAGTCTACACGACGCTAAAGCGTCGGACACAAAAGTACCTAGGTTGCGACTCTTTCTGGGTGGAATCTTTAATAGAAGCTATTTAAAGGCTCGCTTGAACAGAACAGGTGCCCGATTGAGAAAAATTACAGACGGTTATCATTAACCCTAATGAACCTCGAAGCTATAAATCAGAAAGCAGGTTCTGAGAAGTGTACGCGATTTATTTTTAAAGTATCAAATACTGCCTACTAAAAAAAACAATACTGTGGAGTTAGTGTTATTAGACGTTTTTACGTCGTTGAATATTCTGCACGCTTTTCTACCAAGAGCACTTAAATTTGTATATTCAAAATATGTTTTCTACAATGTACCTACACTAGTCTTGATATTATTTAAGAAATATGACAGCAGCACTACAGCACGGCGGAATAACAAAGGAAGAGACAGGCCACGTTTCAATTTTGCCGACCGTCTTTACAATATCTCAAGCAAAATTATGCAAGCGGTAACCGAGTTGGCAACTGCAACTATGCTACTTGGGGAAGACAAGACGAATAGCAAATAAAGACTTATCCGAAAGTGGTTCGAGCAGATAGGAAGCGGATAAATTACCAATACTGCACCACCGCGACCGCCCTCGTAGCGTAGCGCACTTGGTTACTTGGGTACTTACGTTCCAATTGTAGAACATAAATGTCATATAAAACGCCACCTTGAATTCTGTTATTGTAATTTAATATGCACATGTTACTTTACACAAAGTTTTTAATTAAATTGTTGTATTGTTTTATTTTCGAAACAAAGTGTTAGCTCTGTTCAGTTCATATTACATTCCGCTCGGGAATTGGAAAAATGAAACATGAAATCAACTCTGCTAGTCTGTTTGATTCACCGTGATAAAGCCTTTTCTAAGAGATTGCTCGACGCAGATAGCAGATTTTTGGCAACTTTATTGTTAGTTTTGACCTCAATATAACTTAATTATGTGTAAAAGGTTAAACGATTTGTAAACGTGGTTTTGAAAGCAAAATATAAAAAAACCGGGCAAGAGCGAGTCGGACTCGCTCACCGAGGGTTCCGTAACATCCGGGTTTATCCATAAGGTTTATGTTTATGAAATTAAATGTTTTTTTATATTTTTTTATATTTGAGTTGGTTGAATAAAAGGTAAATTGCGGTTTACGATTTATGATGTACTAGCTTCCGCCCGCGACTCCGTCCGCGCGGATGTCGGTCTTCGCGTGGATGGTTTATTTCTCCATTTTGAGTAACTCTGACAATGACATCTTATAAATATCTATTGGACCCAAATACGGCTAAGCCTATAATAATTAAGGATATCCCTATATTGAGCTACTGCTGTTGAGCTCGCGTTCTGTAGTAAGTATTTTTTTCATAGTAATTCCGACCTTGATAAGTAGCATGTAGCAGTAAATTACTGACAGTGACGAAAAGTTTGCAATAATAAAAAAGTGATCGTGACAATGCGACATAAAGTTAATTGAGAGCTTCAGCATACACAACATTGTTAGTGAGCTCGTCCGGAATAAGAACATGAAGATTTCTTGGACTGCTCACACGGGAAAGAGCTACGTAAAGTTGCCCGTGTGAAAAACAACTCGCGGTAAGATCTACGCCAGCAACTCCTAGGGTCTGACCTTGAGCCTTATTTATTGTCATGGCGTAACACAAAGCTACAGGAAACTGTATTCTCTTAAATTGAAATGGAAAATTATCCACTGCGGGTAATGCAACGTGTGTTCGCGGTTCTACAGAACAACGTCTATGAATAAAACTGAAAAATAAGTTTTTTTTTTCTACGTATTTTTCCAGGATAAAAAGTATCCCATTTTATGCCCAGGATAATAAGGTATAATTATACCAAGTTTCATCGAAATCGAAATGTTAGTTTTCACGTGATGCCTGCATATACAGACAGACAGACAGACAGACAAAAATTTTTTTAATCACATATTTGGGTTTGGTATCGATCCAGCAACACCCCCCGCTATTTATTTTTTCAATATTTTTAATGTACAGAATTGACCCTTCTACAGATTTATTATATGTATAGATTAAAAAAAAACTACTTACTAGATCTCGTTCAAACCAATTTTCGGTGGAAGTTTACATGGTATTGTACATCATATATTTTTTTTAGTTTTATCATTCTCTTATTTTAGAAGTTACAGGGGGGGGGGGACACACATTTTACGACTTTCGAAGTGTCTCTCGCGCAAACTATTTAGTTTAGAAAAAAATGATATAAGAAACCTCAATATCATTTTGGAAGACCTATCCATAGATACCTCACACGTATGGGTTTGACGAAAAAAAAATTTTTTAGTTTCAGTTCTAAGTATGGGGAACCCCAAAATTTATTGTTTTTTTTCTATTTTTGTGTGAAAATCTTAATGCGGTTCACAGAATACATCTACTTACCAAATTTCAACAGTATAGTTCTTATAGTTTCGGAGAAAAGTGGCTGTGACATACGGACGGACAGACAGACAGACGGACAGACAGACAGACAGACAGACAGACAGACAGACAGACAGACAGACATGACGAATCTATAAGGGTTCCGTTTTTTGCCATTTGGCAACGGAACCCTAAAAAGACAACGTCTTTGTGTGGAATATAAATATATAATTAATTATCTTTTAATTAGGTAAGTGTAATTTATGAGAATGAGCAAGTTAGAAAAAATTATACCGTCGTTTTGTAGATTTCTTTGTAAGTATACAGATTTACTGTCGTTTGTGTGTCGTATTAGGTAAGTATAAAGTGTTACAAAGAAATAAAATGATTTCAAACAACTTAGTCGGCTAAGTAAAACGAGATAATGAAAGGTAACAAATATGTACTCGAACTCTACCGTTAAATGAGTTTCACACATGCTTCGAATTAGTTTTTTATAAACTTGAAGACAGTATAGAAAAAACCTACCGTTGCGATTTGCTCTCAGTTGTAAAGAAACAATGTTTTATTCAAGAGATAAGACTGGCCTTTGTGTTACTTGGTAGAAGCTCAAATAAATTATTAAGGACAAGGTAATCACTCCGTTTGCCAAGAAAATACTGTGTAGAATGAAAAATGCCTTTCAGAGGCTATGGAGAATATATTTTGGATTGTTTATACACATTCTATGGTATGAAAGAGTGCAGGATGTAATGGGAGAAGAATCTTACAGAGGAACGTCATAAATACAGAGTGGCGTGGTTCGTTACTGCAAACAAGTCGTTCAGCGTTACTCTTAAGAACGGGAACTGTTACAAATTTAACACTTGCGACTGGCTTTTAGTTGTGCTGTGCAAGCGAACATGGGCGTTAACGGCCCTGGAGGCCCGGAGCGGCAAGCGGCGGCGGCGGCGGCGCGGGGACGTGGCGCTCGCCCGGGCGGCTCCCGGCACCCGGCTCCCGCGTCTCCCGGCCTGCGCCCAACATTACCAGTCTTCTCTACGCTGAGTGCCGTACTCACATTCTATTGCAAATGCTTTAAAATTTAAAACACTCAGAAAGCTAGGGCTATACGAAAAAATATGAAAAAAAAGCCGCTGAATACATTCTGTGGAATGTAAGTAATGCCACCGCGTGTATTAAGGTTTTCGGGATATTTTAAGTTCTTATTCGAATCCACGATAAGTTTAGCCATATATTCCGTTCTTATGCCAGTAGTAGTGATACGCTGGTTCTGGCGCACCGATCTGAGGGTGGGTGTGCCAGAACCCCAAAACCTAAAAAAAAAAAAAAAAAAAAAAAAAAAAAAAAAAAAAAAAAAAAAAAAAAAAGTTTTGGGGTGCTCTGATCACGTTTCTGCGATCCGTTTTTGCGGAGGATGCGCGGTTCCGGAGATGTGCAAATCAATTAGCTGATTTATCTAATTGATTTCCGGTGCTACTAACCCTCATTAGTGTTTCATTGTTAATCCTCTTATCTATTCAACCTCGTGCACCCTCATTAGCGATGCATTGTTCGCCTAATCCTTGCATTCCTTGGCGTTCTTATCTACTATTACTCATTGCTAACCCTCAACTGCTTTTCTGAATCATCAATAAAACACATTCCTTCATTTTATTACAACATTTTATTTCTTATTTTCTACAAAATATGTGCGGAACATTTCATCCACTAAAATATCATTGTACAGTGTGTTCCCCGTAAATATGTTCGTAAAACTATGCATTGAACATCCCTGAAACTTATATAGCAAATACATTAAGCAATATTCACCACAAACTGAAGTCCAATCATTCTGAATCCTATCAACATTCCAGCCCCATCTTTTGCAATTCCTTTTTAAAAACTCGAGATAATATTGCGTAGGGGTTCGTCCATATGAATCAAAATATTGACCGATGCCATTCGTATCGATATGTACAGCTACCCAGTGTGAGCCTGGTTTATCATCCGTATCCAAATTGCATATTATATACGTCGGTACATGGGTATACATAGGTAGTCTATTAGCAGCATAAACATTTTTTTCTAGACTGGGATGGATCTTTTTTAGATGTTGCTGTAGTTCTAGTGTATCCATGATATTACTGCTATTAACAGATTATTACAGTACCAATCTGTTCAATGGTTGCCATAGGAATGTTCAATTATAGTGATTTTTGTAAATATATCGCATTCTTTTGAGTGACTCAGAAAACAAGCTGATGCCTGATGGGAACAATGTGCGATAACTTTGTTGACTCATAGAGTCACTATCAGTTTCGTAGAACTTAGGAATTTGCTTTAGATAAGAATGGTGCTATATAAGAGCGAACAGTTGCAGTCATGAAATCAGTCTATGGTCGTTTGACCACAGTGAATTGTATACCGATACTTCGTTTGTGGTACTTCAGCGCATCAATAATCATGGAGGTAAGTGTTTATTCTATTGACAAACTTACTTGTATATCTTTTGTTGTTCTTTTGTTGTTTCCTAACGTGTGTGTGTGTGTAATCACAATGTAAACAAATTGATATTAACATGATATCTCTGTTGTTGCAGAGATCATTCAGCTTCGCAGACGATAATGAAAATACCTATAAACAGTATTACTACTCACCGCTCTCCCCTCAACATGAAGAAGAGGGCGATGATATTGTCATTAATAACACATGCGATGGTGGAAAAAGGAAATCGCAACCGATTGATAATTTTTTTGAAGTGGTGCCAAAAATAAAAAAGAAGAAACAGTTATCGTCAACCGTGGCACGAGCCGCTAGAGATGGTGTATCATACATTTCTACTAATTCTGACGACGGAGCCCAAGCGACGCATCTCATAAAAATTGAAATGTACGATATGAAGAAGCTATGTAAGATTCCAACTACCGATCATTGGAAGCACGCTACCACGAGGATTAAATATTATGTAAAGAATAATAAGGATAGCATCTACGACAACACAAACGGCCTCGTATACAATATTACAAAGACAATAGCAGAAAGTGAAAACGTTAAAAAATACTTTTTTAACAATGATAGCCATTAGCTGATTAGTGAATGTGATTCTGTTTACTTAAATTACTTCTGTGTACTCATTAGATTCTATCTGTCTTTCTAATCCTTTGCTAGACTATAAATATTGAACATTATTTGAAATTGGGTATCATTGGTCTACCGACACTTAACTGTTACTTACTGTGCTCATTCGACAGTGAATTCGATCAGGAGATGTCAAAAGTTTGTGATGAAATGGAGAAGCGTGAACTGTTCGATTCATCATATGATGATGAGTTGTATAATCACTGTGCAATGGTTGAAACAACGTTGATGTAAGTATTAAAAGTACAAACTCAATAAGAAATATTATTGTAGTAATGTTTTATTTTAAGATTTATCTAATAATTTTCTTGCTTTTTGTTACAGTCAACCACAAGTTGGAAGAGGTAACAAACGAAGTATCACTACTGACGAAAATATGGGTACCAAGAAAACAAAATTTGATGAAGGAGCTTCTACATCATCGATTGAAACAAATAACGTGGACAACAATAAGGTGGAATGTGACACATGTCATGTTTTTATTAATAAAAGGTATCTAAATAACCATTTAAAAAGCAATTCTCATAAAAATAATCTTTTAAAATCACATAATTCATTAACAAATGTAACAGTTGTTGAAACCGCTTTTGGTAACCGAATTTTAACATATAGAATTAATAGTAAAACAACTCAATCGATGCAATATTTTGAAACACCGGAATCGTTTTTAAATTCATTAAAAATTGATATCTTATTTTTGATAAATGAATGTATTCAACAACATACAATTTTTAAAATAAACTTCGTATTGCATGCTGATTTCATACAACAAACTAAAGATATTAAAAATACATTTGATTTTCAAACGTTTAATTACATAATTTGTCAGGGTGATGACTTAAATATTTTTTATTCATCATTAATAGACACTGTAGTCGGTAAAATTTGTCAATTTGAAAAAAAAGATAGTGGTTGGAGTCTTAATCAAATTAAATACATAGACATGAATGTTAACAAATTCAACCCCCTACGTGGTAGTTCATATATCGATCTTCCTCAAGATATTAAATCAAAAAAAGCTGTAATCAATGTTAAAAATAATGATAATATGTGCTTCAAATGGGCATTACTCTCTGGTTTATATCCTGTATGTAAAAGTGTAGATCGGGTAACATCTTACACAATTCATGGAAATAAACTTAAATTTACTGGTATTTCTTTTCCGGTTAAAATTGCAGATATATCAAAAGTAGAGAAATTAAACAATATTAGTATAAATGTTTTTGGCTTAGAGTATAATAAAGAAAAAAAGTGTAATTCTGTTGTAGGTCCTTTATACTTAACAAAATGTCGTACCCCTAATCATATCAACCTACTATATATATCAAATGGTACTAACAATCATTACTGTTTTATTAAAAACTTATCGCGATTAGTTAGTTCACAAATATCAAGTCAACATCGTGCAGTTTATATATGCGATTCATGTTTAATTCATTTCCCATCAGAGGAAAGACTTAATAACCATCAACAATATGATTGCGCTCACATTTGTACGGAATTACCCAAAGGTGAAAATTCCAAAAAGGATTGGTTTGGTAACGCAACATCAAATAATAAATTAAAATTTGATAAATTCACAAAAAAGTTGGAAATGCCCTTTGTGGTTTATGCAGACTTTGAGGCATTTTTGAATCCGATAGAATCATGTAGTAACGATCCCTCCAAACCTAGTACAATGAATATTCAAAAACATGAAGTGTATAGTTTCGGATATTACATTAAATGTTCATATGATAACAGATTATCAAAATATGAGACGTATAGTGGACCAAACTGTGCACAAGTGTTTATGAATCGCCTTTGTGAAGATGTGAAAACAATAGTTAAAAAAAATAGCTTCCAAAAATGCCCCGTTCCATTATCAGATGAAGATAAAATTAAATTTTCAAATTCAAACATATGTCATATTTGTGAAACTGAGTTAAATGAAGATCCTTTTTACGATTTTGATTGGCACACTGGTAGTTTAAGGGGTGTTGCACATCAAGTGTGTAGTTCTAAGTTCAGAACCCCTCGTCATGTTCCAATATTTTTACATAACCTCAGTCACTACGATGCTCATTTTATTGTCCATGCATTAAACCTCGATGATGGCAAAATTGAAGTTATTCCACAAAATAAAGAACGATACATATCATTTTCAAAACAGTTAACAATAAATAATCAACCAGTAACTTTAAGATTCGTAGATTCATTGAAATTTTTATCGTGTAGTTTAGATCAACTAGCTAAAAATCTTAATGATGATCAGTTTACAGAACTAAAAAGAAACTATCCTAATAATGAAGATTTTTTACGTTTAAGACGGAAAGGTATTTATCCTTATGAATTTATGCGTAATAGTGATTGCTTGAAACATCCATCACTTCCTGATCAACACCAGTTTTATAGTTCACTCACAGATTCGAATATTTCAAATGATGATTATAATCATGCAAAAGATATTTGGCAACATTTTAAGTGTAGTAGTATGTCTGATTATTCCAATTTGTATTTAAAAACTGATGTTTTACTTTTGACCGATGTATTCGAAAACTTTAGGAAGCTTTGTATTAAAACTTATGGATTAGATCCTGCCCATTACTATACTGCTCCAGGTTTAAGTTGGGACGCAATGTTAAAATTTACGAAAATAGAATTAGAATTGTTAACGGACTATGACAAAATTGCTTTTTTTAAAGCTGGTATTAGAGGGGGTGTATCTCAGTGTAGCAATCGTTTTGCTAGAGCAAATAACAAATTCATGGAGGATTATGATAGTGAAAAACCTAATTCATATCTAACATATTTTGATGCGAATAATTTGTATGGTTGGGCAATGTCCCAATCCCTTCCTGTTGGTGGTTTCGAATGGGTTAATTGTAATACGGATTATAATGTGTCGGATACGTCTGATTTTGGTTATGTTTTAGAAGTTGATTTGGAATATCCTGATGAACTTCATGATTTACATTCTGACTTTCCGTTATGTCCTGAAAACATATGTGTGGGTAATACTAAAGAAACTAAATTAGTTCCTAATTTAAATAATAAAAATAAATACATCATTCACTACAGGAATTTAAAACAATGCATTGAAATGGGAATGATATTAATACATAGAATTTTAAAATTTAAACAGAGTTCTTGGTTAAAGAAATACATAGACTTAAATACTAGTTTGAGAACGTTAGCTACATCAAACTTTGAAAAAGACTTTTTTAAATTAATGAACAATTCTGTCTTCGGTAAGACTATGGAAAATATTGAAAAAAGAGTAAACGTTAAACTACTAACTCACTGGGATAATCGTGGTAAAGTTTTAGGTGCTCAGGATTTGATTGCAAAACCAGAATTCCATAGTTTATCAATATTTTCAGAACATTTAGTCGCAATACAATTACGAAAAACAAAATTAATTTATGATAAGCCAATTTATTTAGGATTTTGTATTTTAGATATATCTAAGACTCTTATGTATGAATTTCATTATAACTACATGATTAAAAAGTTTAAAAATAAAATTAAGTTATTGTACACTGATACCGATAGTTTGATATATCAAATTTTTACAGACAATTTTTATGAGGATATAAAACCAGATCTACCTCACTATTTTGATACATCAGATTATCCAGAAAATAATATTTACGGTTATCCAAATATAAATAAAAAAAAGTTAGGTTTTTTTAAAGACGAGAATAATGGTAAAGTATTGAAGGAATTTGTGGGGTTGCGATCAAAAATGTATGCCCTGGAAGTAGAAGATAAATTTATAGCAAAGGCAAAAGGGGTTAACAAAAGTGTTACCAACAAAATGAATATGAAAAATTACAAATCGTGTTTGTTTAATAAAAATGTACAATATTGTAGTATGCTTCGATTTAAGTCAATCAAACACACTATTTTTACACAAAAAATAAATAAAGCATCTTTATCATATAATGATACCAAACGATGTATTATGAACAACAACATTGATACATTGGCTTGGGGACATTATAAATTACGCTAAGTGTTGATGTCAACTTTTTATTTTTATTTCTGTGTATGTACAAAATTTGTATCGATTGTAAAATTCTGATGTACTAATTGTGTTAGAGTTATAATTATTCGATTGTAAATAATGTTATATAAGTAATGATAAAACTGTGAACATACATTTGAGAACATTGTAAAATTCTGATGAGTACTAATTGTGTTAGAAATAGTATGCGTATGAATAATAGTATTTTTTCATCAATTTTATGTTTAATATAATTTTAGCAATATATACTTAATTTTTACAAAAACATTTTCATTTTTTATTTCATCCCTTTGAACTCCAGACGTGTGAAATGTTTCACTTTATCCATCCGTTTACTGCTATTGTGGCAGGGCCAAGTGGATGTGGGAAGTCAAATTTTGTAACAAATTTCATAAAATCAGTTAAAAAAATATGTAATTGTGATTTTAACCAGATCACATGGTGCTTTGATGAAATGCAACCTTTATATAATTTACCAAATGTTAACTATCATCAAGGAATTCCTAATCTTAATATGTTTGATGGTGAAAACCCTCATCTTGTTATTATTGATGATCTAATGAGAGAGTCTGATGGAAGAATTGTGGATATATTTACAAAAGGTAGTCATCATAGGAATCTTAGTGTATTTTATTTAACACAAAATTTATTTCATCAGGGTAAAGGTCAAAGAGACATTTCTTTAAACTCAAGTTATATAATATATTTTAAAAACCCTCGAGATAAAACTCAAATAAGATATTTAGCACGACAAGTGTCGCCAGATAACCCAAAATTCATTGAAGATGCCTACAGGGATGCAACTTTAGAAGCGCATGGATATTTAATGGTAGATTTAAAACAGAATACCAATGATTTTTGTCGCATCAAGACAAATGTCTTCCCATTTAATGGACACTGTACAGTCTACGTCCCAACAAAAGAGTTTAAATACATCAAGAATCAAACAATTCAAATCATTTCTAAATGATGCATCGTCGACTCACAACGCATAAACATTTGCTAAGCGCTTTGCATACGCTTAAACCAAAATATCAAAAAGCGTTACTTAAAACATGTGATGAAGAAGAAATAAACTGTATTTGTGAATGTATTCATAACGTTTTACAAGGAAAAGTACCTCTTAAAGATCAAGATAAACAAAAATTGAATAAACACAAAAATATACTCCGTAAACTGGTGCATAAGTGTAAACATAAACTAAGAAAAAATATAATCATACAAAAAGGAGGGGCTTTCTTACCAATAATATTAGGTGCAATATTGAGTGGATTAGTAAGTGGACTAGCCAGTTAACATGGAAAATGCAAAGAAAATGATACTTATTGAACCTGGATTGATTGAAAAATTAAAACAAGAAAATAAGGTTAATAGTAATTTGTCTCGATTAGATATTGAAATGCAAAATATTATGAATAGTAAGACGGAAGACCGTAAGAAGTGGATGTTATATTTACAAACACTACAAAGATACCTTCACTTTACCGAAGAGGATCGACAACCACTCAGATTACCAATTTATTCTGATACATCTAATGAAGATCTAAATGAGTCTAAAATTGACTTTAAAAATAAAGATAGAGAACTAAAAAGTATAGTTGATGCCGAATCTTTGTTGGAGGAGAACGAATCCATGAAAAGTAAAGAAAAAAACACAAATCCACTTTACACACCAACTCAAATACTCAGTTTAATACCAAAAAGTTATAATAAAAAAGGTGAGTTATTACTAAACTTAGTTGGAACAAATAAAAGTAAAATACATTGGGATAATGAAGGCACAGTCATAATTGATAATGAAAAAATTCCTGGAAGTAATATTGTTGATTTAATAAATGATTCACTAAGACCCTTAAAAAGAAGTGATCCAGTTGGGTGGGATAGATTTGCTAAAGCATTAAAAGATATTAAAGTACCACTCACTTATATCGGAAACCCAAAGAGATGTGAGTTTATTAATCAGCTTCAAGCAAAAGATCTGAACAAAACCTCTGAGATTGAAGATCAAGAGTTTTCTACACCGAACAGTGGAGATAAAAAATTTATAAATAAAATACGTAAAAAGGTGGATTGGGAAAAATGGACCCCGTACTAGAAGAAATTAATAGAATTTATTATGATCCATCTAATCCCGCTGGTTTAAGTAGTATTGATAAATTATCAAAAGCCATGAAGGGTAAAATGGATAAAAAGCAAGTAAAGGAATGGTTACAATCACAAGAAACATACACATTACATAAACCTATTCGGAAAAAATTCCCGCGTAATAGGTACATTCTATCAAATATTAATGAACTGTGGCAAGCTGATTTAAGTGATATGCGAACTTATTCTCAATATAATGATGGTTTCAACTACATACTTTGTGTTATTGATGTATTTAGTAAATATGCTTTTGCAAGATCAATGATAAAAAAAAACTCAGAAACAACTAAAGAATGCTTTGAAAGTATATTTACTGAAAGTAATTCAACACCTACTCACATACAATCTGATAAAGGTACAGAATTTGTTTCAAAAGATGTACAAAAATACTTTAAATCCAAAAAGATTAATTACTATACCACCAACAATCCTGATATTAAGGCCAGTATTGTTGAGCGATTTCAAAGAACTCTAAAAATGAAAATGTGGCGTTATTTCACTCATAATAATACTTATAGATACATAGATGTTTTACAAGATTTAATATACTCTTATAATCACAGCATTCACTCTAGTATTAGGATGTGCCCATCTGATGTAAATTCCAGCAATATTATGACAGTTTGGACTAATCTTTATGATAGGAGGTCAAACAAACTTTCTTTAGAACACCCAAAACCAAAATTTAATGTGGGTGATTATGTCCGAATAACTAAATATAAACATGTTTTCCAAAAAGGGTATGAATCAAATTGGAGTGATGAAATATTTATTATATCTTCAATAATTGATAGATCTCCATGGGTTGTATATACAGTAACAGATTTACAAAATGAACCAATAGTTGGTACTTTTTATGAAAGAGAATTACAGAAGGTCACTTACAACCCCACCTCACAATATAAAATAGATAAAATAATTGACTCTCGTTATTCTGGCCACAGAAAAGAAGTATTAGTGAAGTGGAGAGGTTATCCAGATAAATTTAACAGTTGGATTTTAGCTTCTAGTTTAAAAGAAATATGAACAAAGAAAGTTTTTATTTAACTTTGCTCAGCAATAGTTCAATGGACTACTTTCCTGATAACAAGACCACAAATTTTTCAACAAAATTACCAAAAGCTATTAAATTAGAAGGTGAATGGTCGGTTGGAGTTGTCGAGTTTCAATATCCATGTACAATGTTTACTGTTCAAGATCATGAAAATGTTATATACATTACAAAAACCATGTTAATGCCTACTGAAGATAAACCCTCAACAGTGTACTACAAAAAACATATTCCAGCTACCAACTATGATAACGTTGAGCATATTTTAAAAGCGTTAAATGGTATCAGAGAGAAATTAACATTTCGTCAAGATGAAATAACAAAATTTGTGTATGTTTCTGTTTTGGATAAAAATATAACATCCGTAACATTATCACCCAAATTAAGTTTACAACTAGGCTATGAACCAAATAAAAATCTCTTGGAAAGAAATTTTGGAAAGTGCCCTGCTAATTTACACTTAGGGTTACCATCTCAACTATTTGTGTATTGCGACATAATCGATCCTCAGATCGTGGGCGATGTCATGACTCCTTTATTAAGAATAATTTCATTAGATCCTTCAAAATATATTTATGGTGCAAATAAAATGTATGTTTTCTCTCCACCTCACTACTTACCTGTTATGCGAAGAGAGTTCGATACGTTGGAAATAGATATAAGATCGAGCACAGGACAAAAAATACCATTCCAGTTTGGAACCGTGTGTATTAAACTACATTTCCGAAAATTATAATAATGTATTCTCTTCGTGATCATCATAATTGTCCATATGAAAATTATTATACACATCAAGCTGGATCAGGAGTTGGAGTAATTTATAAGGGTTCACCATATCAATGCGGTCATGGTATTGGGAGCTTCTTAGGGGGTTTATTTAGATCAGTTTTACCTCTACTTTCAAGTGGTGCTCGAGTGATTGGTAAGGAGGCATTAAACGCTGGAGTTGGTCTTTTATCGGATATGGTTCAAGCGCGTCCTATGGAAACCTCAATAAAAGATCGTCTAAAGCAAGTTAGTACAAACTTAAAACGAAAGGCTGATGATAAAATTGATCGATTTAACATGACAGGATCTGGGTATATAACTAAAAGAAAACGACGGTCCCCGTTCATTCCACAATTAGCTGCTAAAGTGAAAGCTGCGAAAAAACTTGGTTTAAAACCAAAGAATATCAAAGATATATTTTCAAATTAAATATGTCTTTTCTTCATAATCATTCTTGTGAGTGCGCTAAGTCAGAATTGGATTTGTTTGCACTACCGTCTACACAAACAAGCATTGAAAGTGGATTGTGGATACACTATAAACCAATTTCATCTCTTGCTGATGATGGACCTATCGAGTTTCAAGTTCCTGGTACAGGCGATGACTACATAGATTTGTCTCATACATTACTCCACATAAAGGCAAAAGTATTAAATCAAGATTCAACTAACTTGGTATCGACTACAGTAGTAGCACCTGTAAATAATTGGTTGCACTCACTTTTTAGTCAACTTGATGTTTATTTAAACCAAAAACTTGTATCACCACCTAATAATACCTATGCCTATCGAGCATACATGGAAACCCTTTTAAACTATGCTCCTGCTGCTAAACAATCTCATCTTACTTGTAGTCTTTGGTATGAGGATACAGCAGGAAAAATGGATTCTACAGATGGTAAAAACATAGGATTTGTTAAAAGACAAGAATTAGTTACTGAAAGTAAGGAAGTAGAAATGATTGGACATCTTCATGGTGATATTTTCAATCAAGATAAATTTCTAATTAATGGTGTTGAAATGAGTGTAAAATTAGTTCGATCAAGAGAGAGTTTTAATTTAATTGCTGGGTCAAACGATGTAAAGTTTAAAGTTTGCATTACAGATGCAACTCTTATTGTCCGAAGAGCACGAATTAATCCAAGTGTATTACTTGCACATCAGAAAGTTTTGGCTTCTACTACTGCTAAATATCCTATTACTCGAGCTGAAGTCAAAGTTTTAACAATTCCTTCGGGTGTTCAAGGAAAAACTCTTGATAATATATTCTTAGGACAGGTACCCAAAAGATGTATAATAGGGTTTGTGAATAATTCTGCATTTAATGGTTCCCTTACTAAAAATCCATTTAATTTTGAAAACTATGGTATTAATTCTTTCAGCTTATATATTGATGGTCAACAAATACCTTCAAAAGCTTTGCAACCATCTTTTAATAATAGTATATTTACATCAGCATATCATACTCTGTTCTCAGGAACTGGTATTCACTTTCTTAATGAAGGAAATGCAATCTCTCATGAACAATATGCCAAAGGTAACTGCCTATTAGCATTTGATTTAACTCCTGATTTATCAGCTAACTCATCAACTCATTGGAATCTCATAAAGCATGGTAGTGTAAGATTAGAAGTACGATTTGAATCCTCACTAATACAAACAATTAACTGCATTGTTTATGCTGAGTTTGATAACATTATTGAAATAGATAAAAACAGAAATGTTACTGTAGACTATAGTAGTTAAGGTTATATGTTAAGGTTATATTGTGTGTTAGATTTATGTGTTATGTGTAATGCATGTTGTCTATGTAACTATGGGAAACATTATAAAATTAAATAAAACAAATTGTATTTAGTATACCATTTTTTATTTCTATAAAAACCTCCATTTAGTCTTATACAAAACACTGTCCGAGTTTAAACTTTACATAAGCACACTGACTAAACCACTGAACATGTTGTTGCCAAGGATCATCATCATCTTCCCAATCTTGTAAACCGCCACCACAATGGAAACACTTGACCCTGTCTCCGTGGCCGGTATAAAAGAAACCGGCTTCTGCAAGATCTTCAGGCTTCTGTAGCATAACGAGAGGCCAGACTTCAAAACTGAGAAACCGTCTAGATTTTGAACTGAAGAATGGATATTCAGCTCTTGTGTACTGCATATTTTTCTCATTTTCTTCTCCACTCAGTGTTGTAGCTTTGCTATTCAATGACGTGTTCTGTACACGTGTACCACACTCATCTCTTCCTTCTGTTGTTGGCTTTCTCTCAGCATCACAAGACGACAGCTCCCTGTACACACCTCATTATTAATATAAATGAGTACACAGAAGTAATTTAAGTAAACAGAATCACATTCACTAATCAGCTAATGGCTATCATTGTTAAAAAAGTATTTTTTAACGTTTTCACTTTCTGCTATTGTCTTTGTAATATTGTATACGAGGCCGTTTGTGTTGTCGTAGATGCTATCCTTATTATTCTTTACATAATATTTAATCCTCGTGGTAGCGTGCTTCCAATGATCGGTAGTTGGAATCTTACATAGCTTCTTCATATCGTACATTTCAATTTTTATGAGATGCGTCGCTTGGGCTCCGTCGTCAGAATTAGTAGAAATGTATGATACACCATCTCTAGCGGCTCGTGCCACGGTTGACGATAACTGTTTCTTCTTTTTTATTTTTGGCACCACTTCAAAAAAATTATCAATCGGTTGCGATTTCCTTTTTCCACCATCGCATGTGTTATTAATGACAATATCATCGCCCTCTTCTTCATGTTGAGGGGAGAGCGGTGAGTAGTAATACTGTTTATAGGTATTTTCATTATCGTCTGCGAAGCTGAATGATCTCTGCAACAACAGAGATATCATGTTAATATCAATTTGTTTACATTGTGATTACACACACACACACGTTAGGAAACAACAAAAGAACAACAAAAGATATACAAGTAAGTTTGTCAATAGAATAAACACTTACCTCCATGATTATTGATGCGCTGAAGTACCACAAACGAAGTATCGGTATACAATTCACTGTGGTCAAACGACCATAGACTGATTTCATGACTGCAACTGTTCGCTCTTATATAGCACCATTCTTATCTAAAGCAAATTCCTAAGTTCTACGAAACTGATAGTGACTCTATGAGTCAACAAAGTTATCGCACATTGTTCCCATCAGGCATCAGCTTGTTTTCTGAGTCACTCAAAAGAATGCGATATATTTACAAAAATCACTATAATTGAACATTCCTATGGCAACCATTGAACAGATTGGTACTGTAATAATCTGTTAATAGCAGTAATATCATGGATACACTAGAACTACAGCAACATCTAAAAAAGATCCATCCCAGTCTAGAAAAAAATGTTTATGCTGCTAATAGACTACCTATGTATACCCATGTACCGACGTATATAATATGCAATTTGGATACGGATGATAAACCAGGCTCACACTGGGTAGCTGTACATATCGATACGAATGGCATCGGTCAATATTTTGATTCATATGGACGAACCCCTACGCAATATTATCTCGAGTTTTTAAAAAGGAATTGCAAAAGATGGGGCTGGAATGTTGATAGGATTCAGAATGATTGGACTTCAGTTTGTGGTGAATATTGCTTAATGTATTTGCTATATAAGTTTCAGGGATGTTCAATGCATAGTTTTACGAACATATTTACGGGGAACACACTGTACAATGATATTTTAGTGGATGAAATGTTCCGCACATATTTTGTAGAAAATAAGAAATAAAATGTTGTAATAAAATGAAGGAATGTGTTTTATTGATGATTCAGAAAAGCAGTTGAGGGTTAGCAATGAGTAATAGTAGATAAGAACGCCAAGGAATGCAAGGATTAGGCGAACAATGCATCGCTAATGAGGGTGCACGAGGTTGAATAGATAAGAGGATTAACAATGAAACACTAATGAGGGTTAGTAGCACCGGAAATCAATTAGATAAATCAGCTAATTGATTTGCACATCTCCGGAACCGCGCATCCTACGCAAAAACGGATCGCAGAAACGTGATCAGAGCACCCCAAAACCTTTTTTTTTTTTTTTTTTTTTTTTTTTTTTTTTTTTTTTTTAGGTTTTGGGGTTCTGGCACACCCACCCTCAGATCGGTGCGCCAGAACCAGCGTATCACTACTACTTATGCCTACGCTGTTGTAATGAATAAGAGTTAAGAGGAAATTCGTATGACATCATTGAAGATAGGAATCAGTCTCCATCGATTTTTACTTAGGAGCCGAATGCTGAGCTCGGTATCTACTACTGAGAGTTCGTATCAAGAAGGTACAATCTAGCTTTAACATTTTCAATGAAATTAAAAAGGTTGAAATTTTTTGAAAACATTTTCGTTCATTTTCATGGACTGAAGACCTAAAGAAGGTGGCTGGGGTAGACTGGATGCGAAAAGGCTGAGGACAGGGTGTTGTGGCACAGTCTGGGAGAGGCCTATGTCCAGCAGTGGATTGCGATAGGCTGAGTTGATTGATTGATTGACATTTTCGTTCATCTTTCGCTAAAGGAAAACTTCGATACGGTTTTGAAAACATACGAGTTAAATTTAAGGGTTTATTTACAATATCATAACCAAAAGTGATACTTACCTTTGTATACTTACATTCACATTCATACTACGTACATAATACTATTCTATTTATGTTCCTTTTCCTTGTAAGGTCGAGCACGAGTTCAACAGCGCTAGAAAAGCGCGACGTTGGCACTTAATGGCTCCTTAAGAGAGGCACGAGTACTAAAGAACGTTGCACAGTACACATAAACGTGGCGACGGCTTGTTAGACCACTACTGACAAGATTTACTAGAGAGAGCAATTTTAAAAATCTTTATGAATCCAAAAATATAAGTTATACAAGCTTTCAGTTGACAGCTGCCATTCAAGTTTGCAATTACTCGCGAATTGCCCTGAAGTGGGTAAGAATACTCGGGGCAAACATGGGTTGTGTGCCTCAAACATGTTGTTATGTCTACATACCTATATATATTGGTGGAATGTAATCATAAATGATGAATAGTCAAATACTATGCAAAAAGTTTACTGAAATTGTTGACATCCAGGATTTCATTTCCGTTGTACTTAAACAAACTACTGAAGAATGAGTTATCATGGCAACAAAATGCTTTAAAGCATGTCGAGATTTATTTGTTTTGATTGTATATATTATCTTTCGAAACAGATAAATCGGGCTCAGAACAAAATTAATGTTACAAAATATAATGTATGATAACGTCGGGAACATGATAGGGAGGATTTGCATAGTGTGCAAATGTGACATCCTCTACAAGGGTAGGTACAAGTGCCATTAAGAACCCGTTAACCCCGGTCGACTGCTGCAACTTACGCGGAAGATAAGCTGTTGATCAACACTATGAATACTTTTATACACGTTTACACATACGTTCCATCTTGTAAAAAAACCTGGATAAAAAATTAGGAGCGATTGTGGAAATGGAGCGGAAAAAGTACCAACGAATGGTGGAAGAAATAAATCATCATTGAACGCTGTTTTTACTAAATAAATCACGTACCACGTTTTAAAATACGCTTTCAGGATCATCTGGGTTCCTAAAAACCAGAAGTGCATTGTTTTCCATGAAATGGTGATAGTAGTAAGTTACAAAATCGGCGTGGTTTTGTTGTACTGGTGCATAGGCGCGACTGGCTGGCAGCTTGTCAAACTATCATCGCTTCACCAACCACATTCACACTTAACGTGGTCGGTGGCAAGTGATGCTTTGGCACTAATTATTGTAACGTGGTCCACGTTGTTAGACGCCATTAGTAAGGTGTCATACCTACATACTTATATAAATCAGTTATTCGTGGCTTCAGTATTCAGTACTACTAAATTCAGAGCAGAAGTTAAATTTTTAAATGACTTTTGCATAAAGTTCTTCTTAAGTGTCTGGGCAGACATGAGGTCGCGAACTTTATTTAATTTCCTGATTGCGCAAACGAAAACTAGCCGGGAAACGGACCGCACCCTACATCTGGCTGAATAATGCTGTTTGAACTCGCCTCAAACTACATTATTTATTTTAATGTGTCTTTATTTGAATTTGTAGCCAACGCTACGCGTTACGCTGCATAGGATTAGGTGTGTACCTATTTAAGAATTAATCTTGTGTTATGTTACGAGCAGTTTGCTACGTGTACAGGATGGGAACTACATGCCTTCTGACCGTTATGTTGGTACTAGAAAATACTGGAAGACTTCGACATATTAAAATTGTGTTTCCAACTCTCTAGAATGCTAAAATTGCACCTGAATGTAAATACAAGGTAGATTGCTACTTTGTTTCATTACTTTACGACTTTAAAGTGCCGTAACAGTGTAAGAGGAATTCGAAATTGCCTCGGATATAAGCAATGGAGAAGCATGCAATATTACGAAAGCAAATATCTGCCTACCTATTCCTATGTAGGTATATTCCGAACTGTTATTTTTAGGCACAAAGTTTTCAGCTGAATTTTACAATTGGCGCGGAGTGTGAATACACTACGAATCTATGTTTGTCTTTCTATCTATAAACCGTTAGGGAAATCTTTGAACTTAAATATCTAATACTACGACGTTTTTTACTGGACAAGGTTGTACACACAACAAAGGAGGTAAGTGTGCAGGTAACGAATGAGATATGTATATCTGTTCCTACACGTGCCCACACTCTGCCTGCAACTGTCACGGTGTGCGTGATAACTGGGTACCTACTGTTGTGTGCGCTATAATTGATTATACTCAAGACTCAAGACACGCTCAAAGAGATGACAAAGCCCTGACCACGAAGACCAAGCAATCTCCGTGGAAATGTTTATGTATTTACTAAAAGCGTAGGTGCAAAATTATTCGTTCTACAATAGCTTGTGCAAACCATCCTGTCTGTTGCATTTATGTGTAAGCAAAACTGCAACAAATTGAATTGGTATTTGTTATATAACAAGGGGTACACTAGAATAAGCTCAAACAGCCGGCGACAGAACTTCCGATCCGATTTGTGTTGACTAGACGCTGACTCCGAGATTAATTTTATTACTGTCTCTGAATGAAGTCCAGTTTTTATGATTGGATGTATATTACAGACTTAGTGAAAATAATTGAAATAAGAAGAGAATGAGATGGTTTTAATTGAAGTATTTTACATATAACTCTAACCACGTGATTTATAATTAATTAAATGTTTAGGTAGGTCTTGTTTCTTCCACAGTTCTCCGCCTAGTAGGTACCTATGTCAGCAGTTTTAAAGTATCTTGCTGGTTTGATTCTATAGATGTGGTGGGGGGACCGACTTTATCGAGACTCATATAAAAAACTTTTTGGAACCTGAAAGTTTTTGGAATGCCTCTATTAATCTCCAAACTGAGACATTTATATGAGTTGCAAACTTTTTTATTATGAAAATAATGTGGTGGCCTACTGTGTAGCCACGAACATATTTGTATTAAATAAATAAATTTAATAAAATTATAATAATACTAGCCTGATACTGTCCCACTCCAGGGAAAAGGTCTCTTCTCATACAGAGAAGCATGAGCATTAATCACCACGCTTTCTCATGACTGGTTGGCGATTTTAAACTTACCTATAAAAAGTATGAAGTTCCGGTTTCCTTATGATATTTTCTTTCGCCTTTGTCAGTGTCAAATCATATTGGTGTCTACTTGAGAGGGGTTCCACAGGGCTATCACGACCATCGTTCTTTAATTATACCTATTTCTCAGTACCAACGTAACTTTGATCAATCTAACAAAGTACAGTTAAGTCCCTAATAACTTATCAATGAAGTGTTATAATTTATCGTAATCGATTCCACGAATACATTAAGTTCGAACTAATTAATGAAAACATTCCGTCCGTTATCCATATCTCGAACGATGCTAAAGTTTGCAACTAAGTAACTACGGAAAATACCAGTTAGAGCCGCAGGGCGAAGGTTGCCATTTAAACCTGTGTCCAGCTGTCATAGAACTCTATCCAATTATACTCAGAATAACTGAGATAGTCTGGCTAGAGCCTTGAAAATGAGATATGAAAAATGTGCATTTTCATTTATTCGTGTTTTCATATTCGCGTGGAGTTTATTAGTGGTGCTGGACGGTTCTTGACGCCAGCTCCAATAAGCACGGACACCTCATGACAGATTAATTATTCCGTTTGTCGGCGCTGGCTACTACCCTCGACCCCCTTCTCACCCAGCCATCCACAGAGCGGAAACGAGTTTAAAGCATGTCTCTTTTCCACCGCTATACTCATTCTTTTTAACACGCTTTTCTAAACAGATTTTTTAATTTCTTTCTATTAAAAAAGAGCCCATGTCCACGACTTTTTCCCTTTGGAGGCAAATGACTTTGTTTTTAATTTGGGCGTTCTGGGAATTCAAAAGTTTTTTGTTAATCCATTACGGAAGCTTATAGCGCAATCCGAAGCTCTATCTGGGTAGATATTTATTCTTATTTGTATTGTGTAGTTCAGATAAACATTACTAGAATGTTGTGTAGAATGTTTTGAGGCAAGGTGATTATGTGGAATCAATACAGCACAATAATATTATGTAGTGTTGGTAGTGGGCCGCCTCGCCGCCGCCGGCGCGCGCCTGGCGCTCGCCCGGCCGCCTGCCGCTCAGACTGAGTGTAATTGTAGCCTGTGTCTATTGAATTATAGAGAAGTCAACATTTTAGCCGTTCCTCGCGCGAAGCGATCCTATGGGTACGTGTATTTTTTTTTTAAATATGAAAGGAAAGTAAATACTTAGCAGCAACGTAGCAGGAAATACTAAAAAGAAAATTCTTAAAAGTTTTTCTCGTGGTTTAGTAACGAATTGACAGAATAATATTTCGAGTTTAAAGTATTGGAAAATATTTGAGTTGAATAAAGCAATTGTTATGAAATTCGCTCGATTAAGATCTTTTATAAAAAAATATATCTGACAGTGTGATCTCTACCTAATGATATCACTGCCAAAATGAAGTGTTTCTTAGGGCATTTCATCCAGACCAAAACGTTAGGGGAATATTTAAATGTTCAGTTTAATTTCACATTTAGTTCTTCAATGTTTACTGTCAAAGACAATAACAATAACATTCAATTTAAACGAACAATAGCGTGCAGTGCACAAACGAGGCACGTTTCACTTAAATGCATTATGCAGCGCCAATGTTGGAATATGATATTGAAACAATATCAATAAACGGGTGACGTTTGACGACGTGCGCCACATGCGAGTCAGTGCTGTGATTTTAATACAGATAAATTATCCCATTCATATGGAGGGTAAACGATCAAATTTTAAAAAGCTTTACATATATGGATTGGCTCCTCGTTTAATAACAAGTTGGTGATGCTCATTTATTATGACGGAGTGACTGACAGGCGACGGAGCTAATTTATGATGGTCCCTCGTCGCCCGTTTACCGGAATCCCAGTATAAAATAGTTTCTACTTACTAAAATGAAGATAAACAGCATTCACATAAAGTTCTCTTTCATACTGCAAATTATCTGCCTCTTGGCGCGAGTGCTACATACACATTTCCATAATTTTATTGATATTTATCTGATATTTCGGTCCCTCATAAATAAATAAAACGATTTTTGTTTTTAAAAATTTGTTTGGTACAATGTGTGCTTCATACAGTTTATATTGTTAGACGATAATAAGCTTAGGGCTGATTTTTACAACGCCAGATAATTTTATCGGAGGAATAATTTTGAATTTTTGACAGTTCTTGCATACAAAAACTGTCAGACGTCAATTTTATTCCACGAATAAAAATTATCTGTCGATTGAAAAATCAGCCCTTGGTTATATTATTTCTTTTTATTCAGTGTATATACAATAATATTTACTAAATCTATGCTAATATTTAAAATAATAATAATATGTACATTTATATAAAAAAATAAGCAAAATAATAATAGGGCATCAAAAAATTCGTCCGTATTGCTGTCAACAGGAACAGTGCCTAAAAGGCTGGCAGCTCACTGTGCTCGGAAGATGGGATGGCGCAAGGGTGTCGATACATGTTGCATCCCACACCAAAGGTCTGCCTAACTTTCAGGGCATTATGGTCATTCCGTCTGGTTTCTTCCCATCGTCGCGTGGCAGGCCGTTGGGTTCTAAAACAGCTGGGACCCTGGCGGGCCGTGACAAGAGCTCGACGGATGATGTCATTAATGCTGGCGTGCCGTGCTATCCGGCCTGCTTTCCTACTGCAAGATAGGCCATGGTGCCCGAGGCAGTCGACAGCTTCACTGCACTGACAGCGATGCTAAGCCCCGTAAGGAGCGCCCAAACGCAGACAGGTAGCGAGCCGGAAGTTGGTGTCACCCAGCATAGTGCCTATGTTGGGTGACGGGAGTGCTGGAAGCCAGAGCCCCGACTCCCACTCACCCACAGCCAGCAGGCGGGCACGATCAGCAGAATTGGTGGACGTATTGATAAGATTATTCCGTACCAACCTGCAGAGCGGCTCATCCCACTGTCTCAAGCCGCTTTCCAGGCGTTCACCGCGTCGGTCAAGCACGACACTTCCGAGTCAGCTAGGCAAGGGGCTAAAATTATCCCGGTCAACTTTTCATTGCTGTGGACAGAACACAGGAACGGTAAGCTAATACTAGTAATTTTGCGGACGCCGGGGCCACCAAAACGGATGGGTAGTGGTGGCTTGAAGCCACGCTCGGTCATCCAAGGCCACATTTAGAATGGATGCTAGTGTGCTGCGAATAATTTGGTCAATTTTGTCCAAGAGGTGTGGCTGCTTCCATAAAGGGGAAGAGCGTAGAAAATACATAAAATTTGGGCCAAAACAACATTATCTAATCAGGGTGAATGCCGAATGTAAATTAATTTTGGAGAGTCTGTCCGAAATCTCGTTGAAATTTTTAATTTTTTTGGCGATGAAAGGAGTAAAACTATCTTCTAAAATTGGGGAACCTAGGAGGTGCAGTAAACTTTTGTCTAAAATTTTGATTTGTGGGGCTATTGTATTAAATTTATCTAGAGTCAATTGTCTGTCGGTAATGTCAGAAAGGTAAAGTTCACATTTTGAGAGGTTAAGGCCAAAGCCAATAGATTGAAATTCCTGTTTGAGGAGTTTTAGATCATTCAAAACAGTGTCTACGTCACCTCCTAGCGTTCCATCGTCTAAATGCCACAAGTTAAATTTTGAATTTAGTTTCTGTATATATTGAGCATAATATTGTCGTTGATCCGATAATCAGATCAATCAAATGCCAGGCATATGGTCGATACGGGTGGAGATGTAAGCCTCCCAGAAATGCTACCCAGTTATAAGAACCCTCTCCTTTATGCCGGTCTTCTCCAATCTACACCCATATTTTTATTTTTTTTCTTTTCCAGCAGGATACTTTAAAATCTAGTGGCAAACCGGCACAGGCCCCCGTGTGCCGGTTTGCCACTAGATTTGTACAGATTGGGACATAAATCGTATCTAAAATATGAACCTGAGTACATTTGAAATACCTACAGACAACATAAAGTTCGCTCCTTTGTAATTAACGGCAGTACTTACGTACATAGATGTGTACGAAAGAGGCTTTGGCCACCGGCTCTCCGCACCCGCATCGGTCCCTTTTGGTTTAACTCCGAGGAATTGAGGTATTTTTTGTTTAAATACGACTTCATACTACAATTTAATACAAAAAGGAATCCGATTAATTAAATGTACTTACGTATATTGACGTAAATTTTCAATCAGCCGATGAAAGCGCGAGGTTGAGCCGGCGTACTACTCAATTTAAGTAGAATTAATGTACAGTGTATAAACTGAAAAGGTATGAATAAGTATTAAATTATCTCGTTAGGTTAATGAGATCATGTAGAGACGTTTCCTTCAATGCTACGCCGCAGAGGCGTGTTTGAAGAAAACGTCATCAGTCAAAGTCACCTTGATGTAGTAAGTAAATTAATCTGTTTGAGAGGCCTGTAGGACGTCACGTCGCTGTACCACGTCCCGGGGTGTCGGGAATATAGTGGGTCAAACAATGGTTCTCATGCAAAATGCAAACGTGAGCCACCACGTAGGCCCGGAGCGAATAGCTACACGTCCGACGGAACTGCGGGTACCTACCGCTCCACTAAACAAACGCACACCTACCACCACCGAATTTTACTTTTGCTTATTTTAAATTTTAAGCGCCACTTGATTTTTTTACTTCCCGCAGGTAATATATTATTATTCCCAATCGAGCGCAAAGAAACCGGATCCCTTTCATATTTTATATGTCCGTGTTAACATAAGGAAAGTCCCATCCGAAACTTTATGAGCAAAAAATGGGTGTAGCTAATGAGAAGCGCGATGTCCTATTATACTTTTGGCGTGAGCACAAAAAAGGGAATGTCAATATTGCGTGCGGGCTGAGATAATGCGAGTTTGTGTAATGATAGAGGCTCAGCGCGCGGGTCGGCCGCCGCCGCCGCTACCCGCTTCAAGGATTTGTTTAGTAAATTGCTACACTTTGTACAACAAGGTGAATCTGTTTTCATGTCTTCATCCTTCCTCGTAACGATTGTCGTTTTTTAAACTTAATTGTTAGCTGCAGTTTGTTTTATTCAAACAGAAAAACCCTTTTTTTTCTTTTCACTGCACAGTTATTTCTTAATTTATGCAAAGAATATCCTCATGTAAGCATAAAAGAAGAAAAGCTAAGCAAGCTACGGAGTTTAAAAAATTTAAATCCATCTAAAATGGGTAGCGTCATCTCGAGTCTGTGTTTATTTATTTACTTTATTTTAAATTCTAAAGTACACTGCGTGCGAATGAATTCTTACTTATACGACAGTGTGTACGCCAAATGCCGAGAAATTGAAATAAGTGTTAAAGTTTCTCATTAGTCATTAGTAGATAATAATTGGTTCAAATATTCTGTAAATAGGCTGTTACATGACAAAGAGCTTATTTACATTACACAACGTCACAACTTATGAAATATTGCTTAAAAAAAATACAATTCAGCCTATTTGCTAATATAGGTGTATATTCAGGTAATGTTGTCACTATCTGTTCTACTTTGCATAGGCATTGTTATGTCCAACAAAGTATAACGTGAAAAAGACGGTATCTACATCAACTATTATGTTGTTTTTTTTTGTTATGAAGAGTGTAGCCGCAGTGGGTGTGGAGTTGCCGTACGTGTTTCGGTGGCGGCATGTTATAAAACTGCGATAACGTTTGGATGCAGCTGGTTTGTCAGAAGCGTCCACTCGTAAAGGTATTATATACAGCGAGAACCAAAATGGTCGCCGGCATGCGGCTGCGGCTATCATGAAATTTGCACCGTTTGCGTGTGCATAGCGCGCGCACTTCGTTCATTATGTATGCACGTGACGTTTTACGTATTGTCAGGAATTGTGCTTTAGGCTGCATAGACGTGCTTAATTCAAAGTAAGAACGGAGCAAACCGGTTGAGCCGAGCTCGTTTGAATGCGTTTGTGAATCAATGATTAATTGGGTTGAGAAATAGTGTTTGTCGTCGGTAGGACGTTTTGTTATGTATTTTAGTAATGTATAGGTTGTATTCAATAGTTACCTACGTTTTCTTTAAAAGTAATCATAAGTTAAAGCGCTGTAATCTCAAATTACTGCACGGTTATTCAGTATTATTAAAAAGAAAAAGTGTGTAAGCTTCTGTTTTACGATTCTTCCGTTTAAAATAAAACGAATGCACTACATCGCCACACAGTTTTCCTCCTAGATAAGCGGAGAAAAATGAGCTCCCTAGCACCTATAGCCGTAAACTTTTGTTTTCTAAAATTCCGAGAATTTTCTTTAGTGAGCGTTGAGCGCACTGCTTTGAGATTTCCGCTCACACTTTTTGAACAAGTTTAATACTAAGAATATGTTTGTGGCAACTTTTATATTTGTCTAAGTTTCCAATGTATGCTTTAAGAAGATTGAAAATCCTGATAATCTTCAAAACTTTTCTGCTCTGTGTTCATTAGTAGACTGCAAAACATTAAATTGGCTCTAAAATTAAACCAATAAACGCGTTATGAGCAACCCCATACAAATTCAAAACGAAAACAAAAGTAATTCCATAAAAAAATATTACCATTTTACAAGTCACTTGGCCTTCCAGAAAAACATAGCAACAAAATCCGTCCGCGTAAGTAGGTAATAATTTATGTATGTAGTACATTAGCCACTTAAACTTTAGCTAAGAAGTAAGACAACAAATATTTTTAGCTGAGAAGTTATCAAAGTTGAACGTCAGATAAGTTTGGGGTACAATATGTTCTTATTAGCAGTGCGGCGAGGATTGTAACTACTCAATAAGTACGTGACTACTCGTACGGAGGTGAGCCGCGAGCTGAACAAAGTAAACAAACTTTTATTTGTCTACACAACACCTACAGTCTGCTCACTGAAATGTAAGACGGTTGCAAAAATCACGTAACTGTTGCAAATAACTAATTATGTTTAATATAAAATCGAATGTTATAATATGACGCGGCAAGAAAAGCTTGCCTACTCTTTGTACACACACGCTTTCCTTGCCGTGAAAAACTGCGGTTTATATCGACGTGCACAGTCATCAGTCTAATTGTATGAATCACTATGGAAGCTTCAACACGGACATGTTTTTCTAAGGCGCGGTTTATACGCCGTACCGTAATGAAACCGTGCCGTGTACAAAGAGCCTAAAGTCTCGGTTTTCTGACATCTAGTAACAATTTATTAACAACGACTACCGTAAAATGTCCGAAATTAAATAAAAACATAACGTAGTAGTTGCTACGTCGTAGCATAGTCGTAGCGTGGTACTTGCTACGACGTAGCACAGTCGGCTACGCCGTAGCCCGAACATTATTTTCACCTGTACAGTAGCGGTGTGAAAACACTTTTATATTTTAGTGGGGTTTTCCTCGTGTGTGAGTGATCAATCCCGGATTTGTAAAGGCTCGCGTTTACTTACTTTTCGTGGTCCTCATACGTCCATTGGCTGTCCAGTTATAGTTCTTATTTTTTTTTGTGCCACGACCACATTTTTGTAAAACCACTTACTAAGATTAAATGTGATTCCTTTCTACTGTACAAATAATAAAGACCAGGATTGTACCTGCAATGGGAAACTACAGGTTTTCACGTATAGAAAGGAACGGGCACTGATTTCATACTTGCTTACTCATTGCTGGCAATTTCAGACATATTATACCTTACGTTCAGGTTTCCTCGGTTTTTATTTGGCAGTGAAGTTGATTTACTTAAAACACCGTTAAAACTATGTCACATGTCATAAACTATAATGATCATGACAAATAATGCCGTTAAAATAATACGTGGAACAGATGATGGTTTAATTTGCGAGTTGAGTGTAGAGCAAACATCATATTAACTACATCTGCTTTTATATTTCCATTCTCCGGCTGGCGTATTCACTCATAAAGAAATGAAAATATTCAATTCGAATATCCCAGTAAACGAAGATCTACGTGAGCAGAGTTTAAGTGTCCATTAACGTAATAATAATTCATCCAAAAGGAATTAATTACCGATGCAAAACTTTTTCCATTATGGAAGACCTGCAAGTGTCGACAAAGCAGACTATTCAGAACTTCGCTGTCTCGAGCTAAAAACTTAACGGCATTGAGAATTTAAAACAAACTACTTACTTATATATGTAGCTGATATTCGAAGGGAGGATTTGTTATTGACCATTTGTAAAAGAGAAGTTCTTGAACAGTGCTGCAGTGTCTGACTTGATATAATATCCAGCTAGACACTTTGTTTGCGCTCAGTAACGAAAGTTAACGACTTTCCTTACTGAGGGCAAGTACTGCAGATAACATTTTTATTTTAGTTCCCGCAAGTGAAAAGATTTTATCGCAATAATTTTAAAAATCATTTTTGTAAGTAGAAATAATATAACTATTATCTGCAACGTTTACTTTTCTTCTTTTTACAATTCCATCAGATTATAGCGGCAAAAGTAACGAGCGTGTCATGATTCATGGTACTCACTTACATGTGGCACTCCAGCTATCTTACGTGCTTCGAAAAACATATCGCTCCGTTACGCCTCGTAATTTTCATCATACGTAGAAGTTACACAGAAATTCGGAACGTTGCCCACCAAACGATAATAACTGATCAGCATGACCTACTTTGCGCTGTATCATTAGAGTTGATTAGAACATAGGATTGTAGAGAGTGCATTGTGTTTATGGGTGAACATTTACAATCTAAATTGAAAACGATAAATTGTAAGATAGTTATTGACACCCATATTATTATTAGCATGACGGCAGTCCATTTATCACAATTGATTACTCGCAGGTTTCATTAGACGTCTTGGAGGACAAACTCTCCAATTGCGGTAGGTGCCGCACAACTTTCCTGAATTATTAGTTGGCGCCGCTGCTATATTTATCGGTGCTCGTGACGTGACTGAAATATCTCTGCTTTCCTATTTTTACTTGTACCTGTACGGGTTTAGAAGAGTTTTTATACTCACCTTGCTACGGTACAGATATTTCAAGTCATGTTTGACATTTTTAGAGGGATTTTTATTTGAGTTATGGCAATTTGTACCATGTTTGTGTATCTTGGTTGTAAATAAATGTTGCAGGTGGGTTCCCTCAAACTTGCCGAGAATCAGATGGCCGGCAATATAGGTGATAGCAGCGAGGCGCTCGGTTGGCCGATGAGTTACACTCGCAATTTTGCTGAATAATGAATTTTCCAGACCGCGAGCTGCCCCGTCCTCAGCAAGGAAGGCGTTCGCGTCGTCCTTATACAAATTTACAACATTTAAAATGAAAATCTACTGATTTATTTCAGGCTTTAAATTGCAGACCTCTGTAGATCCTAAACAAAGAACAAGGAGGGATTTTGTCAAAGTGGTCTGCACACATTACAACGAGTACAAATTATATTTGCTTGAGTTTTTCATTCTGCGTTTTACGTATGCATCAAATGACTGTAATAAAATATTTTGAGCATCTTATGATACAAACTGTCACCAGACGAAATTTCCTTGCTTTGTAAAATTATTATCAGAGTGCCTGGCATATTAATCCTTTATCTCTTTGGTTAATTTGTCTTTGATAGGTATCGTTACACCAAGCAAATTTAATAGCGCCAGCAGCCTTTTCATAATATTAATTGTTTAAAGATCAAAGTCAATGATGCAAAATTAACTGGGAACTTTGAATAATGCTCGTTTAATAAGTTTCGTCACTCGCTTCAAAACAGATTAGACATTCTTTGTAAATTGAATGTTCAGATTTGGAACTAGCAGGCTGGTCTCGGTAGGTACCTAAAATCCTTTCTACTTCACTCTGTGGTTTCTAATCGGGCTGTGAGGGGATATCACAAAGTGCTATTGATAAAAGATTGCTCTTGTAAGCGAGGGGACGTCAATGCCGCAGTGCAAATCAACGATGCAATGGAGCTTAACGTCAAAGAGGACGTGTGGTTGTCACACAATACTGTACGGCAGTGTGACTTCAGAGAGTTGGACATATTAATTGGACGTGTTTGCGACCCAATCCACACATGTTAAGCTTGGAATACACGAACCAGCCAGCACGTTAAGATAGAGGCAGTAGCCGGCAACTGGCTTGACATCAGTGTCCCATAAACAGCATTTTAAAGCTGGCTAATTTCAGGTTACATTATCATATAAAAACAGTTTATGTAGATGTTTATAGGTAATTAATTTCACCGTTCTATTTTTCTAGCCCCTTTCTATGTATACTTTAAAAAAGAACAAAGGGGGTGCAACGCTCACAGAAAGTAGAAAGAATTCCAAACGAATATTCTGAGTGTAATTTACTTATTAACGTAAACAGCGAGTTCAGAAATGCCCACTCGAACTTAATACTGTAGGTTGCATACCAGCAGCATGTATTCCAAACATTATTGAACACCTAAGCGGAATGCTTCGAGCGGCTGTTATTTCGTACGAAGGCACGTGATATATTACAGGACACAGGTGGATTGATTGAGAGGTATGTGGAGCGATCGCGCAGATTGTTTGTATGCCAATAGCTAATATTACCCCAGCACACGAACGCTTCATTGTGTTTTAGTGAAACTTTGATACATGTGTTGCACTAAATAGTGCGTTTGTCATTGATGAATGGTGTTAGTATGACTAAGCGCACGTCTTTGTAATTAATTTGACACACTTAACATCACGTATTCCCCCTGCGATTCCCCGAAGGGTTAGGCAGAAGTATACCTTAGCATATTCACCTACCTTTTTTCCAGTTATAACATGGGGCCTATTGCCATCAAGTGGGCACAATTCCAGACTCCGGGCTGCTACTGAGAAATTCTTTATAGAAAACCCAATAAAAATGGAATTTGCCTGACCTGGGTACCGAATCCAGGACCTCATGCACAGCAGTAGCGCTTGCGACCACAAGACCAACGAGGCAATCATTAATTTCTGACCTAAAATTTCCATGACCGTCTCAATGAAAGGTCAAAATCGATGGGTGTTTTAATTAGCGGAAAGGAGGACGCTGCTGCCATAATTGTTGTGGGGATTAAGAAACCTCAAGAACATCAGCTGCATATTAACTAGAGTGGCGCCGCACGTGGAAACGAGCTGAGAATAACTGCCGTAATTGCTAAGTAGCAAATACGTCTAATTACATACAATCAGATGTGATGGTTAAAAACAGATTTTAAATATACAAGGTTATTGGTAAAACATTAACAACCTCTTGAGAGGTCATTGTACTCATCATTATGAACAACTTTTACTATAGGACCAAACCTGAAATCGAGAAAAAAAATCTGCGGTTCCCTACATTTATGTTCGTATAACTCGTCAAAACGTAGGGAATAGCTGATTTTTTTTCGCAATTTCAGGTTTGGTCCCATAGTAAAAGTTGTTCATAATGATGAGTACATACAATGACCTCTTATGAAGTTGTTAATGTTTTACCAATAACCCTGTATATGACGAAGACAGTATGTATGTCTCGTTATTATCAGCCATACTTTAATTACTGTGGGCGTACTATGGGTAATGTTGGTTATTGCGCAATAGAAAAACCGTTTGTAGTTCAAATCAGATTATAATTTCACGAAAAAATTAATCACACCAGCAAATCGCACACTCTAGGTACACGACAACCAGATACGGAACGCGGGACACTTTCTGAGCACATGTTGTCCGTACGATGTCGAATGTCCAAGAGAGCCGCTGCCGCTCCACCTCGCTGCTCGCTCTCCTCGGCTCCCCACAAACTTAGGCTAGACTCTGTCGAGCGCCACCAGATGGCGCTGGCGTTCCGAATAGTCAAACGAATGACCGGATGCGACATATACAAGATGTTGATTTGCATCCTCGTCAAATTTCAGGAGGTTGTCATAAAAGACATAAATAATCATTTGAAGTACGGTAGGGGGCAATAACTAATAAGCGCTGCTTTTTTTTTGTTGTAGAAATTTAACAGTATTTCAGAATTAAACCCTTAATTCAATACAAATAAAACAGAATCACCCGACTATGCACACAGCGACAATGCATGCAGCTGCCATGTAATTCCCCGCGCCCGGCCGTCGCGCCGCCGCGAGCAATGACCGGTAGCAATAATTTTACCTAATTTTATTTCGAAAATCACCTAAGTTATTGTCATAAATTTCGATTGATAATTAACTCATTTTTGAGCATCATTGGAATACGGAAATCTTACTAATGACAGTAATACTAGTGCGCCAAAGAAAAGTTCACTGACCTGTTATCAGATGATTAATAATATCCTTCAAGCTAAAGTTTTCGTAGTGATTTTGTTTTTATTTGTGGATTAAATTGGTTGATTTGAAACTTTCCTTCCTACTTAACGGGCTTAGGACCGGCAATAATTCTACCTTTGTTGGTGTACCGATCTACTAAGTCTAAAAATGTTTTCTACGTTTGATGGAAATGGAAAGACGTTCTAGTTAAGTGTAAGTACGTGGTATACTTTCGACTCTTAGGTATTATTGGCGTAGGTAGTTAAAAATTTGAAATAACTTATTTACACTAATGAAATTGATTAA
This sequence comes from Mesoligia furuncula, assembly GCA_916614155.1. Taxonomy (NCBI): domain Eukaryota; kingdom Metazoa; phylum Arthropoda; class Insecta; order Lepidoptera; family Noctuidae; genus Mesoligia; species Mesoligia furuncula. Next base: position 15,288,276 of record OU744796.1, read on the forward strand.
GCTAACAACGTATTTACAAAATGTACAAATAAATAAATTACCTACCTATGTTACCGGAGGTAAAGTTGCCACGTACTTAGGTAGTACGTACCGGTTTTCCTTCAGCTTAACAACACTAACACATTCGTTTTTAAAGTGTCGAAAACGACAAAATGTAATCCGCACGGCATTATCACCTGGGTGCATGTCTTGTGCCTTGGGGTAGTGGAACGGGTGTTGCAGTTCACGCTTCAGTATGTGCAACACTGGTGTGGTGCATAGCAGCCAGCATAACGCTCTGTGATGGGGGTTCCCGATCGGGAAACATCCGGATGACTCCACGTAGGCTGTCTCCACTGATGGCATACCCACCTGACCATCTCCACCAGCACGACATTTGAATTGAACACTTTGTACCTACGTCTCAACGATGTACCGAGAAGCGGAATTCGCAAAGCGCACGAACGCTGCGGCGATTTCAATTACACTGTTAGTTCCGGGGCCGCGGGGGCGTGGCTTAGGGTGCGCGGGAGACTAAGTACCCGCTTCGCCGCATCGTGATTGGGGGATGGGATTGATTACAGACACTTGAAAATTTTCACCTCTTTATTAGTGGTTTTAATGAGAATCATAACACTTGGTTTTAGTAGGTTTTTATTATTATTTTTCTTTTTTTATTATCTATCCTTTTGATAGATTCTTATTTTGTAAATGTGAGGACTTTGTAGGCCTTATAGACTTTAGATCTGTAGACCATTTTCTATTTTATCAAGTAATTGGTACTTGTTGACAGGCCTGCGCTGTCCTCCCATACCTACTGTAATCTGGAAACATTGTAAAAGCCAATTATTTTTAAAAAGAGTAACCATGGAGTTTCTTGCCGGTTCTTCTCCATAGGAAACGACCAATTGGAACCGTGCACCTAGCTTCTGACGTTTCATAAGTGCCCATGTAGGTTTATGTGAAATAAAACATTTTGATTTTGATTACCTACGAATTTATCGAATGATGGATTCTCATGGGCATTTGAATGTGTGTGTGCATGAAAGCGCGGTTATAGGACTAGTAATAGACGGGCCGCGTTTAAATACGGCTGGTTCACACTTACGGATTTCCGTAAATAAGAAAAAAAAAAAAATACCTACCCATTTTATTGTTGATTTGGGTCGAGAATCATTAGCATAATTTTACGTCCTTGAATTTGACTAGGATGCAAATCAACAGCCTGTATGTTATTATTACGCAAGACCGTATCATCATTAGCTTTTTTTTATTTAGCTTATTTTATGGTATTTTTAGATTATATTAATATTGTATTGTATGTGTTTATATGGGCCTTGATACCTGAAATAAATGGATAAAAAAAAAATATATCTTAACATTGCTAGAGTAGAATAGATCAATATATTGTTATGATCTAAGTACATTGATATACTTACATTCACATTGTTGGTTATGATCTACATGCCATGTGTGGCCATGGACTGCCATGGATGCCATGTGTGGCCATGGACTGGCACACACATATTTAAAGAAAACAAGTTTTAGTTATGTACAGACGCCAGCGCATCAAGCTACTACAATCTGTCAAATTTCTTTAATAGATTTTCAACTTTATCGCTAAAGCATAAGATTCAAAATTGATTGGGAAAATTTGACAGTTTCGGGTAGCTTGATGTGCTGGCGTCTGTACTTTGTACTAGAAGTAGTGCTAAAGTTTCAAGAATGAATTGAAATCTGATCTACCTTAAGAATACAAAACCATAAAAACGAAGTAAAACCTACGGCTTTATATCTCAATGTCGAGAAAATATCGCATAAATTCCACAGAAGCAAATACGTTTACTTAACATAATACTTGTATTAAAGTACGAATTATATTCATCGTTTAATTTTTATAAACGACCAAGTCGTTAGAGATCCAGTTTTATGGAGCTAAGGAATGACATCGTTATTTTCATTTCATTCCTCACTAGGTACTTGAGGTTTTCCAAGTAAAATGTGTATAATCACTGTCTTCGTACGTGAATAATATTCGTATGGTACGTATATTAAACGTCATTAAATCAGAAAATGTATCTAGCTAAATGCCTAGCCAGGCGTGATAATTATTTTACATATAAATATTTAATGCATAATTATGGGTATACAGTAACACATTACCGCCATTGCCATTGTTCTAAATAATTTGAAGAATGTAAGTACGTATGCACTACATACCCCAACATTTTTTTTTATATCCTTCCTCAGTTATAAAACATAGATTATTTGTGACGTTCCCGGCCTAGTGCCAAATACCGCTGGCCACCTAAATCTTCTCCATTTTCTGCACAATCAGCTGTTGGATTTTTGTCTACAATATCGAATTTCAGAATGTTGTGCCAGCATGCAGCGCTTCTGCTGTCTCCCAGGAGGATTTAGTTCGGAAACGCTAGACCAAGACGGAGTTTTCTACATATTTTGAGTTGTTTATTTTACAACAGAAATGTCTTGGTACTGAACGGCATTTTAAAATATTCTTTATATTTGCTTTAATTTACAAACATAGCCGTACCGCATGTCCCCGGATAGGAGATGTTGTAGATTCCTAAATATAGTAGTTATGTCACGGATTTCGAGGGATATGGCATGGAGGCGTGGCGCGTGTCGCCTAGTTAAGATCAACCTGACCATAAGTTGGTACGCGCGACGGGGCGGAGGCGGTAAGCACCGTTGTTATATGAGAAAATTGCCTAGCAACGGACCCATGTCAAAAACATATCCCTGTGTTCAGTTGCATCTATCCATTTATTTTTCATTTCTGGATCTTTCGGGAAACTGAAATAAAATGTATTAATTCTTGTAAAATAGGTTCTTAATATAATTTCGTATTTAGAAAAACTAACAATTATCGATATCCATATATCTCAGCGCAACGCATCACTGATGCATTTTTTGACATGGGTCCGTTGCTAGGCAATTTTCTCATATAACAACGGTGCTTACCGCCGCCGCCCCGTCGCGCGTACCAACTTATGGTCAGGTTGATCTTAACTAGGCGACACGCGCCACGCCTCCTTGCCATATCCCTCGATATCCGTGAGTTCATACGAAATCTTGTTGTACAGTGAAAGTTTCACGGGTGAACTACGTGAACTCACAGTCCTTGGTAACCTTTAATTCAACTTTATCATAACACTTAGGTTAACACGACCGATGTTCTGATTCTATGATTCAGTTCAAGTGTATATTAGAAGTTTATCTATAAATCGATACCCGTGATAAAATCTGATTTTGTTCTCACGTCTCAGATTGCTCGAGGGATGATAATATCTTCCTAAAATCCGATACTGAGCCCACAACAAAGTCACTGTAGGTATGCCTACTTGAGACCTTTATCCTTTTGTTTTGACCCAAAACATATAATGTAGTTTTTGTGAAGGGTCAATGCACGATACGGGCAACAGTATCCATTCGTTCCATTTGGAATTGTTTTTGCTGAGCAGCAATTAATTCAAATATAATATAATCTAACTAATTAATAATAAATCATTTTGCTAAATTGTTAAATTGTTCATTTACAATTTAACAATTTAGCAAAATGCTTTTGCATCGTTTTTTGGATGTCAAAGCAGCGCTAAATTTTAGCACAGATATTCAAGCGAATTTATTCAATGCTGTCTCGCGTCCCCGCTACAATGAATGTTCTGTATTTCAACTAAGAATCCCAACGGGAGGAAAGCTTTGCAGACGGTCGGTCACAAGAAAAGTTAAATTGTATTGAAGCTCACTAATGTTCTCGAAAAAAGGTGGAGCTATTTATTATCTGTGTTTGAGTTTATTTATAACCTATGATATGAAGGGATTAATGTTTGTGAGCATGACGTGTCGTGGGTATCCCTCAGTGATGGGCGACGGATATAGCCCGTATATATGGGCCATCGCGTTTATAGCCCGGCTTTGACCAGAATACTCGACCTTTACTTACAAAGCGTGCATGTCATCGAGCGGAAATCCATTTAAATGTCTAATAGAATTAACAAGCGCTCCGACCTTCATGATAGGTACCTACGCGCATTAATATGATATCATAGTACGACTTGAGAATATTCTTTGAACAAAGGAGATAGTTAGTGAGACGAAAAGTGAGTCTAGTTTGGATGATGGTAAGATAACTAAATATGATGGTATGAGTAACTTTCTTGAGAATTATTAATATTTTTTATTATTTAAGGGCTTAATTTTGCGTATTTGTTTCGAAATAGCTTGATTAGTTTCCGACAGTATAGTTTCAGACTAATTAAGAGGTTAAACTTGCGACTCCGGCACGTGATGACCTTAGGAAGAAGGGCCCTTTTAGCATCCGGAATAGTTAGGCAAATCCTCAAACTATTATAAAAATCCTGAAAATTTACAGGAACAATGTTATTACGTGTAATTTTGATATTCGAGTTACTTTTCCTCACGTACTGTTCAAGAGATAGATAAATGAAGTCAAAGTTATTTGTCACTGAAACTTAATGAATATATTTTACAGTTCTCTCTCGAACTACTCAGCTTAAGTCAACGGAGTGTGGGCTTAAATACGAAGACTTTGGTAAAAGCAGCCAAGTTGGTAGAACATAACCCCTTTTTACAAATGAATAGCAAGTTATCATATTCAAAGTTATCCATGTTTCCATTTCGTATAATTATACAATTTTATTATAATTATTTCTAAGTACACAGTTATAAATCTGCTTTCGAAAAGTATTTATTACCTTTTTACCTGTTTTACAAACATTCAAAGTTAGTTAAAAGAGTAATAGAAAAGTTACTGCCGTACACATAAAGTGTATATACGCTATAATACGCTTTGCGCTACGTGATTGCGACGCTAAGTCAATTGCTACGGCGTTACGCTGGATGTTGTATCTGGTTGAACGATAACTCGAGAAAAGGAACAAACGCTTACCCGTTGAAATGTAAACAACTTCTCCATCGAGGAATTATTTAAACAATGTTTCATCGATATACGTTCTGTTACATGAATGTTTTAAATAGCGTTTCAATCTAGGCTTTCTCGTATTTAATTAAAACAATGTTTCGTTGAAACGATTTCAACTTTTTGTAAATACAAGATTGAAAATATTCTTTCATCGTTTCATTGGGTTAATACTTATAATACATTTATTGACCGTCATAAGCTTGTTGGTTGTAATTAAACTTACCGAGCGGCCTGTTTGGTGTAAGCTCTAGTTCGTACTCTTTTATTATACGACTTTGTTTACGGTAAATGTCCTTCATATGTATAGTTTTCTACACTCTGTAAGGTTAATACATTTCATATTTATGAACCTATACCCAGTGTAGACAACTATTCACAGTAACAAAGGCAGGAGTGGTACGTTCAAATATCGTCGCCGACACCGTATTTCGTTTTAGGTTACAGACGTTACAGTTTGCAGCAGCTGTGCTCGTATTAGTTTCAGACTCGTATTGCAGCCGGCTTAGAAAGAGACGCACAACTTTTGCCAATTATCAAGAGTTTGTTGTTAGAACTGCGGGGCAATTGCGTAACACATTATCAATCGGAATTGGTTTCATTTTGACAGTTCAACAACATTCATTGCGTTATTTATGTGTTGAGCAGACACATTTTTCGAACTTATGAAGCAATGGATTAGCAATTTGCTTCAAAATGATTCAGATTCCGACTGATGGTGTGTTACGCAATTAGGGTGCTGGTCTATATTGCAACATAACATCGGCATCGCACTCACGACTTATAATTCCCGAGGACGCAGACGTGTACGCACATTAATAAAGTCTCATGTGCTAAACCAGGGACTTTATTAATGTGAGTACACCAAAAGCACGGGACCAATTACGACACCTGGACTTTAATTGCGAAGTTCCTAATAGAAAAACTCAATTACACTTTGTCTATGGCAGTCGAATCTTTGACCTCAGTCGCACTTAAGACCGCCGAACCAATCAGATTCGTAGTACACTTAACTGACTAACTTTTTGTTGTGGGAAAATTGTTTCGGACTATTTGGATAAAAAATATAACAGTTGCTCGTTTAGGCGACAGCTTTTCTCAGAGTTCGTTAACAAGCCTCTTTCGTTTAGAGCAATCGACTCGAGACTCTTCACAGGAAACAGAAAGCATAATAAGCCAGTTCCCCGTTAAAATGTTGCTTACTTACTAGCTGAATATTACACGTTAGTACTTCATTAAACTTGCAAATGTAATATTATGTATGTTTAATTAGTCGCACTCTAATATATAATCTAGCTAATATTAATATTGCGAAAGTTTGGATTATACCTTTTGTTACTAAAACTCCGCATTTGTGTGCATTTCCATGTGGTGTACTAGCACATTTGGATTATTCTACTTTTATCTTGGTAATATTAAGACCGAGCCTTAGGACCACTAGTATCATAACTTACGGCAGATACTATATAAGGCCCTTTTTTATAGGCCACACGTTTTTCTTGCCGTGAAAAACTAAGGTTTATTCGCCGTGTGTTGGCACGGCCGTCAGTTTGTACGGATCACTATTGAAGCTTGTTGACAGACACGTTTTTCCTACGGCGCGGTTAATACGACGTACCGTAAAGGAACCGTGCCGTGTACAAAAGGCCTAACACCTTTAATATAAAAGAAAAGAATTCTAGTTAATATTTTTTTTCAAAAAGGTGCTTATGTTTTATTTTCATCACATCCTTGACCGAACGGTCAACGCGTTGATAAACATCAACCGTCTTATTACAAAACGAGATCTAATTTTAGACCTAGCCTAAGCCTTCGAGCCAGTTACTCTATTTTGAACTTTATTCCGACAAGCGTAAAGTTCTTAATGCAAAATTGACAATTTAGACTCGGGTTTAACGTCAGTTTTTGTAATAAGAACTTTAGCTTCGTCGGATTATAGTTCGAAATTTAAAAATAGCTGGATGGTTTAAACCTGGGTCTAAAGATAAATCTTGTTTTGTAATAAGGCCGCAAGAGTCTTACTTTCTGAAATTGTACCTGTCTGAAAGTTGAAGTAAAACATTAATTAAAAAGAGTTACCGGAACCTGATTAACCTTTTCCTAATTGACCCTTGTTTTATAAAGTAAAGGGTCACTTTTGTATTCACAGGTATCAATTGGATGAACAAATTATTAATTTAATTCAAGATTAAATTGCCTCGTACTATTGTTGCTTATAAGTTTGACATGAATCGATAGATAAAGTTTGATAATATTATTTTAGATATGAAAGTTGTAACAATGAAAAGCAATATAAAATATTTAAAAACCCGATATCATGAATGTAGGACCTTGGGAAGTTCTTTAATAACGCAGATGAGTATAGAGTCCCCAGCTGTAGTATAGGATGTCGAGCGAGAAAGCCTTTCTGTGTCACCCCTCGCAGCGCGGAAAGCGCCATGCCCTATATTTTCTATGAAAACTGTTTGCGTGCTAAAAGTCCCTTTTACGAACGTTTTCTTCTGACTATCATGCTGGAGTTTCTTAAAGCAAACGAGGCTGACTTGTGTTTGTACACACGCCACTCCGCATTATTACCTCTGGAAACGAGCTCCGAATGAAACACTCTTATGATTAAGTTATTACATTTATTTTAATTTATTCGTGACAAATAATGACAATACCTACATCAATTATTATTTGTAATTACTAAGTATTGAGCGTATGAGTTCTCTCAATTCCTAAATCAGCCAAGCCAACCAGACCTCCCACGTGACCGAACAATCGCGTATGATTCGTCGAATATTTACAGAATTCACATAAAACGTGACTTATGTATCAGATGTAACTATACAGTATTAACGCCATGTACTTAGTTATACACATACATATATATGTCGTTACAAAATACACTGTGTTCCTATACTTTTGAACTGGTATAAGGGATTGCAGTTTCTTTATTGATATCTTGCACTGCAGACTGAGGTTATTGACGACTTGTGACATTATTAATTTTATTGTGATGGAAATTATGATTATATTAAATTGACAGAATATATCTAGGATTTGATAAACAGAATCATTATTATTGTCTGCAAATATCGGTCACGCTTGGTTTTGTAGATAATAATATTGTTTGTGTATTGATGCACAAGTTTGATTTCAGTATTTGTGTTGCTTGCACAATCTTTAAGTACGAACCTGTCTTCTGTCTGGTTTGTGAGTCTCACATAAATTTTAGAGATGTTTAAGCGATTCCTTCATGAATTGAGATTAAATCTCGTTGAAATAGGTACCAAGCATAAGTGAACCTATTGATTGGCATTGAAAGACGAAACAGTATTTACATAAGACAAATTACGAACAATAGATACAAGCTCTGCTTACCAACAGTTAAAAATTGATGAATGGAACCTCAGCCTACAGGTACATTATTGTTTTATTATAAATGGTTCACAGTACTGAAGATTTTTAATTGCCATTATTGTAAATAACTAATCTAGTCGATTTTTTATTACATTTTTTAAAATGGTTGCTATTCATAATACCATTGAAAGGTCAGTGGATCAATATTACCCGTTCAATAATCAGTAAACTTTATGAATTAATATATACCTCAAAAATATTATTGATCTATTACTTCTGATCGTAATGGAATTAAAATTCTATACATTATTAATTAATTGATTATTAAAAATGTATAAATTTCATAAAAAAATGATTACATTTGGCAAATTATAATGTGACTGTGGTAATACTTAATAACATTCCAATATAAAAACTATGGTACATATTTAATGTTTAATTAGCAAAATGACACGGACATTCAACTTGACAAAATATATGAAAATAACTACCTGTTAAATTGCTTAATCGCTTTCTTAAAATGCAAACATCTCAAATTGATAGGACATCGGCCTTGTGTTGCTCAATAATAGTGAAATAGTAAAATAATTCACCAGCTTGATTTGTATAAACTTGCTACAATTTGACAGGTAGTTTGTTAAAGTGTGATGTCATTTGTGCGTGGAAATGTCTTAATGGTATATAATGTGAATGAAGTTAATATAAACGTTTCTGGCCAACTGTAAATCAAGTTCATTCAGTATTTTAATCCTCGGTTCGCACTTGTCGAACTATTCGAGTAAAATGTTTATCTATAACCGACTACCGCCTAACTACAATTTACATAATGCTTAAAAATTTTGACTATTCAGTCGGGTTCCTTAACTCTACGACAAATATTTAATTTTAATGGGTATACTAAACACACAACTTATACATTATGTGTCTTACAAGTACAAGTATCACTACCACGAGAATGCAACGAAAACGATAATTTGTCGAGAAGAGACTACAGTGTTGACGTTTACTGTACATACTTGTATTGTACGTGTGTTCAACTACATATTCTTGTATGGGACTAGCCGGCTATATGAACAACTGAACGACGCAATGAAATATAACAAGATCACAGAGACTCCTTATAAACTGAGTTACTGTGTATTGCTTAATAAGTATGCCATCCTTTGTCAATAATATTTACATAATTTATCTGTGCCTACAACGAAAAGTACACACACTCAATTCAACATTAAGACAGTACATATTTTGTGCTCGATTTATGTAAAGAGGAAACCTATATAATTATGAACGTTTAATGTACATTGCTTACTTCTTACGTGCCTACAGCTTTGTATCCTGAGCGACGGAAACATTACAGTATAAAAAGCAGTAATATCACCTTCATTTACATGAATTAAAACTGAGTATTCGTTAAATTTTATAAAACGTGACTGCTTTATCGTTATTGAATCCATACGTAAGTGCTTACATATTTACAGTAACTGGATTGCAGTGATTTAATACACAAAAGCCGCTAAGGTTCTTCTACCAGTTTTTTTTACGACGTTTACTAATCTAAGTCCGACCTTACAATACACATGCTGTACAAGACATATAGTAGGTTCTTTATAGAAAGGGTAACTACGCAACATAAAAACAGATGAAACGAATGAAGATGGGTAATACTTCGTAATTTAAAAGTTTGCGCCACGCTCGTACGAAACAAAACCAAGAGCACACTCTGGAATAACTCCACATGTACAAAGAATTACAGCGTTGTCTTTGCACAATAGTCGTGTCTTGTGATGAGTTCTGTTGTGATGCTTCATTCTCTATGCCCAACATTACACACAATACACCAACTTTATTTGCTATTTTTAGATGTTTTTATTATTCTCATACTCGTTGTGTTTTTTTATTATCTCGTATTTATTAAAGTAGTTTTATTTTACTGTTTACAAGCGTTTTATTTAAATGCTTGAACTAGACTAACTTCACATTAACAATGAATGAGAAAGGTATCAGGTATGGGTAAGACAAAGTAGGCATAGAACATTGGCAGGTATTCATGACCAATTTTGCGCTTTATATCAACAATAATGCAAACATTGCGAAATAAATATCAAAATTCTACTTTTAGTCAAATACCCATGTCGTTGTCTCTCAAAGTAGTATCTTATCCTATTGCGATGGTAATTCCGAATAGATATTATTAATATTCAATTGACGCACGTTTATTAAGACTTCTTGGTCCTAAGTCACTTTCCTCTATACTATTAACTGCGTCTTAATTACCACAAAACAATAAAACAAGCTGGATATTTTACAAAAATACAAAAGTAATCGTTGGTAGGTTGATCCTCCATCGAGGAAAGCGTATTTTTAAAACCTATTGTTAATTACGTCCCTCTCAAAGTCTATAGAACGGTAAAGGCACGGTCATGATGTGTATTGCACTTATGGGATTACTTGTCCGTACAGACAGAGAGAAGAAATTTCTTCTAAATGGTTCAAAACACGCTCTAATCTACGAGTCAAGTCGAGGAAAGCGTTTCAAGGCACATACTTTTAGAAACAATAGGAAGGTGGTACACATGGAAAACGTAGCTGTACCACCGTCAGGTAAGGTTACGTCAGATGAGTTGAAATCAGAGCGACCGCTAGAAGCGTAGCCTACGATAAGATTCAGTAATACACAGTGAACCTTCTAGTACTAATCCCGAGCGCTCGGCTACCGATACAAAGTACACCGACAAGTACCATCATTGAAATTACCCTATAATGTCTTTACACCGTAACTATGGTATTAATATTATATAAAAATTGAAACCAAAGCTCTTAGAGTTCATTAAAAGTTTTACCTGCACTGTATCACCATTTTCACGAGTAGTCAAGAACACTTTCCACTTACACAACCCAATTTATACGAAAACGAGCGACCGTCAGACATTGTTCAGTAGATCGTATCATGAGTTAATTATCGCACACTCCGCCGTTTGCAATAGTAGGAATATGATTCCCATTAGTCTTTTCGTGCAGCTGGCAGGAGTGGTGCGTAGACTCCTGTCAAAAAACGGGAGGCTGTCGTCTGATATCGCAGGGCAGGGCCAGGCAGCCACCGCGGCAGAGGTGCGTGGCGGCGTGCAGCAACGCGGGCGCGCGGGCCGGCGGCGGCAGCACGGGCGACAGCGAGCCCGCGCCGCACGGGCTGTCCGCCGCGGACGGCGGGCGCTACACGTGCGTGCACGCGCCCGCCGCCACGGGTCAGCCGCCCGCCAGCACGTCCTCGGGCTCCGGCGACCAGCAGTTGTCGGACAGCCAGCACCCCACCACCACCGTCACGAATCCGATTAGCAGCGCTAGTATTATGTATACCTCCGCGTTTCCTACAAAACACACAACGTTAAGTTAGGTCATGATAACACCAGTTTGAGTCACGGAACAGCTTTGAACGATACGTAGTTAATGTGAATCTAACCGAGCTGCTTGCGTATCCCCAGCGGCTGCCGGCTGCGCCAGAGTGAGTTGATGAGGGTGGGGTCGCCGCGCGTGCGCCAGTCGCGGTATCCTCTCCCTCTGGAATATTGACTGAATCTGCGAAACGTGAAAGTTTAATTAATTTTGTTCTACACCACAAAACATTTATGCTACATACATATAGCTAGTAATGCCTAGAATAAAACATTACTTAGATATAAAATGCTAAGTATGTCTACATTAATAAAATAATGTCACACCACTGCACACTGCTTGTAATGAGACAGCAAAGCTGCCGAAGGTGCTTTGATCGCAAAATTGGCGTAAAGCCAAGCCTTCAATGCTGAAGCTTACTGCTCGTACAAATTGTACTTTGATACTGACTGTAGCAAAAAAGCGAAATTGAATTGTTACCATTTTCCGTCCATAGGATATTTACGTTGCGGTTCGTGCATATGCCTAGTGTAAATAAGTGGTTCATGCGAATGCAGTTGTAACTACCGTGATAAATAGGTATTATGAAACTATAGTTACTAAAGCGAATAAAATTTTGTATCATAGATTCAAAAATCAAAGCTGATTATTATGGAAACGGGTATGGATCTGGTAGATGATGCAGTCGATTCTGAATTGCCGGAAAAATGTCTTGTTTGTATATTCGGATGATAGTTTAAAACAATTCAATTTCGCAGCATTTAGGATTCAGTGTTACGTTAATATGGATTATCAGGAATAAATAATAGTTACGTGTTTACAGGAAATATTTGTAGGTTTGGATTCTACTAAATTCTTGTTGTTCTTTACTTTTTAGGATTTAATAAAATCGAATACAATAATATTATTAGCTAAATAAAATACCTACTTATTTTAGTAACCATTAGTCGCTAACATCATCAAATGTAGTGGAGTTTTGATCAATCGTCCCTGCTTCAATTACCCTACGAACTACTTGTGAGTCAAACGTGCAAAATGTCAACCATGTAATGTTATCGTCATGCAGCGGAACTGTTCATCCATCGGACACAATTGATGGCTTACAAAAATGATCTCTGCCTTTGGCCCCTAATTTATTATAAAGAAAAATTTGTCAAAACACTCTAAATAACAAATGACTTACATTATCTCGTCGCACCGGTATTGTAGCGGATAATAAAATATGAAATAAATATTTTTATTTTGATCTCATAGCACATCAAATAAATAAAAAGAAAATTATAAATATTCACAAGTCATTATTCATTAGAAATCAATATAATAATTCATCAGTTATATAGTGTTTGGGCTTTATATATAGGTAGTGATGTTACATCACACAATCGTTTTGCTCGTGTAAGCGAGCCGTTCACATCATGTCTCGACAACCTCATCGATTATCATCTATCTGTAAGCACATACTTCAGCTCAATGCTACTTACGGCTCCAGCGTCCTTGTTATCTACATATTTTTATCTTTCCACTTACTTATATTACAAGGTATTTACAATAAAGTTGATGTTAGGACACTCAGTGACAGAGAAAAGGGAGATGGAATCATAAAAGCATTTTTATGAGGTACCTACCAACCTATCGTAAACTACAATGTTCCTACGTGATAGATACCCTTTCTCTAAACGCGCGTCGAAGCGTTTAACCTCTTAAGGCTGTTTGAGAATATGTGAAAATCTTGGAAAAGTATCTATATAACCTATTGATTTGCCTGAGTTCATAGTCATAATCGTTTCAGAAGACAGCTTTTGTAACCAACATTAAAAGCAATGGTGGATAAATAAATAAACGGGTTAAGCAAGCATCCGGAGCGTTGCGTCTCCTGGGTCATACTACCTCCGTTTATTAAGTTTTTCTTATTAATAACTAATTTAATTTTCAACCGCCAAAATTTTCTAACAAGGGGCAAACTTTCTTATTCATGGGGCTTCTGTTCTATCTCTCCTATCTAAATTCTAAAGATCTGAATCCGACGCTGACTGAATGTATTTCTCAAGCGGAGTGGAATTTAAAAGTTGTTCGATAAATGCCTCACGAATTCGCTGCTTTATTTACTGGAGTGAGAAACAAACTCGGGTATTAGATAAGTAATGGAAACGGAGTATCTACTCGCGCGCACCTGCGGTACACAGAACCGTCAACCTCACTTTCGTACGTAAAACTTACTTCAATAAAAAAAAACTCCAATATCCTATCTATGAACATGTCTTACCTACAGGTACTTACTGCAATGGCCACATATATAACCTTACTTGAGAAGTTGGTTACATAAATAGGGTTTAGTGTAGTGGCATCAGTTGTGCGGTAGATTCATGTTACAGGGTTATTTTATAGTTTCCCGTGAGAGCCTTTAAACTATCGATTGCAGACCCTATCACTAGTTTAAAGTTATTGGTGCATCGGTCTCAACTTGAGACTACCTACCTTTTGCTACATTTATTTGCTCAAGGATACGACGAATTTAAACACGAATATTTACTACGCCACTAGTCCCGAAGTAGTAAGCTTTACGTGTCAGAATCGTCTTACGTTGCATGAAGACTAGACAAGTTAACTTCGTTAAATATTCATGCATGTTCTTGATGTGTTTAATTTCATTTAGCATCCTAAGTTTTAGTACGTAGTCATTGGGGTGTGAATTCATAAATTAATTAGCTCGGTCGGTTAAAATTACAATATTTTTGTAGAGCTGGCATAAATTTAACATTGATCATTAAGATTATTCTTTGCATAATACATTGAAGGATTACTGTGTTTTATTGTAATTGCAATTTTAATTGCGGTATTTGATTGCTGCAATTTGGAATTAATGCTCAGGTAGCTTTAACGGTTTCATTAAGATTTGATGCGTAGTGGTTTTAGAGCTTAGTGCTCATCTTTTGTTTTATGAAAAAAGAGGATCAGATTACTTCTAATATATTTATTGCTTACTGGAATACCTTTTACAGTGATTAAAGGCTTTCAGGTTTATGGATTTGCATTACCTATTCTACTACTGAGTTTCTAACAAATGATAGCTAATGTGCCCAATTTACATCGCAGAGGACTGGCCAGTTACTTATTAACAATACTGTGCTGATTAATGAATCACAATGATGTGTTTGTACGTAGTCAATTAGTTCTACGTTTAAAGTTTATATCAGCTACAGAGGGAATGAAAACAGATAAGGGAGACCACAGGCGACTGATAGTAATCGGTGCTCAATCTTTGGCAACCATATTATCACCATCCGATCTAGTACTTTAATATGGGCTACAAAATATCCCCAAAGTGGAGCGCGACTCTGATTATAATCTGCGAATGAATGTTATATTTCGAAGGGGCATCAGAATAACCTACAAAAACGTATTTCTCGAAGTGGGTTATTGTTATTCTGGCCAACAAAAAGTGTGTCGTCTTCTGCGGTCTCCCTAAAGCTTTTCCCGTGCATTATGTGATTGTGTTTTATTACCTCCAGCCTAAATGAGCTAATCGATTAGCAGAAAGGTATTATAATGGGACAATAAATAGTTCGATATGTTTCAGTATCCACAACGTCATTAGTTATCGGAGCCGTTCTTCAAGTTATTGAACTCCTTCAAGCAGGCGCGACACGCGATAATATCGCGTGTCGCGCCTGTTTGTAGGAGCCTTAAAAAGTAACAAGAAAGTCACTACTTACATTCTTCACTTAACTCTAGAGCTGTTTTAAGGAACTGTGAAAGTAATAAGTAGGTAAACGTTGCTTGCTTAAAAATATGTGCTCTAAGACTTTTAAAGTAAGTAAATATTAGCGAAAAATAGAAGGTTGTAACATGTGTGACGAATACTTTTCTATTACGATTACGTTCTAGAAAATCTTATATAAGTACCTATATACTAACTCATACCCAAACTGATTTCAATTACACTGAATTTTGAACAGGTCGACCTCCTCTGACAAATTAAGGTTGTAATTGCTTTTCTAGGTATAACTATCCCATAAACCTACTTGGGATATGAAAGTTGGGTTAAATGACAATAGCTTAATGGCAGAGGCGTCGGACTGGTGATCAGTTTGTACCCCCCTGCTTATAAATTATAGTAAACCCACTCTTAGCTTTAAATTTAGTTTAGTTGTTTAATTTACGTGGAATTTTAGTGTAGCTCTTATTGCACTGATTACATACTATACAGAACCAAAGTTTCTACATGTGTCGCCGTTGCACACATACGCACAAACGCATCGCTCTATAGCAAGGACTTCAACCAGAAAGACATCTTCAAGGTGGGCTGCGTTAGTTCTATGCGCGAGGTCCATATCTTTCTGAAAAGCAAACTTATATTTATATTCTAATAATAATCGATACTTTCAAAACAAAGTTGTTAATGGCACCGTACGTTTGGAGTCTGGCGCGGTTGTGCGTCGATAAGAACAAAGAGTTCACAACCGTCTTGCAAGCCTATGTCGAAAGTATCGATGTTCACGCGTATCTTGCGTCTTAGGGAAAAATATATTCGCGTAGTCCGAACGCGCGGGAGCTTTGTTAGTACATATTCTTTGCGTTACGCATGTGTGCATATTATGGGCGAGAGGTTCTGTATACTACGTTACCGGTGTAGCTTATTTAAAAAATAAAACAAATGAGTAGTAAATGATTGGTATGGTACCTTCGTATGCCGCCGACCCCTGCCGGCGGCGCGGTGGAGTGCGGTACCCCTGGTGGGACCTGCGCGCCCCCCTGCACGCCGCCCTGCACACTGCCTTGCGGGGCGCACACACAACACCCTGTGTATACAATGTAACACTTAAACTGTAGGCAAAGACAAACCGCCACTCTAGAAACTTAGAATTGTACAGTTCATATTGTTCAGATTTGCGTCTTCATATCTAAAGAGCAATCAAAAAAAAGCTTGGTAATTTATTAGGTCCATTTTCGTCCATTATAATAGTATGACGATATTGGTTTTATTACACTGTTATATTTTATGTATAACTACATTCCATGATAAATCTTGACAATAACGTACAAAGTCGAATATTGTAACGTAAATTCACATATATCCGAAAACTAAACGGAATCGTGGTAACGTAAT
This sequence comes from Mesoligia furuncula, assembly GCA_916614155.1. Lineage (NCBI taxonomy): Eukaryota > Metazoa > Arthropoda > Insecta > Lepidoptera > Noctuidae > Mesoligia > Mesoligia furuncula. The sequence continues at coordinate 15,305,060 of OU744796.1, forward strand.
CGTTTTATCATGTTCTGTTTATCAATGTGTAAAACTAAAAAAGCCTTTAATACCTCTGAACCACAACACGTTTTTATGAAAGGCTTTTCACAAAAAGTTTATCCAGTTTGACAGGCGGGCATCCGCATTGAAAGCACATATTCAGGTAAGTAAACAAATCGGTTAGTCAGTATTGTAGACTATATGACACGTCCATAAATGAAGTGCCAACCTATTTGTTTTAAAGTGTCATAACTTTCTATTGATATTGAAATCTATTGGTCTCGACAAATAACAATCAGTAGCCTACTATTTGCCACTGAGCAGTTGTGGCCCAGTGAGCAATGGTGGCACAGTGGTAACTTCCCAGTTGTAGATCGTTGGTTTGAAAGCAGACAGGCGCTTTACTTTGTGTAAATTATTTAATCACCACTGCTCTTAAAACGGTAAAGGAAAACATTGTGACGAAACCGAAAAGGTCTTAAAACCAAAAATTGAAAGACATGTGACATCTCCCAACTCGCACTAGGCCCGCGTGGTTGATTACGGCCCACTCCCCCTCACCGAGAGGGGGCCTATGTCCTAGCAGTGGAAACATTATAGGCTGATTATGATGAGGCACTATTGAATGATTCTGCTAGCAAAAAGTATGAAATAGTTTCGGTTCACATCAAGGCAGTGTCTCAACTTTAGTAGCTGATAGCAAAAAAACGTATGAGCTAAGAATAATGGCTTCAGTGAAGAGTAGAAACTGAATTTCTAGCCAAAGTTCATGTAGCTGACGGTAAAACAAGTCATTTTGAGCTAGAATCCTTTGGACACTTAGCTTTAATAGCTCAGCTTTAATAGCTAATTGTCAGCTGCAGGTTTAAATTGGTATGCATAAAACACGGGATTTTGTGGAATTATATTATATGATATTCATTCTTTAAATGAGCAACAGTTAGTAATGTTTTCTCTGTCCTTGTAATAGACCTACAATATACTTTACATCTAGTACCTAAGTACCCTTTTGTTTACAAAGTCAAAAGCCTCAAAACAGTTGCCTTTCTTGTGAAGCACCAAAGTTACTGCGTCGAAAACAATCGTCGGAAACATCAATCATGGATTACACCACTTTCTGACAGCGATGCGATATTGTCACAGTCTTGCCAAATAACACTGTTGTGTTACAACTTTAAAATTGATGTTTATGAAGGTTGCCCAAAAGTTTTATGGAGATAACAGTATCTACACAACAGGAAAGTTGAGAGCATTATTGTTTGCGGTTGTCAATCCGGTTTTGGTAAATTATCGAGTGGAACCAATTTGTTTCACTCGATTATTCATAAGGTTGCCCGGAACATATATGTATATCACATAGGCATGAGGGTGCGGTATTATCCGTAATTTTCTCTATAAAATAAGCCCATGCTTTTAGTCTTTGTACTACGAGAAGTTGTTTTATTCGATTATGCTTCAAAGTTAAAAGTTTTCCGCAGAAAACAATGTTAAGTACGAAGTCCGAGGATTGTTTTGTGTTGAAGTGGAGACCGGCCGTCTATACCGCCGAGTATATTATGTAGATCAGTTCCTCCATTGAGTTGTTAAGACGACGCAACGACCCTACGCGATTGGTATTTGAAGCCAATTACTGCAATTGACGTAATGGGCTGTAAAATTAGAATAATGTATGTAGGTACAGCTTGTTATAGTGGTTTCCGCTCGCCAGCGACCACTAAGTAGGCATCAATTTAATTATACAGCGTGAATAAACAGAGAGGTGAACGTTTTATGTGCATGCACGTAAAGCCTGATCTGCTCTACGTGTTCCTCCTGAAGTCGCTAGATAGTTTTTATAGTGACTGCGCAGCTTTTTACTAACGATAAAGAGATATTTACGGTACATCTAAGCACAGCAATGCCCGGTGTTATTTGAAACTAAGCGCTTAAGCACTAGACCTATCCAAGCCATTTTACAGCGGCGGCCGCGGTGGAGCTACGTGGTATCCTATTATTAAATGCGATTTATGTTGATTATCTACTCTCAACATAACTGTAGTAACCAACACAGTTACATGCGATCTTCTTCCGAGTCCTGCGTGAGATAACTCCGACAGTGATACACTGGCACGAATATAATGACTAAGCAATGATCAATTTATGTATTGGTTTATCTTAACAATGTTATTGATACTCGTACAATTTCCCAACTGTACTTTTAGTTAAAATTTATTCAATGATTACGAGATCACAAAGGAAGCCAACAACATGCTATTCATTTAGTTTTTTTACTGGTTGTCGAATAAAACCGGCGAACACCGAGATCCGTGACAAACTAGGTACAAAGATGTGTTACCATAGTAATATTCGAGGAGTAAGAATCAGTGAAGACCTTTTATTACATCAACGCTAGTATTCAATGAAATAAAAAAAAAATCTCGTAAACATCCAAGACAAATAATGACTGAGCATAAACACCGATAGAACTGACTCGTAAGTACATCAACTTCGTATAAATAGTCCACATAAAAGGAAATGTACTTTTATGGAATGATATTATTGACATGTTGTACCTATGGTACTTAAGTATAACAGCGTATTAAAATGTTTACGACCACTGAAAAGCATGCTGCCATAGAAATGCTGTTTAATAATGATGGTGACATTAGAATGCATAAAGTACAATATTTCTTATTTTCATTTGAAATAAAGAATGAATGCGATGTTTTATGTGACAATAAGGTTGTTCAGGTGCTTACCATAAAACATTAAACAAATATTTAGGTTAGGAATTATCTCGGTTACTGTCATCCTGTTTGAGGAAAGATTTGGTTCCTTACTAAAGGCGCACGATAAGGTAGTTAGAATGGCCTACGGCGTAACTCCGGCTACGAGTATCGTAGCAATGACGTGCGCGTAGCGATGACGCGAATTCTAGTTGATACGTGTCGTAGCAGTGACGTCAGCCGTAGCAACAAATATTTAGTCGAGCACAATAAATTATTTAATGCGACAACAATGTTTATAATAATGGTCTTGTTCAGATGTTTTCTATAAATTAAATTATTAAATTATTTTTAATTAAAATATTAATTTTATTTTTAATTAAATTCTTTTTTAGCAGTATAAATTGATTGAACATTGAACAGTCACGGAAATTGGCAACCCATCCAACCGTGTAAATAGATATTGAATTATCAACATGATAAATAATGAATGGTGCCATATTTTAATATTAATTAAACTCGGTTCGTATTCCTTTGTGCATTTCAGTTTTACTATCCAATGCTAGGTTGCGAGCATGAGCTTGTGAAGCGAGAAAGGGATTACATTAGAGAATGGGCTGCTGTTCTACCTTTGTCAATACGTTAGTAGGTATCTGTATATACCTACGCTGAAGCTGGTACCATTTTGTGACTCCAGTTATTAGTCAGTGAACATGTAAATGTAAAAAAAAACTTGTAGCAGTCTACATACTACTCGTACATGTGCTATACTTTGTGCTGAGCATCAGCTTGATCGTTATAACTAATTACTTTGAAGGTCAAACACCATCACCAAGCTCGAAATGAATATTGGTGACAGAAGAGTATTTAGCATACGTAAACACAACTTTTAAATTTAAATACCATGTAGGAAGTCCCAGATGAGCTACGTTGTCATCACCCAGAGGAAAATATCTCACAATTCCGATCCCAGTTATCACAATAATTCATTGTATTGTTTCTATCACAATAATACAATGGTCTACTGAAGTGCAGCCAGAGATGCGAGACCACCATTATACGGTCGTCAGTATTGACTGATTTACGACGAGCACAGCTTGCCTCAGCGCAGCATAATACATAGATTACGTGATGCCCAGACATCCAATTAAAATTATCTGCTCACGGCCCCCGACTAACCACAGGTATGTTATATCCAGATATTAGTAGCTCAACGTGGCAGTCTTGGATCTATAAGTGAATACATTATCCGAGCTAATAGAATATGTTAATACAAATTCATTAGGTTTGTTGTTCTCGGCTTAAAGAGGCGACAACAGGATTATACAGATTTATGGGTACCGACTTCAATAATGTTTTGTATCTTGGTCATGCTCCGTTTGATTATAAACTGACGGAAGATCTTTATCTTCTATAAAATCATTGCGATCTCTGGAACTCATTTCCAATAGTAGAGCTGCATTAATGCAACTAGATCGTATGACTTCGAAAATAGCATTGATCCATATCTTTGTATTATTTTATTAAAACCATGATGCAATATAAGATAGTCAGCCTCGCGTCGCACACAATAAGCGCGGAAGACATGACAACAGGAACAAGGGAGGTAGAAGGCACGATGACAGTGCTTTTCAAGATGCGCTATTGCACTACATTCGCCCCATTGTTTTCGTTCTAAAGCAATTCAATAGACGCCGTTTATCGCGCTGGCACAAATACACCTCTTATGTTTCTATTTGCTCATAGAGAGGGGGTGAGAACGACTCTTGAATTATTCATTTGAGTTATTCGTTGGTGGAGGTGAGCAGCAAATCATAATCCTCATAAACTGAGTGTTGTGCTCTGCGAAGGTTTAGTGACACAAATTATGGGCGCACAAAACAAAGCTGAGGCCCGGTTCAGTAATACGCTACAATGTACGCATTTAATTTATTATTTTCGAGGCAAAAACACCAATTTATGTGACACGTTCGGAATGGACAACAACAAAAAAATAGGTCGATTGAGTCACATGAGATTATGTTGTTCTTTTTCGTTTGCAATGCTCAAACATAGTCTATATCCAAAGAAGTCGAGACGATTTTGTATTTTTCGATAGGTCGTTTCAAAGAGACTTGGGTGATCCCTAAAAGGACTGTAGTTTGGTGACATTACATTCTACATTTTGAAGTTATTAGACCCCAATATAGCGTAGCCATGAAAGCTAGGTAACGATGTCTTTTTTTCTAGAATGCGGGCTTTATCAAATGACACTAAAACTATAAGTAGGTAATACGTGCTAACATTTATATGTATATACCGTCTAAGTATACGTATATGGCCATTGTTGTAATTAATAAGATTTAGGGAAGTTATGCTTGTTTATAAGCAAATCACGTTGTTGTGAAAACAGAATTTTCAACTGATTATTCTCTAGCACAATTTGAAACCTTGTACAATGATTTGTAACGGACAAAACACGACTTCATCATAAACAGAATGGAATAACTCCAAATAACTTAGGAGAACATTGGCTATGAAAACTTGTTCAATTTCTAAACCACATTTAAAACGTAATCCAATAACAACAGCCCCAAGAACAATAAACTTTCGTTTGTTACACACCATTGCAGTTGTCCGTTGATTTAAATTGGCGCAAACATGCGTCGTTTTAACTGCGAGACACAATGTATCTAACGATAATAGCCATAATAGCCGTGTTTGTTCGACGCACTCGGACACATTTTAAACCGCTACCCTCAATAAACTTTCAATGTAGACTAAGCAGTTTAAGTATTATTGACGTATTACAATAGTGTGCGGTGTTGTTTTCCTTCTACTTGTTTGCGAACTTTGCTCTTATCTCAGAATATATTATTCAAGTCATTGAACATGAATCACGTAGTCGCTTCAGTGACGCAAAAGAAATAGTGAATGTAGGTGTAGGTATGTATATGTTAGTATAAAGATGAATCTGATATGCAAATAATAGACAATGTATGCATAGAATCCATTTTAGCCTATCACACACTACTACAATCCATTTTACCCTATAACACTTTAGATAAGGAATTAATCGTATGATCCAATCTTATTATACAAATCTTTAGTTTTCTTTAAGAATTAGTCTAGTTAAATTCAGTTTGCAAGCTGTAACAGAGCCAAATGTCATACTATTATAATATTTTGGAACCGCGTCGCGCTCTTCCAGGCGACGTCGGAGAATATTCTCCGAAATTCCGCTACAAATTGTTTACGTACATCCTTTACATCCTTTTTGGGAGGATTAGATCCAAAAAGCGTATAGGGGCACATTACCGGCGAGTGCTGCGATAGCTGCCAGCGTAAGGAGGGCGGAGCGGCTGCGTGCCATGTCAGCAGGGCATGCCGCGCCGCGTCATCGCCGCGACATGCTCCGCGACGCGCCCTCCACAACCTCTCGCGTGCAGCACCTCTCCGCGCAGGACCTTCAACAACAGAACACCGACACTTTATATCTACATCGTTTTTGTTCAATATTCAAATATTCTGATTACCAACAAGCAACAGACTACATCCAGTAAGTTTTTCTAAAGTTTAAGTCACGGTCACATTAGAGATTGTTTCTAGAAATTACACAATTATATCCTGATGAAACATTTACAATGGATTCTCTGATACGCCTGCCGAGTTCTCAGAAGATAAAGTTCCCGCCACAACAGGTGGTCTATATTTAATGGTTAATGCTTTGGCTACAATTAATTTGTCAAAGCTGGCCAGTGAGTTCATTTGGAAGGCGAACTATTAGATCGTCGACTGAGAGCACCGCCACGCAGCCGTTATCTGCGTATCGACGAGCGGGCGGCGAGCGGCCGGCTGGCGGCGGCGGCCCGACAAGGGTCATGCTTGCCAAAACATCCGTCCGAATGATATCCGGGGAATTTCTCTATTGGAGATTTATTTGCTTCGCTGACAGAGCTTTATTTTGTGGTGAGGCGGAAACGTCATGCTTATATATTATGTAAATATTTACCGCACGTGTTTTTTTCTTTTCTTTTTTATAGATGCGAGATTATTTACGCCCGCCGTCTTGTAGATCGGTTAAAAGATAAAACCCTAATAACAAAAACAACGTGTTGCCGTCTACTTCAAGATTACGATAACACACCCGGAAAACCAAGAGGAAACATAAACATTGGACCTTTAGACCCGAAGATTGTTACAGTACCTAATTCGTAAAACCAATATATTCATAATATATAATTTACTATTATAGGTATACATAAGTGCATGCGTTGTTCTTTGTACATGATAAGTTTCTAATAAAAATTCAATTTACAAGCCGTTAAGATATGTATATCGGCAAAGTTTATGTCGGTAATATTTTACAAACTTGATGTACCTACCTATATTGCATGTTTATAAATAAGTCAGATAATGTCGTCATCGTCTCTATAAGTAGGTGAAGCTGCGAACATTTATAAATAACGCGGATGGTGTCGATAACTTTAGCAGCGGGCTATTTAGAGCTGGCGACTCCTGAAGTGTTCGGAATTTCCACTTTACCGACAATGCTTTACAGGACAATGATATACCGAGAGTAAAGAACCTTTTCACAACACCGTTGTTGTGTCATTTTGGTTAATCTATATCTATTTTCTATCATGGGGCCCGAGTGCCCACTAAGTATTTCGAGACATCGCCAAGCGGTTGGTCGAGTCTTCACGCGACCAGAGGGCTGGCCTATTTTTTGGCCAAAGAATCAGCATTGCCATGCAACGTGGCAATGCTACCAGCCTTTTGGGCACGTTTCCTGTTGATAGCGATGCGGACGAATTTTTTGATGCCCTTTGATTATTTCCCCTCCTTTTTATATACTTGTACATGTGTTGTGTATTATTATTATTTTAAGACTGTTAGCTTTTTAAATTGCTTCGTTGTAAGTAGAGATTGTAATAAAAAGCAGAAATTTTCAATCTATACCTACTATAATAAAATAGTAACGAAGTCAAAACTGTACATTGAATATTTAAATAATAAGTCATTGTTACGAGGTGTGGGAACGAATCCGATACCGAAATTATAGTTTTCATTTGTCTGTTTGCCTGGATTGGTTCCGGATTGGCGCAAAAAAGGCTGAACGGATTTAGATGAACACACATACTTTTAAACCCTGTAGGGCATTGCCTTGGGATATTTTTCGACAACTACGCGAGCGAAGCATAGGGCAAAAGCTAGTATTTTATCAAATTTGAGAAAAGATATGAATATAATATATAAATTACGAAACCTTGTTTATTATTATTTTACAAGCAAAGAGCACAGTGTCGGATTAATCAAGGCTTAGCGGATGCGAGACGGGTAACAAAGCCAAAAGAGATCTTCTTGTGAATTATGGTTTAAACGCAGCGCAACATTTTAGTGAAAAACGGCAAAATGCCATCTTGAACGGGAAGATATTCTTAATAATGTTTTTAGTGAAACTTTCCAGTAGAAACGAAAATATCATGCTGCAATAAAATAGGCGACACTGTGATGAATGAGGGGAGCACGCTCGCGAAACAACAATAGATGTCACGTACTTACGAACTCATAACCATCGATTCCAATTTATGGCAGACGTATTATTCCTCTGGGGTTAAAAGAACACACCTCTGTACGACATTGATAACTACCATTACTATGTTGGGACAACTTTGTATACTTAAGTAAATAATACTTAATGCAGTACCAACACTAGGAAGTTTCAGCGACAACAGTTTTTAGTACTTCCCTGCCAAACAACACTAAAAATAAAAACAACAAACAAGAAACACTCGTCACAAACGTCTATATTATTATTATGGCACCTATTTATTTTATTAGAATGTAGAAATGATGCTATAACAGGGGGCCTAAATGGGCCATTTTGGAGAATCATAAAGGGATAACATTATGAATCGTAATATGGCGAAGACAGTCCGTGTTTTTTTTTTTCGCTGCACTACGTAGGTATAATCAAAGAGATTGGGATTGCATTTGGATCGGATTGATTGGTATTTTAGCACAGACAAAAAAAAACTGAAAAATGCTTCACCAATGGGATTTGATACGATTAACTTAACGGTTTACTGTCCATTATGTTATCCTTTTATGATTCTGCCAAAGTGGTTTTTTCAGGCCCCCAGTTCCGTTTTGCAAAAAGATCACACTGTTTTCTCGAGATCCTTTTTGCCAATTTATTTGCGTATTAAAAAGCAATTATGTATCGGGAAAAAAGGCAAGTGTTAAGAAAAAGGTCGTAGTCACCTTGGTATAAGACAAGGCCGGAATCGATATAAAGCGATGATGGATAAAAATCATTGAACCTCGAATAAGAAAAGTGCTCTTCTTCCTTTTGGACTCGTGAAAATTATGCGAAAAAGGAATTGCGTCGGATAGATTAGGCAAAAGCTACCCATAGTGAGAAATCTTGCTTTCGTTAAGAAGACCGTTGCTCAGAATTAGCTTGAATTATCTGAAATCTTTACTGACCCACAGAACACAGCTTATAGATAGGTAGTATTTGGTAATCAGGTGAAGAGGAACACTTATGGAGGCTGTCAACTAAAAAATGTTCATTATGCGTTTGTTTTCTCTTGAAAATATCCTTGGATAAAACAACTGAATGCTTTTAGATTCTTGACAGGAACAAACGTATTTAATAGTATATTATAATATTATTATTACTATATTATCCGGATGACATCGATGCGGACGAGTATTTCGACGCCTCAGTGTCCTTTTGGTTTTGTTTGTATGGTTAGTCATCTATTGTAAATAGTTAGTTGTGTTCATTAGTGTAAAACATATCTGCGGGCACGGGAGTGCCCCCGCCAAGACGAGCCAAGCGAAGCGCAAGGGCACTAACTACCTTTTCTCTAAGCACTTCGTCGTATTTTTGAACCTTCTTAACTTGGGTTTGGATTATACCAGATAAACAAAATTTTCGGGATATGATGTCAGTAGTTGACTTATTAAACCTATAAAGTTTCAATTGCATAGCTCTTATACTTTAGATTTTATTGATATCTAAAATACGCCAATTTCGTCACTGATTCACTGACTTGCTGATGATCATCCATATTCTTAAGGTTCTTCCTGAAGTCCTAGAAAGCTGAAATTTGGTATGTAAGCTAGTAATAGTACACAAACAACAAAAAAATATTAAAACTGAAACTTTTACCCCCCCAACCCCTTAAACTAGGGGGTGAAAGTTTGTATAAGACTTCCGTAAATTTTGATGCTAGACGTCTGAAAATTTATATAGGGGTCCTTGTTATAAATAATAAGACTATGAAAAAGGCACCTCTGATGTACAAGAAATACACGCCTAAAAAAGAAAGAAAAAATGAACAACAGAAAAAATACTCCTGAAATTTAAACAACCTTAGTCAAAATATATGGCTTGGTCGTTTCGTTACTACAAGAACCAGCCTGTTTAAATTTCAGGAGTAAAAGTCCATAACAGTATGAGAGTTTTTCACCTTATGCTCATGTGAATGTAGCGAAATGGCCAAACTATATATTTTGACTAAGGTGTAGAGTTTGCGAAGTTAGGCCTTGTAGAGTTAGGGCGTGTAGATTTAGAATTTTGGCTCTACATGAGATCTGATTACTTTTTGACAGTGCGAGCTACGTGGTCTCGTCTTGGCAACATTTAACATGAAATGTTTTTTTTGTGGGATTTTCATGTTATTTCATGTTCATTGACATTCTAGAGGATACTTCATACACAATCTCCAACATTTAACAGGTACGCCGTTAATTGCAATGCGTGAATTACTTTGCTTTACGATGCCCCCGGGAAACTATATGATATAGATTATTCGAAACACGGAACGTGTACGATAACATCAAATCTTTCATTTTCTTAAAAATGTTTATAATAAAGTAACGTGATGCGACGTAGATCTTACGAGAAATCATTTCGTCAAAGAAAAAAGTTACGAGACTGCCTAAAGCTCAAAGCGGAAGAAACATCTTGAACCAAACAAAGAAAAAGACATTGTTATTTGTCTGAACCAGTACCTATAAAGACATTTGTGGGTAATACAACTGTATGTAACTCGGAAAGACAGAAATACTCACACTACGGTCATCTATTCCATTGCGCCCTTGCATGCATCCATTACTATTCATAGAGTTTGAAATTGTCTGAACTTCTTACTCGCTATAACCTATGAATTGAATAGGAGAGCTTGTTACGTGAACTGAAGATATTATCTGTTTTAATAGAGCTTCATTTGCATTGGAGGAATCCGGCTGTTAGTCCAGAATAAAGGAGAATTTGAAATGCCTCAATAAACGCGCATATTTATTTCTACTTAAAGTAGACATAATATATGATGTTGTTGTTATGTAGGACGTTATTGGCTGTTAAACTCGATAGCCATTAACTGACGTCAGCAGAAGCTAAGGGGCTTAATATTCGTAAGAGCAGATTGGTGATCGTAAATCATAACGCGTCGGTTTCTGTTATTATTTTTGGGAATTTGTTTTGTAGAATATTTTATCGGACTGAATTCGTACATCCTTTCAAATAACAATAAAACAAAGCCCAATGGAATTCTATTATATAAATGTCATGTAAAATTCAATGATAAAAATTGGACTATTCAATGCTAGTGGCAGTTCTGAATGTTTCTGCGAATGTTCGGCGCTCCAGCTATAGCAAAGGTTTAATCCACAGGTTTAATCTCACACAGGCGGCTTTCGATCATCAACGATAACTGGCTTTCAGATAACAAGCGAAAATGCAAAGTTCAAAGGTTATAGGAATTACACTTTGACTTGAATATTACTTTTAATTCTCCATGGCACACGGCTTGAACTTACAAGTAAGAGTAATTCTTGGCTCAATGAACATTTTTGGAGTTTGAAGTAGATTTTCGTGTTTCACGTCCCAATTTACGATTGGTGGAACAGACAGGCGACGGCTCGCGCATATTTGCGTAGGAAGATATAAATAGGAGGCTCTTATACATGTATAAATTGGCAGAGCACACAAAGATACTCCCACAATCGCTTTCAAAATGCTCCTACCCTACTTTAACTAAATAATTACTGTATACCAGGTAGCCCCAAACCTTGCTCGAAGGCACAAATTGTAACTAAGATCTTCCAATCTTTTTAACGCAATCATTGACGACTTTTATGTTTACGTTTGCAATTAGCATAAAAATATGTCCATGTTTTAGTTAAGTAATAATGGATTGCTAATAAATCTCGCTGTTGAGCTACTACACACAACCAGAGCTCATGTTTCAAAGAACCCATATTAGGAACACAATCTAAAGGTTGAAAATTAAAATGAAAGCAAGTATAACCCTATATTTATCGAATCTCAAACGCAAAACCTGCTCATTACCCGGGAAGATGCTGGACAAAGTGAAAGATTATTATAGAGATTTCAGAACAAAAGCGTTTCTCGCTCAGTTTGCAGACTAATTAAACATTTGAAAAGCACATAGGAATGTTTTAAAACTGTTAATTGACAAACTCATATGATGAAAAGCATATTAACAATATGTGCTTTTAATCCTTTAGCTTTCGAATACCAACAGTTCGCAGACAGTTTCTTAAAAATCAATTTTAACGGTCACTTGTTAACATCGTGAATTTTTAACACTCATACTTACAATGTTTCACGTTATAAAGTATATTCAAAAGTGGGTAAAGTTCCTTAGCATTTTTATATATCATCAGCACACAACCACCTAGATATTATTATTTTGTTTAAAAAACAAATTAGCACTGCACAGTGATTTATTGCAAAGCTTAATATTTAAGTTTCATGTTGAAGCCGGCCGTATGAATTGTGGCGAGGCGAGCGAGCGGGTCGAGGCGAGCGGAGCGCGCAGGCGGCGGGCGTCGGCGCCACCTGTCGCTGTCGGCGCGGCGGTCTGCCGGGCGGGCTCGACAGGCGGCCGCGGCTGCTCACTAGCGACTGAGCGCCCGGGCACGTGGGGCCGCGCCGGGCGCCGGCCGCCGCCCAGGTGCACCTGCACCCTCGCGCACCCCCCGCGCGCCCCGCCCGCGCACCCCGCCACGCACTCCACGCCAGCCCCGTCTGCATCCACTTGCACCCTGTCTGCACGCGCACCACCTAATACACTTCTAAATTGTAATACGGATGCGCCCAAACACCTCGCCCTCGCACTCATGCGAGCGAGAAGCAAGCTCGCGACCGGCATGCGTCCACGGAAGTACTCATAAAATATGCACGCCACTGAAGATAGAGGAAATTGGAACAGGGAAGTATGTGTCCGCGTATCTATGGAGCTCGCGAGATACACTGCGTGAGATGTAAATGCATTAATTATAACGAGTTGTACTTTTCAGCAGGGTCTACGGCGTAGCTTTCTCGTAGCGGCGGCGTAGTCAAATGTTTATGAATTCAAACAGTGGTTCGTAAATGGGAGTTTCCACAACGTGGAGAAGTGATATCTACATAGTACGGTAGCGGTTACGTTGCTGGCTCGATGAGTATTGCTATGTGATTAAAAAAAATACAGGGTAATGAAAACGGTAATGTCGGTTTTTTTGTCAATTCCTTCTTTTGTCTGTACAATAAAGACCGAAAGTGTCTTTAATTAATTATGTATCACAATATAAGCACTCCTTATGGTCTTCTATGTCTCTCCCTTATAATTTGTGAACAATCTAATTGCTCGTGATTAGTATTTGTGACAACCTCATATAAATGAAGCTGTAATATATTTTTGCAAAAAATTGGGGACCCACTTTATCCCAAATCACACATACCTATGTGTGATTTGGGATAAAGTGGGTCCTCAAACTGGATTAAATTAATTTCCGGGCGGGCAATATGAAATCGCTACGATCAAGGTGAGTTTAAAGCTTTGTTCGAAGTATCAAATACAATTTGAATTTCCTTCTGCCAAATCATAACCAGAAAATTTGTTTCATTTCAATAAGTTGGGAAATTCACGGAGAGCGTAAGAGATTTTAGAGTATAGATATAAATTACCTACTAAATAAATGAGTCGACTGTTTATACCACTATAGTAAAACAGAGTACTCTTTATTATGTACCCTATAATAGTACTGAGTGTATAGTTTTGTCAGGTTACGCAACATCAGGTCTTAAATGGATGGCCGCTTTTTCTAAACACAGAATTTATTTCGTGTCTCGGAGAACACAGCGGCGGTCTTAAAAGCATCGCTCTGGCTGTCATGCGGATATTTATGATTGTATAATGGAATATCAATAGGTTAATGTAGTATAGCTTTGCTCGCTTAGTAAACATTTACCAAAATAAAGGACATTTTAAAAGGCATAGAAGGAAGATATCCATATAAAGAAGCTAACACTATTTTACTATTCAATTTTTATTGTTACGAGTACTAAAATACTAACTAGTGTTACGTTCAGGATAATACTATCGCTTTGCAGATGACATACCTATTTCAAAAAGAGAGACTTCTATGAGCAGTCCCTCGTATACAAAGTAGCTAACTCTAGGTAAGGCGTCACTAGAGTATCGAACCTTATAATAACCCTAGCTCTGTTCCTCTATTGTAGACGGTTTAGTGTAGTAAAGCGTATCAATTCATCGATGTAAACCTGGGAGGTGCTAGTTATCCGTAATATGTACAAGTACAGGCTCGCGACAGAGATCCGCTTACTTGAGTGGTTTTCGTCTGAACGAAACTTTCAGCACAGAGTTTCGAACGAAAATCTAGGCAATAGGCGCTACCGTTACCAAACATAGGCACTATGCACTATGCGTGACAACACATTTCGGCTCGCTACATATATGTTTGTGTCTGGGAGCTCCATATCGCTGTCAATGCGGTGAAGCAGTCGACACTCGACTGCCTCGGACACCATGGCCTGTCCTGCAGCAAGAGCGCTGGTTGGATGGCACGACACGCTAGCACTAATGACATCATTCGTCGGGCTCTTGTCACCGCCGGAGTGCCAGCCGTTTTAGAATCCCATGGCTTGGCACGCGACGATGGGAAGAGGCCAGATGGAATGACCATAATGCCTTAGAAGTTGGATAGGTCTTTAGTGTGTGGACACCCTCGCGCCATCCCATCTTCCTAGTGTGGTGGGCTGTGCTGGGGTGGCTGCCGCAGGAGAAAAAAACCTCAAACGGCGCAAATATAATAACCTTACTGGGAGCCTGAGAGCTATACGTTTGAGTCGTTTGAGGTTGAAACAAGAAGGCCTCGGGGTCCGAGTGCTCATAAATATTTCGGGACATCGTCAAGCGGTTGGTTGACTCTTCACGTGACCAGAGGGCTGGCCTATTTTTAGCTCAAAGAATCAGCATTGCCATCCAACATGGTAATGCTGCCAGCCTTTTGAGCACTTATCCCATTGACAGCGGTGCGGAAGAAATTTTGATGCCCAATGAGCTCACTTTTTCTTTTATTTTTACATGTATAACATGTATGTACATGTATATAATATACTAGTTTCTGCCCGCGTTTTTGTCCACGTGAAATTTCATCCTCCCCCCATTCACCCTCTTAGGGGTGGAATTTCGAAAAACCCTTTCTTAGTGGATACTTACTCTTCACAAAGAACACCCTCCAAATTTCATGTCTCTAGGACCAGCGGTTTAGGCTATGCATAGATATATCAGTCAGTCAGGACTTAGAATTTTTTATTTAGAGATATATTTTAGTGTTGACTTGTAAATTGTAATTAAGGCTTTTTGTTAGTAGTGTAGGCGATAGTGAGTTATTTAGGCTAATTATAAACGAAATACCCATTAAAAGTAACTCTATTATTTTTTGAAGTAGTAAGTATGGGTTCGCTAATGTGAACACTATATCTGTAGCTATGAGTATGACGTGTTGCACAGCACTGAAAGCATATTATATATATATATCGGAGAAGGTAGGTTTCTGTCTCGTTATTGTCAGGCATATTTCAATTACTATGGGCGTACTGTGGGTGGTGTTGGTTATTGCGCAATAGAAAAACGGTTTGCAGTTCAAATCAGATTATAATTTCATGAACAATTAATCACACTAGCAAATCACACACTGTAGGTACCTACACGACACAACTAGATACACAGTAAAAATGTACAGTAACAAAGTGATTGCGAACAAATCGTAGGATCGATTACTGTTCGTATAGTGACAGAGCCACCCAAATATAGCGTATTTAGAATTTAGAATACAGGTATAAAGCTAAACTTTAATAAACCGACAGGTTTGTCGGGAGCTAGCGCTCTGTAAGGAGTCGAGTCCGAAGACCAAGTGACTCCCAGGACAAACGAGTACGTTCAGTTATAAAGGGTTTGTCCCCACCACGCACTCGCCCCACAACAACTCAGTCCGATGACGCACGGAAGTACGTCAACGTGTTTACTTGAGTTGATACAAAACACTAAAATGTGTTAAATCTATTATGACTTACATTATAAGTAATCAAATAATACAAGAATATTTGTAGTAAATAAACAATGGTGATTTCATAAAGTAAATCATTTTAAAATCAAAGCAACATGTCATCAATTGTTTTGAACAAAATCATTAGTGCATACCATTATGTTCCAATTTATTACACAATAATGGATAGTAAAATCTCATAAATTATTATTGAGAATCAACTCCGACATATATAATACTAGCTGCGCCACGCGGTTTCACCTGCATAAATGTCGATCCCGTGGGAATATCGGGATAAACAGTAGCCTATATGTTAATCCAGGGTGTCAGCTACCTCCATACAAAATTTTATCAAAATTGGTCCAGCCGTTTGAGCGTGAAGAAGTAACAAACATATAAACACACACACACACTCTCAAACTTTCGCCTTTATAATATTAGTGTGATTAACAATTTTAATTTAAAAATGAAATTGGTATTTTTGATACTTACTAAAATTTATTTCAAAATTTAAAAAAAAAACCGCGTTTGACTTCTGTCGGCAGTCCCCGTGACGGCCTATTTTTATCGATATTTTATTTTACAATTTATCGATTGATAAATTGACTAGCCATAAAGGTGGCAGCTAATCGTCAGATCACAGGGGCTACCTCAATGCGAAGACGTGATCGGCAAACGAAAAAGTTGTTAAATCTGGTGCTTGCTTCAAGTGCCTTGTCACGTTGATTGGATAAATCAACAACGGTTTCAAGACCTTAGCAGACTAATGATTACATAAGGTATTCTCAGAGCGAAATACCGTCTGTATCCATCGATTCGCAATGTCCTAAGTCTACCTTTGTTCTTTACTTTCATACAAGGAAGTTCATCGTTAAGTGACTTTATTCAAAATGAAGCCATGTAAATTCTTAAAGAGAAACCAACTAGATCGGTTAATCTTCAAAATGTGAACATGGTGAAACTTTTGAAAAAGCTATATGAATATAACATTAATCTAAAGGGGATTCACAGTTCCGGCGAAGGAAAGGGTACTTCTACTTAAGTGCAGGGAGGTGAAAGCGGAACCTATTGATCTAGCTCATGTGTCGGTCTGTTACAGGCTCTAACTATTGCGGTCTTTAATGTATCAAGTTTAACAGAAGATGGAGTATAATAATGACTATTTGGACTCAAAACCATTTGGTTTAGCTGAATGCTAGCATAATATGCCTTTAATATTCCCACTGCTGGGACACAGGCCTCTTGTCCTCGAGAAGGCTGTAATCTAGCACACGGGTCCAGTGCGGGTTGGTAGATGTCACATGTCTTCGAATTTTTGGTTCTAGGACATGCCGGTTTGCTCATAATGTTTTCCTCCACTGTTTTGAGAGCAACGGTGATGAAATTAATTACACAAAATCAAGTGTCTGCCTGGGTTCGAACCCGCGACCTACAAATGGTATGTCGGGGGCGTTACCACTGGGCCACCACTGCTAAGATCAATGCTAAGTCCGATAGTATTAACCATGTTGTCACTTTTATGAAAATAAAGAAAATGTATTTATTTATTAGCATTAAGCTTATGTTAAAACTTAGCTTAAATGCAAATTTAGTGATTAATAACAGTATAACTAGATAGACTGATCCTTACATGTGCAGCATCACATTTGTAATACACAATGTGCTGTACTTACTTTAAGTAATTACTCTAACTAATCAAGCTGTATACTGCGGGTTTTGAGATTACCCATGTAAGGCAGAGAGAAGGTCCCACGATGACTGAAATCAGAATGTTCGCTCATTCCAGAAGGGTCATAGCACTTTACCAGTGATAGTTTTATTTTCGGTGTCAGACTGTGTGGGACAATCGCTCTGATTCCGTTCCGAGAGAAAGGTTTATTTTTCCATTTGGATTTATAGGCTGTGAATCTAGTCTTCGATAGTAAATTATTCTTACAATTTGTTTCCTCGGCCGTCTATCACAAGGTTTCCTTAGAACTCGAATAACAATGCTCTTTGTCATTTTTTTAGTAATTTTCGTGATTATATTCCTAAGAATCGAAGGAAACTGCGAAAATATAAGATGGAATATAATAGATGTCTGATATTGTAAAGTACATAGAATGAAATGTACCTAACAAAGCGATTTATTTTCTAAAGTATTGATTGGAATTGAAATAAGTACCTGCAGTACCTGCTAACACATACAAATCCACTTTTAGTTAAATAAGAAGATCTATATCTACGTGATGTATATTAGATTCACTTGATGAATTCACTCGTGAGCCCTATATCTACGTGATATGGTTGTTTCTATGACATCAGAAGCAACCGACAAACATAAAGTGGAATGTTAACATATTTAACTAACAAGATATGAACACTTTGCAATCTGATGTGTCATATCTTATTAAATTTTTGCATCTTCGCATAACTCACAATGTCTCATTAAGTTGTATGGGCTACGAATAATAAAAACATTTATGCAAAGCGAGGAAATTATTAAACAACAAAGTTCATCCGTGAAGTCCTTTTTTGCGAGAAAAACCGTAACGGGCAGATAGTATGAGCAAGAATTGGGTATTGTATCATAACAATGTGCCGCTGTAACTTTTAATTTTTGCGCACGTTGTTCCGCTGTGTATCGGAGCGGAGTTGTAGACTGAATAAAATTGCTCAAAGACTACGAAGCACGCTCGCCGAAGCGTATGCAAGCGCCCCGAGTGCCCCTTACTTACTGTATTCACTCACTGAAATAAGCCAGGAACACATCGCATTCCTTTACGACTATCATATTTTTGTAACTCCCTAAGCGACGCTTTCAATTTAATTTTATAAGACTTATTTTATTTGTAATTCGTTTCATACCGTGGAATTGGACTTTTTAAGGAAAATGTACATTAGGTTTACGATACTGCGATGTCTGATGCGACATGCTCTTAGAAGAATTGGCAGATTTTGATAGACTAATTCCAAATAAGTAAATAGATTCAGAAATTTCAGTTCATTTCCATTTGTATTGTGGTGTTGCGGGTAACATTTTACTGTTTACCGTTTTAATTTTTAATGTCACACCCAGGTAGGCTATGAAAGCAGTGATTGCAAATCTATTATGGACCTATGTATATTATCGGTAGTCAAACGGAAGTGATGAATTCATGGTATCAAGATTTTTATACTTAAATTTGGGTAGCAATTTTAATAACAGGAACAGAAATTTCTTGGGGAGTAAAAATATTCAATATTAGTTTTATGACAATGGTAAAACAAAACGTGTTTCACGGACAAAAAGCCTACGGGCGGCACACGGGCGGAACAAGTTATAAAATAAGCCGCTAGAGGCGTGTAGACGAACCGCTAGCCGGTGCCGATGCCGACAGCGATGTTCGACCCAGGCGAACTGGAGCCACGCCAAGCCTTTCAACCGCTTGCAATATAAATACGTGCTACGCGTGGTTGGACTATTCAATTGCTTCCTAGCTTTGTGTGCGATCATAAGCCTCGATTTATTGTTTATTAACTGTCGATACGCAACTGTTTATTGCTACTTGTTTTTCGAAGTTTGATTGCTAATTTACGTTATTGCCAGACTAATGATCGGCAGAAATTGAAAAGCAATGCTCGAACAATGTTTCGTTGTTTTGTAAAATATCCATGTTCCATTAGTTTTGCGTTGCTATTGGGATAATGAGCACTACGGATCTGATAGCGTCTAAATTAACATAAACGCGTTAATTTAGACAGTATCAGTTATGCGAATAAACATTTAACACGTCTAAATCATTTTGGAAAACAATAACGATATTTGCATAATAACAAATTGCGTTGAATTTTATCACCATGTTTGTCGGACATGAAAACAAGATAAAGAGACATAGCAAACTAATGACGTTAATTTAATTTTGACTGCACCGTAAAAAATTTTACTATTACACAATGCAATGCCTGTTGAAGAAACCGTTCTTATTCTAGACTAGCTGTGCCCGCGACTTCGTTCGCGTGGAATAGTGACTTTTCGGGCAGCATATTTTGAATTACATATACCGTCTACAGACCGGGCATTTGCTGTCCGAACCCTCTGAGAACTCAGGCGAATTTCCCTATCAGTGAAAGTCTCAGACTCACCCGATAGTGCTTGAGCTTCAACATCGGCAGTGAGACGTATTTCTCATTCTTCCTGTGTTTCCTTAGACCGAGCATTTGCTGTCCGAACCCTCTGAGAACTCAGACGAATTTCCCTATCAGTGAAAGTCTCAGACTCACGCGATAGTGCATGAGCTTCACGATCGGCAGTGAGACGTATTTCCCGTTCGTCCTTTGTCTCCTGGGATCGAGCATTTGTTGTCCGTACTCTCTGGGAGCTCAGGCGGGTTTCCCTGTCAGCAAAAGTCTCAGACTCACGCGATAGCGCGTGAGCTTCGCGATCGACAGATAAACGTGCCTTTCGTTGTTCCCCGTTTTCCCTATTTCGAGTTGTCATCATTCGAGAACGATTTGAACTCAGTCGAGATTCTTGCTGTCGAAGTTTCTGCAGCACGAAACCTAGCCTGATGTTCCTCAGATTCCTGTGATCGAACTAATCTCATCCTTTTAGCATTTCTGCTACATTGGGAGAGGTTGGATCTTCTTCGAGGCATTCTTACAATAAAACAGTACTTACTACTTAACACACAGTTATTTAGTAAACACGTACTATCGGAAACAATTAAATTATAAATACTTACAGATTATTATACAGTCTAAAATTATCACAGTTTAAGTAATAAGTGTTAAGACGTGTAAACCAAACGTACTAACTTTATAAAACAAAAGAATTGCTAGAAAAATGAATTACTAACCTGAGCTAATGAACTTATACTTAATAAAGAAAATTACTTAATAATATTTATAATATTTATATACAAACCCTAAATACAAATTAAGATAAGTATACCGAAAATCAGGGAAAGAAATGCCTAACCTATCATAAATGCTTACAATATTTATTTCGTCGTTTCAGCCGATAGACGTCCACTGCTGGACATAGGCCTCCCCCAATTTTGGGAGGGTTTGCCATAATCGCCACGCTTGGCAGGCGGGTTGGCGATCGCAGTATGGTATGATGGTGGAATACATAGAGAACGCTGCTGCCCATTCTCCGGTACGACCCTTAGTCGCCTTTTACGACACCCACGGGAAGTAAGGGGTGGTGGTATTCTTTAAGTCCGGCACCACACAGACAAATATTTATTTACAAACCCTAAATAAAAATTAAGATAAGTAAATACCCAAAAATCAAGAAAAGAACCGCCTAACCTATACCAAATACTTACAATAGTTATTTACAAAATTTTAAAGAAAATGAAGAAAAAGAACCTAACCTACAAACCCTAAAATAATAAATAAATGAAATATGCAAACAGTCAGTCATCATCATCTGCCTAGCCTTTTCCCAACTATGTTGGGGTCGGCTTCCAGTCTAACCGGATGCAGCTGAATACCAGTATTTTACATGGATTGACTGCCTATCTGACCTCCACAACCCAGCTACTGGGTAATATGATACCCCTTGGTAAGACTGGTTGTCAGACTTTCGGGCTTCTGATTACCCGTAACGACTGTCAAAGATCCACGAATGACAGCCGGGACCACCGGCTTAACGTGCTTTCCGAGGCACGGAGGGGTCTCGGTATGTAAAGATGGTCGGTCACCCATCCACAGACCAACCGCGGCAAGCGTAGCTTAACCTGATCGATCGACCTGTGCGGCTGTTATTATTTAGCCACGGGCCCCTCTAAAATATGCAAACAGTCAGTATTCAAGTGAATCGCAATAATCGAATGCAACTATTCGCCTATACTCTCCAGGATACGCGCGTTCACTGAATACCTTAACAAATGTTCGCCGTGATTTTTTAAATTGACATAACTTTTTCACTTATGAACCGATTGACATGAAATAAACACTAAATGTTAAGTAAAGCTTACTACAATATATTAGTGAAAACCGCATCTAAATCTAATAAGCCGTTTCTGATATTAGCGTGCACAAACATACAGACAAACAGACAAAACTATTTAATTACAATTTCGGGTTTGGCATCGATATAATAACAACCCCTGCTACTTTTTTTTATATATTTCCATTGTACAGACACCACTTTCCTACAATTTTATTATATGTATAGATATAGATAGACTAGCTGTGCCCCGTGGTTTCACCCGCATAAGTGTCGATCACGTAAGAATATCGGGATAAAAAGTATCCTATGTATTATTCTAATGTATAAGCTATGTTACTGTAACGTTTCATCAAAATCCGTTCAGTAGTTTTTGCGTGAAAGAGTAACAAACATCCGTACAAACTTTCGCCTTTATATTATTAGTGTGATTAATTAGTAGGATTTATACAAACGTGCTAGCCGCATGAACCATATAGGTAGCTATCACGTGTTTATTATTTGACAATGTTGGTTTCAGTAGATGCTTAAACGCTAGATACATACTCGTACAATATGACGTGGGCCATACACACGCGGCACGCCTCTCACTTCTAAGTGGTTGATCCCTACCGAAGGCCCAGTTTTTATTATGGCGCAATAAAAATAAAAACACCGGCCAAGTGCGTTTCAGTTCACGCACAATGAAAGAGTTCCGTCGTTGGGATGAATTTATCCCAAGAACAAACTTAACTTTGTAGTAAAAAAAAATGTTCTCCCATACATCGATTACGTCACGGCCAATTCTCCAACTGCTATTTGCAATTATTTTAGGGATCTAAGGGACCATAATACCATACCTACGTATTTGATATTAATTTCAACTTGATACCTCCACGCGTTCCGGAGAAAAAAGGGTGTTGACATACAGACGGACAACGAAGTTATCCTTTCTTTTTGAGGTACAGAACCCTAAAAATAATAAGATGATTTAGATGATTTTTTTTTTCTGGGTTTAAGTACATACATTTTGTATGCAGTGGTGGTAAACGAAAGTTGAGCGCAAGTTTAGAGGCACGTCTGCGGGGATTGAACGCCGCGCACCTCCGGTCACAGATATCTGTTATTGACGGTTTCCATAGTTAACATAAACGAAGTACCTATACGCTTTATGAGAGGACCCATTAATATTCAGAATGGATTCGTGGTTAAAAGCCGCCCAGGGCATCTTACTTTTCTTATAATAGCAAAATGTTTTATGTTTCCGTAATGTGTAAGTCCTGTTAACATTGTAACGTGTAATTTCTGAGTAAGGGCGGGTGTACGGTAATTTAAATAGGGGATAAGGACCTTTTTTTCGGCAGCCCTTTTTAATCAGTTTTTGTTTTTCTTCAGTCTCTGTCACTACCCGGGTCTAAATAGGTTGCAATTTAGAACACACGTGTGCCATTATATTCTCATATACCTAGTTCTCTCTAACCCCTCTCCCTAGTGATCTCAAACATTGGTTTTTATTGAACTTTCCGTAACAATTGTTTACATTGTAAGACTTTGTTAATCACACCTGCCAGTATCAAGGAGATTGTTGCCAACTTCTCTCCTTTACGCTATCTTAATGTAAAATAATGTTCCTGTTTCCATTAAATTAACTCAGAGCAAATAACGATTTAATGGTGTTATTTGACAGAAACTAGAGCACTTCGCAAAGAAAGTAAACACCGAACTTACTACTTAATAGAAACAGAGGAACTTCATTAATTTATAAGAGAAAGAGACAAAACTAATTGCCTGCGAGGCTTCGTGGATATAACGTTACATCAAAATGTATTTTTCGGGATATTATAATTGATGGTTCTAAAAGAGTGAAATATTTTTATTACAGAAACTTGAACTTTGGTGATGTGTTTTATTCTATTAAAAATCTTTTAAGCTTGTACTAAGCGGCGAGCTTGTAGATAACGATTGGTAAAGAACCGCTTAATTAAAAGTATACAATAATAAAGGAGCTCTGAAAGACGGGCCGGCGCCGCTCGCGTGTTATATTCAATGTAAATCCGATTACCGGTAAATAACTCGAGATCCCTTCAATATTAGTTAATGTTGATCATATAAAACCGCCTGTTAATAACCGAAATAAGATAGAAATTCACAAACTTCCTGTTTTTTCGGATTTATTCGGATGAAAGCAGCGAACCTTTTAATAAAATCACGAGTTACTAGTGCGAAAGCGCTGAAAAATATGTGTAATATTATCAGTTTATCATCGGAACGTGCACTATGTTACCACGGAAACTCCTTCGGGAGGACAGCAACAGGAAACTAGTGGCAATAATAATATATTCAAATCGCGTACTTAATATTTTTGTGTTTATAACATGTCGGATATTTTAGTTTCGTCTCTGCTATACTTTCACTTGAACAGCTCGTGGCAAAGTATTCATGGAAATAATATGAAAAGAACAATTTCAGGGGAAGGTGGGTCGAGTTGTTTCCTTTTGCTGTTTCGAACAGAGAATTCCAACTGCAAAGTTTTGTGCGATGAATGAGGATATATCTCGAAGTTATTCTTGTTTATGGGAAGTTCTCGTGCAGATTCGTTTCCCGAGCATTCGGATCTGTAATAAACCGTTTACTTGAACTTAAACTCGCACTTATTTTGCCCGTCTTTACAGGTTGAAACTTTAAAATAGTATCCATATTTATTATCTTTGCTTTTCTACTTTTTCGACGAAGCTATAAGCCACTTCACGCTGATAATACCCGATGAGGTAGTCAATGAAGTAATGTCACACACGCTATATGTGCCCGAGTATTTGGGACCTATTATAGGAGGAGAGCTTATCGCAATTTCGGGTTGCTTCTGAAAAACCCTTAGTAACCCTTTTCCAAACCAGGTAATCGAACCCAATACCCACGTCATCCTGAGTCCGAGTTTAAAAGTATTGCTTGTAATTTTCCCTTGAAACCGGAACCCAACAATGCTGTTTGTTTAATAATGTAGGTCAGAAGGTAATATTTCCGAGGGTGAACTCTCTTCCCCAGGGAAACTACTACTTAACTGTTGTGATTATTATATCAAAAAGCGGGTTCAATAAAACTTTTTACCCATCTCTATACAGGGTCTAAAAATAACAATAATTGAAAGAGCAATCGCTGGTCAGGTCCGATTAATAAACCCTTGGGAGGACGTTAGCATGTAGTAGTCACGTGCTTCCGCACGCCACGAAGGTGTAATGATTTGTTTCCCCTGAGACTAGTCAACTGAGTAGCACAGCAGAAGAAACCCTATGAGTTTCACCAGAGATCCCCGATCTCCAAAAGTACTAAGAAGCCATTCTCAGTTCTTTTGCAGAACTCAGGAAAAAGGGAGACTTCCATTTGAAAATAGCCAAACCAAAAAAGGCCAGTAATAATAGAGTTAACTAGCTATCAATTAGGGTGGTTTGTTTATACGGGTGTAAGGACTAATTGTGTTACCTGTAGTGATAAGTGATCACCTCTCACCTCAATTACAGACTCAAGTGAACCTCGCTGACTTGATCCAATGATCTCGATCCAATAACGTGACTGAGCTTGACTTTAACTGTGTTACCCTCATGCCTATGAGCTAAGGGAATTGAATTAATCTTCATCCATGAAAGCGTGTATAAGCAATTATGCATGCACGTGAAACTAATAAAGGTTCACAAAGGAATCAGTATCTTTTACCATGACCTAAAGGTTTACTGTGACAATAACTTTTGGATTATGACTATCGACAATTTATCGATATAATTTTGGATACAAACAGCTTTCCTGACAACGCCGACATCGATTACAGCAAAAAAACGGTGGCCTATTTTACACGTTTTATTTAGGGTTAACACATAATGATATACCATGTAATCCCAATAATAAAGTGTATTACAGTATCCAGGGCACTTCAACATGATTACTCTTATACAAAGTAAGCTATATGATAACTAACCATGCACCCCATATTACCATTTCATTACACAAAACGTTTTTTGTTATCAGCTACGGAGCTTAGCATCTGTATCGCTACGGCGCTACGAGCGTAGCGCCGTAGCACGGTGCTACGTGCAGTTAATGAAGTAGCAATTACGTACGGTTCCCGAGCTTGTTATCAATAAAAGAGGGATCATTTGTTTCTATTAATGAGCCCGGGCTTGATTTGTGTTAGTTGGGCCAACTAGCAGAATGAAATATAGCCGTAAACTATACGTATTGCATTACATCTCCTCAAGATTAATTGCTTGTTTTTCTAGTAAAACGTATTATTAGTACTAATGTATGATTTGTATCCCACGATTTATTTGGCCGTTTATATTGGCGTTGAAATATAGTTTTACTTATTTATTTTGATACCTTTGCAGGAAAATTGATATGTCCGGTTTGTTAAAATAAAATTATCTTTATAGATTGTAGGTAGATACATTACCGTCAGAGTTCCGCAACGATAAAAGACACCAAGTTTTAATAGTATGAAGTTATCAGTGTACCAGTGGGCTTTAATTTACTAATGTAATCAGGGATACCTACGCTAGTGCTCCCGGCGAAAAACGCCCACCTTGTTCGGTAGGGATTTTTTTTTAACTTTATTTTCATAGTCTGGGTGGATTTAGTCAGGAGCATAGAACAAACATTGATCCGAAACGGCTTAAATATACAACAGCCATAGTTGTCAGCCTCGAGTAAAACAGTTAGCTGTAGGTGTATCTCCACCGACTACACCCACATTTACGGGCACAGTTCCAATCACAGAGATTTTTGTCAATGGAACCCAATTACCCACGCATGACCGAATCATTGTTGCTTTGTTATCGTTAGATTGAAGTTTGTTTTTTTATTGGTGGGCCCCAATCAAACCTCGACATGACAGAGATAATATGCAAATCAAATATAGGCTCAAAATCGATAAATAAAGTAGATCCCATTAGTGGGTTAACCTCTGAGGATCTTTACATAAAAAAAGCGATAGCATTGTGCGACATAATTGCGCGGGAGATTAATCGCGCGAAAAATGTGAATCGCTTGATTTACCTGTGCCATCTGTCAGTATTAGGTCGCGTTCACAGCCGCAGCGCCCCCTACCCGCAAGTTATGGCCATCCGCCCGTCTTGGCAAGCGTTTCGCTTTGCAGAATTTAAATATTTCCACGCTATACTTACCCTAAGTGGTCGGAATATTAGGTTACATTTGTGTTAATTTAATAATATGTGCTTTATACATGATCGCCTTTCTAATGCAATTGTTGATGTGAATTGTAAGACCTAATTTAAATAAAAGGATTTTGTGCCAATAATGAACTATAAGCTGAATAAATGTCCGTTCTTTAGCGACAGCATATACATTCTGCACTCTTTTTAGGGGATTTTCTGTATTAATATTTGTCCAGTCTACCGATTTATATTCAGGGCAAGTCTATCGTAAGTTTCCAACATGGACTTCTCCTACGCGCCCATTTCAGCTGATGCTGCGTTTTCACATTAAATATACATAATACCTAATAACTGTATATCTAAACATTTGAGATACAAAATATAGCCTTGGGTTTGTCCGATATTCGGCAATGTAATCAAAATGAATTAATATGTCAGTAAACAAACAGAAACTGGCTCGAACAGCTTATCCCTCGGCTTTATGTATCATAATATTTATTTTAGTATAGTACTCAGTGTGCAGCGCCGGGGATATTTTATCATCGCCAGTCAATATAATATAATACCTCAGATTCCGTCTCCGGCATGGTAACGCATTGGGTATGTTTAGAGTGGCAGATTTTGTTTTTGTGCTTATCGGAAAGTATGGGGAAAACCAAGTATGCTGCGTGGAGTTCGGTAAGGATTCTTCCCCACGTTTGCACGCGATTTTAAACCTTTTTAAATCTAATCCATCTGTACCTCTCAAGTTAAGAACGAAATAATAGATAACTAACTGCGCCCCGCGGTTTCACCAGCATAAGTTTTGATCCCGAGGGTATATCGGAATGAAATGTATCCTATGTCCTTTCCCGGTACTTAAACTATATGTATACCAAATTTCATCTAAATCTGCAGTTTAAGCGTGAAGAGAAGCGTGTAACAAACAGACACACTTTCGCATTTATAATATTAGTATGGATTTAAAATATTGTAGGTATTCTTTAAATAATGATGATTTAAAAAAAATCTTTACAATGTTCTCGCCAACGACTGTTCTTTAGCAGAAATAGTAAGTATTAACACACAGAGACGTTTACTAGAATGTACTTACGAGAATCTCAATGCAGTGCAACCTTCTTCAGATTTTAATCTCGTAGATGGCTTACCTTTACTCTGCGGTTAGTTCAGTTCTCTTTTATCCTTCACGTTAGTAGCGCAAGCTGTTGCATCACAAATAACTTGCGGTATTATAATGGAATATTCTAACAAAGTTATTTATTGCTTTTGAAATTGAAAAATATAAAAACAGACCGCAAATATTTTTTGTCAAACAATGTTGTCCAATATAACCTTGATAAGTCATTGAAAACTCAGCCCTGGCCAATATCTATGACTCTGCTGTGATGGCAAATGATGACAACGATAAATAATACAAAAACTGGATGCTTTTACATATTTGTAATAATAACAAGACACGTAATTACCTCTTAAGTTAAAACATGATGGTTATTAGGTATTTCCAAGAACAAAATAATGCCAAGTTTTATAAGAACAGCCTGAGAAATTATCATGAGAGCATTACCTTGGCAGTATAGTGTAATTTATAAGAATACGTTCAAAGCCTTATTAAAATGCTGGGATCTAAGACACGCCGCTGCGGGCACTATAAAGTTACGAGTTAAGCCTGTGCACTGACCCGCCCCTGTAACCGACGTGTAAGGGCCGTCATTTACCTGTCACCTTTGCTTCCAAAGCTGGTAAAGTCAATTTGGCCGTGTCTCCCCACACAAGCAACACGTGGCCCTCAATACATGTATGGCGGAAAGTGGGGAAACGAACGGCGAAGGGACTGAGTAGTTAACACGAAAACGGGAAACGTACGCGTTGAAATGGGGAGCCGTATATGCGAGGTGAAGCGTGAGTCCAGCGATTTACGCCACAAGATACTCGACAATACGATAAACTTGTCTGTATACAACTCTGGAGTGGCTTCCGGTGAAGAACCACCCTTCTCAGCTTTGTATCTTATATCGCATCGTAGTATGTTATGAACTGATTACTTCAAGTAGCGGCGTCGCCCTGTTCACTAACAAGCACTCAGGTATTATAAATCATTGTTAAAGCGTTACGTGTTGATTTTGGCAATATTATCGGGATCGAGTTCAGAAGTGGACGTTGGAAGACTAATATGACAATATAACTTGGATGTTCCGGAGTGGTGACCGCAGCATGCGATCCTGTGGTGTAGTAAATGCAATGAGTAGTAATAAGTAAGTGATAACCGCAAGGTTGGCTTAGCTAGTATGCTCGCTGAATATGTATGCTCGACGTAATGCTCAACTGTTCCCCACCATGGCGTCCACGGCGACAACCTGTTTTCATAGAGTTTTGCATTAAATTGCTTTTATATGTGCTCGAATACCTGTGTAGCTAGACAATTTACTTAAAGACTTAACGTAAAATGTTCAGGTTTATCAGTGCAGGCGTCTGAACTACACTTCTGGACACATCTATTGGCCCACCTTAGAGTTTAGGTTTCGATGGCCCCTACCGAAATATGATTGCTAGATTGAACAAAAACTGTTGATGCAGTTATAAACCTGATACATTTTACCATCTTTTTCGATCGTATTGTTTTAAATTTGAATTCAGAATACCATACGACATGGAGCTACGCCTAACAAGTCGGATATGCGCCTTGTTAAAGGCAATTGATTTTTGAATAAAAAACATGTTTTATCAAATAAAGGTTTAATTTAATAACGCGTGTTGCCTCCATGGGCATCTACCACAGCTCTCATACGATTAGGCATAGAGTTTATCAACCGCTCTATGAAATTTTGAGGGATCATCTCCCATTCCTCTTCTATGGCAGTTTTCAACTCCTGCATCTCTGGGCAACTGGCTGACGAGCCCTAACACGTCTTATTAGCTCGTCCCACATGTGCTCAATGGGGTTCATGTCTGGGCTTCTGGCTGGCCAGTCCATAACTGTGATGTTCACATCCCGAAGATATTCCCTGACGATGCCGGCCGCATGGGCTCTTGCATTATCATGCATAATAAGGAAATTTGGGCCCACATAGTCCGCGTATGGAATCACGTGAGGTTCTAAGCACTCACGAATGTACCTTTCAGCATTTAATGTTGGCAGCCGTGTGTCTCAAGTTGAGTTTTGCCGCTCGCGGATATACCGCCCCAGACAGTCCATGAGCCACCGCCATAAGCAACCCTCTCTTCAAAGCAGCATTGTGCGAAACGCTCTCCCTTACGTCGGTAGACCTTCTTCCTTCCATCATTGCCATGTAACACAATTTTAGACTCATCAGAAAAGAGTACACGGCTCCAATCTTGCTGTGTCCAATTTAAATGACTGCGTGCGAAATGAAGGCGCGCTGTTCGGTGGGCTCGCATTAGTTTGGGCCCATTAGCTGGCTTGTGTGGTTCCATATCGCGTTCTTTTAACCTTCTCCGAACAGTTCGAGCGCTCACAGATACTCCGTGGAAGTCGCGAAGTTGGTTTTGTATCTCAATGGAGGTAAGGTGACGATTTCTCGAGCTGGTCGTCACGATGAATCGATCCTGCCTTTCAGTTGTGACCCGAGATCGTGGCCTTCTTTGGCGACGAACAAAGCCGCCATTCTCTAGGTACCTCCGATAAACATTTCGGACCGCAGATCGACTTAAATTAAGTTGAGCACTCACGTTTCTTTGGCTGTGTCCGGCCTGAATAAGTGCCACAGCTTGGGCGGCGACTTCAGGTGAAGTATCCATAGATTATTGATAGAACCTCACCTTAATGTTAAGAATAAGTAATGTTTGTTGCAAAACCAAAGATATCAATCACTTTTTCAAGAATTAAATCCAAGTAAACCAATAAAACCAAGTTTTCTTGGTATTCGATTGTTTGATATCAACAAACAGGCTCCAAATTGTCTTTTGTTTCTTTAAATTCTGTGTTCGAAATTCAAAAAAAGACTATTGAATGAAATTGTGAATGTGCCAGGTTCAAAACTGCATAAAAACTTTTTGCTCGACCTAATATAAAATTTTAGCTAGGACCAAACGAAACTGAAAATACAAGGTGGGCCAATAGATGTGTCCAGAAGTGTAGCATTTCTGTTTGAATTTTTAAGCTATTAGCTATAAGGTGGTATTTCAGCTCGATGCCACTTTACAGATACAAACTATGTTGGTCCTTTACTTTGTCACTATGCTTCTGAAGTACCTATACGGAAAGGCGTATGACACGTTTTGAGTCCTCTTAGCTTGTGCGTAGAACACATTCTGCCCCAGATATCCCCTGATGGGTATATATGGTGTAATACTTGTTGAAAGTTATAAGGATAAACCAAGAATATCCAGTTCAGTGTCCTATATTTTCAAATACCGTACCGACGCCAAAAATGTGCTATGTTTTCACGTTGTCTCCTTCAATCCGATAAATTGGCAATCTCTTGATTTATATGAGAATCGACTTTACTATAGAAGGTTCACACAATTCTTTAAGATCAAGTTATTGTAAAAAAGATAATTGTTTACACCTATAGTTTGACGGCAAATAACAAATGCAGAACATTAAGCACGTTATTCTCGGAAAACTGGATAAAATAATTAAGTGTCTTCTTCCAACTTCGAAAATAAAGTACGAAAATGCCCATGCTCCGCTCCACGGGCTTATTTGTAGCTTGCCAGTCAAAGAACAGCTTAGTTACGAACAAATAATGAACTTATTTCTACCTCTAATTTACTAAAAAAACAATTTTATAATAGAAATACACGGAAAGAGTTATTATAATTATTTTTCTGTTTTTCTTTTATATTCAATTTAAATTGCGTAGATTAATTAATGACTTAGATCTTGTATGGACAATATATCGCTTTATTTAATTCCATATTCCACTCCTTTTTTTATATTAACCAGTCACAACGTTCGCAAAAACACATGGCATAGTTATATGATGACAATACTAGCCGGTTTTCCTCTTTTTATGCGGCTGAATCTCATATTATTATGGTTTACATGAATATTATGCGGTGGGGCATAGTGTCGTTACAACAAACATCGACGAATATTTATTTCATCGAATATTATATCCACATTCACGTTTTCCCGTCGATGCGAACCGACGTCGAATGTCGTAAACCGTGACGTGTCGTTTCCTGTGGGAAATTTTTCAGTGTTAACAATAAGCTCGTGTTTTATTTCAGTCAAGATTCCGTCCGGCACATCGTTGTTGAGCCAATGCATGTTAAATCAAAATAATGAGAACGTTTTGGAACCTGGTTGACTAATTCAGATTTAGGGCTGATTTTTCCATCG
Source organism: Mesoligia furuncula (assembly GCA_916614155.1). Lineage (NCBI taxonomy): Eukaryota > Metazoa > Arthropoda > Insecta > Lepidoptera > Noctuidae > Mesoligia > Mesoligia furuncula. The sequence continues at coordinate 15,337,463 of OU744796.1, forward strand.
CCAGATAACTTATTCGAGGAATAAAATTGACGTTTGACGTTTTTATATGAAACAACTGTCAAAATTTCAAATTTATTCCTCGAATAAAATTATCAGGCAATTTTTAAAAGGATATTTAGGGCGAATAAAAGTTATTCGGTGCAATAGCAATCAACTTTTCGCCCTGGTTTGTATTTTCCAAATAAAAACCACTTCTGTAGATTGACTATCCGTGCTTTCTGGATGCTCGCTACTCGTGACCATCCGAATTTTATTTATATAATAAAGTTTACAGCACCTTGAGACCTTTTAGAAATATTCACATATGACTGAGAAAGAGCGAACTTACGACCGAGCCACGCCACGAAATTCCGTTTTTGCCTTTCGGCGTGAATATCTAATTAAGCATGCACCTGTTCACCTACTCGTGTACATCACGTACTTGTAGCTCTATATATATGACGGTTATCCAGAGGTTAATGTTAATAAGGTACAGTGTGCACCTCCTGTGTGTGTTGTAACATGGTCAAAACGTGGACAGTGACACAACTTGTGTAGCGAAGTCTTGGAATTTTGATTAACAGCAAATTGACATGGAAACCGCATGCTGCTGACGTTTTTTAAGAAATTAAGCAAATTGGCCTAGGTATGTACTGTACAACCCATCACATAAAGTTAGCAATGAAACACTTCTTGTAGCTTATCACGGGTTAGTTGCATCAGTATTAAGGTTTGGTGTCATATTTTGGAGTAAGTGCAATGAGAGGGAGGAGATTTTTAAAGCTCAGAAACGGTGTATAAGATCTATGCCAAATCATAAATGCACAGACAGCTAGGCTGTGAACCTGTGTTTCGGCCTCTGAAGATACTGGCTTTTCCATGTTTGTACATATTGGAGGTGGAAATTTTTGTAAAAACTAACTTAAACTTTTTTCCGTCACTCGCTGATAGAAGAACACGTCCAGCCCCTTTGAGATCCCAAAACCAAAACTTATTGCACTCAGCACAAAACAGCACTGCTAAGAAAAAAATATGACAATTTGACCTGATAATTATAATTATATCTCATGGTTTTAAAGATTATTCTGTTTACTTATTTCGCGGACATTGGTATGGGTTACACGTTTACATAGTTTTTAATTTATTTTGTCACACTAAAATTGTAATGTGTAACTGTTTTATTTCCGAATAAAGTAAAATAAAATATCTATCATCTCCATGCTAAATTCAATTATACCATTGCATTGGATAGCTAAAGGATCAGAGAATTTATTACGCCAAATGAGGACTGTGACGAATCGCGCGCGGTGGAGGGGAAGCGCTGCCATTTTGAGGTCATTTTGCTGCGAATCGAGATTTCCCACTTAGTATAACTATTGACTCGGAAAAGACGACATTCCTTTGAGTTTCAATCGTCAAGCCCTCGTCAAAATCTATAGATTATGTACACAATATTAGTGTAAAATAGTGACACTGAATATAATGTGTTAAAATAAAAAGAAAAATAATATCAAGAAAAAAAAGAAAAATAATATCATAAATAAATAATGGCGGCCTGTACGCGTCAAAAAGTCAAGTCCAAATACAGAGATCGTACACGGTTGGAAAGAGCTTCTCAAGAGAAATCGAATGGTACCAATAAAACACCATATGACTGAGTCAAGCAGTTCCGGGAACGTATAAGAATGAATGCAGCCGAGCGGATCAACCCCGTTACGTAAACGTATTCACGTACAACACACGGCCGTGTCCATGACACAGCCACACCCCATTTTTTACCCATGTTTCACCACATTAATCTAAGATAACTGCACTACTTTTAATAAAATGTTATTTCTCAGTAAAAGACTTTTTAAATGGTGTGACTTTATAGAAAATTACTATTATAATTACCTAGTACATATTTGCAAATCTATTAGCTAAATGACATGAAATAAATTGTTAATGTTTCTTATAATTTCCTGACTAGTTATCTGTTTTTTTCTCATTATTAATTCTATTTGTATTGTTAATATTTTTTTTAATTTTATTTTTTTCTTTGGATAATTAATGTAATGATTTGCACGCCATTAGGTAAAATGTAGCTAATCTCATTTATTTATGTTATTAATCTATACTGTACCTACATTTAGAGCAAATAAAATTCTGATTCTGAACAATGTATTCGTGTAATGTGGCACCCGGACCTAGTAACACGTTACAGATCGTGAGACGAGAACAATTAGTGCTAATTGGACTTTGATCACTCGCAGGTTATTAGAGTAAGATTCATAATAAACAATGAATCCAACCTTCTTACAATGCGACCCCAATGTACACCTATTTAGGAAAATAAACGAAATAATTACAACAATGGAGTATTGTGCGCCATAGATTAATTTTCAAAAACGTTTTGGGGGAGTCACAATGCCTACATTGTGACTACAACGACAACGATTTGTTTTGAACGCACTATTGTGTACAGTTGTTGCGCAAAATATGCGGGTCAGCTTTGTTTGATAAAACAAAGTTTAAAGTTAATAACGATCAAAAATGCCTTTTCTAACAAACATGATATAGTTAGCATTTGGGTCTTCCTTGTCAAAAGTATAGTTTTTGGATGTGCTTAGAAACAATCAATGTCTCCACAAAACAACATTTTTGAGTCGACGAATTGTAGAGCGATCACGATCACGATCGATTCTCATAAAAAACCGGCCAAGTACGAGTCATAGTTGGGATGAATTTATCCTTTGACAAACATGTTCTCCCATACATCGATACATGTAATGGTCAATTCTCCAACTGCAACTGTAAGTTTGAAATCGCAAAAAAAATGTATGTGTTATAACTACTTATCAACGATTTTCTGACTTTTTCCTTTACTTGTGCAGTGAGACCTTGCTTCTTGCCAAATTTCATGATTCTAGGTCAACGGGAAGTACCCTATAGGCTTGGATTTATTTGCTAGTGTCAAAATATGTCCCATAAATGGCCGTATTTTTTTCTTGCATCGACTTAAAAACTTTTAGAGCTCCAAGGGACCGTAGACCCCGTATTTCATATTAATTTCACGCGGTCCACGCGCTTCACGCGATCCTGAGAAAAGGGTCTGGCAGACTGACAAACGGAGAACGAAGTGATAATATATTATAAAGGTATCGTTTCCTTTTCAGGTACGGAACCCTAAAAAGGATACAGTTCACTATAATAAGAACTTTCATTTACATTTTTTAATTCTGTCATAGAGCCGTGAACCGTTATCATAGCGAGCAGTTATGGTGCTGACTGTACTGAATGGTCGTCGGCTTAGCGTAAGGATTCCATTTTGAAAGGCTCGTAAATCCGGCCAGTGCCGAATTTATATTCCTGGCTTCATGTACATATTCAATTCTACGATACTCGGTCCGAACCGATCGACATCTGAATAATCACATGTCAGGGTAAATTGGCGGCACGCCGGACGCAAACGGTAATCCTCGGGTTTTGGCATATATAAGAACCGGCGCAATTAGTATTCATTACAAAATGATATTTATCTTTTTAAGAGCTTTTCAAGCTTTTCCGATGACAAAAAACACGCGTTTTACCGAAGTGGCGAAAGATATGGAAATGGGTCGACCAAATTTATTCAGGGATCATAATTGTTGAAAGATTTCGAGTTTAGCCCGGGTTGTGCCCAATGTGTCTTTAAACATGTGCACAAAATTTATTAGGTGGGATGAGATTGTGAGAAAACCTTTAATAATTTGTATTTAACAATGTAAAATACAAGGAGCCATAATCGTTTGGCTAAAAATATTATAATTCTTGCAGTTTTTGTAGTCAGACGAACATAAGTAAAGTCCTTAATTCGTCGTTTCAGCCGATAGACGTCCACTGCTGGACATAGGCCTCCCCCAATTTTGGGAGGGTTTGCCATAATCGCCACGCTTGGCAGGCGGGTTGGCGATCGCAGTATGGTATGATGGTGGAATACATACAGAACGCTGCTGCCCATTCTCCGGTACGATCCTTAGTCGCCTTTTACGACACCCACGGGAAGTAAGGGGTGGTGGTATTCTTTAAGTCCGGCACCACAAGTCCTTAATTATTTTTATCCTATTATGTATTTCAGTCTTAAAAGATACATGTACGATAAAACTAACAATTAAAAACTACTCCTAAACTCATAAGTGCCTTTTGGCCCCGCTGTCGTCACGCAATTAGCAGCTATGCAAAAGGTCCGGTTTTCTGTTAAAACAAAGAAATGTGCAAACAAAGTTTCGCAGTTCGTTACCTACATCATTACAGGGTGCAAAACTCTTCATTTGTTGTTCTTTTTTGTCACGCTTTCATTTATTTTGCCGGTGGCCAATTAAATATACAGGAGACGGCGTGAAGTTATTTTTTCATGAGTCAAAGGGTCAGGGTTGCAGCTGTCTAGAGAAGATAAGGCTAGAAATGAGTCATTTACTACTGTTACAATATTAACCAGAATTATTATGAAATATCTTAATAAAGTTAATTTATGCCATGCTGAAATTTTAATAAAGACTTAATTAAATTAGAATGGGGGTTCGGCAGGACGTCAGGAACGTTCTCAGTGTACACCGAAATTGAATTGCTTTTTTATGTTCGTTGCTCTGATACAAGCCAAGACATTCATAAATACCGAATTCACTATTGCAAATCATGGCTTCATCATCATTTCAGCCGAAAGACGTCCACTGCTGGACATAGGCCTCCCCCAAAAGCGGGGGGGGGGGGGGGGGGGTTGCCATAATCGCCACGCTTGGCAGGCGGGTTGGCGATCGCAGTATGGTATGGTGGAATGCATAGAGAACGCTGCTGCCCATTCTCCGGTACGCCCCTTAGTCGCCTTTTACGACACCCACGGGAAGTATGGGGTCATGGCTTGAAGATATAAAGAAACTTAAAATAACACAAAAAAATACACAAAATCCATTCAGTTATAGGTCACTGATTCGTTTCATGTTACATGAAATTTCAAATTAATAATCTTTCTAAGTAAATTTTACTTGGGCAGCAATAAAATCGCATTTGCAAAAAGTAAGCAAAACCTAGACACATTTCTCTCTACATCGTGGAAGTGGGCGTGAACTCGTGACGCTCGCAAGATCTCTTAGCTCACTGGCTGCGACGGTGCCAATAACTCACGGAGATAAGCATTTCAAGAAATTTCATAAATTCAGAGGACTTGGTTTTTTTTACTTTATCTTTTCCGTTCGCCATCGTTTGTGGCCTTAACGTTTTGTTCTTCTTCTTCAGGATTCTGTTATTAGAAAATTTATGGATTTATTGTCAGGTTTTTCCTTAGTAGGTAGGTACTTATCGACGGCGAAGTGCCAATACCTCCTAACCGACAAAGTCAAAAATTTACACAAACTGAAAAAAACGTTCAAATATAGACACGTTGCGTTGGTTTAGTTGGGAGGTACATATTTCAAGATTTTAATTGAATGCTGTTGCAACTAAAAATACACTTAGGCGATTTCACTAAAACGCGAATATCGCTTTTAAATTCAAAACGATAAAAAAAATGAATTTCTCAAAAAATGTCAGTTAGGAGGTATTGGCACTTTGCCGTCGTTATATACCTTTAACCGCTAATATTCTCGTATTATCTGTGCCTTTGACAAAGTAAATAAGTAACTGAAAATTTATGAGTAGCACATTGAACAGTTGATCACACTAATATTATAAAAGGCGAAAGTTTGTGAGTGTGTGTGTTTTATATGTTTGTTACTTCTTCACGCTCAAACAGCTGGACCAATTTTGGATAAACTTTTGTTTGGAGGTAGCTGACACCCTAGATTAACATATAGGCTACTTTTTATCCTGATATTCCCACGGGATCAACACTTATGCGGGTGAAACCGCGGGGCACAGCTAGTAATGTATAAATGATGACGGACAAAGCAATCTACTCTACAACATCATTGCTCGTCGACGTTCGGACATTTTCCGGCCAATTACTGTGGTCCGTTTTGCGTAAATTGGACTTGCGCTCATAGCCAAACGCACTATGAAGTGATTCATTCAAGTAATTTTCTAATATGTATGTATGACGCAAAGTTATATCATAAATAAAAATGTACCTTCGAAACCCAGAAATCATATTTTCCAATGTAATCAGGGCCATAAGCGTAGCCCGTAGGTATTTCACTGCCCACCCACCTGATTTAATCCCTTAATCGCATCTTACGAGACCCACGGAAAAAGATGGGGTGGTCTGATCTTGGCCGGGACATAGGGGACTGACGACATTATTATATTCCGCACTGAAATATACAATGTACGAACATTTTATAGCAATTCGTATTTCTTTGTTGTGGAAATCTCGGTGCTTGACTTAACTCAGTAAGTGTCAATTTCAACGTACTTACTCGTATCTATAGATAAGCCCGTCTCAGGATGCGATAAGTGCTCCAATGAGTGGTTCAATTTATCACAGTGTCACCGCAGTCTGCACACAGCACCCACTCACACATTGTGTAGAGCGGTGCAGCCATGCAGCGACACTGAATATAATTGATCTCGGGCTCTCGGTGCACAGTCAGGATTATAACAAATTCAGACTGAGATTTTTAACAATGTTATTACTCGTATTCGTACAGTTTCGAAATACAAACACGATATTGATTTGGTACGCTCAAATACGCCAGCTTTACCCGGGAATAAATCTATTTGTACCAATAAGAAACATCTATAAACATTCCATTTGAAAACTTAATTAACGCTCAGTTGTTTAGTCATGAATCATTGAGTACATTAATCAACGGATGACGGAAACATAATGAATCCGCTTTCTTTCACGTTATTCAAGTAACTCTGACGCCTCGATAATGGGAAGACTGTTAGGCTATTACGACACAGTTATTATTGAAACAGTACCTACCTACCCTATATACTTATGTATAGGTATGCAGCAGCGTTGATGTTGATGTAGGAACATTGTTTGGTTTAGAGTCCTTGGAGAGTTTTCCTTTCAGGAAGGAAAAAAGGGTCCGGCGTTATATTGACTTTTAATGTTCTTGCAAAAGGTATCGTTTGAGTCTCCAAAGGAATTTTAGTAAATTGATAAATATAAGTACCTACGCATTTGGCTCAGTACCTATTGCAATATTAGTTTAATTAGTGTGTTTTAAATCTTAGGAAGAAAATTGTAAAAATATTTGGATATAAAATCATATAAAACAGCTAAAACTTTTTATTTATATAGTTTTTATAGCCCGTACTTTCGAAACGGACTAGCTAGTCAATGTACTTTTGCATATAATGAGATGTATACTTACATTTTGCCACTGTAAACAACTAATTCGCCGACCAGACGTCGTAGTGTAAACGAACGAGTGGCCTCCCTAATTGCTCTCATGAATGTGATGGAGAAGTCTTATTATGTACAGACGACAGCACATCAAGCTACTACAATCTGTCAAATTTCTTTAATAGATTTATTACTTTATCGCTGAAGCATAAGGTTCAAAGTTGATTGGGAAAATTTGACAGTTTCGGGTAGCTTGATGTGCTGGCGTTTGTACTTACTTGTACACACATCTGTGAATGTGCGGGGACTTTCACAAATGTACTTAATGTAACGGCTGGGTAACTCGCGACTCGGGCTCAGGATAATTATATCAGCTGTGCACAAAGTGTTCATTAGCACCTCTACTTACTGGATTTTACAGTTGAATAGCAAATGATGTTTACGTTACGACGTAATGACGTTTATGCCATTAACAGAATTGTGTGAGGCGAGACATCTGCTTTGTGAGTCTTACGTCGATAATATATTTGTTTTGTGGTCAACAATGTCATTCACTGTTTTGATTTTGATACTTTCGCAAATTGTTTGATACGATGTATAATTATTTCCATATTATGTTTTTTTTCCTGACAATCAATCACAATGAATATTCATTCCTCCAGCGTTTTCCTATTTCACAATAACAAAACAAAAATGATACCTACCACGGACCATTTTTCTATTGATTACCAAAAAAAATAATATATCAAGCGTTTGTGCCGGAATGGTATGAGAACATACAAAACTTTGAAAAAGCACAAACGTATCGTATCTCAACCATATACACCATATTTAGCGTTTCGTAACGGATATGATGACCGGTTTCCTGACTGACGTCATGTCCGAGCCCCTTGCATCCTATGCGCTTCTGAAACTGAATTTAATGCCAAAATTAAGGGGCATTTTAGAGAGTATGAAAAATATTACCTACATATTTCAAGGTATAAGCTTACCAAGGGGTATCGTATTACCCACTAACTGGGTTGTGGAGGTCAGATAGGCAGTCGCTCCATGTAAAACACTGGTATTCAGCTGCATCCGGTTAGACTGGAAGCCGACCCCAACATAGTTGGGAAAAGGCTAGGCAGATGATGATGATTTCAAGGTATAAGCTTAACTCTTACTACTTATAAAACCTGTAAGTCTGTAAGTACTAATTGCTCAAATATTGTTCAGTCTACAGAATATTTAAACCTACACTCTATCAATCTAAATCTTAATCAATTTGCAGGATATTGCTAATCCATTGCTTCATATGTTCGAAAAAGGACAATGAGAAATGGTGGGCCCACCTTTCAATATAATTAAGATACTCATGAATGAATAGGTATTTTTATGCAGAATAAAACTTAGTATTACGACTAAGGTTAAAAGTCAATACTTTCTTAGTTATACTAACTATTATACTGCCATAAAAGTGATCTCAATCTAAGCAATTAATGATCGTAGTTTACTTCATTATAAGATAAACACTACCCAGACTCGGATGGCATGGTTGGCGCAGTGGTTAAGCGATTAATGCTGGTTGCGGGTTCGATTGCCGCACGGAACAAATATTTGTGTCCTATAAGTTTGTTCCGGGTCTGGCTGTTTGTGTAGGTACGTGAGTTTAAATGTTTATCAATGCTCCCACAATACAGGAATTTCCTAGGGTGGGGCAAAGATAAAAAAAAAATTCCTAGGGTGGGGCAGAGATAAAAAAAATAAATTCCTAGGGTGGGGCAAAGATAAAAAAAATAAATTCCTAGGGTGGGGCAAAGATAAAAAAAATAAATTCCTAGGGTGGGGCAAAGATAAAAAAAAAAAATTCCTAGGGTGGGGCAAAGATAAAAAAAAAAGTGGCACTCTAGAGGAGTGCCGACAGAAGTGAAAACAAAACACAAAAAGAATACTTCGCCATCATTCACTGATATACATTGAAACCGAGTACATCCCGAGGACAGCCAAACACGGTACGGCAACAGTGCAGTGGCGCGTGTTCAATAGTTTTCCCCATCTTAAAAAATGCCCAACACGCCTAAAGAAGTTTTCACTTCAAAAACAGCTTTGTGTGCTGGCTAATTTTTCAATCGACAGATAATTTTTATTCCTGGAATAATATTGACATAGAAAGTTGTATAGGAAAATTGTCAAAAAATCAAAATTATTTTATCGTTGGGAAAATCTGCCCTTAATGGACTACTGAACTGCATCTCGATTGGTTTTGTGGAAAATGAAACAACATCCGTGTGTGTTATGTGCAAATACATGTACTAATTATTACTATTCTACCTTATAAATATCCATCCATAAAGAATATGTTACACTGACACGACTTTAAGACGTCGTATCTCCGAAAGTACTAAAATTTGACCATAGTTTTAATAGTAATTAATGTTCCGCTTAAACAGCCATATCCAACGGTATATCACATGTTACTACTGAAGGGTGGGCCCAGACCCCATACATTTGTTTTCCACTCTCCATATTGTCTGCACAACAAAGTAAATAATGCAATTAATGTTGTTTGACTGCCAAAAAGAAAGCCATTCCTACTGATAGCGATAGTGTGTTACGCAATTATCCTGCTGTTTCATAATATATATAACCATAACCATAACCAGCCTATAATGTTCCCACTGCTGGGACACAGGCCTCCTCTCGGTGAGAGGGACTGGGCCGTAATCCACCACGCGGGCCCAGTGCGGATTGCCAGATGTCACATGGCTTCGAATTTTTGGTTCTAGGATATGCCGGTTTCCTCACGATGTTTTCCTTCACCGTTTTGAGAGCAGTGGTCATGAAATAATTTACACAAAGTAAAGCGCCTGTCTGGGTTCGAACCTACGACCTACAACTCGTAAGTCACGGCCGATATATATAGGTACCATAAATTGAAACATTTTGTCCCCAAGTTTAGGATATATTGCAAGTTAGGGATCGACACAAAATCGTGTTATTAGATTGATATGAAAACTTTGACATAGATAACTTGGCTTGGATACTGGCGAAGCGAAGGCCGCATAAGTTACACACCTATGTAAATTATTCGAACGGACGATGTAGCTAGCCTTACTAGTTTTTCAACTTAGATAACTCTATATACTTAATACAATGTATATTTACGTATAGTTATTAAAGGTTCAAAGCCGCGAATCACAAGTAGTTAGTCGGCGTTTGAAGTAGTTGTTAGTTTACAAACATCCGGTGACGTCGAATGTCGCGCGTACACGATGTTAATTAGAAGCAGCAACAACAAGACGGATAACATTATACATACTAATACATAGTCGAATCAAAGGATATGTCTATTTATTCATACGCAGAAATAAGACTGGTACGGAAAATTACCGCTAAGTATGTATTTATGTAGCCAGATATGTTTTCTGATTGTTTTCATATATATTTCAGCTAAGTCATCTGATTGATAGAGATGTCGTGAGAGGCAAAATTAGAGCATTTTTGTAGGCAGGCTTCGTAACATTTATCTTCACGAAATACCTAATTAATTATCTACCGTATAAATTATGCTCCTAAATACTTACTACGTTTTTGGGATCCGTACCTTTAAAGGAAAAAGTCTTGTCTTGGCTATAATAATAATAAGGATCGAGCGAGGCATATTCCAGGGCGACAGTTTGAGTCCGCTTTGGTTCTGCTTAGCCTTGAATCCTCTAAGCACACTGCTGGAGGATTCAGGTTTAGGCTATCGGCTGAGGAGAGGTGGTCAGGTTATATCTCACCTCCTTTACTTGGATGACCTAAAACTCTTTGCCCCCAACAATTTGCAACTGATGGAGCTAATGAAAATTACTGAAACTTTCAGTAGCGCCATCAGGATGGAATTTGATGTGGACAAATGTGCCGTCATGCTTGTAAAGCGAGGGGAGATTGTGGAATTCGTGGGAACTCAACTCTCGGATTCCACAAACCTTAGAGCCCTCTCCGCATCCGAAGTATTTGGGTATATCGGAAGCGTTGGGTGTCAATATTACTGACATGAAGCAATCGTTGAAGGAACGCTTCTTTGGCCGCCTGAAAAAGTATTTAATGGTCTTCTTTCAGGCGGAAACAAGGTGCTTTTCTTCAACGGTTGGGTCATGTTTAATGTACTCTTTCGGCAGACTCTAATGGACTCAGACCGAACTCGACGCCCTGGAGAGGAAAGTTCGTACGCTGCTGACTGCAAATCGAATGCATCACCCACGGTCATCGGTAATGAGGCTGTATATCCCGCGAAAGTGGAGGGGGAGGGAGGAAGGAGGTCGAGGCTTTTTAAACGCTAAGACCCTCCACAATCGTGAGATATGCAGCCTCAGGGAATATTTCCTAGAAAGCGACGTGGGGATGCATCGGGATGTCGTCGCCGTGGACAAGGGCCTCACCCCGCTCTCCTTAGGTGATGGTGTGGATTTATATGTACCTATTTAATTAATTAAATAAAGGAAATAATAATCCATTTATTTCAGGCATCGCAGGCCCATAGAAAAATAGCTTAATCTAAACATACATCTATACATATAATAAAATTGTAGAAAAGTGGTGTCTGTACAATGGAAATATATTAAAAAAAAGTAGCAGGGGTTGTTATTATACCGATGCCGAACCCGAAATTGTAATTAAATTTTTTTTTGTCTGTTTGTCTGCTGTGTTTGTGCACGCTAATATCAGAGACGGCTTATTCGATTTAGATGCGGTTTTCACTAATATATTGTAGTAAGCTTCACTTAACATTTAGTGTTTATTTCATGTCAATCGGTTCATAAATAAAAAAGTAATGTCAATTTAAAGAATCACGGCGAACATTTGTTAAGGTATTCTATCAGAGTACGTAAACGCCTCGCGCCTGCGCGTCCTTGGCTATATATACAAGGTGTAACGGAAAGGGGGTATCAACCCTGAAGGAGGTGAATGAAGATGAAAAAAAAATTTGGACCTCCCATAGTAATAGCACATCAATGATTTACTATTACTATGGGAGGTCCAAATTTTTTTTCATATTTCGACCTATGTTCTTTGGGGAAATTTGTTCAGTTTCATGAGCACATTCACCTCCTTCAGGGTTGATACCCCCTTTCCGTTACACCTTGTATAAAGCGCGCTGAGAGCCGCGCCGCTGCCATAATTCCGATTCAGCCTGTCCCTTGCTGCCCTCTCCCAGCGACGCCCTAAGCCGAGGTCCGTACCCCACAGGGGGTGCCCTTAGCGTGTAGTCGCTTAGTTTTTAAGTTTATATTGTGTAGTTAAATTGTGTATTATGCCCTGGCTGGAGGCCTTAATTTATTGAGGCATCCACAGGAAAGCCAGGTTAAGCAGTCGACAACCCCTCAGGTTGAACTGCGAGATGACCATTTCAAAAGAAAACGCGCCGCTGCCATAAGGATTCAGTTATTCGTAGCAAACGCACGTATCCTGGAGAGTATAGGCGAATAGTTGGATTCGATTATTGCGATTCACTTGAATGCTGACTGTTTGCACATTTCATTTATTTATATTTTAGGGTTTGTAGGTTAGGTTCTTTTTCTTAATTTTATTTAAAATTTTGTAAGTATTTGGTATAGGTTAGGCGGTTATTTCCTTGATTTTTGGGTATTTACTTATCTTAATTTTTATTTAGGGTTTTGTAAATAAATATTGTAAGCATTTATTATTGGTTAGGCATTTCTTTCCCTGATTTTCGGTATACTTATCTTAATTTGTATTTAGGGTTTGTATATAAATATTATAAGTATTTGGTATAGGTTAGGCATTTCTTTTCTTGATTTTCTTTATTAAGTATAAGTTCATTAGCTTAGGTTAGTAATTATTTTTTCTAGCAATTCTTTTGTTTTATAAAGTTATTACGTTTGTCTGTGTAGAAGAATAGCACCACCCCTTACTTCCCGTGGGTGTCGTAAAAGGCGACTAATGGTCTCGCCGGAGAATGGGCAGCAGCGTTCTCTATGCATTCCACCACCATACCATACTGCGATCGCCAACCCGCCTGCCAAGCGTGGCGATTATGGCAAACCCCCCCAAAATTGGGGGAGGCCTATGTCCAGCAGTGGACGTCTATCGGCTGAAATGATGATGATAATGACGTTTGGTTTACACGTCTTAACACTTATTACTTAAACTGTGATAATTTCTTACTGTATAATAATCTGTAAGTATTTATAATTTAATTGTTTACGATAGTACGTGTTTACTAAATAACTGTGTGTTAAGTAGTAAGTACTATTTTATTGTAAGAATGCCTCGAAGAAGATCCAACCTCTCCCAATGTAGCAGAAATGCTAAAAGGATGAGATTAGTTCGATCACAGGAATCTGAGGAAGGTCGTGAGGCAAAAGGCTCTCTGCACCAGGCTAGGTTTCGTGCTGCAGAAACTCCGACTCAGCGAGAATCTCGACTGAGTTCAAATCGTTCTCGAATGATGACAACTCGAAATAGGGAAAACGGGGAACAACGAAAGGCACGTTTATCTGTCGATCGCGAAGCTCACGCGCTATCGCGTGAGTCTGAGACTTTTGCTGTCAGGGAAACCCGCCTGAGCTCCCAGAGAGTACGGACAACAAATGCTCGATCCCAGGAGACACAGGACGAACGGGAAATACGTCTCACTGCCGATCGTGAAGCTCATACACTATCGCGTGAGTCTGAGACTTTCACTGATAGGGAAAGTCGTCTGAGTTCTCAGAGGGTTCGGACAGCAAATGTTCGGTCTCAGGAAACACAGGAAGAACGAGAAATACGTCTCACTGCCGATCGTGAAGCTCAAGCACTAGAGTCTGAGACTTTCACTGAAATTCGCCTGAGTTCTCAGAGGGTTCGGACAGCAAATGCCCGGTCTGTAGACGGTATATGTAATTCAAAATATGCTGCCCGAAAAGTCACTATTCCACGCGGACGAAGTCGCGGGCACAGCTAGTATTTTAATAAAAACTAACTATTGTGCACGAAGTGATGACTGTGTCGGCGTCGTGTTGCGCTGCGTGGTGTCGCGTAACCTTCCACGAAAACGTCGGTACGCTACACCTTTCGACCAAAACTCTTCCTTCATGAAGGAGCTATAGTGGATCGGTAACTTTGAACTATGGAAGGACTATGTCCCCTGCCTGACCAATGATAATAGGTATGACTTGTACACTTTATAATGGGTCCCTGTCGCTAGCACGTTGTGACGTAGCGATAAGGGGGCAACATGTCCTGAGATGCTTGAGATGTGGAAAGGTATTCCGCAGCTATCAGAACAATTCCAGCTCCCGGATTTTGGTCAAGAACCCTACACGAGCACTTACTAGTATTCTAGTAAGTGCTCGTGTAGGGATCTTGACCAAGAGTAAACATGCTTGGAGGAAGGAAGTATCCTTCCTCCAAGCATGTTTACTCCTGCGAATCAATGCACTCAAGCCGGCCAATAGAGGCAAGAATGAGCTGGGAGCTCTGTTCCTCGTCAGTGTTCACTCCAGCCGGCCAATAAAGGCAAGCTAGAGGTGATAACCAATATTTCTCTCGGGAGATAGAGTCCGTGGGGTTGCTATTGCCCAACAGCTCGCCACAGTCTGTCCTGCGAGTTTAAGTATCTTTCTTGGTCTGGCTCCTCACCCAAGACCTGTTTCGGCAAAGTAAATTCTACCGGCACAGACCCAGACAGACACAAAGTCAACGTAGAGATACGGCGCGGCAGCGGTGGGGTTATTATTTTCATTATTTATTTATCTCTAAAAAACTTAACCTATTACAATTTGGTTTTAGCCACACAACGAAAACCTCTCAGGGTTTATCTGTGTGCTGGCGAGCCATTAATTTATGGTAATTAGGTACTACAGTGATACATAGTTAATAATACTTTTGTAAGGACGATTAACTTATAGGTACATTAAAACATACGTACATTATTAGACATTTTGTGAAAGGTAACGTTTGGATTTGTACTTATAAACTTGTCGTTTCAATTTGTATGTATAACGTTTGCAAGTGTTCTGGATGTTTGTTAAGAAAAAAAGGTACTAAATATTCTGCAACCCTCATCCCGTACACATGATTAAATTTTGGTAGGGTGTATTAATTTTTAGTGGTATGGTTCTCAGAAAATCAGGTCGTGTTTTTCCGGTTAGCAGCCCTGGTCTA
Organism: Mesoligia furuncula; assembly: GCA_916614155.1. Taxonomy (NCBI): domain Eukaryota; kingdom Metazoa; phylum Arthropoda; class Insecta; order Lepidoptera; family Noctuidae; genus Mesoligia; species Mesoligia furuncula. The sequence goes on from OU744796.1 coordinate 15,352,821, forward strand.
AAACAAATAAAATGACTACGAAAGACTTCCGCAAGAATAAAAAAAACTACTTTATTAAGATCGCCGACACTGTTTTTGTATTTCTTGTTTAAATGTTTTGGCGTAATTACCAGGTATGTATGATAAGTTCTCCCATAGCTGCTGAGTTCGTAGTTGTTAACCTGCTAGGACCATATAATATAACATTCTTAGCGTTTTGTAAGGCAGTTTATATTTAAGTACGCTTAGCGTACTCAAGGTTTGTTGCATACGTAGTCTTTGTGCAGACTCCAACAGAATCGGTTATCAACCAATATACCGACATACATACTCGTGTTTATCAACTACTTCTAATAACGGACATTTGCAATAACTCGCCAAAGACTAATGTAGCAACACATGTATATCTGCAGGTATAGAGGCGAGAATTTATTGTGTGATGAATGTATGTGAACAATTTTTGATGCGTTTTTTACTAATCCTACGTCATGAGCCCATTTACACATTTGGTCGAAGTTACGTTTGTAGGGATTCCTTAGTATCATGCATGTTTTTATTAGCGACCAATATTCACGTGTCGTCTGCGAATTGGTATACTGAAGATGAATTTATAGCATTACATACCATTAACATAAAGTAAGTATTCTGTCGGACCTATAGGTAATTGAATCCTGACCCGTTCCCTGGGTGGAGCGACGCCCTGTACTCTACTCAATTTGTATTTTAACCGTGTTGTATCTGTTTGTGTGCTAGTTTTTTAATAGTTCTAATAGTAGCCCTTGTATTCTATTTGGTGACAACTTGTCAAAAAGTGGATCTCAACTCACAATGGAGCTTATCGAATAGCGGTATCTACAACGCCACATGCGAACAACGCGTCATACTGACGTCATGCAAATCCTGCATCGCGCAAGCAGAGTTTACCGCGCAACTAGCATAGATACAACGGCCCGACATGAATCATCGGGCAGTTGCCCGCCAGACACAACACCCGTCTGGTCCGAGGATCCTCCCTTTTCTATGGAGATTGAGTGAACTTTACATCCTGTTCCTCATACCTCTATACTGGTGACCCCGAACATGAACGTCAGCGCAACCTTCGTGCACCTACTCCAGCGTGACGTCATCAAAGTCAAAGTCAAAACATTTATTTCAAGTAGGCACTTAAAAGGCACTTTTGAACGTCAAAAATTACGAAAAAATAGAATTCTAGATTCTAGTCGCCCATTCCAAAAGGTAGTTTTCGTATGGAGAAGAATGGGCAAGAAACTCCACCGTTACTCTTTTAAAATGTTTTACAATATTTTCTATACATTAATTATATAATATGTGAAGACGATGCACCTAAAATAAAATAAAATTACTATACCAAAATAGGTAAAAGAATTAAAAATGAAAACATGATATAAATTAATTATCTAATAGATACATGGTGCTCACATATTTACAAACATGGTAAAAATAAACAATTTTCATTTATTTTCGATTTTCATAGGCTGGACCAAACATTTTTATAAAACATCATTGTAAGTACCCTGTGTTCACAAAATTAATAAATGAATGAATGAATTTAAATAAAAAATTACAAGTAATAAGTCAGTGTGTGAGTTTAAGTAGTTACAGAATATAAATCAACGTCAAAAAAAAGAAGAAAGAATCAATTTTACAATTAAATTAGCAACCAGTTTGATTTTGTCTAGACTCTAGATTGTCCTATGGAGCAGGACCAGCATGTTTCCAAGCGTTCTTATCTTGGATATAATCTTCTAATTTATAGTATGCTTGTTTACAAAGTGTACGTTTAATATGAGTTTTAAATTTTCTTTCATTTAATTGCAATATATCACAAGGTTTTATTGTAACATTTAACACAGTACCCCATAAAAGATGTATTTACTTTGGCTAATCTAAAAAATGGTTGATGTATTTTATCTTTATTTCTAGTATTAAAATTATGTCTATCGCTTATTTTATTAAAAAGATGTAGATTTTTTCTTACATACATAATATTTTCATAAATAAATTGGCAAGGTACCGTCATAATATTAATCTTTTTAAAAAGTTCCCTGAGAGATTCGCGGCGACGTAGATTATAAATGGCTCTGACAGCTCTCTTTTGCAAAATAAAGATGGATTCAATGTCAGCAGCTCGATCCCATAGTAAAATGCCGTACGACATTAAGCTGTGAAAGTAGCTAAAATAGACTAAACGCGCGGTTTCTACATCAGTTAATTGTCTAATCTTTCTAACAGCATAAGCGGCCGAGCTAAGCCACCCCGCAAGAGATGTTATGTGAGGTCCCCATTGTAATTTCTCGTCTAGCGTGATTCCCAGAAAAACAGTTCGATCAACAAATTCCAGTTTTTCTCCATTAAGTATGATGTCACATTCGCTACTTCTAACATTAGGTAATTTAAATCTAATGCATTTGGTTTTCTTTTCATTCAGTACCAAATTATTTACCGTGAACCAATCTTGGACCTGAAGAATAGAGTTATTCACATCGTCAAGATTTTGTGCCCGTCTGTCTATCTTAAAGATCAATGATGTATCATCTGCAAATAACACCATCTTCGGTTGATTTTGAAGTAATTGGGGTAAATCATTAATGTAAACTAAAAAGAGGAATGGACCCAATATCGAACCTTGAGGAACACCCATTGTCATTTCAGACCCTAATGAGTTTACGCCGTTTACTTGAACTTTAACCTTTCTATCTTTCAGGTATGATCTTAGCAAATCAAGTGCTGTTTTTCTAATTCCATAGTGCTCCAGTTTCATCAGAAGTGTTTCATGGTTTACGCAATCGAACGCCTTAGAGAGGTCGCAAAAGATTCCAATGGCATCTTTTGCTTCTTCCCAGGCATTAAAAATGTTCTTTATTAGGGTAACACCGGCGTCAGTAGTGCAACGCCCTTTGGTGAAACCGTACTGGTGTTCATGAAAGATGGAACTTTTATTAAAGTGACGTAACATTTGATTGAGCTTCAAATTTTCAAACACCTTACTGAGAACTGGCAGAATTGAGACAGGTCTATAATTGTTAGGTTCTTTACTATCACCGGATTTGAACAATGGTACAACTTTACTATGTTTCATAAGATCCGGAAAGACTCCTTGATCAACACTGGTGTTAAATATGAAAGCTAAATAAGGCGCAATGGTTTCGATGAAAGATCTACATACTTTTACAGACATTCCCCAGAGATCTTCTGTTGATTTAATGTTAAGATCTTTAAAAGCTTTTATAACAGCCTGAGGGTCTGTATGCTGAAACCTAAACTCCAAAGGGCATGCCTTTACATTATTTTTAAGTAAGGCAGCAGAAAGCGTGGGGGATGAATTTAAAGCTTCAGTAGTTTTAAGGGGAATATTAGAAAAAAAGTTTTCAAATTCCTGAGCTATTTCTACATCTGAGTTGATGGGGCCATGTGCAGTCTCTAAATTAAATTCAGTATTACGCTGTTTTTTCCTACCTGTTTCATTATTTATTATTTGCCAGGTAGTTTTTATTTTATCATCAGCCAATTTTATTTTATTACTAATATAAAGAGCTTTAGCTATTTGACACAAACTTTTAAAAGTTTTTGAATATTTTGCAACATACTGATGAAAGTTTGTATTATTCATATGTTGCTTTAAGCCATAGAGTTCAAAAAGTTTTTCCCTGCTTTTACGAATACCTGGAGTCGCCTAGTCACTAAATAAAAACTTTGTGTAAATGCTTTTAGTTTTTAGTGGAAAAGTATTATTAAACTGCGCGCTTAATATTGAAAAGAACTCGGCGTAGAACTCATTTGGGTCACCTATATTATTAAAATTCTGATCACATAATTTACTGGCCAAAGAATTATTTAATGTCTCTAACTTTTTACATGTAATTGTCCTAAACCTTATTTGAATTTTTTGTAAAGGCATGTAGGAGCTAAATGTTATTATTGTCATCATCACTCCCGCAAGCTTTAGAGCGGCGAGTCACACAGCCAGCCAGCATCCACGGCTTCATCGGGTATCCTGACCACCAGCATGCAGCGACCGCGCATACCTGGTTATCACCCTCAGCTTCATCAGCAACCTCGGCACAGCATACTGCACTTTCGGCCGGTCCTCAAGCAGAGCCATAGAAACCCTCTCCTGGTCGACGCCAGCAGTCAGCCTCAACCCGGCGCTGTACCACATCCGACGCACTGGAGCATAACGCAGCGCCACCCCGACTCACTGGGGACATCTTCGCAGACAGTTCCGACTCACCGTGAACTATGCGGCAACCGGTTCCGACTCACTGGAACCTCAGCTGGCCTGGCAAGCGTCGCAAGATACAAGACTCAGCCCACTATCGACCTCCGGTCTCCAGGGGGAAGTGATGTAGCGGTATCTACAACGCCACATGCGAACAACGCGTCATACTGACGTCACGCAAATCCTGCATCGCGCAAGCAGAGTTTACCGCGCAACTAGCATAGATACAACGGCCCGACATGAATCATCGGGCAGTTGCCCGCCAGACACAACACCCGTCTGGTCGGAGGATCCTCCCTTTTCTATGGAGATTGAGTGAACTTTACATCCTGTTCCTCATACCTCTATACTTAGCTAAAATCTATAAAAAGTGTCAAGACATGTGTTTCACTTCATCGTTACCTACATTCTCGTAATAATTGCGTCGTACTCATATTTTTCTAAAATCCTTAATGTTTATGTTGATTATTCCGTGTGTTTCAGAGCAGTTATTACTTTGTCATTACCAATGTACCTATGGGACCAAGTTGTGAAGATGTGATGTGTATGTTTGTGTGTGTGTGTGTGTGTGTGAGATGTGGTGGGGGTGTGTCTGTCTGTGTGTGTGTGTGTGTGTGTGTGAAGATGTGTCTAAGATCTTATCTAAACAAGACAATATAGTGTTAGGGCTATAATAATTATTGATGTTATCACGTGAGCGCTTTTTGTCTATTGGACCTAATCACCCCTTTCTTAAAAAGGTCGGGATACTAACCAGTGTGCAAGCAGCAATTTATTAAATGTGTAATAACTGAGATTAGATTAGCAGGTTTCACTCTTATCGATCTACCAGGAATGATCTCGTACGAAAAGTCTAAAAGAGGCACAACGCAAGAGTTGCTTAGGTTCTTGATATAAGAATCAAATTCAGTCATGAAAGTATTGGCTGATTATGGATTCGTTCGAGAAGTTATAAGTAAGTAAAATGTGTTCAATACATTGTATAATTTTGTATTTTTAGTATATTTCAAACTTATATTTGCAGTTGGTGAATTGACCGAGTTATAAGCAAAAAAAAAAACCGGCAAGAGCGAGTCGGATTCGCACTCTGACGGTTCCGTATCATCATGTGTTTTTAAATTTTCATCGGCGAGGCCTATATTCATCAGAGAATTTTATCAAACTCAAACCATTTATTTCAATTAAACAATTTAGAGGCACTTTTGAATTGTCAAGAAGTCGGTCAGTCAGAGAATATGAAGCTAGTTGCCCATTCCAAAACGTAGGTACCTATGGAGAAGAACGGGCAAGAAACTCCATGGACACTCTTTTAAATTATATTTTTACAAAAATATTAGTTACATCATTAATGTTGAATTTACAATTATATGTGAGAACGATGGTAAAAAGACGTACGCGTTAAAAGCGTCCAGATACAGTAGAACAACAATCGAAAAATAAAATAATTAAAAATAAGCCGAGGCAGCTGAGTGATGACCAGCCCCAACTGACGGCGCCCGTTCACGAACATGACGCATAGATCAGCACCATTCAGCTCAACCATTTTAAAGGGAGCTAAATGATCCAACACACACGCCACCATCAGCGAGACATTTGTGTGAGCATGACATACTATCAGCCGTCATGGCACATTCAAGTTAATGAAAGACATATTACCCGGTAAATATTAAATAAGTTAGAGTTCATACATAGAACTCACATCTGGAGGACCCCATTTTAGCCTTGAGTCGAGCGTGATCCCCAGGAAAACAGTTTTATCGACGAATTCTAGTTTCTCTTGATTCAATATTATCTCGTAATCACTACCCTTGACATTTGGTAAAGAAAATCTTATGCACTTAGTTTTTTAGTTAGTTAGTTTTTTTTCCATTACTAAATTAGCAGTGAACCAACTTTGCACCTGCAGAAGGGCGTTATTTACGTCGTCAAAATTTGTAGCACGTCTATTTACCTTAAAAATTAAGGAAGGGTCATCAGCAAATAACACCATTTGTGGTTGATTTTTTAATAAATGGAATAGATCATTTACATACACTAAACAGAGGAAAGGACCCAATATCGAGCCTTGTGGCACACCCATTTTTACTGTTAGACCGTGTGAATTGACACCATTTATTTGAACTTGCTGTTGTCTATCATTTAAATAAGAACTAACTAAACTGAGCGCAAGTTTTCCAAGTCCGTAATGCTCAAGTTTCAAAAGCAAGGATTCGTGATCGACGCAATCAAATGCCTTAGAGAGGTCACAAAAGATTCCTATGGCGTCTTGGGCATCTTCCCACGAGTTAAAATTGTGTTTTAATAAGTTTACACCGGCGTCGGTCGTACTTTGGTGAAACCATATTGTTAATCGTGAAGAATTTTATTCGAGTTAAAATGATTGAGCATTTGATTAAGCATAATCTTTTCAAACACCTTACTGAAAACCGGCAACACGGATACGGGTCTATAATTATTGGTGTCTTTACTGTCCCCAGATTTGTAAAGTGGTATTACTTTACTGTATTTCATCAAATCGGGCAAGACTCCTTGATCAACACACGAATTAAATACTAAGGCTAAGTAAGGTGCAATAGTCTCAATTATGGAGGCACAGACTTTAATGGACATTCCCCAAAGATCTTCAGTCAATTTGATCTTAATTTGCTTAAAAGCTTTTATTCTTTTATTACTGAAGCGGGGTTAATATGTTTAAATTGAAATTCAACCGGGCAGGCTGGAACGTTCGCTCTTAATAAATCAATCGATACGTCGGATGAGGAATTTAAGGTTTCCGTCGTTTTTGATGGTATATTAGTAAAGAACTTTACAAATTCCTGAGCTACTTCTAAGTTAGAGCTTATGGCACCACATGAAGTCTCCAATGTATAATCAGTGTTTCGTTTTTTATTCCTACTAGTTTCGTTATTTATAATTTTCCAAACTGTTTTTATTTTATTTTCTGCAGATTTAAATTTTGTTGCTTTGGCTAATTTGCATATCACTGTGCACTACGGTGTAGAATATTGCAGTTTTATGTCAGCGCCATCTCATGACCGATAGTGGAACTAATGTAACCTATGTTGATGATTTCTGAAAAAGTGTGCTATTTAGAGACTTCGTTTTATTTTTCCTGTAATCTTTACATAAACTTCTATCACAGAATAATTTCAGATTTTTCCCTTTGCAAACTGCGGAGATAAGGGCTCCTTTATTTCCAATGATAAGCATAATATTTAGTGTCATAATGAATATTGGCATTACGAAATTCAGCATTCATTACGAATTTCATTAGCTCACTACGCCTAATATTATTAGGCATAAATGATTTGCCATAATGTTGATTGCCATAATACTGTTGCCATAATAATAATGAAGCATTATTTTATAAAGCATAATAATTATAAACGCATAATGATATTTACACATAATGTTCTTTGGAATAAACATTATAAACTCCAATAAATAACTTCTAGCGGTTGTAGACCGCATTATTGATTTTTGCTCCAATATGCGTAGGCGCTTTACGCGGCGCGGGCCGTAGACTGATTATTTTATTATGTTTCATTTTCGCGTTTATATAAAATATAATTTTCTAAAGCAGTCACAAAGTGATCATGGCGGTATTGTAAGTTAATATGGAAAGGGTCAATGCTGATCTATTGACCCTTAGGGGCGTTAGTACAAGCAAGTTAGTTTACAAGCAATAATAATAAGACGTAGTCGACGGAGCCTCGCTTCGCGGGGCCCGTATTTCTGTGTACAGGGTTTAAAGGAACCTAACATGAAGGAACCTATCCTGTCCGAGTCGGGGTGCCTCAAGTCCCGAGCTTGCTTCGCTCGCTCTTGCGTAATAATAAGTCCATATTATTATGTAAAACGTTTTTATTCCATTAATACATTTACACAACTGAATTTCATTACCTAGCAGGTACTTAACAATCAACATTAAAATAAAGGCTACATACACCAAATTATGACATTTTATATTTATGGCTCATGATTACTATACGCATAAATATTATGCCTTGAAAAAGTATGCAACTCCAAATTAAGCCAAAACAAATTAGACCAAATGATAGTTATGCTAACCTTTGCATTATGCCAAAGTATTATTATGCCATAGTATTATTTTGCAAATAAAATTTATGCAAAAACGTTATGCCAAACAATATTATGCCTTAAAATTTAATGTCAAGAAGGGGATTCCCGTTGTATGGGGAGAACATTTTTTCAACGTTTGTTCTTGGGGTAAATTCATCCCAACTACGAATCCCGTCATGTCGTGTCATGGCGCACGTAGCTGATTTTTTTATAACTAAAATTGAAACATCTACCAGTTCATACAGCCAACCATACGTACTCGTAATTGAAACACCCACGACCTTTATAATTAATGTAAGTGCACTCAACATAACACTTCATTTTTGGCAGCTAAACTATGAGAAAAATGCTCCGTCGTTCCGCAAATGCACTACCGAGACAGCTGTTCTGTCAATTTCTACAGGCGAAAAACTTTTCCAATTACATGAACTAAATGTGGTGGATTATAACGGCCAACTTTGACCGCAAATGATATTTCGGAGACAAACTATTTCCACAATAAGTATTAACACTGGGCTACGTGTTTAATTAAACTTCCTTTTCTCCACGTTCCGGTGTTGCTAATAAACTAAAAGGTTACATTCGCTAGCTATCTGGATAAAGACGAGTAGGTATGTGAATAGTAACTACGTAGCCCCACCGTATTTTAAGTCTCTCTTACACATGTTGTCTACATCTCTTTTTTTACCAAATTTTCTATCGCAGGTATCCTGGAAGAGATTTCTTTAGAAATAACCATCACCTTTTTGTACGTACTATTTCTGTTCCTTTCTTCTTGTCTATTTATGCATAAAATAGTTGTGCATACAATTATGGTTAAATAAATAAGAACATTAGGTAAGATACCTACAGCTAAGATGACTAATATTTACCTATAAAGCAGATAGAATAATCTAGCTAGATAAAGGCCATGCATTCCATGTGCTTACGTTCTTGCTAGTAGGTACCTACGTAATACGAAGTTTTCACAGAATATTCAATTAAATGTAGCCGAATCCTAGCGCGCAACTGTAAAGTTTAAATGACATAGTAAGTACTAAGTAGCTAAATAACTAAATGTGACGTGGTGTTTATGATATTATGTTTAAACTTCTTCTAAGAGCAGCCGTAACTTGGGCTTAATTAAATACCGAATTCGAGTGAGGGGAACGAATAAAGGCATGAGGCTATCGTGCTGCAAGTGCTGCAACGCAACATTCCCATCATAGTTCAGCGTTCGAGCACGATGAGAGATAATTTACATGATACGAATGCAGCGCAGACATTACACGCCAGGCATCATGTTTGAATTTCAGACAGAGGGCTGGCACCGAACTTATTTCTATATTTCCAACATTTCTCTGTTCTTGGCATTTCCGGACAGAGAAAAACCGAACAAAACACAATTTATTCACGCTACTCAACTACCAGCGAGAATATAGTACAGATTCTATAGTGTTTTTTGGGTCGAATAATGTTATTCGTTTTCTCTATGTTGGCCTGACAAACAAAACGATTATATGATTATTCTGCAGAAACTGCTTTGTGGTAACTTTTTGTTTTTATTTGTCGCCGAGTACGACGATGTCGGCAGAAAGGGACAGACGCAAAACTTATAGGTGCTTACTTACATAACATAATCATAATAACTTAAAAAGTTTTTTGATAGCTCATTAGATCCTGATTTAGAAACTGATGAAGAAGCTAAAACTGTTTTGGTGAACTAATATTTTGCAAGACAATTTTCTTATGTAGCAAATCAAGACAAAAGAATAACCTAACTAGCTAATATTTTTCACCGTAGTAATATTATTCAACGTAGGTATCTATATCTACGCTGAATAACAAAGGAAGAAACCTACACTAGGCAGTTTATTAGAAAATCGATAGGGACCTACTATTTTTTACCTACCTACGTTGATAATCACTTTCTTAAATGAACTTACATTGAAGTCATAGGTACATTCACCCATCAGTTATCACGTAGAGAGGCGTGCGTCGCAAAATCAAGTCTATTTCGTTTTGATGTCTATCGATCGAACGCTATGAAATTCTACAGGAAATTGCATTTTGCGCAAGCGTAAAATTAATTTATTAACACTGTCAACTGTCAAGCAAGGAAAGATAACAGGGTAGGTACTTACCTTGCTTTAAAAGAGCTCGACTGCAAATAGATACATAACAGACTCAAGAAAACAAAACAACGCCAAATTGGTCAGTGAAATGGGTTCGCTCATATTTCCAAAGATAGGTACGGAAACAATGCAATTATCAGATAAAATCAGGATATTGGACTGAGCGGATTCGGAGTACGTGCAATACTTAGGTAGATATTTGCACTTTATGTGATGTCAAAATACCTATAGCTACATATTTGTTTTCTACACAAAAAGATTGGCATTATGTTTTACAAATAAGCTACCGTAACACTGCCGCTCTGAGTGTAGTAGGGACGCAAGAGGCCCGGGGGACGTACAATCACGGTGTGCGTAAGTGTGTAGTGTCGCCGCACATTATCAACAGCACAATTTTGAAACAGTTAAAATCAAAGTTCACGTGACAGTAAAGTTTTGAGTTTTCGATATGTTGTGACACAAGGTACAATTTAACGAATTATTGCTTTAAAATTCAACGTATATCAACGTCCTGCCGTAAATAATATTCTGTTTTTGAACGTCATCATACGTTGTGCCGTATTAAAATCTCAAATCATGACGTACAATTTCGTTCTGTCCGCGAAAGTGTTAAATTGAAATTCAACCGGGCAGGCTGGAACGTTCGCTCTTAATAAATCAATCGATACGTCGGATGAGGAATTTAAGGTTTCCGTCGTTTTTGATGGTATATTAGTAAAGAACTTTACAAATTCTTGAGCTACTTCCAAGTTAGAGCTTATGGCACCACATGAAGTCTCCAATGTATAATCAGTGTTTCGTTTTTTATTCCTACTAGTTTCGTTATTTATAATTTTCCAAACTGTTTTTATTTTATTTTCTGCAGATTTAATTTTGTTGCTTTGGCTAATTTGCATATCACTGTGCACTACGGTGTAGAATATTGCAGTTTTATGTCAGCGCCATCTCTTGACCGATAGTGGAACTAATGTAACCTATGTTGATGATTTCTGAAAAAGTGTGCTATTTAGAGACTTCGTTTTATTTTTCCTGTAATCTTTACATAAACTTCTATCACAGAATAATTTCAGATTTTTCTCTTTGCAAACTGCGGAGATAAGGGCTCCTTTATCTCCAATGATAAGCATAATATTTAGTGTCATAATGAATATTGGCATTACGAAATTCAGCATTCATTACGAATTTCATTAGATCACTACGCCTAATATTATTAGGCATAAATGATTTGCCATAATGTTGATTGCCATAATACTGTTGCCATAATAATAATGAAGCATCATTTTATAAAGCATAATAATTATAAACGCATAATGATATTTACAAATAATGTTCTTTGGAATAAACATTATAAACTCCAATAAATAACTTCTAGCGGTTGTAGACCGCATTATTGATTTTTGCTCCAATATGCGTAGGCGCTTTACGCGGCGCGGGCCGTAGACTGATTATTTTATTATGTTTCATTTTCGCGTTTATATAAAATATAATTTTCTAAAGCAGTCACAAAGTGATCATGGCGGTATTGTAAGTTAATATGGAAAGGGTCAATGCTGACCTATTGACCCTTAGGGGCGTTAGTACAAGCAAGTTAGTTTACAAGCAATAATAATAAGACGTAGTCGACGGAGCCTCGCTTCGCGGGGCCCGTATTTCTGTGTACAGGGTTTAAAGGAACCTAACATGAAGGAACCTATCCTGTCCGAATCGGGGTGCCTCAAGTCCCGAGCTTGCTTCGCTCGCTCTTGCGTAATAATAAGTCCATATTATTATATAAAACGTTTTTATTCCATTAATACATTTACACAACTGAATTTCATTACCTAGCAGGTACTTAACAATCAACATTAAAATAAAGGCTACATACACCAATTATCAGATAAAATCAGGATATTGGACTGAGCGGATTCGGAGTACGTGCAATACTTAGGTAGATATTTGCACTTTATGTGATGTCAAAATACCTATAGCTACATATTTGTTTTCTACACAAAAAGATTGGCATTATGTTTTACAAATAAGGTAGAATCCTCCAGTAGTTCGACGAGCTTCGTTTGAAGGGATTACTTACAAGGCTGCCTTCACAAGTAGGTCTCGGTTAAGCTGAGATTAACTTTCTAAATCATTTGTTTGCATAAAAATTACCGAAAAGATTCACAACAAAATGTAGCATTTAAAAGACAAAGTTAAGTTTTCTGACATGCGGATAATATACTTAGTTTCACTTAGGTCCCCTTTGGACATAGAAATAATATCATCATCATCATTTCAGCCGAAAGACGTACACTGCTGGAAATAACGTTAATTTTAAAAAAGAACATGCTCTACATAGGTTACCTACCTGTGGACACACGTTATGAACGTTACGTTAAAAGTTCAAGGTACCTTTTTATAAAAAGGTACCTTGAACTTTTAATCTTAAATAAAAAATTGAGTAGAGAGAGACTCCATTCAAGCTGGCAGCCCGCCCACTAGGAAGAAAATTAAAAAGTTTTCAATAATAATAATAATATATTTCTTTGCATAAAACACAGTAAAAAAACTGGCCAAGTGCGAGTCGGACTGGCACATGGAGAGTTCCGTACCACAAGCCAAAAACGCCGATAAAAATATGGGATTTGTTGTATGGGAGCCCGGGCCCCTTAAATATTTATTTTATTCTGTTTTTAGTATTTGTTGTTATAGCGGCAACAGATATACGTCATCTGTAAAAATCTCTACTGTCTAGCTATTACGGTTCATGAGATACAGCCTGGTGACAGACAGACGGACAATGGAGTCTTAGTAATAGGGTCCCGTTTTTACCCTTTGGGTACGAAACCCCAAAAAAAGATGGTAAAAGTACAATTTAGAACAAAACATGTTTTGCCAATAGGTACAAGCATGCAAATTTTTCAGTATGTTTGACTTTTTTTGTTAATGAAATCCTTAACACTATAAAAACTATTAACACATAAAGATAACCATTCGTACATTTAATTTTTAAATAACTTAGTATTTAAATTTGTGTGATCATTTGGTATCTTATTATTAAACGTACACACATTGCATTGCAAGGCAGCTTTTATTATATTTAGTTAGCCTTGGAATCTCAGTACGAGCCTGTTGGGGTCTCGTCGGATTTGGACAATTATATCATCTGCTTTGACAAATAAATTCTGAGGCTTTCTAACAAATACGCATATCTCATAGATATAAAGAGACGGTTACGGTAAAAAACCAACTTTTTTGAATACAGGTCTACATGATTCGTCTGGTCGGAGCTAGTAAATTGCTCCAATGCACCTTTTCTGAGCAACGAATGCTCTATTATGATCGGTGTTACCCCACATTCACCATATCGCAACAACGACTTGAAATACCTAAGCGTGGTACGGAGTTAGCGCCGTTTTAATGTTATTTATGCTTCTAACCCCTTTGAGTACATATACAAACTTATTTACTCTTTTTGAGACCTTATCAACATGTGTTTGACATCTTGGTCTATAGATACACCTAGAAATTTAGTTTGTGTTACTTCTTCAATTCCAGGTATTTAAATTTATATTGTATTTAGGATTATTTGATTTATTAAACTGTTTAAAGACGGATTTATTTATAAGTTATTTTTGTTTAGCAATGTAGGTACTATAGATACTACTTTGAGTAGGTACAGTCAGCAACAAAAATCGATTAACACTTCAGTTTTTTCAATCTCAGATAATGAGCAAAATATTTGTTCAAAATTACATTTTACTTCTGCTGCAATTTTGAACAAATATTTTGCTTAATAACTAAGATTTAAAAAAACTGAAGTGTTAATCGACTTTTGTTGCTGACTGTACCTACCTACTATTGACATTATACCCAGAGTAGATGTACGTCCTTTTCATGCTATATATTCCAAACCTGCTAACTCTTAATGGAAATTAAGAAAAAAAGCCATTAATTACGAGGCTTAAAAACTCTCCAACAGAATTTTGCAGACATTAAAAGACTCTAATTGCCGGCTGAAGATCCTTTGGCCTCATTCCAAAGCGATGCAGCGGTTGCTCTGTGAAAGATGAAATCAATGGACTTATTAACAAAAAGTCTGATCAAAAATAAATAACGCTGAAAAATGTTGCTCATAGCTACAGACAACGTTGAGTAGATTGAAAGTAGGTCCAGTCCGTTCACAGTTATTTTACCTCTGACAGCAGCAACCTTATTATAACGAGAATAAAGATCACAATCATTTGGACAGACTTGTCAGTGGCAGCAACCCAACACCAACCATAATAAAATGAGAATAAAGATCACGTAGGTGACGTTGACAGTGATGCAAAATCAGAGGTAGAATAACTGAAAGAGGCTGTCTGTCATACCATTCGTGTGGCAGAAACGATGCCAACGTTCTACAAAGTCGTAATTTTTCGAAATCTCTAGTACCAATTTTCACCAATACTAGGCGGGACCCAAATTAATGCCTAAATAAATACGCACTTTCGAATTTCAACTTTTGGCGCCTTTTGTTACCTACCGAAAACGGGCATAAGTGCCACATCAACTTAACAGTCGCGCATTGTAGGTACTGTCGGCCGCACGATACTGGTGAAATAACCAGTCTTAGGTATACTGGATTTTCACAAGTGACATAGGTACGTACGGCCACCTGCAAAAATGCATGGATACCCTAATGGCTATTTTTCTGTGAACGTTTGAGCTCAAGTTTTCTAAAATAAACAAGATGGCGTTGGTTTCTTCACAACTGTGACTAATTTACGAAACGTAAGTAAGCAGTTGGGAAGAAACATATTGAGAAAGGTTAAAGGAAAGGAAGGAAAGTTACACAGCTAATATATTTATCTAACTATAACATTACATTTGCTAGCGTATGAAAAAATAATAAAAGAAACCGATAGGAATAATTAAGTATGCGCAGTGGCGCCCTCATCGTTTGTTTGGTTATTTCTTACTTACTACTAATAAATTGATATTCAATTTTAACATAGTAGGTTAATAGTTAGGAACAATTTTTTTTAAAGTAAATAATAAATTGTTTGAATGTTTGAAGAGACAAAAAGGAACTACAAAAATATTTTGTCATAAAAAGCAAAGCAATGCTATCTAGTAACAGTATAATGAAATTTTGTTAGTCGTTAACTGGTTTTACACTAGATGGCGTCATTTCTCGCTTCACACTATTATATTTCTGAACTATCCATGCACTTTTGCAGCCTTACTGTACCTGGCCTCTTATTAAATTGAAACTTCGTACTACGGTGGACGTGGACCAGCTCAAGATCAAAGATGTACCACAGACGTGCGGACAAGTGTACCAACTACATTTTGTCCGGCTTTGTTCACATAGCCAATGGGACTGTCTGATAATATTTATTGTTTAGGTCCCGCCATTCTTTTACCAAGAGGTTTAAGGATTGCAACGTTACGTCTCATCTACTCGTATATCCACGCTGTAGTGTTTCGATTGTTATTTTTATTCGGGTTACTTTTTCATACGTATTTAGTATTTAGGTAACATACATGTATGTAGGTACAGGTAGGACGTAGCGTTGGAAGGCCTCCCATAAAGTGGTCCAACGACTTTGTAAAGGCTGCAGGAACCCGTTGGTTGCGAGAAGCACAGAACCGGTCGAAGTGGAGGTGCTTGGGGGAGGCCTATGTCCAGCAGTGGACGCCTTTCGGCAGAAATGATGCTGATGTTGTAAGTACATAGTAACTAAACATGACATTCTTCACATCTCCAGCAACATTATCAGCTGTAGGTAGGTACCTCATTAAACAAGAAAACAAATTTAAGTCAGTGGGTAGTTCCAATTAGTAATATCGGTTGACCAACTTAGACCCCTAACTGAACTGCCAAAAACTCATCAATTTGTTCGGGTTCTACCTGAAACTCAATTTTAAATCAAAAAGTTTTGTTGTTACTTAAATTTTGTTGATTTCCCGTCGTAAGAACAGACTGGCCGACAATCAAGCGATTCAATTACTAAGAATGGTCTTCTAAATAATTAAATGGACATCCTTGTACCTAAGTACCTACACGGATGGAATGATAGAGATGTGAGGTGGTGTGAGGTGTGTGATGAGGTAACGCGGACGAACGGGTTAGACGCACTATTATGTTGACGACCTCAGAGGCCCAGAATTCCCAGACTTGGGCTGCCGAATCGGAGAGAAAAAGTGGGAAAAGAATGCTTCGTTTTAGGCACGCATATACATATATCGGATTGTAGATTGCCAAAATTCTTATTTTGGGTGACTTAGCTTTTACGAATTAAGTTATGACACAACATTTAACAGAGACTGCTTTGTATCAACAAACCAGGCTACCAGGACGGTTGTAAGCACAGAAATAATAAAAAGAATCCTTTTTATATTGGTAGGAAAACTCTATCTCGGAATTCAGATTCCTATTATGATCCACTGGTAGAAACCTAAAACAGCTGAAACTATCGGTTTGCTAGATACTCCTAGACTACCAACATCCGTTTATCTCGCGAAAATAAATGTTCTTTGTATCATTGCATGGTATCTACCTAATAATGATTTACTCAACAACAAACTTCCCGATCTCTTTAGGTAGGTACTTATCCATCACTATTAGTTAATACTGGATCATTAATAACAGTATCGACAAGCGCCCTCTCCCTATAAGAGATTATAATTAAATAACAACAGTTCCCTCTGAGACCAACTTTTGGGATGCTTCAGGTAGGTACAGTTTGCCAATGGTGTGGTATTGTTGTGGGTATTTGAACTTTGACAAAATATCTACCAAGATTTGCCTATCAAGATTTGATCCCATATTTATAAAAAGTGATAAGTACTACAATTGATAGGGGGAGTCTGGAAGAGTTGAACCCCCTTTTACTTTAACATGTGTATGGGCGCCCGAAGCGGAGTAGGAACATAGTGTCAAATGATCGCATGACAGCATGGCATGCCATGCAAGCCATTCCAAACATGCTATGCCATGCATGCTATAATGCCATTCCATGCATGTTATACCACGCACGCTACGCCATGCATGCTATGCCACGCATGCTATTCCATGCATTTTAAAAATTTTACCGAATTCACAAAAAGGAGGAGGTACTATGTTCGGATGATTGAATGTTTTTTTTTTTTTGTTCATCGAATACTCCGCCAATGTTCGACCAATTTTCAAAATTCTTTTTTTTGTTCGAAAGTAGATAGTTCTGAGGTGATCCCACTGTCACCAAGTTAGGTTCTGATGATGGGATCTTAGAGAAATCGAGGGCAACCCTCAAATTTTATAGGCTCACTTATTGTTTTTCGCATATTTTATGAAATATCTTGTGTATTTACGTATGGTTGTCACCATCTCAGGTAGCTGGGCTGATGATGGAAGGTACAACTCCTCAACAGTAAGAAGTTACTCGAACAGGCAAGGACTGTTTTAGTAAATTGTTTTGATGTTTGATAGGGCATTTGCCACATTTGGTCTTATGATCATCAAGACTGCTGAGTACCTAACTCCTCGACAACTAACAGCAGATATATCGTGTTTAGGCTTATTGAAAAGGGCTCGATGTGTGGATAAACGTACTGTTAATGAGGAACACCGAAGTGCATAGAGACCTGATGCTGAAGCCAGGAGCATCAGAAAAAGTACAAACCTTGAAATTACAGCACCGTAGTCGTGTTTGGGCTCATTTTAAACAGGACTAAATTTTAAGTTCAATGCAATGTTGACATAAGTCTGGCCTGATGCTGCAGCCAGGATTATCAACATCGAGTCTGAAAACTAATAAATACTTCTTAAAGTGAAATACTTTTGCGAGTTTTTCTTCTGTATTAACAAAGGTTGCCGGTAGGTGCTGGATGAGAGAAGCGGAGGACCGTGAACTTTGGCGCAAACTTGGGGAGGTCCCTAACAAAGGTTGCCGGTAGGTGCTGGATGAGAGAAGCGGAGGACCGTGAACTTTGGCGCAAACTTGGGGAGGTCTACGTCCAGCAGTGAACTGCAATAGGCTGATGATGATTTAGAAAAGCCTCAATCGTTGCATTTCACGCTATGCCTTTTCGTCATGTGGTCTATTTAGGAATTTGGTAGGTTCCAAGTCGCATAATACAATGCCATCCAGCGTCTTTACATGACTAAGCGTAACATAAACTTGGCCCTTAGCAAATTTTTTTTGCCTAAGTCTATCATTAAAGTAACTTGAGCATTTGCTCTCGGAAATTATGATTTGGTAAAGTGGAGCTGATGATGAAGACCAAAAATGGCCATCGGAACTACTCAATGACAAATATTTCACGGGTTGCGATTCGCTTACTTTAATATAGCTGCTAAGCAATTTATGCTCATTACAATGCGTATGGTGAAGTGGAGCTGATGGTGACTTCTCAATCAGCTCCAGTTCTCCTGGTTCTTACTAGGAGAACTCCTCAACAATTAACGTCCCTGCATCGGGAAAAGCAATATTTTGTAAAAGGTGAAAAGCAGTTGACATTAGGCTATTATAACTTAGATAAATTACAAACTGACCCGCTAAAAAGTGAAAAATAAAAACTTTTTTACAAAAAAAACAACCGACTTCCAAAAACACTATAAAGTAAAAAATAACTTTAATTTTTTACTTTATAGTGTTTTTGGAAGTCGGTTGTTTTTTTTGTAAAAAAGTTTTTATACCTAAATGAATGAATGTCTATGTTACAGCTAATGTGCGTCAATCAGTTAGAGTGCAGATTAACTTGTTAATCTGCAGATTATCTGGTTAAGCCCGATATAGTGGAAAAAAATGTTTGTAACCGGCCAAAACCTGTTTTAGGATGAACTAGTTTCGTCGAGGCCAAACCAGTTCTCCCTAGAAGGGTCGCATGGTTGCGGTCGGTCGATGCGTTTATCGACCGACCGCAACCATGCGACTCGTCTAACCCGTAACGTCGTTACGTAGGATGCTAGAGCGAGCGAAGGCCCAGAGGTATGGTTTGGTTAGGTTACTTTAAACCCTTTACAAAGAAATAGGAGCTCCGCGAAGCAGGGCTGAGTCAACATAAGATGCAAGGGCGAGCGAATGAGAACTGGTTTCGCCTAGGCGAAACTAGTTCATCCTAAAATCGGTTTCTCGGGTAACATATTTCACACTTTAACAGATTGTACCTGGTAATTTGCAGATTACCTAGTTAATGCGCATATTAACGTATTCCGTATTCTAACGGTAACATCTATATAGTTAGTAGTAGTTTGTAGTTTTGTTTTTTTTTTCTGCGCGATTACTAAGTTACATTTGCAGTTGGAGAATTGAATGTGACGTGTTTTGGGATAAATTCAGCCTAACTACGAAACCCTTCATCGTGCGTGGTCCGACACGCACTTGGCCGTTTTTTCACTTGCAACCACAGATATGAAAGTAGATAGAAAGAATACTTGCTACATTGATAGTTTTATTTTTACCTTACCGTAACTTTTAATGCTAGTTTTCAAGAATTTTCTTCTACATATCATACAAATACAAATCTATACTAATCTAGCTGACCCGTCAAACGTTGTTTTGCCATATAAATTATTTGTAGCTGTCCGGCGCTACTTCGTTTGTATGGTGTCCTACCCCTACTCCTACAGTACTCCTACCCTACTCCTACCCTACTCCTACCCTACTCCTACCCTACTTCTACACTACTCCTACCCTACTCCTACCCTACTCCTACCCTACTCCTACCCTACTCCTACCCTACTTCTACCCTACTCCTAGCCTTTTCCTACACTACTTCTACCCTACTCCTACCTTACTTCTACACTACTCCTACCCTACTCTTACCTTACTCCTACCCTACTTCTACCCTACTCCCATAGATATATTAATTTTTCTCTGCGTAAGAACCATCCTCGTACTTCAAGGAAGATTCTAAAAAAAGCATTAGCGAAATCGGTTCAGCTGTTCTCGTGATTTGCGCTTAGCAACACATTCAGCGATTCAATTTTATATGCTAATAAAGCTGAAGAGTTTGTTTGTTTGAACGCGCTAATCTCTGAAACTACAGGTCGGATATGAAAAATTCTTTTTGCATTTGATAGCCCAATTCCTGAGGAAGGCTATAGAATAGGTATTAAATATTAATACAAAAAAGGAGACCAGACTGACACTAGTAATTATCGGCCGATAGCATTGCTACCGACCTTTTCAAAAATATTGGAGACTGCGATGACAAAACGGCTTTAGTCTTACTGCGAAAGATATAAAATATTCAACGATAGCCAGAATGGGTTTAGGAAAAATAGATCCACGACATTAGCAATCTTTAAGTATATCCAGGAAGCTTTGAATATAATCAACAACAAAAATTACGCAGTAGGGATTTTACTGGATATGAGCAAAGCCTACGACAGAGTTTCATACGAAATTTTACTTAATAAACTTTATGCAATAGGTGTTAGAGGTAGAGCACACAAGTGGTTCTGCTCGTACCTGGAAAATAGGGAACAATTCGTAGAGGTAGAACATAGTGACGCACACACTGGCCAAATAACACGCGTAAGATCTAATAAAGCAAAAACAACAATGTCAATACCACAAGGCAGCGTTTTGGGATGCTTATTATTTCTAGTTTATATTAATGACCTCCCTAAAGAAATTGACGCTCAAAGTATTTTATTTGCTGACGATATTTCTATAATTTTTCCTTACACCAATAAAGAAAACCTAAACTCAAGTCTAGACTATAAGCTCTCCAAATTAATAGCATGGTTAAAAGATCATAACTTAGAAATAAATTTTGACAAAACAAAGCTAATGCAATATAGACCGTACCAAAAACGAAAATTAGATATAGATTACTCATACAACAACATAAAGCTGCAATGCATAAACGAGTTTAAATTATTGGGTTTGACTATAAATACCAACATAAACTGGAAAGCCCATATAGATACATTGGCAAACAAACTAGCCAGCTTTATATATGCCTTGGGGGAGCTTAAAAGAGCTACCGATTTTAAAACTGCTCTAACAGCATACTACGCCTACGCATACTCCTTGCTAAGTTATGGAATCGTGGTGTGGGGAACTGGTGTAGACAGAGATAGACTTTTTATTATACAAAAGAAATGTATACGAATTCTTGCCAATATAGATAACACAGAAAGCTGCAAGCCATTCTTTGTAAAATACAAAGTCCTTACACTAACTGGTATCTACATGTTAGAAGTTAGCAAGTTTGTAAGAAAACACCAGTCACTATTACCACTCACTAAGGACCTTCGCCCACAACATCGCAGTGTTAGACGCCAAAACAAAAATGAATTAGCCTTACCAAGGTCAAAATTAACTATGTTCCATTCAGGACCTTTAACCATGTGCGTGAAAATATACATATAATAAGCTTCCAAATGCAATTAAAGATAGCTCTTTAAACTATTTATATTGCTGTGCCCTAGCAGGGTTCATGTATAATAATAATAATAATAATAATAATAGGGCGCTGGTGGCGGCTCTGGATTCGCAGTTGTCAAACTATTTTGATGACTGCGAAGACCTCACCGATACTCATTCGATTCTGTACTGCGCGGCTGTAGCGGCATGTCGTGTAGCTCACGTCAAATTTGCCAATGACTCTAGAGCTACACGACCGAAACCAGCCATACCAGCTTGGCAGTGCAGAATTGAACGCCGTATTGGTGGGGCCAGAGCGCTCATTGGCAAACTAATCTGCTTCAGGGAGGGCAATACTCGCCCTAGAGTGATGCGCTTTGTGAGACGGGCATTCTTGGGGACTGATATCAGTCCTCAAGACTATATGTCTTGTGTCACGGAGCGCATCGACTTCCTGAAGCAGAAAGTGTATGCATGGGCGAACCGTATTCGTCGGTATAAGCGGCGAGTAGAGCGATACACTCAGAATCGCACCTTCCAGAGTGATGAAAGATGGGTTTATAGGGGCTGGGAACGACCGGACCAAAGTGTGGCTGACACGTGTCTGCCAGATGATGAAGCCATGTGTTCCTTCTGGCGCAGTATCTGGTCGGTGCCTGTCAGTCACACCGAAGGTGATTGGGCTCGGGAAGTCAAGCGAGCCTGCGATCCAATACCAGAAATGGGGGCTATCACCATCTGCCCCCAAGATGTAGCTCGTGCAGTCCGTCCGTTGCCTAACTGGAAGTCTCCAGGGCCGGACGGGCTGCATAACTTTTGGATAAAATGGTTTTTAAGGTCGCACGCTCGCTTGGCATCTCAGTTCCAGACTGCTTTGGAGTCTGGTTCGCTACCCCAGTTCCTAACGACAGGAATTACCCATCTGCTCCATAAATCAGGTAGCACCGCGGAACCCAAAAATTATAGACCGATCACGTGTTTACCGACGGTCTATAAAGTTCTTACATCCATTTTGAGAGCTAAAATTGACAATCATATAAACACTAACTCCATCATGTCTGTCTCTCAAAATGGATGTAAGAACGGGTCCCGTGGTACTAAGGAGCTACTCCTCATTGATATGGCCATTAGCCAACAGGTTCGTCGTTCCCGAAAGGATCTGTCGACATGTTGGATAGATTATAAGAAGGCCTATGACTCGGTGCCACATACATGGCTCATGAGGGTGTTGGAGTTGTACAAAGTTGATGCAACTCTGCGCACCTTCCTGATGTCGTGTATGGGGCAATGGAGGACTGTCCTTCGCTATCCAGGATGTCGAAATATTCAGAGGAATAGCGAACCGATAAGGATCGAGCGAGGCATATTTCAGGGTGATAGTTTGAGTCCGCTTTGGTTCTGCTTAGCCTTGAATCCTCTAAGCACACTGCTGGAGGATTCAGGTCTAGGCTATCGGCTGAGGAGAGGTGGTCAGGTTATATCGCACCTCCTCTACATGGATGACCTAAAACTCTTTGCCCCCAACAATTTGCAACTGATGGAGCTACTGAAAGTAACTCAAACTTTCAGTAGCGCCATCAGGATGGAATTTGGTGTGGACAAATGTGCGGTCATGCATGTAAAGCGAGGGGAGATTGTTGAATCCGTGGGAACCCAACTCTCGGATTCCACAAACCTTAGAGCCCTCTCCGCATCCGAAACCTATAAGTATTTGGGTATGTCGGAAGCGTTAGGCATCAATGTTACTGACATGAAGCAATCGTTGAAAGAGCGCTTCTTTGGCCGCCTGAAAAAAGTACTTAATAGTCTTCTATCAGGCGGAAACAAGGTGCGCGCCTTCAACGGTTGGGTCATGCCGGTTTTGATGTACTCTTTCGGCATACTCAAATGGACTCAAACCGAACTTGACGCCCTGGATAGGAGGGTCCGTACGCTGCTGACTGCAAATCGAATGCATCACCCACGGTCATCGGTAATGAGGCTGTATATCCCGCGAAAGTGTGGAGGTCGAGGGTTTTTAAACGCTAAGACCCTCCACAATCGCGAGATATGCAGTCTCAGGGAATATTTCCTAGAAACCGACGTGGGGATGCATCGAGATGTAGTCGCCGTGGACAAGGGCCTCACCCCGCTCTCCTTGGCTAAAAAGAACTGGCGCAAGCCAGTAGTGCTTGACACTAATGATCGCATGGAGGTATGGCAGAGTAAGGAGCTTCACGGACGCTTTTTCCGGGCCCTACATGGACCCGATGTCGATTTACTAGCGTCCGTAGCCTGGCTGCGTTTCGGTGACCTCTTTGGAGAAACCGAAGGTTTTGTCTGTGCAATTATGGACGAAGTGACGATGACGAACAATTACCGGAGATTTATTGTGAAAGATGGCACGGTTGACATCTGTCGGGCATGCCACCGGCCGGGAGAATCAATCAGGCATATTATCTCCGGGTGTTCTCGTCTAGCTAACGGAGAGTACTTGCATAGACACAACCTTGTAGCCAGGATAATCCATCAGCAGCTTGCTCTGAAATACAGCCTTGTGGAATCGGAGGTGCCATACTACAGGTATGTGCCCGACCCAGTTCTCGAAAATGGTAATATCTCATTATATTGGGATCGAGCCATCATCACTGACAGGACTATTGTTGCCAATAAGCCTGATATAGTGGTGGTGGATCGATCAGAGCGGCGCGCAATGATTGTTGACATAACCGTCCCGCATGATGAGAACCTCGTGAAAGCCGAGAAAGATAAACAAATCAAGTATCTTGACTTGGCTCGCGAGGTTGTCGACATGTGGGATGTGGACTCAGCGATCATTGTGCCGATAGTCGTGACAGCCAATGGGCTAATAGCCAAGAGCCTCGACCAACACCTGAAGAGGCTCTCGTTGGGCAGCTGGATCAAGGGCTTGATTCAGAAAGCGGTACTTCTGGACACGGCTCGCATTGTCAGGAGGTTCCTCTCTCTGGAGCCCTGACCGCCGGTAGCTTGGACCCTGTTCCCGACACCGGTGGGCTACTATTTTTTATATTTTTAAATGTTTTTATGTTTTTATATTCTAATATTTAAAAATATAATTTATATGTACATACAATTAAATAAAGGGAATAATAATAATAATAATAAGCCCCCTAAACAACCACACGTCCTGATTGACCATCTAATCACGAGGGGGGCGGACACACGAATGAGAAATTACTGGCGTGGCTAACGTGGCTCTGGAAACCCACTTAAAAATGGAGACTCGTTCAAAAAGAAAACGTATAGGACCGCTGCCCGGGGGCGATCGCCGGGGCGCACCTGGAGCTGACGCTGGGTGTCTCAGCGTGCGAACCGTCAGCGGTGAGGAGCTGAACAGGCGGGCTCCCATCGACAAAGATACTACAGCCGAAATCATTGACGATGGTGACAGACTGACGGACAGGGCAACCACCCCTGTAGAACCGTAGAATCCAAGCACAGTATCTTACACACCATCTAGACCATCATCACCATCTATGCCATCGTCACCCATACTATCATCACCTCCCATTACTAGTTTAAATTCAATTCCATCCACTCCGACCTTGAATGTTGCGCGGGAGGTTAGTTCCTTTTTACCCGCGTCCACCAAGGCTGGAAAAGCAAGAGTTCGCATGAGATGGAGCAAAGAAGTTAACCTATTTATCATGCGAACTTACTTTTATATCACTAAATTAGAGACCGATATGACCACCTACAGACAACAATTGCATGAACTTTTTACACGACAATATCCTGAAATAACCGTTTCAGAACAAAGAATCTCAGATCAGAGAAGAGCTATAGTTAGAAACAAACTTTTATCTCAAGAAATAATAGAACAATTAAAAGAAGAAACACGAATACAACTACAAGAAGCAGAATATAATACAAGCGCTGACGCTATCCCTCTATCACAAAACACAACCGAAACTGCTCAACAATCACACTCACAACCGCACATCCAAGTAACGCCTTATACACAATCTCAACCATACAACCAATCGCAAGTGTTTACGCAAACATCACACACATCCACACAAACCGAATCGATAATGCTAACCCCAGAAAATGATATTGAGACCTTAACCGTTGCGGATCAAAATCTAACAGCAGATATATGTATCCAAGAAATACTTGACAAATTCAGAACAACCCTAGCACAATATTCTGGGATGGACCCAGCAGTTCGACCAAAACTACCTAAACTTCGATATAGTCCTAATCTTTTCCAGTTAGTTAATTTATTTAATGAAAACATACTTCATCAATTTATTTCCGATGACACACAACTTATAGATATACACACACTCATATATTGCACAGTGGTAGTTGTATCCGAAGAACTTAACTTTAAAATCACGCAATACACAGGAAACACAAGACCAAAACAAAACACCAAACGTTAGAAAAAGACATAGAAAAATTAAGGGCGGATTGTAGTAGGCTTACACAATACATTAACAACATCAGGTCACGTAAAGTAGTAAAGAGAGTTGAGGCTCTGTTTAGGAGCAGTGTCACGCACACCAGACACGAAAACGATAACAGAAAACCTGAAGAGTTCTTAGATACTTTAAAACAAAAACTAGCTCTTAAAGTTCATAGACTCAGAAGATACAAAAAAGCACAACAGCGCAAAAACGATAATGCCATATTCGCCACTAACGAAAAAATATTTTATAGAAACCTACACAAACCGGACGCCGACACAAATGACGAGAATAACACAGACGCACCTAATCAACCAACAAAAGAACAACTTGAAACATATTGGTCTAGCATTTGGGAAGAACAAGAACAACATAACGACAAAGCAACGTGGATAACAGAAGAAGAAACAAAATGGAGAGCAATAGAGGAAATGGAATTTGTAGAGATTACAGAGGCCGATATCACACACTTAACAGGCAGATTACATAACTGGAAATCACCTGGTATAGACAAAATACACAATTTTTGGTACAAAAAGTTAACTATTTTACACAAACCCATAGCAAAAAACTTAACAAAAATTATATTAAGACAACAAAATATACCCGATTTTATTGCAACAGGTATAACATACATGTTGCCTAAACCTAAAAACTCACCTCAACCTTCCCAATATAGACCAATCACATGCCTACCCACGATATATAAAATATTAACATCAGCTATAACAATGAAAATTAACTCACACATTGAACATCACAACATAATGGCAGAGGAACAAAAAGGATGCAGGCGGGGCCATATGGGATGCAAAGAGCAGTTAATTATTGATTCTACTATCCATAAACATGCCTCCACAAAGAATAGAAATCTTCATTGTACCTACATCGATTATAAAAAAGCTTTCGACAGTGTCCCACATTCTTGGTTAATACAAATACTAGAAATTTATAGGATAAACTCAAAAATAATAGATTTCCTACGAAACATAATGCCACTATGGAAAACCACACTTCAAATAAATTGCAATCACAAGAATATTACAACACGACAAATATCCATTAGGAAAGGTATCTACCAAGGTGATTCACTGAGTCCCCTATGGTTTTGTCTTGCACTAAACCCTCTGTCTAATTTGCTGCAGCGCTGTCGGGCCGGATATTGTTTCAAACACACTACAGAACAAACAACAGTCTCACATCTCATTTATATGGATGATATTAAATTATACGCACAAACTGAAAAAGATATGAAGAAACTAGTAGAAGCTACATCAGCGTTTAGCTTAGATATAAACATGCAATTTGGTCTGGATAAATGCAAAACACTTCATATCATACGTGGCAAGATACGGCCCGGCAACTATGTCGTAAACAACACAGACACCATAACAGCAATGGAACCGACCGACTTATATAAATATTTAGGGTACACGCAACTAAAGGGACTAGATCATGTTAGGATTAAGGAAACACTTACTGCAGAGTACAAAAGGAGACTTAACGCCGTATGTAAAACACAACTTTCTAGTAAAAATCTCATCAAGGCCTTGAATACATTTGCCATCCCCATACTAACATATTCATTCGGAGTTATTAAATGGACAAAAACAGACACAGAACAATTAGAACGAACCACACGCACCACTCTTACAAAACATAACAATTTACACCCTAAATCTGCAATAGAAAGGCTTACTATCAAAAGGCATATCGGAGGGAGAGGCCTAATAGACATCCAGCACCTTTGGCGGAAACAAGTCTGTCGACTAAAAACATTCTTTCAGTCAAAATCTCGCACTAGTAACATTCACAAAGCCATAGTTCAAAATGATTTTAGCTACACCCCACTTAATTTAAATGAACAGCTAGATACTCCACAAAATACTAGCGATGACCCACAGAAACAAAAAATTGAGGACTGGAAGAAAAAGGTTCTTCATGGCCGACATCCTCATGACCTAGAACAATCCCATGTAAACCAACTAGCCTCAAATAAGTTTCTTAAAATAGGCAATTTATTCCCAGAAACTGAAGGATTTATAATTGCAATACAAGACCAGATTATTAACACAAAAAATTATAGAAAATTTATTATCAAAGATCCATCAGTAACAAACGATAAATGTCGCAAGTGTCACATTCAACCAGAAACAATTCAGCACATAACAGGAGCGTGCACAACTCTCACGCAGACAGACTACACGCATAGGCACAATCAGGTAGCAAATGTAATTCATCAAAAATTAGCACTCAAATACACACTTATACAAGACGCAAACACTCCTTACTACAATTACACACCACAAACTATCTTAGAAAATGACACACATAAACTTTACTACGACCGCGCCATTCTCACCGACAGAACAATTCACTACAATAGACCGGACATAACCCTACAAGATAAAATAAATAAAGTTACTTACCTAATAGATATAGCTGTTCCCAACACACATAACATTCAGAAGACAATATCTGATAAAATTAGTAAATACGCAGAACTCAAAGATGAAGTAACTAGAATATGGCGCCAACAAAAAGTTTACGTGGTCCCTATAGTCCTCTCCACAACAGGCGTCATTCCAAATCACCTTCTCCATAGCCTTAAATTAATAAACCTAAAAGAAACCCTCTATATCACCCTCCAAAAAGCTGCAATTTTAAATACATGTCGCATTGTCAGAAAGTTCATGCAAATAGATGAAAACGAAGTAGGTTCTCATCACAACACTTCTTCAACATAACACAACACATTCATGCTGCATTTACTTGGTTTCGGCCCGTAAATGTAGTAAAAACCAGCCAAAGAGCTGAGAAGAAAAAACACTCTACAAATAATAATAATAAATTTATTCAAAAAATATGAAGACTAACTTTAAATACAGTTTTTCTTAAATCTATATAGAGTTCATCCATGATTTGAGCCTGAACTAGGTAATCCTGTGTTTCAGGCGATTGGAGGTAACATTAATTGATTAAATAATCACATACTTATAATATTTATCTTATTGGTATATATGTAAAAAGGTGTATAAAATTATAAAATACAAACATACAAAAATTAACATACAAATATTTACTTTAGCACAAGTAATAACTTCTCTGTATCTTCATAGGACATAGTTTGAAGAGCCTTCATAAGGATTTTCTTGCAGTTACTATGATTTAAGGAGTAGATGTTTTCTTTATCATTCAGCCTATTATAGAGTAGCGGTCCGAGGTACATATAAAATTTTGCTGTAAAAGCGTGTTTTGTACTTTTTTGAGGGCAAACTATATCTTTCCGTCTCCTTTTTGTAAATTCAGTGCTGTATGGAAGCGCTGCGTGTTGTTTTAGTACAGTGCTCATTATAAATAACTGTCGAACTGTAAGTACTTTACAAGCTTTATATAGGATGTTAGTGGGGAAAAGAAAAGGGCGGCATGTAGCCACCTTGAGAATAGCTCTTTGAGCTCTTTCAATGGGTAATAACAAAGTTTTACTCGCCCCACCCCATGAAGTAATACAGTAAGTCAAAATTGACTGACAAAGAGCAAAGTATACTTGCCTAATTATTTTTGGATCTGCAATAAATCGTATCTTTTTGAATACGTATATCAGTTTACGAATTCTATTATTTAGAGCTTCCATATGTGGTTTGAAGGAAAGGGTTTCATCTATTATAATACCCAGGTACTTTATTTTATCCGTTTTTTTAATATTAGGACACTTACACTGGCTATCTGCAGGGACTGGGCAACAATGAGCATGCAACGCGGAGGGGATTTTCGATATTTGCTTGCGCATCGAAAACTTAATGTAATTAGTCTTATCTGCGTTTAGGGTTAGTGAGTTAATTTGAAGCCATTTATTTACAATGTTGAATCCGTGTTGCGCAAGATTGTAGACTTCATATTCTGAGTCAGCCGAAAAAAGTAGAGCAGTGTCGTCAGCGTAAGTTATAATAGTGCCATGCTCTAGCTTTAGATTGCAAAGGTCATTTATGTAGATCAAAAACAGAGTGGGCCCTAAAATACTTCCTTGAGGAACACCAAAAAATGTGTTTTTTTGAACAGCGCTGAGAACATTGCCAATCTTTACGCACTGGGAACGATCTTCTAAATAACTTTTGAATAATCTCAGCTGGGTGCCTCTTACACCTATGAGCTCAAGCTTGCGCAACAGGATTGGAATGGAAACTGTGTCAAAAGCTTTGGCGAGGTCCAGGAAAATTCCCACTGTGTGGTTAGCCTTGTCAAGTTCTTGCGCTAGATAGTCAGTCAGATGGTGTACCGCATCAGCAGTTGAAACTTTAGGCCTAAATTCAAACTGCCGCTCAGACAGAATTGATTTATCTTCCAAATATTTCAACAACCTTTTGTTTATAATTTTTTCCAATATTTTTGACATGGAAGGCAGTAAAGAAATAGGTCTATAATTCGTCACTTGCTCTTTGCTGCCTGATTTATAGACAGGGATAATTACAGCTTTTTTGAGACACTCAGGGAAATGACCTGTTGATAAACAAATGCGGAAAATATAAGTCAGTGGTCGTACCAAAATGTCCTTGAATTTTTTGATAATTTTATTCGATATGTTATCCCAGCCAACTGCACAGTCTTCTTTCAAGGTCATAATTATACTTTCTACCTCAGTTTCGTCAGTATCTAGCAGCGCAAAGGATGTTAAAGTAGTGTTGCAGGTCAAAGGGGTGCTCGTTGGGTTTTGGGACGGATCCAGATTTTTTTCTGCCAGACACTTTCCAACATTAACAAAGAAATTATTTGCTATGTTAGCGGAATCTAGCGGTGACGAGTGTGCTTGTAATAAACCTGAAGATGACTCATATTGTTTAGTTGTATACGTTGCGTCTTTAATATATTTCCAGATCTTTTTACTATTTGTTCCAGCCTTTTCCCATGCCACTTTGTCGTAGTTGCTTTTAATTTTTTTAAGGAGATCATTACAAAAATTTCGATACCTTTTGTACGAAAGTTGCAATACTGCATTGTCAGGATTAGATTTGGCTTTCATATGCAGTTTATCCCTATGTTTCATACAACGAATAAGACCCGATGTAATCCATGGTTTTATGTTGTGATTTTTGTTGCTCAACTGCGATACGACTGTGTTTTTCTGAATTGCATTTCGTATGTTTTCAATTACATACAGCATGCAAAACTGCGGGTCAGCGGAATTATAGACTGGATCAAAATCGATGACTCGTAAGTCTTCTTCAAGTTTATTTATATTCAGTTTTGAAATACTGCGAGTGTCTTGTTTAGGTAATTTACAATTAAGGGTTAGTAGGGCAGCATTGTGATCGGTTATTGTTGAGTTAACAACAAGTGCAAGTGAAGGCAAATTCGATTTAAGCATAATATGATCCAAACAGGAGCCACTGTGATGTGTAGGAAAGCTGTGTGCTGGGAGCAGGCCATGAAAGGCGCATAGGTTGAGGTTGTCCTGAGCAGACGCATCAGCACTTCCTGGGAGAATGTTGATGTTAATATCTCCAATTACAATCGTGTTTTTGATGGATGACAGAGTTTGCAAAGTCTCATTCAGAGAGTCAGTAAAAATGCTAGTATTTCTAAAAGACGGAGGACGATATAATGCTAATATCGCAAATTCTGATCCAATTTTAACTAACAATCTGTTACAGTCGTGCATATCAGGTTCCTGAACAGAGACATTGAGATGATTTCTTGCATAAACTATCACCCCATCATTTTGGTTGTAATTTATAGTACTTCTATACATATTATATCCCGGGATTAGTGGTATGTTGTATTGTTTAGCAAGCCAGCATTCGGTTAAAACAATAACGTCACAATTTATGTTTAGCCGTTGCTGAAATGTACTAAAGCTATCAAAATTTTTAAAAATACTGCGAATATTTTGTGTTAATATGGTTAGCGGCGTTTTGTAGCCGGATAGATATTGTTTGCAGTTTTCAGCTTCACAAACTTTGGACTCGGATACAGAGAAATCATCTAAATCATTAATCAAACTATTTATCTTAATGGTACTTAAAAATAAAAATATAAAAAAGAAAGTCAGAAAAATAACTAATTTACGGCGCTCTTAGGCGCCTCCATAATCTACAGAATTGATGTACCTTTTTTCAGCCATTATTTTCGCGGGGCAGTCAGCAGCGCCTGTGTTATGTTTGTCTGGCTTTTTGAAATGCAAGCAAGTAGCGCATTTTGGTTCGTCAGCCTTTTTTGGACATTCTTTTATTGAGTGACCTTGATCACCACAGTGGCCGCAGGTATACGATGTCTGTCGACATGACTTGGCCGCATGTCCATACTGCTGACACTTATAACATCGGGTGACCAGAGTAAAGTCTCTCACAGGGCATGATGACCAATTTACAAAAACTCGGTCTTGTGATATCAGCGCTTTGCGTATGACTGCAGATACTTCAACTATGTAATTACAGGTGTCACTGTCTTTCTTACCTGACTTATGACTTAATTTAATTGATCTCAAAAACGTCTCAAGGCTGTGGTTTTGAAGTTTTTCGGCTATATTTTGTTCGTACAAACAGGTGAAAACCTCATTATCCTGCATAGATGTTGGCACTCCTAAAATCACAACCCTAGGCTTCCTTTTATGGGGCTCGTCGATTGTTAGGCCTGAATTAGTTAGCTGCACCGATTGTCTCAGCTTCTCGATGTCATCCTTCGTCTCGGTACTGATGATTACACCGCCGTTCTTCGTCTTGCGCAGGCCTCTCACATGGAGCTTCATTTGTTCGGGGTTGATAATTTTTTGGACAAGTGTTTTGGTCTCATCGCTGGTCTTCAACTTGTCACTCGGATAGATGGCCACAGAACTTACATAACTAGGCTGAATGAAATTGTTTGTACCTTTCTTTACCATGTCAGCAAAGGAAAATCCCTGGGCAGGTTTCGTCGAATCTTCGATACTCAGCTTAAGGTTCTGTATCTGCTGCGAAAGATCGAGTTGGTTTTCGAGAGTTCTGATTGTGTAGTGCGATTGTAGTGCTTTTGCTTTGACGGACTGGTACATGACGGCCATCTGCGAAGTCCCGTGTCCAATTTTCCGGCACAGGCTATTGACGCGCGTTTTCTGCTCCACATTCAACTTTCCCTCAGCTGAAATAGTACACACCTCCTTCAGGCTCTGTTCGATAATCGCCATCCAGTTCTGAATTTCTGACGTCGAGACAACTTCAGGGGCATCGTTCCTTTGGTTGGGTACGGCCCCGGGCACAGGTGTAGAAGGTGGGGAGCGAACACCTTTACTACTCCGGGTGAATGGACTATCCTCCATCATGAAGCAGGTTAGTTTGTTCCTGTTAAACACCGGACATTTCTACTTACACACCTTTCACAAATCTAATGTTAGTATAAGTCACTACTAGCTATTTGGTTAAACTAGGTCACAATTTCGCAAGTGATTATTTGTTTATTGTAATAATCGCTCGATACGTAGTTCACTACGATCGGCAATTTAGCAATCCAAACCTTTATACTTGTAACAACTTGTAAACTACATGAATGCAATAAATGATAATATGATATGATATTTAACATCACGCTACCACACTTAGGAGCCGAGCAAAAAGAAAAAATGGTAAGCGAAAACGAAGTACCTAACAGCGCGGGCGGACAATGGGATGCGACCGAAATTTTACGCGGATGAAGTCGCAGAAGCTAGTAGATTATAAAGCTGAAG
The DNA here is from genome assembly GCA_916614155.1 of Mesoligia furuncula. Lineage (NCBI taxonomy): Eukaryota > Metazoa > Arthropoda > Insecta > Lepidoptera > Noctuidae > Mesoligia > Mesoligia furuncula. The sequence continues at coordinate 15,386,681 of OU744796.1, forward strand.
AGTTTGTTTGTTTGGTTGAACGCGCTAATCTCAAGAACTACTGGTTCGAATTAAAAAAATATTTTTTCACACCACCTGCTCGAAAATGTCAAATTATATGTCAAGCAACCTTAACCTAAAGTGAGTCATTAGTGGCCGGGGGCACAGCCGGTCAATAATGTTGTACTGGATTTCATTATGACCCGCTGGTCAATAATGTGATTTGAATTTGGAATCTCACATGCTCAGCTAAATTGGCAGTATAGTACTAACAAACACCCTTTGGTGCCAGAAAGAGGAAAGCTATTCTCGAAACCCTTACTACGCGTGGATGATATTCTCGATTTCCTACAAAATCATAACGACTGCTTCTTCATATCGTTGCCATGTTTTCGAAGACATAATATTGTAAGAATAATTAGATAACTACGAACCATTTTTTAAAAGGAATGGAATAACATTAAAACTGGCATTAATAATAACAAATACCGTACCGCGCCGTAATACCGTAATAGTAATTGGCTGTAACATTAGTTCATTTATTTTAAGTAAACTGCGCTAAGATTGCTGTGGATTTTGTGAATAAATAAATAAATAATAAAACCTATCTATACTACAGTCGATTTATCACATTTTATCAAAACTACTCTATTTTCACGAGCGTCTCCAATGACGTTCTAAATTCAAAATGCATACAGCCAATCATCCAAAACCATTCTACCAGCCCTGTATAAAGCTTAGTTTACACAAACGCCACTTCCATGAGAGTGACATCAATAGACACACACGACAAAACCGTAGAAGAGACTTTTTTTTTGAAAATCGAATTGACCGTGTCTTGGCTACTTATTGGTAGACGCAATAAAGGCGCGAATTTTCGTACTATGGCTATTATTTTCTCACAGTAGGTGTAAAAAGTAGAGTATCCTCCTCTGGGCTAAAGGTGTCTTTGCCTTGGGCTAGCTTGAATCCCGTGACATAAGACACAACTTTAGCCCCTCGGTGCATAATCTACTATTGTGTTAGATAGTCCATTTATTGATAAAGGCAAAAAGCTATATAACATCACGCTACGACTATGAGGAGCGGAGCATCAATGAAAAATGTTGCAAAAACGGGAAAAATTGTTCCTTTTGAGAGCTTCTCCGTTGCTTACGCTGCGTAAACGGTTAAAAGTTACGCAAAAATCATGTTTGTCGGGATTGATCCCCTTTAAAAGTTCTAAAAAAAGTCCGCGACGGCATAATTATATATCTATCTACTAAGGTGGACTCACTATAACCTTTTTACAGTAATCAAATTTGTTCTAAAATAATGCATTATTTGCGAAGGTGTCCATAATAAATACGTTATTCATCACAAGTATTTAATTTTGAGCAAAATTGCTCTTTACTTACATCATTTGATTTCAATGAATATCTTAGGAGATATCATAAGTAGTTTTAAAATAACTCCAAAAGGCCGTCGGTCATGAGTAGGTACTATAGTTCCACTCTTACTGATCATAGCGTGATGTACAGCACATCAAGCTACCCGAAACTGTCAAATTTTCCCATTCAACTTTGAACCTTATGCTTTAGCGATAAAGTTGAAAATCTATTAAAGAAATTTGACAGATTGTAGTAGCTTGATGTGCTGGCGACTGTACCTAAAGTACTACTTAAATAATAAATAATCGTATGGGGACTGCATGACCTAAAGCTCGGTCACTGTCGGACTGCATAGAAAAGAAAGAGAAGCGCGACGAAACAACGCTATGGTAATTTATTGCAAACTGAAGCAATTATCTATTTACAAAAAATGTATTGTTTGGGCTAAAAAATGAAAACAGTGCTTTAGTATGTTGCTTGTAGAATAATCTAACAAAAAATCAGAATGAATGTTTGTGTATTAGTATACCTATTAGTTTTTATTGTAAAAAAAAAGTTTTTAGAGGTATCTTCATGATTTTTTTCTATCGATACAAATTAGGTAGTTGTATTATGTGTTCAACACACTATCTACCTAGCCAGCTAGCCTATCCTGAAGAATATCAAATATTTTTCTGATTCTTTATTACATTTTCTGATGATTGTTTACTGTAGTCAATCAAATAGGTACTTTTATTGCTTCTAAAACTTGCGTTTTTTGCGGTCCTGTAATCCCCATGATTATGTAATGAATATATTTTAGTAGGTTTTTTCCTCAAATTAATGCGGGTGAAACCGCGGTGCACAGCTAGTATAGTATATATGTATGTATACAGGATATTTTTTTATGCATTGCGCAATTTTTCACAGGATGTTCTACTCATGAATATGAACAACTTTCAATATAGGTTCAACCCTGAAATCACGAAAAAAAATCTGCTGTTTCGTACAATTTGGACGAGTAGGTACTTTTTGAACTTTTGTATGAAACAGCAGATTTTTTTTTCATGATTGCAGACTTCGTCCCATAGTGAAAGTTATTCATATTCATGGGTAGAACACCATGTGAAAATGTGCGCACTGCTTAAAAAAATATCCTGTAGATATACCTATTACCCAGACGCCCAGACCCACTGACTAATGCGATCCACAGAAGCGGTCGACAAAAATTACGATATCCATCGTCTGTTTTTACCTACACATTTTGTTTGAGCACAAGTACCGATCGTCATAAATCGAGCAAATCTGTAGGTACCTAGACATTATGTAGGTATCCAGAATTTGATTTCGGCAGAGAAAAAAAAACAGTTTGCTGCCGCAATGCGGTAGACAAGACAACATAATTCTTTATACAGTCTCCACCAATTTAAATCGTTCGACCACAGTTCGTCAATTATTGAAATCGCTATTTGATAGCCATACCTTACCTAACGAGTACCAAATCATGAAATAAAGAAATGGCTTTACAAAAAAGTTCAGTCAGCTGTTTATCAAAGAGACGTTTATAGGTAAGACTGGGAATTATAGTGATGATTAACGTCTGCTTTTTTGACGTTTAAACGTATCTTGGGACCTAAAAAAGCCACTTTGGCAGAATCATAACAGGATAATATTATGAATCATAATGGACAGTTGAATGAGTCAATCGTATCAAATCCCATTGGTATAAGATTTTTCAGTTATTTTTTTTGTCTGTGCTAAAATACCAATCAATCCAATCCCAATCTCTTTGATTAGGTATACCTACGTAGTGCAGCAAAAAAGAGAAAAACACGGACTGTCTTCGCCATATTATAACTCATAATGTTATCCTTTTATGATTCTACCAAAGGATTTTTAGGCCCCCTTAACTTTAATCAACGTTCATAAATGAACCCTTTAGTACAATTCGTTTAGGTTTTGTTCGATCATTTGTAGGTACCTATTTATTAATTATTAACTAAGAGTGCTTTAGACAGCTTCTCACGTTTGTCGGCATATATATATATCTAACAAACGCTCATTCATGAATAAAATAAACGACTCCTTAGGGGCATCGCCCCAGAACCATGTCTTTTCTTTTCACCTACGTAAATCCTCGACCAATGTATTATTTACTAAGATTTACCACTGCGAAGAACCATTTTACTGATTCTACATAGTTGAACTTGCGATCGCTCCTAGTCTTATCAAACATTGCAAAACGTTAGGTAGGTAGGTTGCCCTTCTGTAGGTTGTACCTTCATTATTTTTGTGAAAATGCGAATACATATTTTTTTCAGTGTTGTTGTAAACTTAAGGAACAACATAATATAGGTAGGTACGTCAAGACAAGAATCCGATAAATTTGCTTCTGCGGGGTAGGTAATTGCGTAGCACACTATCAGCAGGAATGGTTTTTATTTTGACAGTTTAACAACATTCATTGCGTTTTTACGTCGTTGAGCAGACAATTTTTTCGAACATACCTATCCTTATGAAGCAATGGATTAGCAATCATCATCATCATCATTTCAGCCGAAAGACGTCCACTGCTGGATATAGGCCTCCCCCAAGCACCTCCACTTCGAGCGGTCCTGTGCTTCCCGCATCCAACGGGTTCCTGCGGCCTTCACAAGGTCGTCGGTCCACCTTGTGAAAGGCCTTCCAAGGCTACGACTTCCTGTACGCGGTCACCACTCCAGAACCTTTCGGCCCCATCGGCCATCTGTTCTGCGAGCAATGTGCCCTGCCCACTGCCACTTAAGTTTGGCAATTCTTCGGACTATGTCGGTTACCTTGGTTCTCCTGCGGATCTCCTCATTCCTGATTCGATCACGCAGGGAAACTCCAAGCATAGCCCATTGTGAGCGACCACGTTTCAGTTCCATAAGTCATCACTGGCAACACACACTGGTCAAAGACTTTCGTCTTGAGACACTGCGGTATGTGGGACGAGAAGATATTGCGTAGCTTCCCGAACGCTGCCCAGCTGAGTCTGATTCGTCGATTGACCTCTTTCTCGAAGTTAGACTTACCTAACAGGACAGTTTGTCCTAGATAAACATACTCGTCCACGACGGATTAGCAATATCCTTCATAAAAACTTAAAAAAAAACTGACATCCAAAAGTTTAATTTTGGAAGTCGATGTCTTTGGGTTCGCATTTTCGTTGTTTGCAACCGACTTCCGTAATTAAAGTTATTTTTTACTTTGTAGTGTCTTTTTTTGAAGTCGGATGTTTTTTTGAAGTGAAAACTTCTTTAGCGGCGTCGAACACTTTTTTTGTAATGAGTAAAAAATGTTAAACTCGCGTCAGGACACGTGACCCTGATCGTAAGATGACACGTGCCAGATGGGCAATCCACCGGGTTTGAACCCGGTGCTTTTGATAAACACCCGATAAACACCCGTAAACACCCATAAACACCCACAAAATTGGGTGTTTATCAAAGCACCGGGTTTAAACCCGAGTTGATTGCCCATCTATAGACGTGACCATGATCGTAAGAGGACACGTGACCCTGATCGAAAATTCGTAAGATTCCAAAATATCAAAAATTGAAAACAAGTATACAGGATCAAATTACAGACAGACAGACAGACAGAGTCAGATGACTCTGACTCTGTCTGTCTGTCTCTACTCTGACGCTAACTCTGACTCTGACGAGTCAGAGTTAGCGTCAGAGTCAGAGCCAGAGCCAGAGTCAGAGTCACAGTCACAGTCACAGTTACCAACAACCAAAATATAAAAAAAACCGGGCAAGAGCGAGTCGGACTCGCTCACCGAGGGTTCCGTAACATCCGGGTTTATGCATAAGGTTTATGTTTATGAAATTAAATGTTTTTTTATATTTTTTTATATTTGAGTTGGTTGAATAAAAGGTAAATTGCGGTTTACGATTTATGACGTATTAAAAAAAAACTACTTACTAGATCTCGTTCAAACCAATTTTCGGTGGAAGTTTACATGGTATTGTACATCATATATTTTTTTTAGTTTTATCATTCTCTTATTTTAGAAGTTACAGGGGGGGGGACACACATTTTACGACTTTGGAAGTGTCTCTCGCGCAAACTATTCTATTCAGTTTAGAAAAAAATGATATAAGAAACCTCAATATCATTTTTGAAGACCTATCCATAGATACCTCACACGTATGGGTTTGACGAAAAAAAATTTTTTTAGTTTCAGTTCTAAGTATGGGGAACCCCAAAATTTATTGTTTTTTTTTCTATTTTTGTGTGAAAATCTTAATGCGGTTCACAGAATACATCTACTTACCAAATTTCAACAGTATAGTTCTTATAGTTTCGGAGAAAAGTGGCTGTGACATACGGACGGACAGACAGACGGACAGACAGACAGACATGACGAATCTATAAGGGTTCCGTTTTTTGCCATTTGGCAACGGAACCCTAAAAATGCACAACGTTAATTCAAGTTTTCACTTCTGCCGGCACTCCCGGAGTGCAACCTGTCGTTTTTTTTTTGTAAATAAGTTTTTATTTTTTAGTTGTACTCCCCATACAAATTCGTATAATATTAAGCACTTGCTATGTAAATATCAGTGACAGGTAGTTATTATAACATCATCATCATCTATAAACTAAGCGGCAACAAAAGTATTGTAACAAATATTTAAAAAAAAATCAACAAATTGATAACCTCCTCCTTTTTTTGAAGTCGCTTATAAATTAAACAGATTGTGTTGAAATTGTGTTATGGAATAAGGGTGCTGATCATCTTCCGCTCACTTTGGCCCCGTAAACCACTTCCAACCTAGCCCAGCATCGTTTCGGGCTAACGTTCTTACGGCCTCTGCTTAGGAGTAATAGTGTTCTGTGGCCTCTGCCCAGTAGTGCCCAGTGGTCTCGAACGTCAAATGGCCAAATTGGTAGAGTTGCCCACAAATATCCGTAGATTCGTACCCAAAATCGGTAGGTAAAAAAAAAGTCTATTGAAGATTAAGTACATTTATTTTTAAAACTTAAAATAACTTTGTTAATTATTAAGGACATAAAAATTTTAGTTCACACTAAATGTGCTTGTAAAGGATTGTCTTTCAGAGCGTCTTTCCCAAATGTGTTATCCTTGTTACAGCTTCTCCAATAGCCATAATTTGTGCCTTTAGAGCTTTCTTGCAACCAGCCAGAAAATTCTTCTTCACATTCTTTTCTAACTGTTGGTATTTTTTTCTTTTTACGCTCGTGCTTGAACGTTGTTCTTCATCAGACAATATTCTGAGTACGTTTACGTATTTTATGTTTTATTTTAAAAGTGACAGCTTGACGAGAGCGAGCGAATGAAAAAATAAAGTCCGAATTTTCACTGTATAGGCTAGTGAAGTAACGAATCAACTTTATCCCCTAAGACTAGAATAAAAGGGTATTGCCCCATACTTAGGTACCTATACTTTTCTCAAAGTCGGTGGGGATTTGGGTTGCCTGTTCAAAAATGTAAAAACGTCGTTTGCCCAATTATTTTGTAAATAAGAAATAAATAAAATATATGTATATTTTTCGCAACAGGGACTGACAGGGGGTCTGAAAAATTCGAAGTGGGGCTACTAGGGCATGTGGGGTATCATATGAAAGAGCGCAGTTTGCACATTTGCAAAGATTTTTTTTTTGGCCACATTGTTTTCGACTTTTGATGAAAAATGTAAAAAAGTACTGTTCCGCCTCCCCTTATCTCCGAAATTGCAAAGAGACAAATCTGAAATTATTCTATGTCATAGAAGTTTAGGTAAAGATTAGAGGAAAAATAAAGCGAAGTTTTTCAGAAATCATCAACAAAAGTTACATTAGTTCTACTATCGGTCAAGAGATGGCGCTAACATAAAACTAAAATATGCTACAACGCAGTGCAGTGTTAAAATTCTCTGATGAATATAGACCTCGCCGATGAAAAAAAAACATATGATGGTTCGGAACTCTCGGTGCGCGAGTCCGACCCGCTCTTGCCCGGTTTTTTATTTTTACTTTTGTTGTCAAATGTATTTTATGAAAAAATATGTAGGTAAGTGCTTATAGCTGTAGTAGAATCTTCTGGCGCGAGGCCAAAATCGGAACTAACGCCGCCGCCTTCTTGTTTTTTCAATATAAATTCATAAAACTGTTTCGCACACATAACTTACGATCACAGCTTTTGCTGTTTTATCATCACACTGTGGTGGCACAAGCTGTAAATCCATGATTTTCATTATATAATTTAGTTACATTTATTTTCGCACATTGCCTGATTCTATTTTATCCATGTTAAGATTTATGAATATCAACTTTTTTTTGCCAACAACGTCAAGATTTGTGCTGGATTCACACTTAGTACTTACCGTAATCTACAAATGTGTGGATGCATCACAATTCACAACTCAAGTGATAGGCAGACTCACTTTAATTTGTGCACTAAAGTCGATATTTTATCTGATCGGCAATAAATGCTTCTCTGTCTTTCCATTACAAGTTCGCCAAGGCTTAGAAAGAAAGAAAATTCTTTCTTGCCTCTATAAAAGATAGGCTAACTCATCAAAAAGTACTCTGTGGCTTACTTGAAGAAATGTAAGCGCAACAGCGTTTAACAAGCGTGTGAATCTGGCATTACAAGACACAACGTAGCATGGACCATCGTGTACATGCTGTGATAAATCAGAGTTGATTATTTTTGTTGACAAATTTGCTAAAAAGACGTGGTGTCCGATCATTTCTTTTTAATGAAAATCATACAATTCATGGATATGGCGTAAATTGGTGTATGTGAAATAGAAATAGAAGAAAAACAGATTGTTCTAGAAATTAAATGATGGCTACACGAGGAGACAGAGGAGTTTCAAGAGTACTAGATAAGTTAGAGGCATCAGTAAACTCTGGCCATTACTATGAGGCACATCAAATGTATAGAACCCTATATTTCAGGTACCAATCAGAAATTTACGCTTCATGATAATCAAGGAAGTATTATCATGGATTATTAAAACTTTGTTATGAATTTTCAGATACCTAAGTCAAAAAAAATATGCGGATTTACTAAATCTACTGTACAAAGGTTCAACGTTGTTGCTACAGCGTGATCAGCAAGAGAGTGGCGCAGACTTGGCTATATTACTCATAGACGTGTTGAATAAATCAGTAACTAAGCCTTGCCACGAATGGATTGACAAAATAGCAAAGTTATTCGAATTGATGAGTGCTAGTATACCTGAGAGGGAATCTTACCTCACCAATGCTGTCAAATGGTCTATGGACAATAACAAAAAAGGACACCCTTTTCTTCACCAGGTAAATTCATTACTCACAGTGGCTTCCAGCTGCATTATTATTGAATTGATGTAAAAAATATTGACAATGCTAAGTAAATGATACTGACTTAAGATTTGTCTTACCTGCCATGTTCAGATTTATTTACAAGGGGGAAAAAGTGTGACTTTTTCATTTGTTTTGCAGATGCAAACAGTACAGCCATTTCTTTCATATCAAATTCATAATCTTATGTATGGCTGGTGTTGGTAGGATTCCCAAATAAACACTACATTACAACATTATTTCACTACCTGCTTAACCGTCACTTATGAGTCAAGGAATATTTTCTATTGTTACCAAACTTAATAAGCTTGCATAACAGACAAGGGGCTAACCTACTTGTTCTTCAGTAGCTTATTAATATTTAACACTTTCACGATCCAAAGTAGACACAATATTCAAATAATCAATACAGGGAATGGGTTAAGATTAATTTAGTGTTTATGTTAGCTTTTAAATTTTTATTGAAGTTAAAAGTAAGCCAAATAATAACGGCCTAATGAAGTTGCCAGCAGTTCTATATTAAATTTTATCACACTTGTGGATAACAGTTATCATACTTTATTTTAGAGAATTGCTGAAGTTTATTGGAAAGAGAAGAAGTATGCAGCAGCTCACAGACATTTTTTGCACTCATGTGATGGAACAGCATATGCCAGTATGCTTGTGGAACTCCATACCACGAAAGGACTCAAATCTGAAATAGATTTGTTCATTGCCCAGCCAGTGTTGCAGATTCTTTGTCTGCGTAATATACAAATGGCTACAGAAACTTTTAATAAATACACAGGCCTACACCCCACGATAAACAATAATAAAGGGCCTCCATATATATTTCCATTATTAAATTTTCTATGGTTTTTATTACGTGCAATTGAACAGTAAGTAAAACATATTATTTTGCAGTAAAATTGCACTTTATGGAGATAATCATCATTAGTACATTCTAACATATAAAATATTTTTTCAGGAGACACTCACATCAATTTAAAATACTTAGAAGTTGGTATGCAATAAGTATTAAAAGGGATCCGAACTACTCAGTGTATTTAGATAACATTGGTCGCATTTGGTTTGGCATAGAAATACCACCTGACAACAAGAATCCTAATTCAGTATTTGGAGGACTGCTGAAATCTATAATAGGTGAAGCTGATAGTTCTGATGAAGATGGAGACTATGTAGGAAGAAATGCTGCTGCCCCAGACCTAGACTAAATCAGCGGAAATAAATCAGTTAACATGGCATTTGTTTTCATTGACACATCTGGCGCCAATTAGCCCGTAATACCTAAATCTATAATAATGAAGTAAATTTATATTGTTTTGCATGTTGAATGTGGTTTACCTCAATACATACCAGCACCCTGATTGCGTAACGCACTATCAATCGGAATCTGAATCATTTTGAAGCAAATTGCTAATCCATTGCTTCATAAGTCCAAAAAATTTGTCAGCTCAACGTAAATAATGAAATGAATGTTGTTGAACTGTCTAAATTAAACCGATTCTGATTGATAATGTGTTACGCAATTGCCCCGCTGTACTGCTAATATACTTGTGCAATGTTCATGTTATCAGTCTTATCTTCATAATATTTTATTTTTTTCGTTTATTGGCAATCTGTTTATTAATATATTTTTAAGTTGTTATAGTAAGCAGTTGTGGAGAGTATATCAAACTTAAGATTTTCTTAAATTGATTAGGTTTTAGTGATCAAATGATGCAAAAAAATATGAAATGCAAGAAAAGATATTTTTTTTAAGTGGGCCTCACTATTCTACAATATCTAACTCACTAAGGCATAGTATGCACACATTTAAACCATTATAGTCAATGTGCCAGACACAATTTATTGCTCATTGTTGACACATTCACTAACCATTGATCTTTGTGCATCAAACCCTCATTCTTATGTGATTTAAGTTTTAAAAATCTAGCTACAAGATAGCAATAAAATCAACAATGAACTATAGTGTTAGAAATGGATGATGTAAGAGGTCAATTTATTGAACTTGCTATGTAAATATACTTTGCTTCTGCTTTGTCATTTTAAACCATTTTGAAGAAGTTATAATATAATAGGTGGAAAGATTACTTTGTAAAAATTGTTTAAACTTTTAATTAATTTATAACAAATTTATAGTCATAAAATCATTATAGATACATTTTTACTATAGTAGGTAGGTAATTCAGTTGACAATTTGTAGACAACTGCTGGATACTTAGATGTACATAAATTATATATTATATTTGAATTCCATGCCATTGTGGGCTAAACAATTGTAAAACTGAATTATGTAACACAATAATCATAAATACATGGTAATGATTTTAATTGAATTTATTATTGACTAAAACTATCTACCTACCCTATTTTGTACAGTCAATTATATTAAAAGGTGAAAAATTGCTTTTGTTTCAACTGTTGAAACAGGACAACCAATAGGCGAAAAGCAAAAGTAATATTTACTGATGTATCAATTCTAATTGTAAAAATATCACATAATGTATTAGTGGATACACATTTACACATACATACATAGTATAAAAAATGTCAAAATGTGTGTGTAAAAATGTGTGTGTATAGTGTAAAAAATGTAAATCTTCCAATGAATATTTAAAAGTAATATTACATTTTTAAGGGTATGTCAACGGAAGTTTAATATTATGTGACACATAAATTATCCAGCTCCTTATTATTATCATTTACATGTTAAGATGTAAATTTATCACTAACAACTTTACTATTATCACTTGACCCTGAACATTGCCACAAATGTTATTTATCAAGATCTTCTATTACCAGAGATGTCATTTCTCTAGAAAACTTTTTTATTTTGAGTGTTTCTTTACGAAGTTCCAATTTCAACTTTCTGGCCTTTAAATCTAAAGCTTGTCTAGCAATAAATCGGTTGAATTCATGGACATCAGGATGATTCATATATTCTTCAATAGGCATCCACTTGCATGCTTTGATTTCTATATCCGATTTGGTAATTGTTTCTGATGTAGCTTTTAACAATACAATCACATAAATATCAGAGTTCTCAAACATCATATTGTGAGTATGTCTGAGTGTCACCATTGATTCAAAAGTGGCATCAATCCCTGTTTCTTCTTTAACTTCTCTCACAGCTGCATCTTTGATATCTTCACCTGTAATTATGTAAAAGGTAAACTTACTGTTGTGTATTGTTAAATAGCAATAGTTTAAAGTAAAGTTCTCAGCTTACCTCTTTCTACATATCCCCCAGGAAGTTTCCAATGCGGGACTTCAATATAGTTCTCAGCTACTACTAATATTTCATTTTTATCATTGAAAACCATTCCACCCACACCAAGATTTGTATGACAGGCTGGTGGTAAGTTAGATGAACTATTAGGAAGCCATTTGTACATCATGACAAAATCTCCTCTTGAATGGTGAAAATTGAAGCCTTCCTGAATGTGAAATAAACATTAATTATATTAAATTAATTAGAATAAGTAATCTTTGATTTCTTATTATGATCAAATAATACTATTAAACCATACATTAGCTAGAAGTGGCACCCAAGCTGCATCTTTGATGTTAATTTTGAACCAGATGCATCGTTTATTCAGTTCAGACCAATGTTTTAGCGAATCTGGAAATAGAATTAGAGACAAGAACGAGTTAATTACACTAGGTAGACACTCACTATTAGATAATTTTGGTAGATTTTAAGTTGTGAGACGACATATAAGGACAAAATTTTAAAACTATAAAACTTACCATTCAACTGGTTTAAAAGCTGACTCATTTCACAAGGTTCTTTTTGAGAATCTACTGTGATTCCATTATATCTGTCTGTTTCGCCTTCAAATATATTAGATCCCATTTTTAACTAGGTACTGTTGAAGTTACATTTAGTTTTATTGTAGTTAAATTGCGATCCCGCTTTAAATTTTAAAAGGTTGGTTCTACTACGTCTATAAGTTATACTCAGATAACCCATACCTACTTGCTCTCAATGTGTGTTTAATCAAAGAGTCTAATAGTGATCGTGGTGATACTGAATTGATTAGGTACTGATAAATAATTAAATGTCATCCACTGATTAGATGACACCATGACACTGACAGTGACAATTGGGCCGCATTCCGAATTAGCTTTAGTAGCTCACAGTCAAAGAGTAAAGTAACTATAGAGGCTCACAGTGCTCCCATCATCTCTCATGCGTTCCGATTTAGTTAATACGATTATGAGAGCTGTCAAAAATTCGGAACGCCCGTGAACGCGCTCACAGTGCGTATTCAATGTAAAAACGATATTATTACAGTATTTCCTCGACCATTACAGTATTTCTTCTTCAGTTCTTCTTCTTTGGTTAGGTGGTGACTCAGCCAGAAGCACAATTTCGAAAATGCCACGATAATTATTTTAATTTAAAGATGATGCAACTCAAAACAAAACTCATACTGACACGTCTTCACACACTCAGTCATTTTTGACAGCGCTCACAGTTCGGCGTTATCGCAAGATGGCGCATGTCATGACGTCATCTATGACGATTCACGAGACATCGATAGCGCGCTCACGCTAATTCGGTAAGGCGGCCCGTACACAGTCAATCGCGATCCGCGATCAAAATCAATGATCGCGATCCAGATTGATAATGTACGAATTAGATTGACGGATTGATGCATCTGATCTCAAAATATCTAGATATTTTGAAATCCAGATCGCGATCCGCTGATCGTGATTAAGACTGTGTAAGCGCAAGATCGCGTCAGTACCTACACTACCTACACGCTGTGCGCTCTTTGAAAATGGACGACGATTTCTCGTCGCCGCCGATCGAATTGGAAGAAGATTTCATCATCCTTTTAGAAACGTTACCCGAGCTATGGAATGTATTTAATGAGAGGTTTTTCTTCTCAGTATTTAAAAAAAAAAATAGTTCTCAAGAACCCTGAAGATGGCGTTGAACTGACTATGTTACTAGATGCCAAAGTCAAAACGCTTGGAAAAAAAACATTGCGTCACGTCATATACGCTCGTTGAGTGACAGTTTCGTTTGCTTTCGTTTTACGATCTTAAAATTACATCCAAGTGAATTAATTAAAAAATTATGTAACTTCCGTTCCTTGCAGTAACTTACCGAGTTCAGCGCCATCCATCCAGCGACTAGGGAAGCGTTAAAGAAAAAGAAAATCCCTCATTGTGTTGAATTTGTACTTCTTCTTAATAAACCTATTTAAAAAACAGAAATATTAATATTTTATTTACTTTGATATAGTCCTTTTGATATAGTCGTCTGTGTGGTACCGGACTTAAAGAATACCACCACCCCTTACTTCCCGTGGGTGTCGTAAAAGGCGACTAAGGATCGTACCGGAGAATAGGCAGCAGCGTTCTCTATGTATTCCACCATCATACCATACTGCGATCGCCAACCCGCCTGCCAAGCGTGGCGATTATGGCAAACCCTCCCAAAATTGGGGGAGGCCTATGTCCAGCAGTGGACGTCTATCGGCTGAAACGACGATATAGTCCTTAAGCACATAAATAAGAGCTCGGCATGTAACCTTGATTGATTCTCTAATAGCAGCAGGAGAAATTATAGCAGAACATTTTAAATCTTCAGTATTTCTTACAGTAGCAAGATAACGTAATGTTACTGCTAGTTTTTCTTTAGGTGTTATACTTTTCCTCATACAAGTATCTTGTTTGGTTATATTATTAAAATATATGGAGACTTATCATTAGTAATAAGTCATCGAAACATTTTTACCCCATCCTGAAGTAGTTTTTATAATCGTCAACTACTTACTTCAGCAGTTAATTGGATTTCATTTAGTACATTTGTTAACGCGGCAGTTACGATACATGGACTGAAGAAATCAAGATTGACTGTGTAATGTTGTGACGAGATCCTGTGATCCGAGATCACGATCAAAGCTTAACGATCGCGATTGAGATTGACTGTGTACGGGCCGCCTAAGGGTTTGAGCACGCTCAAATCGATTATTACCCAACTCGGAACGCAGGGTTGATGATTTTGGTTTTCCCAACATTTTAAGCCTCCTCCACACGTAGACAGATTCATCAGCAGATGGCCATCTGTGAATGCCTCCGCCGACGTGTAGACGGGGTAATTTGCTAGTCTGTGGTAGGTATTTGACGCCGGCCATTGAGATAGTTTTTTTTATATGTCAATGACGCCGGCAGAGGCTAAATTAAGTAAGTAACAGTTGACTGACAGATGACAGCGCTTACGGCTGAGGCCAAATCATTGACATAGAATTTCCTATCACAATGGGCCAAATAGTATTCTGTGAATCAGGGGCTGAAAATAAAGAACATAGGTAATAAATAATTAATAATGATTATGACTTTCGTTTTCAATACTACTAAGGGTTTCATTTTCAATTCTGGAAAATCTTCAATCTTAGATTAGATTTAAACAGTAATAAATCATGTTCAAATCGGAAAAAAGTATACGGCAGGAAACTTCATTATAAATGTAAGGGCCGACACAGACGAAAACATAGTACGATAAAATTTTCTCAATAGAAAACTATCACAAAGTTACCTCTAATTTTCAACTATTTTGGTTTGCATTCTATTTTGGTGCATATTACGGAACCACAAATTAGATAAATCATAACACTCATTATTACCTAGGGATGACCCAACCGATTTTTTTAAAATATTGTCTATTTTAAAAGATAATCGAATAAAAAGGATTTGGCGCTTACTACATTTTTAATCCGCGAGATAAGCGTATCTCGCGGATTAAAAATGTAGTAAGCGCCAAATCCTTTTTATTCGATTCCGTCTCGCGTGACATGAGGTTGAGACCATAGATTATACAGTATATTATTGGTTTGTTTCACAAATCAATTTGAAATCAGTTGCTCAGTCTATCAAAAAGTACTCTGTGTCAGTCGATGTCAGTCTATCAAGAAGTACTCTGTGTCAGTCGCCCTCGCTCTGTTGAGACGAGAGGATTGTGATTGTGCTTAAGGACGCCTTTACGAATCTGACAAAAATAAGCCGTTTTTCGGTGCATTTTGCGGCAAAATGAGACGAAACCAAATGTAACTAATAATTACCACAGATAGATTACTCTTTCATCTCCAAATGGTAGCCATTTTTTATTCGAAAATGTTGGTTTATAATATAGTAAAAAATAATTTCCGTTTCCTCTTCACACAAAATCGACGATATCGTGCTGTCTTTGGGATCATTTTTCTTCTATTTAATAACATAAACATATTTATTTTAAAATATTTTATTTAAGCAGATATGTTCAACTCAAAATGGTAGCCAAAAGAACTATCAAAATGTTAAAAATAAGCTCAGAAAAAAATAAAAATCGGAGTCTATTTTTTCACATATTTAGCTGTAATACGTGAATCTTATTGGATTGAAATAAGGGTTATTTTACTGGTCACTGTCTCGGTTTATTGCACAAAAATTTGTAATGAAATATTAGTCTGCGCTCGGCCGCCGTTGTGAGTGGACTCTGTGTCGGTTGTAAGCAGCAGCTTGTGCTAGAAGAAGATCGCTGTACGGATACAAAATATTTGACATACGAAACTTGATACTTCACGCATTCTGTATGTACCTATTACCCAAGGAAAGATTTGATTCACAGTCTTATAATTTTTCTAGAAGTAAGTAGGGTTTATAAATTCATATTTCGTTTCGGACTTGCTGGAGTGACCTGCACAGCAGGTGTACTTCGAAGACTGCTACTGGAACTAACAGCCGAGCTGAGGAGTTATTCCGGTCTGTTCCCCTGAACCCCCCCTCCACCCCCCCACCTCGATCCCCTCCTGGATCATCAAAATTTCGTGGTTTTCGAGGGTGCTGAACCCGATGATGAGGTCAGAATGAAAATCCAAGATGGCGGATGTGAAAAATGTTACAATATTTCATGATGGGTGTCAGTTTCATGGTTGTCGAGGGTGCTGAAACCGATGGTGAGGTCAAAATGAGAATCCAAGATGGCGGATGTGAAAAATGTTACAATATTTCATGATGGGTGTCAATTTCGTGGTTTTCGAGGGTGCTGAAACCGATGGTGAGGTCAAAATGAGAATCCAAGATGGCGGATGTGAAAAATGTTACAATTTTTCATGATGGGTGTCAATTTCGTGGTTTTCGAGGGTGCTGAAACCGACGGTGGGGTCAAAATAAAAATCCAAGATGGCGGATGTGAAAAATGTTACAATTTTTCATGATGGGTGTCAATTTCGTGGTTTTCGAGGGTGCTGAAACCGATGGTTGGGTCAAAATAAAAATCCAAGATGGCGGATGTGAAAATTTTTATAATTTTTCATGATGGGTGTCACTTTCGTGGTTTTCGAGGGTGCTGAAACCGATGGTGGGGTCAAAATAAAAATCCAAGATGGCGGATGTGAAAAATGTTACAATTTTTCATGATGGGTGTCAATTTCGTGGTTTTTGAGGGTGCTGAAACCGATGGTGGGGTCAAAATAAAAATCCAAGATGGCGGATGTGAAAAATGTTACAATTTTTCATGATGGGTGTCAATTACGTGGTTTTCGATGGTGCTGAAACCGATCGTGGGGTCAAAATAAAAATCCAAGATGGCGGATGTGAAAAATGTTACAATTTTTCATGATGGGTGTCAATTTCGTGGTTTTCGAGGGTGCTGAAACCGATGGTGGGGTCAAAATAAAAATCCGAGATGGCGGATGTGAAAAATGTTACAATTCTTCATGATGGGTGTCAATTTCGTGGTTTTCGAGGGTGCTGAAACCGATGGTGGAGTCAAAATAAAAATCCAAGATGGCTGATGTGAAAAATGTTACAATTTTTCATGATGAGTGTCAATTTCGTGGTTTTCTAGGGTGCTGAAACCGACGGTGGGGTCAAAATAAAAATCCAAGATGGCCGATGTGAAAAATGTTACAATTTTTCATGATGGGTGTCAATTTCGTGGTTTTCTAGGGTGCTGAAACCGATGGCGGGGTCAAAATGAAAATCCAAGATGGCGGATGTTAAAAATGTTACAATTTAAATTTTTGTTTTGTGTATTAGCTCTTAAAAAGATTGTGCCACCATTTCTACAATTCTTGTGATTGAATGAACAGTTGTGTGAAGTATTTTGTTGCTTTAATCACTTGTGCATTAAATAATCTTAACTAATTATTTAATATAAATATAAATATATTACAATAGTTAAAATCGTTCAAAAGTTCAAAAACGGTAAATGCTGCTTATGATTTTTTGATGTGTCTTACTATCACGCCATCTTGGATTTTCATTTTGACTTCACCATCGGTTTCAGCACCCTCGAAAACCACGAAATTAACATCCATCATGAAAGATTGTAACATTTTTCACATCCGCCATCTTGGATTTTCATTTTGACCTCACCATCGGTTTCAGCACCCTCGAAAACCACGAAATTGACACCCATCACGAAAAATTGTAACATTTTTCACATCCGCCATCTGTAAAATTATTAAAAAGTGTTCAAACCGGGTGCGGTGACTTGACATAGACTAAAATGTGGAGTCGTTGTTCCTCAATACTAACATACACGTATCCGTTATAATAAGAAATTACGAACTTATGTATTTCAATAAACCCTGTACTTATTTTTGTTGCTGACGATCCTTCAGGATCAAAAACAAAAGAAAAAGCGGTTCAAACCGGTATGAGAAAGTTTTTAGTGGATAAGACAGATTAAAACAGAAGACGATCTAGGAGGGGATCGTGGGGGGGGGGTGGAGGGGGGGTTCAGGGGATCAGAACGGAATAATTCTGGGGTCACTAATCGGAAACATAAAACAAAAGTAAGTACCTATCTAAAAAAAAAAGATTACAGCCGCCATCTTGTATTTTCATTTTGACTTTGTTTTCGGCTCCAGCACCCTCGAAAACTATGAAAACGACACCCATGATAAAAAAAATTACAGCCGCCATCTTGGATTTTCATTTTTAGGGTTCCGTACCCAAAGGGTAAAAACGGGACCCTATTACTAAGACTTCGCTGTCTGTCCGTCTGTCCGTCTGTCCGTCTGTCCGTCTGTCCGTCTGTCCGTCTGTCTGTCACCAGGCTGTATCTCAAGAACCGCGATAGCTAGACAGTTGAAATTTTCACAGATGATGTATTTCTGTTGCCGCTATAACAACAAATACTAAAAACAAAATAAAATAAATATTTAAGGGGGGCTCCCATACAACAAACGCGATTTTTTTGCCCTTTTTTGCTCGATATCAAAAATGGTAATAGGTAGGCCCTTGAAATATTCACAAAATACTCAGTTGTATTTTAACTTTAATAATAAATAATAAAATTAAAATAAAATAAATATTTAAGGGGGGCTCCCATACAACAAACATGTTTTTTTCGGCGTTTTTGCCTTGTGGTACGGAACCCTTCGTGTGCGAGTCCGACTCGCATTTGGCCAGTTTTTATCTCACTATCGGCGATCTCAATATCACTTTGCACGGCCAAAAATGTAATTGACAGGCTTATGGTGATTTATCGAGGTAGCCACTGCTAATATGCCTTTATGCAATGCACGACACTGCTTAGTACGTTATCCTAATTGCGTAACACACTTGGATGGGATTTTCGACTGCGCTGGTTATAATTTAATTACGTAAACAATATTTTCGTATTTTATCACTTTGTAGGAAAGAAACTGTGAAATATAAAACATGGAAAAATAACTAAAACCACTTCCAAAACGATCACTAAAAACGTTAAATATTGATAAACTGAATAATTACCGAGCCAAAACTATAAAATGAAAATATTAAAATAATTGATGTTGATATTTGAAAACTCAAAGTGACAATTATTTTATTTGCCATATTTTTGATTGGTAGGTATACACTGACCTCTATAATACAAGTTGTATTATAGAGGTCAGTGTAGGTATAGTATAACTAGCGCCATTGTTCTGCATTTCGGTCACTGACCTAGTTGTATTAAAGAGGTCAGTGATTTGGGTCAATTTTCTTGTGGATCTAATTTACAACAGCCAACTAGCCAACTTCACGTTCATTTGAAAGGTCCTGCTCGAGATTTTAGATCTTATTGCGATTAACTCTGAATCCAAATTCGTCTATTCAAAACTCCGTGTAAGGTGTGTACCTTAGACGATCAATTTCGAGCGACTTTGACCATTTCCTAAATCAAGTTGAAACTCGAATTTTAGCATACGGGTAGGTTATTGGTACTTATATTCTTAGAGCTGATTTTTCCAAAGCCAGTTAACTTTATCGAGGGAATAATTTTGATTTTTTGACAGCTCTTCCATACAAAAACTGTCAAACGTCAATTTTATACCACGAATAATAAATATCTGTCGATTGAAAAATCAGCTCTTATTGGAATAAAAAAGAAACAAATCAGAAAGCTAAAACAGGTAATCAATGGGTTTATTGTAGACAAAAGTACGAAAAAGAAAGCTAGTTATGAGAACACTATCCGTATGAAATATTTCATGTGCACACCTGAAATATTTCATACGGATAGTGTTCTCATAACTAGCTTTCTTTTTATGGCGGGGATAAATAAAGGTTGTGACGGATCACAATGTTTGGGATTGTCGGCTTAGCCGATAAAAGAATTGAGATCTAAATGGGTGCTAAGTTGAAAGTCTAAAGTTTATATTGTAACTTGACAAGCTTTCAAAACTATAGTTTCAAAAGTTACAAAAGGCAAGTTTGGCACCCATTTACATAGATCCCCATTTTTTAATCGGCGAAGCCGACTATCCTGTACTTTTTTGTACCAAACTTGGCCTCTTTTTCACAAAAATGTTTCCGGTGGGATTTTTTCCAACTCGCACTTCGCGCAGGAAAGGTTTTCATGACATTTGACTTTGCACAATACAGTGCAAAATCCACCATAACAATATTATTTTTTACTTGGGTATCACTGCTGCTAATTTAGCGACTTTGCACGATCCTGCAAAGCAAAATCCACGATATACCATTATAATTTTTTACTTGGTTAACACTCATTTCCACGAAGATGTCGTGACGCCCAACAAGTACTAGGTCCTAAATAAAAATTGGTTACATTGGAATTTAAACTCTTTCACGTCGTGTACGTTACCCCAGCAAGAAAGTATCTCCTAGAGTTATATGAGTAGAACGTATAGTTGGTGCCTTGTCTGCTGTAAATGTGCCCCCACATAAAAAAAACGATTCTTGCTGGGGTAACGTTTTTCTAGCAGGAAAATTCTAAACGAATGATCGGAGAGAGAAAAACTGTGCATGGCCAGAGAGCTTATATGTGTGCCAAAATGTGCCCCCCAAAAAAAAAATCCGTGCCCCTTCAGATTTTCGAGATATTGCATTTCCTGCTGGAGTAACGTTTTGATGAATCGTATATCTCGAAAACCATTGCATGTGCCCCTGTAGAATAAACATACACGAGTAGCTCTTAATGTGTGCCCATTAGTGCCCCATTTAGATTTAAGAAAATATTTATAGTTTTCAAGTTATCGCGGTTTTATGAAAACCCGAAAAAACATCGCAGCGCCTAAATGATACAAGGCACAAGTTCGCTGAAAACTGTATTCGGTCCTTCTTGACGCTAATAATAACCATACAAAGTTTCAAAACTGTTCATGCATGCGTTTTTGAATAATCTTGCTAAAAGTCAAAACGATGGTGTCATAACTTTGACGGCAAGATACAAGGAACTGGCTCAATCCCAGATGTGTAGGTGGAAACCAAAATCTTGTGCCCTTAGTCAAAAATATATGGTGAAAATATTGAGCTTGGAATGTTTCGCATTAAGTAAAAATAAACAAAAAACCAAAATATGTAAACAACGGCTGGTTATCCGACCAAATCTGAATGACTACTAAAAAGCGACGGATTCATACATATCGATGACCTTCTTTACTTTACTCACTAACCGGTTCACACGTGTTGTGCCTGAGTACACTGAAGTAGAAAAGTAATAAGTAATAAAATAAAGTTGTTATTGGATTATATTCTACTAGCTGTTTCTATGACCTTACACATGATTAAGTACATTATATAGTAGCGTAAGTGCTATTCCAAGGTAAGCTATCTTCTCCATTCTAAATTTCATTAAAATACATCTAGTAATTTATGTGTGAACGAAAGAAATACATCCATTTGCCAGGTCTTTGACCCAAAATTTAACTGGTCCCGACGTTTAAAAAAAAAATAGTTCATGAATGTGTGATGAATACCTACTACTAAAAAGAGGTAGCTCTTTTTATATATAAATAAAAAGCCCGTATTTGTCTTTATTTATATGTATATATATTTATTGATAAGCCGTAGGTTAGATAAATTAACAATAAGTTTTTCTTCATTAAGGGGAATGCTCCAACCAGCCCGCGAAATTCAAAATTTCTTGCGTTTTTTGCAATTTGCAGTATTATTCGCGGCTGTAAGACGTATGTAGTTACAGAATTATAATCATCAAAATCACCAATACAACCCTCCAACTTCATTAATGCGTAGGAACAAAAAAAAACACAAAAAGTCATTCCTACAGCTTTATGAACTAATGAACTTAGAGCGTTGTATTGATGATTTTGATGATTATAATGCTGTAACTACATATGTCTTACAGCCGCGAATAATATTTTAATCAACTTACAACCTAGCACTGGCCTGCAAATTGCAAAAAACGTAAGAAAATTTGAATTTCGCGGGTTGGTTGGAGCATTCACCTTAACCAAATAAATTTTGCCTACAGTTTTGAGAGTTGTATTTAGTGTATACCTATAGTCAACCGCACAATGATCTGTGTTGCAACAACGTGTTTCCATTTTGTATGTCGTATTATGTACCTATGAGGGATTTATAATTATAAACCAACGATTATATTAAAGCTGATTATGTAGTGTCACATAATTTTGATTTGATGGCTTTGGATATATGTGTCATTCCACAGTCAGGTGTTGGGTGATAATGTTGTTACGTATATGGGATAAATATGTTTATTTATAGCCAAATAGGTACCATCAGATAATTTGTGCACATTCGATGTTTACAGTTATATCTTTATGCGGTTTACTATACTAACACACTTTATCTGAATCTACACACATCAAAAGTGTCTAGGGATCAACATATATTTTTGCAATAACTTTTCTCCTGATTGATATTAATTAAAATTTTCTTTAAGGATTCATCAAATAAAGTGTTTTCGTTTGTCACAGTAACGATAAACCAAGTCACCTTTGCATTAATAAAGAAATTTGCCATTTTCCTAATAAAGGGATTTTTGACATTTGAACCACTAACACAAAAGTTCGAAAAAAAGACTGAAATAACAGTTTTCTTTAAAATTTTATTGGGTAACTTAAACAATTAATAATCCGTGTTTCTACCGCGAACACTAACAACACAAGAACATCGGTTTGGCATACTCAAAATGAGTTCATCCAAATCACGCTGTGGAATGGCCGCCCATGTTCGTTGCAACAACAAAAAAACCGGGCAAGAGCGAGTCGGACTCGCTCACCGAGGGTTCCGTAACATCCAGGTTCATGCATAAGGTTTATGTTTATGAAATTAAATGTTTTTTTATTTTTTTAGTTGGTTGAATAAAAGGTAAATTGCGGTTTACGATTTATGACGTATTAAAAAAAAACTACTTACTAGATCTCGTTCAAACCAATTTTCGGTGGAAGTTTACATAGTATTGTACATGATATATTTTTTTTAGTTTTATCATTCTCTTATTTTAGAAGTTACGGGGGGGGGGGACACACATTTTACCACTTTGGAAGTGTCTCTCGCGCAAACTATTCAGTTTAGAAAAAAATGATATAAGAAACCTCAATATCATTTTTGAAGACCTATCCATAGATACCTCACACGTATGGGTTTGACGAAAAAAAAAATTTTTAGTTTCAGTTCTAAGTATGGGGAACCCCAAAATGTATTGTTTTTTTTCTATTTTTGTGTGAAAATCTTAATGCGGTTCACAGAATACATCTACTTACCAAGTTTCAACAGTATAGTCCTTATACTTTCGGAGAAAAGTGGCTGTGACATACGGACGGACAGACAGACAGACGGACAGACAGACAGACAGACAGACAGACATGACGAATCTATAAGGGTTCCGTTTTTTGCCATTTGGCAACGGAACCCTAAAAAAGGTCTTCTTGCGACTGGATACCCTCCATATTCGGCAGAGCTCTTCTCTGTAGCATATCCCATGCATGCTCAATTGGGTTCAAGTCTGGCGACTGAGCAGGCCAGGGCAGGACATTGATGTTAGCTGCGGCGAGAGTCTGTCTTACAACTCTTGCGGTGTGCGGTCGTGCATTATCATGCATTAACTGAAATAAGGGACCGATTTGCACTTGTAGAGGAACGATGACGTCTGATACAATCGTCTCAGCATAAATTTGAGCGTTGAGGTTGCCTCTGATCCAAATCAACTCAGTTCTTCCGCCGATCCAAATACCCGCCCATACCATGATGGTTCCACCACTATAAGGATGGACTTCCTGGCAGGATTTTAATCGCTGTTGGCGTCCAGGGGTTCTCCAGTGTCGTATACGTCTTGTATCCGGTCTCATACCAAAACGAGACTCATCAGAAAAGCACACGAAACGCCATTGTTCTTCTGCCCAATTTCTGTGTTCAAGAGCCCATTGATATCGATTCCTACGATTGTGCATTGCTATAGGTGGTACCCGTAGCGGTCTTCGGGAATGAAGGTTCACTTCATGCAAGCAGTTTCTGACTGTTTGGTCGCTAATTAAGTTCCCTGAAGAGTGATGAAGCCTCACGGCTAACATCATGGCGGTTATTGTTGGAGCTCTTCGAGTTAAGATTTGAATGTATCGGTCTTGTCTCCGTGTGGTGCAGCGATACCGTCCTCCATGGCGCTCAGCCACGGTACCAGTGCTTCGGTAACGTGTCCAAAGTCGACTGATAACACTCTGACTTGTATTCAGAGCTAAAGCCACAGTACGTTGCCGGGAACCAGCTTCTATCATTCCCACGGCTCTGAGCATTTCTTCCCTGCTTAAATGACGTCGCCGCTCCATAATAACGTTGGTTTTAATCAGTAGTAGGGAAACAGTAGCACTAATAATGTCTTCAATGCGTTGTATGTTTTTATAGGGAAAATATTGACAGCTGATTTTCATCTTTTACTCGAATTTGATTCACAGTTCCTGATTCAAATTATGAAATGCACCAAAAAAGATCCATATAAATTTATAAAATCATAAATTTATTACAAAGCCACATCTCAATCTCAAGAAATCCGCATAAAAATGCTTGATCCCTAGACACTTTTGATGTGTGCATACACACATCAAAAGTGTCTAGGGATCAAGCATTTTTTATAAGCAAATTACTAGTGTTCAATTCTTCCAAATTGAACACCAAAAGTGACTGTCACGAAGAATACAGCTGCCATTTGATTTACTAGGTTAGAGCGAAATGGCAACATAATAGCTCAATAGTTTTTAGTTTACATTGCGAACTAATGTGACCCCAGCTCAGATTGTAAAACTAGTGTAGTTGAGCCAATGATATTAGCTCAACCTTAGTAGTTTTTAGGCAAAGTTCTTAGACTATCCTCATATTTAAAGCTCACTGATCTGACCGTCGTGCGCTATAACTTTACTAGGACACTGTCCACTAGTTTATAGCGTGCGATCTGACCGCGCCCTAATGAATTTTCAGATAGGGGGCCGGCGAACTACGCATGCTAATGCGTAGTTCATACAAACGTAATACTAAAATAATTTGTAATTCAAACATATTCTTAAGGTAGCGTGTAT
The DNA here is from genome assembly GCA_916614155.1 of Mesoligia furuncula. Lineage (NCBI taxonomy): Eukaryota > Metazoa > Arthropoda > Insecta > Lepidoptera > Noctuidae > Mesoligia > Mesoligia furuncula. The sequence goes on from OU744796.1 coordinate 15,412,092, forward strand.
TAATTCCGATTAGATTACAGAATATCTAGGTTCCCAAATATATATTTTGAAAGGACTCGGATATAAAAATGAGATATGAGGAATTTCAAATTTCTATAGAAAACTTATTTTTCTCATAACTCATCTTTAAATCATTGTCCATTCAAAATATACATTTGGGAACCTAGATATTCTGTAATCCAATCGGAATAAATACACACTACATTAAGTAGGTATATGTTTGATTTACAAATTAATTTGGTATTACGTTTGTATGAAATACGCATGCTTCGCCGGCCCCTTAACCTTTGCAGAGCAATTATTCTATTACTTAAAAATGAAACATAAAAATAACTGGGAGTGATCCGATATTTTTCTCTTAAGTAATAAATTACTCTCAGTTATAACGATCGATAAAATTCATAAAAGTATTTTTTATCGTAGGATACATCCCATCTCTAATATTAGTTCCACGGTCCCTTCACATTGCCAAAATGGCGAAAATCAAATGGCTTCAATCTGTCATCCATAGTCTGCAGTCCAGCGTACTTGTATTATAGAGGTCAGTGGTCAATGGTCATTGGTCAGTGGCTCTGTGGCTGGCTGTACTGTCTCAAAAAGTACTCTCAAAGAGTAAAGAATCTATAGAGGAAAGTTGAGGGTTGAGGTTGAGGAGAAGTGAGCTTCAAAAAGACAAAAAGTACAAGTACATACTCTGTGGGAGTGAGGACTTCAAATAGTATAGTACTCTGTGGAGGACTTTGAGTCTTTGAGACTAATTGTAGTAGCTATCTCTGCAAATTTCAATTTCTACAGTTTTTCATAAATAATGCAGCTGTAATCAAGGCAACAATTATTATGATTATTAATAAATTATTATTCTTTTGTACACGCCTTAACCAGAAAAGTATATTCTTGGGGTAGGTAGCCTTATAATAATATTTCTGACAATGTTATAATTATTGAACTTTGCATGTACAACAAAGCAAACCTATCACAATTTTATTTGACCCATGCCAAGTGCAAAGGCGATATTAAATTGTAGACTTATTTACATCCTGAACTGTCTGTGCCAGTCTTTGATTATGATAGCATTGTACAGCAAATACAATGACATGATAATAATTCTAATATGTAAATAAGTACATTGAATTTGTATACATTTGATTTCAGAAGATATCCTGCTAATGCATACTCCACTGACACATCTAGTAAAGTATTTAATGGTGTTAAAGACAGATACAATGGCCTCACAATCAACTCCAGGAATGAGAAATTCAATGTGCAAAAGTTCACTGAAAACCTTGAAGGTTGGTTACTAATAATTTTGTAAAAAGAAGCAGGCTGATAGTCACACCAGGCAATCAAAAGAATAGGACAATTATTATTTTGTATGCATTTTTCAAAAGTAACAGGAACTTATAATGCTGGAATTTTAAACCTTTGGGGTAGGTATGTCAGGAGGTTTTTCATCTGAGTATAGCCTTTAATGTTTAGAATTCAGACATTTGAAATCTGCGAATGTAGAAATAGACAGACTTACATATTATTTGGCAGGTTTCAGGAGTATGTATTTACTTTCTTGTAACTTTTTCATGTTTAACCTTTTAAAAGGTTAAATGTATGTCAAATTGCATAAAAAGTAAATAATGTAATTAAAAAGCCATTGTGTCTCGCGTAGATGTACATTCTAAGGGTTACATAATCAGCCTATAACGTTCCCACTGCTGGGACACAGGCCTCCTCTCGTGAGAGGGAGTGGGCCGTAATCCGCCACGCGGGCCCAGTGCGGGTTAGCAGATGTCACATGTCTTCGAATTTTTGGTTCTAGGACATGCCGATTTCCTCACGATGTTTTCCTTCACCGTTTTGAGAGCAGTGGTGATGAAATAATTTACACAAAGTAAAGCGCCTGTCTGGGTTCGAACCTACGACCTACAACTCGTAAGTCGCGGCCGTTACCACTGGGCCACCACTGCTCGTACTGGGCCACCACTGCTTGTGCTGGGCCACCACTGCTCGTACTAAGGGTTAAAGCAGTCTAAAATAAAACAATATATTTTTTTTTCTTGTGTTTCAGAATCATTGTCTACCTGGGCATCACAAGGACATAGATGTATATGGTTCAAGGTTGACATAAATGATGCGTTCTGCGTTCCTATTTTAGCACAGGTACATTGTTTTTTTTTAAGTATTCATACATAATAAAGTTTTTGATTGAAGGTGTTTACCCATTTATCATTGTTTGTAATTAAGGCTTGCTGTTCATAGAAAGGCTTTAATTTCCATCATGCAAGAGATGACTTTGTGATGATGTACAAGTGGCTGCCCGGGGATTCGGAGCCTAACCTGCCTCCTGCTTGCCATACAAACCTTGGTGTCGGGGCCATGGTGTTCAACAATCAGAACCATCTGTTGGCTATATCTGAGAAACACTATGAGTATCCACACTGGAAGCTTCCTGGAGGCTATGTAGAGAAAGGTACCTGACTTATTGTTAACTCATTCTAAGATAAAAGTCTAAAGTCCACTGATAAGTAATAATTTCTCCTATCCAAGAGAGACATTTGCTTTAATGCAAATGAACTAAAGGAAGTCTGATGCCATTGTTGGCATCAAATCTGAAATTGAACTAAAATAACTGGCACCAACTGCATAAAGAATATCACGAAATGTAGCTGCAACTTTTTACTTGAAGTATTTTTGCTCATTAAATTATTCAAGCGTAGAAAATGTCAAAAACGAAAAATTAATTTTGTAAAGAAACTACTAAAATCTCTGTTACCCACTGTTGATTTTTGGAGGTACTAAATACTGGTTTGATTAGAATGATGTAATTCGTTGTTGTTTTGGAGTATAGGCATGGTTTCGTCATTATGACGCATCATAATCGCGGGACCAGTGTTATCGTGAAATTCCGATTATGCCGTGTGAGGTACAAACATTTCAGGACAGGTACAAAATAGTACTAAATGGGTACCTACTAAATATGTGTGGTAGAATCTTTCACGAGTTGGTCCCGACATTTCTTACAAGAGTTGGTCCCGACATTATGACGTTTATAGATTTTTAACTCTCGTTGTTGAACCGAGCATTGTGAATCCAACAGAGTGCATCTCAGCGCGTCAAAAAAAAACACCCTGTTGGATTTTCAACTCTCTCTGTTGAAAGTCCTGTGCGCGAAAAAGAAATCACCGCGGGAAAAACACACCAGTGCGTACTTGTTTTATGCAGTTTTTTTATTTATTTATTTTCTTTCGTAATTGCAGGTGAAGATATTATTGATGCTGCTGTGAGAGAGGTGAAAGAAGAGACCGGAGTTGACGCTGTATTTGAATCGCTTGTCACATTTCGGCATACACACAACATGATGTTCGAAAACTCAGACATTTACGTAATTCTTATGATGAAGGCTATGTCTGATAAAATTGTACTGTCAGAAAGAGAAGTAAACAGATGCAAGTGGATGGAAGTGGAAGAGTATGTGAATCATCCGCATGTACATAAATTCAATAGATTCATAGTAAAAACAGCTTTAGAGTACAAAAAACGAAATTTGAAACTTGACCTACGGAAGAAGACCGTGAAGTGGGCGACCCACGTCAGAGACATGAACTTTTTGGTTGTTGGAGATTGTTATTAAATTGATTAGGTAATGAAAATAATGAAATATAATGTACATAATTGTGGATATGTAAAATAAGACGTAAGGAAGTAGGTACAATTTGCAATAAAAAACATTGTTAAGTTTTCATTTATCTTTATTTTTATAGATATTATATATAATAAAGCAATATGAACAGTTTCAAACATATTTTTTTCTTTATTGCCATCACAGTTAAGTTTCAGAATTAAGTACTTTATTATCTTTTCACGATTTGCTAGTAAAGTCTTTAGTGTTCGAATTTGGGCAGTACATGGATTTCGGTAGGATGATGCGCGGGATTTCCTTCCACGATATGAGCATGGACTTGTTTTTCGCCTTTGTCTGGGTATTGGTCTGTAAAATAAAGTTGTATTTAGTCATTTATTGCGTACTAGCGACCCGCCCCTGCTTCGTACGGTTTTTATATTAGAGGCCTGAAAAATTCGAACTGGGCCTACTAGGGCATGTGGGGTACCTATCATTATGAAAGAGCGCAGTTTGCACATTTTCAAACATTTTTTCTTTTTTTTAGGCCGCATAGTTTTGATGAAAAAAGTAAAAAAAATACCGTTCCCCCTCCTTATCTCCGAAGTTTGCATAGAGAAAAATCTTAAATTATTCTATGTGATAGAAGTTTATCTAAAGATTACAGGAAAAATAAAACGAAGTCTATAAATAGCACACTTCAAAAATCATTCACAAAATGTACATTAGTTCCACTATCGGTCAAGAGATGGCGCTGACATAAAACTGCAATATTCTACACCGCAGAACGGGTCCATAATGGCCAAATGGCTCACCTAAAGTTCTTTACCCGAAATTGTTCGCGTGCCAAAAATTGCACCAACTTATGATTACAAATCGTAAGCCGCCCCTTTCACGCTCAGTCCTTTGTACTGCTGGCTGGGTAAGTGTGAGCGAGAGCGCGAGCTTGTGACGTCATAGTAGGTAGTCAAAAAATGGCACGCTTGGTTTTCATACAGTTCGTGATACTTGCGTTATCTAGGTATATCTATATCTGTGCTACTGACATTATGAAGTTGAATGCTTCGGAATTATTATGAACATTAGAGACAGAGTAGGTAGCTAGGAATTGTGATTGTTTGGATGAAAAATTTTAGGAAGAACATTTTCGGATTTCCAATTATCGGAGTTGAAAATTTAGGTGAACTTTGGCGCACCCGTGTTAAACTTCTCTGATGAATATAGGCCTCGCCGATGAAAAATTAAAAACATGATGGTACAGAAGCCTCGGTGCGCGAGTCCAACTCGCTCTTGACCGGTTTTATTTAAAGTTGCACGACTTGAAATATACAGACATAAATCTCACGGACTCCCAGACACGTTTCTTACAACTATTTGTACACTAAATATTTGTTCCGAGCGAAGGACCTAATTACTCAGCCACTGCGACAAGCGGTCTTCTAAATCCTACCTGGGTTCCATTTCCATGCTCGTTGAGTCATTGGAGTTTAGTGTCATCTATAAATTCTCAGAATAATCCTTAGACAATTTTATGTTTCAAATTTTCAGAGACCGTAACGTGTATAAGCAAGAACTTGCGAGAACTCATTTTTAAACAGAATTGCTAGAATACAGCTTTATGGTAGTCGCTTTGTTATTTATGTTCATTTTAGCGAGGAAACCGAGAAGTAGACTGATATAGTCCGCAACTTTATAATCGGCAACAGGAAGTGTGCAAGCTTATTTCTCTGCATGAGAATTCTCCCTTGCACTCAAACATTTTACAGACTGGTATGAGGCACCTACTTACTCCTTCATTTACCTACAGTGATCGTTTTCAACAGTTGGCACGTGGCGCCGCAACGGCAGCATTTTCACCGCCGCGGTATCAATATTTGAAAACTTGCCGCCGCCGCGGCGGACGGTGCCATGACGTGTGAGGGTCCATACAAATCCAAGGGTGACTAGTAAACCGGCACCGCGGCGGCGGCGTTGCCGCTGTCGCTGCAGCTACGGCATCATGTGTAAACGGCCTTACCAGTTTGTGTTCATCTAACTTGGTTTCACCTATTGTATACAGCAAAGGTGTTAATAAACAGCTTCAATGTTTTCACATTTTCCTCATATAATCAAGGTAAAACAAAGGATTAGAATTTACAAGACTAATTATAGGAACAATCGACCTGGTACAATTACTATTACTATTACTTAGGCTACCTCCTCTTATTAGGGGTGGCCCTAGAAACGTGTCAAGAATATTTACAGGGTACCTATATTTTCGAAATGGGTAGGTACTTATTTAGGGAGAAAAAAAAAACAGGAAATGGTAGGTAGGTATGTCGTTTTTAGGGTTCCGTGCCTCGAAGGGAAAAACGGAACCAATATGATCTTGACCACTTCGTGTCCGTCTGTCAAGACCCTTTACTCAGGAACGTGTGGAGTTATCAAGTTGAAATTAATATCAAATACTCAGGGCTGCAATCCCTTGAAGCAGTGAAAAAATCAAACTTCTAATTCAACGCAATCAAAAGATTCGGGCATTTATGTTCCGTTTATGCCGCATATTTTAACACTCGCAAGGGAATCAACACCTATAGTGTTTGGCCACACTGGGAGGCGGGCGCGGCGCGGCGAATTCAAACTTATGAACTTCCTTTGAAGTATCCATAGTGGGCACGCGGGCGCGGCGAGCTGCTCGGCGCGGCGGGCAGCGCGCGGTGTACGAGTGCTTATATTTTGACAAGCACTGGTCCAGGGTGACCAGATTCAATTTTTTAACACTTGTTCGGTATATTTTGTCGACTTGTCCGAGCATCAGTAATTCAGTATTTTTGTAGGTATATTGGTTGAAGTGTTTTTGGGTACATTTTGGATAAAAAGCTATGGTAACACCGTAGCGATCGCTCGTCCCCGCGAACATTGATGTTCAGGGAATTACTCTGATTTATTCTATATTTCATTCAGATAGGATATTCAGTGTTTTTTTGAGGTGCTTCGGTATTTTTTAGTAACATTTTATCTGGACACACTGCACTGGACACGACACGCAGAACGCAGCCGCGCTCCAGTGCCACTCCAGCCAAAGACTACAATATAATGCGGTGACTCGAGCACAGGCGCGTTCCCGCTCCCACGCCCGTGCCCGCCCCGCTCCCCAGCCTGGACGGACACTTAGAGTACTTCCCGTTGACCTAGAATCATGAAAGGACATCATTCCAGTGTCGAACATTTTATACCCAAAAATTAAAGTTAAAGTGCCAGAATAAAAAAGTACTATTTTCATACTGGGAAATAACATCTAGAGCATTTTTTACTATTACAGCGATAGTAAAAAATGTTCTTAACTTCTTAGGTTGTACTTAACAGTAAAAAAACCTGTTAAGAGCGTGTCGGACTCGAGTACTGAGGGTTCCGTACCATCATAATTATTATTATGTTTTTTAATTTTCATTGGCGAGGCCTATATTCGTCAGGGAATTTTAACACTGCGGTGTAGAATGTTGCATTTTTAGGGCAGCGCCATGGCACGATTTTTGTTGATGATTTCTGAAAATTTAGAAACATCGTTTTATTTTTCCTGTAAATTTTACATAAACTTCTATCACATAAAATAATTTCAGATTTTTCTCTATGCAAAAAGTTGTTTGTTTGTTACCTTTTCACGCATAAACCACTGAACCGATCATCCTTAAATTTTGCATAATTATACGTTGTCAGGTGTACAGATACGGACATTGCATAATTATACGTTGTCAGGTACCTTTCATCCCGAAAAAAAGTGCTGTTCCCGAGGAAATAATATTTTTGTAAAAATATAATTTAAAAGAGTGTCCATGGAGTTTCTATTGCCCGTTCTTCTCTATAGGTACCTACGCTTTGGAATGGGCAACTAGCTTCATATTTTCTGACTGACCGACTTCTTGACAATTCAAAAGTGCCTATAAATGGTTTAATTGAAATAAATGGTTTGAGTTTGAATTTGAAAACAACAATAACGTTATTATGATAATAGATTGCGCAACGTGTCTTTCGAATCAAAAACAGGGGGCCTAAAAAGGCCACTTTGGAGAATCATAAAAGGAATTATAAAATGGCGAAGACAGTCCGTGTTTTTCTTTTTTTCGCTGCACTACGTAGGTACAATCAAAGAGATTGGGATTGGATTTGGATTGGATTGATTGGTATTTTAGCACAGACAAAAAAATAACTGAAAAATGCTTTACCAATGTGATTTGATACGATTAACTTAACAGTTGACTGTCCATTCTGTTATCCTTTTATGATTCTGCCAAAGTGGCTTTTTAGGCCCCCAGGACGTCTGTCGGGTCAGCTAGTTTTTAAGGTTCCGTACCAAAATGGTAAAACGGAACCCTTATGGTGAGACTCAGTCTGTCTGTCTGTCACAGCTGGATATCTCAAGAAAAAAGTAAAAAACTATGCGGCCTAAAAAAAGGAAAATGTTTGAGAATGTGCGAACAGCGCCCTAGGAGCCCCATTTCGATTTTTTAAGACCACATATTATTTCAGTTTCGCGCGGATGCAAAAAAAAATCTTTCTTATTTGGAAAATAGTTGGACAAACCTCTAATCTAATCTAACTAGCCTGTACTGTCCCACTGCAGGGCAAAGGCCTCCCTCTCCCTTTTCCACACAATTCTGACAAACCTCATCTAAAACTATTCAAAATATCAAGTTGATAGAATGCTATAGGTAGGTACTACGACTAATGAGTCGTAGTAGTGGTTCTTGAGATATCCAGCTATGACAGACTGAGTCGCACTGGTTCCTTTTTACCATTTTGGTATGGAATCCTAAAAATGCTCAAGAGGTAATTTCCCATATGAACTTACTTACAGTACTTTTTTTTCTGGCAATTTTTGAGTGAATAGCTACGAAATGAATGATATCCTTTGGCAAGAAGCAATGTCATGTCGCACAAGTAAATGAAAAAATCCGAAAACCGTTTTGTAGTTAGGTATAATGCTTACTTTGTACCCTCGGAACCCTCGGTGCCCGAGTCTGACTCGCACTTGACCGGTTTTTTGTTTTGGCTAAGGCGTATGTGGGTAGTGTATGTTATCAGTTGGGAGTTCTGTGTTCCAAATAGTACCGATTCTGTAATCTTATAAATAGATATAAGATGAGTATCTACAACAGATAAACGATCGATATCTTACTGATGTACTTACCTAATAACAAGCACCGATAGGTAGGTATCTACCTAATAGATTATAGGGATCACTTGCGATGTGAGTACCGTAAAATGCTGTAACTTTGCCTGGATTTTGACGTTTTTTGTTCGTATCTCTGAACCTATTTACTATTACGGCTTCTAAAGACTTGCAGATAGAAAACAGACCTTATGCCTTGCCAGGTAGAACCCAAATCTATTTAAATCATGCCGTCATTCAGAATTACAAGCACTCAAAGTCGTAGGCAAAGTTGTAGGTAAAAGACACAACTTTGCCTAGAAGGATATCTCAATAAATACACACATCAAAAGTGTCTAGGGATCAACATATATTTTTGCAATAACTTTTCTCCTGATTGATATTAATTAAAATTTTCTTTAAGGATTCATCAAATAAAGTGTTTTCGTTTGTCACAGTAACGATAAACCAAGTCACCTTTGCATTAATAAAGAAATTTGCCATTTTCCTAATAAAGGGATTTTTGACATTTGAACCACTAACACAAAAGTTCGAAAAAAAGACTGAAATAACAGTTTTCTTTAAAATTTTATTGGGTAACTTAAACAATTAATAATCCGTGTTTCTACCGCGAACACTAACAACACAAGAACATCGGTTTGGCATACTCAAAATGAGTTCATCCAAATCACGCTGTGGAATGGCCGCCCATGTTCGTTGCAACAACAAAAAAAGGTCTTCTTGCGACTGGATACCCTCCATATTCGGCAGAGCTCTTCTCTGTAGCATATCCCATGCATGCTCAATCGGGTTCAAGTCTGGCGACTGAGCAGGCCAGGGCAGGACATTGATGTTAGCTGCGGCGAGAGTCTGTCTTACAACTCTTGCGGTGTGCGGTCGTGCATTATCATGCATTAACTGAAATAAGGGACCGATTTGCACTTGTAGAGGAACGATGACGTCTGTTACAATCGTCTCAGCATAAATTTGAGCGTTGAGGTTGCCTCTGATCCAAATCAACTCAGTTCTTCCGCCGATCCAAATACCGGCCCATACCATGATGGTTCCACCACTATAAGGATGGACTTCCAGGCAGGATTTTAATCGCTGTTGGCGTCCAGGGGTTCTCCAGTGTCGTATACGTCTTGTATCCGGTCTCATACCAAAACGAGACTCATCAGAAAAGCACACGAAACGCCATTGTTCTTCTGCCCAATTTCTGTGTTCAAGAGCCCATTGATATCGAATCCTACGATTGTGCATTGCTATAGGTGGCACCCGTAGCGGTCTTCGGGAATGAAGGTTCACTTCATGCAAGCGGTTTCTGACTGTTTGGTCGCTAATTAAGTTCCCTGAAGAGTGATGAAGCCTCACGGCTAACATCATGGCGGTTATTGTTGGAGCTCTTCGAGTTAAGATTTGAATGTATCGGTCTTGTCTCCGTGTGGTGCAGCGATACCGTCCTCCATGGCACTCAGCCACGGTACCAGTGCTTCGGTAACGTGTCCAAAGTCGACTGATAACACTCTGACTTGTATTCAGAGCTAAAGCCACAGTACGTTGCCGGGAACCAGCTTCTATCATTCCCACGGCTCTGAGCATTTCTTCCCTGCTTAAATGACGTCGCCGCTCCATAATAACGTTGGTTTTAATCAGTAGTAGGGAAACAGTAGCACTAATAATGTCTTCAATGCGTTGTATGTTTTTATAGGGAAAATATTGACAGCTGATTTTCATCTTTTACTCGAATTTGATTCACAGTTCCTGATTCAAATTATGAAATGCACCAAAAAGGATCCATATAAATTTATAAAATCATAAATTTATTACAAAGCCACATCTCAATCTCAAGAAATCCGCATAAAAATGCTTGATCCCTAGACACTTTTGATGTGTGTATATTGTTGATCTTTTTAGTAATTTTTTTCCGTGTACATGAGACACCGTGCTTGTCCCCAGCAGTTAGATTATTGCCATGACGGTAATATATATTTTTTTACAGCTAATAGGCAATGTTGTAGCAGGTTCCAGAAACTTTTCATACAAAAATGTCGTTGACTCTAGGGTTGTCCCAAAAAAATACGGATTATTTTCTTAAACTTTTATTCACTTTGTAAAAAAATAAAACAAATTGCTACTTATGAGTAAAAATCACAAAGGTATTGCTTTTTAGTAATGCTGGCTTTTACGATGTGGGCTTCTTCCTCAGTTGTCAACTCTGTAGGTCGACCAAATGGTTTGCTATGCATGTTTTTTGATTTATTAAAAATGGTCTGACGCGGGATCCCAAATTTCTTTTCTGCTTCGAATGACTAAATGATTTTTTTTCGTACGAGATCTGCAGCAACTTCTGATATTTCTACAGAGTAATCGGCATAACTACGAGCTCCTGGTTTTCTCCTGCTTCGTTGTGTATTATTCGGCATTTTTGCATATAACTGCAACAAAGTTAAGACTTACTTAAAAACAAAATCATGCCTGTAATCACTGTAATTACTCTGCCTCACCCTTACAGGCGATTGAAAACATAACTGTCGAAATAAAAATAAGAATGTTCTAATGACATAAAAAAATGTAACATTTTCAATTGAAGCTCTAACTCCTAGGTGATACCTGTGTCTCACCCGATTTCGGAACATTAACAATGTATGCAATAAAATTAAAATATCGTAAAACGAAGGGAATTTAGTGCATGCAAGCTCTTGAGTCTCGATATAACCGGGTTCCAAGCTGTGAAAATTTCATGCAAATATGACATTTATATAGTAAAAATTTATCAATATTAAAATCCGCCTAGTGACAACCCTAGACCCAGGCAAAGTTGTGTCACTCAAGTTTCCAAAACAGTGCACAACATTGCCTACTAAGTTATTTTAATGAAATCGTGTCCTTTTAATAAAAATATCAAGCAATATGGAAAGTAGATAATATGTTCTTACCCTGGAATGTTATAGCTGCACAAAAACACCTTTTCTTTAGCTAAAACTTCAAAAGTTACACGACACTAAAAATTTTCACTTACGCGCACCGGTGTTTGTCGGCCAACTGACAGAGTAACAATGAAGCTACCATTACAAAAAATGAAAAATCTGTTGCCCTAATAATGTAAAATCACTACCAAATGGTAGAAAATAAGAAAAAACTAAGCAAACGCGAAATATCGTAATTGAAACGAAATAGGCAAACTTGGGCTTAGTTGGCAAAGTTGCAGCGTTTTACGGTAGGTACCTAGTTCGGAGTTGTTTGTCTATATCGTGAACATATCCTTATGAAGTTCTTAGCGCTGATTTGCTGGATTCGTTTCCTCCTCTACCTATCGTTTTATCCTGACAAAGTTTATTATATTTATGTGTAAATATCTATGTGTTAGTTTTATTCTTTTTCGAGTTATTTATGCCTTTTATTGCACGGTGTGCCTGTCATGTTTTATCTCTGCTTGACCCTAAGGTTGACTGATAGAAAATGCCCCAGGCATTAAGTCCGCCTTTGTACAATATTTTTTTACTTATGCATAAAGTTTTAATAAATAAATACATTTGAGTTTGAGTAATTTTTATCTAATTAGGTGTACGTCTTTGTGTTAAATAATAACGAGTTGATAAATACAAAAACATTTCTGATTTTCGTTCCAACAGATAAAAAAAGAATAAACAAAATAAGGCCCGGAGAACCAACTTGAATGATTATAAAGAGATAGGTAACTAATATCCCCATGGTAGGTAACTACACACAGTGCACTTAGGCACCGATGTCTATTCGCAAAAATCGATTATCGTCGATAATAGCAATGAACTAATGCATCATTCCTAAATTGGGGATGTACCGTACCGTGCAAGACGTTTTGATACCCCTAGCTACGATAGCTGCTCTGCAGGAACCTCCTTCACTATGCAATATTATTTTTAGTAGGTATAGGTATGCGAAACCCGAAACACGTGTCTAGTATTTTTATGTAAGTAAAGAATCTATGTACAAAATTTCAAAACTATCATTCAAAATCACAAAGTTTTTAGCTTTTGTCCGTACAAAAACATGCTCACCCGCGCTACTTTCGCCGCGCCGTCTTGCGCTCATTGATAAAAGTACCTAGGTACCTACTATTATCAATGAGCGCAAGACGGCGCGGATATTGGATAACCTAGATATAGTTACCGGCACGTAACTTGGCAAGAGATTTTCGTAGTGGGGGAAGTTCGCGCATATAAAAATGTATGAAATTGTGCATGCGCAAACTTCCCCCACTACAAAAACTCTTGCCAACTTACGTGCCGCTACTTGTACTTAGTGTCGCTCGGTGTCCAACTTTTAACCTTTTTTTAATATTTTTGGGACAAAATATAACATGGGGTAAAAATTATTGGAATCGATTCAGTTACTTATTCTGAACAAACTATAATTATTGTTTCGCATAATACTAAAAATAACGTTGTGTATGGCAATAGGCAGGACATACTTATAGGTAGGTACTTAATTATAGGTTGTGGAAAATGTTGACAGTTTTTGCGCAGGTAGGTCCAGAATGATGACTTAGTAGGTACCTACCTACTTAAGTTAGGAAACGTATGTAGCTACCTGCCTATTCCTGAAATTTGTTTTACATTTGCAGTAGCGGACCGGATTTTAAAGTTTCGTGACTTGAACGCTAATATCAAACCGTTTTATAGTCAGATAAATAGATAAATAGACCTATCGACCCTATCGATCCTATAGTCCAGTGTTTCCTTTCCAACGCGGTGATGAAAATCACATAAGTACCTAGTACGTGACCAAAGACTTCCACCACCACCGTGGTTCAGCCAGCAACAAAAGTCGATTAACACTTCAGTTTTTTTAATCTCAGTTATTGAGCAAAATATTTGTTCAAAATTGTATTATACTTCTGCTGCAATTTTGAACAAATATCTTGTTCAAAAATTTAGATTAAAAAACTGAAGTGTTAATCGACTTTTGTTGCTGACCGTACCACCAGAAGTACCGTCATGAGTAGGTAAGTCGACAGGTACTGCAAATCGGACTAGCTCTAGCCCAAGTTCGAGCTCATTTGAGATGTTTTTTATTAAGACATGCTTTTCAATGACACGCGATGTACCTACCTATCAATCAAATTGTAGGTACCTACGTGGGTATCCATCGTGGGTATAATGGCCGTTTATCTAAATTCACGACTTATTAACACTTCGCGGGACACTTAACGCCTCTCGACGTAATAACAATAAAAGTTCTATTGTGTCTCGTTCAGTGTCCTTCAATGTGTTAAGGTACTTACCTAATTAAATAATTAGGTAGGTACCTAAATAAACGTTTTGAAAATCTACATTCCTGTTCAAGTAGGTACCTAGGTACATATAGATTTTCATATGTAATAAATGTAATACTTTAATACATTGAAATCGCCAAAGATAAGATTCATATTATAGGTATTGTTTACATAAGTAAACAATGAATCTTATCTTTGGCGAATTCAAGCCATTATTGCGTAAAATATGTAATTATTTAAACACTTAGGTAACAAGTCACTCTCTTATTTAAATTGCCGAAACTTCTATTTTAGCGCGTTGTTCCCAAATACTACACAACGTTATTTTTAGTATATGCGAAACCTGAATATACACACATCAAAAGTGTCTAGGGATCAACATATATTTTTGCAATAACTTTTCTCCTGATTGATATTAATAAAAATTTTCTTTAAGGATTCATCAAATAAAGTGTTTTCGTTTGTCACAGTAACGATAAACCAAGTCACCTTTGCATTAATAAAGAAATTTGCCATTTTCCTAATAAAGGGATTTTTGACATTTGAACCACTAACACAAAAGTTCGAAAAAAAGACTGAAATAACAGTTTCCTTTAAAATTTTATTGGGTAACTTAAACAATTAATAATCCGTGTTTCTACCGCGAACACTAACAACACAAGAACATCGGTTTGGCATACTCAAAATGAGTTCATCCAAATCACGCTGTGGAATGGCCGCCCATGTTCGTTGCAACAACAAAAAAAGGTCTTCTTGCGACTGGATACCCTCCATATTCGGCAGAGCTCTTCTCTGTAGCATATCCCATGCATGCTCAATCGGGTTCAAGTCTGGCGACTGAGCAGGCCAGGGCAGGACATTGATGTTAGCTGCGGCGAGAGTCTGTCTTACAACTCTTGCGGTGTGCGGTCGTGCATTATCATGCATTAACTGAAATAAGGGACCGATTTGCACTTGTAGAGGAACGATGACGTCTGATACAATCGTCTCAGCATAAATTTGAGCGTTGAGGTTGCCTCTGATCCAAATCAACTCAGTTCTTCCGCCGATCCAAATACCCGCCCATACCATGATGTTTCCACCACTATAAGGATGGACTTCCTGGCAGGATTTTAATCGCTGTTGGCGTCCAGGGGTTCTCCAGTGTCGTATACGTCTTGTATCCGGTCTCATACCAAAACGAGACTCATCAGAAAAGCACACGAAACGCCATTGTTCTTCTGCCCAATTTCTGTGTTCAAGAGCCCATTGATATCGAATCCTACGATTGTGCATTGCTATAGGTGGTACCCGTAGCGGTCTTCGGGAATGAAGGTTCACTTCATGCAAGCGGTTTCTGACTGTTTGATCGCTAATTAAGTTCCCTGAAGAGTGATGAAGCCTCACGGCTAACATCATGGCGGTTATTGTTGGAGCTCTTCGAGTTAAGATTTGAATGTATCGGTCTTGTCTCCATGTGGTGCAGCGATACCGTCCTCCATGGCGCTCAGCCACGGTACCAGTGCTTCGGTAACGTGTCCAAAGTCGACTGATAACACTCTGACTTGTATTCAGAGCTAAAGCCACAGTACGTTGCCGGGAACCAGCTTCTATCATTCCCACGGCTCTGAGCATTTCTTCCCTGCTTAAATGACGTCGCCGCTCCATAATAACGTTGGTTTTAATCAGTAGTAGGGAAACAGTAGCACTAATAATGTCTTCAATGCGTTGTATGTTTTTATAGGGAAAATATTGACAGCTGATTTTCATCTTTTACTCGAATTTGATTCACAGTTCCTGATTCAAATTATGAAATGCACCAAAAAGGATCCATATAAATTTATAAAATCATAAATTTATTACAAAGCCACATCTCAATCTCAAGAAATCCGCATAAAAATGCTTGATCCCTAGACACTTTTGATGTGTGTAGTTTGTTCAGAATAAATAACTGAATCGATTCCAATAAGATTTACCCCATGTTATATTTTGTCCCAAAAATATTTAAAAAATGTTAAAAGTTGGACACCGAGCGACACTAAGTAGGTTATCCAATCTCCGCGCTGAACGGTTAGGTACCTATAGGTACTATTAGGTATCAATGAGCGCAAGACGACGCGGCGCGAGCGGCGCGGGTGAGCATGTTTTTGTACGGACAAACAGGGGGCCTAAAAAGGCCACTTTGGCAGAATCATAAACGGATAAGATTACGAATCATATGGCGAAGACAGTCCGTGTTTTACTTTTTTTCGCTGCACTACCTATCTTAGGTATAATCAAAGAGATTGGGATTGGATTAGGATTGGATTGGTTGGTATTTTAGCACAGACAAAAATAATAACTGGAAAATCCTTCACCAATGGGATTTAGTACGATTAACTTATCAGTTTTTTTTTAAACATTTTTTTTCGACCGTAAAGCACTCTCTAATGCTTCGCATTATGAGTCGTACAATAAATAGAAAGGATATCATCTATAATTTGCTATTCTATTCCTAAAAATCTTGAATACCTACCTAAGTACATTACCTATGTTCCACCAAAGAGAATGGTGACAGGATTAGGCAGGTTGATTCATTCATACATTCATCCATTCATACCTGCTGACATGAGTCCTACCGCGGATTACAGGAATCTTATCTTTTTCTTATACTTACTTACAGAGAAATAATTGCATTAATCACCACGATTGCTTATAGCATGGTGGCCATTTCGGGCTATTAGCACAGTCTATACCTACATCATACCTTTTTATACTGTGCTATTAGTTAACTATAAGTTGGTTTACTCACGTTATCCACGTAAGCCTTTATGAAATTACTATATGTAGGTACCTACATATTCTATGACTTGTAAACAGTTGCAGTTGTGGCACGTCCACAACTTTTGACATGCTAACACAAACAAACGGTAGGTAGTAATTTTTATCATTCTGCTACATTTATCGGTATGGGTATATAACTATATAGGTACATATGCAGCATACAATAATATAGTATATGTAGCATTTTACTTATTAAATGAACTCTGACTACCTACTTATAAATCCGAGAATGTAAGTACACTAGGCCCTACGTCAGTGATAATAAAACCAGTATAAGCTGACCTCTCACTCCATTGAAACCTCGTACTACGTCAGGCCAGCTCAAAGTAAAAGTGTTACCAACGACTTGTGGTCAACTGTACCTTACCGTAACCAAAACCAGACATAATATGATTCGACCTTGCGTTTGAAATTAAATGTTATCTACATTATTTCGATAAGCATTCTAGGTTTCCAATAACTATTTTATAGGTGAAGGCAGCATCAAGTATCGAACTGCTTCACTTACTACTTAGTGTTACTTTGAACAGAAGCAGTGAAAGTTAATTTACATTTCAAAATTAGGTGAATCTATTATGATCTTCTAGTTATTTTGTTTACACTACTGTCTAAAAACGTGCTAGCTAGTGTTGCAAAACGGGTTACCAAACTCGCTTGTAGATCCAAAGTTCCAAACACAAGGTTCAAAGACACAATAACGTCAAGAAACGTCCGCAATGTGATTTCTAAATTCATCAAGCGACACTCACCTGGGATAAATCAACTTCTTTGTATTTCATGGTGAAATACATAGACAAACTCAAAAATATTAATTTCAATGTAATTGCTACAGACACCACTATTAAAAACGCGTAGCTCATGATTATTTGTCGTCGTATAAAGTTTGAATAAGTACACAGTCGTGAGTCGCCTGACGGTGTTCAACCAAAACTGCACGAGAACCACTTACGACATCTGAGCGTTTGTGTTGATTTTTTATCGAAGTCAACCTCAACGCTGCCGTGCGATGACGGTGACTCACAAGTTAACAGAAGCGTCAGTAATTTTCAACATTGTCCATTCGTATCCAAAACATTAAACAGCTATGTAACGTGAACTTGTAAGATAAGTAGTCGTTGGAGTTGTCAATTTGTAGTAGCATGCTAGTGTGGCGTAATGTACCATGGGTAAGATAAACCGAATCGATTCCCGATAAAAATCCTTATCTATTGATTAGAAATTAAACACGTTAAGTCGTGATTAGAAGAAAAACGATTTGAAACGTCCAGTTGGACGTTTTTTATTTTCCTAGTGTTTTCATTTAAAAAAAGCTTTACTATTTACTAATCCGGAAAATCTAGCACTCCTCAATAAGTTTTCAAGTTACGAGGGGGCCTAAGGCAAAAAAAGGCCACTTAGGCAGAATCATAAAAGGATAACATTATCAATTATAATATGGCGAAGACAGTCCGTGTTTTTCTTTTTTTCGCTGCATTACGTAGGTAGGTATAATCAAAGAGATTGGGATTGGATTTGGATTGGATTGATTGGTATTTTAGCACAGACCAAAAAAAAATTCTGAAAATCCTTCACCAATGGGATTTGGTACGATTAACTTAACAGTGAACTGTCCATTATGATTCATAATGTTATTCTTTTATGATTCTGCCAAAGTGGCCTTTTTAGGCCCCGAGTGTGGCACATAGGAAAACTTAAGTTTTTGTAGGGAAATACATAATTAAATTTATTGGTATTTTAGTTTGTATAAGATACCTACATAGTACCTAATATAGAAATAGAATGACCGTTTTTGTAGATAGCAAATTCAACATCATTTCCCCACTGTGGCCCCTTTACTTAAAGGATTCGTCCATTGTCCATAATATTAATGATTATACTATCAGTCTACGTGTTCGCAATTATTGGTAGCATGTACATCAACAGTTACCTAAGATTTAAACAGCTGTATAACTCAGCTATTGTTATTGCAAAACTCTATCGACACGCAAGTACATAGCTATTTGTGTGACGTTTATTCTGTTGAGTAATACAAACATTTTTAACTCCTTGGCCTGTCCATTTAAAGTTACAAATTCATGATCAAGGATTATTTAAACATTTAGAGCACACAAACTTCTTCATACGGGTTACGAATGCCAGACTGCCGGGCACCTATAAGACACTATTCTGATGATCGGGCGATAATTTTGGGTGGCGCGTGATTTGTTGAAAGTAACGAAGAGTTGGGAATTAATGTAAGTAAGGTAGGCTAATGAAAACCTCTGACTTTTTTTTCTTTTTGTTCAACTCCTAAGAGACCTAGCGTGATGTTTAACAGCCCATAGCCTTTCTCAAGAATTCCATATCTACAGCCTTGACCTAATATTCTCGTGCACTATAATGACAGAAGTACCGACTGACGAATATCCTCTTGGCGGACATTAACATTCCTTCGGGTTGTCGCTCCGTGAAGGTTTGCGGAAACAACTACGATAAACTCGGAAATGGATGGATGAACAAATACGAAGATACTTTTATTGAACTGGAAGTAATCTAAGAAACGTTATAGGAAAAGCTAGAGGAGCACAGTCAGAGTCAGAGTTACACACAACAACAGTTATGTAAATCAAAATTTTACTTTCCTTTATATTTGAATATTATTTTTTTTATTTTATTTGTCGACGTATTCCACATTGGGCACCCCGCTTAACACATTGAAGGACACACACGAGACATAATAGAAGTTTTATTGTTATTACGTTGAGGGGCGTTAAGTGTCCCGGAAAGTGTTAAATGGCACCTGAGTGAATGTGCCGCTGTGTGTCAGGTGCTTTCACTCAGGTGCCATTTAAGCGGGTGCCCAATGTGGAATACGTCATTTGTCTGAAAACAGAACTATGCGCGTGAGCTATAATAAAATACTCTCATATCATCTCAAAAATAAGTCGAGTACCTACACCTAGTTGTGAATCCGGCGTGTATGATAAGAGGGGAGGTACTATGCAATACTGCCTATCTTCAATTAATTTTTTCATAATATTGATTTAGTTTTATCACTTTCGTGGTATTAAAATAAAAATAATATGAGTAACTACATGATAATTCCAACCTTTTTGTGGAACAGAAACACAAAATATTAAAACCTTGATAAATAATATTACGAAGTTACCTCTAATTTCCACGTATTTTCGATTTTTACCTAACATGCTAATGATTAATAGGATAATTTGAATTTTCAAAATATGATTGTTCGTTCTTTCGAACCCAAACAGCAGCCAGAAAGTTGATTGTAGATAATAAAATAATAATAAAATAAAAATGTTTAATTGCACCTTCAAAATTAACATAAAGAAACAGGTTTACAATAAAATGTGCCGAAAGGTAGTACAGTGGTACATTACTTTACATGTTAGAGGTGCAACTAATACCTAAGCTAAGATAACTCGTCGTGAGGTCCAAATTGTACAAGGTCGGGAAGGTCTAAATAAGGTTACATTGTAATTTGAACTTTGTCACCTCAAGTTTGAGTTTTTAGCTCATAACATGAATATGATCTAAGATTCTGAATTCAAGCTTAGCGTATAATATGCAAAATAATCTTGATTTTAGCTAATAAAGAATTTAATTGAAAATAAAGGGAACGGGCAATGACCATATTTCGTTTAAATAATTATAATTGAAAAACCATTTTTCATAAAACCCATAGGGTACATCCCGTTGACCTAGAATCATGAAATTGGGCAAGAAGTAAGGTCTCACACTGTCTCACAGCACAAATACATACAGGAAAATATCCGAAAATCGTTATTTTCTGTACTACAAAGTTAAGTTGGTGCTTCAATTCGGAATCGGATATTTTATAGGCCGTATCTTGAAGTAACATTTAGATGTATTTCATTCAAGTCGGTTTACTCTTCAACATTTTTTTACAAAGTTTTTTTAACTGCCTAGTTATGTTTGTCCTTCAATCCGGAAGTGGAAATTCATAGGCCTTATCACTTGAGTGAAGCCGCGCGCGCGCGGGCACCCGGGCATGACTTGGAAGGCATTGTGTTTTCGTCGTCTTTGATGATAAGAGAGGCAGGCAAGGAGGCACGGGTGAATTTTGATTTTCTAGCTTGCTACGCCCTCTTATGATGTAAAGAAGTGTTATAGTGAAGTTATCACATACATGCATACATAAACTCACGCCTCCCTCCCATTGAGGTAGGCAGAAGCTACAGAACGTTATCTGCTACGATCCTTACCCTTATCATAACCCTTTTGCCTCGTTTACCTTCATACATTTGAGCAATTCTCGTAATTTTCAAAGTCTGATCTATCTCAATCTGTCAAAAATACCTCTAATTCCTCTACATTTTTGATAAGTTTTTGACATTATTTTTTGTTTCTCGCCGAGATGAGACTGCGATTAGATTTTAAATGTTTTAGGCTGAGTTGCATCATCTGACTTTAACCGTAACTTTAACTATAACTGGTGATTTTTGTATGCAGTTTGACAGACTTTTGACGTTTGTTAAAGTTAAAGTAAGATGATGCAACCCAGGCTTAATTACGAGAATAGGCCTTCAGGTCATACACACACGCCTGTTGCGAGTACTCCGCACCTGACCTTTTTCAAGAACATCACGAATAAGGTCACTATAACTTCATTACAAGCGGTTTCCTCAATCCTTGATTAGTAGAATGGAGAAAGGTACAGTGTTTGCAAGCTGCCATTATTCACAGCTTCTTAGCAGGTTGCCTATAGATATTATGGGGTCTAGAGAGAGATGGAGTAAACAACTGCAGTTGTCTTTTGTTTCTAGTTGAGCTGCTGACGTAAACAGAGCTGAACCCGGGTGTACTATTTAGCGATTCTGGTATTAAGCTTCGGAGCCCTCAGGAGTCCTGAAAAACTGTTCTAAAGCCTCGTTTGGCCGCTACTCGCCCAAAGTATTAAATCTGTGTTATTACTAAATACCCCACAAACATTGGGAAAAAACAAAGTTTGATAAAATTGGAACCATGATTGCTTTAAGATACTGACAATTTATTCATAATCTTTTTTTGACAACATTTGCAATTCCTAATGAGCTAAGAATAAGCTAATAAGCTTCCTAAGAATTAATTCCTACTTACTATTGATAAGGTACAACTATTTAGCAAAGATATATTTACTTTGAATATTAATCCATCAATTGTTATTATTTTAGTGTTGAGTTTTTATTATTTTATTTCTGAAGGCATGTTCAACAATAGGGGCATGCCATTTTACGATGTCCATCAACCAAATGTCTTGTTCGTCACGTAAATTACATGAATATGCTCTTGAAGATGGAACGCCTACGCCGTGCCGAGCCGCGGTGACACGAGTGCCGCGGTGACGCGACTCCGACGCAAGTCTCGAATCTCCAAACAATGTAATCAACGTTCACAACCAAATATTCTTGAAGGTCACTACGGCAATTTAAAGTGGCAAAAAGTGATTATTAGGTAAGTATGCTACGTTTATTTTGAGATTTGCTTTGTTTATTCCTTTATTACCGCATATTTCAGCATCAAGATATCTTGGATACCACAAATGAATCTAACTGGGAACAATACAAAACTGTTATATGGTCATGAATCAAATCGTAATAAGCAATTGTTTCAAGTCCGGTGCGTAGCAGGAACGCTACGCGTAGAAGGATAGCGCGTAGCAGGAATGCTACGCGTAGGAGGATAGCGCGTAGCGGGATTGCTACGCGTAGAAGGATAGCGCGTAGCAGGAATGCTACGCGTAGGAGGATAGCGCGTAGCAGGATTGCTACGCGTAGACGGACTGCTACGCAACGTGTCTATTTCCGAGGGTGTTGTAGTAGACTTAGAACTAATGGGCAACACATGAAATATCATTAATAAGTGTTTTCCTGTTCTCTACTATACAGGGTGGCGAGGACATCGACACGTACCGTTATCATGGATACAACATGGCATGATTCAGAAACTAAACATTTCAATGCAGGGACTTGAAATATTTCATTTTGACCGCGTAGGTATTACACTTTTCTATGAAACAGCAGATTTTTTTTTGATAACCGACGATCAAATTCTTAACGTTTGATACATGTGCTGAATTCATGGTTACAGTTCATGTCCCTGCCATAATCATAAAACTAGCAAATAGAACAATGCTTGCTGTGATGAATTATAAGTGTGATTGTAGACTCAGAATCTATCACTCGTTTACCTACGGGGTTGTTAATACAACGTGGTACTCACTATATAATAATTATCATTGTTGTAAGCATAAACTGAGGCCAAGAATAAATGTTGGCTGTTACTCGAAAGGACGTTTTATTAAACAAGGGTTGAATTATTTTAATAGAGTCTTCTTACATTATAATGAGTAATATCGGAGTTTCTTAATTCTACTAGGCCGGTTTTGATTGGGTTTCCGTCATCTCTGCGACTTGTTGTTGGGTGAGGGAAGAATTGCCACTCAGGCGCACGATCGCTTCGTAAAACACGACCTGGGGTTGCAGACTCATGCGGGGGCCCATGACAGACCCCAGCGAGGAACGAGGATCACCCTGGAATACATAATATTTAAGTAATTAGAGAACATAGATTTATTGAGTTTATTAGTATGTATTAGTTACTGTTTTATCTAAGACCTATTAGTTTGTACTAATATTAAGAGTGCAAATGAATCTGTGCCAATAAGAAAACCACCGTGTTTATTAAGTAAAGAAAAGCAAGGAAGAAAATACATTAAAAATACATTGAAAATGCAAGCGAGCGCCTGTAAGTTTACAACAAGTTTTTCAATCGTTAAAACGATGCTATGATAATTATTACTTCTGCTATTCAAGAAAATTATAATAATTAAATTGAATTGTATTATTCGGTTATTAGTCGGAGAGGAGGAGAGGTTATAAATACATATCAATCAATCAATCTGCTTCCAGTCTAACCGGATGCAACTGAATACCAGTATTTTACATAGAGGTTCTGCCTATCTGAAATTCGCTTCCCAGTTACTGGGTAAAATGATAAATACATATATAGTTGTTACATTAAATAATACACTACTTGATCGAAAAGAGCGAGCATGCAATGCTATTTTATTTGCGCAGGCGTTTCGTGTGCTACCATAGAAAACCGACCAATGTTCATAGTACGGGTAAGCAAGCAGAATATAAGTCACAATGAGTTTGCTGTGATGGCTTCGGTACGGAGACTGTGAAATGGCAAACATTAGTAGGTAGTATATTTTTCCAAACACGCGTATGTGTAGGTATAGTAAGTACTGAATAAATAAATAAATAAAAACAAAGGAGACTGTTTAAATTTGTATGGGAAGCGGTCTATGCACCAATAGCGATACTGTAGTGGTATTTCTGTGGGGATACCTCAACTATATCCTTGTGCAAAAGGGCATCAAAATCCAACCCAGCAGTTTTGAGAAAAATAATACTTTAGAATTCACATTTCATGCTACATTTTTTATTTTAGAAACGTTTTAATGGGTGTTTCTAACGTTATAATACTTAATTAACGTGTTTTTCTGCTAGACAAAGTCACTTGCTACATTAACAGTACCGAATTTCAGGTTTTTTTTTCGTTTTTAACCGACTTTATTACTTACTTTACTTATGTTCACCGATTACTCGAAGACCGGGGTGAGGGGCCCGTGGCGAAATAATAACAGCCGCACAGGTCGATGGATCAGGTTAAGCTACGCTTGCCGCGGTTGGTTTGTGGATGGGTGACCATCTTTACATACCGAGACCCCTCCGTGCCACGGAAAGCACGTTAAGCCGTTGGTCCCGGCTGTCATTCGTGGATCTTTGACAGTCGTTACGGGTAGTCAGAAGCCCGAAAGTCTGATAACCAGTCTTACCAAAGGGTATCGTATCACCCAGTAACTGAGTTGTGGAGGTCAGATAGGCAGTCGCTCCATGTAAGATACTGGTATTCAGCTGCATCCGGTTAGACTGGAAGCCGACCCCAACATAGTTGGGAAAAGGCTAGGCAGATGATGATGATGATGATTACTCGAAGACGGTTGGACTGATCTAGAAAAGGCGGCGGGCACTGGGCCCGCATGGTGGATTACGACCCACTACCTCTCGAAGAGAGGAAGCCTGTGTCCGAGCAGTGGGAACATTATGAGCTGATTATGTAGTGTTTTTATGGAATTCGGTTGTTTTTTTTTTTGTTAAAAAGTGTTTTAATTTTCAATTTTTTGTGTGTCGGTTTGTAATTTATCTAAGTCACGTGCACGGTTTATCAACTTTTGCTTTTCCCGATGCTGCGATGTTAATTGTTGAGGAGTTCTCCTGGTACTTCAGCATCAGCTCCACTTTACCATATGCATTCAGTACTGTTGAGGTGACAAGTGACATTGTCTAGCAGAGAAATACATTAATTAAGTATTAAAAAGTCAGAAATACCCGTTAAAACGTTTTCAAAATAAATAAAAATGTAGCAAGACATGTGAATTCTAAAGTATTATTTTTCTCAAAACCGCTGGGTTGGATTTGATGCCCCTTTGCACAAGGATATAGTTGAGGTATCCCCACAGAAATACAACAACAGTATCGCTATTGGGTTTATAGACCACTTTTTATCAGTCTCCTTTACATTATATACCAAAACTGTTTCGAATCAAAGAAACATCAATTTTCTATAAATCGAAGTCTTATTTTATTTTGGGATTTGCTTTGTTCCTATCTAAAATACTGCTTATTTTAATTTTAAGATATCCTGGATACCTAAAATGTAGCTCCTCAAATACTGAACAAAATTATTACCCGTGGACAAGAATTGAAACTTTGGATTTAATCAGAAATATTATAATGCAAAAGTAGTGTTTCACGTAATGCCGTAGCGTTGAAGAAATGCTACGGGTAGAAGGAATGCTACGCGTCGAAAGGAAACTACGCGTAGAAGGAATGCTATGCGTAGTAGGAATGCAACGAGTAGTAGCAATGCTACGAGCAGAAGGAATGCTACGCGTACGCGAACGCGTAGCATTCCTTCTGCTCGTAGCATTGCTAGCGTCGTAGAAACGCTACGTAGTGCTACGAGTCTATTCCCGCCCTGAGGGTGTTTCATACAGGAAGCTACGCGTAGAAGGCATTCCTTATATCCGACGTAGTATTCTACGTGCAGAAGAAATTCTACGCGTAGCAGAAACGCTACGCAATGCTACGAGATTGTTCCCGATGGTGTTGTAGAACGCCATGATAATTTACAAACTAAGTCAAGAAAAATACTGTAGGTGTACAACGTCCCTAGGCTAGGTTCATTTATTATACCAGGCTTTTATTAAGTCACAGCAGGTGGTCTTTAGATAGTTTATTGTTACTGTCGTTTAACCTTTAATTGACTTTCAATATCCATCGTATTAATTGAATAAATTTTGCTACTTTATATTTAAAGTTGAAGTACCTGTTTTAAACGTTAGGTATGTGTGTACAACATGTACTTTAACTAAATAGCACAGTCACAATAGCATTATTGTTACCTACTCAATTAGTGGGTGCATAAGTTATTACAATTTTAATACAGAGTGTTGACAGTATTCGCCATGCTTTGACTTTGGAGTTAGGAGACAACAGCAAGTACGTACTGGTAAGGTACGTAGTAATAGGGTGATGTTATGGGCAGTCATGTTGATGTAGGACGTTAAGCACATCAAAATTGAGTACTAGGTTATGATGATGGAGCATCAACTTATCACCTGACATTATCCTTCGCTTAAGATATGAAAATCTAGACAAGCAATATCCACATTCTAGCAAAAATCCGTTTCATAACTTATGTTTGATAAGAAACTTCGATTAAAACAATAAACTCAACCTTTATTTTCTTCAGAATACACAAACTTAACACACATACAATGACAATTGATCGCATTTTCTCTCATTTTGACAGTTCAGTCACGTTTATTGCGTTGTTTATGTTGGTGAGCAGACGAATTTATTTATAAATATCCTTGAAAACTCTCGGATTGTGATTGAAACTGTGTTACGCACACAGGTTACGCAATTAGGGGTTGGGCGCTTTACAATCCCAGGAAGAAAGCAGCCATACATTAAAATCGTACATTTCATTACGTAAATGCTTAGGAAAACCGATTACAGATGCTATCATTAAGTATCTACCGTATATAATTTTAACCTAGCCTGCATCTCTGAAGTATAATCATTTCCACTGACTCTAGTTTATATAACAATATAAACTATAAAACGAAGTTATGAACCTGCAATATAAGACGTGGGCCGCACGAGGGTGGGGTGGAAGCTATTGACGCCAACTCGCGATCAGGGCTAATAATAGACTCTATGACATACTTATGTAGGTACGCATGTTTTTGTAAATAAATCTCACAATAACTAATGCAATGGGCATTGGAATTTTTTGATGGAAGAAAGGGATGAATAAGAAAATTCTTAATTGTCGTAGGTATATGTTGAGCGGCGCGTCCTGGTCGGGCGAGACCTGTCTCTGCCGGCAGTAGTGAGGGCTATGCTGGCAGAGACAGAGAATTGGACGGTAATAATAGCCTCCTTCTGTGAGACCGTGATGGTCAAGAAGGAGGCCGCCGAGAGGTATCGGGAGAGGGCTGATCCTGCTCGGAGAAGGAGGTGTCGGGGAGGCAACCGCCTTGGCGCCTAATACGCCGAAACCAGCTTACCAATCAAGATAGGTGGACCTTTGGGGTCGCGGGCGCACAGAGTCTCTGTTCGCCCATCAAGGAGACGATGGCACAGTGATCACGTGCTGCCGTGTATAGCGAGGCTCAGGCCCATTTACAGTCTCCCCAGGGATGTGCCTTACAGGCGTTGCACGGGGGCGGTTTCCGGAACTGGTCTTTTACGAGGACCCCGAGGACCCCTATGTGCTGATAGTGATCACCGGGGTGGTTTTAGTGAGGTATAAATCCCATTCTCTCCGACCTTCCTTCCCGGAGGTCGGGTGCCTTTTGAAGGTTACCCCCGAAAACCAAAAAAAAGAAAAGGTATATTGTTGAGCATATCCAGTTATGAAAGCTCAAAAATTTAATACGCAAATAATTTATTTAAAATAGGCCACTAAAAGACACGTGCCTCTTCCGAAAGGTAGAGTCGTATGGGATTAGATCTTCTACATACGAAACTTTAGGTTTGTCACGTTATTTTAATTATTTATGGAGCTTTGTATTAATTTTGAAAAGTTTACTGACACGAATCCAATCTACGACATTAAGGGCGCATTTCGAATTATGCCGTAATCGCTCACAGCGCTCACATCAATAATTTGCGTTCCGATTAAGATATCACGATTATGACAGCTGAGAGCTGTCAACAACTCGTAAAGCTAGTGAACGCATTCACAGTGCTCGCTCAACGTTAAAACAATATTCACTTGAATAGGTACTCATGGTAGGATTACAGTATTTCTTTACGTTTACACCACAAATTTCTTCGTCTTCTTTGGTTAGGTGGCCACTGTATCCAGAAGCATAATTTCGAAAATGCCACGACGTTAGTTTAAAGATATGATGCGACTCAACACAAAACTGCACAACTGTAATTATTGACAGCGCTCACGGTGATATTAATTTAGGGCATGGTCGGCGTTATCGTAAGATGGCGCAAGTCATGACGTCATCTATGACGATTCACGGGACATCGTTACCGCGCTCACGCTAATTCGGAACGAGTGTCAAAGTGATTATATTGTAATTCACAATGCAGCCTACGGCAGCTTTTAACTGAAAGCTAAGAACACCTGCTTCCGTTGAGTACTTCGAAAATTCTACAGTAAGTAGGTACGTAGATTGGATAGCATGTAGCCGTAGCTTTAGCTGCACACAATTTGGAAAATCAAAGAACACAAATAAGTATAAAAGTGATATTTTTTTAGATAAAATCACACTATTACATTAGGTACCAGATAAAAAAACCATTAAAAATAAAACCGACACCAAAAAAAAACACTTGAAAGTGAAAAATAACTTTAATTTCGGAAGCCGGTGTCGTTGGTTTCGCATTTCCGTTTTTTGACACCGACTTCCGAAATTAAATTTATTTTTTTATTTTTATTTTTCACTTTTTAGTTGTTCCTACCCCACACAAATTCAACACTACTTGCTATGTGAATATCAGTGACAGGGACCTAGGTATACAGGGTGTCCCAGAACTCAACGTCAAGCCGAAACGGGGAGACAGGATTGATCGTAAACATCATGAGAAAAATCAGAAAAAAAATCTATCCCGTCCAGTTTGAAAATTATGGGCATTTAAGAAAAACCTAAAAATTTGGTCAAACTGTAACCATTTTTCGGTTATTGTGGTTAATTTTTATTATTTTTGTTTATTTAAACCTTGGAAACGTAACCCTGCGAATAAAAAACATTTTAAGTTAGTAAAATGGGTTAGCAAAAATCGGGTTACTTGAGGTTTTTATTTTTTTACTCGTTTTTTTTAGTATAAAACTAACAAGTATTGCACCATTTTACAATCCTCATTAAATGCGCCAACTTTTAATGGCACTTGCCAAGGCACTCTAGTACATTTTTTTTAAAGGAGGGCCTTTCAAAGTCGACAAATTTTGAAACTTTTAAATTCATAGTTTAACAAAGTCTTAATTCTAGGAAACTTGGGGCAATTGTGTCATTATTTTTGACTGTGATTCTTAGAAATGTTATTTAGGGTTACGTTTCCAAGGTTTAAATATACAAAAATAATAAAAATTAACCACAATAACCGAAAAATGGTTACAGTTTGACCAAATTTTTAGGTTTTTCTTAAATGCCCATAATTTTCAAACTGGATGGGATAGATTTTTTTTCTGATTTTTCTCATGATGTTTAGGATCAATCCTGTCGCCCCGTTTCGGCTTGACGTTGAGTTCTGGGACACCCTGTATATTAAAACATCATCAATATAAACTAAGTGGAAAAAAAAACCGTATTAATAAAGCTAATTCAAAAACTACCCAAGCAAAGTTCATAAAATTTATATGGGACCACCCCTGAAGCATACCTTATCCGTTAAAAAATTATAGAATTGTTAGATTAGAGGTACCGCAATAACAACTTTGACAGTACAGGCGTGATTTTATGTTGTGTGATACATATTATTATGTGATAGCAGCAATCGTGGTTGATTTACTGGCATTTATTGAAGAGTTCCATTGTCTGTCTCCGAAACACATATCATCAGAATCTACTCCTCTACTCTATCTCTACTCTACTCCTCTACTTATCTACTCTATACGAAATTTAAATGGGACAATTTTGGAATAAACTTCTTTCGAACATAAAAATAATTTTGCAAATCGGTCTTTATGTATATGACGGAGTTGCCCCCGAGCATAAGTAAAAAAAGAGGTGTATATATATATATATATATAAACATCCGAATTGAGACCCTCCTCCTTTTTAGGAGTCGGTTAAAAATATCAAACATTAGAAAAGTTACCACAAAAAAAAACATAATATTGATTAATAACACAACTTACCTTGTGTTAATGTGATTAAGGTGGGTTTTTGCTCAGCAGGAATTTGGTAACTTAAAATGCGTGTTTGCTTTATGACTGTTTTATTGCGACTGAATGTGGGGGGGACATGCATACGATAATAAGTACTTAGCAATCTCATAATATAGACATAACATGCCGCCCACCAAAAGGACATAGTTCTTTTATTAATCTAATACTTTAACATAACTTTAATAACTTAAATTTACTCTAACACAAATTAATTTACTCATTAGCAATAGGTAAAGGGCATAACTTTGAACAACATCTCTTAACTACACTGTTGCCACTTTTTATGCTGTAGACTCTGGTTATGCCATCTTGTCCAGGATGTTTGTCTACAACACGACCCAGAGAAAATTTGCCAGGCGGTAATCCATCGATTCTTATTAAAACAACATCCCCAATCTTGAATTCTTCTGCTTTCTTTAACCAAATGGGACGTTGTTGCAATCGTGTAAGGTATTCTTGTTGCCAACGTCGCCAGAAATCGCCCAGTAATTTTTGGGTGTATTGCCATCGGGACAAGGAATGAATCCTTGTATCTTTGAAATCAGGTGACGGTACAACGATAGGAGCTTCACCGATTAAAAAGTGTCCAGGTGTTAGTGCTTCTATGCAGTCTGGATCCTTGTCATCGATAGGACACAATGGCCTCGAATTGAGACAAGCCTCAATTTGGCACAACACCGTGGTCATTTCTTCATAGGTGAGATTAGTGGTGAGCACGCGTTTTAAATGGTGTTTTACAGATTTTACACCCGCCTCCCACAAGCCTCCAAAATTTGGTGAGTATGCTGGTATGTAATGCCATTGTGTTCCTTCCAGTGCCAATGTGTTTGATATGTCACCTTCAAAGACCAGATTTGCTTCTTTCCACGCGGCCACCAATTCTTTGTTGGCCCCAACAAAATTTCGGCCCTGGTCACTCCATAGATCGCTACATTTTCCTCTTCTAGAAACAAAACGCTTGAATGCAGCGATAAAAGCTTCAGACGATAAATCGCTAACAAGCTCAAGGTGCATAGCCTTGGTTGACATGCATATAAATACACAGATGTATGCTTTCTGAGTTCTGATACCTCTTCCTTTGGACATGGTTATTTGAAACGGGCCTGCAAAATCAACTCCGGTATGTATGAAAGCTCGAGCAGGAGTTACTCTCGCTTTAGGCAGGTCACCCATTATCTGTGTCCTTGATCTTGCTCTGAGTCTAGCACATATTAGACACTTGTGTATGCAGGATTTTATAAGTGCCTTTCCTCGTACAACCCAATATTTTGAGCTTATGTAACTTAACATAAGCTGAACACCACCATGTAATGTGTGGGCATGTGCATCCGCGATAATCAAAGGTACCAACTCGTTCTTATTTCCCAATATAATAGGATGTTTAACTTGCTCATCCAAGTTTGCGTTACGAAGTCGACCGCCCACCCTGAGGATACCGTCTCCGTCAAGGTAAGGATTCAAGGTTTTAATTTTACTATCTCCTTTTACAGCTTTATTTAGTTTTAGTCTTAATATATCTTCTTTAAATTCTTCCTGTTGTACTAATTTTATGCATTTCATTAAGGACTTTTCTAATTCCTTTGTAGTAAAACCCTTTTCCGTGTTTTCTAAGCTTCTTTTAAAATTTAAAAATCTTCTACAATAGGTTATCACTTTTATCAATTCTCTTAGATTATCGAATTCTTTAAATTGTATCTTTAGATTTTCTTCAAGTTCTATTTTTAAATTTGCTTGTATTTCCTTTTTCTTTTCTAATTCTGTAGATATGTTTTCTTTTTTTAATCTTATTTCTGTTTCAGAGAGCCAAGCTGGACCCTTCCACCACAAATTGGACTTTTTCAGATCAACTAGTAACATGCCCCGGGACCCAATGTCTGCAGGATTATCTTCAGATGAGACATGAAACCACCGGTTGTTGTTTACATTTTCAACGATCTCTACAACCCGGTTCGCTACAAATGTTTTCCATTTGTGGGGATCACCAGATAACCATGCAAGGACAATGGTTGAATCTGTCCATGCATAGATGTTTGATGTAGGAATTCGCATGGCATGTTCTATTTGCTTAAGCAACCTCGACAACAACAGCGCTCCACACAGCTCTAACCGTGGTAAGGAAACAGTTCGTAGCGGTGCCACTCTAGTCTTTGCCGCTTGCAGTTTTGTTGAAACCGAGCCATCTCGCAACTTTATTCGGATATAAGCCACTGCTGCATATGCTCGCGTGGAGGCGTCGCTGAAACCATGGACTTCAATATTTTCTACATCACTACTTAAAGTGCCAAGCCATCGATCAATATATAATTCTTTTACTTCTTCAAAGTCTTCACGAAGAGTCAACCACTCGTCCTCCAGGTGTTGGCTTATCCTGTCGTCCCAGCCAACCTTTTCTAGCCATAGCCTCTGTATAAGCATTTTAGCCAAGATTAAACTCGGAGCAATCCATCCCAGCGGATCGAACAGTTTTTGCATGTCCGATAATATTGTTCTTTTTGTGACATTATCTGACATCAGAGGTAAGTTTATTTTATACTGAAACTGATCTGTTCCTAGATTCCAGATCAATCCTAAGGCTTGCACAGTTCCATCCAATTTTAAATCCAAGTGTACTCGAGTTGTTCTCTTATTTTCATCTATAGATTGCATAAACTCAGTAGAGTTGGAAGACCATTTTGATAATATGAAGCCACCCTTTTGTAGTATATAAGAAATTTCTTGAGCTGTCTGTATGGCCTTGTCTGCAGTGTCATCACCAGATATTAAATCATCCATATAGAAGTCAGTTTTAATAATTCGTACAGCCTTTGGGTGATTTTGACCTTCATCTTCAGCCACTTGATGAAGAGTTCTTACTGCTAGATGAGGTGCTGACGCTGTTCCAAACGTGACACGGAGCATACGGTATTCTTTGATCGGATCTGACTCTTCCTCTCTCCACAAAAGGCGTTGATATGTATCGGCGTCTTGTTTATGTAGTAAGATTTGCAGATACATTTTTTGTATGTCACTTGCATAGCAGACGCGATATAATCTCGATCTCATAACAATATCTCTAAGGTCATCTTGCAGCTGAGGACCTACAAGCAGTTCATCGTTGAGAGACACGTGATTCGATCCTTTAGCTGAAGCATCAAACACAACGCGTGTCTTCGAGGTTTCCTTTTCGACGCGGACAACGGCGTGATGAAGTAAGTATACCGCTTTGTTTTTCTTAGTTTCTTTTTCAGGTATTTCTTCCATGTAATTTGATTTTATATATTCTTGCATGGCTTTTTGGTAGTCTTCTTTTAACTTAGGTGCTTTTTTAAATCTTCTTTCTAGCTGTAGTAATCTATGTCTTGCTATTTCTTTTGTGTTTCCGTTAGGAGATATGGGGTTATCGGTTTTAAAAGGTAACTTTACTATGTATCTTCCTTCGTTTGTTCTTGCATGAGTATCTTCATATATTGTTTCACATAGCTTTTCTTCACTTGTTAACCTTCTTTTGTTTTCAGTGTTGATTTCCCAAAGAGATTTCAACAGGCTCTCTACTTCTATTTGCTGATGAAGGACCAGAAGAGATTCCTCTTGTAAATTGGTGTTGATTTCTCCAAACAAGATCCATCCCAGGCTTGTTTCTTGGGCACACGGAGACCCGGGAGGACC
The DNA here is from genome assembly GCA_916614155.1 of Mesoligia furuncula. Taxonomy (NCBI): domain Eukaryota; kingdom Metazoa; phylum Arthropoda; class Insecta; order Lepidoptera; family Noctuidae; genus Mesoligia; species Mesoligia furuncula. The sequence continues at coordinate 15,446,022 of OU744796.1, forward strand.
CTTGATCAATTGTTGTTGCACGATTTGTGCATACTCTTTAACACCTAGAAGCAAGTCGATATGACCCGGCTTGTGATAGTTAGGGTCAGCCAAGTTGAGTCCCTCTAGGTGTGGCCAATGTGTGACAGTAACAGCTTTGGAGGGGATTCTCGTGGTCAACTGTTTACTCATGACGTATGCTTGTATGTTGATCTCGAAGCTTGGATTCCATCGAGAACCAATCCTGAGTTGCACCACGTGATCGACGTTGGTTCTTGTAGATCCCACCCCAATGATATTTCCTCTTGCTGTATGCCTGTTTAATTTGAGCATTTGAGTCGCCTTCTCGCTGATGAATGACGCCTGCGAACCTTGGTCCACTAGCGCACGTAGAACAACAGTTTGATTATACTCGTTCTTTGCTAAAACTGTTGCCGTGGCCAGTAGCGCGATACTTGTACTTTGTTTGGCACTGTGATGCGACGCGATCGTAGTGTTGACTATTTCCTCCTTCTCTTCTACACTGTGTTGTGCTGCCTTCGGTTGTTTAGAATCCTCAGTTTGTACCGAAGCAGAATCCTTATTTCGGTGTAGCAGAGTATGATGACGTCGACTGCATATGCGACAGGTCATTTGCAATTTACATTTATATGCGGAATGGCCTGGTACCAAACAATTAAAGCAAAGTTTGTTTGACTTAACATATTCAGATCTCTCCTCAGGTTGCAGTTTGGTGAAATCCTTACAATGGCATAAGGTATGTTTTTCTTTACATAGCACGCAAGTTCTATCTGCCGACGATGGTGACGTGGCTGTAGCAGTTACAAGGTGTGACCGTTCTTTTACAGGCTTTTCACGGGTGCCCGATGTTGACATTATAAGTTCTAACGTACGGTATCTTGATTGCAGAAACTCCTTCAAATCATTCCAGGTAGGTAATTTATCTTCTTCATTTGTGCTAACAGATTGTTCCCACTCTTTATGAGACTCAGGGTCCATTTTCTGTATTACAAGAAAAATAATTATAGGATCCCATGAACTCGTTATTATATTTAAGTTTTGTAAGTTGTTCAAACAATCCGTTGTGACGTCTAATAAATTCTTTATTTGATTTGCAGATTGAGTAGTTATTTTCTTTTGATAAAATAATTTCTTTAACACTGAATTGATAATCAATCTTTTATTCCCATACCTTGATTTGAGAACACTCCATGCTTGTTTATAATTACTTTGTGTAATTTGAATAGGCTTCAATAATGTTTCGGCCTCACCGGTAACACTGCTCTTTAAATAGTGTAACTTCTGAACATCACTGATCGCCGTGTTTTCATGTACTAATGAAATAAATAAGTCCTGGAACGTAGGCCAATCTTCATAATTCCCACTAAAACTCGGTAGTTGTATCCTCGGCAGCCTAACGAGTTGATCATTATTCATATTACTTGTAAACGATTCGTTTTTCGATGACGTAGATGTGTGCGCGGACGCTGCATTGATCGTCAACAAAAGGTCTTTTAAATCGGCTAATAGCACAAGATATAAGTCTTCGTATACAAAGAAATCTTCGTTAACAAAGTAGTGTAAAGTTTGTTTCTGTTCTTTTGGTGTTATCTTCACTAATTGTTGATGAGTTGTCCTGAATGTTGTCCAATATTCTTCTATACATCTTATTCTTGCTTCAACATAACCTTTTGTCAACCTGGTTTTAGGACATTTCTTCAAATTGACTTGTGTTTTTTGTAATAATGCAGCTGTGTCTTCTAAAACGTTAATTAACTCGGTAGTAGTACTCATCGCACCTTTTTTTACTTGCTAATATTCACTAATCACCTCTGGAATGCGGCTCGCTATTGTTCGCGCCGGCCGCCCGATATCTTCGATAACTTGTTTTTTTCCGTAATTAGTCCGGCTCGATTTTGACCACTATGTTAATGTGATTAAGGTGGGTTTTTGCTCAGCAGGAATTTGGTAACTTAAAATGCGTGTTTGCTTTATGACTGTTTTATTGCGACTGAATGTGGGGGGGACATGCATACGATAATAAGTACTTAGCAATCTCATAATATAGACATAACACCTTGCTTTTAGAAACCTTCAATGTGTATATTAAAGATCCAATTAAAAATATAAAATTTATTACAAGTAAGATGCTGGCTACTATTATGAATGCCATTTGGGAACACAAAATCTTATTTATACACTTTTTCTTCACTTTCATGTACCTACGTCCTCCAAAGTCTGTAATCTACGTGCACCGCGTTTATTGTAAATGAAACGAGTAAAGCACTAGTGGTCACACTTGATTGATCTCTAAATCATCAATCACGTCCACATAGAACGGGGACAATTTGGTAAATCAATTCAAGTAAACATCATAATATATCGTCCTATGCTGGAATTTTATCTAATTGTGAATTGTTGTTTTATCACTATTGGTATATACTATCGTGTTAAGTGTTTGCCTATAGTGATTTCATAAAGTAGGCATACCTACGCTAAATTGATAAAAGCGTTAATCTACAGATTATCAGGTGCGAGATTAAAATACTAATTAAAATTCAGATATCTTGAATTTTACCAAAGTCATTCGGGGTAAAAGGATGAATGGGCAAAAGTTTGGGCAACTGGGAAAAGTTCGGGCAGTTTTTTACCGACTTCAATAAAAAGGAGGCTATCAATTCGACACGTATGTATAATATTATTGGAACTGCATTAAGTATGTTCACATGTTATATGACATTCTATTAGGGCTTCCAAAAAATATACAAAATTTTATGGATGTATGTATGTTTGTCCACGCATTTCTCCACAACTATTAATCAGATCGTGACCAAAAAAATTAAACCTACTTCAAAAAGAAATTAACTCAACATTATGAAATATCTTTAATTTTGGAAGTCAGTGGCAATAAACTTAAACTAAAATACAGATCCTTAGACACCGACTTCCGAAATTAAAGTTATTTTATAATTTTGAGTTCATTTTTTTTTTGAAGTCGGTTTAATCTTTTTATTATTTTTTAAATTACTTTTTTGCAAATATACGTCATACGTGTTCAATGTTTTTCTCAATAATAACGTTTTAACCTGACACCTCACTGGAATTTCAGCTAATGCGAATTTTTGTTGTAATGGCCGGTAAAAGTATCTACGGGGGCAGTAATTGCGCACGCGTACTTTTACCCGGGTCTCGAGAAAATTACAAAGTCAATTAGGTATTTTATATACTTGTACATATTATTATTATTTTAATACTGTTAGCTTTTAAAATTATGTTTTAATGTACCTTGACGTAAATATTTAAAAATATAGTTTGTATCTATACTAATAACAAAGCTGAAGAGTTTGTTTGTTTGAACGCGATAATCTCTGGAACTACTGGTCGGATTTGAAAGATTCTTCTTGCATTTGATAGCCCAATTCCTGAGGAAGGCAATAGGAATAAATTACCATCACACTAGGACCCTTAGGAGCCGAGCAAAAACAAAATAAGACAGAAAGATCGCTGCGCGGGCAGGCGATGCGATTCTACGGAGTGGGTTGGGGGTACAAAACATTTCACGCGGACGAAGTCGCGGGCAGAAGCTAGTTAGTATATAGAATTATGTTTTATGAATACAATTACTAAGATCAATCCGCTAACGCCTAACACACGTGACTCTCAATCAATTCATATATCGACGGCTAAGTGCCAGTAATTTTTTTGAGAAATTCACTTAATATCGTTTTGAATTTAAAGGCGTTATTCACATGTTTTAGTGAAATCGCCTAAGTGTATTTTTAGTTGCATCAGCATCAAATTAAAATGTGGAAAGGCAGTAAAAAATATAGGTACCTCCCAACTAAACCAACGTATCTATTTTTGAACGTTTTTTTCAGTTTGTGTAAATTGACTTTGTCAGTTATGTGTTATTGGCACTTCGTCGTCGATATATATTTAAATGACTACACCATTTCTTCATAAAGTTGCTATTTTATTTATTCACATATTTATTTGTTTCAGAATGCGATAATGCAAATAATAATATGTACATATTAAAAAACCGGTCAAGTGCTAGTCGGACTCGCGCACCGAGGGTTCCGTATATACAAATGTTTAGTTACTGCAAATTTACGGTTTTCGGATTTTTTTTTACTTGTGCTACATGACATTGCTTCTCGCCAAATTACATGATTCTAGGTCAACGGAAAAAAAGTACCATATAGGTTTTGATTCACTTGCGAGTGCCAAAATATACGGCATAAACGATACATAAACGCCCGTATCTTTTGATTGCGTTGACTTAGAAGTTTGATTTTTTCACTGCTTCAAGCTACAATCTAGCTTTGAATATTTGATATTCATTTCAACTTGATAACTAAACGCGTTCCTGAGAAATAGAGTCTTGACAGACGGACAACGAAGTGATCTGATAAGGGTTCCGTTTTTCCTTTTGAGGTACGGAACCCTAAAAAAAGCTCCAGGTTTAATACTTTAAATTACATGGCAGAGGTTACTAAATTGTATTCGATTAGGATATAAAAAATGTAATCGTAGCTCGATTCCCTAATAATCGGATCTTGTAACCATTGGGAGCCGCTGGTTTGTATGTTTTTTGGGTTATCTGCAGATTACCACTTAATGCACTTTAACGGTAGCATATTATAAGTACCTATTAACGTACTTAAAATCATTCATCAAGATAAACAAATAAGTACACTACACATTGAACGTACGCTCTACTTGTAATGTGCTAATTTCTGAAATATTTTCTGATTGGCTAAAAATCATGGGACTTCCCCGTCCATCTTTCCTTAAGGCGGAAGCGCCAAAGTAGCCTGCAATATTAAAATTTTCTTATGTTTTTTTTTGCAATTTGCAGGTCATTCTGTGGATCCCAGATTTGGTCTTTGACAAACATTAAAAAGTCTAAACTCAAGGTTTGCTAACGTGCAACGGAGCGCAGAATTCTAGACATCAAATTAATAGACCATATTCGCAACACCACACTGCGCTCCAAAACACAGATTGCTGACGTTGCTTAAAAATCCGCTAAGCTGAAGTGGGACTAGGCTGGCTACGGTATGCTCAATGAGCTGTGGGCCAAAATAACCACCACATGGAGCCCTGACACATCTAGAAGGTTCCACGGCAGACCCCGTGAAAGATGGCGGGATGAGCTGGACAAAACAAATGACCAATGGTCCACTTTAGCCCTGGATCGAAAGAGTTGGAAGTCATGGGGAGAGACCTTTGCCCAGCAGTGGAATGATGCAGGCTAACAGTAACAGGTCAGTAAGCAAATATGTTTTTACAGAATTAATAAAGTCATCAGTACACCTGTCTAAGTTCAAATTAAGCTATTGCATGACTATTTCATTAGAGAGTTGTATTGATGATTCTCATGATTTTTATTCTGAAAATACATATTAGTTGCGATCGCGAATCATATTTTGTTAAGAGCGTTTACGCCGTACGGCATTTCATACAAACTTTCAAGCCCTTATTTTTCGAAACGTATGAACCGATTTTAATGAAACTTCATACGCATAAGCAGGATACAAAGGTCTAAAAAGTTAGTAGAGAACATTTTCGAAATCTCTTATTTAAAGAAAGATAACTGGAAATCTCTGTTTCTATGGAAAATTTAAAATTGGTCTAATTTGGCTGTAACACTATTTTTCAAAAATGTTCTCTACTAACTTTTTAGGCCATTGTGTCCTGCTTATGCCTATGAAGTTTCATTAAAATCGGTTTATTAATTTCGAAAAATAAGAGCTTGAAAGTTTGTATGAAATGCCGTACGGCGTAAACGCTCTTAAACATACAATCTGACACGGACCTGCGAACATCAAAAAACTTATGAAATTTGAATATCGCAGGCTAACTTAGCGCATCACAGGGTGGCAGGGACAACGACGCGTAAACTGTAACCATGATTTTTAGACCCTCCCCCCCCCCCCCCCTTCAGCGTAGAATGTATTTGTCGGTTATCTCAAAAAGAATCCATGGTAACAGATTGCACGTCGATATCCCTGCCGCTCTGTATAAAACGACAAGAAAAAAAATATCTTTTGCTGTTTCATTTTACTACACGCAGATGCGTTGTTGAGTTAGATCGTACGGCATTTCTAATTGTTACATTGCAGTTGACCTGAAAAACAATAGTAGATTGTGTTTCAGGTCAACTGCAATGAACATAACCGTTGATGTATGTATAGTAAATCTGGTCTAGTCTCAGCTACTTCCTGGTGCATAGTAGTCCAAAAAGTATGATAGCCAAAAAAGCTTAGTTAACAGGGTATTAAAGGCCTGTGCTATACCTACCTCAGATTGCGAAAATTGTCTTAGCATGAATGACTGTAGTTTCAACTGTACTGCAGTATTCACCCTGTAAAAAGTAAAGATGAGTACTACTGCTAAGTGTTGTCTGTTGCGAATATACGATTGCATTCAATTTTCACGATACAAAGAAATCTCAAAGTTATCTCTAAACCGTATAAAATAAATAGATAATATTCAATGAAAATTTTCAAATTAGGCCATGAAACTTTGCAGGCTAGTTGAACTATTCATAGAGCAGGTGCCGTAGGTTTATTTTTATTGTCATTTAACGTAAAAGGATGAGATCGGAAAAATCAAGCTTTATAACTACTCACACGTTGAACCGCCCTGCCACCCGGCCACCGACAGGACCTCAATTCAGTACTTGTCAATAATGCTACAGACAAAAAACTTATTTGTTAGTTCGTCTATGGAATTATTAATACTCTACCTGTACTTGACTCATCATTTGCCTAGCCTTTTCCCAACTATGTCAGCTTCCAGTTTAACCGGATGCAGCTGAATATATACCAGTATTATACAAGGAGCCACTGCCTATCTGACCTCCACAACTTAGTTATCCACTAGGTAACACACGGATATCTATGAGGTAACACGATATCCCTTGTTAAGACTGGTTGTCAGATTTACAGGCTTCTGATGACCAGTAACTACTGCCAAAGATATGAATAAATGAGAATGAGAGCCGGGACCAACGGGACGGGATTAACTCGCTTTCCGAGCTTCCACACTCGTTATGTAATGGATGGTCACCCCTCCACGGACTGACCTCGGCAAGCGTAGCTTAACCTTCGATCGATCCGAGTGGCTGTTAATACTTAGCACGAGTCTGTATTTGACTAGTTACTCAATTTTAACTAGACTAGTATATCCGACACATACTTAGGTACGACCTGTTGGCCGAAGATAACATATTAAGACGTTGTCAAGCACAGTGGGATATCGTGGAAAACATTAAGTTGATGGTAGTAAGTTATCCAGGGGCCGTGAACGTGCGGCGCGTAGGTGACATGATGTAACGAATGGTCCTTGGGTTGGCGACCCCGGCGACACACTTGTTGCTAAGCTGTCGTCTCGAACAGTTCAACAGGTTGTCGAGACTGTCGTCAACATTTAGGGTGGCACAAAGAGAAAAATACGTAGTCGTAAATTATTCGGCATTGTCGAAATTAACAATTCTATCCATCTGCCACTAGTAAATCAAGCTGTACCTATAACCTACATATAAGAAAGTATAATGTCGCTATTTCGTATTTAAATACCTTATACCTAATAAGTAATACATATAGGTATTGGAAACGTTATCAAGTAATAGTTATCAAGTTAGCGCATTAATTTTCGTTGTTGTTCTGTTAATCGAATGTTTATTTGATTGTTTATCACTTTGGTTCGTTTTGATTACATGCGAGCATCGAAACCCAAAATATGTTTTTGTTTAAATAAGTACTGGTAGAGGGGCGGGGGGCGTACAGGTAGGTACAGTTAGGTCAATAACGAAAGTTGATTAACGCTTCAATTTTTTACAAAATATTTATTTGAAATCAAAACAGCAGCTTTTTTTAAGTTACTTAGTTGTTAAATAAATAGCTAAGCAGTATATCAAATCATTTTGTGTTCATTTTGATATTTAAGTAAAGGTGTACTCTGAATACCGTAATACGTGTGTGTTTATCTGCAGTTTCTGCCTACATCTGCCTCTATCAAGGAGTAAATTTTATTGAAGTCTTCTTCTTATTCATCTGCCTAGCCTTTTCCTAACTATTTTGGGGTCGGCTTCCAGTCTAACCGGATGCAGCTGAGTACCGGAGATTTTACATGGAGCGACTGACTATCTAACCTCCACAACCCAGTTACTGGGTAACACCGTGTTATCCATTACCAAAAGGTATCGTGTTATTAACACGATAGGTAGGTACCTCTTGGTAAAACTGGTTGTCAGACTTTTGGGCTTCTGATGACCCGTAACGACTGTCAATGATCCACGAATTAACGAAAATTCACAGCCGGGACCAACGGCATCGCGTGTATTCCGAGGCATGGAGCGGTCTTGGTATGTAAAGATGATCACCATCCACGGACGAACCGCGGCAAGTGTAGCTTAACCGGTTCGATCGACCCATGCGGCTGTTATTACTAAGCCAAAAGTCTTCTTTTTATTATTACTAATGTTTACAGTTCAGGAATACTACCAGTAATGTTATAACTGGCACGCCTTTCTGCTGAGCAGTGGTGCCCCAGTGGCAACAACTCCGACTTATCGGTCATAGCCCGTGGGTTCGAACGCAAGCAAGCACTTTACTTAGGGTTAATTAACCTGTAGTCTGCCGGAACGTAGATCTACGCGAGACATAATGGCTTTTTAATTGTGTCTGTAATTACGGTACACAAGAGGTTAATTCATCACCACTGCTGCCAAAACGGTGAAGGATAACATCGTGAAGAAACCACGATGTTCTGAAACCAAAATTTTGAAGACGTGACATCCACCAATCCGCACTCAGCCCGCCAGGCGGGTTATGTCCCACTCCCTCTCACTGAGACGAGGCCCAGCAGGCTATGTCCCAACAGTGGGAACGTTATAGGCTGATTTGGCTATGCTTTGCCGCACGCGAGTCGAATCAAGAAGTTATACCTAAACAATATCAACATTATATTTAATAATGCAAACGCCGACTGGATTAGCTACGAACGAAAACTAACACGTCGATTTCCGCAATAATCAAAATGCTTAACTTTCATGAAATATGTAATTGAATATGAAGGAAAATATAGGTAGGTAGGTGGGTAGGTACGTAGGAACACACGAAGACAAGTGACAAGTAAACTCAAAATGTACATAAATGATGCCTAGAAATAGGTCAGCCATGACGTAAGCCATCTCTGAATATAGTAGTTATACAATGATTGATGTCGTTTCATGGAAGTTGCAGGCGCTATTAAAAATCAATAGGTAGGTACACTCACTTCATCACACTAATATTATAAAGGCGAAAGTTTGTGTGTGTGTGTGTTTATATGTTTGTTACTTCTTCACGCTCAAACGGCTGGACCAAATTTGATAAAATTTTGTGTGGAGGTAGCTGACACCCTGGATTAACATATAGGCTACTTTTTATCCCGATATTCCCACGGGATCGAAACTTATGCGGGTGAAACCGCGGGGCGCAGCTTGTATCAAATATTGTTATGATGGAGAGCAAAGCTAGGCGATAGATAGGTACCTACAAAAGGCAAATTAATACCATAGCAACAACTAAGTTATAAATTTATCTTGCCACATAACTAGATACTTCGTAAGAAAACATTTTCAGATTAGAACATTTAAAACATTTATTAGTTTTCCTTAATTCTTCCGCAATAGATTGACGTTGATGATTTTAGACACTTGCCTAGGTACCTACTTCTTGTTGTACATCTTGTGTTATCTACATATATTCAGAATGTTATTACTGGGTCTATCTATAGTACGGACGTCGTCTGTGCTCGATTTCTTCCTTTTCTAAAGGATTTGATTTCGTACGCTTGATGGGTACCCTTCTAGGATACAGTGCTACTGAATAAGTCTGCCTATCCTTGATTTTAAAAAGTTACCCTGGAGCACGTCGGGTGCTGGGAGCTCGGGTGGTGGTGTGGTGGCAACTGGCGGGCGCTGGAGGCCCGCGCGTCAGCCTCCGCGGCTACCCGCAGCACCCGCGCTTCACTCCGCGCCGACCAGCCGCCGAGTGCAGGCGCCCGCGATCCCACCGTCACGCCGACACTCACTCGAATCGAACTCGCTCACCGCGCATTACATGGAAACTATCACTTTCGCTTCAGATGACAATCAAGTTTCAACCATGATAACACTGTGAATTGATTAGTGTGCACCGTCCGGCTCTACCACCACGGCAGCATCGCAAGGTAGGTGAGTTTATTTGATCTATACTTCCATGGTCAGAATCAAAATCGAGTCTACGTGTCAGTTCCGAATGCTAAGTGAAAGGCAAACTCTTTGTTAAATTACGTGGATAGGTTGACAACGAGTTCTATAGAGCATCTCGAAAAGCACTTACTTGAACGATCATTGTTACAGGATATTAATTAAAAATCATTAGAGATGTTAATTGTTACTAAAGTAACGCGCGTGTTAATAATGTTAGTTGTATCAATCACGCTCCCTCCATGCATTACTAACTATTCGTAATTTTGATTACCTTTGCGAATCATGTTATCTGCTTACTTTAAAGGTATCATTTTGATCATTTGACCTACATTCTTAATAGATACATGCATATAACATTTTTGTCCTTGATATTTAACATACCTGAAGATAGTACATTTCCCTTTAAATATACGGGTACATATCTCGTTCAGTTGAAACTGAAATGCCACAATTATATTTTACAGTTTACGCAGTGAAATGTACAAGTAAACTGCGAGTTTTTATAAACCAAGCAAAATAAGTAGCGGCATCCAACTTTAACGTATGTAATGTATGTATAAGTAAATACATATAGCTAGCTATTCAGTATATAATTGCATGCATTAGGTATAAATCTATGGTATAAATAAAACAATGATTGTTTGTATTTTTTTATAAGACACAAATATAAGCACTTTCTGAGTAAGTATTTCTCTTTTCGGGCTAAAAAAAAATAGAGTTTCTGTACATAAAACTGAGGTCCAATAAAGTATATTGCACCTGAAACTACTGAATAAAATAAAACATTCAGTATGTTGTGCCAATTTACTTATCTGTACCTACCTACAGTTTTAATAAATAGTATGTCAACATACCAACGTAATATTTACATACTTAGGTACTGTAATAATGTTTATTATCCAATTTGTTCCTCTGTTAGTAAGATAATGAAACGAAAACAATATTTTAATTAAAACGTATTACGAGCTACGTACAACTCCCTCACGACAATGTCAGAGTTAATATTGTATCGATATCAAAGTAATTTTTGCATTGATTCATACATATTATTACGAGAAAAAGTTATCAAGCACGTGTACGCTAAGCACGTACAGTAAAGTACTTATTTTTCTGGCAATTAACATTTTTCAAAATATTCTTTAACCGTAAACAAAGTTTCATGTTTATCATGAAAATCTCCAACTTATTAGATATCGCTTTCATATCAAAGGGGTAATAAAAATAATCGTGTGACAGATATACATTATTTATTATTTGAGTAATAAGGTAAAACATAAATTACTAAAATACAGAAGTCCTTCAAAATAAGATTAGTAAGTAGACAAGGTTAGGACTTAGTAACTATTTATGTTTGTATGGCTATAGTTTAGGCAAAGTTAGACGATTTCCGTGAACAGTGTATGTGTATTGATTTTGATTGTGCACGTGTGGGTCGGAAAGCCCCAAGCAAAGACTTGATGATAGCCGAATGCGATAGTCTTCTCGCCACTCGTGCTAATACAATCTTTATATCTAGCACGTTATGTGCTTGATTATATGGTGTGCGTCACGTTTTGTCGCTACGTGGATCTGCACTACCTACATAACTAGTGCATACCGTGGCACTCGTACATCCTACGATAAAAAGTGAGAGCAACACGTACGTAATAGAGGTGAAGCGTGTCCTTCGAATTATAACGTTAAACCTTAGCGAATATAATTGCCTCGGATGAACTGATTATCTGGTATAATAATTAATATCTAATGTAAGAAACCTAGACCCAGAACAGTAAGTATAAGTACATTTTAATGTGGAGGTCTATTAGAAGCCACATGTACCTAGTTGTAGAATTTTACTGAATGATTATGACTATAGAGAGCTAGGCTGAATTGTGTAGATTATAATTAAACTAATTGTGACTTAATACCTATGTGTGTTTTGAACAGTTATGTCATAGAATAACAATGGTGACCTGTAACACAGGTTATTCCCAAAAACCTATATCAGGCACCAGTCTCTCACAAAGGTGGAATAAAGCTGAGACATTTTTTGTACCATTCACTTTAAGTCAGCTTTGTGAAGAGAGAATAAATGATAAATTATTGTTATAGAATAACAATAACATCATCATAATAATTATATTACTACTGAACTATATCATCATCATCATCTGCCTAGCCTTTTCCGAACTATGTTCGGGTCGGCTTCCAGTCTAACCGGATGCAGTATTTTACATGGAGCGACTACCTTACTGACCTCCACAACCAGTTATTGGGTAATACGATACGTCTTGGTAAGACTGGTAGTCAGACTTTCAGGATTCTGACGACCCTTAACGACTGTCAAACATCCATGAATGACAGCCGGGACCAACGGCTTAACGTGCTTCCCGAAGCATGTAAAGGTGGTCACCCATCCACGGACCAACCGCAGCAATCGATCGAACCGTGCGGCTGTTATTTCTTAGCCACATGTAATATTATATTAATATATCACGATTATATTATTTCACAAAAGTATGTTGGTATCTACATATTTTATTGTCATTATGGTCTCGGCCGTGGCGTTAAGTTGACAGAAGCATACATGTAACGCCCTTAGGCTTTACAAGCTTTTTTGATTCTATTCTGAACGAGAGCACAGGTGTATTCTGCTACCCTTTCTATTCACATAATCCCTTAATCACTTCTTACGGCACAAACGGGAAGTGAATGGAAATTGATGGGCGATTGCACTGGTCCCCACTTTTAGATGAATTATTACAACGGTTCAATATAGTTGGAATCCCATGGAAATCCTATCTAATATAGACGCATCTGTAATTCAGTGGCGAAGGTACCATACAACTCGATTCCCACCGGCTTCCCTTCGAAAATTCAGAACACAACCACTCTACCTACAGTCAATTCATCATTGAAATATAATCTAATCATATTGTAGGTACTGTATTGAATATTTTACCAATGAACAAGGATTCTATATGTATAAAGAGAAAGACGTGGATTCGTTGACAAATCTTTAATGTTTTGTAATAAAGAATGTAAACGACTTTGTTTAGTAATAATTATTTAAAATCCGATTAGACTGTTCAACCACAAAATAAGTACTGGATCTTATGACAATCAGGTTGGTTATAGGTGAAGCACTTATTTAATTCTTATCAAACTAGAGACCAACTCTACAGTCACAAGTCACTGCTGTTTAGTTATAGTATAGAGGCTCTTTATCTCTTCCTGCAACCCAGACCATCGCTAGCTTGGACTCTGTTTCCGATACGCCATCGCCGTCCAATAAAAAAGCTAGATAATCTTCATAATTCCTAAAGTAAGCTACGGAATAAAGACAATCAAATACTTTTTGTAATGATCTTAAGAAACGCTTAGATGAGATGATTACTCTCCATCCCACTGATACAATCCACCAATCACTTCTTACGTAAAGAAATGGAGTAATCTATTAAGTATTGCTTGAGATTAAACTGCATAAAAACCAGTCACTATGCACTTTGCAATTTTTAGCTCAACAGGTTATGGACATAAATTTTGTTATTGCGAGCGCTATCGATGTAATTTATGCCGGCACCGGTTGCTTTGCTCACCCCTTAGGAAAAGTAATGTAAATGGTTCTATTGCATTAATACAGTTGAAGACTTGTATTGACTAGACACGTCATTGTCGTCTCGTCACGTCGTACGGTCGTCATTGACGAGTCGTTGGTACGTGTCACGGAGATCATTGTCTTCAGAGACCAACGTAAAATCAGATTTCTTGAGATATTAAATTAAGATATTATTATTCTTATATTTTTTTTTTATTCGTCTTACTGTTCAAACATATACCAACGAAGGGTTTACATTAAGAAATAAAACTTCTAATTAGTAGGAATACAAATAGAGGTTGCTTTGTGCTCGCTTCCTTCTTTCAAATTATTATAATTTGCGGCACGGACTTCAGTTTATAACTTTGAGTATTAAACCATCAAAGGTTTATAATTAATCTGTAAGTCGACAGTACCCTCATGTTAATATGGTAATCGTAACATACTTAGATTGCCGAATCGTTTGAGTAAAAACAAAACGAATAAAAATTACAATTGTGTAACAAAAAGGAATGTTATTAAATCCAAGATCAAGTGAGCGCATGTGTGCAATGTAGATACTTGTGAAAATACCACCTACACTATATTTTAGCAATGTGCTTTTAATATCAGCTATTACGTATTTATATAACTCACTACCTGACTACAGTCAACAATGTATATACATGTAACGTATGTCTTGGCCTTACAAAGAGGCTGCTTGAAGAGGAAAAGAGTTATAACGTGCACAATTCAGTAACTATAAAATTGATCGTGGTAAATATAACATATCAGGGGGGCAATTTCCGTAATTTTAAGAACGTTCATAGTCTTATGTCAGTCTTAATACGTCAAAAGTACCTCTAATTTCCTTAAATTGACAAGTTTTTGACATTGATTGTCGCTGAGATGAGATTGCGACTTGATTTTGAACGTTTTTAAGTACGAGAATTAGCTTTCTGCACTCTCATTGCGTAACTCACTATCAATCTCAATCTGAATCATTTTGAAGCATATTGCTAATCCATTACTTCATATGTTCGAAAAATGTGTCTGCTCAACTACGTAAATAACGCAATGGATGTTGTTGCAATTACCCCGCTGGGTTATTGATTGGGATAATAAAACAATCATTCACAGTTCTCAAATCTTTTGTGTCGAGTAAATTAGGATCCCAATAATGATGACGCTTTAGTTTATAGAAAGTGTTGTTCTTAATCGAACGAATAAAAACTCTAAACTCGCAAGAGGCTCCGCGGGGAGGACGGAAATGCTAGCGAAAGTGGTACCTTCACTTTCAGCTCACTTGCTTATTTGTATGTAACTAACATTATTTACGAGTACTGGCTTTTACCGCCTCAACAATAATCTATCGATAGTAGAAGGCACTTCCTTGTTTCTGAGCTTTAATTCCCAGATCGTACAAAGTCTGTCTGATTTTTCCTGTTCGTATACATAGATGGTAAAGCTCGCTCTGACGTCACGGGCACAATGTTGCTGTCGTAGAACTGTGGGTGTAGCGTAGCAAATTTCTGCTTAACCTTTCGCACATTGTAGGCGTGGCAGGTCTATATGGACTAGCTCTTTTTTTAGCTACAATATTGTCCCAGGTACCCACGCGATTCGTGACAGGGCTGACCTAAAATCGTAATGAAGTTTCTACTGTGGTGGATCGTGTTAGAATAAAACTCTCGTGACGTATTTGGCACAATCTATTTCGACACTCGAATGAAGCGGTAAGTAGTTTTTGTTTCTTCCATCGATCAAAGTTTCAATTATATTTTAACGGGAGTACTTGCTAAGTAGAGTGAGCGTGAACTTTTTGAGAAAATAGGTGAAGGCTTGAATTTCAGTAAAAATTCAATCATAAGTAGGTAAGTCTACCTTAGCGTAGGTGTAAGGATGATCCATACGAGATGATGTTGGTTGGTTCATTTAAAGTTCAGTCAGTTGTGTCGGGCTTAATGTGGATAGGTACACAATCATGTTCTGATAGAATCATAATCTATTTTTTATTTATTTTTTACTTACTTCTTTGACATAATTTTTTTATAATTTGACATTAAATATAGACAATTCAAATTATTCACCTCTTTATTAGTGGTTGTAATGGCTAACATATCACTTGGTTTTAGTAGGTTTTTATATTGTACTATCCTATGGCCTTTCCTTGGATGCAATCTATCTCTCTGCCAAATTTTATCGAAATCTGTTCAGTGGTTTAAGCGTGAAAAGGTAACATACAGACAGACGGACAGACAGAGTTATTTTCGAATTTATAATATTAGTATGGGTGTATCCTTTTGATATTCTAATTTTGTAAATGTGAGGACTTTGTAGACAATAAAAAATAAAGTAAAGTATAAAATAAAAAAATGGTCTACAGAGACCATTTTTTTATTTTATCAAGTACTTGGTACTTGTTGACAGGCCTACGCTGTCCTTCCATACCTATTTTAATTATTGAAACCTATTGAAAACATTTTAAAAGGCAATTGTTTTTAAAAGAGTAACCGTGGAATTCTTGTTGGCTCTTCTCCATAGGAAGCGGCCAATTGGAACCGTGCACCTAGCTTCTGACGTTTCATAAGTGCCCATGTAGGTTTATGTGAAATAAAATATTTTGATTTGATTTGAATCGCAGGAATAGAGACTTTCCATGAACTAACTACCTCTATTTAAAAAAATCACGAAAGATGAACAAACTAACAAACACACTCGCATTTCATGAGGAGACGTAAGGATGTAAGGATTAAAGGAAAACTATTAAGAAGAAAATAAGTCTAAAGATTGTTATCAAAACGAAACCTATTCGTGAAACAATGTGTTTAGTGCAGAGAACCCTCGGAGAGATATCCCAGCCGGATTCGCATTATTCCCTCAACTAGAAATCCAATCTCAGACCGCTGATAAGATCACGCTAGACGGACGTAGCAACAATTACTTTCGACGCCGACGCCTAGGCTTATCGAAACTGTAACTCAATTGTTGCTCTCGGCCTCTTAACACTTTATTACTAATTTCACCTGATCACAGAGTTAATATAGTACTCAAAGTACTCAATTCACCATATTATTATTGAGTTTTTAAGAATCGAGAAAACTAATACCTATACCTTTGACTATGCAAGCTTAAGTTATTTCTCAATGCTGAAAAAACTGAGTCAATTGCTGTAAGAGTTTTACCCATACCTCGATCTTTTCTTGATAAACGTATACGTACGGTATTTTCCCGGTCTTGTTTACGTTTTCCTGGTACAAAGATGAGGTAGGACTTACAAATGATGGTACTTATTAATCAAGTGGTACTTAAAACTCTCATATTTATGGACGTATCATAACGATGTGTTTAATTATAGGTCTGTACGTAACTCGATTGACCTTTAAATCTTCACAACTCCTTTACAAAAAGAGTGGGTGTATCCCTGGAAGCAAAGATTTTCACAGCAGTAAATTTCTGTAGTCATCAACAGCTTTAATCGCAACTCTACTTTATATTGATCAGTTTTCCCTGTTGAATTCTGAATTAGGTATTACCAAGTTTGGTTTTTACCCACAGCAAAAAAAAACAGCATATTTGAAAGCATTTATCTGCATAGAACATTTTAAAAATCACGATTTGTCTATAACTTTGGTTTTAATAAATTAATATGAGTCACGATGAACACAAAACTATTACAATACGTCATCCCATTATTAATTATAAAAAAAAAACACATAAACCTTTATGTATATAATAAACCTGCAGCCTTATTACAAAACAAGTTTTATCTTTAGACCCAGGTTTAAGAGCGTTCACGCCGTACGGCACTTCATACAAACTTTCAAGCCCTTATTTTTCGAAATTAATGAACCGATTTTGATGGAATTTCATACGCATAAGCAGGATACAAAGGTCTAAAAAGTTAGTAGAAAACATTTTCGAAAAATAGTGTTACAGCCAAACTACACCGATTTTAAATTTTCCTTAGAAACAGAGATTCCCAGTTATCTTTTTTTAAATAAGACATTTCGAAAATGTTCTCTACTAACTTTTTAGACCTTTGTATCCTGCTTATGCATATGAAGTTTCATTAAAATCGGTTCATTCATTTCGAAATATAAGGACTTGAAAGTTTGTATGAAATGCCGTAGGGCGTAAACGCTCTTAAACGATCGAGCCATTTTCAAATATCGAACTTTATTCCGACAAAGTTAAAGTTCTTATTACAAAAAACGACGTTAAACCCGAGTCTATGTTGTCAATTTTGCATTAAGAACTTCCATTCAGGAACTTTTCATTCTGTCTCTCAGGGTTTAGGCTAGGTCTAAAGTTAGAACTCGTTTTGTAATAAGACGGGGGAAGAGTTTGTTTGGTTGAACGCGCTAATCTCTGGAACTACAAGTGGGATTTGAATTTTTTTTTGCATTTGATAAGGCTATAAGCATATTTAACATCACACTATGACCTTTCGGAGCCGAGCAAAAGAAAAAGTCAGAAATAACGCTAAGCGAAAATGAAGTAATAGCGCGGGCAGATGATGCGATGCGACGTGGTGGGAACAAGAATAATAAATCCCACAAAAACATTTCATGTTAAATGTTGCCAAGACGAGACCACGTAGCTCGCACTGTCAAAAAGTAATCAGATCTCATGTAGAGCCAAGCTTCTAACTCTACACGCCCCAACTCTACAAGGCCTAACTTCGCAAACTCTACACCTTAGTCAAAATATATGGCTTGGCCGTTTCGTTACTACAAGAACCATTAACAGTATGAGAGATTTTCACCTTACGCTCATGTGAATGTAGCGAAATGGCCAAGCCATATATATTTTGACTAAGGTGTAGAGTTTGCGAAGTTAGGCCTTGTAGAGTTAGGGCGTGTAGAGTTAGAAGCTTGGCTCTACATGAGATCTGATTACTTTTTGACAGTGCGAGCAACATGGTCTCGTCTTGGCAACATTTAACATGAAATGTTTTTGTGGGATTTCATTTCTTTTTGTAAGTTGCCTATGATATATATACGAGTATTTTTTCTGTTGTTCATTTTCCTTTCTTTTTTTGGGGTTTATTTATAACAAGGACCCCGTAAATAAATTTTCAGACCTCGATAGCATCAAAAAGTCTCATACAAACTTTCACCCCCTATTTTAAGGGGTTGGGGGGTAAAAGTTACAAGTTTTAGGATTTTTTTGTTGTTTGTGTACTATTACTAGCTTACATACCAAATTTCAGCTTTCTAGGACTTCATGAAGAACCTTAAGAATATTGATGATCATCAGTCAGGGAGTCAGTGAATCAGTGACGAAATCGGGGTATTTTATATATTAATAAAATCTAAAGTATAAGAGCTATGCAACTGAAACTTTACAGGTTTAATAAGTCAACCACTGACATCATATCCCGAAAATTTTGTTTATCTGGTATAATCCAAACCCAAGTTAAGAGGGTTCAAAAATACGACGAAGTGCTTCGAGAAAAGGTACATAGGTAGTGCCCTTGCGCTTCGCTTGGCTCGTCTTGGCGGGGGCACTCCTGTGCCCCCAGATAAACCCTTGATAACCGACTTCTATTATTATGACCATAGAAATGTAAAAAACTTCTTTCATATATATCTATGATTATGACCTATGAAAAAGATTAGCACATTATTGTGATAGAAGAAATCTAGATAGGTATACCTACCTAAAAAACCAAAATATATCTACGTATAGTAAAGTAAATATTTTCAACGGAAGTTGTGTTATCTAATCACTTTGGCTCTCTACTTGTGGAAGGCATGTAGAAACTAAAATAAAGATAAAGAACTCATTTCCTAAAAAAGGTTGTGTGAATGTTTTTAATTAATGTTATTGATACAGAAACAATTGATTAGGTAATTAGTATGAAGAATTTTAATTATAAATACTGAAACGTTAAATGTTTTTATACGTAGGAGCAAAATGCCTAACATTCCGCGGATGACAGCCGCGGTGTTATGTGTTATGTACAGACGGCAGCACATCAAGCTACTACAATCTGTCAAATTTCTTTAATAGATTTTCAACTTTATCGCTAAACCATATGGTTCAAAGTTGATTGAGGAAATTTGACAGTTTTTGTTAGCTTGATGTGCTGGCGTCTGTACCTTTATGAACTCAACATAGCAAATAAGCTATAGAAAACCAATGAATTGAAAAAACATTTTTATTTACTGAAACCTTGTAACTAAAAGGCCAGAAAGTAATTGCATGATCACAATAAAATTACTTCAATTGTTTAATGTTTAACCAGCTGATCAGTCGTATTATTAACGACGTTCAAAACAGTTTACGTACACTCGAATCAAAAACACGATAATACACGTACTTTGTAGTATAGGTATTTAAACCTTCATACGTTAGATGACATGCACGAATTATTTAGTTTGATTACGTAGCATTATTTTACCTACCTACAATAAATGTAAAGGCATAGATGCACGGAACTACAATTTATAACTTTTATACAGTTTCTTCCTGCATACATTCTCCGTTCCCAAGACATTTTCTCTCCCTACACGAACGAGTTTCGAAATATTAAAGTGTAAGCTTACTAATGTCTCTAATCGGTTAGAAGCATAACACTAATATGTAGGTAATGGAGTTTGCAAGGAAACCGTTTCAAACTAGTTTTAAAAACATTCAACATTGCATAATTTATGCATCATTTTGACTATTTTTATTACGTCGTGAATAAAAATATCTTGAGATTGTAACGAAAACAAAATTTTATACCTGTGTAAAAAAACGTAAATTCTATTTCCAGGAAAACTCCGTTACAATTACAAGAGATAAAAGCAGACGAGCTTTACCACTTTGTAAACATATTTCAATAGATAGGCATTCGTTGCAGCATAAACAACTTTTTGTTGCATTACATTTTTGCAACTAAAGCATCCGGCAATCAAGAAGAAGGAACAATGCGAGACTCGAAAATTGGAATTTTGACATAAGTACATATAATGGAATTCGCCTCTCGGTTGCCTTCTCATATAATTATGCAACTGCTCTAGTACAACAACAATAGAAACGATAAGCGTATGTGGGCTAACAGTAGTGGTAAGTATGGTGAAAGTGTCCGAGCGGGTCCGCGAAGGTCGCCACGCCGCCGGCCGCGGTGACGCGCACTCCGGGCAGGCGCACACGCATCGCCGTCGCTGACATTGCCGATCCAAATGTCATGCAAATGTCAACGTTTACTCGTGATTGTAGACTTGTACTTTACAATGTATCCGCTAGTTGTAAATACAATTCAAAACGTGGACGCGGAAGCTGTTACATGTCAAATATTAACTCGAGATAAACCCTTTCAAGGGAATCAACGATCGTGTCTGTGGCAATGCACAATGTTGCTGACAAAAACGCAAACGAGGGTCGTTCATTCTGCATGAAAATGTTTGTATCACAGATAAAGCGTTCCAAAATGTTTAAAAACAAACATTAAAATAAAATTTCCCTGTTATTAGAACAGGTGCAAGATCGAAACGAGTGACGCAAATGGTTGATTATAATACGTTAGTGTATAATGTCGGACTTAATACAACATGATTCTTTTTATCGCTATTATGTATTAAATGGTCGATTGAAAATGAAATGTATGAGTTTGTTTTTCTATAGATAGTGTTTTTCAATCATATAAGTGTGCACAACCGCCACTAGAGTTGCATCGTATCGATTATTGAAAAACACCTCCAGCCTCACTCATTAAATGTTATCCATTAAGCGAAGCAGCCTTCATGGTTTTAGTAATTAAATGAAGAAGAAGTGTAATTAAGTTGTTTTGTAAATCAGTATTACTGCTATTATATAATGCAATGTTGCAAATGTGTGCATAATTGGTGTGGTTGATCCAGCGTGCACGTGCGAACCGCACGCGATAGTGGAGGCGGGGAGCGCACCGCGTCGCGCACTGCACCGAGCGAGAGAGCTCCGCTACCAAAACATCCGGATGTAGGCACTGCTGCGTTTTCTGCCGTATTTAATTATTTCTCAATAACATTCTGAGGACTTGACACGCTACATAACCCAATATTGCGACGCAGTGGACGTAAAACACGTGAACAACAGAAACTATTAATTGAGTCTTGATTGAGTCTGAAATCTTGTTGTGACAACATATTATCAACATACATTGGACACAATGGGTTTGAAAGAATATAAGTATACCCGTTTCGCATAACATATTTTCATCTAACTGCTTGTTATCGTTAAAGGTCAGAGCTACAATTTTCTAAATCATGTGTCATCGAAACCTTTAAATGTAGGATTGTAACATATATTGTAACTTTACGGTGGTAAATATTTACGAGTTATTACTGTATTTTAAACTTGTGTTGCTTAATAATTAACAACAACATTAACTTATCTCTAAAAACATGTCAATAAAACAATAATTTTCATACTAATAGTATTTAATAATTAAAAGTTGATATCTTTCATTGAAACACCAATTAACGCTTAGAACCGGTCTATTTAATGGGGAATGATACTCATAGTTACTGGCGAGCGAAACTGACCAGTCAATCTCGAAACCAGGGCTACGGGCGGGGTTCTTTAAATGAATAATTAAACACGTGCTTGCACTGCTCCACTCGCAGCATAAATTAAGTGAGAGTCGCTCTAACTTATTGCTTCAGTATAACTAACTACCTGTAGTCTAGAATAACATTTCGTCAGAGTGCAGTAGTTTATCGCCCCTACCATCTAAACTCTCTAAACAAACATAAATGCATGTAGCAATATGCTAAAACATATACGAATATCTACGAACGAGTTTAAAAGTAAAACCAAAAATAAATAAAAAGCGTAGCCCTAGGGGTTACGCCGTAGCCGCGTAGCATCTTTCGTAGCAAAGATGACGTGGCACAGAAAGCTCACTCCTTCGTTCAATTTATGTTAGCAACAGAGCTATGCATATTTTAGCAAGTTCTATAAATAATGGTAAACGAGTTGTCTAGTAGATAATATGCAAGTTTTAGTAAGTGCAGACCAGTCAGCTTTCTAGCTGATCCCTGTCAGCTAGAAAGCACCTTCGTAGTGAGAACTAAAATACAACTGGTACATAATTAGGCTATAATTTTCAATCATAATGATTTTTAAGTTAGTGCTAATAATGAGTGTGACTTATTCAGCTTGCGAAACCACCAACAATTTGACTTGCCGCCTATTGCTTCGGTTAATTAGTAGGTCCATTATGTATGTAAAGTTATCGCTCGAAATCACTTAGAACCGACCGATTGATTTGAAATTTTAATGAAACCTATGTATAACACGAATAATTACAACAAATGCTGAATATGTAGCTCGGTATTGCCACAGATAATATAATACTCTACGTTATTACCTACCTATAACAGATAACTGTTACACTAGAATACCACTGTTTTTGACCTATTGCTATAGGCTAAATAAATAACGTTGGTTAACTTATCTCTCAATGTAGAGTTGCTGCTTGGCATTCATTAATAACATAGCAATGTGAATTATGAGCACTGAACAGGGCACAATATTTGGGGTCCATGAAATGAGCAAAACACTAACAATCCAAGTATACCCTTAATCAAACACTTCTACAGCTTATCGAGAATCATAACACTAAAATGGCTCTTTCCATTAACGCGCCGGGTATGTAGGTACTATGTATACAGTGTATGTAGTATATAAGCGTGTCATTTGTAGCGCGGCGGGCGCCGCGTGGGCGCCGCGCCTGTCGCCGACCACCGGCGGCGCCCAGCCCGCACCCCCAGCCAGAAAAAGGATACAGAAGCGCCATTTAGAACAATGATACCTACATACAAATAAAACAGTTGAATAACCGCTACTACGTGTGTAAAGAGTGACTCCAGCCGGTCTATTCTGTAAAAATCTCACCGTGAAAATGTAGGTGAAGTGAGCGTGATGGTTACCTGACACTCCACCTGATGCTAGGGATTGACGTTCTTGACAGCTCATCTAAGTTTTCACGGTGAGATTTATAATATAGAATACCTCGGCTGTTAGTAATGAGAGAAGTTACTTTTGCTGTTGGTTGAGGAAGCTTTAAAACATATTAATAAAGGGCCACACGTTTTAAAACTTCCTCAACCGTCAACATTGTGACCTCTGGCAAGAGCTACCTTTAGCTGACCAATAAGATGATGAACATCTACCTGACCAGCATAATCACAACCGTTACTTCGCCATCGTGGGTCAATCTTGAGTACCTTTCCGCAACTGTCTAAGCAGAGCTCAGAGGGCCCAAAAAGGCCACTTTGGCAGAACCATTAAAGGATAACATTATGAATCATAATATGGCGAAGACAGTCCGTGTTTTTCTTTTTTCGCTACACTACGGTATAATCAAAGAGATTAGGATTGGATTTGGATTGGATTGATTGGTTTTTTAGCACAGAGAATCAAAATAACTGATAAATCCTTCACCAATGGGATTTGACACGATTAACTTAACAGTTAACTGTCCATTATGATTCATAATGTTATCCTTTTATGATCCTGCCAAGGTGGCCTTTTTAGGCCCCCTTAGTTTCCGTATAGTTTTCGACTATTCCATACTCCGGAGCAATAAACTGTCAATTCGAAACATTTTTTGTCTTGGGTAATGGTTCTTCTGACCCATTCACAGTGTCCGGCGCCCCAGCTGAACATGTATGACATCTCGCATCACTGTCATTACGTTCAACTAGCTACAGCCCACTACCCACCACAGTCACCATCCGACACTGGCTATTAACGGCTATTCAAATTTCACCAGTGGACGTCATCGACTACGTCACAAATTGTTATCAAGTTGAAGGGCGACAAAATTTTCATACGGATTTGTTGATTAAAGTGTTGTATGGATTGGTACTTAATTGTACCCACAAACGTGAAAGTGATAAGGATACTAAAAAGGCTCAAAATATTTGAAATATGTACTTGTAAGTCCACGTATGTATCATGCCTCAAATGCCAGAATACATAATTAAGAAGGTAGTTGCATACTGCATATTCTTTATTGGAGTTATGCCAAAACAAGGTTTTTATTGGACGGACTCTGTTAGAAATAAATTAAATGTAAACAAAAATACTTTCAGTAAACCGCCACAAAATAATCACCTGTTCTGTGAGGTGGGGTTCTGAGTTCTGACGATTTAACCCTGTCACGTAAATAAACGTAAACGTGATAACCTTGAAGAGATTTAGCCAAACAATCAACAGGTGTCCGGGACGTTAACGAAGACACTTGAAAACCTAAATTTCCGTCGAAATTGGATTGTTGTTTTTTAGGGTTCCGTACCCAAAGGGTAAAAACGGGACCCTATTCTGTCTGTCACCAGGCTGTATCTGAAGAACCGCGATAGCTAGACAGTTGAAATTTTCACAAATTTTCTGTTGCCGCTATAACAACAAATACTAAAAACAACATAAAATAAATATTTAAGGGGGCTCCCATATACAACAAACGCAATTTTTTTGCCCTTTTTGCTCGATATTAACAATGGCAACAGGTAGGCACTTGAAATATTCATAAAATACTCGGTTGTATTTTTACTTTAATAATAAATAATAAAATTAAAATAAAACAAATATTTAAGGGGGGGCTCCCATACAACAAACTAGTTCTTTTCGTCGTTTTTGCCTTGTGGTACGGAACCCTTCGTGTGGGAGTCCGACTCGCACTTGGCCAGGTTTTTTTTTACTATGTCTAACTAAAATTGAGCTACAACCAAGTTGCCAGTATAATTAAAAGTATTTATTACCTTCATACATAGGTGGTTGCAGCTACATGCCGTTTAAAATATAAACAACAAGGTGCACCTGTGTAACGAAAAGTTTGTTTGTTTCAGATAACATAAATATGCCCCAGTGGGCGAGCGCGGAGGGCGGGGGCTCGGAGGCCGAGTCACCCGACCAGATGATGTTGTACTACGAGGACGAGACGTCTCAGTATTATGACA
This sequence comes from Mesoligia furuncula, assembly GCA_916614155.1. NCBI lineage: Eukaryota > Metazoa > Arthropoda > Insecta > Lepidoptera > Noctuidae > Mesoligia > Mesoligia furuncula. Next base: position 15,471,739 of record OU744796.1, read on the forward strand.
ACAAACCTGATATTGCTGATAAAATTGAACAAGCAGGAGGTAAGATTTTAATGAAAAGTTGATCACAAAGTAATAAGCGGCAAGGCAACAGTTTCCGCCGTAGGTCTATAGATACTGTAGAATATCGGATTTCGTCAGTGAAATAAACTAGGTAGAGAAGAAGCTTATTGAAAAAAAAAATGAGTTTCTGAAAATGGAATATAGATGTTATGTATGTATCCTTTACAACGGCGTAGCACTGGCGTAGGCGTATAATCCTACACATCGCTGATGTGGGTGTCTGTAGTCTACAGCAGCTCTAGCTTCACGTTGGTCTTAACGAATTTTAGGTATTGCAGTGCACAGTGTGACGATAATTAAAGGAAATAATATTTAAACAATTTATCTACATGGATATTGAATTTTAATTTATTATTATAATACGTACAACCGACGGAAACACGGGGCAGATAAGGGCATTTCGAAAATCACCCGTAGCCGTGCGTACAAATCGATTAGTCTGCACTCGCGCTCTTACGCAAATAGTTTATCAAGCGTGCAGCCGCGTCACGTAATGCCCAAGTTTCGTACAGAGCAGCTGACTTGTTGCACAAATGTTTAAGTGTTCCCACTTCGATATCGTGTCGCTGCCAGCTTCGCGGTTGCCAACGGTTCGTGACGGAGAATGTACTAACGTTCAGTCGCGGAGGTGACGTATGCATTATGCATACAACAGCTTATTTTTTATAAAGTCACGCCCACGTTTTTACTTTCTTTATTACGTGGCTAATCTCTATTTAATTAGTTTTGTGACTAGCAAAGTGTGCATAGAAGGTTTTTTTAACAAACTATTTGCAATTTCTATCCGTTTATAATATTATAGGTAGAATTAATTGAAACGTCGTGTATCAACGCTTTACATACATATGTTATCATAATATCTAACAGAAAAAATAACGTTTCAGAATTCTACGACAGCGGTAGTGGCAGCGACGAGCAAGTAGCTCGTCGCGTGTGCCGGCCCAGGCGGGCGGCCGCCGGCTCTTCGTCGTCAGCGGCCAGCAGCAGCGGCCCCGCGGGGCCCGCGGGCCCCGGCCGGCGGCGGCGCTGCGGCATCTCCGCGCGGGAGCGTAACCTTCGCAGGCTCGAGAGCAACGAACGGGAACGAATGAGGATGCACTCTCTAAACAGAGCCTTTGAGGTAAGCATCAATCAAAATCAAATCACAACGACCACAATCCGTATCCATCTACAATAAGCATTTTGGCTTGACTTAGATTCTTTCATGTTCTAGGATCTCCGGCGGGTGATACCACACGTCAAGAAGGACAACCGGAGTTTATCAAAAATAGAAACTCTAACTTTAGCCAAAAATTATGTGAAGGCCTTAACGAATGCAATTTGCAACATGAGGGGAGAAGTTCCTCGATACCAGTACGTATAATACATTAACTCCTTAACTCCTAGTAGTTTCACTTTCACTTTAAGCAGAATTGTACAAAACAAAAATACATAAAGATTATTGCAGTAACTTGCTTGTAATTGTAACATTCATTTAAGAATACTATGATCTGAAAAATTAAGAAGCATGTTAATCTCATTTTCAGATTTAACAGTGACGATGAAAACGTAGAGCCTGTATTCGTGTTAAATCGAGACCAGGAACAAAACAACAACGTGCCAAGTGATCAGGACCGAGAAGACTCCAGCCCGGGCTCCCGCAGCTGCTTCTGACACAGACGCACTAGTCCCCGCCTCGCTCTCCTCGTGTGCACCGCCAGCTCTCCCACTATACTGACATGAACAAACACAATTAATAAAGGACAACATTCGAGACAATTGCACGCATTGTGCGTCGTCTTAGTATGTGTGCATATACCAATATTATATTATCGATAAGAAAAAATATCGAACATTATTTTTGCAGTCCAGGTATTTTATATTCCCAACATTCTTATCGCTAAAAGTTTTCGTAGCAAAATGACACTCGTAGCAGCTTGAATCCAACTTAGATAATGCGGATTTTTACTTATTTATACCTATAGCTAGGCCCTAGGGGACGAAAAGGAAACACTGAGGTAAAGAAAGGACAAAAAGTAATAAGAGCGAGTAAAGCGTTTAATCTTATAAGTAACGGCCAGAGAAAATTATTTAGATAAAGTTGTTTCCAAAAAAGAAGTATTATGATGAAAGTTAACAACAATTAAAATAACAACAATATATTTCGATACCTGTAATAGCACACCCAAAGACCAATGGTACGAATTAATTTCTAGATGTTAAAATATTGTAATCGTTATGTAAGCATGGTATTAAAAGGACATTAAAACAGCAAAAAAAAGACGATTGGTACCTAGCTGGATTGATAAGTCGGATGCCTAATCTTTTCAATTCTTCATGTACAGTATGTGTCTAAGTCTACATAAAGGTAAAATAATAATATTCAAACTATCTAAATACTTTATTTATTTCGAAATCAGTAAAATTAAACTTAACAACAAACTTATAATACCCCGTCGTTTTTGCGTCGGGGGTTAAAAAACAAAGAAATGTAAAATTACGAAAACCCGTCACTGAAAAAATGTACTGTACCTAGATAGTACTGTACCTGGATAGGGTTATCCCTACACATTATTAATTCATAGACCTACCCATACTTAACTAACCCACAGCTTTTAAGCCTATACTTATTGACTTACTGCGGTATTGTTAATACTAAAATAATGAAGAACAACGATCAAGGGAAACTAAAAATCAGATCTCAAAGTTATTCCAATTACCTACGGAGTTAGAATAGTAAAGTGTTTGTGCTAATACTTAATTTTATTTATCGTCTGTTGTAAATTGATTTTTCTCATGGTGCCAAAATGATCGCTTACCTACTTATGCCAAACATAAAAATTGCTTTTGATATTATTATATCTACCTACTAAATATCAATTCTGTCTACAGGTAAATAGTCAATTCAACTTTATAAGATTTTTGATGAATTAAGTAACTTTTGATGAATTAAGTACTTATAATAAAAAGATGTCAGAAATTTGTGATGCGTTCAACAATTTTCGTTTACATTGATTTACCTACGTCGTATTTCAAAGGCATCGTCATAGAGTGCGATCGTTTACGTTATTATAATATTATAATTAACGAAATCTCAACTTATAGTTACCTACCTACCTTTGAGTTTATTTAAGTTTAGTTTATAATTTAAATAGGTACATAATTGTTTATGTACATACCTACAATAAGAATGTTGGTAAAAACCACTTTGATGGTAATTGATCATTCTTAATTAAGCATTTTTACAGTCATTGTGACTTAGCTATATGATGTATCAAGTAGGTACCTAGTTATTATATATAAAATGTGCAAATGTTTTTTTTTGTATTTTATGCAAACAATTTGTGATTAAATTATATGACAATTATATCTGCGAGAACATTAGAGACATGCTTTATTTATTTTAATTTATAGTTATCCCTTATTATGATTGAGCGCTGACACTTTTGCTTCACCATTTTTTTATACATTTGAAACGTGAAGGTATGTATAGTGAGTCGGGTACCTACGTGGGTTATTAACTACCTAATACTGAACGGTGGCCATTTTAGATTTATAATTTGCGAGGGATGCGGCAGAATCAGCTCATTAATACAGTAGTGCGCTACAAACCAGGTCCTGGCTTCATTTCTCGAGTAAATTTAATTATCTCTTACACTATGGAGATAAGACAGCTGTCTTCCTAAGTAGGTCCCAGAGGACACGGTGGAGCACACAGTGGAGGTCTGCCCCGCTTGGGTGGAGCACCGCCGTGTCCTCGTAGAGGCGATCGGCAGCGGCGGCGACCTCTCGCGTCCGGCCCTGGTGCAAGCCATGGTCCGGGGCGAGAGGGAGTGGGAGGCAGTCACCTCCTTCTGCGAAGCAGTCATGCTAGCGAAGGAGGTGACGGGACGGCTCAGGGAGAGAGCCTCCCGTCCCAGCCACCGAGGGAGGCGCTCCGGGTGTCAGAAGCCGCGTAAAGACCCGGCCACCGTAGGCGCGGGCCTGCGGGCGGAGAGTAATGGGTAGATCACCGTCCGATCAGGACCAGGCCCGTGCCGGACGGCGCGTACGTGTTCCACGCGCGCCTCAAAGAGATGTCAGCATCGAGAAAGGGGCCCCTAAGGGCCGAAGCCTCCCGGGTCAGCGGGATTGTCCGAAAGGGTTACCGCTGGCCCGGAACATAGAGCGGGACATCATCAAATGACCCCTGTCATTTGATGATGTCCCACCCGAAAAAAAAAAGTTGGTAGTTAGGTACCTGTACATGTATATTCTACAGTATAACGACTGAGCATTACTGAACTGAGGGGTTCCTAAGTTCACTTCCCGAGTTGAACAAAGTGTTTTTCGGAATTTCTCAGCAGTTATCCGAAATGTGACTTTGGGTCCGGTTAATGGCAATGGATTCGCCCCGTATTAAAAACGTGGTAGGTACCTTATGGAGAAATGTGCGTCCATCCATATTTCAAGCAAAATAACAGTCAAGAGGCGGTTCCCAGTTGTAAAGATATGTCCTATAGTAAATGTATATTGTGGAAGTAACCCTGAAATTGCGAAAAAAAATCTGATGTTCCATACAAGTATGTTCACATAATTCGAAAAAATGTATGAAAAGGCTCATTTTTTTCGCGACTGATTTCAGGCTTGGTCCCATCCCATAGTACCTACTTAAAAGTTGTTCAAAGTGATAAATTTAGTTGAATACCCTTTTCAGGACCCCGCAAATATCTTTTGAGTGCCTCTAGAACCCGTCACACTACTAAACGTTAAAAGCTTAGCTGTTGTAGGTAGGTACCTACTATATTACCTAATAATAACGGAACCGAGTATGTAGACAATAGAACCCGCACTTGCTCCGATCCTTACATACAAGGAGTTTGTAAAGATCGGAGCAAGTTCGTCTGTAGTTCCTCCCTACCCCTATGGTAGAATAGGTGAGTTTAGGTAGGTATGTATTGGGTACCTATGTAAGTAATAACTAACCGAAGAGCTAAATTTATGATCCAAACCCATGACCAGGTTTTGTACCTACCGAACCGAGGGTTTACCTACAAATAGCTAGCAACAGGTCAGCCACCTACATTGTTGCTACATCTTTTAAAAATTAGGCTTTCGGTAGGTACATACATTGCTATGTATGTACCTACCAAAAGCCTAATTTCGTAACTTCATAGTGTTTTTTGAAAGTCGGTTGTTTTTTTTTTTTGTAAAAAAGTTTTTATTTTTCACTTTTTAGTGGGTCAGTTTGTAATTTATCTAAGTTACAATAGCCTAATGTCAACTGCTCATCACCTTTTACAAAATATTGCTTTACCCGATGCAGGTACGTTAATTGTTGAGGAGTTCCCCTAATAAGAACCAGGAGAGCTGGAGCTGATTGAGAAGTCACCATCAGCTCCATTTCACCATACGCATTGTAACGAGCATAAATTGCTTAGCAACCATATTAAAGTAATCGAATCGCAACTAGTGAAATATTTGTCATTGAGTAGTTCCGATGGCCATCTGTGGTCTTTATCATCAGCTCCACTTTACCAAATGTTGATTTCCGAGAGCAAATGCTCAAGTTACTTTAAAAAAAGAATTTTCCAAATCGGTTCGTAAATGACGGAGTTATGCGCGAACAAAAAACGCAATGCAGAGTAAACGAAAAGACCTTTAATGTAGACAATGTAGATAATTTTTTAGATTTTTATTGATTTTTCAAAAACTGCTTGTCCGATTTCGATAAAATTTTCATGGGACCATTTGGGAAGTATACTCTTTCCAACAAAAAAATAATTTTTCTAATCTGTTAGCAAGCGACGGAGTAATGCGCGAACAAACATATAAAAAAAAGAAAAATACAAACATCCGAATTGAGAACCTCCTCCTTTTTTAGAAGTCGGTTAAAACTATGGTCAAATGTTTCGGAGATACCTACGACGTCTTAAAGTCGTCTCAGTCTAACATATTCTCTAAGGATATTTATAAGGTAGAATATTGTACCTATCGCGTTCGCGTGTCTTCCAAATTGGTTTCGACAAATTACCTAATAATTATATTAATACACAGGGTTATTGGTAAAACATTAACAACCTCTTAAGAGATCATTGCACTCATCATTATGAACAACTTTTACTATGGGACCAAACCTGAAATATAATGATGAGTCAAAGAGATTTAAGATAGTTTTTAATGTCTTTGTGATGAGGATGTACAAGAGGTTGTTAATGTTTTACCAATAACCCTGTATATACACCTACCTACACGATATGGTTTTTTTAATACGTTGCCGGGTTCACTAAGAATTTCTCCTGTAGGTATTGTCGGCGCGTTTACAAACGTTTAAACTCACATACCTACACAAACAGCCAGACCCGAAACAACTACTTGTAGGTCATACATTTATATTATATTCGTTCCGTGCGGGAATCGAACCCGCGACACGCAGCGCAGAGTCAATCGCTTATCCACTGCGCCAACCGTGCCGTCCGGTTTGAGATTGAAGTAAACTACGATCATTCGCTTAGATTGAGATCACTTTTATGGCAGTGGCAGTATAACTCCGAAAGTAGGTACTGACTTATAACCTTAGTCGTAATACTAAGTTTTATTCTGCATAAAAATACGTATTCATTCATGATAATGATATTGAGAGGTGGGCCCACCATTACTCATTGTCCACCGCCTCCCTGCCACTATTCATCACCACCCCACTCTAGTGTATAATAAAAAAAGGCCGTTTTACTTTAATTGTCGTGCTAAAGGAAGACTAAAAAATTAAGGGTGTCCGGTTTTTTACCCAAATGTCCGGCTTTTCGGTTGGTTGTTTTCGGTGGCTGGGCAACCCTACTTGCAGATATTTCGACGCGAATAATCAACTATTTCCGAAATCATCTCAGAAGTTTGTGAAGCAATCAAGCAAATACATTTATAAGCAGAATGATTTGTTTGTTTTTATAATGGAGAAACCTTTTTCGCTCTAGCAAAACATTTTTGGGGCAATAATGAACTCGACTAATTGCGACAGGTTTAGACTTGTTTTGTGTCTTGTCGTGAGCGGTGACGCATAGAGGCGGGCGCTACTCACCCAAAAAAATAGACAAATACGGATTGACTCGACTAAATCACATAAACTACTCGATTAAATTTTTGTTGTTCTGACAATATATTACGCGCACTTGACTAAATTAGGTAAAGTCCGAACCAGGCTTTTTACCACAGGCCAAGTCATAGTGCAAAGCTAACGTAAAAAAATATTTTTGATAAATGATAAATGATTTATTTTCTGTAAGTAGGTTTGTACAAACACTTTTACACGTCAATCATATTTTTTTAAACTAGATGAAGTCGGCGTTTCCTATCTGACTATTCTGAGAAGAAAGGCCGAAACAAACTCAGAGGTCACAGTATCTTTTAAAGTCCAGACAAAATCTTGGTCAGATCGTGTGAAAACCATATAATTATATTGGTGTTGTGTTGTGTTGTGATTTGTTTTGTGAACATTATTTTGAGTCTTGGCTTCTTGTGTTTTGAGCTATATAGCATATTTTTCAGTTGTGGTACCTACTCCACACAAATTCATGTACACTACTTCCTCTGTTAATTTCAGTTATTATAACATCATCAGCATACAATATGTGATAAAATACCTATTATGAAGCTAACTCAAAAACTACCCAAGCAAAAAATTTATTTGGGGCCACCGCGCAACTTCCTCTACCAAATGAAAAAAAAAATCAAAATAGGTCCACAATAAGGATAAAAACTGCCACTTGCTCACTACAGATGTCGCTGCTACTGCGTGTCTAAGAATTTGACAGCTATAGGTCTACCAGAATCCATTGAGATAGGAAAAACATACTATACTTTTCTACGTCAATGACCAGAATCTCATGGCAAAAAAAAAACAAAAAAACTTTGTGGTTTTCATACATTTGACATTGCCAATGTTGTCAAATGTATGAAAACCACAAAGCTTTTTTGTTTTTTTTTTTGCCATGAGATTCTGGTAGACCTTTGTGACTATCCATACATTTTTTCTAAACAACATTGTGCAGCTGTTGACTGAAAAAATTCGGGGACCCATGTATTTGCGTAAACTCTGGGATAAAGCTCTCCCAAAAAATATTGAAACCCCAATCGTCGAGAAGACTTATAGGATAGAAATTCGTATAGTGATGCTCCCAGTAGAACTAAGTCTGTTTTCTTTACCTATAGGCTGACTACCGGTTGTATATAAGTAAAGGTGCGTGTCTTTATAATAACATATTAGATCAGTGCTAAAATTAACATCTCTGAAGTTTTTCAGTCAGGATTGAAAATAGAACTTGAATTATAAACCTCCCCCTTTTTTAAGTCGGTTAAAAAACAAGATGACTGCGGAAACCAAGATGATACCAATTTTGGTCACACGCCAAAAGTGTCGTTGTCCAAAATATAATAAAATTGCTTGGCTTTTTGCAATTTTCAGTCCACGTTCAAAATCTAGTCACAGTCTCATCTCGACGACAAACAAATGTTAAAAACTTGTCAAAATGTAGGGAAATTAGAGGTATTTTTGACAGATAGAGACTGAGATCAGACTGTGAACGTTCTTATAATTACGGAAATTGTCCCTCTGATTTATTGATGCATTAAATACACCCTAAATAACTAACTATTATTGGTAGTGTTGCTAGCTTCGCATTTAGTATTAAAAGCTTGTTATCGATTCCGCTGGTAATATTTTTTTCTCGATTTGACTCGATTCCAAATTACTAGCCAAGCGAGACAGCTCCATCTACCAACTGATTGTCTACGAAAAAAATCCTCATGTGCGTGTGTAGTTAGATTAGATCAATTTTAGAGCAATTTTGTGTAAGAAACTTTATATGCGATTTAAGGTCGAGTATACAAGTAATCAACGATTTGAGCTTGCAGAAAAACACAGTTTGTAACCAATTCCACCCAAATTAAGTTACATACTTCACTTAGATACATTCTGCGTCTATCGCAATATGGCCGTCCTGTAATGATTTGGTGGCCAGTATATTATTGTGATTTCATTGTATGCTAAATACCAAAATGGAGCTTCGAGTCGGTAATAAATACCGACTGGGCCGTAAAATCGGCTCAGGATCTTTTGGAGACATTTATCTTGGTGAGTGTGTTGAGAGATTATAGTAAACAAAGAAAAGTGGTCATTTGGTAGGCCAGCTGCAGTTTTTTTCGTTTCGAAATAGCCAGCATATCTTTTTATAACTGCAGCCTATTGTTAGTAACTGATCACAAGTATTGCTGAATTGCTAATAGTAGCTCATAAAGTAAATTATTTTTATTGAGTCCTGGTCAAAGATTAATGATAGCAGACATGGTGTAATTGACTATTGAATCCCTAGTACTGCTTCTATGCCTTTTTATGTAGCGAAGGAAATGTACAGGAATGGTCTTGAATTTGTTAGTTTAATGAATGACAGTTTATACTTAGGCACTTGCATGAAAACTGACTGATTTTGCCTGGGTTTTGTTTTGTGATTGTTTAATAATTTGTGTTTCTCAGGAACAAATATTGTCACCAAAGAGGAGGTAGCTATCAAATTAGAATGTATAAAGACAAGGCACCCACAACTACACATAGAGAGCAAGTTTTATAAACTAATGCAAGGAGGTGGTAAGTAATATTAGTACATAAATTATCTCACTATTATGCATGGCATAAGTGGAAACCTTCAAACAGAAATATATTAAAGTGTATTTCAAATAAACTTGCGATAAATGTCATTCAACCACCCTGTACCAAAAAGTCCAAATAACTTACGATAGATATCGTTCGTCATACAAAACTGTCGCTAACATTGCATTGGTTGAGTTTCATAATACCAAACACGGAGTAAGTCAATGTTTTGATCGTGTTACCGACACTGCCCATACATTTTTTTCGTATGGTTTGGAAATATTGGGATACATTAGTAGAAGGAGGTGAACAAACTTTATCGCAAGTTTATTTGAAATGAACTTTAGTTGCATTATCACCTCTGGGTTGTTTAATGTAAAAGCATTTACTGCTTGGATCAAATATATACATGTGTAGTGTTATGTTATCTTTTACATTATGCTGCTCTAGAGGACTGCTTTATAGTCAGACCCAACATGTCATGTTTGTAACACATGCAGTAAATTTTAGAAAGATCAATGAATAGGAAGTGACGTTTGTCACTACTCTGTTTATGCACAAAATGAAGAAATGCATACACAAACTGTTTCTCAGGGCTAGACAAAATATATTAAAAAAAAAACTAAAGCAAGCATGTCTATGTTATAATCAGAATTAAACTAATATCCAACATGTGAGCTCTTAATAATCTAAATTGGAACTGTTAACAGTTGGTATACCTGCAATAAAATGGTGCGGTTCGGAAGGAGACTACAATGTTATGGTAATGGAACTGCTCGGACCCTCTTTGGAAGACCTTTTCAATTTCTGCTCACGTCGCTTCTCCCTCAAGACTGTTCTACTCCTTGCTGATCAACTCATTACGCGCATTGAAGACATACATTACAGGAACTTCATTCATAGGTATGAGATCATTTGGTATTTTATCTTTATTAATTAAAATATTTTAGCTAGGCTAGTGTCATTTAGGCATTGAAGCTAATAATGAAAAAATTGTCATGTTTTAATAAAGGACGGACCAGACACTACATTTTATTATAGATCAAATTTTAATAAAATCAAAATACTATACTCTTAGTACATAGTTACTCATAACAATGATCTACTTGACATTGTGTTATGTTTATTTTGAATTACGACATATAACCTTAGATTGCACAGATCTGATATAGGCCTTGTGTGAAAAGTAGTTACTAAACAATGATAATTCAAAACAAAAGTATAAAATATTCTGAGGCTTTAATGACTTGTACTTGAATTCTCTGCACTATTTTGTTTGTAATAACTGTAATATAAATTAGTGTCAGCGGGTGGTATTAATTGAAAATCCATGTGATTTGATAACTCAGGTTAGTTACATGCCTGGTTTTTTTACGACTTGCCTAAGCAAGTCAATTACAATACAATACAATACAATTTATATAAATAAAATAACTACTAATAGTTATTTTATTTATATAAATAAAAGTAAAACAAGTATTTATATAAGTAAAACTGATAATCAATCTAAATTATCTTTGGTAATAAGGACAGCTGATATAGATGCATGTTATAGGTCATATGTAACTGTTGCCTGTTTACGTAGCTTAGTACTCTGCATTTATCCAATGACGTTGGATGCTATTGCATGGTTGTAATTCTAGTCAAACAAAATTATGTGACTGATACTATCTTACAAAACATTTTTTTTTCTGATATTTTAGGTGAAACAATCAATTAAGTAATGAAATAATGCTTGTATTTTCTTTAAACAATTATAATTTAGCTGATCAGAGCGAGTCTTATTATCTTCCATAAATGCATTATTTCACAATGACCCAGCCAGCAGTGGACATAATTATTACATCCATATTGGGCTGCAGCACATCTCTTTTCCAAACAAAAAATCCTGTTGCAGCCTTTAGTGTGTGATGATTCATACAAAATGTCCAAAAGTAAAGTAGAAGTTCAAATGTGTGCTTGCCTTTACAGGATAATATGCAGGATAAAAAAATAGTTGAACACCTAACATAATTTATAAGTTTTTAGTAATAATTTCTTAATATTAATGCCATATTTTTTTTTCATTTCTTTTTCAGGGATATAAAACCAGATAACTTTCTTATGGGCCTAGGTAAAAAAGGGAATTTAGTGTACATAATAGATTTTGGCTTAGCGAAAAAGTACAAAGATGCCCGCACACTGCAACATATCCCATACAGAGAAAACAAAAACTTAACAGGTAACATTTTTTTTTTGGCTAATGAAAAAGTTCTAAATTAATTATCTGTGAAGATAATTTATTTAGAATTTTTTTAAAGATAATAATAAGTGTCTTGAACGTGTGTATTCTACTCATCAGGTAGACATGAATTCCTGTTTTATTTAATTCCTTGTATGTGTTATGCATTCCACTCGAACTGATGATGTCATCAAGCATCATGTTAGGTCTTGATCATTTATTTATTATTGTAATTCACATAATGCATCACATCTTAGGTGTACAGGCCTTCCATTAGCAACAATAATAAGTGTGTTTGGATGAATTGTACAATCAAACTAGTTATGATATCTATACTTACTTAATATTATAAAGCTGAGGAGTTTGTTTGGTTGAACGCGCTAATCTCAGGAACTACTGGTTCGAATTGAAAAAATATTTTTGTGTTGGATAGTCCATTTATCGAGGAAGGCTATAGGCTATATAACATCATCGAAAAATGTTGCAAAACGGTAAAAAAAAATCCTTTTGAGAGCTTCCGTTGCGTAAGGTGCGTAAACGGTTAAAGTTACGCAAAAATCATGTATGACGGAATTGTTCCCCTTTAAAAATTCTAAAAAAAAAGGCCGCGACAGCAATGTCTATCTTTTAGTGTTTGGCCAGACAGGGGCGCGGGCGCGGGTGCGGGAACGCGTGCGGTCTGCCTGTCGGCAGTGGAGCGCGGCGGCGTTCTGCGTGTTGTCGTGTCCATGTTTGTCAAAATATAATATGGATGAAGAAGATTATTATTACTAGAAAAAAGCTCGAACTAGTTTGAGAACCCCGGTCCCCGCGCGGGCCGCGCCGCGCACCCTTTGCGCCATTTGTATGAACGAGCTATGGCGTGAGATGCCCGCGCCGAGCAGCCCGCTCCGCTCACCGCGCCCGCGTGCCCACCATGGATACTCAAAGGAAGTTCATATGTTTGAGTTCGCCGCGCCGCGCCCGCCCCGCGCCCGCGCTTCCAGTCTGGCCAAACACTTAAGGTTGACTCACTATAACCTTTTTTATGATAATCAAATTTGTTCTAAAATAATGCAATCTTTGCGAAGGTGTTTTTATAAACATGATATTAATCCTAATCCAAATAAATACATTATTCATCACAATATTTAATTTTGAACAAAATTGCCCTTGACATCATTTGATTTCAATGAATATCTTAGGAGATAATATCATAGTTTTAAAATAACTCTGCTATGCGGCCGGTCATGAGTACTATAGTTCCAATCTTACTGATCATAGTGTGATGTACCAAAAATAGCTTGTTAAAGTAATGTACTTACTAAGTAATAATCTTAAGTAATGAAAATATTTTAGTAGGTTTTTTTCCTCAAATTAACGCGGTTGAAACCGCGAGGCACAGCTAGTCTTTCTTTGAAATGTTGATGTCAGATTTAAAACCAAAAGCAGTTGATGTTGCCTCATGTCATTTTGTTAAATACCATCTTCCTACTCGGTTAATTCCGACCAAAGACATTAAATTATTTAAAATAGACGGGACATAGCGAACAAAATCGTGATCCGAAACTTTTGTCCTAGTAGTCAAAAGTCTCTCAGTCTAGTGTGTCGTCTCGTGTCCACGAGTGTCCACCAAAAGAAAAATATTTTCTATGGAAATGCCTATGCCGAGTTGCGCATTACGATTTTGCAATTATCGTTATGGTAAAACGACTGGACCTAACTTCGGTTTATTTTCGTTTGAATTATTTACATTATTCAGTAATCAGAATTACATAATTTTCATACAATATATCTAGAAAAATTGCTAATTTTGTAATAAACGCCCTCTATGGTTGAGTAGCTTTACTACTGCCGCGCAGAGATGTGATATTGTTTATCAATTTTGTTATCGATAATATTTATTACTAGCTGTGCAACGCGGTTTCACCCGCGTTAATTTGAGGAAAAAAGGTAAAAAAATAATTATATTCCATTACTGTAAGAGTATTATGATTATTACTTATACCCTCATGACCAGCCGCCTTGCGGAGTTATTATAAAACTATGATATCTCCTAAGATATTCATCTTTCTCCTGAGATTCATTGCATATAAAACAGTCAAAACGACAATTATTAAACAAATAATTGTGTTTTGTTCCAAGGACAATCAATATTTTTAATTTACTACTTATCGATTTATTTAACCATTTTACCTTTTATACTAATCGGACTTTGGTCCATTACATGATAAAAGATTTTAACTATTACATTGTACAAACATCGACATTAAATTATCGATATCTTGTCCACGTCTCTAGCCGAGTAGAAAAATAGATAACAAGTGCATACGAATATGACATCTATTTCAATGACGTTAGCGTGCTAAATAGAGTAAATTGGTTATAGCGCCCTCTAGCGTTGAGTAGCTGAAATCGTTTTGATTGATTTTGACATGTAAAATAAAAACAACATTGCTTTTTTTATTTTTGTAATAAGACTTAATTTTGAACAACAATAAATAAACTTTTCGCCAAAGTTGCATTTATAATTTGAAGATAATTTTCTATTCCGTGATTATGCCGCTCTAATTTTGTTATATTATGCCAGATGGCGTCACTGAGACATGGGATCACAGTTTTTCTTAGACATTTCTTTGCACAGCCCCTCTATTGTACCTATATTAAATCCTTTGATTCCGACCTTATCTGCGATTCCACATGCAAGTGTGGTCATTCAATGTGTTGTATAGTAGTACTGTTTAAACTAAAACACTAATAAGACATTTTGTCAATTACAGGAACAGCGAGATACGCATCGATAAATACACATTTAGGCATCGAACAATCACGCCGCGATGATCTGGAGTCGTTGGGTTATGTACTCATGTATTTCAATCGTGGAAGCCTTCCCTGGCAAGGGCTTAAAGCCGCTACCAAACGCCAGAAATACGAGAGAATATCTGAAAAGAAATTGTCAACACCTTTTGACGAGCTTTGCAAAGTAAGTTCTTAAGTTTGTAACTGTTTATAGAATCACAACTACTTTCCCAACTTGATGTTATTACACATTTGAGTACATTTTCCTATGACTTCTTTGTTTATTTTAACTGAATATTTATGATAGTGTAGTTTAAGGAAATATGTGTTTATTATGATTTATGATCAAGTGAACAAAGTAGCAATCAAAACTAACATTATTTTATGGTACTATGTTGTTTCCAGAACCACCCTATTGAGTTTCAACTTTATCTTAAATACTGCCGACGGCTGCGTTTTGAGGAGAGACCTGACTACAGTCATCTGCGTCAGTTGTTCCGTACACTTTTTCATCGACAAGGGTTCACATATGACTACGTGTTTGATTGGAATATGCTGAAATTCGGTGAGATATAATTTTTCCTATATGCGGCACAATAGTTTATTTACTACTTGTGTAGTGTTATTACTTCATGATAAACAATTCAGGTTCAGACCTGGACTATCAACGGAAAGCCCTGTGTTGTCTTTTAAGCATGCGTCACATACTACACCGACTGCAGCACTCCTGTTTACGCTTGCTTCTTGGACCTGTCCAAAGCATTTGACCTGGTTTCTTATGATATCCTATGGGACAAACTTGAAAAAGCCCATGTTCCACCTATTATAATCATCATTATTGGTATAGAAACCAGGTCAACAATGTGCGATGGGTAGGAGCTTTGTCTGATCCGGTTGGAGTATGGGGTGAGATAGGGGGGTTTGAGCTCTTTAACCTATATGTCGATGGGTTGACTGGTAGGCTCAACAGCATCAGGATCGGTTGTCATATAGATGGAGTCTGCGTTAATAATATCAGCTACGCAGACGACATCGTGCTGCTGAGTACGTCAGCTTGTAGCTATTTGTGAGGAGTATGCTGACTCACATGGCTTAATTTACAATTGTAAAAAAAGGGAATTCATGGTCTTGGGCCGGGGGTAGGTATCCTATTTATGTACCACCAGTTTACCTTAATGGTATGCCATTAGAGAGGGCATACAAGTTCAAATATCTTGGCCACATACTTACTCCTGATTCACCCGCGCCCGCTCGATTAGAGCGAACATGCTGGCTCGCAGATTTGCTCGTTGTGCATTAAGCGTCAAAATTACTCTTTTCAGAGCGTACTGCACGACGCTTTACACGAGCAGCCTGTGGGTTAGGTATACTCAAAAAACGTACAGTGCCCTTCGCGTGCAATACAATCTGTCCTAATTTCGAGCAGGCTGGACTGTTCGTGCGTGAATCGCTGCTGCGCTATTTCCCATGGAATGCTGCAGCCGCGGTGAAGCGCCGGACAGTGCTGCCGCTTTGTGTATTATATAGGATTTTTTTTTTGTTTAGGTTTTTTAGAAACCTTAATAATTACTAACATAGGATTAGTTTTATACTAACAAATGGGTCATGAATAATGATACTTGAAAAACAAATAAATTGAATTTTATACTTTCTAATTTTTTAACATTATTTTAAAATGCGTTGCAGGTGGCCAGCGCGGCAATTATCAATCAGGCGGCAATGACCGTACTTTAAGACGTCATGATCAAAATCAGGAACCAGAAAACAGTAAGTAATTTGACTTCACTAATAATACAGTAATGATTTTACTGAACTCATATTTAAAAAAATCCGATCATCTGAAGCCAGATTGTGTTAGGTTGCGTTATTGTGACCGACTCGTTGAATAGAATAACATCTAAGCAGCCTCACTTGCTTCGATAATGATAGATGGTCGGGACAGCATGCCTGCATGAGTCGTGTCGGTTCAGCTATTCACTGCGTGTTCGCAGCGGCGGGCGCGGCCGGCCAGCCCAGCACCACGGTGGCTGCCATCTCGGAGTGGCGGTGAGGGATCTTGCTGTCGTCGCAGTGTTAACACCACCACTATGGAACCACGTTCGTATTGTGACCTGCATGTTCTGTTCGCCCGAACAAACATAACACAGACTCGATATATTCACGTATTAAGACGGTGTGTTTTAACGACGACTTATCACGTCATCGAGCCGCGCGGTAGGAATTGAGGCGCGTGGACGTCGTTGGACGTTATCACGTTTCGATATATAGATTCTGTATTAAAATAAGGAAACAATTTTGTATGCATTCGTGTTAACATTCATATTATTGTAAATTATTTAATAATAGACTAAGTATGATGATGAGTGGGCCGAGAAATGAAAAGTAATTTCTGTTTGAATGATACTCATTTAAGCATAGAGTAAATTGATAGGCCTACCCATGCATCGTTGTACTTTATGCTCAGTTATATTTAGAAGTAAGATACATATTCTATCATATTAGTAAGATTAAACAGTAAATTGTCAATTGGTCCCAAAAAAAAATCGTTCAAGGGCCTTGACTCTGTAAATTGGTAGGTAAATAAAACACCATTCTGACAAGCTTCAGTAAGCATCTACTCGGCGAAAGTTATACTTATGGATAAAATGTTCATCTTGGCACAACTAAGTAAAATAGCCATAAGATACATCATAATAATGTTGCCATGTAAATGTACTGATCTGACAGTCTTGCAATTAGCATTCCAACTTATTTTGTATACTGACGCTTTCGATTGAAGCCATAGGCACAATCCTAGCAGTACTTTGAAAGTCGAAGCAGTTCATTGAATGGTCCGAACTTATCATTGTTGAATAAAAAACTGGATTGGTTTCATAGCTACATCAGTTAGTAAGTAACTGATAATCGCCAAAAAGGCTGTCATTTAAAACACAAGCATTTTTGATTTATGTTCTTAATTTGGAGGTCTGTCTTTACGTTCAAATATTAATGTAGTAGTAAATAAATAATATTATCGATAACGTCAATCCAAGACTTCCGTGGGCCGATATTTTTGCGGAACCATGTTTAGACAGATTAATCCTATCGGTAGGCTTTAAATAACCATATTTTTTTTTATTGATTCTGCTATATCTTCATTTGATTTCGTAAATCCTTGTGCAATATGTTATTTTATTTTCTTTTAGTTTTTTCAATACTAGCTGTATTGAATGTAGCATTTTGTCTTCCAAGTTGAGTTAAAATATGACTGTTTCTTTTTGTACCGAAAGAAATAATTTTGTGTATGTGACGTGTGGGGCGTCTGACGTAAGGAACCGTCAGTGAGAAGAGCGAGATTGCGTAAAATTCAGTCGCCAGAATCGTTTTCTTTTTCCATTTTTCTATCGATGATGAATGTTTACACAATTTCGGCGGTCTCTGATTGTTCCTCTGTTTGCGGATAGGCGGCCTAAAGTGGTAATGTTATGTCAATCTTACAATTTATGTCCAGTCACTGCCATAGTTTTATCTAGGTAAGTTTATTCGGAAATAAAATTGGCCCGAGAAAACACTGTTAGATTATTTTTTGTTTTTTCTATTGTAAAATATTATCATTGACAAATTTAAAAAAAATATAAAATTATTTGAAGCTTTGTTTATTTTATACTATCGCGTGCATATAGAAGTCCCTACATTCCCGTTAGAGCAATTTTTTCCCTCTAAATTATGTACTTTCATTTAACCGATCTAGAACTTCTAGGAATCTATGATCTCATAAAAATTACCAAATTTTCTCATACAATCATAATGTACCTAGTTCAATTAAATCTGTTACCATTCTCATATTCTGACAAAATGTTTTAGTTCATTTGCTTTAAAATGCAGAGCTGTAAAATGTCCTATTCTCTGTCAATAATATCTAGCTATTGTTAATAAATAATGAATAGTTTGTAAATATACAACTTTTAAAAAAGTATAGCGATTTTTTTACGAATTGAAATTATCTTTTCATTTGAACGTAATGTAGACAGCGTCACCTCTATATATGACTGAGAATTAGGTTCAATTTTATGTAAATACATAATGGTAATATATTCAATATAATTTCAAGGGTTTGTATCGCAAAGCTTTGAGATTTCAAAATCATCCTGTTGTCATGATATTGTATAGATAGGGGTTTAGTTTAGAATAAATCGTCTAAGCATGATTTTCCATCAGGCACTTGAGAGTATGACTTATAATCAAATTGTTGATATTGTAGCCATCAGTTCAGTTGTGGTGTATTTTAACGCGCATTACTTTAAGTTTAAATCCAATATTAAATTAATTAGATCTACAGGGTATTTTGTAGCATTTTGAGAATTTCAATAATTTTTCTGTTTGAATTAATTTTGTAGACAGTTCAAAGATTTCATCCACAAGTAAAAGTGATAGTCGTCTTACTTTTCAACGCTGTGCCAATATTGATATCAGTGTATTTTTAGCGTTTACAATATGAGTGTGTTTAAGTTAATTCCTTCTTTTAGGAGAGTTCGTAATATGTTAGTACCCAAATATTTTAATGATATTGTGTTACTAATTCTTATGAATTTATATTACTTATTGTATATTAGATGATGTTTTCGTGTTCAAATACATTGAGGCGACAACGATGTCGTGAATAGGAGTGTCGCGTCAGCGGCGAGCGCGGTGGAGCGGCGCGCGCGGGCCTCGGGTCTTGATGATGTCCTGTGCTTGTCGTCAGTGTGTGGAGTGCGCAACATGTATCTCAAATGCTTTGGCGAGGTCGTGGAAGGTCGTGGCTTGCTCTAAAGTTAAGTGTACGCTATAAACGACGAAAGACTTTATGGACTTAATTTTGTAAATAGTAAATTTAAGGTAATTAGGTAAGCAGACACACTGTTTTTTACAATATCCTAGGTAATGGAATACATACATAACTGTTGTAGCGTTAATGTCATTGAAATTATTTTGCTGTTATTGTATTTTTTGTAGACGTGTCTCGTACCATACGATATATAATTAATAATGTCTTTGAGATCGAAAGTTGCCTATTTAATATTCTTCAGTTACTGTTATAGGGGAGGGAACAAATCTAAATTAGTAGTTTTAGAACGAATAAGGGACTTAGAAAAACATTGTGGCTTTTATTGCGTATGATACAATTAAAATTTAAGTGTCCGTACGTTTTGTTCCCTCCAAAGAAGATGAGTAAGATGCACTAATACATGAGACTAATTTAATTCTTGTAGTCTAACCATGCTATGTTTAATTTACCTTTTAATATGGTATATTTTCACTACAATACAAAATATGCTAGCCTATCTTAGCATATGCATTATAAATAAATTGTTATGCTTGCATTGTTTTCTATGTCCAGTATGTATAAATTCCTTTGGCACAATAAACTGAGTAAAATTAACAATTTGTTTTATTCGCTTTAATATAGAAGTATTTAGTATATTTAAATCTATCTATGTAGCAAGAAATCCTCCATCAACAGGCAGCTGAACGCCTGTGATCATACTGGCACTGTCACTCAGGAGAAATATAACTGTGTTTACAACTTCTTGTACTTCTCCAAACCTTGAAAGAAAAAGGTAGAACGATTTATTGGGTGATGATAAGTTCAAGGAGAAAAGTTTTTTTTTTATAAAAGGCCTTGGGGCAATATGTTTCACTTTTCTATCAGTGTGGGTGTTCCTTTTTCTTTAAATTCATCATCATGCTGTAGCTTCTGGTTATAAAATTCTCGAACTACCTTTATTGATCTTATTTCAGAGACACGGGGAACATTTTAATATTGAAACATGCAGTCACTGAGTATTTAGAATTCAACTAAGTAAATCACATTAGAAATGACTACATACCTGCCCATGGGTATCTTTGAAAGCATACCCTGCGACTTGGCAGGCTCCGCCCAGACTTTGCGGCCCATATCAGTCATTATTGCTGTTGGATTAACCGTGTTAGCACGAATGCCATTTGGCCCAAGTTCTAACGCCATAACCCTAGTCAACGAATCAACTGCACTTTTGGACGCGCAATATGCCGTGTGGTCCTTCAGAGCAGCCTGTAAAAAATAATGTACCTACTTAATCAGTACTACCTACGTATACCGTTGTTAAATATTATGATTGTAAATATATATATGTTACCGGCAATCAGTATAATCCGGTATTCTGTAAAATACCTAAGCAATGTATAGAATACCTAAAACGTTTACGTAATGTATTAAATATTTTTTTATTTTATACTTTGCCTAGGCATTCTATACAGTACCGAATGCGCAGCCGGCAATGTGTGAAAAAGACGAAAGCTCGGGGTGCCCTTCGCTCGCTCTTGCATCATATGTCGACGTAGCCTCACTTCGGGGGGCTCCTACTCCTGTATAAAGGGTTTAAAGTAACCTAACTAAACCTAGCCTCTGGGTTCGGCCTAATAACCTAACTAAATCTAACCTCGGGGTTCGGCATAGTAACCTAACTAAACCTAACCTCGGGGTTCAGCATATTTTAAAACAGCGAGCGTTTGTAAACGGACGACGCCGTTTGTAAAACGCAGAATCATACAAATTGCCTGCGATATATACATGTTCGTTTCTTGCATGGTACTTACATAACATTGATACTTAAATATAAGACCGAATCTATTTACTTTACACATTGCCGGTGACCCAGCAGGTATTCTATATAATCCCTGGGAAATGTATACATTACCTAGGCAAAGTATGTAACGGACAATAATATTTCATACATTGCCTGGACGCCTCAGGTACCTATTGTATACAATACGTGAATTAGACAGATTACCGGTAACATATATACATATGTTGCCACATCCCTGCAGCTGTAATCGCCATACTTGATGGCGATTACAGCCTACTTGGTAATACCTAACATTAGTGTGAGTAGGTTTGCAGGTCAGTAAATTAGCTCCTGTAATGATTATTTGATGATATTCGAACTTCTCATACTAATGATGCTGACTGATACCATTACTGAACAAATTATAATGTTTGTTTCTTACAGAGAATTGAACTGACCATGGGCAGACCTTAGCACCACTTGACTGGGCTGGGTCAGTAAATATTATTGATGTGGGTGCATAGGTACGAATTAAACTTACTATTGATGCCTGTGATGAAATATTTACAATGGATCCTTTTATATTATTTTCAATCATTTTCTTTGCCACAATTTGACTAACGTTAAGTGTAGCCCTTACATTGAGCGCCATTGTTCTGTTGAAAGTGCAAAAGTGAAAATAGATCTAAATTATAATTTGAAAACACAACTAAGTAGGTACATGTTATGAATTCATGACTTGAGTATTTCAGTTACTTACTTGTCAAAACTCTCTGGTAAACATTCTAAAAAAGACTCGATTATAGCAATTCCAGCATTGTTAACAAGTCCATCGAAGGTGCCTAAAGAATCTACAGTTACTCTAGTTTTGTCCCAGTCCAGTAGATCTGCACATGCTATTTCTATAGACGGATACTCTTTTTTAAGCTTTTCTAAATTTGCCGGTTGATTGGAAAGAACAACAACATTAGCACCTTGTCTCCATAACTCAAGAGCTATTCCACGACCAATGCCTGTAAAAACACTATGTTTACCTTCCAGTCAGAGCGTATTTAGATATAAAAACAATGATTAGGTAAGTAGGTACCTAACTATATTTTAGGTAAGTTTTAAAGAAAGTTTTTACCTTGGCAGCCACCGGTGACGAGTATTCGTTTTCCTTTAAAATATTTATCCATTATTGACAAGGGCGCTTGAGGATGAGTAAGATGTAGTTAGTACCTTGTTACTTCTGATCTGAGGTTATTTACAGAAAGCAATCTAAGTAAAACAATATTTTTGAGCTGTGTCGTATTCGATAAGCCATATCTCAAATTATACTGTTAGTGCCGTTTATTTTATTACTCAGATAAGAGGTTTGTATAAGTTTGTAATGATTAGGTAAGTACCTACTATCAATAATCATTTTCAGTAGGTCACAAATAAGTCTCGAGCGGGTTTTGGTGCCAAACAAATTTCAACTTTATTTGTGCAGTTGTAAGGTTTTTATTGGCAGTGAAAACAACGCTGCGCTGCGCATTGCCAGGTCAGCCCTTATGAATGTGTCTCACGAAAGTTATAAATATCAAAATATTATGGGAAAAATTAAATAAGTAAGTGTTTAAAAAAGTTAATAAATTGCATTTATTCAACAACTAAACTTACATAGGTACCTAATGGGTTCGATCGATGAACTTTTAAAATGCATCGGCAAGGAATAAAATTATTCAAGTCAAATTGGCGTAATATTTAATTTTGTTCACCAGTCTATTGGGTTTATTTTGCTTAAGTATTATACATATTTTTCAGATTATGTATTAGTTGTGACAATATTGGTACCTACCTATTGGTATGTACCTACAAACACATTTATATGTGTTTGTAGGTACATTTCTTTTAATTATAGATAGATAGATAGATAGATAGAGGTACCTACAGCATTGGCGCAATATCTACAAGTTTTTATGAAAATATGTCAGCAGTAAGTTTATCTAGTGTTCATGCATAATACCTAGGTACTTATTTTGTTGCTCCTGGACTAACCACAATCAGCATATAATATTGACATAAGTTTATTTGCTTATACCTACATACCTACTAAAAGGTTAATAGCTTCTACCCACGACTTCTTCCGCGTGAAATTCGTACTTTCCTCTAAAAATTTCGAAAATGTATGATCTTTATCATTTATTTAGATAAACAAGTATTCGAGCCAATTTTTAAGTATTAGTAAAGGGATCAGATTTCAAATAAACTGTATTCCCGCTTTACGCCCCCACAGGGGTGGAATTTAAACAATACTTTGGAATGTGTTCATAACATGACTCAAATACCCATACCCATTTTCGAGTTAATGGAAGCAAGTAGTAAAATCCACCCCACAGATGGTGGTGGGTTTAAGATTTTCCTCTTGATGCCACTAGTCGATATTTTTTCCTTACCGGGAGAGCATTACTCCACTGTTTGACATTGTGCATCCAAAGATAAACATGATATCGTTTTGACTTGTTATTAATTTTGTCTGTACGGAAACAGAATACCTAGTTAAAATAAAAAGCAGGCGGGACCGCGGGACCCATATCATTTTTATTATATTTTCAAATTCAAATGGCTCCCCGCCTGCTTCCAACTTTTATTTAATTTAAAATGGGCTTGTTTTTAGCTTTTCAGTTTTTTACCGCAGTCGGATTTTTTATTTTATTAAATAACTTTTTTTATTTCCAGCTTTTTAGTTTACAAAGTAAATGTGAAAGAATTCGCAGACAATTTAGTTCTTGGTAAGTACGTGTTTTTTTTACGATTTTTCACTTCGAATTACTTACTTTTAACCGTATAAGTTGTATACATATTTTTGTAATCACCTTTTAAAACACTTTATTTTGATACCCCACTCGATAGGTTTTGAGAAAAAAAAATTTTTGAAGACAATATTGCGCAAAAATTTGGCCATTTTAATTTTTTTTTTCACATCTGATATACCCAGTGTCACTCTCACAATTAAGACGAATCTAACGGCACCTCTCAAGCTAAAATCGATCAAGCCGTTTAGGCTACAGAGCGTGCCAAAGAAATATACATACATACACTCGAAAAACATAACCCTCCTTCTGACGCAGTGGGGTAAAAAGCCATTAAAAAGTAATGAGCCAACAAAGATTCGTTTTTCTTGCTATTTTTAACGTAACTTTGGGTATAAATTGTACTAATATTATAAAGCTGAAGAGTTTGTTTGTTTGAACGCGGTAATCTCAGGAACTACTGGTTAGAATTTAAAAAATCTTTTTGCGTTGAATAGTCAATTTATCGAGGAAGGCTATAGGCTATATAACATCACGCTATGACCCTTAGGCGCTGAGCAGCGGGTGACACCGCGGGGAACAGCTAGTAAGTAATAAAAGGACTGTAAAATCTTCAAAACCAAGTCCGTACCGACAAAGCTCAGTTATCGAAGAGTTCAATAAACTTTATTTGTAATTGATTTATGCAATGATTTTTTCATAAAACCTGATTTTCCGATATTTTTCTAACCTATCAACTTGGTCACCCCCTAAATCCACTGTGAGGCGTTTTTTTTAAACTAAAAGTGACAATAATTATTATTTACTGAGCCAAATATTCCCAAGTTTCAAGTTTATTAACCAAATGATTAAGATTTTTTATATAAACTGTATCCCTGCTTTTCACCCCCAAAGGGGTGGAATTTCGTAAAATCATTTGGGATGTGTTGATTACTTGACTCAAAGATTGTTTATAAGTACCAATTTTCGAGTTAATCAAGCCACGCAGTAAAGTCTTCCCCTGTAAAGTTAACTTTTCACCCCGTTAGGGGTAGCTTTTAAGGTAGCCCGCGAAATTCAGATTTTCTTATGTTCTTTGCAATTTGCTGGTCAGTATTAAGTTGTACGCTGATTAAATTATGATTCGCGGTCGTAACAAATATGTATTTACAGAATTATAATCATTACAATCAGTAGAACAATTTGTTAAGTTAGTATAATCCCCAAAGGTTAAGGTTTCATGAAATAGTCATTCTTGGGGATTACTTGGTCTTAGAGAGTTGTGTTGATGACTTTAATGAATATAATTCTGTAAATATATATTTGTTTCGGCCGCGAATCATATTTTAATCAACGCACAACTTAATACTGATCAGCAAATTGCAAAAATACGTAAAAAAAAATGAATTTCGCGGGCTACCCTGGCGCTTTCGTCAGTATAAATACCGAGTTTCGGGTTAATCGGACCGCGCGTCAAAATTCTTTCATACAAACTTTGACACCTCCCAATCCCTCTTCAGGGGTAGTTTAGAAAAACAAAAATGCCAAACTTCATAATTTACTTAGTTATGTATTCGTGCCAAGTTTCAAGGTTATTAACTCAATAAGAATTTTCATACAAATAAAATCCCCCGTTTTCACCCCCAGGTTGAATTTTCAAAAACCCCTTCTTACTACTAAGAAGGGGTTTTTGAAAATTCAACCTGGGGTGGGGGGTATCTACATACCTACTCTTCACAAAGAACACACCCTCCAACATTCATGGCTCTAGGACCAGCGGTTTAGGCTGTGCGTTGATATATGTCAGTCAGGACTTTGAATTTTATCCATACTAATATTAAAAAATCAAAAGAGATTGCAACCCGGGAAAGGACATAGGATAATTTTTGTCCTGATATTCCCACGGGATCGACACTTATGCGGGTGAAACCGCGGGGCGCTGCTAGTAATTATATAGATCATGATAAAGAATGCATTCCGCATTCAAATAAATGTGATGAATGAAACAGATATAATAAAACCAAGTTAGGATTGAATAGCAGAGGTTATTTTTGTAATTAAGCAATGTTTATCTTTACATTAAGATAAATAACTGTTCTACATAATATCATTATATAGCATCTTGGAAAGTACGGTTGTGATTTGTGTTAGTGTTCTTAATTTTAATGTAGTATAGTTAATTAACCAGAATTGATAACAATATTATCACAAAGTAAAACATACATGATAAGTATGATCATGGCAATATGTATTATAAAGTCCCATCTTTGGTTGATTCACTAATTAACATAGTTCCAATATATTTAAAACTAAAATACGCAATTGATAAAAAAATATTCCTTATTTAAAAACATAAATATAATAATATTATGTTATTATATACTTTGCTAAATAAAGTATGTATTTAGCAAGTCTTATTATTATGTGGCAAGGAAACCTCCATCTATTGGCAGCTCCACACCATTGATCATACTTGATCTCTCACTCAAGAGGAAAACTACAGCATTCACCACTTCAGAAACTTCTCCAAACCTGCAATTATTATAAAAAAAGTTATTATTGCTTCTGATACCTTCTGAGTTCTTCTTTATCTCTATATTATTATATTTATATGATAAAACAGCTATGACCTCTTTGTTTGATTTTCTGTTTCTTAAGTTCTTTAAATTATATCATACAAAATAATATTATATTTATTCATTCAAAGAAGTCATAACTGCACCTTTGTATATGTATTACATTATCAAAAACATGTAAACAACGAAGTTTACACTGCTGCCTTTGTAATGAAATTTTAACATCAGGAAGACTATAATGCATGCACTTTTGAAAAGAAATGTGTAGGTACCTTCCCAAAGGTATTTTAGCAAGCATTTCTTTAGCTTTCACTGGATCTGACCATCCAACTTTAGCCATCTCAGTCATGATAACGGTGGGGTTTACGCAATTCACTCTAATGCCGTAGGGACCAAGCTCTAGGGCCATAGAACGAGTTAGAGCATCCAAAGCTGCTTTAGATGCACAGTAGATAGCATGGTCTTTCAATGCAGCCTGCAATCATAATAATAACATGGGTTAATTATGTCCTGCAGTAGTCCTACAACAACCAGGGGTTGTCCTTGGGTGCACTTGCATGGTGTGAACAGGGATACTCGTCGGTTGGTGCCTCATTTAATTAAAATGTCTAACAGACCTCTGAGAGTTGGCTTCGGACCCTCATATGCCTTCCAAAGGCCTGAGACCCAGGGGTCCTGAGAAATGTCAAGACGTTAATTAATTGTAACTATTAAATGCATAAATACTCTAACACACTAATATTAAAAAACAGTGGCACTGCAGGAGTGCTGACGGAAGTGAAAACTTGAAAAAGCATAGTCATTTTATAAATTTGTTTGAAGGTCATTCTTCCCAAAGAAAATGACCGGGCGTTGATGTCTTTATAATGGCCAAAACTTAAAACAAAGGTGTTGGTTACAGTAACAGTGCAGTGTTGCAAGTTCAAGGTGTTTTTCACCATCTCAAGAAATGCCCAACGTGCCTAAAGAAGAAAAAACTTTTTCCTGTTCCCCAGAATAGTGTCCTAAAGTTTAAGGATGATCTTTTCCAGGAAATTAAGTATATTTAAAGTATCATATTGCCAAGTACAAAAGTAAAAGTTTATTAAAATTAAGTATATTTAAAGTATCATATTGCCAAGTACAAAAGTAAAAGTTTATTAAAAAAAAATACTTGGCATGTTAACTAGAAACTCTCAGTTTATAGCCTTGTTGTTGGATAATGAATAAGATCACAATGTTTGTGAGACATAAGGATTACAAATGTAAGCCCAGCAGATTGTTGATGATAACAAGACCACAATGATAGGAATTGAATTGATAACAACATTGAATTACCTTTGAAGCCTGAGAAGAGATATTGACTATGGCACCAGGAGTTTTGTTTTCAACCATCTTTCTTGCTACAATTTGACTAATATTAAGAGTTGCCTTTACATTGACATTAAACATTCTGGAAACAAAAATATGGTTTAAATGTTTTCTGAATAGTGTGTCATATACCCGTTGTGTGTATCAGGCGCGGTCCGAGGGGGGTGTTGTAGGGGTCATGACCCCCTAAAATGATTCAAGCTGTTGAGTCTAAATGATTTACTTGCCTGATTGAGCCACGAAAACCCTGATATATTCAAAAACATTAACACGTTCCGGGACACAACACGAGACACAATAGAAGTTTTATTGTTATCCCGTCTATGTGCGTTTAGTGTCCCGGAACGTGTTAAGAACATAAGCAGGCATGGGGACTGCCGACTGAAGTGAAAACTTTAAACTATGCAATGACAGTGACTTTTTTAATGTGCCTATAAAAGTTTTTCCTTTAAAAATGCCTGTTATAAAACATACAGGGTTATTGGTAAAACATTAAAAACCTCTTCAGAGATCATTGTACTCATCATTATGAACAACTTTTACTCTGAGACCAAACCAGAAATCACAAAAAGAAATCTGCTGTTCCCTACATTTTGAAGAGTTATACGAACATAAATGTAGGGAACAGCTGATTTTTTTTTAATAGAGTTAGCTAGTGAAGTATTGTTTTATAATAAGAATATGTATGTTTAGGTTCAGGAATTTATATATGGGCCTGCATCGCCTGAAGTAAATAAATTCAGACTCCAGGCTGCTTCTGAGATATTTCTGATGGAAAACTACCCCACCTAGGACTCGAACCCAGCTAAGAGCTTATGCTCAGCAGTAGTGCTTGCGACCACAAGACCTACGAGGAGATGTACCTCCCTTAAAATATTCCTCGGCACCCATGGTGACCCCCCCAAAAATGGGGCCTGGCTGGTGTGTATGTGAAAATAAAATCTGAACGCATACTTATCAAAATCCTTGGATGAGCAATCGAGGAAAGGCTCGCAAATAGCGACTGCGGCATTATTCACTAATGCGTCAAAGTGACCAAGAGACTCAACTACTGTCCGTGTTTTTTCCCAATCAGCTATATCAACGTCCACTATGTCTATAGAAGGATACTCGCTCTGAAGCGATTCTAAATGAGATCTTGTTCGAGACAAGGCGACTATGTTTGCTCCAGCACGCCACAATTCTACAGCGATGCCCCGACCGATTCCTGTAGTTTTACAATAGTTATTATTGCACGCGTATATTTTTGAACGCGATTATGAGCTGTAGCTATTCACCGTGTACGTTATTTCCAATTTTGTACACTAATAGCTAGGTATAACATGACTAAGAAATTAAACAAAAACGATATTATTGCAAACTAACCTTGGCCAGCGCCAGTAACGAGTACTCGCTTGCCTTTAAATGAGATTTCCATTTTTAAGACAATATTCTTTTTGAGCCGAAGTGTATTAGCTAGAATTAGAACGCCAGCAATAGTATTGTAATTAAATTTACGTAGATACGCAAAAAGAGAGTCCACACAACCGTTCGGTCTGAATTGATTTGACGTGGATTTGACAGTCCGACAGAAATCGCTTATGACTTGATGGTTGACATTGACTTTTGACGTGGGGCTGCGTTCATATATTACGCTCGGTTACTTTCGCCGACAAGCGGAGGGTTCTGTTTGACCGATCAACGGCCAACGTCTTAACGTACTGCATTATATTGTAGTCTTTGACGTACTTTCTGAGAGTCGGCGAAAGAAGTAAACACGCAGCGATTTTAGTCTCCAGGGACTCACTGGCCTTTTCTAAATCTCTACACGCAGACTTGCCGCTGGCGACTAAAGTCGCCGTGTGTTTACCTGAAGCTGCGTTTCCATTATGCAAATGACTTGCATACAAGTTGCAAGTTGCATGCAATTTGTATAGTGGAAACCACAGCTTGCAAACAAGTTGCAACTAGTATGCAATTAGGTTTAAACTTGTACACACAACACTCAAGTCAGCTCATTTGCATACAAGTTGCAAGCGCATGCGCAGGTGTATAGATTATGTGCAGGATTATTACTTGTATGCCACTAAAATCTTGTATGCAAGCTGCAAGTTGAACAAATTCCTGTTTTCAATTCAAATCACTTGCACACAAGTGTGACGTCATTCTTGCATGCAAGACTTGCCTAATGGAAACGCGGCTTAACAGTAATTGAACTCACCCTAGTCACCTTCACATTTGCGTATCATAGAAAAATAATATTGAGTGCTTTTATATCAATTTTATTAGAAAATGGACGTTGGGCACCTGTTCCACCACTGTCGAGGAAGCGGCTAGGAATCGACTATTTTCTCGCTCTAAAAACGTGTAACAGAGAGTAGGTCTTGTGTTTGTAAAATATAATAATAACTAGTTTCCGCCCGCGGCTTCGCCCGCGAGGTATGTCGATAAAAACTATCCTATGTCCTTCCCCGGAATGCAATCTATCTTACTGCCAAATTTTATCGAAATCCGTTTAGTGGTTTAGGCGTGAAAAGGTAACATACATATTTACAGACAGACAGACAGATAGAGTTACTTTCGAATTTATAATATTAGTATGGATTCATTGATCGCAGACTGTTCACACCGCCGCACCTCACCGCACCGGCGAGAACAACTCGATTTTAGTTGCTAGCTCTACTCGTTTCTCGCCAGCGCAACGGTAGGACTGGTGCCTTAAAGGGTTAAACAGATTAAAAACTGAAAGCTTGCTCGTGGGTTGGCAGCACTAGTGAATGTCCTGTCACTGTCATTATTGTGAATTTGTTGTGGTATGTACGTGACTTGGAGAGTGACCACTGACCTCTATAATACAAGTACGCGTACGCGTACTTGTATTATAGAGGTCAGTGAGAGTGACCCATTAAAAGCGATAGAAAAGAAAAGCGTGTACGTATTGCTAAAAAAGCTGATTTAGTGGAAAAGTATTGGCTTATTATTCTTCCATAATTTTCTTCTATTTGACATCTTTGGGAAATATAGAAATTTAAATAGGTATTGTTGCAGTCAACAGCTGGACGTAGGGTCTTAATTATGCATAAAACGAAGTAGGAATAGCTTTAAAAAAAATTCAAACATATAACCTCCTCCCTTTTGGAAGTCGGGTAAAAAGAAATTGATAGCAGTCCTTTCACAGTTATTTTATCTCTGACAGCAGCAATCCAATCAATAGCAACCTTATGGTAATGATGATAAAGTTTAGTTTAAAAAAAATAAACTAAGGGATAATTTTTCAATCGACAGACAACTTTTATTCGCGGAATAAAATGGACGTCTGACAGATTTTGTATGGAAGAACTGTGAAAAATTCAATAATATTCCTCCGTTAAAATTATCTGGCGTTGGGAAAATCAGCTCTTTGTAAAAATAAAAACCTTGGGCAAAAGTTTCCACACAATGGGTGCCTGAAGATAGACGATGCTGCCGAGGTCGGTCCAGAAAGCGGTGGCGAGATGACCTGGACGCGTACTGCAAGGGCTGGTTCGAGGTGGCGCGGGGAAAGAGTTCCTGGAAGGACTTGGGGGAGGCCTTTGCCCAGCAATGGGACAGTAGGTAAGAGCTTGTACACAAAACTGGGAATCGGTGCGATGCGAATACGCAACGCAGAAAACTGCAACACGAATGAGGGATTTTCTTTTTCTTTTTTTTTAACGCTTCCCTAGTCGCCGGATAGATGGCGCTGAACTTGGTAAGTTACTCCAAGGAACCGAACGTCACATAATTTTTTTATTAATTCACTTGGATGTAATTTTGAGATCTTAAAACGAAAGCAAACGAAACTGTCACTCAACGAGCGTATATGACGTGACGCAATGTTTTTTTTTTTCCAAGCGTTTTGACTTTGGCAGTGTTGTGATTCCTGACCCGACCACGACATGGAACGGAGATTTTACTATGGCACAAAATGGTTATTTTAATTGTGCTTTATTGTGCCACTTATCCCGGGAATTTGTGCCTTGTACTTTTTGAGTAATAAGAGTACGATTGTGGTCGGGCTGGGGATCATGGTTCCTGACCCGACCACAACCAGATCTAATAAAATATCAATAGTGGGAAGTTACTGATTATGCCAAAAATTTGTGTCAAATTGTGCCTATGGCACACGAAATTCTTTTACTATTCATATCACAGAATATATCTTGATTCGGATAAAATTGAATAATAAAGAAATAAAGTGTGTCAATCACACGCTATGCAAGTTTATTACGACTTTGCAAGCAGTTTTATTTTGTGAAATTATGCTATACATACTTATATGTATAAAGCACTTTATTATTTTATTTTACTGGATGTGTTCACGACTTCGTTCGCGTATAGGTTACTTTTCAAAGACCATCCAAATTTTTACATGGTGTTCTATCCATGATCAACTTTCACTGACTAACTCTGAAATCACGAAAAAAAATCAGCTGTTTCATACAAAACTTCAGTACCTACTTGACCAAAATGTATGAAACAGCTGATTTTTTATTATATTATTATTTGATATTTTTTTATTTGATTCACTATTTAACGGAAATGCACTTATCATATGTACGACTATTGTTATTTACGTAACGAGATACGACTCTTTTTGCTTTTAGTTTTAAAGCTGAAATGTGGGAGTTTGAAAGAACTTTTTACCAGTAAGAATAATTTGCCGCCCAATACGTTACGTAAATAACGATAGTTATACATATGATAAGTGCATTTCCGTTAATTAGTGAATCATAGGTCTAGAAAATATTATAATCGACAATTACGCGTCGACATATCAAGTTGAAATTAACAATGAATTAGGTATGCGGTCCCTCCCATGGGTGTCGTAAAAGGCGACTAAGGGTCTAACCGGAGAATGGGCAGCAGCGTTCTCTATGCATTCCACCACCATACCATACTGCGATCGCCAACCCGCCTGCCAAGCGTGGTGATTATGGCAAACCCTCCCCCTATTGGGAGAGGCCTATGTCCAGCAGTGGACGTCATTCGGCTGAAATGATGATGACGATGATGCGGTCCCTTGCGGCAAAAAAAATAATCAAATTTCTAAGTCAAGGCAATTAAAGGATATGACCATTTATGTCGCTTATTTGGTCAATTTCTATGAAAATCGCTCGGGAATTAAAACCTATAGGACTGCTTCCCGTTGACCTAGAATCATGAAATTCGGCAAGATGCAATTTCTTACATCACAAGTAAAGGAAAAAGTCTGAAAACTATGTTTTTATATTTTAGAAGGTTAATTCTTAACTATTAACTTCTTGACCCCTGTATTAATAGTAAAAGAATGCAGCAAGGGTTCAGATAAGAATAGTAAAAGAATTTCGTGTGCCATAGGCACAATTTGACACAAATTTTTGGCATAATCAGTAACTTCCCACTATTGATATTTTATTAGATCTGGTTGTGGTCGGGTCAGGAACCATGATCCCCAGCCCGACCACAATCGTACTCTTATTACTCAAAAAGTACAAGGCACAAATTCCTGGGATAAGTGGCACAATAAAGCACAATTAAAATAACCATTTTGTGCCATAGTAAAATCTCCGTTCCATGTCGTGGTCGGGTCAGGAATCACAACACCTTTGGCACCTAGTAACGTAGTCAGTTCAGCGCCATCTTCAGGGTTCTTGGAAACTATGTTTTTTTTTAATACTCAAAAGAAAAACCTCTCATTGTGCACAAACCCTAAAGGCTAAAAAAAAACGAATTATTCCGTTCTGATCCCCTGAACCCCCCTCCACCCCAACCCCCCCCGCCTCGATGCCCTCCTAGATCGTCTTCTGTTTTAATCTCTGTCTTATCCACTAAAAACTTTCTCATACCGGTTTGAACCGCTTTTTCTTGTGTTTTTGATCCTGATGGATCGTCAGCAACAAAAATAAGTACAGGGTTTAGTCCTGTAAAAAAAATGAATCTCGAAAGAATAACAACAACGTTTATTTATGAAATACTCATCTGCACTACCTACGCAACAAATCAGCACATTATAAATCCATTACATAATTAAATTACAAACGGAAGCAGTGTTTTGAGTCGCGCCCTCAGTCTCGAAATCAACACAAAGTCTAAACATTATTTTATCATCTCATCTTAATATGTTATCATCTATCGTTAGCACTTGGCTTCGGCCCGTGTTATTCTATAAAACCGGCACATCAATGCCGAGATACAAAAATTTATACCAACAAATAATAATAAAAATAAATATAGTCATTGCTCTTCCATAGTTCTTGGTAACCAGTCCACTTCAGCCACCCAAACCCATAGTCCAACTTTTTATTTTTCCATTTCCTGTAATATTCCTACACCAACCGGGGGTTATCCTCGGGTGCACTTGCATAGTGCATACAGGGATAATCGTCGGTTGGTGCCGCATTTCATTAAAATTTCCTAAGGGGCCTCTGCGAGGTGGCTTCGGCCCCTCGTACGCCTTCCAAAGGTCCCGTTCCTTTTTCCCATGGTCCCGAGATATGAAAATAAATATTTATAAATGTAATAAAATAAGTTAAGTAAATAAATAATAAACGAAATAATAATATGATATTATACTGTGCTACGGTCGGGATTCCACGAACAAGATTGCCTTCCCACGAGATAGAATCTAGAAAAAAAAAAACTTGAAGTTTCGCGAGATCGAGATTGCATCCATCTTGTCATCTTGTTTTTAAGGTTCCGTACCAAAATGGTAAAAGGAACCCTTATGGTGCGATTCAGTCTGTCTGTCTGTCTGTCCGTATGTCACAGCTGGATATCTCTGGAACTGCTAATGTTATCAACTTGTTTAGAACAGTTTTAGATGACGTTTGCCCTACTATTTTGCAAATAAGAAAGAAGTTTTTTTCAACAGTCGGGTTACTAGGGCATGTGGGGTATCATATCAAAGAGCGCAATTTGCACATTCTCAAACACTTTTTTTTAGGCCGTTTAGTTTTCGACTTTTCATGAAAAATG
This sequence comes from Mesoligia furuncula, assembly GCA_916614155.1. Classification (NCBI taxonomy): domain Eukaryota; kingdom Metazoa; phylum Arthropoda; class Insecta; order Lepidoptera; family Noctuidae; genus Mesoligia; species Mesoligia furuncula. The sequence goes on from OU744796.1 coordinate 15,506,598, forward strand.
TAAATAAAATACCGTCCCTTATCTCCGAAGTTTGCATAGAGAAAAAAAATCTTTAATTATTCTATGTGATAGAACTTAATGATTACAGGAAAAATAAAACGATGCCTCTAAATAGCACACTTTTTCAGAAATCATCAACAAAAGTTACATTAGTTCCACCATCGGTCAGGAGATGACGCTGACCTAAAACTGCAATATTCTACACCGCAGCGTGCAGTGTTCAAATTCTCTGACGAAAGGCCTCGTAGATGAAAATTTAAAAACATGATGGTACGGAACCCAAGGTGCGCGAGTCCGACTCGCTCTTGTCCATTTTTCTTTTATTAAATTTTCCCAAAACAATTTTTCGCAAATGTTTACTAAGAAGCAGTTTTATTCGGATTTTATTATTTTTTGAATAACTTTGTAGGTACGTGCAGTTAAATAGACTTTACTTAAATGAGATTTCAATAAATTAATAAGGGAAATAGACAATAGCTTTCCTACTTTATCATCAGCCAAGACATTTTCCAACTGTGTTGCGGTTGGCGTCCAGTCTAAACGGAATACCTTATGTACCTATGCATCTAAATACCAGTATTTTATAAGGAGCTGCTGCAATCTCAGTAATCTTACCTCCTCCACAGCACATCTAGCAAAATTTCTAGAAAAATTCTCATCTAGAAAAATTTAGCAAAATTTCCTTTCAGGCTTCTGTTTGATGTTCTTGCTGAATATAGACATAGGTTAGGTTTATAGACCCAGTGATAAGGTTTTGTAACAAAAATATCTTTCTATATTAGGTTTTCCTAAACGTTTAATAAACATACATTCTTACACTTAGGTATATCAATATTTTGTATCTCTATAATTATAATGTTAATTAAATATAAAAATAAGTTAATAACAATCGATAGAATTGTATTCTCTTAAATAACACAGATATTCAGGTTTATCTTAATGTGCCTTCGTAATTTAATATAAGTATCAACCATAGTGGTAACTTAATAGGTAGGTATAAAGGGTTATTGGTAAAACATTAACAACCTCTTAAAAGGTCATTGTACTCGTCACTATGAACAACTTTTACTATGGGACCAAACCTGAAATCGTGAAAAAAAAATCAGCTGTTCCCTAAATTTTGACGAGTTTTACGAATATAAATGTAGAGAACAGCAGATTTTTTTTCGCGATTTCAGTTTTGGTCCCATAGTAAAAGTTGTTTATAATGATGAGTACAATGACCTCTTAAGAGGTTGTTAATATTTTACCAATAACCCTGTATAACAAAACAAGTTGGTGTAGAGCAGCTACTTAATTAGGTAGTTTTTGTTTTACGATTTTTACCTACGTAGTTAAATTCTATATAAGTATTGTCAAAAATATATTATGTCAATCGATATTACATTGTGTTGAGCTTCTCAAGATCTTCTGCTGGAGTGAATCTTGAATAGTTTTGTGTTTCTATAGGCACATACAACACTTACTCAACACAATCTATAATAGGTATTATACACAAATGTTTACTTAGTTCTTTCGTAGCCCGTCCTCACGTGCCGTGTAGTCAAACATACAATCCATTAAATTACAGAGATTTTGCATACTTATTATATATATTTTTAAATATTATTAACGTCAAAATCGATGCTAAAAATATAATTTTTGACGTCAAGTTAAGGCACTTTTAAGACACTTAATTCAGTTCTCCTAAATTTTAATATTTACGAGACTGTACTTAGTTTTCAGATCGTTTTCTTTTATTTTGGACATTCGTCATTATGTCCTAAATACCTAGGTACGAATAAAAGCGTAGAGATTAGATGTTGACGAGATTTTCGAATATTATGCACTTCAGCAGTCCAGCAGAGTAGTAGTCATGTGAAAGCTTATCGTCTGTAGGGAGCCTTGCGGTACCGGCCTCGTTCCTCCTCGTCGCGAACTTCCAAGTAATGACTGAACACCACTGCCCACAGGTAGAGGTACAGACCTGGAAATAGAAAATACAAATAGTTTAACTCAACTTTCATAACAAGAGATAATAATATGAAGTCGCCATCAATTGCGATGAGAATTTTATAAATAGATAGAAATAAAAGAGCGACAAAAGGTGAAGAAATAAAGCTAAGCGGAAAAGGGACGATCAAGAGATTCTCTACTTACATAAATACAAGAGCCCGCCGATGAGAATGACTGTGGCGATGATGACGTGGTCGTCCTTGTCGAGATAGTAGGTGATGGAGGTGTGCAGCACGCTGATCAGCAAACCGATGGCCAACACGATGCCCAGCACCACCCACGGCAGCATTAACCATGACCGCCGCTACACAATAAAACACATTAAATAAGGCTGTACTGGTAAAGACTTGAATTAGGTCGCTGGTAGAGTGAATAAAATATCTAGGTGAAGCATCAAACGATTGGTGAATCCTCAATGATTAGAAAACCATGTGTACCTACATAAACGCCCTGACAATTATAAGATCAGGCAAGGTTAGTAATAATCAGTAGTAGGTAGGTAAGTACCTAGTACTAGCTGCCTCTTGGTTCTGATTATAAGTAGGCAGAGTATTATCATAGGTTAGCATATTTTAGTGGGTGGGCGCTGATTCCTATAATTACAAGATATTAAGTTATCTTAGCTTAGGTATTGGCTGTAACTCCAACATACAACTGTACTTACCTTAGGCCTATTTTTGTTGTAAACCATATACCTAATGTTTTTACTTGAAGGTGCAAATAAACTATTTTTATTTTTATAGGAATTGACTGCGTTAAGCGGTGTTCTTAATTAGTATTACCTAGTACCTAAGATTTGCAGAATCTGTAAGGCAAGAATGCAAGATCACAGCGCCAGGTCATTGATAAGCGGGAAAATTGCCAGCAGAAATATAAACTTATCGCCCATTGTAACAGTAAATGTAATGAATCACGATGTGTTGCCACGTGATTTTGCAACAGCAACGCGAAGTGTTACGTTGTTGCGAGTTGCGACCTATGTTTTGAATAACAAAACCATTAATAGTGACAGCCTATACACCAGAATAATGTATTATATTATACATATTATTATGTCTTTTCGGAATGTGCAGCGGTTTTTTTTAAAGAGCGTTTACGCCACATGGCATTTGATACAAATTTTCAAGCCCTTGTTTTTCGAAATTAATGAACCGATTTTAATTAAACTTCATACGCATAAGGAGGATACAAAGGTCTAAAAAGTTAGTAGAGAACATTTTCGAAATGTCTTATTTAAAAAAAGATAACTGGAAAACTCTCTATGGAAAGTTTAAAATCGGTCTAATTTGGCTGTAACACTATTTTTCGAAAATGTTCTCTACTAACTATTTAGACCTTTGTAACCTGCTTGAGCATAAGAAGTTTCATTAAAATCGGTTCATTCACTTCGAAAAACAAGGGCTTGAAAGTTTGTATGAAATGCCGTTCGGCGTAAACGCTCTTAACTACATGATCGTCGGATTTTTCAACAACTTACCGAATACGATGTCTGTCAGTAGCATGCAATATCAAAGTTATGTTAGTATATCAATCAATCGCTCACGCGTGATGTGCGGTCTAACTTAACGTTATGGAAGGTGTTCACTTACTTTCAGTACTGCTACCATCAGCAGCGTGCATATCAGTATCGTGAAGCATAAATTGATTGTTAATATTATCCTCGGAACTGGAAACGAAAAGAAAATAAAGATTATTTTCGACTTATCATTTAGGTAATTTGGGTCTTAATGTGTGCCTTATTATTCACCATTTTTTGTTGGTTGCAGACCAAGAGCTAACCTAAGTTAGTCCAGCTGAGGTAATTATTCATACTTCTGTTCATAGTTTGCGGTCTGCAGTGCGATTCTGTAAAAATTTCACCGTGCAAACTTAGGTGATGTGAGTTTGTTTTTGCTAGGAATTGACACTATTGATAGCTCATTCCACGCTCACTTCACCCAAGTTATCACGGTGAGATTTTTACAGAATAGCATTGCAGTACACAAGTATGAAAAACTGCATCAGCTATGCGAGCTAAGCTAGACTAAGTTAGCTTAGCTCTTGGTCTGAAGACGTTATGTCAGATTGATTTCGATTTATTATTTGTGAGTGATGCGATCACTGAAGTGTTACTGCGCATCGTTAATAATAGCATAATAGATCTTTAGCTATTGATTGACTGCGAATAAAATACTAACAAAGTCTTTTTCTGCTCTGAATAACGGCCTATAATCAGCAGAAATAAGTAATATTGGTGAAAAGTCTAACTTCGTATACAAATCGTCTTGCTACTTACTGTCTAAATCTGAAAGTTTCCTATCAAAGTCTTCATCAAATATGAATGTGCTGAATGTGATTCTGTGCCTCTTTACGACCCATACTATGATGATGGTGGCGATGGAGAGTATGACCCCGAGGATCGCTGTGATGAGGGTGCCCGTGCGCGTCGACGCACAACAGCAGCATTTCTGTAATCGCTTCATGATATCTGGTATACGTCACTTCAAATCCCAATAATTCCTGGACTATGTCTCACCGCCTCATGGCTGCAACAAAAGCAATTAAAATAATTAAGCTTTGATTAGAACATGTTTTGCTACATAATCTTATTGCAACTAGGACTTACTACCTTATTCTTAGTTAAAATCCTTTGAATAGTAGGTGGGTACTCGGTGATAAACTATTCTAGAATATTAGATGCATTCTGGCCTAGCTGCCATCTATCCTAAGAAATAACGTGGAGCATGGCTGTACCTGCAGGCTGTATGGTAGATGAGTTCCCAAATTAAAATATCTGTACATAACAGCTTGCTTTCATCAAAAGTTACTCTATCGTGTAAACGTCTGTTTGTCTGATAACGTGCGCATTATTAAGGTTTGTTTACATAACATCCATGTGCAATTTTAAATAAGCTACGTGAATGTAAGTTGCCCACATAATAGTCGTAGTTTTATCTTTATCTCGCTGATTGTATTTTGTAAATGTAGCTAGCTACGAGTAACTACAAGGCGTGGGCGTCCGTCATTGGCTTGACCCGTTACTTCCGCGTCGCCATTGACTTTAGTGATTTCTTACGGGTCTACATGTTTGGGATATCACTAATATTAGATAACAGTCTACTCTATCTCATTGATATTCGAGGTGTTGCAACACCGCGCATAAATTTAAATGTTTAGACACCTATGAATGTAAGAAACGTTTTTACAATCTAAAAATTTAGCTAAAACTGTCTGCAGTTCCTCGTGAGTAGGTACCTTCAGATACGTAGAGGGATAGTGATGATAGGAATAATATAATGGGTGACGTCTTCTCCGAAACTAAATTAAAAAAAAATGGCCTACTACCTAATATGTTTCTTAATATTTATGAAGTGAGAAGACAAACATCGATGTTGGCGCCACAAACCGAGTAGAAAGCCGTAAAAATATTGCATCAGTGGCACCGCGGCGACTTCCGTTCGCAAGTCGTCCAGAGTGCGACACCGCTGTTATCGGTTCCTCGGTGTTCGGTGCTATTTCTGATCGGGTGACACGTGGGAGCTCATTAACACGGGCAGCACCGTGCCCACGAGCGACTATTATGCTATTTTTTTCCTTGGTAGATGGCAGAGGCGACATAAAGACACCTAAACGATAATATCAAGTTTGCCTGCCCAGCTCCAAAGAAGTAGCGTTTCTTTGTTGCCTATTTGTAAGTTGTTTATGTAGAGTCGTGTGTTAGGTATACCTAAGGCAACATGAAAATGTTTAAGCCTTCGATTCTCGAATCGAATCTATTCTGGGAGTAGTGGGAGTGGCGGCAAATTTTAACAAACTGTATTTTGTTTTCTTCTTTAGTACTTATATTTTAGATCAGGTTTGACATTCATTTACCGATTTGAGAGCCATTTCACACGGTGTGGTGCAGCGCCGCACTGCACCGTGAGGAACGGCTCTAAAGAAGATGACCTTATAAGAGCGACATAGCTCTAACCGAGTGTACCTACATATATATCATTTGTTAGAGATAGTTTCAATAACTTCGTCGGAGTAATCTAGTCATTCCGACTGTGGCATAGATCTTAGCATCGCATATCTATCTAGGCAGCATTCTCTATAGACATGACCACTGCTTTTTTATTAAGTACGAGTACCTATTTGTATTTATATCAATTAGTCTACATCAATAAATCAATAATTTGCAATTGTTTCCCAACATCGAGAAAAGTTCGTGGAAAACAAAAGTTCTCATTGCGATATCAATTTTATTTAGGGACTTCAATTGCGACATATGCCACCAATTTCGACAACATTATTTGGTCGGTATTTACATAGATAATATTATGGTATTGGTGTCATGAAGTCTAGATATAAAAACAACCCACGACTGTAGCTTCCTGCCCGACCCGTTATAGCTTACTCCAATTTAAATGTCAATAGATAAATGTTTATCTTTTTTATTATTATATTAAACAGACGGTGAAGATCAAAGCGATTGTAACCAATTCCCGAGGGCTTGCATTAAAAATTTCGCAATAGCGATCCATTTTGATTGACTACAGTTACGTTGCGGTCCGGAATTAGACGTATTGCCTAACAGGTACCAAATCAATTGTGGATCACGCTTAGTAGTTCGATTACGTATTTATGATGGTTGAAATTGTGGCGACGCGACGGGATGTTGCGTTATTGTGCTCCCTTTTGATTTGGGCAATCAATCAATAATAACGCTCGTCCATTCGCTTGTATTGGTACCTATCAAGTATTTTTGTTTATTGGCCCATCGAACCGATGAGTTACTCAACTCATCATTTCATAAAAAAATGAGCAGACTATCATGATTGTGAACAATTTTAAATTCTTAAAAAAATCCAACTAAGTAATACTGAGTTCAGAAGAGCCTCATGATATTAAGTAGGTACATACCTACTAGGAGGCCTGACATAAGCCTCCGCATGAGTTAGTTGGTAATGGTATCCTTTGAAGAAAGGTGTGATGTTTACATAGCCACTTCTTCTCCCCAGCGAAAGCAATAGGAAGTGGTGAAGGGCGGGCGTTTTGGGGGACTTTTTTTTTGTAATTTTGACGTTCAAAAAGTGCTGATTCTCAGCCTAGTTTGAATAAATGACTTTTGATATTGAATTTGATAGCAAAATATGTGTCTACGTACCTAACTGTTTTTATAGACCGGGTTGAGACGGATTTGCAAATAGTTTGTAATGAATATATAGGGTGACGATAACCCTCGCTCCATTATCGCTGGCATTGGCCTGACCCAGTTCGCAGATCGGCCCCATTAGAACAAATGCCTCGCCTATACTGCTACTCTACGGGACACACCTAGACATTTTACACCCCATTACCATTTGCAATGTTTGGCTTTTAAAGCTTTTACAGCAAATTTAATCTGGGTCCATTAGATGTTCAGCCGTATCTAGGTTTAGCTCGAATTATTGCATGTGTAGACTGTAGACCAATCCACGAACTTATGTGATAGTTAATAATTAGTAATTATCGAAGGGATTCAATCAAAGCCCCGAATTCATAACAAGTATTTCTCCAACATAATGTCTACAAACAATGCGACTTAAAACAAACAATTATAAAACAATGGGTACCTATCGTAATATCTATATAGCTTAGAAAATGGAATTAAGATGTTCCGTTGATCAATTATTATGAATGTAAATAGAGAATCGTACGAGTAATAAATCAAAGTGCGCAGTTTACGTGTCGGGCGGTAGGCGGCGGAGTAGTCAATAGTACCTAACTGCAAATATACTTGTCTTTGTCAGGGACATTACGCAATACGGAGATCGTAACAGATGGTACCGCTTGTGGTATTGCTCTTGTTCCGTCTATGGCTCAACTTCCCAAACTAATTTGATGCTAGCCACATAGCTATTCTTTCATCACAGAGCAATGCAGAGACGAAATGGTTTTCCCATTCTTTATTAAAGTGTTTTACTGCGACATTTGAGATTAGCTGAAACATTTTAGTTTGTGCCATATTCTATAAGAAGTCATGGCATAAAACAGTTCTTACTGCCTCCTCCCTTCATGGAAGGAAGATAATATGGTTTTCATTGCATGTGGAGCCTCGTTGGTGCATTGGATTAGTAATCGTTGTACTTATATAGAGTTGTTATGCTCATGAGCCGCAGTTTGCATGATTTCTTTGTTACATTTTAACAAGTACAATCTTGGCGTTCCTAGTGCTATATACTATCTTTGTTTATATCAATGTTCAAGTAGGATGTAGCTACCGGCTAACGGCCTCCTTCCTGTCATGCTTCAGTGCAATTGTACTAGAGGCAATTTGCTTATTGTGGTTGAAGTTATGCTTATGAAGTAATTTTCAAACAGCTGGTATCCAAGAATTTAATCGAACTCTCTTCGTTAGGCACTGGTGTACTTGTTGACAGGCCTACACTTTCCTCCCATACCTACCTACCTAACACTGTAATTTTAAAAATTGTAAAAGGCAATTATTTAAAAAAAAGTAAACGTGGAGTTTCTCGCCGGCTCTTCTCCATAGGAAACGATATTTCATAAGTGCCCATGTAGGTTTATGCGAAATAAATATTTTGACAGCATTCGGGGTTACTGAGAAATGCGAAATGAAAATGATTTGCACAATCATTTTCAATCGGTTTTATAGTTTATAGCTTTAGAGACATAACAAATCAACCATTTATTAATTACCAAATCTTTCAAATCTTTGCCATGTTTAGCGACATCTAAAGTATTGCGTAGTTGATTGGTACTGGCAGAATATTTTAAGGCTAATGAAAGACTTTTCCGACCATGGACTCATAAAAATTACCCTTATGAGAATTTGTGATGATTCATGCAGATCAGAGAATCAGTTTAAATTAACGCAGTGAAGTGCTGGGCTCTTTATGAGATTTAATTCATGTTCACTCAAAAATAGGTACCAACTCTTTTGATTCTGTTCTATATATTTGTTTGTTACCCAGTTTCACCCTTCTGAGTCAGTTCAGTCAAAATAGATCTGTTATATAGCATCGTAGGTAGGTATAGTAGATATTAACTATAGGTATCGAAAGTAGAGTTTGACAAGCGCAGTGCGTTCTTGACTATCGGTCATTAAACAAGCGAAGGTCGGTCTTTACGGCAGGGCTTTCTGTGTCATTGTCACCACGACGACGGTACGACCGGACACTTCAAATTTTTGACGATGGAAAAGTTTGCACACGTGGAAACGTGCTTACAAGAGGGATTTAAAGTTTGAAAGAGAATTACGGAAATTAACAGGACGAGAATCTAGTACCTACTATTCTGGCCAAAGATTTATTATCTTACCCTACGACTAGTGAATCTTATGAAGTTGAACACATTGTGGACACATTATCCACATCACCTAGATGGGCTAATATGGGTTGCACAGCAGCTTCTTGTGCAAACAAGTAAAAAACTCTAGGTAGGTACTCATAATTTAGGTAGGTATTAGGTACCTACCTAAATTATGAGTAGGTACTCATAATTTAGGTAGGTTACCTACCCAGTGTAAGTGTAACCAACCATCGGATCTGATTCAACAGGACACAACTGCTCAGTTGAAGCGGCGGTTTTATTGTTAGTGCTTCAAGTAAAGAATAAACCTCACTCTGACAAAAAAGTACCTACTTACCTATTGGTTAAAAAAACTATCTAGTAGGTACTTCATATTGTATTAAAATATTATATTGTTATGTATTGTATTGTAACGGGTGTAAAATACCCTTAACGAAGCCAAGTCACTTGTTCTTCCCGTTATTATAAAAAAAAAATATACTGGACCGTACCTGGGAACCTTCTGGTTATGGAGATATTGAAGGTCAACGTTTCAACATTCAGACGTTTATTCACTGTCACCTAGACAAATTATCAAAAACACACTCACAAATGGACTAAGATTACCGTGACATAGTTTTACAACAAACAACTTACTTTGCATTTTGACTGTACTGTAACAACTACATATTAATCAAACCAAACATTAATATAAGAGATCCACTTACAGCTGTTCACATGTCCGTATCATTTAATGCTATCACGCTCCCAATTCACTTAATCGATGTTAAGTAACGCAATCAAGAGCCCATTGCAAGCATCTGTATGCAATTGATCCGGGCATTCCACTCGGTGCCCACACTAGCCCCAGATGCGTGCTCCCGATTAAAACGCCCATACACCGCGTAATCCCACCGATAGTACTTTACTGTTAGACTGATTCTTCAGATAAAGAGAGTCTCGTCATCTCGTGTGAATCGAACTTGCATTGCATATTGCACCGAGGGATTCGAAAAGGATAGGTAGGTACTTTAATGCTGTTGTTTTTGTTTCCGTTGGTAACATTTTTTTAAATCATTGTTACTAGGTAGGTACTTATTTAGTTTTCGTTTTCCTAGTACGCTCAATTGAAAGGCCTTATTATAGTACCTACATAAAAATATGTGTAGCAACTATTATAGCCAGTCCGGTAACTATTCTTAATACATATTAATGCTGTTTAAATAAATACGGTTTTAGAAGGTCAAACGTGTACTAGTCGGTAGAGCAAAGTCAGTGTCATTAACTAATTAACATGGGGCCTTGCCTCTGCGCTGCTCTGCGCACACTAACGCAGCCGCATATAAACACAAACCTACATCATTCATATTTATTATGTTTGTGTTTAGTGCACCATTCAACGAAAAACGTCATTGACGGCTTTTTATGACGCCCGACATGTTAGAAGATGTGAATAACGAAACTATGAATACCGACCCATTTTTTTGTTATCTATGACTTAAATATTACCCAATCTTAAAGTTCGTTGTCTTTATTCAGTGTACGACAGTAGAACAATATAGAACATAGAGTACTTACCTACTATTATATAGGATGAAAATATAGAACGAACCACACATACGGAATATTTACCTAAAAGTTCGAGAAATTCGTTTAAGTAAGAATAAGAGTAAAGACAACAACAGTGGTCTGTATCACCCACGAGAAGTGTGGTTTGCCTCGCTTTGGATATGCTATACACGAAGGCCGGCGCTCGCGCTGCCGCAGAAGGTAGCGTGACGTCACCAGGTTCACGTCGAGTGACGCTCATTCATTCGTATAAGAATGTATTTTGTAAACAATGAGTTCTCTTACTAACAAAGACGTCGGCCTCTTATGATGAGTAGAATTTACTTTCTCACAGCAGCCATAAAAATCTATATTTTCTGGTTCTCATATTATTACGTGAGTAGGTAATTTCTCGGGCTTTTGACAATGCCGTGATGGACATTGACGATTGACGTTATGCCTTTAGTGAGCCGACCAAAAGAATCGAGGCAAGGAGGGGTTTGCTCGACCTCTCTCGCGTCTCATCCAAAATCTAATTTCCAAAAGGCCCTTGAAGCTATCCTACAGATTATTAGGGCTGATTTTTCCAACGCCAGATAATTTTATCGGAGGAATAATTAATTTACAATTTTTGACAGTTCTTCCATACTGTCAAGACGTCAATTTTATTCCACGAATAAATATTGTCTGTAAATCAGCCCTTAATTTAATGTAAACAACTACCTATAAGGGTGGATTTCAAAATTTTTGTACCACAACAAAACCGTTACAAAAAGACAAATAGTAGTAGTAACAAAAAAAAATGTAACAAAATGGAATCAAAAAATTGGGAAAACACCAAATATTTTATTACTGATTCGTTTTACTTTTTTTCACAAAAAAGTCAGTAAAAACTGAGTGTCTTAATCACAGTCACCTTCATACGCTAACCCACTTATAAGCTGCCAGATCACATGCATAATTGCGCATTATATTTTAGTAATCTGTACAATAAATAATAGTTACAAAAAAAAAAAAAAATTTTCTTAAACAAAATAAACTTCTAAACTTTAATCACAGCTACAAAATCAAATCAGTCAAATCACATAATTATATTCTCTCCTTGAAATCGAATATAATATTGTCTAGATAGTGACTGGTAATTTAGTGACCGATACATAAACAGGTTTTACGATTTTACTCATCATTATGAACAACTTTTAGGACCAAACCTAAATCGTGAATGAAAAAAAAACATCTCGCTCATCCAATAGAACAACGACGTAATTACGAAAATGTCGAAAATGAGTTTTGAATGTCATAAGTTCACGTTTCGAAAGTTCTATCTATGACAACAACTAGTTCTTGTATAATCATATTGTATCTTACATTATCTAGGTATCTTTGTTTTAACATAAAAAAGACCTTAACTAATTTTCAAAAAAAAAATTGATACTTCTTACGTTTATAAATGTACTTAAACTGATTAATAAAAATAAAACTAAATTGAATAATTTGTTGTTTAAATGTATGATTTATTCCCATTTAAAAACCTAGTTTATGTCATAATTGTTATATTTCATTTATAAAATGGCATAAGTGTACGTCAGGTCTGTTTGTTTTATTTGGAATTTTTTAAATGTCTAACGTAACCTAAAATTCATTTACTCGGAATTATGAAATCAATAGGTACCTATATCATCAGTTTTCGAACAATTAACAACTTATCTTTATAGCTCATATTAACAACTAAAATAACTAAAGAAGATACTGACATCTGGCTCTCGTAAAAGATGATACAACACTCAAAAATTTGTCTAAATTCTTATAAACACGTTCACACTCTCATATAGCTGTCGTTCACAAAATGCCAGCAGAATGCACTGTAGCGCCATCTACTTGTTCTACTTTAATTCTCACTGATTCTAATAAAGTTAATGGTAAACATTGTAACAAAATAGAGTAACAAAATATAAATTAAGTGTGGGACAAAATATTATATATTTTTTTAATAGTTTTTAAAGAGATTAACTAATGTTTCTATTTTATTTATAAATATTTATCTAATATTACAAGCGAGAAAAATTGTTTTGGGCCGATTAGACAACTAAAATATTTTTAAATCTGTAAAGAACCGTCTTACATCTCAGATGGGACAAAATGTTTTGTATGAAATCAATTTAAACCGGGACACAATTTAATTAATAATAAATAGATCTTTTGCATTTTAACTAAATAATTAATAGATACATACATAAGTACATTTTAACTAATAATTAATAGAAGTATGGAACAGATTTTATTTTATCTATATTTGACTAGCGTGTTCTTTTTTACTAATTATTTGAAAAAAAAAAACAGCATGGGCTGTCCCATTTCTTTCAAATATTTAATCCAAAATGTCTTCGATCAAAATGTACAAATTTTTGAAATCCACCCGTAAATACGACAGAGTGACTAATAAGGTCCCGATAGTAGCAACCACAACACAATGTCAGTGTCAAGCTTGGTTAGTAGATTACGATTCGACGAAGCAGTGAACTCACGCAAAAACTATATATGGTCGTACACCTCGGCGATTACTGGCGGAGACCAAGGTTAACCACTATTGACTACTGATTTAATAAAAAACAATAAATATTTTAGCTCACTTCTGGTTGTTGTCAAGCTATTCTAAGAATGATACAAAGCACCATCGTGGGGTGATATAAAGTAAGTATGTTGACATTATTTCTCTTCGTGCTAAGTATGCAAATGTCAATGTGACTTCTTTAGTTAGGTATCTATAAGACGACCCTCAGTTTTACCCGGTATTCATTACTTGGTCAAGGTTCAATTTTAAGTGACGTCATGTTTAGTAATCATGTTTACCTCGTGTAGTCAAGTCAGTCATACTGGCGTCAACATGTCAGGATATTTGAACCACACTTTGAAAACACATAAAAGAGTCATCTCTTTTATGTGTTTTCAAAGTGTGGTTCAAATGATTCTATGTGACTTGGGATTGGGAAGGCGATAGGGTCATCCCTATCGCTTTCCCAATCCCAAGTCACATAGAATCTTAAATCGACATAAATGATGTGGATGACATCACCCAGAACACCAGTGTTGTAGCGATGTGTAATACAATATGCAACAGAAATGACTCATAAACACAATGTTATTATATGAACTGCTCATTCCACAAACTCCATGGTAGGATGGAAATAATATTCGTGGGGAGGACTAATAAAACCTTTATACATTTCTAGTAGGTATCTAGCAACTTCTTATGCTAGATCGCAAATCACGCCCGTTAATCGTTAGTTAAAGCGTTCATTGACTTTTACTGAATCTAATTTGATAACCAAACCAGGTTACAGTTCATGTATCTTTAATTTGGAATGTTGATATGCTCCGTTGTTCCAGATCAATGATAATTATTCAAAACGATTCGTCAGTCAGGAAACAAAGACCGATGAAGGTTCAACGTTCCAAAATCCTCTTGTATGCTTCTGTAGGTGTTAGTTTCGGCAGGCAATCGATGTTAATATGGGGCGTTAATTGTAAGAATCATAGCGGATAACGAAGGGTACATACGTGGGCTACCGTCTAGTTCTCATGTAGCTGTTAAGTAGAAAGTAGGGAAAACGAGGATAAATAACCAGGCGAGCTCTCAAGGCATGTTAGACGTTAGTACTACCATATGCAGTGACTCCATATATGGGTGGAGTCGGGAACATAGACGTGTTCTCACGTACATCAAGAATGTCACAACCGCTCATGCCGTTTTCCATTTGATACCGCTATTGACACAACTGTTTTCCAAAGAAAAGTAGCTTAGATGAATTGTTTTACCGACAAAAGACAGCCTTAAGGCAGCACTAAATAAAAGATAACCTTCAATTTGACCCATATTTTTAGGACAATATCGCTGTATCTTCCTACCTACTTATTTATCCTACCTACCCTACTTCTTACGTCTGGCGTTGTAAAGCCGAAAATTTTATATTATATTTTAATGAATGTCTTATTTTTGACCCCTTAAAACATTTATGCTTATCGAGTTTGTTTTTGTTTATTTTTTGTTTTCTATGAATAGATACAGTTCTGGAACAGTTTTATAAATACTTTGACGATAAAGTCTTTGGCTTGACGCAACATTATGCGTAGCTGAGCTATCACTGAGGAATTCCGCTTCGTTTATATCTCTACACATGTTTCCGTTGTCATGGTTTTCGTAACAGAAAACGGTAACGTGCTGAACTATGGTTTTATGGTGGTATTTAACTGTCGTTAACGTGAGACAGTTACTTTGTATTTAGCTTTGGTTACCTCTAACTGTTCTAACGACGCTACTTTTTGTTTCATCATTTTTTTTTCTGTGTAACGGAACCGTTTGATCTTACTTAGCTCTCTTTTGATATGATTGATTTGAGATTATTGAACACAACATTTTAAGATGTAAATTCATGCGATATTTATTTACTTAGTTACATTGAAATGTTGCATGATAACTTGTTAATGCTTGTCACGTAGGAACCATATTTACACGGCCTGAAAGGCGCGTTGATAACCGTATGTGCGGAAAGCTACAGGCTTAAGACATAAATAAAATAAAGGTTATCACACTGGGACATAAAAAACTCTATTTCATCGCTATAAATTTATACGTTTTAAAGTGCCATTCATATCAGTTTTGTGATATTTTAATATTTGTTTTTTATAATTATTATGATTGAAGAACTGCAATACATTTCTTAGAATCACGATGATCTAATTCTAATTGTAATGTTAGTTAGTCATTTAATTTAGCAGCTAGTGTAATAACTTAGAGTTATAATAATTGTATTTAAGCAATTTATTTATTTAAAAAACAATGTTACCGATTAAAAATCGAAATTTAATTCACGAACAATTTTGCGATTGACATTCATCCTAACTAAGCGCGCAAAAATAGAATTTGATCCTTGGACAAATTGTGTTACATAGGGACTAAATGACTCTAAATTACGTTGTACGAATGACATCATACTCAAATTCTGTTCCTATATTGGCGAAGTGCTATTGCTTAGTTACACTTTGAAGGATTGAGTCCTACCAATTAGAGCATTTTCTGAATAAGAAAGTAGGCACGTAACGGTAGCTACATTTTGTAACGTTAACTGCTCACTGTCCATCATTCTATATCGGCACTGCCTTCATCAGAACCATCATCATCTGCGTTTTCTAATGCTAAGTAGTTGCGATCTATTGTCGGTTTCACCAGTCGAGAAGTCATATATAAATTATGTTAATTATTTGTTTGGGCGATAGCTTCATTGAAATCGTCTTCCCACACATCATTCTTAATTATTCGGCATGTCATGTTATGTTGCTGTAAAAGTTTTAACAATGTCCCCAGCTAATGTTTAATAATAATTCCTAATCTAGAATGTCTATTGTAGTGTTTTCACAATTTTCGTTGCAAATTACCGAATGGTAACTTGAAGGGAAGGGGGACATCTTCCATACTTTGTTTAAATAACAAAAAAACAATTTTACAAAAACTGAAAACATCAAAAGTCTTTTTATTCATGTTTCCTTATTCTGAAACGACTTAATAATGACAAGTTGACGTTAATTAATAAGTTAATAAGTCATTCATAGTTGCTTTACCGTACCTAATTAAGTATTAAAACCAGTCCTAATTTGTGTTATATCTCTATTAGTTATTTCGGTGACTGTTGGTGGGTTGGAAATACCGAATAATCCTATTACATATTCGATTTTTCTTAGGAATGGGTTAGAATAATACATAGGTAATATTTCAACGTTAGATATTTTCATATGTGAATATTTTATGGATTATGACGTCTAAGTATTCACGAAACTCTACATAAACATTGGCGGGTGGTGCGTAAAGACTGAATTTTCAAAAATAACTTGCGACTCACACTGTTCAAGGTAAGAACGTAGCGTAACCCAAATGTATTCTAAAACAAAATCAAGGCCTTTACCACACACGGCGCAACTATTAAATAAGATATTTATAATCGGAAATAAAAAAACAAAGGTTATTTTTAAAGATGATGTCAGTTGAGTTATTTACCTTGTATGTGAGGTTCAAACTAATAAAGTAAATCACTGCTTATCACTGTTTACCACTTGTTAATCACTTGGACAATGTGAATGATCATCGGGAATCTATCGTGCTCGTAAGTAGTGAGTTTGTCCGCGTCAGTACGCGATGTGACTGTTCGCTCGCCAGAGATCGTCTGAGAGGGAGTCACGCTCGCGACTGTACGCAGGGCCCGTCAGCCGGCTGACGCACGGTGATGATGACAGCGCTAATCATACTTTACCACCCGTTTTCTTGGATTGGATTCATTAGGTTATTAAGCAATATACCTAAATAAGTACAACAGTAATGTTAGTACTTTACATTTGTGGGAGAAAATGGTTAGGTAGGTAGGTATTCCGCTGTGGTAACAAAGAAACGGCAACATTACGACATTGAAAGTTGAAACAAATGTTACTACTACCTAGTTAGTGCAGATTTGATGGTCAAAATCACCGAAATATTAAAGAGTTTAGAGAAGAGTTTTTGCAATAAGGTTGGTGTTTGGCTGAAACAAATAT
The DNA here is from genome assembly GCA_916614155.1 of Mesoligia furuncula. Lineage (NCBI taxonomy): Eukaryota > Metazoa > Arthropoda > Insecta > Lepidoptera > Noctuidae > Mesoligia > Mesoligia furuncula. Next base: position 15,523,974 of record OU744796.1, read on the forward strand.
TTAGAACTTTGCATTCACAAAACTTATAAAAAAGTGAAATGACAACAAATAAACTTCACTCATCTGACAAGACAAAATGTTGTACAAAATAAAGTTATTAAAGTAAATATAAAATCATTAACAACTCAGTAAGTGTACAGAAAATGTCTTTGACATTCACATAGCTTGGTAACAAAATCTTCGGTTTAATCAAAATGATAAACATACTATCGTACGTGGGCATGAACATGCAGTCCGAAGTTTGTTTATGGTGCCTGCTGGGGCTCGTGCGAACAATCTTCGACGCCACGCTCTTCAAAGTGAACGCCAATCTAAAGCAGGTGCCGTGCCGCCGACAACAGATTTATTAAATAATCCTATCAGAATATAATTAAGTCGAAGCAGAGCCGCCTACTGTTGAGAGACATGACATGTGTGTTCTATGACTATCTCTATGTTGTGACATTATCTTTACACTTTACTAACTGCGCTCCGCGGTTTCACCGTTATAAGACTCGATCCCTTGGGAATATCGGGATAAAAATGCCTATGTGTTAATTCAGGGTGTCAGCTACCTCCATACCAAATTTTATCAAAATTGGTCCAGCCGTTTGTACGTGAAGAAGTACAGTAACAAACATACAAACACACTCACAAACTTCCGTCTTTATAATATTAGTGTGATAGTGTGATAACCTATAGGAATGAATGTGAACATATGTATAGGTAGGTATAAGTACTTTATACCTATCTATATGAATATGAGCAGAGCTCGGTTTAGCAGGTTATCTTCTCATGTTCAGGCATCATTTTCATAGTATTATGAGAGATTAATAGTTATCAGATTATGATTTATTAATTTAACAAATCTATTATAATCTATATTAAAAACTGGCCAAGTGCGTGTCGGACTCGCACACGAAGGGTTCCGTACCACAAGGCAAAAACGCCGAAAAAAACATGTTTGTTGTATGGTAGCCCCCCTTAAATATTTATTTTATTTTAATTTTATTATTTATTATTAAAGTTAAAATACAATTGAGTATTTTGTGAATATTTCAAGTGCCTACCTGTTGCCATTTTTGATATCGAGCAAAAAAGAGCAAAAAAATCGCGTTTGTTGTATGGGAGCCCCCCTTAAATATTTATTTTATTTTGTTTTTAGTATTTGTTGTTATAGCGGCAACAGAAATACATCATCTGTAAAAATTTCAACTGTCTAGCTATCGCGGATCTTGAGATACAGCCTGGTGACAGACAGACAGACAGACGGACAGACGGACAGACGGACAGACGGACAGACAGCGAAGTCTTAGTAATAGGGTCCCGTTTTTACCCTTTGGGTACGGAACCCTAAAAAGTATGTATTTTCTTTCAAGTAGCAACGACATGGTGCAAAGGCAAAGGTCATCTTGTAGTGATTAAAAAGTAATACTCTTTCAATCAATGATATAATATCATTGCTTTCAATGGGTTCATCTGAATCACTGAACCATCTCGGAATTACTGAACCAATATTGATATAAACCAAATGGTAGGAAGTCATATACTGTTGTGGTTTAAAATTGAATATAGAACAAAGTAAAAATGTGTTGTTGCACAAATTGTACGTGAGAGTTCGGGGGGATAGAGTGACTGGAGTGACGTTAGAGATAGATCAGACATTAAACTGCTCTGTTTTAAGGAGATAAGTGTCATTGGCTTTCGATGCCGTTAGGAAAGACAGTGAGATGGGAGCATACTTGAAACTCCTGAAATTGAAGAAAACATCTTACGGGTGGCCACATAATGATGACATCCTGGGGGCCTAAAAGGCCACTTTGGCAGAATCATAAAAGGATAACATAATGGACAGTTAACTGTTAAGTTAATCGTATCAAATTCCATTGGTGAAGCATTTTTCAGTTATTTTTTTTGTCTGTGCTAAAATACCAATCAATCCAATCCAAATCCAATCTCTTTGATTGTACCTACGTAGTGCAGCGAAAAAAAAGAAAAACACTGACTGTCTTCGCCATTTTATAATTCCTTTTATTATTCTCCAAAGTGGCCTTTTTAGGCCCCCTTATGTTAACCGTGTGAAGACGGCTAATTTGAAATTCAAGTAAACACATCGCAAGTTGTAATTTTTTTCCTCAAGTTTAGTGACTGAACGACATTGCTTAATGCTTAGGCTGTTAAATCATCAGCATTTAACTCGTACCCAATAATTAAGTAATCGCTTACCCACAGGATGTCACATTTTCCTCAATCGACAAACAGCTGATGAGTATTGTCGATGTTTTCATTGAGTTCCAATATGAACACTTAGGTACCTACATACTATGAAAACACCTAAAGTTTCATTTCAAAGCGCAATATAAATCGTAATAAGGAAAACAATTAAATCATACTAATATTATAAAGGCAAAATTTTGTGAGTGTGTGAGTATGTGTGTGTGTGTTTATATGTTTGTTACATCTTCACGCTCAAACGGCAGGACCAAATTTGATAAAATTTTGTATGGAGGTAGCTGACACCCTGGATTAACATATAGGCTACTTTTTATCTCGATATTCCCAGGGATCTAAACTTACGCGGGTGAAACCGCGGGGCGCAGCTAGTAGTAATATAATAACAGCCTATTACTGTCCCACTGCAGGGCAAAGACTTCTTCTCATACAGAGAAGGCATGAGCATTGATCAGTTATTATCGAACCAATACTAAAAATACATTTGGCAAAGTTTATATCTAATATTAAATTGTTTAAACCGTGTTCCGCACATTATATCGTCCGGAACACGGTGTATATATAATAATGCTTATTTCCATGATCTGAACATCATTATGGACACATTAATGAATTCTTATTTTTTGTTAATTTTCATAACTAAAAACCTTGACGTAAATCACCCGATATGCATGCCTCTTTATCCGAGTTGGCAACGACGTATTTCATTCATAAGATTTGGCGGGCTGAAACTTGTCAAAAATAAGTTAAGACCGAAAATAAGTTACACCTTGTTCCGCACGTTATATCGTCCGGAACACGGTGTATACATACATATATAATAATGCTTATTTCCATGGTCTGAACATCATTATGGACACATGAATTAATTCTAATTTTTTATTTTTTATTAATTTTCATAACCCAAAACCTTGACGTAAATGACCGGATATGCATGCCTCTTTATCCGAATTGGCAACGACGTATTTCATTCATAAGAGTCGGCAGGCTGAAACTTGTCAAAAATAAGTTAAGATCCTTTCTTACTGCATAGCTCAATTAAATTTCACTAAATGAAATTACAAATATCTTTGTAACGAAGCCTTTTTAAGTACCTACTACTTCCTTTATTAGATTTAATTTGTAAAAGCTATAGCTGTGTAGATGTAGATTTAATTTGTATAGATAAGCTGCGTTTGACAAAGTTTATGGATAACGTGAAGAGCACGGTGTATAGAGGCGAGTTGCTATACCATCGCCAGTCTATGAATAGCCCTTTCTCTGTCAGTTTTGACGACCTGCGTAAGATGATAAGCAGATGATAGATTTCCGTAATCCCCCCAGAGATCAAGAAGAATAATATTATGATGGAGTAACGTTTACTTATAGGTATGTCGGTCTTCAAATTCCACAGGTACACAATGGTTTTCAAACTCACGAGCGATGTCCAAGAGCTATGGAATTATTACGAATGTTTGATATATGTACTTACTTAATACTTTTCAACTCTCCAACCTACATGCTTCGCGGTCCATAAAGTTACCTACATTATTCGAACTTATTTAACGAATATAATTTTAAAATCCCTTCATTCCCGTGTTTAGGTGTGGCAGATGAACATGCCCGCCGAGCTGTCGAAGCCGGTGCAACGCGCGCTGCGCACCATGGTGTCAGGCGTCATGCTGGTGCAGTGCTTCACCGTCTACGTGTACCTCGCTGCTTACATAGTCCTTCTCTATCCTGTGTTCCTGGTACGTCACCATCGTTATGCTCCGTCCCAAGGGTGCAACTAGACTGCGGTCGATCGACGATTATACACGGTAATATTTTGGGATATAGGTAATTATGCATAATGCGTATAGGTACCTATTAATGTACTGATTTGGTGATATATTTTGGGGCGACGGTTGGCGTCAGGAGATCAGAATTTGGTTGCACTCTTACCTATCCCCGCTTATTCGCGGTTTACGCAGCACGTAAACCTTCTTCAATACATTTCAATCAGTCGTCAGTCTCAGTATTCACTCTGTTTGTAGCTTTTTTTTTATCTTTCACGCAATCTATCCATCGTCAAACTGGAAAATAAAAGTATTGCAAAGAAACAAGAAAAATATTGCGTTAGCCTTTTGCGATTCCATTTAATACACGCAGCCATTTTACAACTGATATAAAACATTTTCAGAGCGTTGTACACGTATATCTTCAAAACATGTTGATAGTATATCTAGCACACTAGAATAACAACATTCGCTGCGTCCTGGTTTATTCATTTATTACTTATTTGAAAAATGTATAGTAAAATCATGATTAGCCTAATTCTAATGTTATTTCAAATCTTTGCGTTGTGCGTTGAACTGTCTGCATTCTACTTAATTCTTCATAAACTAGATATCCAATTCAGTGCTATTGAATTCATCGATTCAAATATCAACAATAAGAAGAGTTCAGCTACATTACAATGATCCACCAAGAACAAATTATTATTGCATTGGTTCAATACTATAGGTAAATCTGTGATTCATGGTCTGCAGATAGAGGTTTCATGTTTTTACCCATTTACAGTAATGGAAAGAAACCTCTCAGGTCTTTCCGAACAATCCGAACAGTCATGATATTTAGGTAGGTACTTCCTTATCTCAGTCTTGCAACTTATACTTACCTAAACAACCTTTAACCACGGTTTTGGTCTACACGTCCCACTCTATACCTGGCACTGGAAAACAGCCCCGTTGAAAGAGTTTAATAAAAAGTTCATTTCTCATACAGACATAACATAACACCTGTAATCCCCGAAGGGAGAGCAAAAGGAAGAAGAAAAAGAAGAAGAAGGGGGAAGGGAGGCAGAGGTGTACCCATAGAAATACCGTTCTTATATCTTTGGGTTTACTTAAAGTAACACCCATATTTCGCCAGCTATGTTTCAGTCCAATGTAATAGGGGGCGAGTCTATTGCCATCAACCGAGTACAAATCCAGACTCCGGGTTGCTACTGAGAAATTCCGGCTGAAGAAACCTAATAACACTTTGCCCGACCCGGGTCAAACCCAGGACTGGCAGTACCGCTTGCGACCAGTTGACCAACGAGGCAGTCCAGAAATCTAAGTATTGATCATCGCATAAACACGCGAGCAAGTGTGTTGGCGAGTTTAGGCCACGACCACGTCTAGTGTAACCACAAGATATTGCTATCTAATTTCAGCAAAGAGCCTGCTGGCATCCTCCCTTTGTAAAACCCAATTTGAAATTATAGTTAGTGGCAAATAATGGGGCTATAACGGTCACTGACCTATATCTATTTACAGAATCAAAACACAAACAGAAAGAAATTCAGTTGAAAACCTGATTAAAACCTATCCTTTTCGTCATCATTTTTCACGAATGAAAAACTATGTATTATAGGTAATTTGAACGATATTAGGCACAGGGTAATGACTGCTCTTACCACGTTAGTTGGCATCAATAGCATTAAACAAGTACAAGAGGAAAACAGTTGTGACAGAATTAGCATTCTGTCACAACTTATTGTCTCCTGCTCTAAATGCCGTTTCTGAGGTAACGGTCCCTCAGAAACGGCATTTAGAGCAGGAGAAGGGAAGACAATACAAAAGAAGAGAAGATGAATTAGAGCTCACAGTGGGTCGTAAAACGGTGAAGGAAAACATCGTGAGGAAACCAGGATGCCTTAGAACCAAATATTTGAAGTCTGGTGACATCTACCAACCCTTACTGGGCCCGCGTGGTAGATTACAGCCCATACTGGCGTTCATATATTGCTGTTGCATCGTAGAACGCATATCTATACGTGTCGCAATGGCTTTGCAAACAGTATGTAATTTGTCGGATTACAAGGTACTCTATTTCAAAAAAGTTTCGGACTACAAGGTGTCAGTAACAGTACTGTGAAATCCGACAAATTCGAAAATCTGACACCACCTTGCAAAGTTGGTCGGGTTACCGTGAGTCTATTCTCTATTGTATTGTTATTATACAATAGCCGTAACCTGCATTGTACTGAAATGGTATAAGAAGTTCTTCATCATCATCATCATCGGCCTAGCCTTTTCCTAACTATGTTGGGGTTGGCTTCCAGTCTAACCGGATGCAGCTGAATACCAGTATTTTTACATGGAGCGACTGCCTATCTGACCTCAACAACCCAGTTACTGGGTAATACTAAGTTAAGAAGTTTGGTAAGACTAAGAAGTTCATACTGAAATAACATTTATGTTGAAGGAGGAACGGCCTGCGTTGGTATTGCCCTGGCTCCTGCTGGCTGCTGTGAGAAAGCTGCTGTGTGAGCTGATGAGCCTGGCCCTCGGCCTTGGCACGTGCTTGCTGCTTGGCCCCGCCAGGCCGCCCTGCATCAAGTTTGTCGTACTCAAGTTCGCTTTAATCATGCCTGCTTTCTACATGTGGATGCTTGTTTTCAGGTGATTTAAAATTTCTTTTGAAATAGGATTAGTCAGTTATTTTCAGATTTGAAATATCTTTATAATAGACACAAATGCAAACAATTATAAAAGAAATCTAGAGTTATAATATTTTTTTAACGTTTAGCAATACTTATAAAAGGATGTTACGGACTCGTCAATTAATTACTCAAACTTTATGACAGCTACTATCATGCTCTTAAAGTGGCCACGGCATTCAAAACTTTTCCGGCTGTCCTGCCTCCCAATGACAATGACTATGGACTGGAGCTAGCTGTCCGGAGGAGGCGGACCAAGTCTCTGCTAGGGGAAGAGCAGCTCCGCAGAAGACTGGTCGCAAACTTGTAAATATTATTATATTTTACCGTAGTGCTTAGAGTCAACTTACTACTTTATATATTGTCGCTATCAATCAACTCAGCCTATTGCAGTCCACTGCTGGACATAGGCCTGTTCCAGGCTCCGCCACAACACCCTGTCGTCCACCTTCCGCATGTAGTCCGTCCCAGCCACCTTCTTTAGGTCGTCTGTCCATCTAGGGGGGCGTCCCACACTATGCTTCCCGATACGCGGTCTCCACTTCAGGACTCGTCTGCTCCACCGGCCATCGGTCATTCGACGTTCGTTAACTCCGGTTCTTTTCCGGATAATTTCATTCCTGATTTTATCCTTCAAAGAGACTCCGAGCATAGCTCGTTCCATAGTGCACTGAGCAACCTTAAATTTGTAGACCAGCCCGACCGTCAGTGTCCACGTTTTGGCACTATATATCATGACGGGCAGGACGCACTGGTTGAAGCTTAGTCTTAAAACACTGCGGGATAGGAGACGAGAAACTTGACGGAGTTTTCCAAATTCGGCTGACCCGAAGTTAATCCCGGAGCAAGCTGCTTTCAGACCCATGAAGTCTTGCTGCACCCTTTTCTTGTTCAACACATTGAGGATCGTTTCGAGATAGAAATGGTCACAGACGCTGTTTTTTGGACCTGCTGTCAGCTGCCTACGATACAGTCAACCTCAAACGGTTGCTGTGGAAGGTGGAGACATTGATAAACGTTCAGAACTTTGTCCGAATACTGTGAGAACTTCTCTACAATCGTCGGTTTCAGGTCCACCTTCTCTCGGAAAGAAGTCGTTGGAGAGTGCAGCAAAACGGTCTACCTCAAGGTAGTGTCTTGGCACCGCTTTTTTTTTGTATCTACACCAACGACCAATCGTCCAAGTCGAACACGTCGCGCTTCCTCTATGCAGACTGCCTCGCCCTTACGTCCCAAGCCACCGCCTTTGAGGAGATTGAAGCCCACTTGTCAGACGCTCTTGGTGACTTAGCCACATATTACTTCGCTAACTCACTCAAGCTCAATCCAAGCAAAACCCAGTATTGCATATTTCATCTCCGCAATAGAGAGGTGGGCCGCAAACTTAACATCGTTTGGGGTGGGATGTCCATCGAGCACAGCAACTTTCCTAAATATATTGTTGTTACCCTGGACAGATCTTTAAAATTCAGCAAAAACTGCAAGAATATCAAGCAGAAGGTGTACTCGCGCAACAGTCTTCTTCGTCGACTGGTCTCGTCGAAGTGTGGTGCTTCGGCTGACTTTATGCGGACTACTGGTGGACTGGCGCTATCTTTTTCAGCGGGAGAATTTGCGAATATGCACAGCTAGTAGATACAGCTTTGAATGAAATCACTGGTTGCCTAGAACCGTCCCCGGTACAAATGTTGTATCCACTAGCAGAAATAGCGCCACTAGTGGTTTGCAGAGCGGTGGCAAGTTCCAGCGTAAGAGCCAAAATAGTCTCCAACACACGACACCCTTTGCACGACAACATTCTTGTGCCGTAAAGGCTGAAAAGCCAAAACAGTTTTTTAAAGATTATCGTCCCACTCACTGACGAATGATCACAAGAAAGACTGAAGCTGTGGCGAGACAGTGCTTCCTTACCCAAACCGTTCGTTCCACCCGCTGAAGACCTTCCACCTGAACATACCTTGGGTAACCTGGACGTCTTTAAACAGACCCCGGACCCGAGGTTGGCCGAAAAAGGAAAACCTGTTCAGGTGGAGATTCATAGACGACTCCGCCTTGGAGTGTAAATGTGGTGCTGTTCCACAAACGATGGGACACTTAATATCGTGTCCTGCGTGTCCTGTCAGCTGCACGTTACAGGAACTGGTAGACGCTGGTGATGGCGCCAAACAAGTAGCCGAATTCTGGGCCGACTCCATTTAGATTGCTATCGACATGTTAAGAAGAAGAAGACCCCCCCGAGCAGTTGGATGAGGCTGGTTTTCTGATCCTGGATCTGGACAGTCATCGTGAACGTGTCAACACTTCGATGTAGCATCAGTCAATTCGACATCGTTGTAGAGAGGCTAGAACTGCCCATATTTCAATGGAGACGAAAGCTTTCTCGTAGTCCACAAATGCCATACACACCGGCTGATTGTACTCCTCGGTCTTCTGTACAATTTGCCGAACAGTATGGATGTGGTCTACGGTGCAGAAGCCTTTTCGAAAACCGGCTTGTTCTGGCGGCTGGAACTCGTCAAGTCTCTTGGCGAGACGGTTCGTGTCGACCCCCGAGAACAACTTGTATACGTGACTCAGAAGTGAGATGGGTCTATAGTTCTTCAGCAAGGATTTGTTACCTTTTTTGAAGACCAGAACTACCGCACCTCTGCTCCACGCCTCGGCATGACGGAGTTAAAGAGACTCGCTAGCTCTCTCAGGACTACAGCCCCGCCCGCTTTAAGGAGCTCTGTCGTTATTCCGTCATCACCAGGTGCCTTGTTGTTCTTTAGCTGCTCGAGGGCCGTCTTAATCTTGCACTAGTTGATATCCAGTATGTCCTCCGTATAGTGACGCGTTAATTCGGCTCGGTCATCAGCACTATGACCCACTGGTTTTACCGTCCGCGTTGAGTATATGTGCCCGTAAAAATCCTCGACTTCCTCGATTATCTCGGACTTCTTAGTGACGATTCTGCCATCCGCAGTTCTTAGTTTCGTCAAATGGGACCTCCCTAACAGCTGGGCGAACACTTTCTGCCCTCGGTTCTGCTCAATCGCGACCTTCCAAAATCCAAAATATTGTACTGGTAGTTCCCCAAGGGACTCGTGGCTAAATAATAACAACCGCACGGAAAAGCTACGCTTGCCGCGGTCAGTTCGTGAATGGGACCATCTATTACTTTTCGAGACCCCTCCGTGCCCTCCGTGCCTCGGAAAGCACGTTAATCCGTTGGTCCCGGATGTCATTCGTAGACCTTTAACAGTCGTTACAGGTAGTCTGAAACTCAAAGTCTGACTACCAGTCTTATCGTGATAATCAGTTACTGGGTTGTGGAGAACAGGTCAGCAGTCGCTCCATGTAAAATACTGGAATTTCACATTCTACCTATAGTTAGCGAAAAGTCCTCACCCAATACCTCAACCTCTCTCTACCCCGTGGGAAATAAAAGCGTTAAACTCAAACTCAAAGCCTTTATTTCAAATAAACCAATTACAGGCACTTTTGAATAGTACAGGGGTCGGATAGTCAGAAAGATGAAGCTAGTTGCCCATTCCAAAGCGTAGAACCTATGGAGAAGAACGGGCAAGAAACTCCATGGACACTCTTATGTTTTTTTTGTTCTTCTATGTTATGTCCCATTGCGGTATGTTATCTTTAGTAAATTTATAAAAGCTAAATGGTCCTTTTTAATTATACAGGCTTATTGGTAAAACATTAATAACCTCTTAAGAGATCATTGTACTCATCATTATGAACAGCTTTTACTATGGGACCAAACATGAAATCGCGAAAAAAAATCAGCTGTTCCCTACATTTATGTTCGTATAACTCGTCAAAATGTAGGGAACAGCTGTTTTTTTTCGTGATTTCAGGTTTGGTTCCATAGTTAAAGTTGTTCATAATGATGAGTACAATGACCTCTTAAGACGTTGTTATTATTTTATCAATAACCCTGTATAAATAGCATGAAATCGATATAACTTACAGTTACGGAGAAACGACTTCAAGTGCTACCGATAAAACATATTTGCGTCCGGTCTTAAAAACTTCATCGAGAAATGTCATTTCTAATGACGCAAGCAATGAAGAAGAAGGCCCGGAGGCAGATGTTATGAAACCGTCAACGACAGGATGGTCGGATATTGGTGCTTACGCATACGAAGATTGGTTCGGAAGCGAAGTTATGATACCTCGGGATACTGACCGTATTTTAGAACAAATTGTTTTGATGTTGTTACGAATAAGTGCTTATTTGAAAAAGGAAGGGAAAGAATCTATTACAGATTCTCAGATATTAAAGTCAGCAATACCTGCATCGTGGCCTCAGCAACATAATATTGATTGCGCTGCAATAAACGGAGATGAGACTGAGACGCCTCCACATATAGGTAGCAGCAAAGGAAATATAGCTTTGTACCTACGTGAATATCCACAAATATTTATGAAGAAACAAGGCAATGGCCTTTCTCAGACTGAACTTACATTTGCGACTTTAAAAACTGGTCAGAGTCATAATGAAACCGATGAAGGCACTGCCAGTAAAAATAAAGTAAAACAGAACTCGCCTAGTAGTAGTACATCTTACGAAGAAATCTCATTACTTGGGGTTGAAAAAGTATCCAGCAAGAGGAAAATAACAATATCAGAGAGTAACACTACACCGGTGGATAATACTGTTAAAGTAACATTGCCTCTGGAATTGCAGACAGAACAAACGACTAAAGCAGAAGAAAAAAAACTAAAATCAAAACTGAAAAAGCAACGCGTTTCAGAGTCTGAAAAGTATGCCAGTGAAGTTATTAACAAAGTATTAGATGATTTGCAAGAGAGTTATACTGCTGCAGGTTACAAGAAAGCATCTGCAGAGAGTAAAAATTCAAATAATAATAAAAATAAAGGTTCTACAGAAACATTGAATAATGATAACATAAAAAAAATGACACATTTTGCAATTCCAAATGCTGGAAACAGTAAAACAGTTACAGAAAATCAAACACCGAAGGAAAACAACAACAACGAGTTTACTTTTGGCAAAACCGAGACCGTGGAGAAATTTTCGATACAAAGTAAACTATTGAATACTGAGAAGAATACTTCAGATATAACAATTTTGAATGAAATTACCAAGGAAGAATCTGCGCTTAGTCAAATTTTAAATGTTGAAAATAATGAACTGTTCACGCCTAATGGAAAAGAGAATGGATTTAAATCGAATGATAATAAAATATTAATTACCGTCTCAGATGAAACAAAATTCATAGAAAATAACGACAGGGAATCTACACATAGCCTAATTGTCAATGTAGGCAACAATAAAAGGTTCCCTTATGATAGTAAAATCTCGAAAGCAGGTACTAGCAGTGAAATACCGAAAGTTGACAGTAATAAAGGTTTCACATATACTCAGATTTCCAATGGTAATAAAAAAGAACTTACAGGTGTTAAAATTTCAAAAGAAGATAGCAAGTCAAATTTAAAATATGCTGTTAAAGAAATTAATAGTAACCTTTTAAATTTAAGTAATACTAAAGAGTTTTCACAAAAAAATACTGAATTAACTGAAAGTCAAATCTCTAAAGACGACAAAAATAAAGAATTACCACTTCGTATACTATCAAATGATGATAACATTACAGACTCTCTGGGTGTAAAAGTATCAAATAAAGATTCATCAGATGATAAAATACCTAACGAAGTGGACAGTAAAGTATCCATTGTCCAATGTCACTGCAGAAAACACTAAGTAAATCAAAAGGAAAAACACGAAGCAAACTTACTCCGGACATTTTAACAAACAAATATATTGGGGAGTACACAAACAAGACAGTAAGAAAACAAACACGTTAAATTATATGTATTTTATTAAGTTACGTGTGTATTCATAAATAAAACTATACAAAGGTACTCATGACTTGTTTTTCACTTAAGTTTCGAATTTCTGGTTGACACATACTATTGTGTACAGCTGCCACTGGATCTAAATACATTACTCGATAATTAAATTCATTAGGATCAATCAAATTGAATTGATACATTGGTAATCTGTTTGTGATTACCCATGCCATTTGTGGTACTTCATGATCCATTCGTAAATCATTGGGAAAGATCATTGTATTATTATTTTGAGCGACAACTACTAGATTCCGGTTTGTATACGGTTTGCGTGTGTCCCAACATCCGATACTGTCTCGCGAAATGAGGTTAAAGAACATAACACCGTTGCGGTCGACGGCTGCGGCGGAGACCTGTCCGTCTGCGCCGCGGCTCTCGCCGAGCAGCGTGAACTCGCCCACGGAGTCGCTCACGCGCGTCGGCTCGCGGATTACAGACGTACTCACTACGAACTCCAGGGAACTTGACATGGAGTGATAATAAAGTGGTCGATCGCCTTGGTGATACTTGCCTAAGGACATGCCGAACAAACCGTCAGACCACTGATAATTCAGTCCATGTAATGTGTAGTTTGATAACAACGGCTCGGGGTAGAAGCTATAGTGACTGAATCGCCAAAAACCGGCGTCTTCATGTCTGAAGACGATTAGTCCGAAACGCCAGGCATCTGCGATGTACACGTGCAGGTCCCTGCACCTCACGTCTCTAGAGTCCACCACAAGGTTAGAGATCAGTGAATTCTGAAGAACAAACTCGCTCGGGATTGGATAACGCCCCAATACTGTATCAGTACTGAGATTTATGGCAAACAACGTTGGTGGGCAAAGTTGACGTGGCGTTTCAAAGGCTTCCACTTGACCGGAGTCGAGCACCCACATAACGCCACAGTGGTCTATGTTCATGCGGAATACTGAAGTGAAGCCAGTGCAGTTATCTGTTGAAAAAAATAATTACATTACACTCTTTTTTTTAGATAGTAAGAAAGTACCTCGATGAGTTAGGCGTACCTGCATTATGCCAGTCCCAGTTAGGGAAAGGTTCCAAGGGCGGTGATTCTGTCGGCACACCGATGGGTACGGATGATAGCGTGGCTGGGGTCCCCGACTTCCACCGAGGCGTGCTGATGAACAAGCGGTCTTTCCACCGCTCCACTCCAAGAGGTATTACGTTTGTTGCGTTGAATTGCCTGAAGAAGAATAAAATTGTAATTATTATACTCCTTTTCAATGTACAAATCGCAATAGCACACAAATATTACCCATTTTTGATAGCTTCCTGGCGATCTTGGGGCGTGGGATATGCGTAATCTATCTGTTTCCATCTGTATAAAGTGCCTAGCGGTTTCCTGCTAGCAATTTGTATATATCCAAAGCTTGTCGTCACGATGCTCGTCAATATTACAGATAACAATATCTGAAAGACAATTAGATAAACTTACAAGTTAAATACCAATAACTGCTGGTAAACATGGTCCTATCCACTGTTACATGCACAGCAGCACTCATGTGTAAAGATTATGCGATATTGCGTTCATAGTGTTACACATTAAATGTGCTAATACCTCATACAAGACAAGTAGGTGTAATATATTCGGTTAGCCACATTTGTTCTATTTATCATCGAGTAGTATATAAGAGGACTTATTTGTATGAACGTCAGTTTTTATTACATGCTTGCTAGCGACTCACGTCTTTCATTTCCCTAAGTGCCAACTTCTCAGTAGGTAGGCACTATTTTTTGTAGATAGTCTTCGCTAGGAACACTTTGTAAGGTATGTTTAATAATTAATCTTTATTGAAATAAATTCGAGTTACAAAAACATAGGAAGCCTCTGAAACCCAAACTAGGTCAAAATCTGTATGTCAGATTTCAGCGCCTTCTCCCAATTCATTACTTGGCATTATATTTTTTTATACCAACTAAGATTTTTAAAGAACACGATAATTTTGAGCATGCAGAAATTACAATAGAGAATTACTTTAGGGTATTGAAAATTTAGTGTGAAAGCAGTGTGTGGATGTGGAGTGTAGGTGTGTGTAAGAGTGTGTGAGGGTGTGTTCACTTTACCCAATAAAATATTTTCCGTTTCTTCGTAGTTAAGAGTAAGAAGCCAGTTCTTAACCTTAGACTTGCATTCATGAAAAGAGAGCGGGTAAATCTTTAAAATTTTATTGTAAATATAAATATTTTATTTTAATGTTTCATGATCTATGAATGTAAAGTTTAATGGAAGTACCAATATTAACACAAGACATTAACTAAGGGCACAATCATTTTCTTGTATAGTAGGTATGTGCTCAAATACTAGAAATCTACGAGATGTATTAATTATATCACCCGAAACTAATTTATATGTATGTGTTAATTATGAACGTAACGGATACAAAGGTCAGGTTGGTAATAAATAAAGTTTTTAGGTTGCTGGAAATCTGGCCAAAATCTTGATAGGTATATCTAGATTACATATAATACTAGCTGCCCGGCGCTACTCGTCCGCGTGGTGACCTACCCCTTCAAATTCATTTATTGCTTGTTACTGGTGTATGGTCAGTTCTTATAATTATTTGTTATAATAGGTATCTCTGTACATAGCCATGCGGTGTACAATTTTTCAAAATAATAATAATTTAAACAAAATAAAATACCCTACCCTACTCCTACTCTACTCCTACACTACTCCTACACTACTCCTACCCTACTCCTACCCTAGTCCTACACTACTCCTACCCTACTCCTGCCCTACTCCTACCCTACTCCTGCCCTACTCCTACCTCACTCCTACCCTACTTCTACCCTACTCCTAACCTACTCCTACTCTACTCCTACCCTATTCCTACCCTACTCCTACCCTACTCCTAACCTATTCCTACCCTACTTCTACCCTACGCATACAAGAAAAAAAAAAGAAAGATAAAAAGTAACCTATGTCCGTCTCCTGGTTCTAATCTACCTCCCCACCAAACCGGTTTTCAGCCAAATCGGTTCAGCCGTTTTTGAGTTATAAATAGTGTAACTAACACGACTTTCTTTTATATATATAGATATTATACGAGGATGTAGGTTCCTAATAGACAGACATCCTCGCAATTCTAGGGAAGTGTTCCCACCTATTATCACAAAGCCCCAAAGAAGCAATGCAATTATTATAAGCCTACCTATTCAATGAACCTGTTTTAAACAACACAGGGGTCAAACACCTAAAATCCTCATCGACCTATTTGATATTCAGCTATAGGTACTATGAATGTCTGATTGTTCAAACAGGATTATCACTTAGTTAATGAATAATTCCAAACACCGCACAATGTGCAATATTATTTTCAATAGATTTCTGCGATATACCGTTGCGTGCATTACTCTACTGACATCCTAATAAGGTTCTTATTCTATTAAGTATGTTCGTTTTTTTTAGACGTGTGTAGGTACCTAAACTGTAACATTCACTTGGAGGTTAACTTAGTAGGGTTGCTTAATTAAGTGTGACCGTCGAGGACAACGGCTTAGCGAACCAGTTTGTATCAAAATATGCTCGTTATTTGTCGCGTGACTTTTAAACTCCGAGGATATCAGCTGCTTCATTGTTGACAACTGAGCCTAAATGCATTACATTATTTTTCACACCACCTGCTCGAAAATGTCAAATTATATGTCAAGCAACCTTAACCTAAAGTGAGTCATTAGTGGCCGGGGGCTCAGCCGGTCAATAATGTTGTACTGGATTTCATTATGACCCGCTGGTCAATAATGTGATTTGAATTTGGAATCTCACATGCTCAGCTAAATTGGCAGTATAGTACTAACAAACACCCTTTGGTGCCAGAAAGAAGAAAGCTATTTTCGAAACCCTTACTACGCGTGGATGATATTCTCGATTTCCTACAAAATCATAACGACTGCTTCTTCATATCGTTGCCATGTTTTCGAAGACATAATATTGTAAGAATAATTAGATAACTACGAACCATTTTTTAAAAGGAATGGAATAACATTAAAACTGGCATTAATAATAACAAATACCGTACTGCGCCGTAATACCGTAATAGTAATTGGCTGTAACAATGGTTAATTTATTTTAAATAAACTGCGCTAAGATTGCTGTTTATTTTGTGAATAAATAAATAATAAAACCTATCTATACTACAGTCGATTTATCACATTTTATCAAAAATACTCTATTTTCACGAGCGTCTCCAATGACGTTCTAAATTCAAAATGCATACAGCCAATCATCCAAAACCATTCTACCAGCCCTGCATAAAGCTTAGTTTACACAAACGCCACTTCCATGAGAGTGATATCAATAGACACACACGACAAAACCGTAGAAGAGACTTTTTTTTTTGAAAATTGAATTGGTCGTGTCTTGGCTACTTATTTGTAGACGCAATGAAGGCACGAATTTTCGTACTATGGCTATTATTTTCTCACAGTAGGTGTAAAAAGTAGAGTATCCTCCTCTGGGCTAAAGGTGTCTTTGCCTTGGGCTAGCTTGAATCCCTCGGTGCATAATCTACTATTATCATTTTATCCGATGTACTTTAAAATCAGCTTTGCATGTAATTTTGAATAAAGCTTCAAATCTTTTTACCATTAGTATTTTGGAAATAAAATTGAATCAAAAGTGGATCATAACCACGCCTTATTCGAAAATATTCGAAACCTAACTTTCATAAAATATATGAAAGTTAGATTTCGAAGTTATGGAATGATATGAATATTTATGTAATAATATTAAAAAACAAAGCTTGGGAATCATCTACTTTACATAAAACAAGCAGATGTAAAGACTCACCTTCTCCATATTAAGTTTTTCACTAATCCACTTATGTATATCTGTTTGAAGCACGTCCGTTCTGTCGGCTGCTTAGAACTGTTATGTATAACTCTGAGGACTAAATACGAATTGAAGAAGTTATTACATAAATTGACGTGAGGAACCAGTTCATAGTCTGTTATTACTCAAAACCGTATGGTCGTTGCTCAAAACTATCTTCAAATAGTGGTCGTGGCTGGCTGGTGTAATGCTGTACGCTCCCAACTGGTTTAGATTACACAAAAAGGGAATGTTTTTACGTTCGTGATAAAACTGAATGACTAGTTTGGGTAACTCCGAAGATTATTGTGTTTAATGCACCTGTGAGTTGCATTGTGGAAGACATAGTAAGTTATATCTGCCTGTATCATACTTTACGAAATTGCTTCACTAGTCAAGCAATTGCTCGAAACGCATCATGTTTAATTCGATGCTAATTAACAGATTGGCCTCTAAGAATTCGACAACACACGAAACGTTTTATTGAGGTATATTATTACATTTTTAGAGTTTCTTATTTTCGCACTGGACGTTTGTTCAGCGTAAGCGTTACTCGGTCGTATGCGGGTCGTATCGTTGGTTGGGTCGTTGTCTGTGTGTTGCCGGACTTAAAGAATAGCACCACCCTATACTTCCCGTGGGTGTCGTAAAAGGCGACTAAGGGGCGTACCGGAGAATGGGCAGCAGCGTTCTCTATGCATTCCACCGCTATACCATACTGCGATCGCCAACCTGCCTGCCAAGCGTGGCGATTATGGCAAACCCCCCCTTTTGGGGGAGGCCTATGTCCAGCAGTGGACGTCTTCCTGCTGAAATGATGATGATTATGATGCGGGTCGTAGACGTTTCGTAGCAAATTCGTAGACGCGTCGTAGCAGCTTCGTCCACGTGTCGTAGAAGTTTCGTAGCAGCTTCGAATACGTGTCGTTAACGCATCGAAGTAGCTTCGTAGACACGTCGCCGTCGTAAAACTCTCGTAGCAGCTCCGTAGACTTATCGTAGATTCTTTGTAGAAGTTTCTTACATTCCTATAATCTGTGCTAGTTTAATACAGATATTACGGAAACGCTGTCGTTCTTCGGTAAGACTGCACAGCAGTTACACACTGGATTCCAACAAAAATGACCACTGTTGGTTTTGTGGTAAAAAAACCTCGAAACTAAATAATAGAAACTACTATAAAGTCCCGGATGTATATAGTAGAGGATGCATTCGATTAACTGAAAGTGGCTATTTAAGCTATACAGGGTGGCATACATCGACGCCTAACCATGAATTCAGCACATGATTCTAGATCCCCCTTTTTTGTTTTTGGTGTGCGGTGGATATCCTCGTGGATTTCCTCCATCGTGGGGGTGACAGAGGGACATGCTTACCGGCTAAAACCACCGCGGTGTACCACCTCTGTCTATGGCCGGGGTGCGGGATTCGCATGCATAAGCATTCACCGCTTCCATTCTAGATCCCCCCCGAGTAGAAAAAAAAAAATCTGCTGTTTCATACAAGAGTGCAATACCTACGCAGTCAAAATCTATGGAACAGCACATTTTTTTTAGTAACCGGCGAAAAAATTAAACGCATGGGATTCAGAATCATGTAATGAATCCATGGTACCAGGATGCGTGTTGATGCCCCTACCACCCTGTATTGTGTAGTTTTAGTAATAGTGTTGTCAACACAAAAAATAAATATTAAGATATTATGCTAAATTAATAAAAAAGCGATATCAACAGACAAGTTTATAATGTAAAAAGCTGTAAGTATGTAGGTAGGTACTTAGGTATATCCTGTGACTTAGAAAAAAAATACAATCGGTGAACATTGTTTATAACAGAGCAACAAGAGGAAATTAATTAAATGAGTAAGGCATCAGCGCCGCGAAAACTGTAAAGTAACTCACTACAAGGGTGGTTGCGATCTAAATATGTGCAGGCGTTTGATGAAGTAGTTCTTGCGAAAAGTGCTTAAATATTTATTACTATTAACATTATTTTTGAGGTACATTTTTATGGCAGCAATCCTCTGTGTATAACATCGGCGGCGGGCGGCAGGTCCGAGTCCGGGTCACAGACAGTATCCCGCACTGCCTCCGCGGTGTCCACGTACAGGATGCGGTAGTTGTAGTCGTCCGGGTCCAGCGGCCCAGCTTGGAACATCGGCAACCGATTAGAAATAACCCATAAGCTTTGCCTCGCTTCTTGATCAACTTTGATGTCATTCGGAAACACTAAAGTCTCTGAATTCGAAGCGACTACTCCGTTGGTTTTCTTTTTATAGAATTTTCTTGAGTCCCAGCATCCAATGCTGTCCCGAGTTACTAAACCATAAAACATTACTCCTCGTCTATCAATAGCAGATGCAGAAGATTGGCCAGTTAATCCTCTACTTTCACCGGCTATATTGAACTCCATAGAACTATTGTTAATGCGGGATGGTTCTCGTAACACCGCTGTTGAGACGTAGAATTCTCTGTAACTAGACATGGGGTGGAAAAACAATATGCGTTCCTCATACGGATCAACAGGCGTTATGGCTAAACCAAAAATACCGTCTGTCCATTGGAAATTAAGTCCATGAAGAGTGAAGTTTGATGCTAGTGGATCCGGGAAAAAGAAGGGATTCGTGAATCGCCAAAACCTTATATCGCTTTGTCTAAACACTAGAAGGCCGAATCGCCAAGTGTCCGATATGTACACGTGAAGATCAGAACAATCTGTCGTCCTTGTGTCGATGATGAGGTTTGCGAATAATGAGTCTTCCAACACATATTTTTTTGGTATCGTATAACGCGCGATTACTTTATCCGTTTGGAGATCAAACACCACTATACTAGGTGGACATAACTGTTTCGGATTATCTTGAGAGTCTATCTGTCCGGAATCTAATACCCAAAGTCGACCGCAGGGGTCGGCTTGCACTCGAAACACTGAAGTTAGTCCTGTGCAGTTCTTCATGTCACCTGAAAGAACAAAAAAAGAGACAAATAAAGATTGTTTTTTATTTGCAAGTAAATATTGTATACCCTTAATATACTTATATACAGCATACAACAATTCACAGCTATATAATTTTTTTTACCAATAATAATTCTGATAAGTTTGTTTGTTTGAACGCGCTAATATCTGGAACTACCAGTAGGATTTGATAAACTCTGTTTGTATTGGATAGCCTAATTCTTGAGGAAGGCTATAGGCTATTTAACATCACGCTTCTTAGATGCCGAGGAAACAGAAAAAAAGGGAAAAAAGAACGCTAAACGAATAACGAATAGGGCGGGCAGACGATCCGTTGCGACGGGGTGGCTTTGGGAAGATTTTTTTTAAAGCTATCCATTTATTATGATTGACTCAGCGAGTGCCAAAAAGTATCTCACCAAAAGCTCTATGAAAGCTCCAGTCGGGGTATGGCTTGAGTGGTGGCGAGACGTGTCCCCCTTGTCGGGAGACCGTGGCTAGCGTGGCCGGCACGCCGCGTCGCCACGCTGGCACCGTCACCCACACGCGAGAGCCCCACACCTCCAATCCCAGGGGAAGCACGTTAGCAGGCACGAATTTTCTGAAATGACGAATTACAAGGATCGTACAAAACTTAAACGTTGTTGTTTTTGTTCAGGAATATTAATTGCTAAGCAAATTGAAATCCTTCGACATTTTGCCATGTTATAGCCATTTCATACCATATTTACAATTTAAGTTGATAGTCGATTTGCTTAACAATAAATTTCCCTGACTTTCGTAATTTCTGGGCAATTTTAGGTACTTTCCAGCAGGGATTGGAGTCTTTTCGGTCATTCTGTTATAAGTCGTAATGTCAATGGCAACTGGATGCTGTACTTCTCTATTCAGTTGATAATCTAGATAATGATGATATGGTTAGAAAGGGGGTGACTACTGAGACGATGACAAAAAGAGAAGAATGAAAGAAAAATACATGTTGCCCCCAAATAAATTAGGATAAGGCAGGAGAATGATTATGATGAATGATGAAACTATTTCGATAGTTACCCTGTGGAAAGTGCATGCCGTCGATGCCTGGGCGAGGGGAACTCGAAGTCTACGTGCTTCCACTTGTAGAGCGTGCTGAAGGGCGGAGTGTCGTTGTCGGCCGGCATGGACTGCGCGCGCATCACTCCCAGCATCGTCAGCCACAGCGTGACGCCCGCCGCACCTGCATGATCTGGAACGTTATCAAGATTCATAATAATAAACAATAATAGGATCCTCGTGAAAACTGAAAGAACCGTTAAAGCTGAGAAAGAGAAACAAATTAAATTTCTCAACATAGCACATTACATTGTGCCGATTGTCGTATAACGGCCATTGGACTGATGGCCGAAAGCCTCGATCAACATCTCCCATTAGGCGGTTAGATCAAAGGCCTGATTCACAAGGCAGTACTCCTTGATACGGTTCGTATCGCGACGAGAATCCTGTCTCTGGAGCCCTAACCACCGCTTAGACCTCCCGACACCAGCGGCCCACTATTTTTAGGGTTCCGTACCCAAAGGGTAAAAACGGGACCCTATTACTGAGACTTCGCTGTCTGTCCGTCTGTCCGTCCGCCCGTCTGTCTGTCACCAGGCTGTATCTCAAGAACCGCGATAGCTAGACAGTTGAAATTTTCACAAATTATGTATTTCTGTAGCTGCTATAACTACAAATACTAAAAACAAAATAAAATAAATATTTAAGGGGGCTCACATACAACAAAAGCGATTTTTTTGTCCTTTTTTTGCTCGATATCAATAATGGCAACAGTTAGGCACTTGAAATATACACAAAATACTCGGTTGTATTTTTGCTTTAATAATAAATAATAAAATTAAAATAAAATAAATATTTAAGGGGCTCCCATAAAACAAACGTGTTTTTTCGGCGTTTTTGCCTTGTGGTACGGAACCCTTCGTGTGCGAGTCCGACTCGCACTTGGCCAGTTTTTGTATTTTTAAATGCTTATAAGATTTTTTTTTTAATGAAGGACATCAAGTGTCGAACATTTTATATCCAAAAATTTAAGTGCCCGTGCCTGTTTACGTCTTTAAACGAATGTCCAAAATATTGTTGGCATTTTTGGTACCTACTTTATTTAACCCAAACAGCAGCCAGAGGGTTAATTGTAGATCTAAGTATGTTTTATTAGTTAAAACATGTTCGGAATGTTGTATTCAATTAAAAATTGAGTATTTTTGAAATGTTAAGCTTAAAAAACATGTTATAAAAATACGATTTTGGCATTTTCAATCACAAATAACAGCCGGGGGGTTAATAAAATTGTTACTTTCATTGCAATGGTAAAAAATGCTCAAAATATAATTTCGTATGAAAACAGTACTTTTTTTCTTCTGGCCGACTTTAATTTTTGGGTTCGAAATGAATGATGTCCGTTATTATATTTATTTAAGTAAATAAAGAAAATATAAAAAAAAATATTTATTGACTATGCAGCCCTGGCTCTGTCTGTTCTGAATGTCGTGTCACAAGAGACAGCGTCTAAAGTTAATAATGCAGTAGTTTTAAACATAGCATCACGCCTGTATTCCGCGAAGGTACAAAAAGTACAGGTTCTGTACCGGTACTTAGCGGGTCTTGCTATTTCGGTACCTGGATACCAGTTCCAGACGGGTACTGGTACTCCACCTAACAAGTACCGGTACCAAATGCAGGTACACGGGGCGTACCACAAATCTCATATTGGTACGAGGAACATTCTACGGTTAGCAACCTTGAAGTTATTTTGCTAATGTCTATTAACATTATTATTATTTTTCCTTTTTACATACCTACCTACTTTATCTGTTTCTCACTCTAAATTACGGAACTATTTGTTTGGTACCGGTACAGTACCGGTACTGATTAGAAATACCAATAGTACAAGTAGGTATACGTCCGGTGCCTATTCCAATAGTACAGGCAGGTATACGTCCGGTACCTGTTCTAATAGCACAGTTACTACGCCCGGTACCGGTTCTAATAGTACAGGTAGTACGTCCGGTACCGGTTCCAATAGTACAGGTACTACGTCTGGAACCGGTTTCAATAGTACAGGTACTACGTCTGATACCAGTTCCAATAGTACAGGTACTACGTCTGGTACCGATTTCAATAGTACAGGTACTACGTCTGATACCGGTTCCAATAGCACAGGTACTACGTCTGATACCGGTTCCAATAGTACAGGTACTACGTCTGGTACCGGTTTCAATAGTACAGGTACTACGTCTGATACCGGTTCCAATAGTACAGGTACTACGCCCGGTACCGGAACTAATAGTACAGGTACTACGTCCGGTACTGGTTCCAATAGTACAGGTAGTACGTCTGGTACCGGTTCCAATAGTACAGGTACTACTGTCCCCTAGTTAAATCGCTGAGCAAGCCGCATGCCGCGGAGTTCTTGTTACTTTTTCAATAGGTTTTTAAAATATTGAGTGCTACATAGTTTTTGTCATTTTAGGAGTATCCTAATAAATGAATGAATCAATCAAACATGGCTAATTGCTATAAATAATTGGAAATTTATATTCAATAAATTTTTGTTTTGTGTTCATTTGCAAAGCAGGTTACAGGTTTTTTATTCATTTAATTTAGGTTAGTAATTTATTTGTTACTTACCTAAATAAATAAAAAAACCTTAACAGTAAACACTGATAAGGTTTTTTATTGGCTTACTATTTAACAAAACCCACACAACTAAACCGAAAAGAAAATGTTGTAACGACGTCCTATAGATAATGTTATTATTTTGATTATTGAATCTCAACGCGTGTAAGGCCGCACTCACTTCTCACTTTGGATACGTTTTCGTACGAATTCCATTCGTGCAGAAACGTACGAACACGCACGAACTTTCCCGACCTTCTGAGTACTATGAAAGCGCTCACACTGCGCGCGAGTTAGTCGTACGTAGGTATACGTACGTGCAAGTCCGACGTCCGAAATCAATCCGAACTTGTTGGGATTTTATTACACGTTCGTGCGTTCACCATCAATAATGGATGTAGAAAAGTTAATAATTAATCGTTCTTCAGGTGATATTGTGTCGCGAAAGTTGCTGTATTTAGTCAGATTAGGTCGTATTGCATTACGAATGTACTCAAAAGTATCTCTCCCCATGCGTGTATAACCATAAAACAGTCTGGGGTCATTATACAAATCTTCCATAATGTGATGAAATTCACCGAATTCATCTCTTTTTTTAAATATTTCGCGCACCCATTCGGTTCTACGATAACGACGACGGCGTCGCAATCTACGGTTTAGAAGATGATTATCCAAAAGAAAAAGATTATTCATCGCAGCAAAGATGACTTCACGTATGCGCTAACACCGGTACTCTGTCTATTTGACGGAGAAAAACGTATTCAGTGTGCGCACTCAATTCGTACGAACAGTGTTCATACGTTTACGTACGATGTAATTCGCATCCAAAGTGAGCGCGGCCTTATGCAGGAAATCGTTCGAATCGAAATAATTGTGGGTAGGTTATCCACGATTATACATACTTTCATAAGTCGCGAACTCTTGGACACTTTCATGATTTGGTGTGAAGGTCTCAGTAGTTAAAGTAATACAGTAGGATAGCACACAAAGCAGTTTTTCAAATTAAAAAAAACTGAACATATTTTTACATAGGTACCATCACCATACACGTTTCCTCCTTTCTAGGAAGCAAATGAACAAAGTTCAAAGATGGATTTAAGTAGGTATCTACTAACTAATTCTATTTCAATTCAAGTACCTATCTACTTTCGCTGCCACCGGTATGTTAGACGTGGCAGGATTACATGCAGAAACATATTGCAGCAGTATTTACTACTTTGAGCTTTTTTCCTGTTTCGGTATTACTGTATTTGATTGATTTGATTAACTGACTGACCACCATAATTTGGTTAATATTTCTTATCTGTTGTAAGTGGTAATTTTAAACGGCCCCAATTTTTAACGAACTATAAATAACAACACACAGACCCCCAACCATTTTTAAAATCCAAAACTAGGAACACTGCACTTCACGGTTACAGGAGTTATTCAGAAGTGTCACTACTGATACTTGGGCGGCAAGCAAACATTACAAATGAGTTTACAATATCGACGAATATTACAAATAAGTTTACAGTAATATAAACTTTCGACCCAATAATGATAATTATTCACTGTTACAATGGTACTCTGACCAAATATTTGAGTAACAAATCATAAGAGCATGTAGTGAGCTGTAGTTCGTCGCGTGTCTTCATCAACCAAACAATCTTCGATTCAAATTCAACTGTGGAGATTTGACAATTTCTTTGAAGTTTCTTTTGCTCTTCTAAGTCACGACTAAGGTGCGGTCTTCAATTCTGAACTTTTTTCTTTTTTCAGTGGACTACTTGTTGTAATAGGAGCAAATTCTTCAGGCTTAGAACTTTCGCTGTCTTCTTCAGCTGGGCTACTTGTAGAACCAGGAGCAAATTCTTCAGGCTTAGAACTTTCCTTGTCTTCTTCAGTTGGACTACTTGTAGAACCAGGAGCAAATTCTTCAGGCTTAGAACTTTCTTTGTCTTCTTCAGCTGGGCTACTTGTAGAACCAGGGGCAAATACTACTTTTTCTTCTGCATCTGGGCTTATTGTCGTACTGGGAGGTAATAATTCAGGTTTAAATATTTCTTTGAGTTTAAATATTTCTTTTTCAACTTCAGTAGAAGAAAGCCCAGCTGAAGGAGACTTCAGCTGAACTGCTTTACTGAAGTTGCACTCGTTGTTCTTGTAATGTCTCCGTCAGAATATTCTTTTTCAGTCGTTACTTCGGGAGTAACGTTTGATATATCAGCCGGTGGAGCAGTTTCTTTTTAAATTTCTTCCGAAATACTAGAGCTGGTGGCGCTGTATTCAGGTTTCGAAGTTGGGCTACTAGTAACATCTTGTTCTTTTTGCGATGTTGTTAGGTTATCATCTTCAGTTTCGCTCGGTGGTAGGCTTACACTTTGTGCCATGAGGTTTAGCGATGTCTTCGTCAGGAATAACATCAGGGACTGTATTTTGCAAGTCTCCCGGTTCAGTCGTAGCACTTTCATAAATTTTCTTTCTTAAAAAATCGCAATCACCACGTTCGATGAACTGATTGGCGATTGTTCAAGGATTCCATTAATAGTCCGCCAGACCGAATTTCGGCCAATGCGACCAATCTCAGTGAAGGCGTGAGAGATATTATAGTGCACAAGTGTGTTCGCAGACACAGGTGAATTCACTCTTCCCTCACTGTCGTAGTCTATGCGGCGGCAATGTCACACGACCGGAGAGAGATCAGGCGCAGGACCAATGGCTTAATGTACTTTCCAGGGCACTGAGATGTCACACCGCCAGCTTCCAAACTTAGGGCTGTTAAGAAATTCCTAATGGAAGCATTTTGCCAAACCTCGGAATCGAACCCAGGACCCCACGCTCAGCAGTTGCACTGCGACCACCAGACCAATGGGGCAGCATTTTATTAATGACACACCGGGTCGCAATTTACCTCCACTCATGATCTCAATGAAGTAATAGTAACGTATCATTTGGTTGACCATGTCAAATCGGTTGTCCACAACTTGTGCCCATTCCGATCGCAAGATATTGAAGTGTAATTAGATTATTGCTTGTGTTATTAAAACCTGCGTGTTACTTATTCGAAATCTATGTTAATGCTTAGGTACTAATATTACAGACATTTCCGTCCCGTCAAATTATAATGATGGGTGTCCATCGGGTAGAGCGATCCGTGCCTATTGATGCGCTGCGCGGGGGCAACAAGCACTGGCATGGGTCCGAAGTCGCTTGTCCACGCATTCTGCACACAATAGGGATCGGTCCGTAAAAACATAGTTAATCGATTTCATGCGTGGCTGATTCTGTTTCTTCGAATTTCTATTGTACGATTGTAATTTTGGTTTGTCTTTGTTTCCGATAGGTTTCGAAAGATATATGTTTAACCAAGCCTATTATCATTATGTACAGGGATTTAGAAGTTGAGACTGTAGTCACGATTAAGGTGTTGTAAGATAAATCCGACAAAAATAGTGCAAAATGCACCAGCGCCTACTTTTAATAGCTACTTTTATTAAGTATAGAATCCTAATTTTACTATAATAAATCGACAATGTTCCACTTCCGACTTAGACAAATCTTAGCCGAATACTGTCTCTCAAATAACAGGTTGCCCTTGTCTGCTGGGCAGGATGCAGTTTTGCTGTGTGTGTACCTACAGGTTAAATTCTTGTCGAATTCTGCCATGTTTCCTGGACAACCTTCTCAAGATTTTTCTAAACTAATAATAAAAAGAGACCAGTTTTTACGCTTTCACGCTAAAACGGCAGAACGGATTTAGATGGAACTTAGCGCCAGAGTAGACCATCACCTGGATTATGACATAGGATACTTTTTATCCCGATAGGTTCCGATCCCGTGGGAGGGATCAAGACTTACGTGGGTGAAACCGCGGTACGCAGCTAGTACCTACTAAATAAATTGAGACCGTGTAACTGCATTTGATAAGTGATAACAAATCAACTTGTTGGTAGAGATTTGACATGGGTTGCTTGCAATTTAATGTTAATATTTTGAAACTATTTAATGGAAGTACATCTGTGAATATGTATAATTGTTCATAGATGCAATTCGTTGCATTCAGTTACATCATATCGTTGTCCGTTGGCTGTCGACGGCCAGATGAGCACATTGTTGCATCTGCTCGTCCGCGTACATTCTGTAACCTTACTACTTTATCTAGGCAATATATGTATTTGTTTGCATTATGTAACTACGAGAAGAAAATAACTATGTCTATTAAATTGTGTAAATACTTAAAACCATCTTAAAAATATAATTATCTCTATTCCTTTAGGTATCCATGGCACTAATTTGACTGTTGTAAAAATTTGCAGGAAGTTGCAATTTGCTCTACATTAAGTATTCTATTGTCTCCGGAACACTGAGCAGTCAGTTTGTTAATTCTCAATTACACAACAACTAATTTACTTGTAAATTTTATAGATACAAATCATTATAGTTGTTTTGAGGCTGTTCTCTTAAATTTGAGTGCGGTATAAGTAGTACAATTAGAGGCATATTCCATTCGCTATGGCTTTGTTGGCCGATAAGTGTAATGGGCTTTACTTTCACCAGCTCGATATTGCTTAAGAAAAACGTTGTGTGTGTTACATACTACTATTAACTGTACATGCGGCAATTTTTAATATTTAAAACAATTATTTTAAAACTTTAGATATATAGAATGTTGACACCGAATGTTAGTAAATATTGCAGTTGCGTTTGGAGATTTAAAATAGAAGTTTTTTTGAGATGCTAATCCCATGTGCAAATGTTATCATTAGGTTTAATTACCTATAGTTTTGTAACTCTATAGCACTGTTTGATTCTCTCGGGGTAGTCGACATTTGAATTCGAATGCCTATTGATTTCGAAATGTTCCGCCGCCCTTGACTTTCAAAATCAACCTGATACTAAACATAGATTCAAACAAATTAAGTAAACAATTTGACAAAGCCACGGTCGGTGGCTATTGGGCGCTGTTGCGTTAGTAATGGTATCAGGTTGTAGATGGTATTCATTACTAAGAACAACATCGAGGTATATTTAATACCTACTAAAATATAGCGTAATTTAAATGATCCCACGAGTTTCGTATGAATTGTGAGTTGGTTAAGACAGTTGGCCCTGACTGACATAAAAGTAATAACAAGTTTCTTTCTACAGTTTTTGAACCGAAACTTTGGAGAATGCGTGCAGTTATTTGTTCTTGAATTAATTCAGTAAATCTGATTTAACGAAATTAGTTTTGTAAATAGTTTACATCTGGAATCTCTGGGACTAAAAAAAGAAAAAATCAATTCGAGTTAAAGTAGAATGCAACTTATCAAAATAGAAACAACTATGTTCGATATAAAGTTACGCACAGTGTAGTTAATAGGTACATCATCGCCATCCGTCGTGATGCTCAATATAAATGCTCTTATTTATAACAACACTAAAAGCTCCTATTAGGTATCCTTTGGTATGGAAATTTAAACTACTGTAAATATCAAGTAATAATTATGGACTAATCAAAATCGATAATTCCATAATATTTATATTTACATTATGGCCACCGTTAACTGTTAAATAACAAGTAGGTAATTAGTGTGTAATCTTACCGTTATACTGAACAGTTAAGTAACTTTAATTATACAGGTAGGTTATATACTTCATTGCATTTACCTACACTGTAATTTCAGTACATCAACATAAAAACGCATTTCCGTTTTGTAACTTGTCGTGATTATGCTCTAGAACAAAAAATAATTTTATAATTCATGTGCAATCTAATCCGTGCTATATCCCGCACTCTTGCGCACGACTGATTCGATTAATTGACATTATAGACTTCTGCTGCACGCCTCGGTCTCATGTTAAGTACCTATACATAGGTTCTCGAAGCCGGCGAAATTTAATAAAATTATGCTATCATTATACATAGACTATACATAATCCTAACTTTAATATATAATAATATAATATAATTATAATATTATCCTAACTAATATTATATATTATAAGTTTGTTACCTTTTCACGCCTAAACCACTGAACCGATCCTCCTGAAATTTGGCATATATACGTTGTCAGGTGTACCTACAGAAACGGACATAATCTTCATCCCGAAAAAAAGTGCTGTTCCCGAAGAAAACAACAATAACGTTATTATGATGACATCTATTAATATTTCGCCACGTGTCTTTCGAATCGTAATTGAATTATATTAGAAACATACTTTTTATCCCGATATTCCCACGGGATCGAGACTTATGCGGGTGAAACCGCGGGGCGCAGTTAGTAGTCTATAAATATATATTCACTAAATCAATAAAATGAAATGTGGTTTTCAGAAGAAGACCTATGATCTCAAAGGGCATTCTATATATGTCTAGCAAAGCTATTCAATTATAAAAAGATTAGTTTCCTAGTATTGGATTGGAATTCATACTAGTAACTTACCATTATTTTTTAATCTATCTGTCTTAAACTTATATTTATTTCTTTCTTTCCGGCTTTCTTGGTTTTGATCGTCATTATAACTATCATCACTTTGTTCAGGAACTACTAAAGAGTCACTCCACTTCGGCCCATCATTTTTCCATCGTTCATTGACGTCGTTGTATTGACTAGTAATATCCGCGAAAAGCATCGGCGGGGCGGACCACTGCACGAACCACTGATGCGACACAGCCATGGTTTACGTAACATGCAAATATCTATTAAAACACTATAACTGAAACCTCTCACTTCTACTAAGGCTTTTTTCACTGATCCGATGAAGTGAGCAGAACGGTCCCGGTACAAATCTCTGCATTGCAAAAAATACGTGAGTACAAGTACGCCACTTGAATTTGTCTGGCGGTGTGGTGTGCTCGCGCCCTTTCCATAAGACCACGTTCAGCCCCTCTCGGGTTAGCTTTCGCGATTTGGACATACACACGAGCAGCTTCTGCATTTCATCGTGGGGACCGAGGATACATCACGATTTATTACGAAACGTTCTAAATTTAACGAGCCTTAGAATGCGGCATTACGGAACATTTATCTACTACCACTACTTACCTACTTTAAGAGCCCTCTTATACATTTCGATACTAAGCGCGCATCTTTTTTTTATATGGCATCTCGCAGTTCAACCTATGAGGTTGTCGTCTGCTTAACCGGAAAAATTATATATTTTTTTTATTGATATTTTTTAGACAATTATGATGTAGAAGTTTGGAGATATTCAGACTGTTTCCAGTAGAAAATTTAATTAGGCCCAGTCATTTTTCTTTATTTATAAGGCATATAAAAATGTCTTTTATTATAAAAGTATATGTTATTTGTGATATGAGAAAATTGTTTTGATGATTTTCAACAGAATCTGCAAATTAGAGCTCTCAAATCAGCTCTCCATGAGTTTTTGCCTAAACATGCATCAGGAGAACGATAATTGCTAAATAAATAGATAAATAATAAAAAAATCGCTGTATTATTATTGTAGAAGAGAAAGCGAACCATCTTTACCAACTAATTGTTATATATACCAACCAACGAATATATTCAATTTCAACGAGCAAATAATGCATCTACGCGCATTTTTGTAATACTCCTCTTAACTTTGGCGAATCTATTTATATGTGTTCTCTTCGTGACATGTAAAAGGGAATCTGTACTTGTACATGTTTTACAAGTAGATTAATATTTTGTGTTTGCACGGTAAATGACTAAATCACTACTTTATTAAATTACTTAATGAATACCATATTGCTTTATTCTATAAAGTAAGCCCTACTAGCATTATAAGCCACAAATCAGTGATAGTACCCCACCTGTCTTCATTTAGGTTTGGAGCTTTCATTCAAAAGTTATCTAAGTCTTAAAATATAATATCTTCAGAGTATAATTGCAAACAGTCTATGAGTCTGGTAGGATAAAAGAGAGTGGTGATGTAAGAACTAATTGCATAAATGTTATTATTTTATTTAGATTTAAACGATTAATTAAAATGAAAAGCGTAAAACTATTATGCGTAGCAATAACTTACCTCATAAATGTTTTATGCTGTTGGTTCCTAAGAGTTCTAGGAAATTAGATCACAACTCCGATTGATTGAAAATGCAACTTACGATAAACTTCAATAAAATACGTACAAATGGTCCAATCAGTGGTTGCCGGGTGGCCACTGTATTGGTTTAACGATTACCTTTAGTTTCCACTCTACAAAACGGTTAGTTTAATACAAAATGTACGTAAAATATATCGTCTTGTTAGCAATTGTAACCGCCGAGTTCTCTTACGGTATTTACCCATACTTTGATACTCAAGATTTCATATACAATGTTCCAAAAGTTTACAGAATATCTATCACGTTGGACAAATTGTTAGAACATTATGAGAAGAAGCCTTCGAAAGACCCTGAGTGGTACATTGCCCTGGGAATGGCTAGAGGTAACTATCCCTCTACATTTCTGTTATCTATCGAATTAAGTTCCCTGGAGAAGCTTTAGCACATCCTTGAGCAATATTTACTGATAATGATCTTTTAAGAACATTGCAAGACTTATGAATGCTTAAATTCAAAGAGTCTCACGCACAATTGCAAAACTCATAAGATTAAAAGATGCATTCTATTTAAATCAGCGCAAAAAATGAAAGGCAGTGAAAATCCTAAAATGTAGGTACGTAGATCTTTCTAAACTGTGAAATATTTTGCAGGCCAGTTAGAGTATACGATTAATGAGCTAGATAAGTCGGTGCCAGCCAAGCTCAAGGAGAACTTGACGAACATCACCCGACGCATGGATCGCATCAGAAACAACACGGACGTCCCTAGTTTTGTATATCGGAGTAAAGATTACGAATATGGTTTGTACTTTATCATTATATGCTCATCATTCAGTGGAAAGACGTCCACTGCAGATAGGCCTCTCCCAAGGATAGTAACAACGACTGGTACTGTCATTCTGTGCTTTCCGCATCCAGTGAATTCCGGTAAGCTTTACCAGTGGGCCTAAAAAGGCCACTTTAGCAGAATCATAAAAGGGTAACATTATGAATCATAATGGACAGTTAACTGTTAATTGTATCAAACCCCATTTGTGAAGGATTTTTCAGTAATTTTTTTTTGTCTTTGCTAAAATACCAATCAATCCAATCCCAATCTCTTTGATTATATCTACGTAGTGCAGCGAAAAAAGAAAAACACGGACTGTCTTCGCCATATTCATAATGTTATCCTTTTATGATTTTGCCAAAGTGGCCGTTTTAGGCCCCCTGGTCTCGGTTCCTCACGTATAGTCTATTCTTATGTCTACCTCCAGAGTATCTCTGTTGTTATTTCCTTAGGAATCTTTATCTAGTTTGGAACGGGCAACTAGTTTTATCCGAGGATTGGTCAGTTAATAGTCAGAAAGGTAATGCTAGCTCATAGACAGTTCAAAAATATAATTATAATGAATTATTTGAGATCATGAGATACTATCGGTATGTTATACAACATTTCGTATCGAAGGTTGAATTTAGAATTTAAGCTTTGTGTCTTCATAACAATAACACCCAATCTGACACAATCATTACTCTGCGGTCACGACTGTTATAACTATAATTCAAACTCGTCTGAGTAAACATATCTAATGATGTCGAAAAATATCTAGTGTCCGAATATTTTTTGTTTCCAATTTCGATTGGCTGATTTCTTTATACGTTTATGCGAGAAAAATAATGGTGGCAATAGACACTCAAACAGTTATTTATTTTTTTATTTTAAAAGCAATCACTACTACGTTTTAGGAATATACCTATTGTTGTTTTTCCTCAAGCTAATTGTTAAAGTTTTTTATGAGTAAGTAATCGTATGATGTATGTTTTAATTGTGATAACACTATCAGTCACGGAAAAAAACTACCTCAAAAAAAAAATGATTTATTTGATTTATATTCTTGTAGATTCATTGCGATAGTCCCCTGAGGCTAGCCTGTATCCTTGGGAGCAATAGTTACTTAAGTAACTCACTGTTGCCTCATTTGGCATCCAAAGTGAGCGATGCATAAGCCAGTTTTGAGCCCAGTTAGATACCCATCTAGGTGTTACACATCGTTCTAAAAGTTGCGAAGGTGTTTTTGAGAATTTTAAGGTACCGTCATAGCTACCTTGAGCTTGAGAGCAGTGGTGGCCCATTGCTAAGAGCCGCGACTTAAGAGTTGTAGGTCGTAGGTTCAAACCCAGATAGCGGCTTTACTTTGTGTAAATTATTTCATCACCACTGCTCTCAAAAACGGTGAAGGAAAACATCGTGAGGAAACCGGCATGTCCTAGAACCAAAAATTCGAAGTCGTGTCACATCTACCACTGGGCCCGCGTGGTGGATTACGGCCCACTCCCTCTCACAGAGAGAAGGCCTGTGTCGCAGCAGTGCGAACACTATAGGCTGATTATGCTAATAGCTAGCTTAGGTAGTACCTATCTTAAAAACGATGCGATTTGCTTCTCTGTGGGTTTCCAAACTCCTTCTTTGTACGTTACTGTTCTTCTTCACTTCGTCTGCCTTTTGGGATATTTTTGGGATTAATTTACTGGTTGGGCAAAGGTAGTTTTACTTTATAAAGTACACCTACATTTCGCCAACTTTATGTGTAAGGCCCATGTACTTAATGGGTATTTTATTTACACAGATTTAATTTTTTTTCCAAACTAATAATAAATAGGTATTTTAGGTAAAAACAATAATTACTGGACAGTCAAAATCAAGAACATTTCATGTAAAATAGGTTGCCAAGACGTTTTCAATAACGTTTTCACTGATAAAAAGTTATCAGATTGAATGTAAATCCAAGCCCCTAACTCTACAAGGCCTAACTCTACAAACCTTTTTTTTTTTTGCGGATGGGAATTCATCAAATGACTCCTCCCGCTCTGGGTGGAGCGGAAGGGAGTGTCCGACTCTTACTGACTAAAACCCACCCGTGTTCCTTCCTTAGCCCTTTATGTTCCGGGCCAGCGGTAACCCTTTCGGACAATCCCGCTGACCCGGCAGAACTCTACAAACCTTACATCTTCATATTGGTCATCTAAATGTACGGCTTGGCCGTTCCATTAAACTATTGCTTGACACAACATTAAAGACCAGTGAATAAATTTCTTTTCCGAAAAATTTCATTCCTGACTTTATCCTTCAAATAAACTCCGAGCATACCTCGCTTCATAGCGCGCTGAGCGACCATTTGTTACGTAAGTTCAACTTGCACTTGGCCGGTACAAATAAAAAATAAATTATTGAGGCATTAGGCATCTGTTCACGCATGCTTACCCAACTTTGAACATTGGTACTCTTTTGGTCGATATTACATTCGGTCCTGCCTGGGAATTGAGCAACTGATCTCATAAAACGCGGTGCCTCTGAATTGAGTTAAGTATATATAGGTGCTCAGACAAAACCCGATTGCTGTGGCATTTTACCATAACTAATAAAATTTAAAGTTGTAGATAATATATTCGTAATAGATAGTTTAATCTAAGTGACGCCTAGGGACATAGCCTAATGTAGTGTTCGTTATGATTTTTATTTACATTTTATGTGTGTTTTTAATGGGACTGAGTCGGTGAAACTATGATAAAACTTGGCATGCAATGCTAAATGGCGACAACTTGATATTGGAGTTTAACTTATGTAGTTTTTTAGCCTTAGATTATTGGATAAACAAACCTTTTGATGAGGTTAGGGCTAGCCAACGACAGCAAAAGGAACATCTATAGATTGAGCCCTGAGACAGATGCAGATATTGTAAGACTGGTAATAAGATCTCTTTGGCACCCTGTATATACGGAACGTTGAACATTTTTACTGAATTGGGTAAATTCGTTAGTTTTAAAATTAATTTTAATAATATAAATGTTGGTTAAGAATACAGCTGTGATTGCGACACCGCTGCTGGCCACGTCTAGCCTAAATGTTACACTAACTTGATGTACTACTTTTTTTTTCTCTCAGACCAGACCAAATCTACATAAAGTTTGAGCAATGCATTCATTTACTAATCTATACCTTCTTTAACTATACAGGCTGTTGATTTGCATCCTAGTCAAATTCAAGGACGTCATTATGCTAATGATTCTCGACCCAAATCAACAATAAAATGGGTAGGTATTTTTTTTATTTTTTTTTCTTATTTACGGAAATCCGTAAGTGTGAACCAGCCGTATTTAAACGCGGCCCGTCTGTTACTAGCCCTATAACCGCGCTTTCACGTACACACACATTCAAATGCGGATGAGAATCTATCATTCGATAAATTCGTAGGTAATCAATCCCATCCTCCAATCACAGTGAGGCGATCCGGGTACTTAGTCTCCCGCGCACCCTAAGCCACGCCCCCGCTGCCCCGGAACTAACAGTGTAATTGAAATCGCCGCAGCGTTCGTGCGCTTTGCGAATTCCGCTTCTCGGTACATCGTTGAGACGTAGGTTCAAAGTGTTCAATTCAAATGTCGAGCTGGTGGAGATGGTCCGCGGTGGAGATGTCCGTCGGGAAATGTTTCCCGATCGGGAACCCCCTTCACAGCGTCATGCTGGCTGCTATGCACCACACCAGTGTTGCGCATACTGAAGCGTGAACTGCAACACCCGTTCCACTACCCCAAGGCACAAGACATTCACCCAGGTGATAATGCCGTGCGGATTACATTTTGTCGTTTTCGACACTTTAAAAACGAATGTGTTAGTGTTGTTAAGCTGAAGGAAAACCAGTACGTACTACCTAAGTACGTGGCAACGTGGTAGGTAATTTATTTATTTAATCAATTTCATTAGTGTAAATAAGTTATTTCAAATTTTTAACTACCTACGCCAATAATACCTAAGAGTCGAAAGTATACCACGTCCTTACACTTAACTAGAACGTCTTTCCATTTCCATCAAACGTAGAAAACAATTTTAGACTTAGTAGATCGATCACCAACAAAGGTAGGATTATTGCCGGTCCTAAGCCCGTTAAGTAGGAAAGAAAGTTTCAAATCAACCAATTTAATCCACAAATAAAAACAAAAACACTACGAAAACTTTAGCTTGAAGGATATTATTAATCATCTGATAACAGGTCAGTGAACTTTTCTTTGGCGCACTAGTATTACTGTCATTAGTAAGATTTCCGTATTCCAATGATGCTCAAAAATGAGTTAATTATCAAGTGAAATTTATGACAATAATGTAGGTGATTTTCGAAATAAAATTAGGTAAAATTATTGCTACCGGTCATCGCTCGGCGGCCCGACGGCCGCCGGCCGGCCGGGGAATTACATGGCAGCTGCATGCATTGTCGCTGTGTGCATAGTCGGGTGATTCTGTTTTATTTGTATCGAATTAAGGGTTTAATTCTGAAATACTGTTAAATTTCTACAACAAAAAAAAAGCAGCGCTTACTAGTTATTGCCCCCTACCGTACTTCAAATGATTATTTATGTCTTTTATGACAACCTCCTGAAATTTGACGAGGATGCAAATCAACAGCATGTATAGTTATAATAAAGTTGAAGAGTTTGTTTTTTTGTTTGTTTGAGCGCGCTTATCTCTGGAACCACCGGTCGGATTTAAGCAATTCTTTTTGCATTTAATAGCCCAATTCTTGAGTAAGGCTATAAACTTTTGACTTTATTTATTTATTTGAATTGCGTAATTTCTAATAATGCGTTACGCTCAGTATGTGCTTTGGCAATTTATTATTTCTAAAGTCACTCTCGGCTGTAATAGCTTTCTAGTTGAGGTGCTTGTGCACTAGAGCTGCAAGTCTGTCGAACTTATATGCGTGTGGTCTTCGAGTATATTTGATCGACGTATCTGCTGTATCTGACTCTCTACTTGACTATTTTTTTTTTCGAATAATATACGCCAACATAGTAGAACTATTGAACAGGGCCTCAAGTCTGCTATTACAATAGTGTCAAAATGGTCTATCATTGATTTCAAATTGTTGATTTTGACAAGTTTGGTAATCTACTTAGGGCTGATTTTTCCAGAGCCAGATAACTTTTTTTTAAATAGCAATTTTGAAATTTTGACAGTTATTTCATACAAAAACTGTCAAACGTCAACTTTGTTCCTTGAATAAAAGTTATCTGGCGATTGAAAAATCAGCCCTTACTAATATAATGGCGTCATTATAACTCTCCAATGGTCAACCACTGACACTCCATTGAAAGAAATGGTATAGAATGGTAATCTCGTACATAATGAAAAATGAATTACTGACTTACGCGGTAATCTGCAAAAATTTTGACAGTTCCTTTGATCAGTGACCTACCATTAGAACGTCATTGTGCAGTCATTGCTTTTATTTCGTTACGAATATCGTATAATTTCTGTGCCATTGACCGATCAATGATCAACCATTATGAATTTAGCAGATTACGAACTTTTAGCAAAATGACAATGGGATGGTGGTGGGATCGTGTTGGAATGACGAATTTATAAAAATAGCAGACTAGGTCCCCTGGAGAATTCGTGTCGCAGTGGTCGCTGAGATTTAATAGTTGTAGGTCGCGTGTTCGAACCCAAGCATGCAC
The DNA here is from genome assembly GCA_916614155.1 of Mesoligia furuncula. Classification (NCBI taxonomy): domain Eukaryota; kingdom Metazoa; phylum Arthropoda; class Insecta; order Lepidoptera; family Noctuidae; genus Mesoligia; species Mesoligia furuncula. Next base: position 15,562,404 of record OU744796.1, read on the forward strand.
TTAAAAAACTCAAAACCGTGAAAGAAAACATCATGAGGAAACCGGCATGTGCTAGAACCAAAAAGATCGAAGACATGTGACATCCGCAAACTCGCAGTGGACCCGCGTCGCTGGATTATGGCCCACTTCCTGTCACATACTAGTGGGAACTAGATTACAGGCCGATTTTGCTATAGTAGAACTGTTATTGGCTGTCATTTATGTAATTAAAATATCTACAAAAACCGGTTTACTACATTTTCCATAATTATGTTCCGCTACTGACAAACCAATGAATGTCAAACGAACACACTAGATATAATCGGCAGTAAGTAGGTACTTAGCATTTCTGAACGGAGTAGTGGAAACAAAGCATAACTTGACGGAGAGAAAACTAACTCAAATCGTTATAAATCAATGCGAGTGCTATTATGGTTAACGTCGGTAGGAGGACAGCGAAACTCAATGCGTTTCTCTCTTAAATGGATTTTATTGAAGTTATATCATTGAAACATTCAATCATTCCTCTGATAGCTTTCGCTTGATTTATTTATTGGCACACAACAAGACTCATGTTGAAACAAATGCGTTAACTCAAATCCTGATGAGTACGTATTGTCACAGAATAACTAACTAATAGTACTAACGGTATTGTATAGGTACCTACCTATGTCCGACGTCTAAAACAAGATCCACGACTCAAGTAGGTAATTTTCACATTTCTCTACATGCTGAATCTCTGTCGCTGCTGCATTGACTTCTAGAGAGAGGCCTGTTTGTGTTCTAATTGACTACGTACTGGGTTGATTGTTGACGCAATCAGTGGAAGTTTGCAACTTTTTGATTATTTCACAGTCCGCAAAAAATATATCAAGAAGACGCATACGTAACATAAAACCGATTAAGCCCGCCGAAGCAATGATATATCGCAGCGATTTGAATTTGCACAGTTGTAATATCGGACGGCCTTATGTAGAAACTCCCGCGTGAACGGCGTGAAGCTTGTCTTCGGGAATAACAGAAGATGATGAAGACGCACAAGTGCGTCTTCATCACAGCTTCACGCCATTCCTTTTTTTCTTTTTTCTTTAAGCACATAGTGTTATCGAATAGCGATACTACACTAATGACAAAATATTGATTTTCGAAGATAATTATTTAAACAGTTTAGACATTAACTAGTAATAAACCACTTTCTTCCTGCTAAAGTTAAAAAATAAGATGTAATTCGAAAATTAAATAAAGTTCGTTTGTGACTTCTATAGGTACCTGAATGAAAACGTAACCCGTTGGTACAGCGCCATCTAGCGGCAGTATTGTGAAACTTATGATAATTTAATATGTTTTTGCTTTGTTTTTTTATTGCATATTTTGTTATAAACAAGCAACTACTTCATCTTAATCACTTTAAATTATTAATGCTAAGGATTTTGTATTTGGTACAAAATTATTCAACACCCAAGTTCAACGACTATTATTGTTAAAACTAATAAAATTATCTTAACTGCTATAATTTTCCTTTAAAGTTCATGAAATGCACTATTATCGTGAATTTTCCCAAATTTTTCAAGCCAGCAGTTTAGCTTTTAGAGGTGGGGTGGCGGGGGGGGGACGCCCTGCTTGAACAAGCACCTTAAAGTTCAATATTTCGTAAACGAAAAATAATTTTAGCAACCCTCAAGTCATTTTAGAAGTCTACTATTCAACGATACCCCTCACTATGGGGTAGACGATGAAAATATTTATCCCCATTTCACATATTGTAGGGAAGCTACCCTAAAAAAACAAATATTTTCCAAAATTTTATTTTACGACTTTCTCGGCGTAATGGATATACACACTTCTACAAAATTACAGCTTTCTAGTACTAACAGTCTCTTAGCAAAACCTCGGACAGACGGACATGACGAAACTATAAGGGTTCCTTGTCAGAACTACGGAACCCTAAAAATGACGCTATAATGAGAGAGAGAGATAAATCGCCGCCGTCATCCACACGCTATGATAAAACTGTGCAAACGCAATCGACAAGGATTTATCGTGTAACGATGTATCATACACGCGCACAATAAAACTGCGCAAACGGATTGCACCGATAAATCGTTGCCATGTGTAGCCGCCATTATACAAACACAAAGAGAAGTCATTCAATACCCATAATTTTGCAATCGCAGATTGTATTGTGAATAAACTGAGTCTTGTTTTAATTCTTTACAGTTTCAAAAGCGATATTCGAAAACCTAGAGGTGCTATCAAGTTTAATGGAGCCAATCACAATCGGCACAATGGGCACACAGAAGCCTTATCGCTTCGCATTCGAACAATACGTGCAAGAGGCGAGAACTAAGATGCCGACAAGAAAGGCAGCAGGTTGGTAATTATGTATTGAAGTGTATTCTAGAATAACTTTCACATAGTGAAATTCTGTTCTAAAGTATTGCGCGTACCTACAGTAAATTATTGTAAACTAGCTTCCGCCCGCGGCTTCGCCCGCGAGGTTTGTCAATAAAAACTGTGCTATGTCCTTCCCTAGGATGCAATCTATCTGCCTGCCAAATTTTATCGAAATCCGTTCAGCGGTTTAGGCGTGAAAAGGTAACATACAGACAGACATACCGAGAGACAGATAGAGTTACTTTCGAATTTATAATATTATAGTATATAAGTATATAGTATTATAGTTTATAGTATAGTATATAGTATGGATGAACTGTCCTTTCAAACTAAACATGTCAAATAGAAATTCTAATTGCGTTGCTACGTAACATATTTTAGTATTCAGTGTAAAGCTAGTTTGCAATTGAGACCCTGACACGGTCGACTTCTTGGAAGGCCGACTTTTTTAGTTCCACCAATAAGCACAGAGAGTCGCCACAGGATATTAATAATTAATTACCACATGGTGGTTATAGATATGTAAGTATTTACAGAAATATAGTCATTAGAATCATTAACATATCTCTTTAAGAAAGATTTGTTCCATAAGCACTATTCCTTATGAGATTTGCTCTTTTGTCTTTGCGGTGGGCTGCATCAATTGGGTACCCCAGTTGTATTAAAATGTTCATACAACTGGGGTACCCAATTGATGCAGCCCACTGTACAAATCTTACTTAGAAAGATGTACTTATTAATGATTCTAATGATTATAATTCTGTAAGTTAAATACTTACCTGTTATAGTCGCGAATCATATTTTGATCAAGATACAACCTGACACTGACCTTAAAATTGCAAAAAAACGTAAGAAAAATTGAATTTCGCGGGATATAACTGAGCATTCACCTTAATCAACATTGGTGACAATGAAAATGAGGAGAAATCTTGCCAAACCAGTTTTATCTTCAAGTTTGTAATTTTGCAGACGCGTGCACGATGCAGCTGTTGATATCGGCGATGGAGTCACAGACGACGCAGACGGACGGCACGTGCGAGCTGACACCCGAGTGCTCAGCGCAAATACTGAAGGGCTCAGGCCTGGCGTTCCAGCAGACTAGCAGAATCAGAGCAGCCGCTTTAGCTTACTTGTTCGACTGCTTGGAAGGAATCGATCTTGCTGCACACATTTATAAACTTTGTATTCAAGTTTATAAAGAATCTAAGTCCTTGGAAGCCTGGGACCATCCACCTGGAACTAAAACATTGTTTATGCAACAAAGTGAGATAGCTGTAAATTATTAAACTTGTATCGTTGGTATACCACCTCATGCCAACAAACCAGTTAACTTCAGAATTCTTAATGCTAACATACCTCCCTAATAAAAAAGTTTTCGTTTCATATTTTCAGTTTTATATTGTGCGACACAAGGCTATGGGGAGTTCATAAAACCTCGTTGGATGAACAGGATCCTGGCGTGGCAGGAGCCAAAGGGATGCTATTCAGATGATCGCCAGCCGTTCTTGAAGCTCACTGGATTTGTGGGGCCCACATCAGCCCCACCAGCTAAAGATAGAGAGGTTTGTGTAGCATCCTTCAACTTCTGAAATCTTAAAAGCTTTCATTTATTTCAGGAAGATTTCTGCATCAACCCATCTGGTTCATTGACGTCATTCATTTCATTTACTCAACACGTAAACACGACGACTTGCAAAGCTATCCATTTCCAGTTTTAGCTGACCTGGCATTGTAAGTATAGGCTTTTCGTACAAAGAGAAGTAAGTTAATATCTACTGGAAATGTATAGCTTGTTATGTCGCCGTGCGTACAAGGACCGACAATTACCAATCCTTTTTGGGACCAAATCGTACTATCTGTTCTGAATCAAGCTGTCCAAATACAGTTATTATTTTATGCACCATTCATTTTATTTGTGTGTCTAATGTAAGAAAAAGAAAGCACACCATAAAATCAGTAACTGACTCTGCTATGCTTCGATTTCTTTTGAATCGAAAATGTCTATTTTTATCCGAAACAAATTACTATGCCTAGGCCAAAGCACGGCTGCACAAACTCAGCTCTTGAAATGTGTTTGTCATCGATACAACGCTTTAGTGTTTGGCCAGTTCGGGGCGCGGGCGCGGGGCGGGCGCGGGGCGGGTGCAGAGCGGGCGCGGGGCGGGCTCGTGGCGGGCGTGGGCGCGGGAACGCACGCGGGCTGCCTGTGTCCGCACTGGAGCGCGGCTGCGTTCTGCGTGTTGTCGTGTCCAGTGTTTGACAAAATACAGGAAAAGTTATTATCCAGTGCGCAAATTTTGACATAATAAACTTGAATATATTTTAATAAACACGTATTTTTTGTTTTGATATGTTTCAATAGTAAAAAATTAAGTTAACGCTTACGAGACTTGTTTACTCAGAAATTTATTTTATGGACGTCGCTTGCCAGTCCGTCGACCGGTCGCCCGATTCACGCCGCGCGTCGACCGGTCGCCTGACGCGCCAGCTGCTATCAGAAGTACTCACGCGCGCGCGCTCGCTCTAACGACGGCGGATTATTGACCCCAGTTTAGCGCTACAATTTTTTAAGTTTAGACTGTGTAAAGTTATTTGTAAACGTAATTTTTCGTAAATTCCAATTTATCCTTCATACTTTCATGGGCTTAGGACCATCAAAATGCAGAAAATAAATCATAATAAGTAAGAAAGTAATACGTTTTAGTCCATTCAAAATAAAACATTTAGGTATGATAGGTACTTAGACATGATACAATTTGCGTCAATGTCTAATCAAAGAGAACCTAAGACACTAAGATTGTTTATAATTTCTTCTTACCTCTACATTTTATTAATCACAACACAATAATTTTAGGTAGGTATTGTTCGAAGTGACCTCCTCCTTTTTTCAAGGCATAAACGTGCACGTTTAAATAAGTAAGCATTTAGTTTGTTTAGGACACTAACACCACTTTTTACTTCAATGAAAGCGTCATCTTTCAAGTCATCTAGGCTCAGCCGGCATTTCACTTGTTTCATACACCTTGGTCTGCTACTAAAATTGTCCTCTCATTAGGGACCGTGGGATTGAGGATCCTTTGGGCTCGCATACGAGGTACGCTCTCCCTTTCGTATCTTCTTCGTGCTGCTCGTAAATTTTCATTGCTTAACAAATACACTCGCACCATTTCATAATACTCGCGGTGAGTAAAATGAGACATTGTCACTACGCTAGTCTAGTACGCGGCACGCGCGCAGGGACGGCGAAGAGACATCCGACCTCCGCTTCCGCAAGTGACGTACTGCATGTGCATGCGTTTTGTTTATAAAACGCCGGCGCCGCGCCGCATGCCCCCGCACCCCCGCCCCGTCTCGTGCGCTGGGCGTCCAGCGGCCGGCGGGCGGCCTTCGTGTTTTCATTCATGCTCATTCATAGTATTACTATTAAATTATATCCATGTCTTGCTTATTTCAAATTGGGACAAAGTGGAAAAATGAAAAAAAAAAAGTCATAAACTAAAAATGGAAATGTGTTCTATTGCTTACACTGAGCCACCAAAAAAAATTTGCGCACTGGTTAAAAACTTTTCCTGAATATTATAGATGAAGAAGACTTATTTTTACTAGAAAAAAGCTCGAATTAGTTTGAGAACCCCGGTCCCCGCGCGAGACGCCGCGCACCCTCTGCGGCCACTTGTATGAACGAATTGAGATTTGCCCGCGCGCTCCCCGCACCGAGCAGCCCGCGCCCGCACCGTGCCAGCACTGCCAGTCTGGCCAAACACTTAAAGTTGAAATTAACCCCTGTAAAAAGTTATCTAAATTCCGAAAAATAACATTATAAAAGTAAGTTGATGTAAGGTTTGGCGAATACGACGGGTGACAGAGCAACCCGATAAAAGTTAATGGCTTTAGTCTACTCCTTCTTAAAGATTACGCTTGTCAAACACCTCACAAAGGACCTTGTCAAAATCATAGATGCTTCAGCTTGAAGCACTTCGTCACCCACTATACTCATCTGACCTAGTTCCAACTAACTTCTAAACTTTTGGAAAATTGGAAGATTAATAAAAAACAAAATTCTTAGGCAATTCATCAATTCCCGTCCCCAGGATTTCTTTAGCGCAGTCTAGGCATCAATACACTTCCATCAAAATGGTAAAGATGTATTTTTTAAAAACGTTAAGGTATTTGTTTCTGCGGCCCTCCAATCTCTTTAGAAATTTTTAATTATTTAATTTTATATTGGCCTGGGACCGTATCTGGTTTGGGCAGCCCTGACCTAGACAATTGAAACATTAGCTCCTTGGCAAATTAAACAAGTTATCAAAAAAACTTTATAGATGAGACCTGCGTTACTTAGGTATTTCAGCTATATTTTTCATAGTTTGACTATTTTTCCGAAACGAATCATCGTAGCAGTTTTTTTATTCTTAAGTAATTGGTTGACAAGACAGGTTAACGTAACAATTGCCGAAATTTCTTGCTTTAGGTACCTAATAGAAAATCCTATTGAAATTACCATTCGAGTTTAAATGTCTTCGTTGCAGGAAGAGTACAGAGTAAAGAAAGCAGCTACGTCCGAAGGTGGTGCATGCAACTCGCTGACATCAGCGATGGCTCTCGGCTCCTTGGTCATCTACATCAGAGCTCTATTAGAAACCGACCAAGCTTTCCAATACGATGTGCTCACTTGAAACAGCTATACCTCGTCGTATATTTTATACATTGCTTGTAGGTATACCATACTCCATGTACGAAAAATGAGTTTATGTTATAATAAAAAATAATAACTAAAAGTATGCATTTATAACCTGTAATGATTGCGAAGTGACTTATTGACAATTTCATAGATATAATTTTTTCGCTTCTTTCATCAAAAGCATAACAATTTACAATTTGAAAATTTTCTACAATCATTAGATAATGTTAAGAATGTTTATAAGAACTATGACAACGGCTGCTCCTCAAAGTGTAAAACCACCGCTTGCAATTTTTGGTAAGTGTGAAGTCAATAATTGGAAAGTTTGATATAATGAAACATCAGGGCTTTCGCCAAAATTCACCTCTTCAAAAATGATAGTTAACATTATAACATTCCCACATAAAACACTCGCTCTAATCTTCGTGAATGTACTGGTATCAATAATTTTATATTGTTCTGTATAATGATAATCAATAGGCATGTGGCAATGTTGTGTGCTAATGCATTGATTGTTACTTGTTGAATTACGCCACATTACTCAAAAAGCAGTGTTTGTACGAACTTCATATAAAAATTCTGTTCACGGAAAGGTTTAGAAGGCCGCTACGTGACAGCGCTGTACAGCGCCGCTACGCAAATGAAAGAATTGGAGCAGGTAGAGAAAAGTCTGCGTGATATCCAAAAACTACTGAATAAGCCTAAAGTCGTGGATTTCATGGAAACCAGTCTGATATCTCGAGCTGGTAAGGCTAAATTACTGACGGCTATCGGCACCGAAGCAGGTATGCTAAGAGTTTTAAATTAGGTTATTATATTTATTAAGTGCAGGGGGCTATCGACAGGAAGACCCTGGTGTAGATATTTAGGTTAATCGCTCGCTCGTTATCCTTCAGGAATGCCAAAAGCTGCGATTAATTTTCTTGCTTTGGTGGCTGAAAATGGTCGTCTGAAGCAGTTACGACGAATGATAAATATGTTTCTTGCCGTCATGGTGGCGCACAGGAACGAGGCTCTCTGCGAAGTCATCACCGCGGACCCACTCGACAATGCTACCCGGACTATACTCGTGAACATTTTAAAAAGGTTTGTTCAAAAAGGAAAAAAAATTCGACTCAGAGAAATAGTAGCTGCAGACACCCTTGGTGGCGTGGTTATTGGATTTGAAGACAAACACATTGATATGACTATCGCAACAAGAATCACCTTGTATCGTGGAAGAATAAAATATTATATTAAATATCAATAAATAGAGTTTGCTTGCCATTCGACAGTAAACACTTATTGTATTTTAGTTTCTAATAAAAGAAGTTTAGTTAGAAGACATTTTAAATAAAACTGTTAATTTAAAATTTAAAATGAGTTTTATTCATAACGTTATAATTATAAAAATTAAGATGATTACAACACATAATATTGTATGAAATATTTCAGGATAAACGGGACATTATAATTTAAAAAGTGACTTTGGTGTATAAGCAATTTATAAAATTTATAGGATTTTTCATAAAATAAAAACACGATAGCGTTTTTATAAAATGTTCTAAGTTAAGATTTCAGTCATTTACTCTTTCATACCGGTCGCATCAGTCATTAAAATAAATTACATGAACTTATAATAAAGATGACCGACTTAAAACAGTTTCATACGGCAAATACAATAACCGAATAAACAAAGAGGGCCAGTGTATGTCTTAAAATAAAATTAATAATAGTCTATACATATGGCCAGTTATGTTACATGAATCTTCTGAGCAACCGATCGGACATGGCACTAATCTCTACAGATACGAGGCACTGCCATACCTGTGCGGCCGAGGAATATGACCGTCTCCGGCCCTGTCGATAAGGTTGGCATGGTATCCGTGCTTTCGCCCCTTTGGGGAATCTCTGCACGGAGAGTTAGCTAAAATATTTTTAATCTTCTCAGCATGAATCCTGAAATTTATCCTATCTGACGAAAGAGATCCCGTCATTACTCTTTGGAAACTTGACGTCAACACCCATAACTCTTCTTCTCCTTGGGCATTCATGACTACCTTCACACCACTGGCGAACTGCAGGGTTTCCTTATCGATGGCGACCGCATGGAAGTTGCGAGGCGAGAACTCGGTGGCAGAGTTCCAGCACCAGATGCTAGGCGGCTCCATTAGCCCGAAATAAAGGACACCATTGCGGTCCATGGCTTCAGCTGCTGACTGAGTTGTGCGCTCTTCCGGGAATACCTTAAAATAAAATAGATTGCTTTTAAAAATTCTTACATGTGACGTGATTTTTACATATTGTCATCGTTTTGTCGCTAACTTACGTAAACAGCGTCCGGGTCGATGTTAGGGTCATCATAGTACGACTCGTTCCTGATGATTCTGGTGTTCAACACGTTCTCGGTGGTGGAGGCGAGCGAGTGCAAGTAGAGGAAGCGATCGTGGCCGCGCTGGTACGGTGACAGAGCCATTCCTAACACGCCATCCATTAGATCAAAGCTTTCGCCTGAAAAAAAAATAGAGAGTTTTATAGGCGATTTAGGTAAATTATCTTCGCTCAATAATTGATCGAAGTAAATTATACTCTAAGTATGAAGTTGTTGGTCACAAAATGATGCGAATAATGAGCCGATAAGCGCGCATTGAACAGGCACTAAGTGATTGTTGCTTTTTATGCCATAGAGAGGTGCGGGTCACAGTCTAATTTTGGTCGCGTAAATAATACGGTGACAATAAACGGCCATGCAAAAATGTTGTTAATTTCACTAAGGGTTAATTTTTCAATCGACAGATAATTTTTATTCGTGGAATAAAATTGACGTCTCGCAGATATTGTATGGAAGAACTGTGAAAAATTTAAAATTATTCGTCGGATAAAACTATCTGGCGTTGGAAAAATCAGCCCTAAATAAAATAGCTCGCAGTTGAGTCTGTACACGATTCCGACATTGTCGCGTTAACTGTGTAGTTCAAACAGACCTACCTGCATAATGAAAATCCTCCATGGCAAGGTGCGCCATAAACGGATCTTATTTATTATCTTGACGTTTTACTCGGTTCTGATGACCATTCGTCACATTAGCTATTTCGTCGCTATCCCTAATAGGTCACATTCACTAAGAGCCGTTCCACACGGTGCGGTGCGGTGCGGCGCCGCACCGCTAAGATTTTGCCGAATCTGCGGCTACACAATTAGCTCGTGTGCCCGCCGATTCGTCGAAATCTTTGCGAACCGCACCGTGTGGAACGGCTCTAATTCGTCACCTTGTGCATCTGGTCAATTTTCTTAACTCGTTTCACGCTGTATTTCGACTCTTTCCCAACTAGTCCGATAGATATGTACAATTAAGCACAAAGTAAACATTTTCAGTTCAACAAAATTTTATTATAAATAGATAGTAGATACCTACTCTTACAATCTTCTTTGAATTTTTACATACTACTTCCTTTTAAACTACTTTACCTCGTTAAGTGCATCAGTAATACGCTATAAAATTTGATACCTACCTTCTTTTAGAGTCAGCGTCAATAATATCGGGATGAACAGACTGTTCAAAATGATCTAAACGACCATGAACACTAAACTTTAACACAATGATACAAGGAATGTTTTTTAATGAATCCAAAATTTTACAATTAATCCAAACAAAACAAGATATTTTTTTTAGGTTTTGATATCATTGTGAACAGTCTGTTCGTTCCGACATTTTTTACGCTGACTGTACGTTGTACATATCCATCGGACGAGTTGGGAATGAGTCGAAATACAGCATGAAATGAGATAAGAGAACTGACCAGATGCACAAGGTGACGTATTAGTGAATGTGACCTATAGGGTTAACGACGAAATAGCTAATGTGACGAATAGTCATCAGACCCGTTTACTCAGGTTTGAGCATACATACATTTCAGTTTTAGGATATAGACGGCAGGCTTGTTCGTGCACTTCATCTGCGTTGGGGACGCTGCTTCTTACGTTACAGAGAGAGTCCTCCGTTTACGAGACGCTTTGAACTGCTATATTCTGATGGCCTCGATTACGGTGTTTGGCCGAGAAAGCGATAAAAATGTTCAAATAAACTACTTAATTATTTCAATCTTTATATGGTAGATTACTCTTTGGCCGGCTAATAATTTGTATAGAAGCGTTACGTACCGTCGATAGTGAATGTTCCTCTGGAGGGGAACGGGTAGAAGAGCCGGTGGGTGGTGCGCCAGGACCTGTTGCGCATCACGTCTACCACCAGCAGGCCAAACCCGGTCACGTCAGCCACGTACACGTAAGTGTTGGCGCAGTCGCCGCTGCCGCGCGGCCTTAAGTCTACCACCTACACATACATAAAATTTACATCTAGAATGTAAAGGAAATGATATTCAACCTCGTTTCTATCAAGATTTAGATTCCACTGTATAGGTACACTACAGGCAATCTAACACCCGATCATAAAAACTACGTTTTATGCAAACTAATGGACAGCAGCAGATTAGTTCGATCAAGCTATGGATTTAACTAAATTTTTTAGTACTTTTTATTTTGTTTGTTTTAATTTTTAGATTTAATTTAATTAATAGCTATAACATACAAAAATATACTAAAAACTAACCACAAAACATTGTAAACGTTTCGGAAGTTGATTCTCGAGTTATAATATGAGCGCACAACAGACGAACAGAGAGACATTGCGTTTCATTTTATAATAGGTACTTACAGGTGTAACGAACAGTGACGTGTCAGTATACAAAGAGCTGTTGACGATGTGGCGGTAGATGAGCTCGTCGGTCGGAAGGTTGAACGCGAGCAGCTGAGGTGAGCACACTTGCTTGTCGCCGATCTTTCCGCTGTCCATCACCCACAGGCGCTGGCATTCGTCTATCTGAAAATGTGATGAAGAAACTTCGTTTTATAATGCACGTATGATGCACAGCTGCTCCATACAGTAGCGATAGGTAGGACAATCATATCTGCTGGTTGCAGGTTTAAATTAGGTACTACCGTGATCTTTTATATTAACTGGTGAATCTTCACAGACGTCATGAGTATCTGTATGTAAATAGCAATAAACCAAAAAAACGATGTGATAGCAATAAAAAAAACGATTTCCTTAAATCAAGATGACTATAATATATATGACTTAACTGGAATTTATAGGTATATTCGATTTCGCATTTCTGAAAATTTTAGTTAAGACGAAAATTCGAACAAATAGATAATTTTATCGAATCAAAAGTTATCGGCAATATAAATTATGTGACGACTAGTAAACCCGGACAAGAGCTGCAAAAAAGGCGTAAGTTGCAGTTCAATCGATCAAACACAATTTGACGCAGCCTTTTCCAGGTCAGTGTAACGTCAGAGTAATCGACACATGGAATGATGGTCGTAGAGATTTTGATCTGGGGGCCTAAAAAGGCCACTTTTGCAGAATTAACTGTTAAGTTAATCGTATCAAATCCCATTGGTGAAGCATTTTTCAGTTATTTTTTTTTGTCTGTGCTAAAATACCAATCAATCCAATCCAAATCCAATCCCAATCTCTTTGATTCTACCTACGTAGAGCAGCGAAAAAAAGAAAAACATGGATTGTCTTCGCCATATTATAATTCATAATGTTATCCTTTTATAATTCTCCAAAGTGGCCTTTTTAGGCCCCCTGAACGCCTATTAAATCCGGGTCTATTGACCTACGTACTTACCTACTGATGATGTCATTGATTTGTTTGTTGTTTAACTAAACACAATGACTATTTAAAGTTAAAAGGAAAACTAGTCACGTCCTGTTTTTTTTTGTCTTGAAGATGCTAGATGTGACTTAGCTGGAAAATACTTTTGGATGATCCCATAATAAGAATAGATAAAGCATAATAGCATAATTACATATGTAGGTATATTGAAAAGCTAGATTTTGTTTTGTCCTACAATAATATTTTATAGACTGACACGCCATTCATTAGCGCTGGCTAATAAAGTATTAGCCATAGATGCCATAGGCAAGCTTGCCTATGGCATCTACTATGCACGTCACAATACTGACCCATGTTTAAAAATACCATTGTACTCGTATCTTGTTGCATACGACGAGCTATTATACTTATTGTGTTGACATCGTGAGTACTTCCAACGCCTCAAGCCATGGAAATTATGATGAAGTTCCTGCTGTAAGACTCATCGCGTGTTCTTAACAGGTATCTTGAGTCACCTAACTTCTATCAGAACTGCGTCAGATACGGAAATGTCACGCAATAATTCTAGGTCTCAATGTTGCTTAGGACATCTTATTATGTAGGTATCAATGCAATAGTCCTTAAACGTGGTTATTAACTTGACAATGGCCTTTGTTGATTATATTGATCAGCAAGTACCTACCTATGAACATACAAGGTTTTCTCTTGGTATTCATTTAATGTGTTATTTACAAAAACTACATCATCTTTAACATAAGTAAGTAGGTACCTAATTAAAGTGTTTATTAACGAGCTTTTCCTGTTAGATATGTTGAAACAACCTTAATTTGTTGCTGGAACATGTGACACTGATTTTAAAATTAAAAGCAATCTTCGACTATTGACCTCAAATGTGTTCATCATCAATCGTATGAAGATTTTGCGAACGTGTTAGGGTTAGCATCAACAGTGAGCACGTGCGATGGTCATTATAGGTATACGGAGCATCAGCGACCTGAACTGAGCAGCCAGTAATCTTATGATTATGCCGTCAGACCTGCGCCGTGGTCTCATCTGCTGGGTTCTAGAAAATAGTTTTATATATGTAGCTTCTGTCCGCGACTTCGTCCGCGTGAAATTTCACCCTCCCCCCATTCACCCTCTTAGGGGTGGAATTTCGAAAAACCCTATTTTAGTGGATAGGTACCTAATCTTCACAAAGAACACACCCTCCGAATTTCATGTATCTAGGACCAGCGGTTTAGACTGTGCGTAGATATATCAGTCAGTCAGGACTTTGAATTTTATATATGATGACGTAACTGATCAGGTTCGTAATAAAATTCTTACGTACAGCAACTCTGAAGACGGATGTGAGGCCGAGACAGTTGGAGCCCTGGTTGTCGTGCCAGGAGTAGTCAGGGTAGGCCTCGATGTCGCCATGCTCGTTCACAGTGCCCAGGGTGATCGGGCGTCCTTCATCGAACCGCGGGAAGGTCACAAAGATCCGTGATGGCAAGGGACCTTCAAAAAGTAAAATTATAATTTGTGAATACAAATCTGAAGTAATAATGAAGAAGCTTTACATGAGAGTCTTAATAACAACTGCCGATCTAATCTGTAAAAACCTCGCCGTGATAAATTTGGTTAAGTGGGCTTGAAATGAGCTGTCAGTAGTGTCAATCCCCAGCATCAGGTGCAATGACAGTTTACTTCAAGCTCACTTCACCTAAGTTTTCACTGTGAGATTGTTACAGAACAGCAGATGTCATATACGGTCTTAGGAGAAATGGGCACATTCTCCACGCATGCGGATTTATTTATTGAAAAGCCGTGTGTCCGATGGGATCTCCAATCGACAAAAATTACGAACTCCATTAAACTTTTATACCCTATATTTTTTAATAATCCATTGTTATAGTCCGCCCGGAACTAGTTGGCCGCGCCTTGTGTGGGGACGGGGGTAGGGGCGGCGGGGTTGCCTATTGTTCGTAACGCACGTACTGAGTAATGACAAAGCGCCCCCGCCCCTCCGTCCCACCGCTCACATACCTAAGGCGCGGCCACCTAGTTTCGCGCGGCCTGTAGTGCTCACCTTCGTTAAAGAAGGAATTCTTGCACTCAATGGTTTAGGCTGTACGTTTTCTGTCAGTGAATGAATGAATTATTAATTGCCTATTTAATTTAGTAGATGTTAATTGCTTTTGGTTGCTATCACCGAGACTGGCGGAGACGACGCCTAGACGTAATCCCTAATGTATTATAGGTACAATTAGTGCATGTAACATGTACAGGTTCAGATACTTGAACAAATATATGCACCTAGCTTTATAGCTATCACTTGTAGTACAGCGTTCAAGAGCGTGGTGTGGAAGGTTTATTCTATGCTGGGAATTAAGTACAACTGTACAAAACACCCGATACTTTCGTGAGCTTAGTTAGTGAGTGGAACTACCTACAAGACAGATAAGAACGAGTCACATTTAACGAAACAAGTATGATCATCTTCAAAAGCCAGTTTTCAAGGTTAACGACTTATGGTCAATATCCGAAATTCCGCAAATATCGTATTAATGAAGATCGTCTGTCTTTCGTCGTTGTTTTATAATTATTTTTTGTTAAGCAGTAAAAACCCTTTGCTCGTCCACATGTTTTGATGGCTCGTAAGATACGTCACGGACCCACCTTACAACTGAGTTTTGTTTAAATAGTAATAACATGTTGGTTTGATCATATAAGACTTTATCACTCTACAACATAAAAGTCGTAATGTTCTAAAGATAATAAACTTTACACGGACGTTGCGTCGGACATATCTACTGACTATAGTTACGTATTTAACTTTGTTACATACTAGGTACACTTTAGTAATTAGACAGCTTTTAGATAATAATATTAATCTGTTGTTTGAGTTAAAAATTTTGACATAACTTAAACGGTAGAGGTCATCATGCGCTTTGTTTTAGTTGAGCCCTTGTTTATAGATTATTTTTTAAAATTCCTTATCGGTGTCGATCAGAAGAAAAATCTACCACTATACTATACAGGGTTACTGGTAAAACAGTAATAACCTCTTAAGAGGTCATTGTACTCATCATTATGAACGACTTTTACTATGGGACAAACCTGAAATCGCGAAATTAAAATCAGCTGTTCCCTACATTTATGTTCGTATAACTCGTCAAAATGTAAGGAACAGTTGATTTTTTTTTTCGAAAAATAGTGTTACAGCCAAATTAGACCGATTTTAAATTTTCCATAGAAACAGAGATTTCCATTTACCTTTTTTAAATAAGACATTTCGAAAATGTTCTTAAGTAACTTTTTAGACCTTTGTATCCTGCATATGCGTATGAAGGTACATTAAAATTTGTTCATTCATTTCGAAAAACAAGTGCTTGAAAGTTTGTATGAAATGCCGTACGGCGTAATGATCTAGATCGCGGTCACTGTCAGTCTGCATAGAAAAGAAAGAGAAGCGCGATGACACAACGCTGGTAGGTAATTTATTGCAAAATATGAAGCAATTATTTAATTACGAAAAATCTATTGTTGGGCTAAAAAACTAAACACTAGTATTTTAGTAGGTTGCTTGTAGAATAATCTGACAAAAAAACAGAATGTATGTATATTAACTAGTATGGTTTTTATTGTAAAAAGAAAGTTTTAAGAGGTATCTTCAAGATTTTTTCTATCGTATCTAATTAGTTGTATTATGTTTTCAACACACTATCTACCTAGCATATATCCTGAGAGAATATCTTATATTTTTCTGATTTTGTTTACTGTAGTCGATCATATTTTTTTATTGTTTCTAAAACTTGTGTTTTTGTGTTTAGGTCCTGTAAGCCCCTTAAGAGGTTGTTAATGCTTCTCCAATAGGTAACCCTGTATACTACTTTACACTATGATTATACTACTATGCTAAATACTAGTATTATAGTAATTTTGATTTTGATTATAGTATTTTTGATTGTAATTTTGATTTTGTTTTTAATATTTATTTTAACTTTGATTTTAATGCATAAGATAATTTTAATTTAATTCTAATTTAATTTTTCGTTTAATTTTAATTTAATTTTGATATATTACGTGTACTAACATAGTTTAAAATATTGTATCTACTAACAAAATATGGATTGTTATTGCTGAGTAAAGCTAACTCGTTCGTATAGTTCTCTCGTTTAAGTTAGGTCAAGATTTGTGTCTCAAGTTCTCAACTTAAACAACATGCCACATTATGAACTTTTTTACTGTAAGCAAGCAAGTAAAAATACTTGAATAACCCAAACCTTTATCAGTTGATATACCTACTGCTCTTAAGAAAAAAGATGTGTGCATTTAAAACCGTCAATTATTCTAAAACATTTAAATAATTGGTTTAGCAAAATATTGTTAATTTACACGAATAACACAATAGGTTTCGCCTTTTCAAGTTTATGGTTTGGTATAAAGTCTGCGAATGGGATGCTAAACAGACCATTGGTCGAGTCTAAAGAGAAGTTGCCAAAAGACCATTACCACGGATGTAATATTATTGGAATCTGTCAAGCTTGAGTTGAAGCAAAACGTCATGTTTAAGGTGGAGTGGTACCGTAGTCCTAGGAAACATTGGATTCGCTCTAAAACGAGTAGAAATGTACAACCTGTCTTCGTTTATCATTGATTTGGCCAAACGGTTGTTTATACAAATTCAGCAACATGTTAAATGTTGAAAGCTTGGAGATTCTACTAGGTTGCAAAATGTCGCCTATTTAAATGGAGATATTTCGCAAGACACTGTTTTACTTTGAACTATTACGAAGTCAACGGTAATTTTATGTGAGTGGGTGTCGCTTTTGCCAATTTACAGAATTTTGTCGTTGTTTCCAACACACGTAAAATTAATGCTAACAAGACAATACTATCGAAATGCATGTAATGAAACCAATCCATGGTTTCATTACATGCATTTCGATAGATCAGAGCAGAATGAAGCGTATCGTTGTCACAAGATGGGATTCAATGTGGTTGTCATGTACAATTTACAAAAAATCGAGTTTTGTTCTGATAAATCTATCTTCAATACTAAAAAAACACTAGAGAGAGACAAGTAGAGTCATTAATTTTATATCAACTTCTCATTTAATTAACTCACCTTGTCTATGGTGTACGTCGACATCTATGGGCACGGAATTTCCCGGAACATAGTAACGCTTTTGAATGGCTATTTGTTTAGCTTCTGCGCTGGGGTACACGAACTGCATCTCGGGCCATTGTCTGACCACGCGCAGGTCACTCTTGGCACCCAGCCCGGGCCAGCAGCATGCCAGGCAGTACGACAGCAGGAAGAACCTCTCGATTCCTTGCGACATCTCCAATTTGAATGTGTCCAGCAAGTGCGGATCTGAAGGACGAAAGATATTTCCATGTGATATATCCATGAGGAAGATATTTTCTACACCGGTTGCACAAGATTTTTAAACAAAAATCTAGTGATTTTATAAATAATAATTCGTCTCGCAATGCTTCGTGTTTTAAGCGGGCTTCGGTTTTACACTCTGAGAAATTATTTTAAAGGCAAATTTGGTATTTTGTTCATCTTTACAGGTATTATATATTCTTGATACAAAAGTTAGTAACAACCACAGTTATTTGCTTCGTTTGTGATTGAATCTGTTAGACGATCACGTACGGTAATTAATATGTTTAATAAAATAATGGGTTGATCGTCAATTCGGATGTAATAACGGTACGGTATGCGCTCTACTCAAAACCTGAAAGATAGTTTTTGCACTTTTGTTTTCTTTGAATGAAAAATGCCCAAATTCACCTTTTGACACATAATTTAATGTTACTTATCCGTGAGTCAGCAAAACCAAGACGAGGGTGCAGTTAAGATGATGTGGCTTCTATAGATAGCACTTATTGTAATGAATACATTATTAATAAAATACCATATTGACTCAGCAATACTCCGCAGTAATCCTGTTGTTCATAAAGTGGAACCATCGCGGCTTGATGCAGACAAAATATCACGAATATTTTCACTGTAGTAGTAATAAACACTTTTTGGAGCCCCATCACAACACTAATAGAGAATATTGTTCACATGTAGGTACCCGCTATCTAGCAATATTTAAAAAAACGTTAACAAGATAAAATATTAACTTTGAAATCACTGAATAATGCATAGAAATCATCTGAATATCAATTTCACAAAAAACACCGGTGTTGGTCTGTTCGGCTAAAATATTACTGACCAAGGGGTTACAGAACAATTAATAAACAGTTCATATTATTTTTTAAATTATCCAATTAGTCTACTTATTATATATATGTAGTCTACTTTGTCTTGCAGTAAACAATATCGTTGAAAATATGTAATAGTTGTAAGTCACGCGAACGATATGAACTTTATATCGCGAAACGTCCGTCGCTACTCTTTTTACTTTCAAAACTGACTACAGATGGATCGGCACTGACCACGGTGTGGGCTATAGACATAGAGGTAAAGACTACTTCCCATACATTCTAGAAGATATGCAGCTCCGCATTTTTTATTATGAATAAAATTATGAAGGCGAAGGCCCCACAAAGCTGAATTATATTATGTCAATGCAGGTGTAGAACTACGCAGCTAATAATTTGCATTAATTAAGACAGTAATTAATTGAAGACCACTTTGATTTTCTCGCCGTCCTGATTATCGTGAACTGCAATGATGATGATGTTTTTGCATTATCTTGATAAACTATTCCTTCAAGATTACGTACTAAAGTTTTAAGTGCGTGTGAGATTTATCTCACACGCACTTAAAACTTCAAAAACTACGTGTTTTTTCACATTAATCGTAAACGATTAATGTAAAAAAACACGTAGTTTTAGAGTTCGTTGCCCTCTCTCAACAAGTCTAAAAGCCTACTGCGACATATTTTATACAGTGATATCTGATCTCATTCATAATTAAGTATGTGTGTTGTGTTATTTTGAATGTTTGATTACTCGTTCACAGATATTTTGTGATAAAATATTCATTATGATTCACGTTAAGGGTTTACTAAAGCACGTCATTATAAAGTAAACATAAAAACAAAGTCACTGATTTCTAACTGAAATAAATGAGGTAGGAACTTTTTTTTAAATTACCTACTCTAATATTTACTGAAGGTACGATATTTATGTTTTTACACTTGGTTTACGTTATGAAAATTATTGCACTAATATTCACTCGTACCATCACTATTTAGAACTGAAAGCGATGGAACTCAAGTTACAACTGAAACACAGACTGGGCTACAATGTAAGGAAAACCATTAAGTATGGTAGAAGTACTTTAGATGCAACAATCTTGAAGGAATTGTGGAAAACCCCTAGTGATTGTTTCTAGATCTAGAAAAACGGTAGAAAAGATGCTAAATTCACACGTTTATTTTTAATAGAGCCCTAAAGATTGTGCTAACCCAACCTGATTATTAACTTCTCAACGACGTAGCATTATTGCCCTGTTATTTATAGTCGCTATAATTTAATTAAAATCCTTGATCATCCGACGTGGATAGTTTGATGGATCCCCGTGTCAGCACACCTAGTCATTATATATCTCGTCTAAATGATGGGTGTCAATGAGAATTATAATTATGTATAGAAATATCCTGAACGTAAAACCTACGAGATAAATGAGATATACATGATCACTTCTTTTACTTTAACTGTTATCCCCCAGATGGCCGTCATACCTACTAATTCAAAACAATATAGCATGATAATAAATAATATGATAAGCAACATGTCATGTAAGTCAAAATCAAAATTTTATATTATTTCTCATAAACCTACATGGTTTCCTATGGAGTAGAGCCGGCAAGAAACTCCATGGTTACTCTTTTAAAAATAATTGGCTTTTACAATGTTTTAAAATTACAGTGATAACAGATAAGTAAGTAGAGTGTAGTGTTTCTCATGCATTTGAAATAGTGCTAAAGGCCTACATGATAATAAAATAATAGTTTACTCGATCTGTAACTTTATGAACTTAACTTATCAATAGTGTTACAAATTACTAATTACATACTTGTGTAGGACTTGGTTCCATTCCGAATATATTCCTTATACAATCCTACATTATTGTCAACCCACTTCTCACAGAACTTTGTTTTTAAATTCATAATAAATAAGGAAATCTTTTTAAAACGGTTAAGACAGGCCACGAAACACTACACGCAAATTTATTAACTGAATCTTGTGGTGTCGTGGTTGCAGCCCAACTCTTGAAACTGGAAACAGTTGCGACAATACCCGTCGCAATTCTTTACAAATAATTGAGATACCTACAATTATGTACTGATCAATTTATTTAGGCCCGTCCCAAACAATGAAGCCCCGCCCCTATGAATATTAATCTAATAGCACGCATTCACGACTTGTCTCCGTATTTATTTCCGGAGCTTGTAATGTATATGCCTTATACGTTTTTTTTTTATTAATTGCGTGTTTATTAACTAAGCGAATAAGTTCCACTGTCTATCGAATTGAAGGGAATAACTAATATGATCAGAAAACTGAACAATCACTAAAAATACGGGCCTTCTAGGCGCAATCTACGTGAATGTTCACATTGTGCGCGATTGTAGAACAAAAAATAAATAAACAGAAAAACAATAGCACCTTCTGACCCTGTGACAATGAAGTGAAATTAACTCGACTTCAATTGACAACATAGTAAACTATTTGTTTTCTTTAAGCGTAACAATTTCCGGTATTGTTTCTCCGGATGAATTTTCTTCCAGAAAATGTATTTATGTGCTCCTATAATGAGTAATATGCTAACATATAGGTATTTATCTACCACATTATCATCATAGTAATACAAGACTGGTTACGTAAGGGCCAAGGGCCAACTTCTAGGTCTTCAATGCGTATAAAATTACAATTTAATGAATAGGTACCTAGTACGTATTTTCCTCGGAATTCAATCTTCAATACAGAATTATTATGTAAAGTTGTATATTTTATGTAAAGCTGAACTAATTTCGGAGCCATGGGACTGCTGACCCATGGGGCTTCACTGATTAAACACTTTCACTCTTCGATACTTTTTATAGTAACCTCTGTAATTGTTTCTTTTTTACCGCATCAATTTTTTATTTATTTACAGCACGCCATTAAATTGCGACACTGTAATTAGTTCTATGACAGATAATTATGGACATACATTTGGTAGTGTAGATGTTCTACACTACCAAATTTATGATACCTGATAAAGTGACTAGGTACATACGTGCGATCTAAGTATAGTAGATCGCACGTTTGTTATCACTTTATCAGGTACGTATTAACAAAATCGGTCGTTCTAAATATATAACGTTATTTTTAGTACTTATATGCGAAACCTGAATATAGATTGTTCAGAATAAGTAACTGAATCGATTCCAATAATTTTTACCCCATGTTATATTTTGTCCCAAAAATATTTAAAAAACGGTTAAAAGTAGGACACCGAGCGACACCAAGTAGGTTATCCAATCTTCGCGCCGAATGGTTAGGTACCTAGGTACTATTATCAATGAGCACAAGACGGGCGCGGCGCGAGCGTCGCGGGTGAGCATGTTTTTGTACGACAAACAGGTAACTTAACAAGCTTATAACTTTGTGATTTTTCATGATCCAGTTTTAAAATTTTGTACACAGATTCTTTACATAAAAATACCAGACACGTGTTTCAGGTTTCGCATATACTAAAAATAATGTTGTATTTCTGGAACATTTAATGATTGTTAACCCTTCGCCTGACACCCTTATTATTTAAGCAATGATTAAGTATGTCTATTTTCGTATTTTAGACTAGTCTCCAAGGGACTGTCAAATGATTTTATTAATCATTCAAATTCTTCACTGTACTGCTTGGTTTTCCCGAATAAAACTAGTCAAATCGCCGATTTTTTTTTTAAATTCCTAAACTGTGAAATGAGTTCAGTTTTGTTTAAATCATTTTAGAGAGATGATTTAGCAAAAAAAAATTTAAAGTACATGATGATATATCAGGATAGATAGGCCAGGATCGTCACGCAGTGGGTTCCTGAAGACGGGCGTCGTCAACGAAGTAGGCCTTAAAAACGCTGGCGGGACGTTTTGGACTCGTTACTAACCGATTGACCCGAGAAGACAAAACACAAAGAAAATTGGAAAATTATGGCGAAGACGTTCGCCCAGCAGTTGGACGAAGCTCTTTTTACAAAAGCTAATATTGTAAAAAAAGTTGTATGGTATCTTTCAGATCTGGTTAAAACGGGGAAGGACATACCTTATTGCCAAATACCGTAATATTATGTAGGTATGCGTCAAAAATACACGCCTGACGAACATCTAACGGAACTGAGAACGGCTATAATCTTTTTTTTTTATCGATTTCACTAAACCTGTTTTTATGTATTTAGATCGTTGACCCTTTCACATTATACTAGGAACCTATTTGATAAATAACTTTTTCTACTTTCAATACGGCGAAAAAAAAAAACTTAAAAAAAAACTGTTTTTCCGGTGATTACTCTCACCGAGACCGTGATTAACCGAAAGATGGAAAAGCTTCGAGTTTACCTGTTCAAGCGTGCTTCCGCGACAATAAAACTTTCACAGGTAGGTACTACTACTGTACTGCGGAAAAGAGGCACTAATGATAACTTTTTAAATCAACCACGACCTTAAGTAGTGAAAGTAATGATCGCCTTATCAGTACTTAATTAATAACTAATACGTATTGTTGTTTGTAGAATTAACTTTTTATCGGTATACTTATTGCTAAAATAAATATAAATATACCTACGAGTCGATGACGACTTCGACGAAAAACAACTATTATCAAAAGATATTAGTAATTTGTATTTTTTATGACGTCAATTACTTCACGGAGATAGGAAAAGAAGATATAATTATTGTTAAGTAAATAATATAGCCCGATGGGATTTCCCATCGACAAATTTCCTTTAGGAGCTCAATTGCCGAAAAAAAGAATAAAAAACAGACTATCTTTACCACATTATGATTCATAATGTTATCCTTTTATGATTCTGCCAAAGTAGCCTTTCTAGGCCCCCTTATCTACCTTTCAATTTGGAAAAAGAACAAACCTGCAGTCAAGTAGGTATGTACTAGCAAAACTAATTGTGAAGACGTTTTTACTTAAGAGCGTTTACGACGTACGGCATTTCATACAAACATACGCTTAAGCGCCTGCTTATGCCTATGAAGTTTCATTAAAATCGGTTCATTCACTTCGAAAAACAAGGGCAACGAAGTTTGTATGAAATGCCGTACATCGTAAACGCTTTTAACAAGTTCAACTAAATAATTCCGCGCCTACTCAAGGTACACAACACACACACAGGGTACCTGTTGTTATGACGACACAAACAAAGAAACTGTATGCACGACTGCTGAGCATATGTTAGAATTTAGAAATGGTTACTAGTACCGTAGCCTATACATAGGCGACAAATTATTAATAGTTTTCGAGCGTCGCCGTCGGGGCACTGTATGCGCAGTCAAGTGGTTATATACAGCGTGAATTTTCCAAGTGGGCGTGGATGGCCAAATTCGAAACTATGAAGAATGGAATTGTGTGTCGCTAATAAGAATCCCAGAATTCGATTCTTATTAGCGACACTATCGAATGGCATAATAATACAGTGTTTTTTTTTTCAAAATCAACAGGTTCGATTCCTGGCTAGAAATATTGATTCAGTTTTAGTTTTCATCAAAATCGAGCACGAGACTCCTTTGAGTACTTTTCGCTAAAAGTACTCAAAGGAGTCTCGTGCTCAATTTTTAAAAAATCGATATTTCTAGCCAGGAATCGATCCCGTTTATTTTGATTTAAAAAAACACACACTGTACTATGACACCATTCGATAGTGTCCCTAATAAGGATCAAATTCTGACATACGGCAAAGTTAAGGAAAATGTTAGATTTTAATAAACTGCTTCTTATTTTAAAGTATTCATACCTACCACAATACCTGTAACTTGTTCGAAATGATGGTCAATATTTTTATTAAGGCTACGCCGACAGCCTAGTGGCGCCCTCATCGTTTGTTTGGTTATTTCTTTTATTTTAGAATGAAAATGCAAAAAATAAGCACGTTAAGTTGTGCTCCACAAGATTATGCGTTAATATTATTATAAACGGTAGTTTTACATTGTTTAGTTTTATTATAATCACTAAAACAGAAAACAGTGGCCAATATTATCCGTTTTAGTGATTATAATAAAACTATTATAAACCGTTATTATAATAAAAGAAATAACCAAACAAACGATGAGAGCGCCAGTGCGCGGTCGGCGTTTGGTCGGCGCCCTCTTAACACACCTGCAGCGCAGTCACCTTTACAACATTATGTTCTAAATTCAAATTTTTATTACGATCTTTAGAAAATATTCTAATGGAATCAATAATATTGTAATACTGAATGCAATACAATCCTTGAGACGTCGAATCCAGCTAATGTATTGAAAACAATGGTCATCATTTTGAACAATTTAGGGCTGATTTTTCCATCGCCAGACAACTTATATTCGAGGAATAAAATTGACGTTTGACAGTTTATGTATGAAATAACTGTCAAATTTTTTAAATTAGGTATTCCTCGAATAAAGTTATCTGATGATTGAAAAATCAGCCCTTAATCAGTTAAGGTTTAATAGACAGGTAACATAAGAAAAATAAAAAAGTATTTTAGAAAAATGAGCTCTTTTCTTTAGCGTATGTCATTACTTCCCAGAATTCGATTCTTATTAGCGACACTATCGAATGGCATAATAATACAGTTTTTTTTTTTCAAAATCAACAGGTTCGACCTGGCTAGAAATATTTTCAAAAAATCGATGATGCAGTTTTAGTTTTAATCAAAATCGAGCCCGAGACTCCTTTGAGTACTTTTCGCTGTTCCTCAGAATGAAATCCGAAACTGATTTGGCCATACATGCCCACTTGAAAAATTCACCATTTATTGTCTTTGGGTTAGATCTACAGTGTGTCCGGTCATGGACTAGCGATATTCTAGGTACTTATATAGCAACTATTCTAGTACACAAATTCACTACACACTAGGGTCCAATCTGCTTCCCCGCTATTTGGCAGTCATTTTGTTGAGATATTCTCTACGTGTGTACAAAGAAAACATATCTCTCAAAGTTTTAGTCCTACTGAGATAAAAGTAGGCTTATGCGGAGGGTAACAATACTGTCTATCGTTTCCATTACGATCCAATGGGTTCACATTCTCGTAACTTCAAAAAAAAAAAAAAAACTCAAAAAAAAATTTCAAAAAATTATGCCAATCAACAAATTATTGTAAATTACTGCAAAAACAACCCCTATGACCCTTTTTATTTTTTTCTTAGATCGACAGATTTTGAGCTAAGTTACAATACAACATTAAATTAACATTAATTTTTTTGTGGATTGGACCCTAGTGTATAGTGTATTTGTGTACTAGAATAGTTGTTATATAAGTACCTAGAATATCGCTAGTCCATGACCGGACACATTGTATATTATAGTTTTCTTGAATTTTTCCTGCCCGGTATCTGGGATTGTACCCGGCTGATGGCAATTGGAAAATAAAATAAATATAATCGAAATGTGGATGTAGGTACTACAAACACCTCTGTTATATTAGTAACTGTAACATTGTATAGTTACTACGTGCCTACAAATATATACGAAATAAAAAGTCTATGGAACTGATGATCCTAACACTGCTTATAATAGATTTCACGAAATATTTTCTTTACTTTATAACCTTTGTTTTCCTAAATCTAAGACTACAATAAAAATAAGAACTCAAGATGGATATCACGAGGTATTAAAACCTGTAGTAAGAAAAAAAGACAACTTTTATGGGCATACATATTAAAGCCAAATCAGTTAAATAAAACTCGCTACAAGGATTAATCTAAGCTTTAAAAAAAAATCATTACTCTGACACAGCGTTCACAGAATAACTTTAAAATCAAAACATAACACAACAAATGCAAAACAGCCTGGCAAATAATAAATCGCGGAAAATTTATTGCACATAAAAACTTTTCACACCACCTGTTCGAAAATGTCAAATTATAACTTTGTGCAACCTTAACCTAAAGTGAGTCATTAGTGGCCGGGTGCACAGCCGGTCAATAATGTTGTACTGGATTTCATTATGACCCGCTGGTCAATAATGTGATTTGAATTTGGAATCTCACATCACATGCTCAGATAAATTGGCAGTATAGTACTAACAAACACCCTTTGGTGCCAGAAAGAGGAAAGCTATTCTCGAAACCCTTACTACGCGTGGATGATATTCTCGATTTCCTACAAAATCATAACGACTGCTTCTTCATATCGTTGCCATGTTTTCGAAGACATAATATTGTAAGAATAATTAGATAACTCCGAACCATTTTTTAAAAGGAATGGAATAACATTAAAACTGGCATTAATAATAACAAATACCGCACCGCGCCGTAATACCATAATAGTAATTGGCTCTGTAACATTAGTTAATTTATTTTAAGTAAACTGCGCTAAGATTGCTGTGGATTTTGTGAATAAATAGATAAATAATAAAACCTATCTATACTACAGTCGATTTATCACATTTTATCAAAAATATTTTCACGAGCGTCTCCAATGACGTTCTAAATTCAAAATGCATACAGCCAATCATCCAAAACCATTCTACCAGCCCTGTATAAAGCTAAGTTTACACAACGCCACTTCCATGAGAGTGATATCAATAGACACACACGACAAAACCGTAGAACAGACTTTTTTTTTTTAAATCGAATAGATCGTGTCTTGGCTACTTATTGGTAGACGCAATTAAGGCGCGAATTTTCGTACTATGGCTATTATTTTCTCACAGTAGGTGTAAAAAGTAGAGTATCCTCCTATGGGCTAAAGGTGTCTTTGCATTGGGCTAGCTTGAATCCCTCGCTGCATTCAGGATTCTTGTATTAACTCCCTCGCTTCGCTCGTGAGTTAAACTCTTAACTCCCTCGCTGCGCTCGGGAGTTAAATCCCGGATCCTTCATTGCGCTCGAGATTCAATATGACGCCCGTGACATAAGACACAACTTTAGCCCCTCGGTGCATAATCTACTATTATACCATACCTTAATCAGCCTATAATGTTCCCACTGCTGGGACACAGGCCTCCTCTCGGTGAGAGGGACTGGGCCTTAATCTACCACGCGGGCCCAGTGCGGATTGGCAGATGTCACATGTCTTCGAATTTTTGGTTCTAGGACATGCCGGTTTCCTCACGATGTTTTCCTTCACCGTTTTGAGAGCAGTGGTGATGAAATAATTTACACAAAGTAAAGCGCCACTCGCCAGTCTGGGTTCGAACCTACGACCTACAACTCGTAAGTCGCGGCCGTTACCACTTGGCCACCACTGCTCTAAAAACTTTATATTAAAAATTATAATTTTAAGTTATATTCATATTGTATTGTATGTGTTTTATATGGGCCTTGATGCCTGAAATAAATGGATAATAATAATAATAATAATGGCCTTAAAGAACACAAATAGCGACGGGTACTATGGCATATCTACCAAAATACTAAAGGCAGTAGCGTACGAAATATGCAGCCATTTGTGTCATATTATTAATCTTTCGATTGGCGCGCGCACTTTCCCAGATGCGCCAATATTTAAGAAAGAGGATAGAGAGCTCATGGAATATTATAGGCCTATTTCACTGATTCAAACCATTTCAAAATTTTTAAAAATTTCATGCACAAGGAATTAAACGGTTACATAGAAAAAAAAATGTATGTAACGAGCAAAAAGGATTTTGTGAAAATAAAACTATAGGTATAGCAATCTACGACTTTCTATACACGGTATTGACAAAGATGGACAAAAGACCACCTGTATGTACTATCTTTTGCAACATGACGCAGGCGTTTGACTACGTAAATAATGACAAAAACATTTATAATACAATGGTTAGACTATAATAATGTAAGGATCAATTTAAATAAAACTAATATCATGCATTTTAGCCAACGTTTGACGAGTAATAATTTGGACATAAATATTGATAATAAAACCATTGAAAGCGTTAATACAACTAAATTCGTCGGACTAATCATTGACAAAAGACTGGACTGGAAATCACACATAGAGAATCTCTGTAAAAAAAATTGTAGTTCTGCTTTCGCCTCGCATTCCCTAGCTGCAGTCGTGAATGTAGCTACCTTAATTGCGGCCTATCACAGCTTAACTGCATCTCACTTAAGATACGGCATAATCTTTGTGGGAAATTCTACCGATTTCAACATCGCATTCAAGGCCCAAAAAAGATGCATTAGGTCAATGTTTAGGGTAAAGACTGTTGATACTTGTAAACCGTATTTTATAAGATACAAGATATTAACTTTGCCTTGTCTGTATATCCTCGAAAGTGTAATGTTTGTTAAAGCGAATCCCAAATTATTTCCACGCTTACAGGACGCTGTCCCACGTAACAGATTGGATATGAGCATAATTTGCGTATATCCTGCTAAAACTGCACTCATACGCAAAAGTATCATCTGCATGCATCAACTATATTTAACAAGCTACCTAAGCATTGGAAGGAGCTAAGTATCAATGCGCTCAAACCTCAGTTGATGGTGTTTTTATCGAAAAAGGCATATTATAGTGTGTCTGAATTTTTGGTCGAAAAACTTGTCTGACATTAGTTTTAAGTATTATAATGTTTATTAATTCCTTTTGATTAAACTAGTAATGTGACTAAAATATTTGTATTATAAGCTAAACATGATTGGACTACCTATAATGTAATTTAATATCATCTTGCATGCTCTTGTATGAATACCATGTTTATGCAAATAAATAAATCATATCTTATCTTATCTACGAAAAGGTCATTAATCTTTTTGTCAGACAATTAGCATAACATTAGCATAGCTAGGTAGGTATATTACAGACATTTTTGCACCAATTGTATTGTAACTCTGTAAATTCTATTAAGCAATTTGTTTCGCATGTGTTTATAGTATGCGCAGTGGTGTATATTTTTCGCTAAATTGTGTTTATTTTCTTTGTCTGTACTGTTAGCAGCTGGCATGGGTAACTACCTACTTCCATTTTCCAGTGATGCCTGAATAATAAGTAGAAAATAATAATGATACTCTCTCATTATTAACTTATGTTAAACTTTTGCACCACTTGGCATAATTAATTCCGTAATCCATAAGTCATGCGAGTTAAATAAAAACAAATAAGTTGACCCGATGGAGTGTCAACAAACTGGTTATTGTTAGGTACTTTGTGACGAATTGGTAGAGGTACTCATCTTAGCAGAGGCCCCAGCATTTTCCAGTATTGGACAATATGTTTGGGTGGGTACGGATAATGTATTTAAAACAACCGCTAGCGCAGTGATCATTACTACTTTGGGCAAGCTAATAATACGTTTACAGTAATTTCTTCGTCGAATGTAAAACTAAAATTATAGTGCATAATAGCTAATAGTGACATCATAATAGCACAATCATTACAGCAGACATCTGCGGCCGAACACGTGACGGTTATGGTCACTGTATGGCTTGTCGTGTTTTTTTCTCATGACTGGTATTTTAACGTACGTTGTTTATAACATAATAATATCGCTTTGATGTTTTGTGGTTTTAAAATCATTTTTATTAATACCAACTAATTTGTGTAGGTAACCCATTAGCGAAACGACATAATCTGGTACTTGTTATTACCATCATAATAATATTTTAAATAAATATCCTAATTTCTTTAAAATATCAAACTTTCAATTACAAAATATGTACATCAAAGTATCAAATAACATAATATAAAATCTATTGTTCTAAAGTCCTGCATGGTAGTGACAAAGTGCTGTTAATGTGGAGGAAAGACAGCACATTAAACTTTCTACAGTAGATGTGATGAGCAGCAAAGCAAATTTATATTATAACGTTTCTTTTTCTATTTAATATGACAAGTTCGTATCATTTCTATACCAAATTTCGTTCTTCCTGCTTCGTACGTGACAAAAGATTAAATCACATGAACACCTTGGGCAAACGTAAATACGAACGTTATCCTAAAGCTCCTCGTACGTGACAGACTAGAAGTGCCTATTTTTTCATAGTCTACATGTTCCTAGAAATATGTACCTAAGACTAGCAGCACCCTGAGAGATTTTCCGCATGAAGATATCTTCAAAGTAGGTATCTTAGGCGCTCAGCGCTCTATGTAGCGGCGCAATGGGCTATGCTCGAAGTTTGTTTAAAAAATAAAATCAGTAATGAAATGATTCTCACTGGCCACCCCCCGGGGACAGAGGGAATTATTTTTAAAAGTTGTGACCTTGTCCACCCGGGGTGGACAAGCAGGGGGTGGACAGTGGTAATAATCGAAGTTATCCGGAAAAGAACCAGAGTTACCGACATAGCTAGCAGAGTAAGCAATTGTCGAAGGACAGATGGCCGGTAGACCAGTCACCAGACGAGTCCTGGAGTAGAGACTGCGTAAGGGCAAGCGTAGTGTGGGACGTCCCCCAACTTGATGAACCGACGACTCTAAAAAGGTGGGTGGGGTGGGACAGACTATCAGACGGCAGGGTGTTGTGGCGCAGTCTGAGAGAGGCCTTTGTCCAGCAGTGGACTGCGATCGGCTGAGATTAGGTATCTTATGTCATTCGGTAATAGGGAGAAAGCTTTCACCAGTGAGAGGATTTTTGTAATCGATTACAATAATTCGTTCACCGATGAAAAGCTTTCATAGGTATTCCTGAGTGGCGTATAAGATACTTTTTAAAAGCAAGCTTCCTGTGGGAATCCATACATACTGACTAAATAGGTAATACGGGCTGGTGTCCGCAACTCCGCTCCGCTCCGCTTATTTTGCGTACGGATACATACTGACTAACAACCTCTTCTGTAGAAGTAAAGATTACCTACTTTAGCTTGGTAATCCCACGTTGTTTTACACCCTAAGTAGCTATACCTAGTAGAAATATCTCTAGAGATCTGGGTGCTGGGAGATGAATAGGTATAGCATACCTATACCTATTCATCTCCCAGCACCCAGATCTCTAGAGATATTTCTTTATAGTGATTACGATGATTATTATTATTATTTTTTATTGCTGAATGGGCGCGCTCTTGATCTCGATCACGCCTGATGGATAGCGATAGATGAGGTCTATGATGGAACGAGCGTGCCCAGAAGATGCCTAGGCACTAGAATTCCCACGCATTGACGAAACACAGCAGGCTGCTTGACTTCGGTGGGAGGGTGGTCGAAAACAGGCGGGCGTTAGCCCTACCACCGCAAGGGAAGAATTGGCCAGTTAAATAAGATGTTGGGTTCACACCCAACACCTTATTTAACTAGACAGTCACCTGTCCAGGATGCGCCGAGCGCTCGGTTCAGTTGAGTAACTGGCGGAACAAACTACGCTACACAAGGAGGCTTCTTCATACATCCCAAAAATTATTACTTCTTGTGCTTAATAATTTTTCTCATTGTGTTAAATCTACTCGCAATTATCGCAAAGTAGACAGCACACGTACGGAACTGAGTTTTTACCCTACTGTAACAACCAATGAGCGGTATAAATACACGACATTTAAATAAAGGCACGCATACACAATGTCCTAAACGTAATTATTTATTAGTGATTAAATTCAGCTTTATGAAACTATCGATTTATAATAATTTGCCTTTAGGTACAACAGCTTTCCATTCAACAAGAACCAAACTGAAAGAAAGCAGTTGTACTGTAAGTGAGTATTTTGTTTATTTAGCACACTAGAATTGCATCTTTTGTATGCCTATACAAAAGATGAGTAAGTGAGTATTTTGTTTATTTAGCACACTAGAATTGCATCTTTTGTATAAGCATACAAAAGATGCAATTCTAGTGTGCTAAATAAACAAAATACTCACTTGACCACACAAGTAGGTACCTACCTACGTACATTATTTAAACATAAATCAATTATGCTTTGATCAATAACTGGTAAACATTAACAGACGTAATAATATCATGTTAGGTATGTCTGTTTTTCAATATTTTAATAAATGATTAGATTGTTAAACAATCAATGTATTACTTATTACAACATTTGTCGTGAAAGTATGTACATCTATGGTCGTGACAGACGTGTGTTAGTAACAGAATAGGATGGTAAGTAAAAAAAAAAATGGGTGTTAGTATAAGGAACCTTCGATATGCGTAGAACAACAGACTTAATCATAATTACACTTTGGTAATGATTGATTGCTGGATTGTTTTTTTATGGATAGTAATGATATCTACTTAGTAGATATAGGTATAATGTAAAATGGACACATCATCCCTATAAATCACAATAACTAAGATTACTATCATAAAAAAACAAATAAGAAAGCCAACTCAAGCCCCGAGCGAGCGATAATAGCCTAAACACTGTCAAATAGATAATTCAATCGTCAAAAATGCATAGTCAATCTCTATACAAAACAATTTTCCGCTGTAGGGTCGCGCGGTCGGCATCAGGGATCTTTAATACAAAGTTTTTTCATGCGTAGGAAAACCATGTCTGTGGTGCACAGTATGAGGGGGAGCCGTAACAGCATACTGAAAATGATAGCGGACAAGATGTACTCGGCGGTCTTGCGTCGCTTCACTGACCTGCATTTGACGGTGCAGGTTGGTGAAGATTTATAATGTTTCCAATTTTATTCCCAGTTTTATTTTTTTAATTGTACTAACATAGTGTATAAGATTTATGTTACTAACCTCTTCTATGGACTGTAGTTGTCTGAGAATAAACGGTTTTTTTTTTATTATTAATTAAAGTGGTTATTAAAATTTTATATAAGAGCCGCGTTTCAAACCGTGGGTTCGATTCTTACCTTAGGCAATTCGATTTTTAATTTTATTTAAAATTAATTAAAGTCTTTAAAAAAAAAAATAATTGAGACTTATTTTATGACATGATATTTTGATTAAGTATAATTTTTAATTTTTGTTTTGATTCGGATTTTAATTTTTAATGTAATATTATTTTAATTTAATTTTATGGACTCATGGCTGAATTTAAAGAATGTTATTTTATTAAAAGTATTTTTTTTTTCTATCAAAGGAGATGTTTAATTTTGGGGCGCGGGGGGTATTACGTACCTACTGGCGTAGCCACGACTTGCGCACCATTAGCAGCGATACATTTTGTCAGTGTGTGCGAGCGACGACGCAAACATACGAGCGCGCTCTCGTACAAACCGTGTTCGGTGCGTATGTATGAAGATATCCTACTCATTTGTATTTACTCTGTTAGTATGCCACGTACCCAATTTGAATGACCTTCAAACGGACCGGTTGATTTCTTTACATAAAAAACAGCACGTCTATAATTGTACACTGAAATAGTTCTCTAAATCAATATTATTATTATTTACTCCACAAAGCGTTCGTCGGTCACACCCATATTGAGTATAAGTCGATAAGTAAAAGCGGACAATCCAATTAGAACATACAGATGGATTTATCCGGACTGCTAAGCCTTACTTTATGGAATATCCTTTTTCCCAACCCGAGGATCAAACCCAGGACCTACTCAGCAGTCGTACGAGCTTGCAACTAAATACTAACTGAAACAATGCAATCATTGATTCATCAAAGAATCAATGATAAATCAATTGCATTGATGAAATTTCTTTGTACTTTTTGTAAGTAAGAAACACGAAACTGTCTTACACGCCCATTATTTCTTTTCTTATTTGCATATTGCCTGACAAGTAGGTAAACTGTTATTTAGTTAGGTATCTATTTAGCTTTGAAGGATACCTACAGTTATTATCGATAGTTTACCATTTCTCCATTGCATTTTTCCTGATAATACTCAATACTATCTACTCATTGTGAATTTATGATTACTGTGATCGCAAAATAATTTAAGGCGAAGGCTTCAGTCTAGCGCGCGAATATCAAATTTATATTTTATAAATTTACTTTGTTTTCAATTTGTGGGTCAGTATCAGGTTGTATGTTGATCTTAATATGATTCGTGGCTGTAACAAATATTTATTTATAGAATTATGATCATAACAATCATCAATGCCCAAAACTTTCTAAGTTCATATTACCCTATATTGAATGGCTATTTCATTAAATCATGAGATTTGAGGCCAATTCTAACTCAAGGAGCTATATACATACATACATCTGGGGCATACTTCTGTAAAGCCCCAGACGGATATGGCGGGATGAGCTGGACTCCTTTCATAAAAATTGGTCCTTGGCAGCTCTGGACAGGGAGAGGTGGAAAGAGAGAGCAGTCGGACATTAACGGCTAATTAAAAAAAAAAAAGCAGGCCTTAGCGCAAGTTCTGATTTTAATAGTCAAGGAATTTATGGACACGTTTTTAGATAAAAAGTGATAACCGTGAGAGAAATTGAAAGTTTAATTTTCAATTATGATACTACGAATGATAGTAAATTTTAAATTGATTGAATGATTTTGAATCTATCAATTAGTAGCATTATATAACCGAAAACGCAAAGAAATCAAGCAGGATATATTGCTGAATTCTTGCAAAGTTAACAAAATCATGAAAATGTATATGAAATAGTTAAAAAGAAAAAAGAAGAATAAATACATTTATGATTTTATACAAGAAACAATAAACATCTTCCATCATTATCAATCAGCTATAGTTATTATCTAAATTACCTAAGTATAGCAAAAACGACAATCGACGCAAGTACAAAAGATTTGAGTCGTTACATACCTTTATTTAAATGCGGACGATTTTGCTTCTTTAGTCTTTTTATGTAAATACTGTAGTAAGTGCATATACAAAAATATTTGAAAATATGCGGGTGTCTCCCGCGAGAGACGAACGTGAACTGTTGCGAAAGCCGTCAAAATGCTATAAATATAACCCGTAAAACGTATTTGACCGGAAAGGTTCGCCGAGCATCTTCAGTCATCTACTACGGTGTACTACGGTACAGGAGAGTCCCTTCACTTCACAATGGTTACTATCACTACTCACGCGGCACTTCACAGAAAATTCACTCTGATACTTGTGTTATAGCTGAGATTTAACTTACCTATTACAAACCATATTTTTTTTATTAACACATTTACACACGTCACACATTTTCACATACATTCATTTTAATTTTTTTCACATTAATTTTATATTAACATAATAGGTAAATATATATGTTTTTAAACTCTAATGAAACTCATGTCTCACTCCTAACACTCTCTCAGTATAACTAAGTAACATTAATAGTTAGGTAATCAGTATTTCGGAACCTATTAAAAAGAAAGATAGACTAATATAATATTTGATGTGACCGCAACCGCGTTTAACTTAGTGAAAATAGAATTTAAATAATAATAATTTTTAACATTTCACGGCAGTTCTATGATTATTAAGTATATATTTGTTCCAAATGCATATATCTGCTACGAAAATAAACTACTTGTTAGTGTTAACGTTTGATAGAGTGAAGGCTCCAAAACCATCAGGCTGTATTGATAGAGTACACGATCTAGATAATGAACAAAAGCCGGATGAAATTCTACGCTACATTATTTATTTTTGAACAATTGATTTTGTCAGATAGGTACGTACTTCTTGTCACGTGTACCATGTAACAAATACCTATACAACAACTAAACGCATGACTGGATTTTTTCAATAGTTACTAGTACTGTCTATTTGTACAATGTGCCTAAAGTAAATTCCAATGGAATCATTATACCTACACAAATTCTCATTATACTCATGATCAGGGGGCCTAAAAAGTCTACTTTGGCAGAATCATAAAAGGATAAGATAATGGACAGTTAACCGGTAAGTTAATCGTATCAAATCCCATTGGATCCCACCCATTCCCATCCATTTTTCAGTTATTTTTTTTTGTCTGTGCTAAAATACCAATCAATCCAATCCAAATCCAATCCCAACAATCAAATAGCTATGTGCACACAAAAACATATCTAAGGTGTAGTGTTAATAGATTTTCTAATATTGGTGTTAGTTATCAATTTTGGTGTCGTACCAATTCTGGTGTCAACAATATAAATTAGAAGCTATCAGGATTAAATTATGGTCTCTTACATTTTATGTACTTAACTGCAGTATTTCTTGCATATCAACTTCGTATATAATTAAAAATTCAAAAACAAAAATTTCCACCAAAATAAGGTATAACATCATAGTTGTTGAAGTTCACCCTATTTTTGTTCAAACTACAGATAAAGTTTCAAACCACAAGTTGATGGTATGAATAGCACCTATTAATCATTTAACGAAATAAAAAAATATTTTGTAGATAACTTGAAGGAGAAGATTTATACATATTGTTTTAATGTAGGTAATTGGCAAAAATATAGATATATTCACGGTCTACTTGTAATGCATATTTCTAGGAATCAATAATAAACAATAGTCAATTAAGTGCTCGCGTTCTATTTAATTGTTAGGTACTGGCAGAATATGTTTGTTTTTAGATATTTATTATCTACTTATGTAAATACACAAGTAAAATCACACAAACACAATGCATGGTCGAAAATTGTGTCACTTGCCACTTGCCTATAAAAAAGGCCGGTAGTCTTTTAGAAGCGACAAGACAATTTTTTTTATTGCATTAACCCTAGCCCATTACTATCTAATCTTATCTTTTCTTTTCTGAGTCTTTCTCCGGGTGAGTATGCTACTGATGACGACGGATTCGGGTTGCCCCAGGAAAATCCTATACCTACATACGAATGCCCTATTGGCAGTCATCGGAGGTGTGGTCATAACTTACGCAATTGTGTCATCACATCCAAGTGAGTAAAACTCGTTGGGTAATTTTCAGTAGGTAAACACCGCGAAGGTACGGTCCTTAGTTCGTAGTAGTAAATGATTAAACATAGGTTAGAACTTAATAATAGAGAACTTAATAATATTTAATACTAGCAGGGCCCTGCGGTCTTACTCCTAATTAGTGTCGATCCCGTAGGAATATCGATATAAAAACTATCCTATGTCCTTTCCCGGTACTCAAACTATCTCTATACTAAATTTCATCTAAATCGGTTGAGCGGTTTAAGCGTGAAGAGGCAGAAGAGGTAACAGACAGACAGACACACTGTCGCATTTATAATATTAGTATGGATTCATTTAAATAAAACAATCTGACATGTTTATTACAGTTTAGTAGTCTAGGTCACGGCCGATACCTATGGAATGAGGGAAAAATAATAATTATTAACTGCAAGAAAGACCTGTCAAACCAAACTTATACCTGCTTTATCCGCCACGTGGTATCAGCACGTGCTTTAAGTTCTACGTGATATTGCGCATGCCTTTGCGGAGAGCACTAGTGGAGCAGTAGTTGTCTGTGTGGTGCCGGACTTAAAGAATTGCACCACCCCTTACTTCCTGTGGGTGTCGTAAAAGGCGACTAAGGGTCTTACCGGAGAATGGGCAGCAGCGTTCTCTATTTATTCCACCATCATACCATACTGCGATAGCCAACCCGCCTGCCAAGCGTGGCGATTATGGCAAACCCCCCCCCTTTAAATTCGGGGAGGCCTATGTCCAGCAGTGGACATCTATCGGCTGAAACGACGACGACGACTAGTGGCGCAGTGGTGACGGCCCTGACGCACAGTGGTCAGAAAATCGAGCTCCATACTCGTAGAAACTTAAAGTCAGGAATAAAAAAAAAAGTTGTAATGTCTCTGGTGTACCTCCCTCTATGTGATATTAACGTATAGATGGAAGTAGCAGCTCCACGCGTGAGAAAAAGTTTTGTGTTTTTTTGGTATGGGAGAAAACACATTAAGTACTTACATTTTTTTGAAACTGAATGGAACTAAACGGCTGATGCTCACACGACTTATTATACCATACAAGGCGATCAAGATGAGATCCAATTCATGCACTTTTTGCCGCTTTGAGAGTAGCAAATTTTTTAAAATTTAAAATTTTTGATGTGATATTTTTCAAATATTTGACGTGTTTAAATGAAGTTGCCGATCGATTAACTTATAATATCGTTAGTTAATAGCCTGCTAATGACTATTATGATGAGAATAATTAAAGATGATATTGATTAAATGCTTTTTTTTTACAAAATTGCATATCAAGAACTAAGTAACTTATTTGTTAATCACCGTGATTAAGGTTGAGTTATAATTAGATACTAATGATATTAGCATTAACCTCTATTCAAATACTAACTTCAGCTCCATGTAGTAAAAGTTTGAGGACACTCGACGGCGTGTAATACCAGCCATAGAGCTCCACGTACATTTCTAAAATAGATTGGTCTGCAGAACATTGTGGACCATGGCTTTGGATTCTCCCATACCTTTTCTACGCCACAAACTAAGCACTGAGGCACAAAAGAACACAACATAAAAATACTAGAATCGTGTTCGCCTGCCATAGTTTGCTTATTCATACTTTGCTCTGAAGCACCATCGAAGCCCCACTTGCTTACACTAAGTGTCAACTCTTTGCCATCCAGGGAAAATTCACACGTAGGAATTTTCTAAGCCTAGCCACAGTTTTGTCCAAAATTGCTTGGAGCTTTACTTTTACCTTTCTTTCCGTGATGTCTATGGTATCTTTTGGGGGGTAGCAGTCCTTCTTCGCCTCAAGGATGGCAGTATAAGAATGATAAAGTGGTATTCCTTCTTCTTTTGCACAAGATCTTAATGTTATATACTGCCACTTCGAAAGCTTCAATGAGGTCAAAATACCTAAAGCTTTATCAGCGGAATATATAGGCACAGTTTTCTTTCTCTTTAACAATTCCTTTATCTTTGTAGCCTGTTTGGGATGCTTCGAGACCAGTTTAATTATTTCTGCAACATTCTTGTTTTGTACTTTTAAACCAGTTGCATGAGCAAGGCTTTCAGTGCTATGCGTTAGGAGCTCTTCCACTCTCCTCCTCTTCTGTAGCAGGCTTAGCACCTTGAATGGTTTTCTCGGACTCACAGCTGATGTTGATGTTCCAATACTGCACGTCTCCGGTCTGTATGATGTTGATGCACCCTCATTTACACCAAAGTCAGAACTGGAACATGGCTGCAGCTCTATTGACACTAAAGAAGCGGTCATCTTTTCCCTCACGACCTCAGGCCATTTTATGTTCTGTTGCAGCCATGGCTCAAACTTTTTTATGAATGTACGACTCGTGCGATTACAGGAGATCCATTTGTTCCTCAACGAACACACATAAGTCTAACAGAATTGTTTCAATTTCTTTTTTCATTTTCTGACAAATCAACAGTATTTTCAAAAACTTTAAAAACGCACTAGGCTGTGAAAAACAACTGTTGTTTGCCACAAACATGAAAATGTCCAAATTGGTACCAAAACCTTCCATCATACAGCAATAAATAACAAATAGAACGTAAACAGTTGGCGTGGACAATGCTGAGAGCTACTAATAAAATTAAGCTCAAACGTCTTATTTTTATACAACTACCCTCATTAGGGTCAGCGCACACCAAGAGCAGAGCAGAACATTTTTGAAATTATTGAAAAAAATATCTTATGATTATTATCATACTTCGCAAAATTGAATACGTCCAAATTTGATGCTCGACCATGCTCGAGCAAGCCGACTGCGTGTTCGAGTATGCATTCGAGCAGTAACTGTAGTCGACCATGCGCGAGCATTTTGCAGTTCGGTCTGCGTTCGCTATTTTCTAATTACCTATATTACAAACAATTCATTTTATTGTGACTAGGGCCCCAAATGAGATGATGACATGTGATGACAAATGAGTAGGATATCTTCATACAAACGCACCTAACACGGTTTGTATGTGAGAGCGCTCGTACGTATGCGTCGTCGCACGCACACACTGACAAAATTTATCGCTGCTAAAGGCGTTTGTGCACTACAAGGAATTTTACTATCCGGCAGTCCGATTTTATTTTTTTATTAAGGCGTGCCATATGGGACCGTAAAAAATCGGACTGCCGGACAGTAAAATTCCTTGTAGTGCACAAACGCCCTTAAGGTGCGCCAGTCGTGGCTACCAGTGCAGTGGCTACGCCGTACGTAATACCCAAAGAGTAAAATAACTATAGAGGAAATACCCCGCGCCCGCGCACGCTTCGCCGCTGCCCTGCTGCTCGTAATAATTTGTACGTGTAAATTATTAATATTCTAACAGTTTCATAATCATTTTATTTGAATAAATACATGATTCAGTAAAACCACGTTTTAATCACTGCATAGTATAAAACAGTCGCTTCCCGCTATCTGTCTGTCCCTATGTATGCTTAGATCTTTAAAACTACGCAACGGATTTTGATGTGGTTTTTTAAAAGATAGATTGATTCAAGAGGAAGGTTTATATGCATAAAACATGCACATTGTAGTAGAGAAAAACCGAGAATTTAAGGATTTGTAATGTGATGTCGTAACAAACATATTTTTGTGCTCTTGCATTGCAAACGCTGGCTAAACCTTACGAGATAGATCAAATTAATCGGAATTCCATAGTACATTAATTTGACATACAATTTGATATACAATTGTATATCTTAAAAATATCAATAAAAAAGTCCGCGATGGTACATGTTTATCACCTAAGGATAACCTACAGTAACAATTTTTATCTTTTACATATTACAAAACAATTATGGGTAATACAGTATTTTTCCTTATCCAATTAAATACATTAAATACGTTGTGCATTTCATGGAGATCAAAATTGCCCTTTACGGAATATCATTAAAATGAATACCTATCTTAGAAGATATCAGAGATTTAAAAAGAAGGGACAGAGCTGGCGGGGCGGTACGAAGTTCGCCAGGTCAGCTAGTAAACTATAAGTGACAGTCCTACGTCTTTAGGCTAATATCCCTTGCTGGGGGCTCGAGTTGGCTTACTTATTTGTTTTTACTATGCTAGAGCTTAACTGGTTAATGCTCATGTCATTAGTATCTAATTATAACTCAACGGTGATTAACAAAAATGAGTTATATACTTAGTTCTTGGAACGCACTTTAAAAAAAAAAAAGTACCTACCTATTTGATCAATATTATTTTTTAATTATTCTCATCATAAAAGTCATTTACAGTAGGCTATAAACTAACGATATTATAAGTAAATCGATCGGCAACTTCATTTAAACTCGTAAAATATTTGAAAAATAACATCGAAAATTCAAAATTTCAGACTTTGCTACGTGCAATGCGGCATCCAAAGGTGCACGAATTGGATGTCATCTTAATCATCGTG
Organism: Mesoligia furuncula; assembly: GCA_916614155.1. Classification (NCBI taxonomy): domain Eukaryota; kingdom Metazoa; phylum Arthropoda; class Insecta; order Lepidoptera; family Noctuidae; genus Mesoligia; species Mesoligia furuncula. The sequence continues at coordinate 15,604,358 of OU744796.1, forward strand.
TATGGTATAATCACTCGTCCATCAGTTCCATTCAATTTTTAAAAAAATGTACTTTAAGTGTTTTCTCCCATATCTACAAAAAAAACACTAAACATTTTTTCTCTTGCGTGGAGCTGCTACTATCGTCCATACGTTAATATCACGTAACGGGAGGTTGGTAGGTCAGCGGGATTGTCCGAAAGGGTTACCGCTGGCCCGGAACATAAAGGGCTAAGGAAGGAACATGGGTGGGTTTTAGTCAGTAAGAGTCTGACACTTCCTTCCGCTCCACCCAAAGCGGGAAAAAAAAGGGAGGTAGGTTATACCAGAGACATTACAATTTTTTTTTTTATTCTTGACTTTAAGTTTCTTGGAGCTGGAGCTCGCACTGTGCGACGTCCGTGTCGTAGGTCGTGGGTGCGAACTCAGGCAGGCGATTTACTTTGTGTAAATAATTTCATCACCACTGCTCTCAAAACGATGAAGTAAAACATCTCGAGGAAACCAAAAATACGAAGACATGGGACATCTACCAATCCGTCGATTACTGCCCACTCCCTCTCGATGAGAGGAGGCCGGTGTTCCAGCAGTGGGGACATTAAAGGCTGAATATGCGTGTTTTTAGCTCGTCGGCACACAAAAATAGAAGCTTAAAAAAAAACTAAACAGGTTTGCCTCGTATTCATCAACATCGAAAATACACCCAACGTTATAAGATTACAGCAAATCAGAAAACCTGTTTTGAATCAATTTTCATGTTATATGTTCGTACGGGAAAAACCAAACTTTTTAGAACATTTTTAATTGTTTTGCGTTGTTGATTTTGGGATGTAGGTAGGTACGTAGCATTGATCATCTTGACGTCAGGTCCGAGACACACCTATTTGTGTGCAGAACAAACGTAGGTATTGTACTATCCTAATGTATTCTACTCTAAGACATATGAACGTCACGACTCACGATCTCTATTATAATTCTGCTAGTAATTATTGCCTTCAAGCAATGAAGTGTTTATAATTTGTACCACGACAAAACAGATAAGAATACTATTATAAATAACCCATCGTTCACTATCGTTTTGTATGAATCATCAATGGGCCTGAAAATTCCCCCAACACGCACCTTATATTCAATACTCTATTTAGGTAAGTACTAATATATTCTAACGAGTACCTAAGTTGTGCCGGTAATGATACCTAAATGAATAACAATAACATTAACATATTTGATCAGTGATCCCAATAAGTAAACAAAACTAACTTAATTAAACTAATTACTTCTTATAAAAAGATACGATATTTTAAAAATATGTTGCAATATTTTATCAAAATCGAAATGTAAAATGAGGCCCACTGAATCAATCATTACCAAATGAGGTGGAGGCAAACAACAAATGTGAGTACACATATTTTTGCTTATACAGGGTGGTATAGACATCGACGCGCAATCTGTATGTAGGATCGTCGGATATAGTTGAAGGTTAGTAAGAAACCGATGGATGTTCTCGAATGAAATTTAATTTTACTAATGGAAAACCAACAGCTTATTATCAAATTAAATTTCAGTCGATAACATCCATCGGTTTCTTACTAAACTTCTACTATATCCGACAATCCCTCATACTTATCTCTTTTGTTGACTGTACACGATTCTAGCGAAGAAAATTTTCGTCGGTTATTCAAATAAAATGCTGTTTCATAGAAACGTGCAATGCCAACACGGCCAAAATGTACTGAACAGCCCGTTTGTTTTTAATAACCGACGAAAACTTTCAACGCAAAGGGGTTCAGAATCATATATTGAATCACAGATATAGATATACCTAGATAACGCAAGAGTAACTACTTCGCGTGCCAAAAATTGCACCAACTTATGATTACAAATCGTAAGCCGCCCCTTTCGCGCTCAGTCCTGTGTACTGCTGGCTGGGTAAGTGTGAGCGAGAGCGCGAGCTTGTGACGTCATAGTAGGTAGTCTAAAAATGGCACGCTTGGTTTTCATACAGTTCGTGATACTTGCGTTATCTAGGTATATCTATATCTGTGTATTGAATCCATGTTAACAGGTTGTACCTACGTCGAATTTTAAAATCTTTGCTATTAGAATTGGTTGATACCTAATCTTAATATTAGTTACTCTTCTTCTTTTTAACTTCGCGGTCTATTAGCATGAAATTATTTTTATAAATAGGTACATTATGTAGCTCTACCAGGGGACCTAAAAATGCCATTTTGGTAGAATCATAAAAGGATAACATAATGGTCAGTTTTTTAACCGTTTAGTTAATCGTATCAAATCCCATTGGTTTAGCATTTTTCAGTTTCTTTTTTTTTGTCTGTGCTAAAATACCAATCAATCCGATCCAAATCCAATCCCAATCTCTTTGATTATACCTACGTAGTGCTGAAAAGGTCTGTGTGGTGCCGGACTTAAAGAATAGCACCACCCCATACTTCCCATGGGTGTCGTAAAAGGTGACTAAGGGGCGTACCGGAGAATGGGCAGCAGCGTTCTCTATGCATTCCACCACCATACCATACTGCGATCGCCAACCCGCCTGCCAAGCGTGCCGATTATGGCAAACCCCCCTCTTTTGGGGGAGGCCTATGTCCAGCAGTGGACGTCTTTCGGCTGAAATGATGAGTGCAGAAAAAAAGAAAAACACGGACTGTCTTCGCCATATTACGATTCATAATGTCCTTTTATGATTCTCTAAAGTGGCCTTTTTGGCCCCCAGATTGCCCTCAATTTTATTATCTTATCGAATGTTAGAAAAACTTTGAACTTTGCTTTGCAAAGCGTTGTCTCTGTCATGCACATACCTACCTGTGGCAGTCTTTTACTAAAGTTCGATGTGTCTTGTTTACGCCCGAGTATTGTACCTACTTAGTTAGGTTTTCGATACGAAATATACCTTTTCATCTCTCATACTCGGAAAGTAGTGTTTGTTTGATCCGAATAGCGGGTGGAAAACGCTGCTTCCCACCCTTGGGCGGGAAATACTCATAGTAATTGCTTCCCACCCTAGGGCGGGAATGAAATTTGAAAATAGAACTAAATTTAGTTAGTTAGTCAGCTCAGTCAGACCATACGACACCCTTAATTGATTATGTTAATATTTATTATGCTACCCATCGAATCTTATGAATGTGCGTTAACTAGGAGAGTTGGATAAAAAGCTTATTATGTTAACGCCATTAAATCTTTCATATTTAGCGCACAAGTTAATAATTTACCTTGAATAAATTCAACATAACTTAAGTACGATAATCACCATTTTGATGTCAGTTGTGGTCGACGCTAAAAAACATAAAAATTGGGGATTTCGAACATCTTGACTTTATCATATGGGGCTGTGAATATACATCATTTAATTATTTGACGAATTTATCCATAGTTTAAGGTAAATAAGTAGTGGTAATGAAGTTTTTTTGATATCTAATGTCGAAGTTTCGCGCCAATCGTGTGTGTTTACATTTTTATTTTTCACAAATTTCACACACACAGATGTAGATAAGATTTAAATGTGACAAAATATGTTATTGATAATATTATAAACAACACGAAAATGCCCAGGTTTTAACGCAATATTAATCATTACAACTACTCAATTTGTGTTCAGAATCGCCGACCATTATTGTTTTTTTTTTATTGAAATGATGTGTGAAAGCTATTATTCCAAACAATTTTTTTTTTAATTTCGATTGACTCGAGTAATTAATATGACCAATGTAATCGATATTTGAAAATAAAATAAAGTTATTTTAAGCAATAAATACAACAAGCATTGTTTATAATAATGATTTATGCTTTTCTAATATCATTTCAATCTCTTCTAATATCATGTCAATAACAGACAGGCGGACATAGGTACCTCATTTACTGAATTTCGCGCCGAAATGCTTCTATAATTGAATTTATATTCGGAATGCGCTCGCTGTTTAAAATTATTTTAATTTATTGGACAATTATTTATTGTGGATTTTATTTTTGATACTTTCTAATAGTTTACTACAGAATTCCCTGTAAACATTTTTTAGGTAGGCTTTCCAGAAGTTTTTTTTGAGAATGATGATAATTAATTAATTCTATAGATTGGATATTCTGCAAACACTTTACATTTTGTTAGTTTAGAGAGTTTTTATTCAGTTTCTATAATTTTTTTTCATTTTTTTTATTGCGAGTATCGATTAGGCTGTATGCAAGTTTTGAATCGAAATAAGAAAGTTGGGTGGACGGTCAGCACTAAAAAGTGTCACGTCGCAACACAATTTTTAGTATTTTTTATCAAGATTATCGTGTTTTCTAAGTAATTTATGAAAAATGGTAAAAGTAAGAATGCAGACAGAATGATAATAATACGGGCCCTAGTAAGCGGGACGGCCCGCGGTGGTGACACAGAATCTACTCATGTGGCGGTGACGTGGTGTGTTTCATACTTCAAATTTAAAAAAGACTAATAAATAGGTACCTATTATTCATGTAATTATTATCAATAAGTATTTTAGAAAAACTACTAGTTTTTACTTTCCTTAAATTCGAAATGAAAAGTAGAGTGTTTAACGCGGGTGAAAGTCATCAATTCCCACTCGGACTATAGCCGCCCTCGCTGCGCTCGGGCGTCTAAATGCCTCGTATGGGAATTGATTCCTTCCGACCCTTGTATAACAATCTACTATTACGTTATAGCGTGTATTTAGATCGAGTCGGTATTGAAGTTTTGTATGTATGTATTACGATGTTGGTTCCATGGAGAAAATTGTTTAGTTTGTTGGTCTGTACAACATACTCGCTATAGAACTACAATTTTAAAAGAAATACTACTAGGTACCTAATACTAAGGTAACTTTTCTTGTCTAGTAAAGTAAGGTCTAGTTTAGTCAATCCTTGAAAAGTCCAGAAAATTGAATTGAAAATTGAATATTTATCAAGCTACCACGTGATGAAAAACGGAAAGAAAATACGTTTATTTGCGGTAAACATGACGCAGAGAAAGAACACAGACACCAAAAAGAACCAGTTGGGGAAAATATGCGTCACATCCACACATAACGGTCATCGCTCAGCATAATGAATAAAATAATGAGTAGAATACTTAAATCTAAATTTTAAAACTGACTTAAACACAGCTAAGTACCTAACTAAAACCCATAGATCTGTGTTAGTGACAAGATAAATGGCAGTCATCAAACCAGAACTTCACCGCGGATGATTGTTTAATCAGCAAGGTTGGCAGCATCGGTACCTACTTTATTAATTAGGTATATTATTATATTTCTTTACTGTGCAATGTGCACATCATAAAATTATTATAATTATACCATTATTATACAGTGAATTATCTATACATAAAACGATGGTATTAATGTAGGTAGGCAGTTATAAATTATGGAGTATAGTAAAACGAGGTTTTATTGATTGTATTTTTTTATTATTAAAATATAAAAATAGCAGAAACGAAAACGTATCTATAGACTTATTATGTAACTATAAATATGCACAATCATGCGAATGTGTGAATTTACAAAAGCGTACAAGCGAGCACTTAGAAGTGTGTAGGTATTGCACTGGGTATATTATTTACTATTTTGCTACACCTATAAATGTTGTGACTGGTTGTCTAACCACGCCTGCGGTCACTTTATGACATGTTACAATATTCATGTATTTGTGAAGAAACATACACTGATAAAGGTAAAAATGATGTCAGACCAAATATTATAATGATACAAGGCCATGGCTTTAACAAAAACACAGATGCTTTAAAAATAAGATCAATAGACGCCGACAGAAAAGGTTGATGTCTTCTTTCTTTAAATAGTGGATTAACTGAATGTAACGTCCCAGAATAAAGTTTTGTATTACACTGCCGGAATCTACTTCCTACTTAACTTACTCTCAGGCACTGTAAACTATTTACATAAAATATACCGTAATGGAAACTCATAATATTATATAATGTCATGATATACATACATGTATAATATCTTCTTTAGGTACACAATACTTGAACTGATGACATGAAACTACTTCACTTATTTGAATAGTGTAGCTAAGGAGGTACCCTGTATATGACTTGTTGGAACCTTTAAGATATTGCTACGTTTTTAATTGTCATTATTAGAGATATTCGACTGTATTGGATAACAAAACTTTATTTACTCATGCGAGCAGTATATAATTAATTAGATACTGGTCATGAATTGTACGAGTATATGAAGTAGTTTCACCAAACCTGCCTTTTAAGTAATGTTATTAAGTGCGAACATTTATAATTAAATACCTTTTCGCAGTTTCTCGACTAATTATGAAAACTGGTGTAGGTACTAATTACGTGTTAAATTGAAATTTCAAGATAATTAATTGTAGATACCTACGTCACTGAAATCGGCTAATAATAGGTAAATAACTGAAATTTTAATCGAATACTTACGATATTTTGTAACTTTATCTTTGTTTATGGTCCTGTGTATGTCGTACATGTAGACTGGACTTTACGATCTATGATATAGAGATTTAAATTAATAAAAAACTAGTAAAAAATGTGATGTGTTCTAGTTAAATATCTAATGATTTGGAAATAGAGATTTTTCTTAAAATATCTTGTATAATTTACTAAAATGTTAGTACACTCCCAACCACAATGGTTAAACAATAAAATTCTAAGATAACTTCGACGTCGAGTTTACAATGTATATTAAGTACATAATGCAAAGGAAAACACAGACTAAAAAAATAAGGCTCGCGTCACTAATGTTTTACGAACTTTGAAACTTTTCCTTGGCCTAAATTGATAACGTCATATTCATTAAATATTTTATCAGTTAGTGCAGTAGGTAATGTTAATAATACTATGTAAGACAAGGTTTTTCCTTTAGTTACAGGAAAAGTAATCATAAACTAGGGTACAATTAGGTATGTTGTTTATCTTTAAGATTTTTATGGCAAGATTTTCTTGTTTTTGTCACAATTTTCTAAAGCAGAAAGCGCTGAAATGAAAATAGTGAGAAAAGCTTTTTGGACTTATACTAAAGTTGATTGGAAAATTGGAGCAGATGGAGAGGTAAGTATTAAAAATATCTTAGAGATTATAAAGGGCAGTGGTGGTTTTGTTGAAGTTTATTGTAACTCCGTGGCAGTAGTTAATTTATTTGCATTCAATATATTTATTTGGTATACCTACTTAGGTAAATAGCCAATATCGTTTATTTTAACCTATTTTGAAATGTTTTTATTAACAAATTCATACGAATTATCTTGGAATACCATAAAATATGGCACAAGCGAAAGCCTTGTTGATTAAAATATAAGTATTTAATTAAATTCAAAAATACGAGTAATATTATAAGTATATTGTAGTTTGTAACCCTGAAAAGTCCTACTTGTTTATTTAATTTAGGCACTAAATGAAGTTTTTTTCGAAATTAAGTAAGCTTGGCAGTATACAATAATTTAAAAGTTGACACCTTGTTCCAAAGTTGTTAGTGAGCGATACAATATGCTTACAGGTTTATAATTTCTAGGAAAAAATTAAGACATTGTTGCCTTGCTTATCTACGTTTGTTTCATTAATTCATCATCGTTCATTTCAGCCGAATGATGTCCACTGTTGGACTTAGGCCTACCCCAAGCATCGCCTATTCCTGCGGCCTTCACAAGCCCACCGTGTGAGAGGTCTTCCAACGCTTCGTCTTCCGGTAATCTTTCGGCCTGATCGGTAAGTTTGTTTACTGAAGTAGGTAATAAAAGTAAAAACTTATAAGATATTTTCTAATAAAATTCATTTTGATTTCAAGCATTATCTTAACACGCATGTTTCCATTCATACCCCTTTATTGATTCGACCCGCGGAATATTAATGTAAATAAATTATAATAGATATTATAAATGAAAAGTATTAAACTAGCCTCTTCTTCTCACTGTTGTATTAAACGGACCGAGAGCGAGTATTTGAGATATATCAATATTCGATCGATGTCATTTTTATGCTAACCAAAATATCTAAGATATATCCATAGCACGAATCCAAAGCGAAATAGTCTGTTATGAAAATGATAAATACAACAGGATGGCAGGGACATTGGCGTGCAAACTGAAATCATGAATTCAGCACATGATTTTAACACCCTTATATCAGATGAATAGTTACACACCGATTTCTCTCTTTCAGTCGTCAGTAATTTGACTTCCGAAAGAAGAAGACAAAGTGTTGTGTAATACAGACGCTATACAACGTAATTAGTAAGGGGCTCTACGTATTCAGCACATGATTCTGAACCAATGATGATTAGCTGTTGAATACATTTTGACCGCGTAGGTATTGGCACTTTTCAATGAAACAGCAGATTATTTTTTCAATAACCGACGAAAAATTTCTACGCAAGGGGCTGGCGTAGGAATTTTCAGCTAATTTTCATTGATGAGAATCGTGTGCTGAATACTTACATGGTAACCATGGTTTCCACGTCGAGGTCTCTGTCACCCTGTATTCTGTCAGCGGTATAGAAACAAGTTATAGACAAATACATGTACGAAAATGGCTAGCGAGAAACACGTTATTATAACGTGTCGTAGATAAACGTGTTCGTGCTACGGGCAGTGTATTGTACATCCGGGTGTATACTGTAAGTAAAGTAGGTTAAAGTTACTACGACCATTAAGTAATATTCATTTCTATTGTACAACTTATTAGAGCAGTAGTAGCGATAGCTATCCAGAATACTTACATTACAAGATCAATCAGAACGGACAAAACAAAACTCGTACCTATTCGTTTAGAATACCGTTTGCGGTTACTCGGTCAAACGTTTATTATGTTTTTAACTGGTTTTAAGGATAAACACCGTCTTTGTTAATTTTTAATCGTGTTGTGATTATGTAAACAACTATCAGTTAAAAAACCTTCTGCACTTTTTATTTTACAGCGATACCTACTGTCCCCTTTATTCATAAACGTTGCTTATGGTTAAGAGACGATTAGACGTCACGCTAATCACTACTTAACTTTAAGCAACGTTTATAAATAAACCCCTTAGTTTTGTAAGCAACTGAAAACACACAATCTGTCCGCATTCAAATGAATGAAACAGCACTTTTATTTTTGCTTATTCGTATCCATCGTGGTCGAATTCTTTGCTAAGTGAGTGTTGCTTATAAAGTAATTATACCGAGATGGTTACTAAAAACATTTCGGAATATAAAGGAGGTTGTTGTGATGTTGATTTTTTCTTATCCCGCCTCAGTTGCTCGTCTCAATTAGAATACATTTAATTTAGTTTATTACAGATACCTACATTGTATAAAGTAATTATACCGAGATGGTTACTAAAAATATTTCGGAATATAAAGGAGGTTGTTGTGATGTTGATTTTTTCTTATCCCGCCTCAGTTGCTCGTCTCAATTAGAATACATTTAATTTAGTTTATTACAGATACCTACATTGTTTTGCGATGGCACTTACAAGAATTTCAGGCGCAGTGTCGGGCCAGAGCTCTCAGAGAATTATTTAAAAATCTAATAATTTCTCATTTTTTTATGAGTCCTGGTTGTTGCTTTTTTTAAACAATAAGCTCATATTAATAATTAACCTAAGCTAAACATGGTTTTAGATATCTTAAATATTTACCACTCCAATGAGAGCAGTTAATTAATACGAGCCTTGACTCTTTGGCACACTCTGACAACTGAAACAAAAAATATTTGTGCCAACGCTTAACAATAGAGCTATTTTATTCTATTATTTTTAACTGACGTATTTTCACATGGAGGCTGTATTTTGTTTGGCAGTGATTGTCAGCAGTCGTTTGCTGGCATAATGCTTGCATGAAGCTTGCACGGAACTTGCACAATGCTTGCACGGTACTGGCTCGATGCTTGTGCGGTGCTTGCACGATGCTTGCACAAAGCACGTGTTAGTGCAGAGCACGTAACGTGGCGTTGAACTGCGGCGCGCGCGCGGCGCGGCGCAGCACGTGCGGCTGCAGCGACACGAAGCCACTGTCCACCACGCGCAGAATACGGATGTTCGTCTGCAAGAGAAAATTGAGCATATTGGAAATATTTGAAACCTTGAAACTAAATAGAAAATATTATGATAATAAAATAATAAAGGAACAACCTAAAAAAGAAACTGAAGATGATCCGAACATTTTTGGGGCAAGCCAAAATCAAGATCCATTTCTGTCAGTCTTTAGGCTTAGGGTTCTTTTTTAGGGCAAAGCTTTTACCACTAGCCTAAATGTAACAGTAGGTACAGACACAGTAGACATATTAGTTTTAACATGGGATGATGTGCCACAGATGTGTATCACAAAAAGGGTTTAGTTTACATTCTGGTCATCTTTATATTACAGTACAAACCTCGTGCTTGGAGGCGGAGCGGCGGAAGAACTTGTGGAAGCGCGTGGAGAGCGCCCACACCGCGCCGTTGTCGCGCTCCGCCCAGCGCACCTCCGCGCAGAACTGCAGTTTCTCCGCGTCCTGCGCCAGCACCCTGCGGGATGGACGAACCGAACATACATCATCATACATTTTTCAAAAAATGGAGAATTTTCATGTCTGAGTCAGCAGCAAATCTGGTAGGTTGCGCTTCATTCCGACTTACCAAAATCGTAGAATACTTAGTTAACTACTGTCTGTTCCTACAGTATCTGATGAAAGTCTAAACAAACCCTGTTCAGGCTAAATTAATTCTTACGCAATCAGTCACTTTAAATCTTTCTTTTAATTATTATTCTTGTTTCAACTTTATATTTTACTTTTTCCAGTATATAGATATTGTTTGAATAAATATAATAAAATGTAAGTTATAAAATTAACCTCAATAGTCAAATGAAAAATATTTTAAGGTGAAATCACATTAAAAATATATAAGTATATTGTTTTTTAACTTTAATATAAAAGTAAAATTTCGGGGTCAAATAATGAAATTAAAGCACATATTTTCTAAGTAGCCCAACAAATTGTTATCCACAAGCACCGATTTCAGATCCATTTGTTTAGATTTCACCAGATACTTTTGGACCAAAGCTGGACTGTGTCACATGAACCGATTAAGTACGTAATTGAAAAGTAGGTTTAAAACATCAGAGCCAGCCACCGCAGTTTTAAGCTAAAGTTCAAAGGTTGACCTGCTTCCACACTGTGAATAATAAAGGCGTTATCTAACTTTAAGTGCAATGCCAAGGTCAACAGTCGATGATCGTTCTAAGATTTGATTACTAAACGAGTTAACATGAGTATAAACTCATGTCAGTAATTTCATGCGTCAATTACTCGTTACGTAATCTTCATAAGTAGCATTATTGCTACTTATGAAGATTACGTAACGAGTAATTCACAAATGCGATACTATCATTTAATTACCCATTTCCCGCTACATCCTCTGTTTCAACGACCTTTCATCACAGCCATTCTTGCAACCGCAATCAATCGGAATTTCCCACGTTGTTGAGCAAAAACTGACCCGTAATGAGAAGGAAAACTCCCTCTTTCAAACGTTATCAATGACTCATTGAATGAACTAATTCTACGTACCTACTTATCGGAAATCGTGTATTTAATCACGTTTTTGAAGATGGAAATATGTGGAAATAGTAAAAATTATCAGGCGGGATACGTCTCGGAGAATGCATAGTTATCTTGCGACTGTATTATTGCTCACAGACACATCGAACAGCCGCAGTAGAAACCTTACCTACTTTTGACTTCTGAAGTGGATCTGAACCATTCATCAGTGCCAGGTAGAGCCAACTTTCAGCAGTTGATAAAATAATTTGCTTACACACTACGGCGTAGCTAGTTGCTTCGGCTTTGCATCCGTTTCAATAAAATCCTTCAAAGATACGTTCAGTCTAGGTACTCCAAAGCAAAACGAATCATAATAAAATACGAGGGTGACACTGAAAGCTCTTAGAAAAGCAAAAACTGTACAAACTAGCAAGTTATTGGTTTTATTATATCTTTTCAAGATATTTTTAGAACAAAGCATAAGGACTGTGTCAGATGAATCGAATAAGTACGTGATTATATTTCATCGTTTTCTCGACGCCGATGTAAACCCCTCCTACCGTTAGTTGGGATCCCGATGGTAGCGTGTTCCGGGGCCCATGAAACGACATGGCCTCGGACTTGTGCAATGCCACCTCGAGACCCAACTGCCGGATCCTTTACACGACTATCGCAATCCCGCGTGTCATCGCGTCGGCCGCCGCCTGATGTGGCTTCCCCTGCGCCAGGACCAGCGTGTCGTCAGCATAGCAAACCACGTTGACGCCATCAGGGAGGTCGGCCCGCAGCACCCAGTCGTAACCGATGTCCTACAGGAACCGATCCCTGCGGGACACCGCATGACATCTCTCGCCGGTTCCACTCCCTATCGTGACCGGGGTAGATGACGGCTCTGTCCGTCAAATACGAACCACTGAGAAAAGCACTTTGCCCACTCGTCCTTAGGGGTCTCTTCGACGGCATTTTGAAACGCAGCCACTGCTTCCTCAGCGTCCATAAAACGTTTTCCTCGAAGGTTTTCTTTTATTTTCGGAAATAAATAAAAATCACAAGATGCGAGGTCGGGGCTATAGGGCGGGTGACCCAGTAATTCCACGTCTGACGTCGCCAAGTAGTCGATTGTTTCTTGGCGGTGTGCGACGAGGCGTTGTCGTGGTGAAGGAGGATCCTACTGTGAGGACGTTTCTCCCAAACTTTTTCCAAGACAAGTGGCAAATAATTGTTAGTGTACCACTCTGCAGTAACTGTTTTTCGATCCTCTAAAACAATTGTTGCGTATTGACCTGTCCTTCCGAAGAACGAGGCCACCATCTTTTTTCCCACGCTTCGACCTCTCTTCACTTTAGTTGGTTACTCCTCGGAAGGAAACACCCAGACAGCAGACTGTCTCTTAGTTTCAGGATCATAACAATAAATCCAGCTTTCGCCACCCGTAAGTATGTCGAACACAGCATTTGAGTCACCTCCGTTGAATATTTAAACCATTTCACGACACCAATCAACACGAAGTTTTTCGGCCTCTGTCAAGTTATGAGGTATCCATCGGGCAGAAAGCTCCCTGACCGCTAAATGTTCATGGAGGATTTTGTGCACTTGACTCATACCGATGCCTAAGCTTGTCCGAATCTGCTGATAAGTCTCTTTTTGTCAGTCTCTATCATACGCCGCACAACACTGATGTTCACGCAGACCATCGGTGAGATTAGTGCGACAACGTTTAAACTCATTAAACCAGTTGTAAACAGTGGCATGAGATGAGGCTTCATCGTGAAAGGCCAATCGAAGTCTATCATAACTTTCTTATTGACTTAAATAACATCGAAAATCATAAAAAATCATTGTACGAAAATTTTCTCGCGACAATTTTCAATTTGCCGCCAAATCGTAAACAAATGACAAATGAATAAAATACATACACAATAATATTGGCAAAGAGTTCCATTTTCAAAATTTGAACTTATTTTTTTATTATATCGTTTACAAGTAGCCCAGTTCTAAAAACTTTCAGTGTCGCCCTCGTATTGTTGATTTAATTTACACATGGATATTTTTTCAAAATGGGTTGCAACTATCGTAGCTACTTGCTACGCCGTAGCCATTAACTTCGTAGCAACGATAGTTCTATACACAAATATTTTGAATCCAAATACATTTGGTATTTTGGCAGGCTAGTTACTTCACAAACTGCCCCCTCAATTCGTCCTCGTCGGGCAAGAGTCAGACGCTTAGGCTGAAAGTATATGTTTACTTGAGCGTAGCAACAAAAAAAACGAAATTTAAAAAAAAATAACGTTATTTCGGAGCACTAAAAAGAGGACCGTAGATTATATTTGATCTGCACTACGGGTGCGTCATTTGGCAAGGAATCTCGTTACTTCCGATGTTAAATAGTATAAGCTTACCTGATCTGATGTTTTATATTTTCAACCGACTTCAAACGTCAATTTGTATGCCCGTGATTCTGTGACAAATAAACCTATTTTCCTGCTTACTTGTGCGAGTTAGTGATGGGGTTCCAGGCGGCGATGGCCGTCTCGGTCAAGGGGCTGAAGATGATGGTGTCGTCGCGCGGGTCCACCGCCACGCCGAGCCCCTGCGACGACTTGCGTCCCACCAGATTCACGGGCAGGTCCGTGCCCTCGGCCGGCGGGCCCGACGCCAGCACGGCAGTGGACACGCTGAACACTCTGCAATCATAATGACCTTCATAAGAGACTGCTTCAAATTAGGAGTGAATTTTGAGTTGATTTTTTTATTTATCTCTATCTGTAGTGTGTTAACTTTAATGGTTGAATTAACGCAGCTGTTAAAGTGCTACCCACCTTCCTGACAGTGGACTGTTGATGTGGCCCTAGAACCGTCTATTAGGACACCTTACATGTTTTTAACCTATGTCCTAATGTTCGAGCTACGAGGCTCTAGTAGTTTTAGGAAGGTACTTGTCAATAGCCTGTGGCTGGTTGTACGGTAACCTGCGCAGGAGAGTGCGCGATCGCCACAATGCCATCTATGAACCCTGATCGTCTCTCCTCCGATGTCGTACTCGCCCAGAGTCATTTACACACACGGTACAAGGCTAGGCCAGTGGCTGGTAGTACAGCAAGCCTAGCGCAGGAGAATACGCGAGCGCCACGACACCATACATGAACCTGTCATACTCACCCAGAATCATTTAAATACACGGTACAGTGCTAGGTACTTTACCTGTCGGTAGCCAGTGGCTGGTAGTACAGCAGACCTTGCGCGGGGGAGTGCGCCAGCCCCACAATACCGTCCATCAGCGTGAACCTCTCGCCGCCGATGTCGTACTCGCCCAGGTCGGGGTCGGGGTACATGGAAGCGTGCGTCACTCGCCACGCGTTGTCGCGCCTACCATCGTACACGATGATACCTGAAAATACGTGAATAAAACGATTAATCGCAATCTATCAATCTATTGAATCAATTTACCGATTCAATGCTCACGAGAATGTTAACAGGTATTTAAATTATTAGTTCAAATTATTCGTTGATATGGTCAATTTAGTGGTGATTTACCATAATAGGTGCTGTTTTAGAAACAGTTAATTATGTTAATTGGTCCAGCCTTAAACTAATTTCGTCACTTGCATTGTTCTTATGGTGGACGCAACAATGAATACAAAGAAGGTACCTAAACGTGTAAATCTATCGTCTTCCCAAGCAGACTTTAATACCTACATATCAATTGTGGGAAAATGTTGCCTACAGGCACTAATAAGTACCTATCTACACGATAACCTGTAATTCTCATATAACTTAGGTCTTGTTTTCATATTTTGAAACCAGAATTTACTGGCATCAATTTTAGTAGCAAATGGCCAATGAATCCAGTTTTAATAATCATCTTCAGCTTCTACTAATTACTTGCATCATGTACTTTTCTGCAGTTTCACT
Organism: Mesoligia furuncula; assembly: GCA_916614155.1. Lineage (NCBI taxonomy): Eukaryota > Metazoa > Arthropoda > Insecta > Lepidoptera > Noctuidae > Mesoligia > Mesoligia furuncula. The sequence continues at coordinate 15,619,761 of OU744796.1, forward strand.
TTCTTTCGTTATAATATAAAGAACAGGCACGCCGCACTGTCCCGTGAAATGAAATCCATTTCGCTGGTAAAATGTACAAACATAACAAGCAGAATCTGATTGAAAGATGAAAATGAAAACCGCTGCTGTTATCTTATGTACAGTCAACAAAAGAGATAAGTATGCAGGATCGTCGGATATAGTTGAAGTTTAGTAAGAAACCCATGGATGTTGTCGACTGAAATTTAATTTCATAAATAAGCTGTTTGTTTTCTATTAATAAAATAAAATTTTATTCGTGAACATCCATCGGTTTCTTACTAAACTTCAACTATATCCGACGATCCAGCATACTGATCTCCTTTGTTGACTGTACATTTGATCAGTATCTATACATACTTAGGGAATATACCTAAGTATGTATGGATACTGATCAGATCTGCGTACTCGGTTACATTATTTTCATTTTTTTAGAAATGGTACGTCCAATATCAATACCACTATCAATTCATAAACATACCTATTCTATTCGTATCTCTAATATCAACAGTGAGATATAGACTAATGCGTTCTTTTATAAACAATAAGTGCTAAATAAATTTTTAATATTATGATAAATGACAGTTCATTAACGATATCCATTTTTAGGAATCGGTTGTCACGAATTGCGTACTTGTTCCACTCACGAACCTGATAAAAAGTCGTGGTTAAAACCTGCTATTGTAGTGTACTTTGCTGCCACGGTATTATTGGCAGAAAAACCTAAAGTGTAAGTTCTGTACTTTTAGCCCGGTACGTTACATTTTGAAATATCTGAGAGCACCGTAAATGCTCTTCTTTGGTCTCTCTCTGGTGTTTGTACATTTGTTTTTTTATTTAATGTTATTTTTTAATTAATTATATGACCATTTTTTACTCTGCTTAGCCTGTTGGATAATCATAATTTCAGCCGCCAGACGCCCACAGCTGGTTCCCGCTACCTTCACCAGGACACCGGTCCATCTTGTGGGAGGCCTACCAATACTGCGCCTTTGTTGAATACACAGGTTGTATAAAGGGCTCATTGCAAGCGGCACTATGTCTAAATTGTGCGTTTCACACAAAACTGTTATTATTATGCAATGACAAAGTTTCTTGAAATAACAGTCCATCAATTTAATTAGTATTTGTTGCGACTTAGCGAGTACGTTAGCAATTGCATCACTTTTTCGGAGAAAGCAGGGTTTTGGTCGACACAGCACGCTTGGGTGGTCACTAAACACCGAAACACATGCGTTTAACTTGCAATTATTTTATGTCCCACTTACTGTACTACAGACAGCCGCTAATTATTCGATGATTAATATGCACTATGAATACTCAATTGGTTTTTTAAAAGTGGCCGTCATTTATTTTAACTGATATCATCCGCTTATATATCTGCTCATGTACCGTAACGATTATGATATACCAATAAAATACGAATTATAGAGTGAGCACAATATGTATAATTAATTAAATGTTGAGAAATTGGTTTGTAATTCGTAATAAACTCAATGTTACTGCTAGTCTTTAATTTTGTAAATAAAGGGATTGACTTGAGAACAAGAAAGAAGCAGACCAACTACAAGATTGTAAAATTATGTAAAAACCCATAATTGAAGTGTTTTTTTTTTGTTTTTGATTGTGACAAACAGCGTGAATGAAACTAGAACAACAATAATCATATTGAGTAGATTATTTATACCTAACACGTATTATACAATGGAATCAAAAAACTACAATGGCACATTCATAGACATAATGTGGCCAAATTGACTTTTGTAATTACGTACCTACATAAACGCGTGTGAAAATGTTAAAGGAATTAAAGAGCATTTTTTATAACCCATAAGCGAAGGTTTTACAGCCACATAATTTGCGAAATCATAAATTCTTATATTTAAAACTGCTATTAGTCTACTATTTAAGAGTCCTGTTACATTTTTTACGCAAATTCATGATTTTTGACGCTGTAATTTTCAGCAGTTGTAAGATATTTTAATTATTTGATTAAGAATAACGATAGTACTATCCTCTTTCTTGTAAGTTGCAGTTACACATTTTCATTTTTCTTTTCGTGTAATTTACTATAAATATTTTACGAACACAGTTTGCAAGAAAAACCGTTGGCGATGGAACTTTGACGCTCAAATTCACATTGTTACATTCAATTCTTATAAATGCTAAAATTATAAAAAGATACTTTGAATGTTTTACTTGTTTATTGGAGTTCTAGAATTCCTTTAAATTCCTTGAGTTTTTATGGATAAAATCGTAAAGAAAGCCTAATTTAAGCAATAAATGTCTTGATTCAGCGTCCATTACACTCCAAATTAACGCAACTTTATCAAATAAACTAATATTATATAAAACTTCAATCTACAATGAATACGTTTCATTAGTTTTCGTTTCTCAATTTAATAAAACAAAATTGCAATAAATAAAGTTAAAATGCTATATATTCTGCGTCAATTCGGCGCGCCCCTCATTCCCGCTGATTCCCGCGCAAGCGCTTGACGAGTTAGGACCTGTCGCCGAATTTTTGGCGCGCAATCGTCCGGAGATCGCTACTATTATCGACTCCTGTACGCCGATCGAAATAATTTGATTTGCGTATACGATCCGTAATAGGACCCTTAACAACACTAGTGTAGCTAGTTATATATTAAAAGTGGAAACTATTGTTCGGTCGATATATACTTACCTCAAGTAAAAACACAGAGAATAAAATATTAAGTACATGTTCGATATTGTGGTATGATCTAATAGATACAGAAAATGACACAACTAATCAATCAATGTTTAATGTGGTCAAATTGTGGTTGCAAGATCATTGACATATTATAACCTGCTCTATTCAATTTCACTTGCTCTTGTAGAAGCTAGGAAGATGGCTAAATGATACTGTGGCTTTTAAAGTTAAATTAAATATATTAACCGGACCAAAGGTTAGTAATACAAAGGAGCGAGGGAGCACACGCGATGACCGCTAATCGTGTACCTACTGAATGCTCGACTAATACTTATAAATTAGTGAAATGAGGAAAATACATAAGCTAATAAGCTTTAGCTTATTCGTGCATTTTTACCTCATGTATCTTTCGTTTCATACTAGATATGAGCGAAATGCGCTTGCAATACATACCTACACGGATACACCATGCACCATGCTAATGATCAATCCTGACTACTGTCGGTCGGACTACTACATTTTTGTGTATAAGTTTACTGTAGGAGTAAACAATTGGCCTCTCTGGCGCATAAATCGAATCATCTCGCAATCAGCTTCCCACAACTCAGCTGGGAATCAAGCCTTCTTCATGCGAGTGAATAAGCCTCAACCTAATCCACGGCACCGCACAGGCTCTTCTGTGGGTATGTGGATTGATTGATACCATCTCGTATATTTCACATAGTTTCTATTCTGCGTTCGCAATATAATTACCAAATATGTACTTAAACAAATATATGGTTTTGGAAAAACAACTCTAGTTTATGTTTAGTTCACCATAAAGTTCAGTTTGTGCTACGAGTACAACTTCAAACATTTTTATGAATATTTCAATGTCATTCTGAAATTAACTTAATTTACACTTTTATAAAGTTGATATTCGTTTAACTGGAAATACCATCAAATGGAAACAAGTTTAGTGCTTGAATAGACTTTACCAACCTGGTGCAACCGTGTCACTGATGTATGCGAACAGATGGTCGCAGGATGCTGACAGGCGGGAGTTGGAGGAGCGGGTGTCGTCCAAAACCAAATTGGTGAGCAAAGAGCTCGGCCGCAGCAGCTCGCGCGGGAAGTACACGCTTCTTACCTGAAAATTACGATTATGGTTATAGGACCCAACAAAAATTTCAACGGAAGGTAGGGAAGGTACGAAACAAAGTCACTAGAATTGGTTCTACTTTGTTTTAAACTAATTCAGAACCCTTTAATTAGACAAGAAAAATGGAAAAACCAAGGTTAAAAAATATTTACCAGCCAAACAAAAACCGAAGCTTTCATTATGTAGTAGGTACCTACGTATTTGATTTAGGTGTGTGTGTGTGGACAGTTGCCACTTCACACACAGTTCACTTAGCGCTCAAGTATGAATAATGCGTGTTTCTTTCTTTGATACTTACCGTATTAATTTCCGGAACTACTACACTTTTTTAATTTAAGTTTTTGGCAGTTTCTTTTTAAAGATTTATTTAAAGAGAAGATACTACATTTTCATAGTCGCTATAGAATTAAATTTCGTTTACTTTCGATGTATTTCGTTCCCAAATAAAGAAATCTGGAGGTCAAACGCAGAAAATGCATCGGTTTTCTTTACATTTATCTTGTTTTAATCCAGGTTAGCACATCCTATTTAACTGTAGCTCATGTTGGATCAATTTAATACAAGCCTTCAACGGTTTAACCGTACTAACAACAAACTTAAATATTTTGACAACTATTAATTAACTGGCCGATATTTATAACTTTAAACTATTGTCTATATTTCAATATACCGACCTTATAAATCTATCTAATTAATCGTTAAAAGGCTAAAGAGAAATTCAATACATCCCGTCATAATCCAATTAGCCTACAGGCAAATTTCGTGAAGAACAAATACCGCGAATTTAATAGCTAGTGTGGCCGCTCGCGAGGTTAAATGCCATTCACTAGTTTACAATTATACAGTGCTTGGTTTACTGGTCACCCACAAATTGTGCGTATTTAAGTCGGAACGGACAATTGCAGCACTGACAATCGGACAAGCCACACCCTTTCAAATAATAGCACGACCTCGCCTGCCACTACCGACGACGCTAAGACCAGCTGATAATTCATTTGCAACTAACAGTATATTAATGAGTAATGATATCATAAAACAGACATGAACTATTTATCAATCAATTCAATCAATCAAAAATACGAATGGAATTTCTGGTCAGGGATTTTATAAACAATAGGCCAATGTCACGGGTATAGGTACTTACCTTATCAAAAAATATCATGGAGACTCGGATATCTATGATGGAGACAGACCGCTTATTTCATATTTATTTCTGTTGCAAGAAGCATCAGATTCAGCAAGCTGAATATTCACGTATATTGAATAACTTTCGTATCTACGTAAGTGAATTAATGAGATAATGCTTAATTAATTTCACGTGCATCGATGTTATTTAGGTGTAGGTATAGGCTGTCAACAGGGCCTCAAGTCTGCTATTACAATAGTGTCAGAATGGTCTATCATTGATTTCATAATTGTTGACTTTGACAAGTTTGTTAATCTACTAATATAATGGCGTCATTATGACTTTCCAATGGTCAACTACGAACACTCCATTGAAAGAAATGGCAAAGAATGGCAACCTCGTACATAATAAAAACAGAATTTATGACTTATGCGGTAATCTGCTAAAATTTTGACAGTTCCTTTGATCAGTAACCTACCATTAGAACGTCATTGTGCAGTCATTGCTTTTAATTCGTTACGAGTATCGTATAATTTCTGTGCCATTGACCGACCAATGATCAACCATTATAAATTTAGCAGATAACGAACTTTTAGCAAAATTACAATGGGAAGGTGGTGGGATCGTGTTGGAATGACATATTTATAAAAATAGCAGACTTGGGCCCCTGGCTAGATGCAGTGAACCTAGAAACCTACCTTGAACTTTTTCATGAACTAATAAATTCCTACTTTCAAATGAATAAAACACTACAGCCTACACATCCTGTATTAGTCGTGATAGAGCAATGTAAAACACATAAAATATTGATTGAATCAAAGTTTAGGTACCTACTAAGACGCTGCTTTATAATATTCAGCAAGAATAGATGAAATAACTGGGTACGTCAGTTTATTCTCTGACTTTTAAGATCTAATAAAATGAAACAAATACTGATCTAATATAATTAATGAAATCTATAAAGGAATACCTATGCCATAATATAAAATTCTTTAGTAAGGTAAATATTACAAACTAAACTAAAACGACTACCACATTGATATATTTATGTTCGTGCTCAGTTTATAGGCTTCTTTCTTTTAAAGCATATCACAACACCTACCATCCCGCAATGGAGCCCGCGTGGTGGATTACGGCCCACTCTCTCTCAAAAAAGAGAGGAGGCCTGTGTTCTACCCAGTTATAGGCTGATTATTGTGATATTGAAATTAGTCATCTGCTTTAAATTACTCATTGTTTAGTAGGTAAAAGTGAAACCGAGGCTATGGCTAAGGTACAACGACCGGCATTAGATAAGTATGCAGTAAGTTTGTACCCTTTCTAACAGAACTTCGGTTAGATTCCGGTTCCTGTATAATATAAACTCACTGAACACTGCCAGGAATCCAGTTACTAAACAATTTATTGCTTAGTTATCAGTTTATCACAGCACGACGAATGTTAACTAAATTTCCTTTCACTGCAATGTTTCATGTTTTAATATTAATATAGTATCTAAGTTTTATCGTTTTAGTGACTTGCATAGTTAAACATCCTCATACAAACAATGAATTTCAGGAAGGTTATCTTACAAGCAGTTTAACCTTGTGACACGCTGCGTGACTCTTTTATGAAATATGTCTAATCTAGGCATTAAAACCCCCTAGAAACTTTTTCATAAAACTCTACTTAAATTATTGCACACAGGAAGCTTAAATTCTATGTCCTTTAATCCTTCCTTAGCTAAATTTGTATAGAAGCCTACTTACTGCTTTTCAATGAAGGAACTGAAATCTTATATATATAAAATTCAAAGTCCTGACTGACTGATATATCAACGCACAGCCTAAACCGTTTGTCATAGAACTCATAGAGACATGAAATTTGGAGGGTGTGTTCTTTATAAAGAGACCTACTCTTTTTCTTTCTTTGTTCTTTATAAAGAGATCCACTAAGAAAGGTTATTTCGAAATTCCACCCCTAAGAGCGTGAATGGGGGGAGGGTGAAATTTCACGCGGACAAAGTCGCGGGCAGAAGCTAGTATATGTATAAAAAACAAGTGACCTCGCCTTTATACTATGAAATAAGTACGTATTAAAAAGTATCAGGTAATTAATGTAGATACTTGTAGATAAAAACAATTACGTATACCTACCTAATTAAAAACAAAGCTGTTGATATTTCAACAGCTTTGTTTTTAATTAGCAACTCTTGATATTGATATGAAAATCTCTATTACATATAACAAAAATGTTATTGTTCAAAATGTCCAGTGGCCGCTATCGTGCTTAATTCGCGATTTGATTTTGAAAAGTCGATGATAGAGTCACGACAGACGGATGTCGACACAATCGTAACAACACTAGCCCCACGTACCTGTCACATTTACGCTCTACTCATTTAGATAAGCATGATTAAAAAACCGCGAAAACAATGTAGCCGTTGTCAATAACTTTCACGTATCAAGTCATTGGGCGCGCAAAAATCGTATCTTATTTTCAGTTAGTGAAATAAAACCAATTCGAGAGTTCACATATTTGGATTTCTTGATTTTTTTTTTATTATTTTTTTTACTTCCTTAGAATGAACAGTTATGTAAAACTAAAAAAACAGCTTATTACTTATTTAGGTAAGTACATTTTCCTAAGTTTACGCCTGATGTTTGATATCACTTCAATTAATGAAAGTTACGTTAACCACAAGTGCATCATATTGTAGTATAATAATTTAGATATAAAAACATACCACATTCATTAAATTCATTAGCCTTTTGTTGAATTGAAATAAATACAAGGTGAGTTTAACATGCGTCGATAATAAACTATTGGTAACAAATGTGATAAGTAATAATAATAATAACAAATAACAACTTCTTAAAAATTACTGCTATCACAATCCACTCATTCACTATATCCATTCATAAAACTTTGCACTCATTGTGAAGACATTGCCGGCTCATTCGACTATATATAAATAATTAATTAACTCCTTATGTGCCTACGTGTGGCGAAGTAAGCCAATACTTAATTAATTTTAAATCGTTCTAAACAAAGTATTATAATCGGAAGGTCGAATTTAATCTTTATCTTTAGGTAGGTAGGTACTTTATGGATTTGTCAAAAGAGAAAGCGGACAAACTCTTCTTCGAAAGAGCACACTATGAGCAAATAATTCCTAAGATGCCTACACTCGATAAAGTTGGCGGACAACCACTTTTTCGCTTCATTAATGTAACTACCTGAATGTTGATACCTAACTATAGCGTACAGGCATGGTTATTAAATCATACCTTAAGGACTTACGACTTACAAGACATAGACAAAACTTGACTTAATTACCTACACTACAAATAGATAGAATTTAGGTAGTTTAAAATATTACCCGTTATTATTCAATGTATGTAGAATTAAAACAGCTATTACTTAAACTACAGGTACATAGTTATTTAACTTTAATTGCTACTATGATGTTTGCGTAGGTGCGACATTCATTATGTCAAAATGTACAACCGACAAACAACGTAACGAATAACACCATTTTTGTTGCAATTATAAGTCGTTTACAAATATTCTCAAATTGATGTGAAAGGGTTGTTTGAATTGTCACTAAAACACCTGTTACTAGCAGCTAAGCCACCTCCTAAGAAGTGGTGATAAATCAAGATACGCTCCGGCACGACTTTGATTAGGTAGTTCCTGTTACACAATGCACGCATAATTAAGCACTTTAGAATCATTAGCCTACTGAAGTACTGAATAAATATCATTTTAAATCCGTATTCAAATACCTTTACAACCTTAGCAGCTTTATTATCTGCTAGCGTAAGTGTTATAGATATTTACCTACTTACTTATATCCGGATGGATAGGAGGATCTGCGTCAAGTGCCATTTGTACGTAATTCTAGCTGGAATAATACTTCGAATTTATGTTAATGTTGTAACTGGCTTTTGATAATATTTATCGATGGACAGTATCTGTTTAAGGTACTTCCTGAATATAATTCCGAGCTTAACGTAGTTCCTTAAACAAATGATCTAAACAAGTTCTAGCAGACAAGGAACTGATGATAATTTTCGTAGTTACGAAAAGCAAATTCCTTGATTCAAAAGTTACATACATAATGTGTCTGTCAGCAATTCTGCATTCAGTATTCCGGACAATTAAGCGAACGTCAATATATTCGTATCATGCTTTATGGGGATAATTAGAATCATTATATGCATTACTGTCATCCCGGAACACGGAACTATACATACTTGACGTGTATGTTAAATCGCAAGAACCTTACCTATGAAGTGCAATTAATTAAAAACTTAGTAACATTTAATATGCGACAATCCTTACGTAACCGATTCGATACAAGACCGCACAAGTCGAGTTCTAATAGGCAGTTTTTGTACCTGTAGATGTGTACCTATTTATTGCAAAAGCTTCGGCTTGAGAGTCTACAAGAAACGTGAAGAAGTTAAAATGCGGGCATTACCAATTTTGACAAAATCTTGTAGAAAGTAAGAAGACGTGTGTTGGATTGAGATGGATTATGATGAAGGTTTATGCAAATAAACGTGACTTTGGCAACACAAATTTCCCATGTCCATCTTCTAGGAGGATCCGTGCGTTGAATTTCCACAAAAATTAGGCAAGATCAAAGTGAAGGAGAAGAGGTTGACATATGAAAAGTCCCCATTTAAAGATTATATCTCGACTCACCAGCCGGTCGGTAGCCATGTCAAATATGAGGATCTTGGGCGGGCAGACTCTCCTGAAGTCATCGATACTGGTCACCACTCCGGCGTCCAAGACCCACAGCCTGTTGCAGCGGTCAGCACGCACGCGGTATACGGAGATCAAACCCGTGCAATTGATGTCGCCTCGGCCAGCAGTGTGCCAAGACCAGTCGGGATACGCCTGGAAACAAAGATTATTTTTAAATAAAGGAATAATGCAATCAACCGAATACAAACAAAACCATATGTTAAAAAACCGGGCAAGAGCGAGTCGGACTCGCCCACCGAGGGTTCCCTAACATCATATGTTTTTAAATTTTCATCGGCGACGCCTATATTCGTCAGAAAATTTTAACACTGTGCACTGTGGTATAGAATATTGCTATGTCAGCGCCATCTCTTGACCGATAGTGGAACTAATGTATCTTTTGTTGATGATTTCTGAAGAAGTGTGCTATTTAAAGATTTCGTTTTATTTTTCCTGTAAAACATAAACTTTACATAAACTTTATCACATAGAATTATTTCAGATTTTTCTCTTCTGAGATAAGGGGGAGGAAACGGTATTTTTTTTACATTTTGCATCAAAAGTCGAAAACTATGCGGCCTAAAAAAAAAGAATAAATGTTTGAAAATGAGCAAACTGCGATCTTTCATATGATACTCCACATGCCCTAGTAGCCCCACTTCGAATTTTTCAATCCCCCTTTCAGTCCCTGTAGCAAAAAATACACATATATTTTTATTTCTTTCTTATTTTCAAAATAGTTGGGCAAACGTTATCTAAAACAATTCCCAATTTCAAGTTGATAGCATTAGCAGTTCTTGAGATATCCAGCCGTGACAGACAGACAGACAGACATACTGAGTCTCACCATAAGGGTTCCGTTTTACCATTTTGGTACGGAACCCTTAAAACAACTTTGTTAACGTTAGGATAAAAACATTTAATTACCAGTCCGAACGACTCAAAGTCGTTGATAGACTTTTAGACGCTAATAGCCGCAAAAACTCTGAATTGTAAAAAGTATAAAGGAGGTAATTTATTCCTACAGAGTTACTATAATATTTATAAATGTTGTGTTTGTCAACAACGATTGGTATTCGTTTACCGCGTCGACCGTTGATTTGATTCCCATACGTATTTTAAAATGGGAAACATCACAATATTGACATAGCGTGTTTTCGATGGCGGCATACAAATAAGCAAACGAACAAAGGATGTATAATGTTGTTGACATCGCAATGTGCATTAACATTCTTAAAAATAACTTGTGACAGAAATGGATTCGATGATAAATAAGCTACTTTAAAAATATCTGGGGGCCTAAAAAGGCCACTTTGGAGAATCATAAAAGGTTAACATTATGAATCGTAATATGGCGAAGGCGGTCCGTGTATTTCTTTTTACGCTGCACTACGTAGGTATAATCAAAGAGATTGGGATTGGATTTGGATCGGATTGATTGGTATTTTAGCACAGACAAAAACAAAACTGAAAAATGCTTCACCAATGGGATTTGGTCCATTATGGTATCCTTTTATGATTCTGCCAAAGAGGCCTTTTTAGGCCCCCTGTTTACATGTTAATACTTATTAAAGTTTTGGTAGATTTTGAGTACATGATTGTTAGTATATTATGTAGTTGACAATAGGGTTTTCCTATTCAAAACTCATTAAGTACCTAATTATTTAACTCATAACACACACACTCAATATTCCAAAACAAACATTAATATTATGCAGATTGCACCCTATATCGACTCTAGATTGCGTAACTAACTGTTTTTAGTGTCGCATTGGAAAGCTGCGTTTGTGCTTAAATTCAATAGAACCACATCTTTTATGTAAGCCTATAAGTAATTATATACAAACTCTCTCCTGGATCTAAATTCTAGGCAACAAACACGCTGTAAATATGTAGGTACGAGTATATCGAGGCTTCGTAATGTCTTTTGAATTGAATTGTAATAGCGCAGCACGAAGACGTTTTGTTTCTAGAATCTAAAGGCTAATTCGACCAAATTTTGATACCTAGTACGTGAACTTTAGTCTAATCCTGCGAATTGAATTGCTGACAATTTTTTTATTTAAAAACTGTCAGACGTTAAATTTATAACACTGATTAAAGACTGGTAAAGCCAGCCCTAATTAGACTGAAAAGCTGATTAACTTACCAAACTACATATAGCTGCATAATCTTTATTAATTAATAGCAATCTGGATGTATCCTAAGTATACTTACAGCAGTTAGATACAATGATTATGTTTAATGTAATAAGCTAATAACACAATAAGGTACGTTCATACAAACGTGAGTGTCGCACATCTAAGTGTCACAGGCCGCAGCTCACCAAGGCCAGCAGCGCAAACTGTGAGTGACCTTCACGCTTTCCCGTGTCTTACGCATAAGCCGTAAGCGCGTAAGTATTTGTAATAACTAAGGCATATAGCCTGTGTTATCTAATTCCGACACGGAACATTTATTAAAATCATTCGATTTGAGCACACGTTTGCCTTATACGGTTCGGTAGTTCACAAATGGAAACCGCTTGCCTTCTAAGTACAACCTGTTTAGTCAATTCAAGTGGTACAGGAAAAAATAAATAAGTATAGCACAGTTTTTCTACCCGGAAAACGAAATACCTAAACATTTTCTCAATTTAATTATTATTTGAACTCGAAGCCCGTCCTCATCAATGTTTTTCATGATGTTTACCTACTTGAGGACAACATAATTATCCATAATGTAGTTTCTATGTGATTTTGATTGACGTACTGCTACGAGTGTCGTTAGAAATTATTCTCAGGTACGGGTATCTATTGTGGATGCTTGGGATTCGCTAAGTACCTACCTAATAGAACCGAAGTTTGCGCCACTAAACATAATAGCATACCTTATCTATGAAAGCAGTTTAATTATACCTATTTAAGCTTTACTAGTACTTATATTATAAAGATTTTACTATAGGAAATTTTCTGCATTGCCGTTTCAAAATGAAAAGAACAATTAAGCAACTTGTTTGAACTCTGTTACTTATAATAAAATCAAATCGAGGCAAATACATTTATTTGTCTCGATTTGGTTTTATTATAAGTACTATTATTAGATACCATTATTACAGTTAATAGTATATTTAACAATCCACATTTGTATTTCGAACAAGCAAAGCTAAACAAACATAATTATAATGTTTTACCATACTAAACAACAAGTAAGTAATGTTGTATAGTAAATACATATGTATAACAACACTAGCAGCGCCCCGCGGTTTCACCCGCGCAAGTTTCGATCCCGTGGGAATATCGGAATAAAAACTATCCTATGCCCTTTCCCGAGACTCAAACTATATCTAACCAAATTTCATATAAATCTGTTCAACGGTTTACGCGTGATTGAGTAACAAACTTCCAAACATCTTCACATACTTTCACGTTTATAATATTAGTAGGATAACTTCTAATATAAACGATATAATTATTACAATATAGAGCCGACAAGAAAAGACATAATCAATCCAATCTAGCTCATTAACATGTACAGATAAGTATTGGTTTAGATTTATCTGACAGACTTGAACGCCTTCAAACAATTAAAAAGCTCACTCCGCAAGTCTGACATATTATCAGAGGAAATACAAATCGATTGACTATGCATTTTTGACGTTTAAATAAACTATAAATGACAGCCCTACGTATTTAGGTTATTATCGCTCGCTCGGGGCTCGAGTTGGCTTTCTTATTTGTTTTTTCTATGTTATTATCTTCGATCTATTATTGATCGAAGGATATTATGCACCAAATTTAAACAAGAGTTTACAACCTTCTGAAATATAGGTATTTAGATGCATTTTACAAATGTTTCCAACTCCCAATTTCTTTTCACTGTTAAATAAGAAACAGAAAAGACTGAAAGCCGAAAATGTAGGCTCGAATTTTGCACAAAAACAATCTTGAATAATTGTCTAATAATCTTGATTTTCCAACCACAAACTCCTAAACTTACTTGTAAATAGATTGAGGTACATTAGTAAGTAGGTCAGCCATGCAGTACCTAGGTCCTATTGAACGCATTTACACAAACTCAGCTTTCGAAGGCGACACAAGCTCTGCAAAGTAATTGCGCAATTTTAGGTTGGATTCCAAATACTGAGACTCGTTTCTGTAGAATTTATTTTTAAACACATGATCGTATTAGGTTTTTATGTCGTTGAACAACTAAGATACCGGGTAAAGTCACTCTTAGCTGATAATTCATAGGTAGGTACTTGTCGCATTAAGTTATGAGTGTTTGACATTCTGTATAAATATTAATGCCAAGTTCTCAGGCAGGCATGGCAACTTGACTTATAAGCTACATGTAATTACTAGATAAGCCTAATTGGTTTAGACATTATTATTAACAGGAGTAATTACTACTAATAATACAGTTGAAATATTATTACATACTTAAACACATGAATACTTAACACTTCGAAGGACACTTAACGCCTCTCGACGTAATAACAATAAAACTTCTATTGTGTCTCGTTCAGTGTCCTTCAATGTGTTAATATACGTTTCTTAGAAATTTGTAAATTACTCGGGTTTGTTAAAAAGGATTCGAAAATAATAAAGGCAAATAATATTATTGTTTTACTGATTAGGTGGCTATATTTAATTAAATAGGTAATTATGTTTGACATTCTGCTATTTTATTTTGATTATTTTTAAGAATAAGTTAATCGATCCTCCTGTCTTCGAAAGACGAAGTTACGAATTCACGAGACTTTAACTTTAAACGTTGTTGGCAACCAGAACAAACGCGACTTGTGTATCAAGCATCTCTTGCACATGAACAAAAGCTTGTATACGTGCACAAACATAACAACACTAATAAGATAACTTTAAGACACGTAAACAACTAAGCAGCTGATTGCACATAGAGCACGACTTGTTTATAAATGTTAAGATGCTTAGCACAAGTGGGTAAACACAGATTATGTCTTAGAAAATTGATGTTGAAATTACTTAACAATAATAATCTAGTAATTTAGTATTCAGAAAACCTAAATACATAACAATATACATGTTAAGAGCGGTGTTCTATTAATACAGAACAGTATTATCACAAATGTAATGTATTATCTATCACATATATATATTCCAATCGTCTATAAAATGACTGAATAACAACTAACTTGTGACAGTGATAACTTGGTAAGTTAAAGTTATAATTGTTAAGTATTTACAGGCCAGTTAGACATCATCTTGGCAGAAATTAGATATACCAAATGAAATGATTTTCAATAGAAGGCGTTAGTCGCACAGATATCGAGAGCATGCATCATGACTAGGGATTTCGCCCCGGGAGTCTCGATTCTCGAAATCCCGGGAGTCTCGCCACTTTTATCATCGAGACCGAGACCGAGACTTAATAAAAATTCCCGGGAATTTCGAGACCAAATGTTTCGGTAGAAAAACATTAAAATATTCTTAACACCAGAATTTATTTGTACATTTTATACTTATAAATTCTCCGCCGCGCACTATGTACTTCCTAGTGACACTGCCGCTTGGTTTAACACTTTTCACTTGTTAACACTTTTCAATTGGTTGATTTTTATTAGAAGATTATTTTTGTTTTAAATTTTGTTTTGTTTAAACAGACTAATTAATATTAATAAGTCGAAAGAACTGATTTTAAATTTTCGTTTTGTTTTGTTTGAATGTAACTTTTCGATTGGTTGATTTTTATGAGAAGTTTTGTTTTAATTTGAATTTTGTTTTGTATAAACAGAGTAATTATAATTATTAATAAGTCATAAGATTCTAGTGCAAGAATTATAGAGTTTTCGTTTTGTTTTGTTTAAATGTTTGGTCAGGTCAATCGACATTTATAAGTTTATTTATACCTAAATTACCGAAACTTAAGGAAAGGGTATATTTTTAATATTGTACTAGATAAAACGACTACTCAGATATAAGCTTTTTTACCAAAGTTCCTAATTAAAAAAGACTAAACATTAGAATTAAGAATAAAGAATTAAGTAATAACCTGAAAGTCTGAATTAGGTACTTCAAATATTGCTATCTTATTTTTTTCTATTTGTTATAATATTCTATTGTAATGTTTGGTTTGGTCTAGGGAATGCAGAACCGGTTCTGTTTTAAGGAACCGGGATTTTCGGGACCTTCTGGCTAAAGAACCGGGATTCCCGGAACTTTCGATACTTTAAGTAAGCCTTTAAAAGATGAAGAGTTGAAACGGAGAAAGTAAAAGAAAGACGAAATGACAGGGCAAAATAAAAACATTTAAATCAAATCAAATAAAACGTTTTATTTCTTGTTTTATTGGTAACTACGCATATTCTACCAGCAACATCTTTATTAACATTAAAACATTTTTGTACCTAATCCTAGATAATATTTATCAAAAAAATGTATTAAACATCTTCTCCAAACAAATGATTTAAATCAACATGACTCCTATTGCAATTCTGCATAACCAAATTAAATTAAAGCGTAGCATTAATCAGTCTCAATATTATTGATTACATAATCTTAACAGACATTTTTTAAATTGTTATTTATTAACATAATTCATCATCATTATTTCAGCCGAAAGATGTCCACTGCTGGACATAGGCCTCCCCCAAGCACCTCCACTTCGACCGGTTCTGTGCTTTTCGTATCCATCGGGTTCCCGCGGCCTTCACAAGGTCGTCGGAACACCTTGTGGGAGGCCTTCCAACGCTACGTCTTCCGGTACGCGGTCGCCACTCCAGAACATTTCGGCCCCATCGGCCATCTGTTTTGCGAGCAATGTGCCCTACCCACTGCTACTTAAGTTTGGCAATTCTTCGGGCTATGTCGGTTACCTTGGTCCTCCTGCGGATCTCCTCATTCCTGATTCGATCACGCAGGGAAACTCCATAGCTCTCTCCATTGCCCTTTGGGTGACTTTCAGCCTTCTTATAAGGCCCATTGTGAGTGACCACGTTTCAGTGCCATAAGTCATCACTGGCAACACGCACTGGTCAAAGACTAGTCTTGAGACACGGAGGTATGTGGGACGAGAAGATATTGCGTAGCTTCCCGAACGCTGCCCAGCCGAGTCGGATTCGACGATCGACCTCTTTATCGAAGTTAGACCTACCTAACTGGACAGTTTGTCCTAGGTAAACATACTCGTCCACGACTTCGAGTGTAGTGTCTCCGATCTTTATGAGAGTGGGTGTTGCACATGACCATTTGACATGACCTTCGTTTTGTCCATGTTCATTTTAAGACCCACTCTTTCAGAGGCTCTACTGAGGTCATCGAGCACTGTACTGAGGTCCTCCATAGCCTCAGCACTGTCTCACACCTCGCTGCAAAAGGATAGGTTTCGAGGTCTGATCCTGGAGTCGGACTGACATAGTGGCGTTTTCGTGCCGACACTTCAGCACCTCGATGTACCGATAGTCGATCTGGCACCGTTGAAGAGACTGCAGCACAGCCCATGTCTCAATCGAATCAAAGGCTTTCTCGTAGTCCACAAACGCTAAGCAGAGAGGCAGGTTATATTCTTCGGTCTTCTGTATAACCTGTCGCAGCGTATGTATGTGGTCTACGGTGCTAAAGCCTTTACGGAATCCGGCTTGTTCGGGAGGCGTCAAACCTGCGCACGAGACGGTTCGTGATGACGCCCTTCTTAAAGAAAAGTATCACCACACCTCTGTTCCATGCCTGCGGTGTTTTGCCCTCGAGTATGATGACGGAATCAAACAGCTTCTGAAGGGCCTTAAGAACGTGTTTTCCGCCGGCCTTCAGGAGCTCGGCCGTAATTCCGTCATCACCCGCGCGCCTTGTTATTTTTGAGCTGCTTCAGAGCCATCCTAATCTCGTACAGGCTGACGTCCGGGATGACTTCGGTATAGTGTCGGGTCAATCTAGCTCTTGGGTCGTTTGCCAGATCCATAACGAAGTTCTTTGTTGACGTGTATAACTGTCCATAGAACCTCTCGATCTCTCTCAACAGCTCAGGTTTGGCGGATACGATCCTGCCATCATCGGTCAATAGTTTCGTAAGCTGGCTCTGCCCAAAGGAAGCAGTCTTGTTTGAGTCGTTTTTGCGAAGCACTGTCCACCAAAATCACAAACACAATGACGAGATGGCCGCCACCAGCCCCTCCCGCACACTCGTGCAGCATGCTCTTGTAGCATGCATGCTTCTTGTGCATGCTAGGTAGCAAGTGTATTCCGCTTTAAGCGGTCGGGCTTTATGCTATAAAATTAGAAATATTCCAAACGCGAAGTATCTTTTCCCGAAAGTACCGAAAGAACCGGGATTTGGTTTGAAAAATCCCGGTTCCAAATCGACGCAAATTTCCGGGATTTCCCTGTTCTTTCGGTTCCGGGATTTCCCGGGACTATTCACTAGTTTGGTCAGATTGATCAAAGAGTAAATTTGTAATAAATGTGATTTATAAACAGTTACAATCGTAATTATCATTTACTTCACAGTTCACCACCACTCACTTCAGTCAGTTTCACTACTACCCTCACCCTCTTATAGTTTATCATTTACTAAGTCAAACTATGTCATTGCCATTTCTTTTATTTTTACCAAAATAAGTCTAGTTTACCTTCCAAAACAATATTAAAATCACCATTTTCTTGCACACCTGCAATACCTCCATCCATAACGTAACGTATCCGTAAAAAACCATTCTAATATAAAAAACACGTGGGTCTCGAATTTCCCGGGAGTCCCGGGACTAGCGTCCGAGGTTCGAGACTGGTCCCGGGACTGAAAATGCTTCCGAGACCGAAATCCCTAATCATGACGTAATGATGATTGATGACACCGGCTTCAATTTCACAAGAAAATGTTACGTACAATCCCTTGATAAATGTTTTAATTTTAAGTCTCTTGGTAATTGTAAAATCTACTTATATGTTCACTGGCCTCTCGATTCTCGAGGCAACCTGATCGGTAACGGCGTGATATGTCACGAATACCATTGTAGCTGTCGAGGCCGAGGTAAGTAATTTTGCTACATTATTTTGACTATAAAACTCACTCACTAGTGAGTTTATAAAAAAATTGAAACAATATCAATTGAATGAATACGTCACAATCACTGAGGCACGCGTGCGTAATAATTTTAAAGTGCAATAAAAGAAAGTAGTTTTTCAAATTACTTACCTGAAGAACAGGACTGACGCCTGGCGGTAAACTCCGTGGTATCCAGGCCAATGTAGCGGGTACTCCTGCCCTTAGCCGGGGAATGCCCAGGTACAGTCTATCCCAGCCTATCTCTAGCCCAGTAGGGACAGTGTTTTCTGGTTGGAACTTTTCTAAGAGGACAGGGTCAGGGGGAAAGTCGAACTGCATAAAGCTCCATTGGTTGACTACTTCAAGCGTAGCACTTGCTGTGGCTATATAAGCCAACAGCACTATGATGTGCCTCCTCATTGTGTCGCGGTCTGAAACAACAAAAAATCGTAAAGTTAATAAGAACTCCTCCTTAAATTTAAAAAAATGGAGTAAATTTTTTGTTATTGAACCTAGAATCTAGATCGGTCTAAGTCTAGAGCAATTATAGTTACCGATTTGAGTAGATACAATTATTATATACCTACAATTATTATGGAATGATTATTATGTATCGATTTCCGTACAAAAGCTATTAAAGTAATCGACGGCTTATGACTTCCTATTACATTTGATTTTGGACACGTCAATACAAAGTAAGTACCACAAAACAATGATATCGTTACTGCAACGTTACGTAGCGCAGCAACATTGACATTGGATAGAATGCTACCTTTTTTACAGTGACCGGTAACCTGCGGTAATTGCGTAACAAACTATCAGTAGCAATGGGTTTCATTTTGGCAATTCAACACCATTCATTGCGTTATTTACGTTGTTCAGCAGACAACGTAAATAAAGGCCACTTTGAATAATCATAAAAGGATAACATTACGAATCGTAATATGGCGAAGACAGTCCATGTTTTTCTTTTTTTCGCTACACTACGTAGGTATAATCAGTTTTGGATCGGATTGATTGTATTTTAGCACAGACAAAAAAAAAATACTGAAAAATGCTTCACAAATGGGATTTGATACGATTAACTTAACGGTTAACTGTCCATTATGTTATCCTTTTATGATTCTGCCAAAGTGGCCTTTTTAGGCCCCCTGTTTCAAACATATAAAGCAATGGATTAGCAATATCCTTCGAAATGATTCAGATTGAGATTGATAGTGTGTAACGCAATTGGGGTGCTTTGCCCGAGATGTTTCTTTATTTCCTAACCTGCGTGTGTATTAAGTAAACCATAACACTGGTTATGCATTGTAATTTTCTTAAACTATGCGTTTACGTGTTTTAAGAATGCTGATGTGTGTGCGCTAATCTTTGAGTATTAAACCAACCGGAGACGCCACGAGTACTAATATCTATGCAAATAAGTCTGTCACTTTCATAGCGGGGGACGAGGGAACGCAATAATACACTAATGCAATTCGATCGCGTTGTTACGCACGCACACAAAACAAAAAACAAACACAAGCATAAACTATACGCACACATGTATATAACCGGTATGACCGGCGGTCTCGTACCTTTGGCAGCGGGGATCGCCTGACAATGGCGCCTCCAGTTGGTTTAATACTCAAAGGCGCTAATGAGTTCTTTTTTGTTGTTGTAAGCTTTATATCCGTTTAAAGATACAACAAGAATACGACTTGACATTAAGTTTGACTTGCATGTCAAAAACAAATGCCTGATACCTGGAGTGGCATGTGACCAACTTTTACTTTTAGTTCAAGGACACTTCCGCAGTAGAGATGATTATGACGTACCTACGGAAAACTAGATTCACGTCTATTTCTAAAGCGAGTCCACAGCTTTATACTGCACTTTAAATTTATAAATCCTCTCGCTTTCAAGCTCGTTTTACTTACAATTTAGTTTTATTATTAAACTGTAACTTTAACATTCTAATTTCTACAACTAGGTACTACTTAAAATTACAACCCATGTTCTCTCATTATACGTTATACCTACCTCGCCATAAACAGATGAAGTAATGTTGAAGAATAAACTACCTAGGTAGGTATATATTAATTTATAAAAGCAGGTAAAGGTATAACTATAACAGAAACATTACTAAACCGTGGATGGAAATCACAGGCACGAAGCATTTTTTGAATCACGAAAAGGCACTTTTTTGATATTGCTTTATTTGAAAGAGCCAGATTCTTAATAATTATATACAATGTAGCCTATAAGATTGTTACTTGACAAAAAATGTATGAATAATAAATAAAAGTAGGCTTAAATAGAAGTAATTTAAGTTGATAACCTGCCATTATTGGAATTTAATCATTTTCTACGGACTACGGTACAACATTTCTCTCAAACAAAAAATACATTTTGTATTAAACATTAGTATACAAAAAATGTATGAATAATAAATAAAAGTAGGCTTAAATAGAAGTAATTTAAGTTGATAACCTGCCATTATTGGGATTTAATAATTTTCTACGGACTACGGTACTACATTTCTCTCAAACAAAAAATACTTTTTGTGTTAAACATTAGTATAACATCGTGAAATTTAATAAATCCAACATTAAAAAAAAATGTCATCCATTTATATTTTGCATGGAATGTACCTAGGCACTATTTTTGCTGCTCAGGTA
The DNA here is from genome assembly GCA_916614155.1 of Mesoligia furuncula. NCBI lineage: Eukaryota > Metazoa > Arthropoda > Insecta > Lepidoptera > Noctuidae > Mesoligia > Mesoligia furuncula. Next base: position 15,641,111 of record OU744796.1, read on the forward strand.
AACTAGTAGGTACACAGATTACCCCCTATGCAGTGCTGGAAAATATTTATATATAATTTTTTTTAACAAAGTGTAAAAATCTTTGCGTAGTTATTCAAATTTTTTTATAGAATATTTCCTATAGGTAATACGTATCAGTAAAATTCTTACTGATTGATGAAAAATAATATTCAGATGCCATTTTTAGGTAAAGAAGAAAGTAAAGAAAGAAATTCTTAATGGCATTGCAAAATATTATTAGCTAAAATTGCAAGTGGTTTACGCGCTATTTAACCAAAAAGTTTGCATGCAAGATAATCTTTTTACTGGCGGACAACGCACAGCCCAGCCCAAAAATGGCTCTAGCAGCATTTTGGAAGCATAAAATTTTGCACAAGACTTCCTTAGGTATATATGTATAACGAAAGTGAGCAAAAAGGAAAGATTTTGTAAATTCATTCCCTAAAAGGAGATGAAACTTTCTATGGAGGTTAGTCATTTTTGCCGATGGGAAATCCCATTATCCCTGGCGCCCGGGTCGGCTTGTAAATTCATAAATTGTTAACATTTTGCTCGTTGACTTCGTTTACGGTATGTATGAACGGTACAAAGTCGCAAAATTATCGAAGATGATTTCAGCATTTTCCTACATTCACATATTAACCTCTATTGCATGTTCCCAAACTAATTAATTATTATTTGCTTTCCAAGTCACACACTGTTCTTGATTTTAAAATAAAACCACAAAAATAATAATAAATAAGGGATGCAATACGGTAGGCTTATGTAATTAATGACAAAGCGTTTGTAACTTTAAGTTATTACTCACTAAAACTAGTCCATCAACTATCACTTGTTCAAAAACTAGAACTCAATGTACCTAGATTACACAACATTATAAGTACTTGTCAAACAGCAGTGGTGAAAAATTTGTCTGTGTTCTAACGGGTGGGCCATCTAGTGTTTTAAATTTGATTCGGCTAAAAAAATACTCCTGATTAATTTTTCAAATTTTTGGCTCTAGTGGAAAGGTTGATCTTTGTCATATAAGAATGGAACACAATATCATTCATATGACTACCACGACTGGCTCGGCAGTACCAATCAATCAATTCCGGGAGCTGACCCGTTCCGCATTTTATTAATGATTCCCATTATGTCATCCGCAATGGGTCCATCACACTGTATTTCGGTTATCGGATTTTTTATATTAACAGTTGGTATAAGATGGCCCACGGATTTTTTAAATATTTGCTCCCATTTGGCCATCGGTATATAACTAGATCTTTTTCGACGTTTTGTTTGAAGTTTGTTTCTACTGTAAAAAAATATAGCATCTGCATGCGTTTTGCAGGGTGGTTTTTCCCCCGTCTATTGAGGCAGGCCCTGCATGCTTTTTGCTCTTCCTGATATTTTACCTTTTGAACTGTTGCCTGACATTCCTTTTGACATATTTTTTTTCGTGCCTATTTGGATTATCTGGTTGCCTACTTTGTAGGAATTTAGCTTTTTGAAGTTTAGCAAGAGCTAGTCGATGATCTCTGGAGTGTGGCTCTGACTGACTGATCTGACTGAACTGGCTGAAGAATCAGAGTTCCCTGGGCAGCCGCTTTTAATACTTCCGCTATGGTATTCCAGGGTATTTCGATGTTTTTGTCGGTTGAGTTAATTCCTATATCTTTTAGTTTTTTTTTTGTTATGCAATCTTGGTATTTTGTTTTCGTGAATTTACTATTGAGGGCGGCATAATGGTACTGTTTATAGTTGAAATCCTTGGCCGCAATTGTTGTTTCCTTCGCAGCTTGCTGTTGTCTTTGTGTATTAATGTGTTTAGTCTTTTCTTTTTTGTTTGAAGTTCTGTTTATTCTTAGCAGACCCCAGATTTTTTTATGATCGGATGTGCCCCTAGCGGCCCATTCGCCTTTAATAAGTTCGAAGAGTTTTTCTGTTGCATGTGGCGTTATAATGTGATCCAATTGGGATTTCTGAGTGCCCTTTGACCATGTTATTCTGCATGATGATCTCGCTATTGTAGTTTCTATAATTGCAGTTTTTCTCTGTTGGCTATATCAATTAGCATTTCCCCGTTGTAGTTAGAAAAGTGGTGTAGGTTTTGATGGATCAGCCGTTTGCGTTGCAAACTTTTTGTATCATGTCGACCAATATGAGCGTTAACGTCGCCGGGAATTATTAAAGTTTCCTTGGTTTTTGTCTGATCAAGTTTAATAAGCATGTGAAGAATCTGTTTGCTATAGATGTACAACAGTTGATGTGAGAATTGATTATATACAGATGAGCAGGCTTGTCATTTCCCCTGTTAACTTTAAGAGTAGATGACATCGCGTCTGTATCCTTTTTAAGGTTCCGTACCAAAATGGTAAAAACGGAACCCTTATGGTGAGACTAAGTCTGTCTGTCTGTCACGGCTGGAAATTTCAAGAACTACTGGGTAATGCTATCAACTTGAAATTTGGAATAGTTTTAGATGACGATTGCCCAAATAAGAAAGAAATAAAAATATATGTATATTTTTTGCAACAGGGACTGAAAGGAGGTCTGAAAAATTCGAAGTGGGGCTACTAGAGCATGTGGGGTATCATATGAAAGAGCGCAGTTTGCACATTCTCCAACATTTTTTATTTTCTTTAGGCCGCATAGTTTTCGACTATTGATTAAAAAAAATACCACCTCCCCCTCCCCCCTTATCTCCGAAGTTTGCAAAGATAAAAATCTGAAATTATTCTATGTGATAGAAGTTTATGTAAAGAATACAGGAAAAATAAAACGAAGTCTCTAAATAGCACACTTTTTCAGAAATCATCAACAAAAGTTACATTAGTTCCACTATCTGTCAAGAGATGGCGCTGACAAAAAATGCAATATTCTACACCGCAGTGCACAGTGTTAAAATTCTCTGATGAATATAGGCCTCGCCAATGAAAATTTATAAACATATGATAAACATGTGAATACACTAGTGTGTGTCTTGTATCCGTGTGCAAGTGCAAATTTACAAGATAGAACTCGGACGTGGCGATTAAGATATCCTCATCTCCCCAGAACGTCTTGTTAAAATGCGTGGTTATGTATTTTGTTATCCTTTGTTCCTGTGAGAGATTACTGTTAGGTAGAAATTCTTGTATATTATTTAGAAGTGCTAGGTGAATTCTGTCGTTATCTCGATGTTCCAAAACATGTGAAGCGAGGTCCTGACGGACAGACACGTGATCGAAAGTTAAACTCATTGCATTATTTATTTGATGGGAGATGGCCTTAAATAAACAAGTCCCGTCTTTTGTCATACGCACAATTATGCCCATTTTTAAAGAAAGAAAAAACCCTTTTATTTGTATAGTATTACAAGACCTTATCTGCACACTAGCTGACAGGGAAGCGTACCGCCTGAAATTTATGAGCTTCGCTATTTTTTGTTACTTAACTTTTTTTTTGCACTTCGTGTCCAATTTTGCGCGTGTGGGTATACAAACTTGAAGCTGAGGAATATTTTGGTAATTTAGTACAATGTTAAACGAAGAAAAGCGTGGCGTACGAAAGTGAAAGCTCAAGAACACATACACAAGAAGTTGGCAGATTCGTCTCAGAATTAAGTTGTTGTAGGTTTTCTTGTTTCTCTCTCATAACTTTTTCTTTTGTTTTGTTTTATATGTTTTTTGTATGTATGTATTTATTCTTTATTTTACTTCTAAATATTTGCACCTACTGTGTATTGTTTTTGCATCACCCTAAGGTAGACTGGTAGAAAATGCCTAAGACATTAAGTCCGCCTTTGTACAGTTTTTTACTTGTACATAAAGTTTTAATAAATAAATATGAAAACAATTTCGTAAAGCCTATTTATAGCTTACAATGATGTTAAATTCACGCGTGGCTTCAAAAGTCCAATTTAAGAAAGCTAAAGGCAGCCGGATACAGCTTCCAATGGAGATCCTTGAAATATACGGAAAGATCTCACCAAATTGGCCCGCTAAGCGCTCTCGACGTCAGTAAGATCCTCGGCTGGAAGGCCTAGGGTACGAGTGATCCTGATGCCCGAGGGCTCGGGCTTGTATTCCCGAGCCCTCGGGCATCAGGAACACTCGTATGCCACTTTACCACCGTTTTAAGGACTTTTAATTTTAAACTCTCAGTTTCTGAGAAATTAATCTATTTAATCTGTCGTCAATTACCGTACCACGTGATAAGATTACTTTATGGCTTTTTGACCAGCCTTTCGCAACAGCTCACGTGAGATTGGACATTAGATTAAAAGATCAGAGATTTAAACATTTTATAATTTAAAAACCGACGAACACCTTTCGAAATAACGTCTAATTGGAGATGGGTTACAGGAATTAAATCCAACAAACTATTGTGCTATACCAGACATATCAAATAGATTTATTACACACAAACCACTGTCTTCATCCCTCGTTGTTGCGTAGTCTATTGTTCTCGTATTATGTAGTTATCAAGTTAAGAATAAAGCATTAAATCGAATTAAGTGCAATTTTCATGTCAGCCAGCCACTCAAAATGTCAACCGGTGAGTGGATTTGAGGAAATAATATAGTGTTGTGTTGACATCTTCTTAGAACAACAACTAGTGAACTATGTTCTTTAGGAGTTAAGTTATTTTGTGTAGTTTACCATTTAACGTATTTGTTTGGTGATACATGTACCTAATTTATCGATTGAGTTCTAGCAGCTCTGAGCCTTTCTTGTTGATACTTATGAATCTACCTACATTGTATTGAGGCATTGGTCAACTTTTATGGCTCATCAAAATTAATTAATTATTCAAAGTTCTTGGAGTGCTCCTTGCTGAAATGCCGATACGCGTGACAGACGAATCACTGATCACAGAATGTGTTGTGGAATAACGAGGTAAATGCATAATGTGTAAAACGACCCATTGTGCTATGTAGGTAATTACAATGTTAGTTGTACATATAGTGAATGCTGCCCATCCTCCGCCAACATACGTGGATAATGGATTCCACTAGTCTTACGACATTCACAGGAAACGCTGGGCTAGTCCAATCTGTAGTCAATTGAATTTAGAATAGTAAATAATAATAATAATTGTACGTAGTGTAATTTAGATCGCAGCCATACTCGTGCCGGATTTGTTCTAATGTGACACCAAGGTTGGAGTGCGTTCACCGCTTAGGGAAGTGGTACAAAAAAATGTATGTCCAATCAAATAAAAAGTAGAGTACCCTTCCTAGATAATTTGGTAGAGGAAGGACGTGTCTAGCATAGTTGAATATTGAATAGGACCACTACTTATGTACATGTAATAAAATAATATTAAACTAAATATCAAACATTTTTATAATAAGTGAATGTATTGTTTCACCTTGTAGTGTACAGTAACTTGCGAAATTGTTTGAATTTGTAGGCTTACTAAAACAATTATGTTAAATATTTCCTTTCAGTTTATTAATAGTTTAGATAAAGCTGTTATGTATCAATCAGCCTAGTTGAACATTTTCGTTCAAAAGACGCAACAGCTGGAAGCATTGACCGCAATTTCCGTATGGTCAACGAACATTACTCAGGATTCTAAGACTGAATTAATTCATTCTGCACATAAACCTACTTATAGAACGTCATTAATTACCTATTTCTAGAATAAGTGAATACAATATAAGACTATGGACTGACATACGTAACGGTGTTCGTTTAGAACTTTTGACAGCTCTGACATTCAATGCAGTTGTTTGTATTAACGCATTGATTAATGTTTGTGAGTAACGCAAAAAAACTCAAATATTCTGTCTATGTGTAGGTATGTGGTGTAGGTAGGTATATTTCATATTCTAAGAATTATAATAATGAATGTATTTTTATGTCTTTATTTGTTTGAGTCCAGTACTAACTCCACAAGATGTAAGTACATTAAGTTCAACTGTATCATCGAAGCTTTTATAGTTTTTAGGGTTCCGTAGTTCCTACTAGGAACCCTTATAGTTTCGTCACGTCCGTCTGTCTGTCTGTCTGTCTGTCCGAGGTTTTGCTAAGAGACCGTTAAAAGCTAAACTGCGGGCTTAACAAATCTGGAAAAATTCACGATAATAGTGCAATTCATGAACTTTAAAGGAAAAGTATAGCGGTTAAGATAACTTTACTAGTTTAGCAGTAATAGTCGTTGAACTTGGGTGTTGGATAAATTTGTACCAAATACAAAATCCTTAGCATTAATCCTTTAAAGTGACTAAGATGAAGTAGTTGCTTGTATAAAACGGGTAAAGACTTGCATTGAAAACAAATATGCTTTTTTTTGTATTTAGAATAAAGGACAACAGAATCGTATTACATTGTGATAACGGGCTACTACGGAACCCTACACTGTGCGTGGCCCGACATGCACTTGGCTGGTTTTTTTTAATTTATAACATTGCTTTTCCATTTCGACTTTGGCAGATTAGTGGACACCGGTTTTGCTTGCCATAATAAAAAAAAGAATAAGAATAGAACGTAAAAAAACTGCAGTAGCTGCAATAACTACCTACTACCTACGCATTTCAGGTTCATTACACAGTATTACCCAACACAACACAACATGTTTCGAACAGAATTACAAATTTTCACATGAAAGTGATCGAGCAGTAGATTAGGTACATAGACTCTACAATCACGAAATTGCAAAACAATGGCTTAAACATAGTCCTTATGAGTCAAGCCAGCCGAACCTGATAGGTGTTGCACACCATTTTCGTATAGATTTGAAATAGTTGATTGAGAGGTGCATTTTTATCCAAAAATAAAATATGATTAAAACATTGTTGCAATATAAAAATAGAGAAGACATTACAGCTAGATCGACACCCGATAGCCTTGTATCTATTTAGATACCTCCGTAATTGGCGTTATGTAAGTGCCTATGAATAAATAGTTGAGGACTATAGGTGCTTTCAAGCTTACTAGAGCAAATGCAGTTTTCGAATAATGATTTGTCATTGTCGTCAATATCGCTACAATATATTTTCGGTTTCTGCTTAAAGTCACCTTTAGACTCTTGAATTCTCGAGTTTGGGTACCTACATATAAGGTTCGAGCGCGATCCTTAAGGTCGTTGCAGTTAACAATTTTCTGACAATATTTGTTCCAGGTTTCCTCGAGATCTTAAATTGTTTTATGTTACCATTAATGTTTCTATATTATTAAACACATAGTTACATTGTATAAAGATTTGTAGTTATAATAGACCTATTGCTGTTGTTATACCTTTTGACCCGGCACGGTTTCTTTACGGCTTTTACTAAAGAAATAATCATTCGCTGTCTTTCCTTGCTCCATACTTGTTCCATCTTACTGAATACGCGCTCGCAAGAAGCATTACAGACAGAAATGGAAAGAACAAACGTGACGAGTAGCGACGTGCGAGCGACGGATGCATATAATTTTAGAAAAACCGGAGAAATTATTGCACCTCGGGAGGTTGGGAGGATAACCATTATTACCGGAAACTCCCGGGCAATCCGGGAGGGTTGGGAACCCTACATACAACACTGACGACCGTGCGTAGACATATCTAAAATAAACCGCAGTTTTTAGAACCATAAAAAAAGGGCCATATGGATCAAGTCTTACAAATGAACTAACTCGTTAGCCAGATAATTATGATCAAATAGGTACATAAATGGGCATTTCAAATTGTAAGAATTTATAATGTAAGACTAGTGTTTACTCATGACGTTATAGATCACTAGCTTCTGTCTGCGGCTTCGCCTGGTCCCCTAGAATTTTATTGTTTAAGGGGATTACAGGACCTAAACAACAAAAAACGCAAGTTTTAGAAACAATAAAAGTATATGATCGACTACAGTAAACAAAATCAGAAAAATATATGATCTTCTTCAGGATATATGCTAGGTAGATAGTGTGTTGGAAACAGAATACAACTAATTTGATACGATAGAAAAAATCATGAAGATACCTCTAAAATCTTACAATAAAAACCATACTAATAAACATACAATCATGCAGATTTTTTGTCAGATTATTCTATAAGCAGCATACTAAAACAGAAGTGTTTTAATTTTTTAGTCCAAACAATACATTTTTTGTAATTAAATAATTGCTTCATATTTTGCAAAAAATTACCAGCGTTGTGTCATCGCGCTTCTCTTTCTTTTATATGCAGTCCGACACTGACCGCGCTTTAGGTCATGTAAGCTACTTAACATAAAAATATTATATCCTATGACACTTGGCAATAGGTACCTACAGTACGTTCCCGTTAGTGAATGAATTTTCGGAATCAGATTAGTAGTTCCGAAGATTACACCTGCATAAAAACTCACAAATTTTACTTCTTTATAGTTAATAAATAATATGTATTAGTAAGTATAGATAAAGTTTCTGAAGGTCTGATCAAGTGTCTGATCAGTAGATCGGTTGTAAATTGTCATGTTAACCAGTCATAATCGAATATCTACATAACAACTATATTATGATCGATTGACCGAAATAACAACCGTAAATAAAATCGATTTACCAACAGATTAAATGAATTGAATAAGTATGAAGGATAAATTACGTGGCTCGTGCTACGGCAACATATTATGTATAATTTTAAAAACTATTTCCGTTTATCAAAACTGAATTCCTGAATAAATGTAAACAAAGGATTTGAAGGACTATTCATTTAATTCTCAATGTTTTAGCCGGATGTCTAAATGTGATTAGTTGTAAGATTAGACTCAAAATTATTTTAATTGAAAATGGTACGTAATATAGGTATTGACTACATAAACTGTTTGATAATATCTAAGTTATGGCTGTTGTTCCATAACGAGCCTGCACTTTATTCGTAGCAGCAATAACAAAGTGGGTCGGGCAAAGTGTGTTAGCAAAGTGTGTGTGTGTGTGTGTGGGCAAAGTGTGTTAGGTATTTGGTAGCTATTTCCATCCGGTTTTTTTTAGTAGCAAACCGAAGTCTGAATTGCTACACACTGTGAACGTGTGCGTGAAGACGAGTAGCGTAAGCACTAACATACATATAGGTACTCATGCACTTCCAACTTCGCCATTGTCTCGGACAGTACCTACTTACCGAGAGCTCCTGCGCTGACACACACATTCACAGCGTGTTTGTACAGTTGGTAAACACAAGTAAAACGCGCCTCGCTTCGTGAGATAAAAATACTATGCAAAGACACAACTTTAGAGTTCGCTTGGCTGATTAATATGTAACAAACAGATAGAAAAGCATTACGTAGGCATCACTTTACATTTTATTTTAATAACAATGCGTTGCTCTTATGATTATACCTACTCGTATTATTGCGCTTGACAGTACGTGGATAAAAACGTGATCGAGGCCGTATGTAAGTGAAACCGGACTTGATAGACATTTTATGTAGACGCCGCGCCGCCGCCGCGTGCGCATTTTTGGCAACCGAAAAAAATTTTAAGACGGAAGTTTTTGTAGACAGTATACTTGAGGTACTTATGTGCAAACACAAATGTTAGTTACACTTACACCGTCTAATATACTTATGTTTTAGCATTCAAAGAATTGCCATTACTTGTGATATTAGATCATTATAATGTAGACTTATTTATACACATTGATAGATTTTAAAAAGTAGAATAGAATAGAATAGAATACTCTTTATTATGTAGGTACACCATATAAATGACAGACATATAAATATAGAAACTGTACAAAGGGTGACACAATGGGCGGTCTTATCGCTAAAAGCGATCTTTTAAAAACAACCTTTGGATGGATTAAAAAGGGGAAGGACAGACAAATACTGCAGGTAGTCTGTGGTGTACCATTTACATACATAAAGTATATTATACTAATCTAAATAAATATATACATATAATAATAAACATGAAACAGGAGCAAAGAAAATATAATGGTGATGATTAAGGAGAGAGGAAGTGCTTTTTAACCATAATTTTAAAAGTGGACAAAGATTGAGCACGCCTTACCGACAAGTACAACATTAATAAGGTTTACTTAATCGTTTGGAATGAAATGTATTTGCAAAGAATAAGAGAAGAAGAAGATAATTAATTTATATCTACATAACTTAGGTAACCATTAAAACACACGTAATAACTTTGTATTCGTGGCATTGACATTCACCTCGTTCATCAAACCACAAATTAATTTAATGCATTGTGTGCTACGCAATTTATCTTGAAATTCAGTTATGCATTTATTTATGACTACTCGCATAATTAAATGTTATTAATTACTATTTTTAGTTAGTAGCACTTGTGTTTTAGATATTCGCGCGGAGACATAAATCATTTGCTCATTTAATAAAATTAATTTGAGTGAAACTCAGACATTAATTGCTGGCGGCCGCTGTTAGTTATAACAGTCATCAGCGCACGCTAGCATTAGCATTGTTTCTATCCTACCGACCATCACTTACGACTATTTACGACGGCTGTGTCATGCATGTTTCGACAGTAATTGGCGTGATTGAGTGTACCACTCCAGTGTTGTCATCGGAAGTGGATGCTCGAGTCATTCTTATGTAAGGTTCGTAGAATAGTAATAAGTACCTACTTAATTCAACTCGAAATTATGAAGGTAAGCTAAATATTGCGTTTCCTTTACAAAGTGTAGAGAAATCTCTAGAAAACATAAAAAAACCTTTCACACCTTTATCTCTGAATGATGAAAAATGTGAAAATCTACATAATGCGGGCCATTGCTAGGTTGCAAAAACAAAATCGCTATTCACGGTGAACGATCAGGTACATAAGTACCTAACACGTACTTAGATATTGACATGTGTTCAAATCCCAAGGTTGTCGACATTGATATTGAAAAGCTTTGGCGTACCTATACCTACCTACAATACCTATATTTTTTTATCCACCGAATTGAATTCCCTCCTAGTTCCGTAATTAACTAGGTAGGTTTGCTCTGATAATGTTTAATTTTTAATAGATTTACTTCTTGAAAAATTGTAAAAATAACTAAGTAGGTAAATGATAAATGATAAATGATTTTATTTTGTAAGTAGGTTTGTACAAACACTTTTACACGTCAAACATGTTTTTTTTAAAAACTAGATGAAGTCGGCGTTTCCTATCTGACTACTCTGAGAAGAAAGGCCGAAACAAACTCAGAGGTCACAGTCTCTTTTAAAGTCCAGACATAATCTTGGTCAGGTTATATGAAGACCATGTAAATCGATGTCTGAGATGGTCTTTTGAGGAAAGAACCACACAGATTGAGAGGACCTGTCCAGTCAGTGCACGCATTTGTCAGAAATCGTGCAGCTCAACTCAAAACTTAAGGAGCTTAACGATTCGACGAACAATACCAAAGAAAGGACATTTGGGTAGGCCACATAAGTTACTCAAACTGCCAGACAAAGATCAAGAAATAAAACTAACAGAACAGAGATAAAATTAATAAAATGACCCACATCGTCTTCACATTCACAATAAATAAAATAAATAATACTTTACAAAGTAAGCAAATGTCAATGTTTATAAATAAAAATTTAAAATAATAATAATAATAATGTTACTGTGTATAAAAAAAAAATAAAAAACATTCAAAATGCAGAAATTGGAAGCAGCTCAATCCCAAGCCTTTTTGTCCTCAATATAATCTTTAACGGTATAAAAGGCTTTCTGGCACAACTTACGTTTAATGAATGATTTGAATTTATTAAGGCTTAGATCTTGAACTTGGCTTGGTAGTTTATTATAAAAACGTATACATTGGCATCTGAACGACCCACCTATTTTCTTGAGCCTTGTTGTAGGTACAACAAATTTGTGTTTATTTCTAGTATTTATATTATGGATATCACTGTATTTTTTAAACAATTTTATGTTTTTATGGGCATATAAAAGATTTTCATAAATATACTGAGAAGGCACAGTCATTACATTAATCTCTTTAAATTTGTCTCTGAGAGAGTGTCTCGGACTTAATTTATAAATTGATCGAACAGCTCGCTTCTGCAAAACAAAGATAGTCTGAATATCGGCGGCATTTCCCCACAATAGAATACCGTACGACATTACACTATGAAAATAGCTAAAGTACACTAAGCGGGCAGTCTCTATATCAGTTAAATTACGAATTTTTCTAACAGCGTATGCTGCGGAACTAAGCTTTTTGGATAATTTATCTATATGTGGACCCCACTGAAGCTTAGCATCCAAAGTTATGCCCAAGAATACTGTATTGTCTTCAGGATTCAATTCCTCGCCCTTTATCAACACATTAGTTTTCACCTGCCTAACGTGGGGTAGCGTAAACTTAATGCATTTGGTTTTTTTCTCGTTTAGAAGCAAATTATTAACATTGAACCAGTGGACTACTTTCGAAATCGCGCTATTTACATCGTCAGTAACCAACTGCTGACGTTTAAGTTTAAACAAAAGAGAAGTGTCATCTGCAAACAACACTATATCATGATTATCCTTTATGAGGTACGGCAAGTCATTAATATAAATTAGAAACAAGAAAGGACCAAGAATTGAGCCCTGTGGGACTCCCATTGTTACTGTAGATCCGGTTGATCTTTTTCCATTAACGTCAACGCTCTGAATCCTTTTACTCAAGTATGAAGTAAGAAGATCCAGAGCGGTGTTCCGGATCCCGTAGTGGCGGAGTTTCCTGATTAAGGTTTCGTGAAGAACGCAATCGAATGCCTTGGACAAATCACAAAAGATGCCCAAGGCATCGCATTTATCTTCCCATGCATTATAAATATGTCCTAAAAGTGCAACACCAGCATCAGTAGTTGAACGACCCCTTGTGAAACCGAACTGTTTGCTATGTAATAATTTATGTTTATTAAAAAATCTTTGTAGTTGGTCTAAAATTAATTTCTCAAAAATTTTACTAAAGGTAGGTAGTACAGAAATAGGTCTATAATTTGTAGGGTCTGATGTACTACCTGATTTAAACAAAGGTATTATTTTACTATGTTTCATAAGGTCAGGAAACTCCCCATTGTCAATACAACTATTAAAGATAAGAGCTAGAGTAGGTGCTGCAATGTCAATAATAGACTTAGCTACCTCTACAGAATTACCCCACAGATCTGCAGTCTTTTTTACATTTAAAGTGTGAAAGGTTTTAATTATATCTCTACAGGTAATGTATTCAAAACGAAATTCCGATTCGCAACGATTAACATTTTCCTTAAGCAAAGACTCAGCAACAGAAGGTGATGAGTTTAGTGATTTAGTAGTTGAAACGGGAATATCTGAAAAGAAATTTTCAAATGCCTCGGCGACTTGTGAGTCCGATTTTATTATGTTGTCATTAATAGACAGGCTGTAGTCAGTATTTCGGTTACTAGATCTTCCCGTTTCACTATTAATAATATTCCAAGTCGTTTTAATTACATTACTGCTGTTTTTAATCTTTGAACCCAAATAACGTGACTTGGCCATATAACAAACTTTTTTAAATAATTTTGAATAATTTCTAACATACAAATTAAATTCATCAGTGTTAATATAAGTCCTTTCATTGTAAAGTTCATAAAGCCGTGTTCTACTTTTATGAATACCAATGGTAGCCCAATCACTAAACGATGCATTACTATTAACCGAGATAGTCTTGGGAATAAAAGTGGAATCAAATTGTTTACAGTATACTTTAAAAAAATTATCATAAAGATGATTGGGATCAGCATGAACAGACAAAACTGGTAATTTATTAATGAGTTTAACTTTAAAAGCCTCCAAGCGACTTGCAGTTTTGGGGTTAACAGTGATATCCTTTTTAGCCACCTTTTTGTTTTGGTTTTGAATAGTAATCCTTTGCCCGCAATGATCAGAATCTAGTAAAGTTATAATTTCTTTGTGGCTTGGTATAATATCTGTATAAATATTATCTAGGCATGTGGCACTAGTAGGGGTTATTCTTGTGGGCTCCAAAAATAGGTTTAGAAGATTGTAGGACTGAAACAGACTTAAAATTTTACTACAAGAACCTGAGTTTTCTAATAAATTAACATTAAAATCACCGCAAACGATAACGGACTTGTTTGAGTTACAAATCCTGTGTAACACTTCATCCATTACCTTTTCAAAGCAGTCATACAATCCTGAAGGGGGTCTATACACACTTAATACAATAGAGTGCTCCAATTCTATACAGGCAATTTCAACCAAACGCTCAACAGAAAGGCTCACAATATCTTTACGTTCTTTAAATTTGAGCTGGTTACTTACTAAAATTAATGAGCCACCATGTATAGCATTTATTCTGCTAAACGAACTACCAACCTGGTGATTATTAAAATTGAACAAGAACTGGTGGCTTTTTAGCCAATGTTCGGTTATACAAAGAATGTCAATACTATTAAAATTCATAAATAATTCTACTTCTAAATCTTTGTTCATAAATCCTTGAATATTTTGATGCACCAGGTTGATACTATTTACTGATTTTAAACTTTTTTTTGAGCTGTTTTTGATATTCTGTACATTATAGCTAGAGGTTGCCTCTATTGTCTTAATTTCTAATTTAAATAAGGTAGGTACCTAACTACTTGAAAATATAAACTACGATAGTTACCTACAGTTAACTTTAAACAAAAGGAGAACTGGTATTGTTGCACACACAGTTTTAAAAGTTTAAACCATTATCTATGACCTATGTATTATACAATAAAACCATGTCTCCTGCGCGTGTTTTTTCGAAACATTAACCTACACAAAAACGTCATAACAAAGAGGCGTGGCCATACACGATGTGTGTTTTGTTTATGAAAACAAAACCGACTTCTAAAAAAGGAGGAGGTTCTCAATTCGGATGTTTGTATTTTTTTTTTATTATGATTGTTCGCGCATAACTCCGTCGCTTGCCAACCGATTCGAAAAATTCTCTTTTTGTTGGAAAGGGTACACTTCCCAAATGGCCCCATGAAAAATTTTATCAAAACCGGAAGCGATTTTTGAAAAATCAACAAAAATCTAAAAATTTATTTACACTGTCTACATTAACGATCTTTTCGTTTACTCTGGATTGCGTTTTTTGTTCGCGCATAACTCCGTCATTTACGAACCGATTTGGAAAATTCTTTTTTTAAAGTAACTTGAGCATTTGCTCTCGGAAATCATCATTTGGTAAAGTGAAGCTGATGATAAAGACCACAGATGGCCATCGGAACTACTCAATGACAAATATTTCACGGGTTGCGGATCGATTACTTTATTAAGGTTGCTAAGCAATTTATGCTCGTTACAATGCGTATGATGAAAAGCTATTTTTGTATGGTGAAATGGAGCTGATGGTGACTTTCTTTCTTTCTCCTGGTTCTTATTAGGGGAACTCCTCAACGATTAACGTCGCTGCAACGGGTAAAGCAATATTTTGTAAAAGGTGATGAGCAGTTGACATTAGGCTATTGTAACTTAGATAAATTATAAACTGACCCACTAAAAGTGAAAAATAAAAACTTTTTTACAAAAAAAAAACCAACCGACTTCCAAAAGCACTATAAAGTGAAAAATAACTTTAATTTTGGAAGTCGGTGGCAAAAACTTAAATACAAATCCAAAGACAACGACTTCCGAAATTAAAGTTATTTTTCAATTTAAGTAGGTACCGTATAGCTTTTTTGGAAGTCGGTTGTTTTTTTTTTGTAAAAAAGTTTTTTTGTTTACAGATACAAAAAGCAAGGGGGATCTATAGCAATCCTCCACGAACTATTTCCTGTCTACAAAAAAATATGAATTAACACTTAGGTACATGTGATAACTTATTTCATATTTTTTGTTTTACCTACACTCGGAAAACAGTTAAGTATGTGGGAAAATGCAAACAATTCAATTAATTTCCACGATTGCTCAGTAGGTATACGGATCACAACGTTTTTCTAGTTCCGTTTAGAGTCAGTGGGTATGCACTTTTGATATAAATCGCATATCGCCGATCGATATAATAAGCCACAGCAGTTAAGACGGAAAGTGAACAAAAAGTTAATACCCGTAAACCGGTAACAGCGTAACTATGTATCAGCTGATGACGCGTTTCGACACATTCGAACCACAACAAACCACTTTCACTAGGGCTGTGACTGCTACAAGTGTATCGCTCGGAGAGTATGAATAACGAAACAATGATAATATAGTTATTTATGCGCTTGCTATATTCAGTATTAAGTACCGAACTATGTGGCATATAAGAATTTTGATTTTAGACATGTGCATACAGTCCGAATGACTAACCTCTATGTCATGTACTTAAGTAACTGTGTGCAAGTCTGCTTTAAAGGGGTATAAACAAACCACTTTTTTCGGCATTTTATGCCTTGTGGTACGGAACCCTTCGTTCTTCGACTCGCACTTGGCCGGTTTTTTATAAACGCTTTCTTGCAGATAACGAGTAGGTATCATTACAATGAAGAATACTTAAATAACAAACTTTACAAAAATGCAAAGTTAAAGTGAAATTCTCAAGCATTATAAATAAACAAAGAGCGTTGTCCTAAGTCTATGTTTCAAGAACTATTTTCCAAATTGTTGTCTGTTATTGTAGCTTTTTAACGGAAACAAAAAAACTCGATGAATCTAGAATATCTTTCTTATAATTAGCGGCTGCTAACCCTACGGACGCAACGATTAACTGACCACTGATTGCTATGCGTGAAGTTCAGTATCGTACCTATAGATCCGCATCACGAAATATTGTTATTATGTTTTCCATACGTTTATTACCGATACTAGGATCTTTTACTTATTACAAACTTGAATGAATGCTGAAATGACTTTGTATTTAGCTACTAACGTTACTATGAGACACGTGCATGCATTAAACTTCTGTTCTTCTAAAACGATTATGTCCTTGAAGGATAACTTTGAAAGGCTATATCGCTACTTATGCTGCCTGGGCTGCCTCCAATCTCCTGGTTCCCATGTTTGCTATTAGTTATCTAAATACATTGAGAAATTGGCCGTTCTTACAAGACTTAGGGCTGATTTTTCCATCGCCAGATAACTTTTATTGGAGGAATAAAATTGACATTTGACAGTTTTTGTATGAAATAACTGTCAAAATTTCAAAATTATTCCTCGAATAAAGTTATCAGTTGATTGAAAAATCAGCCCATAGTTAAATAGCCCTAATTATTCTGAAACCTCAAAATCGGTTTAAACGATCTATTGTTTTAATGTATATTATTAATGTAGATATGCGATCGAACGCCGCGCGCTTTTGCAAAATGGTTTCAAGGATACGTTGTTCACTTACAACATAATTGCACTAAATATAAATAGACATTGAACCAAATAATGAAAATTTTTTTAATATTTAAATATTCACGTTTTTAGGGTTCCGTACCTCAATAGGAAAAACGGAACCCTTTTAAGATCACTTCGTTGTCCGTCTGTCAGGATCCTTTTTCTCGGGAATGCATGGAATTACCCGGGTGAAATTAATAGTAAATACTCAGAACTGCAATCCCTTGAAGCAATGAAAAAATCAAACTTCTAAGTCAACGCAATCCAAAGATATCGGCGTTTATGTTCCGTTTATGCTGCATTTACGCCACACTCGCAAGAGAATCAAAACCTAAGGGGTACTTCTCCCGTTTACCTTGAATCATGAAATTTGGCAAGAAGCAATGTCATGTAGCACAAGTAAAGGAAAAAATCCGAAAACCGTAAATTTACATACCTACAATTCAATTCCATTTGTACGGAACCCTCGGTGCGCGAGTCCGACTCGCACTTGACCGGTTTTTTTTCTTCGAGTAAGTTGTTATTCTTAATACAATACCCATACGTGCTATGAGTATTCAATTTCCTGTTCTGCTATAAAAATAAGTGCCTTAAATGGAAAGTTATGAGCAGGTACTTAACAATCCTTGAAAAATTATTATGACATTTATTGTCCCTCTCTATTGGAAGTCTAGCTTCTGCCCCCGACTTCATCAACTATTCTTGTTTTAAAATAAAATATTTCCTATGATATTCGGCAATAGTCCGGCTTTCTGTGTGAAATATTTTTTTTATTTGAATTGGTCCTAGAGATTACCTTTTACAAATATAAACAAACAATTTTACCTATTTACCCTGTATGAATGACTACCTGTATAAAGTTTAGATCATACTAAGAATGGAATTCTATTAGCTTCTTCGCGGAAACCATTACATTCACTATCTACGACTTTTAGAATATTCAGCACTGTGATATTTTTATTGATCTTCTGGATTTAATGCACCAAAAAGTCGCAATGTTTAAAACGTGTCATTCACGGTGAATTGACATACCTATTTGATTCACAATAGCTAGCTTGAATTGAATTGAATTCGACCGCGGCTTGTTGTCTCTGAATAAGATCACAATAATTGTAATCCTAAGCAAACCCGTAATCGCTGAAATCTGTTCACTTGAAGAAAAAATATGGAAATAACTAGGTGCATTTAGGTCAAAATCCATACAGATAAAAAAACAGATCGCTAAATCCAAACATTTTAGAGAAGCTGAAAAAAAAATTGCAACAGAATATTTGTGGCGAAAAGGTCGTGGATTAAGGTACTGGATCACTAGTTACATGCACTTTTGCAATCCTTTTAAAGCCGATGGATTGCTTCACGATGCATGGCGGCGTTATTAACACACCTCGTGTGAGGTACGCCTTATAAGTGACTTCCGAAAGAGGAGAATATCAATACCTTACGTGAGTCTACGTGTGAAATAGGCGTAATATGCGGCTACGCGCAAGAACCTTCATGCATTTTAGTTATTGAGTAATTATCATTAAACACCCATTGATAAAGTTGTTAGTGTATGAATTACTTACTTAACATAAATTATCACAAAACTGTTTTAACCCTGAATAAAGTTCGGAACTTCTTCAGTCTTTTGTTGCCTTTATCTCACGAAAGGAAAAGCTGGCTGTCTGGCGGATAAAGATAAACTTAACAATCAAAGTCGAAGAGCTTGTAGTTGATAAAGGACTCTTGACCGCCATTTTCCTTAGAAAAAACTGGCAGTAACTGGCAATGGATTGGGGTATGTAAGTACATGCGTCTTCCTTCGAGGAATACTATCTAAAATACAAATTTACCTAAACCTGTCTGTTTCAAGGTACAATACAAGTTTTACCTCAAATTCAATATCCAGAAAAGTTACAGATCACGATCATTCGTAGAGTTTTCGCCTCGTTGGTTTATAAGAAGACTTGAAACGCTTTGAAAGTTTGTCAGTCTTTCAGAAGTGTCGCTGCTTTTTAGGGTTCCGTAGTTCCTACAAGGAACCCTTATAGTTTCGTCATGTCCGTCTGTCTGTCTGTCTGTCTGTCTGTCCGAGGTTTTGCTAAGAGACCGTTAGTACTAGAAAGCTGTAATTTTGTAGGAGTGCGTATATCAATTACGCCGACAAAGTGGTAAAATAAAATTTTTGGAAAATATTTTTTTTTAGGGTAGCTCCCCTACATGTGAAGTGGGGATGAATATTTTTTCGTCGTCTACCCCATCGTTGAATAGGTCTTCTAAAATGACTTGGGGGTTGCTAAAATATTTTTTCGATTTAATGCTCCATTTACGAAATATTAAACTTTAAAGTGCCAATTTTTGTTCCAGTAGGGCGTCCCCCCCTCTAAAACCTAAACTCCTGGCTTGAAAAATCTGGAAAAATTGACGATGATAGTGCATTTCATGAACTTTAAAGGAAAACTATAGTGGTTAGGATAACTTTATTAGTTTAGCGGTAATAGTCGTTGAACTTGGGTGTTGGATAATTTTGTACCAAATACAAAATTTTAAAGTGACTAAGATGAAGAAGTTGCTTGTTTATAACGGGTAAAGACTTGCATTGAAAAACAAAATATGAAAATTTAATTTTTTTTATTTTAATTTTTTTATATTCAGAATAAAGAACAACAGAATCGTACTACATTGTGATAACGGGCTACTACGGAACCCTGCACTGTGCGTGGCCCGACACGCACTTGTTTAGATTGCTTTAGCTTTATAGATCCACGCTCATATGTTTCTTTTTCGATTTGTTTTATCTTGTCCAAATCATATGACTAATGCCATATCTAAGGAGCTAAATTTAGTTTAGTTCGGAGCAATCAGTTGCTCGTAAGTAAACTCCACGTAATAAAAATTTGTAAAGCCAATTCCGAGAACACTACATACACTACGTAGGTAACTTGCGGTTATTCGTTTATGCCTTAGTAAAAATAATTTTAATATTTCACAAATAAAACAAGTCAGTCCTACAGTATGGAAACCACATAAATGCACGTATTAAACTCGGAGAGGCTGAATAGACATTGGGTATAATGCACGGTTAAGTAAACAATGGTATTTATTTATTTTTATACACTATATTGTACACCACAAAAATACTTACATAACTAAAAAAAACTACATCAAACACTACAAAAAATACAATGGGCTGCCTTATCGATTTCTACGATCTGTTCCAGGCAACCTTGGAATAGACAGTGATTTTCCTGGACATAAAATGAGGCTGTCGTTGATGCAAATATAATATAATATATGGTATGTTGTATTGTAATAACAGCCAATGATTTCATTAGCTTGGGGTTAAGCAAGTCAATTGTTCAGGAATGTCTTGTTCAGTCTAATCCTCGTAACCTATTGTTGACATAAAGCTAGGGAAATGCGAAATAGTAAATACTATTAGGTAATATTGCATTTGCCGGCCTAATGAAGGTTTTCACAACTTTACAAGAAAAAAACGTCTGTTTTTTAAAAAGATTGGGAAAAACATCTACAAACGCGAACACTAACTGCTTTGGTACTCACTGCAATCACAAATCAAAGAAATCGATTTGCAATAGCAGCAAAACCGACGATCCTATGATTACTTATAATCTTGCAAATTTCGCTTCCCACACAAAACAGTGATTTGTGTATGGCAATTGGCATATACTTAAATATCAGATATTTAAACAGCGCCCTAATAAAAGTAGGACGCAATAAAACATCTTATATGCCACATAGAATAGCAAAAGTTTAGTGTGAACCACTGTTTCCTTGTATCATTCGTACTCAAGTGTGTTAGACTTAGAGCACACTTTTTTCGACTGCTATGTCGCAAAAGTTCGATATTCATCATGGCACAGAACCTATTCACACCGATTGTAATATTTACCCACTTACCTCAGAACAATAGCTGGTAGCAGGCATGTATGAGAACATGCATATTGTAAATATTTTGACATAGAGACACGATTATGTCCCTAAACATAGGTAGCGATTGTTTGACCTACCCGATGATAATATGCCTTATTGTACCTAATGTAGATACTCAAAGTAAGCGTCAATGTTTACGATACTTGGATACACACCATTGTTTCTAGCGATGACATGTGGAGCCAAAATCGGCTCTACTCGCAATTTGATTTCAACGGTGTCATATTATGTTCTACAGGCTTCATCAGACCAAAACCAATTAAAAATTGGTTTTGGTCTAGTTAAATTTAGTATGCAGGCGACCACCTATTACTACTTTAGTACGTAGGTACTTAGAATGCGGGGACAGTACGTTACCGCAATTATCCAAGATAATAACAGAGTACACTGAAAGAAATAAGCAGTAAATACAAATGAAAAAACATTGATCAGAACTGCTTACAGTTTTTTTACTGATCCGAAAACAGTTAAAGCTTGAGGCAAAATGTTGCCGTCATGACAGTAAACTTTAAGGTTTTATTTAAGTAGCTAAAAGGTCACAAAATTAACTGTTTTATTCATTTGGTGATATCGCTCAAACCTACATTAATTACTAATGGTGGTTTTGCTTATATTTTTTTTTTCAGTAAATAGCATATTCAATAATAAAAGGTTACTGTTTTGTCTTTTACTGTTTCACAAACATTTCTTCTTACTGTATAAAGTCAGTAAGTCATAATGGTGTAGTAAGAAATTATTTTTTTCAGTGTAGGTTAACAAATCAACTGCCTGTTGCTAAGCAGAATCAAATTTCATAATACTAAAATGTTATATCATCATAATCGGCCTATAATATTTCCACTGCTGGGACAAAGACCTCCTCTCTGCGTTGAAGGGGGGGGGGGGAGTGCGCCTTACCCACCACGCAGGCCCAGTGTGGGTTGGTGGATGTCAAATGTCCTCGATGTTTTGCTTCTAGGACATGCCGGTTTCTTCACGATGTTTTCCTTCACCGTTCACCGTTTTCAGAGATGAAATAATTTACACAAAGTAAAGCGCCTGTCAGGGTTCGAAGTTCGAACCTACGACCTACAACTCGTAAGCCGGGCAGTTACTACACTTACTACTGGGCCACCACTGCTCTAAATGTTAAATGATGGAATTTAAATACCAGTAGGTAACTAATTAGTTATTCATAAAATACATAATATCTAGATTTACGTAGATCACCAGGAAATAATACGGTCAGCAATGAAAGTCTTTTAACTATGTTACGTTTACATTTGACATAAATTGATATAAAATTATTAGATATACTGCTTTTCAAAATTTTATGTAATAGTTAATAGCTTGTTTTTAAATTTTATATCAATTGCTATTTTTCTTCTATATTTTTTGCAATAATAATGAGTTGAAAAACTGAAACGTTGATCGACTTTCGTTGGGGATTGTAATAATAAAGCTGAAGAGTTTGTTTGTTTGAGCGCGCTAATCTCTAAAACTAAAATCTTCGTGGGCAGAAGATAGTAAATAATAAAATTGTTCAAGGCACAAGGTAGCTGGACAGCTACAACAACTTCCTCCGCTTGTTAGACGTCCACTCATTGTCTCACTGTTTGTAAACATATAACGGCCAATTTATCACACAATGAACTATTGTTTACCTCAGATTATTAGGTATTGCCTAAACCTAATTACGACATTTACCTGTTGTATTTCTGAGGGCATCCGCTTAAAATGAAAAGGTTTTTCAGCAATTGATTTCCATGGTCGCATGCCTGAATGTTCACTGTGATTTGTATTTATTCACACGAATGGACAGTTACTAGCATATCATTCAGATTTGGGTTTATGTAAAAAACCAACAATCATCTCGTCTAAACTAATAAAAATGTAGAGTCGGTACCGATAATTCATATTAATATATTAAAGAAAGTATACCCACCGTACGAGGATTCACCGTACGAGGACCGTCCACGAGGAGGTACCTTAGTTTCATAAAATCGATATTTTATCATGGCAAAACAAATCCGAATTATTAGGGGGGTAGGTACCTAAACAACATCTCTAAACTCAGCTTTACGCAAAAACATTAGTTAATGATATTAGATGATTCAATGATTAACTATTTAACACATATTAAAAATTGTTAAAAAAAAATATACCGCTTGTTTTATTACTTTCTCACAGGTTTGTATTTGTATAAATAATTAACTAAGTATAAATCGTCGTTTCAGCCGATAGACGTCCACTGCTGGACACAGGCCTCCCCCAATTTTGGGAGGGTTTGCCATAATCGCCACGCTTGGCAGGCGGGTTGGCGATCGAAGTATAAATAATAAACCGCAATTGTTTTTATGTAAAAACGTTAACAATTGCTAAACCCAATTGCCGTTCTTGCTGTCAGTAATACCCACGCAATTTATTGTAATAACTTTATTATTTTATTAACAAATCACTGCACGAATGTTCTATGATAGTATGAAATAGCACTGCACTGTGTACCTGTATACTGTATAGCGGAGCGTGGCGGTGCGCCGGTAGCGGAGACGCGTGCGATCGGTCGCAGCACGTGTTCAATCACAAATTCGCGAGCTACGCAGGGAGGCAAAGCGTGTCACGGTGCGCTGCCTACGACCTATACTGGAAGAGAACCTTCGCACTCGCACCGATTTTACTCGCCCCTCTACACAACATAACACCTTAAAAGTAAAAGTGGCCAGCCAGCCGTGACTCGGCATTGCCCACACCATTATTTTATTATCAAGGTGCGTGACTGCCAATCGTGATAGGTGTTATCACGCTTGCCAGTCATGCATTTTATTCAGAAAATGTCAAGATCATAAATATTTGGCAGCCTAGGCTTCTAGTAACAAAATCGAGGCTTACACAAGTTTACATTTGTAGCCAGCCTTGCTTACTTTTAATTATTTAGGCTACATATATATCGTCTAAGCTGTAATAATAGCGAAAGCTAAAGAAGATAACAAGAGCCATGAAAGAAAACCTCCAGCTACTAAACAGGAATATTTTAAGTATAGATAAAGTTTTATTTCCTGTAGGGATGTTGAATGGTATCTAATAATAAGTCATAATCAACATTCTGACAGTATAATTATTAATTAGGTACTAATATAGTATCGTATTTAACTTTAATATAGAGTATATCCTTCCTAATTGGAAAATACGTTATCAGTCTGCACGCTAAACTGAACACTAAAATTAGGCAGCAATAGCGCAATTAAAAAGCTATCAATAATTATGGAAGATAATGAAACAAGTGATTATTACGGCGCTGGCGCAGCGTTCGTAGGTACCTAGGTACCAACTACTTAAATGCCGCAACTATGTGGTAGCACTACGAACATGGCTGGTTCCCAGGCAGCGCACAATTGCCGCTTTTTGTCCTCGATCGATATAATGCCACGGTATTGGAGACTGTGAGAGCAACAGGAAACATGAGCCCAGCCCTATGTGTCGGAAGAGTTAGCTCATGTTCCTGCAAAAACAATTAGAGCGAAACGGAATTCGGCTCCTATCGATTTACATTTTATCTTAGTTTCGTAACTCTATATACCTAAGTCTGTTGAAAAAACATGTAAGTATTATGTGTCCGGCAATAAGTGATATATATGCATTAGGTAACTCAAACAGAACAATGACGAATATGAAATGATTTTTACTTATTATAATGACTAATTATAAAACAATGCAAAAAATATACGTTTCTCTGAAATGAAACTTCCTACGTTAGCAATTTAATTCAATGTGCGAAGTACTCCGCCGAATAATTTATTTGGCTCACATAGTGACAAGAATATTTGGAACGGCGCTACATTTTTGATCATATCGTAACAAAATGGTGCTCAATGTTCTAAAAGTTTTTATATTGATTTTGTGGAAAATAGTCATGTTGGATGGTCACTTGAAGAACTTAGCCTGGAACGGAGGGCCGTTGCACCTGAAATGTGAATACGGAGCGGATTTGTGGATGAGCAGTGGGTACCTGAAGGAAAACGTGATCGCTGTAAAGGCATTGCCATATCAGGATGATATTTACGTCATTACGCCAAGGTACGAAAGGTCAATTACTTAACCTCCTTACTGTAGGTCAGCGAGAAAGCAAGCATTACAGCAGCTGACTACTTGACGAATTGACTACTGTGGAATATCAAAATACATTGGCTAAATTCTAATAGGTACCTATCTCCTACTAGTGTAAAGTTGCAAAAACTGCAATCGTATATACAGGTAATGTGTTTAGAGTCCTATCTTTCTAATTAACTATTAGAAATAAAAAATTACCTTGCTCTCTTTGTTCGTCGCTGGTGGTACATATCTTAGTAAAATGGGCACTACTTTAGACTAAAATAATATGTGTAGGCAGAGACCGAGATCTATACTAATATTATAAATGCGAAAGTGTGTCTGTCTGTTACCTCTTCACGCTTGAACCGCTGAACCGATTTAGATGAAATATGGTATAGAGATAGTTTGAGTCCCGGGAAAGGACATAGGATAGTTTTTATCCCGATATTCTCACGGGATCGACACTTATGCGGGTGAAACTGCGGGGCGCTGCTAGTATCTACATAAACTGGTAATTTGCCTAATGGGCACATGAAATTATGTTTCAAAGACTCATGTCATTGAAGCATTTGATTTATTACTTATAAGATAAATAAGCTGCCAAATATAGTGCATGTTATTTTTGTATTCTGGTCTAATTCTATGTCACAAGTAATTTAATTATAATTTAATTTATTTGATGTAATAGTAGTTCTCCTTACATACAGAATGAAGCAAGGTGTTCTGGCGACACTTTGGTTGATCATTCGAGGGAAAAATGGCGTGGAACTTCAGCCCTACCCAGAGCTACGAGATCACAAACTTAGTGACTGCAACGCCATACAAAATGCTGTAGACTTCTATCTGGATCATCTTGTAAGTATTATAATTTCCTAGCTTCTGCCCGTGGCTTCGTCTGCGTGGATTTCAGAAAGTTATCTTAGTTACTCCTAATAACATCATGGCAGCTATCTGCCACTGAAAGTCCCAAAACAAATTTCATCAAAATCGGTCCAGTTGTTTCGGAGATTAGCCGGAAGAAACAGACAGACATTTTTAAAAATGTTCTTTTGTTAAAAGTACCGTATACCTATACTTTCATACGCATTTAGTAAAAGCCTGTTATTTTGATATTACAAACACTCACTCCAATTTTATTTATTTGTATCTAGATACGAAAAGACTGCTAAAAATGGATGTCTCATCCTATACAAGCTGATATATAAGAAGGTAAATTTTCAGCAGTTCATACTCAGGTATCTATAACGAAGGCCATAATATAAACTGCAGCAAAGTATAAATCAAATATTCAACTTTCGTATCAAGAGATCTAGTTAATGAAGATGGATGTGAGGCCTCGTTTTTGTTTTGCTCGAGAAACCGCGTACCTACTTCGTCCGTCGTCCTGTGCTATGACTACAGCATAGGACGAAATCCTAATAAACTAGACGGCCTAGCCGCGACACTATATTCAATTGCAGTAATTATTTAAATCTACATCCGGTTGGCATTTAATCAATCCGATCATTATTGAACAATAAATCGTTATTATTATTATAAAACATTTATGCGATCGCATTTCCCGTCACACAATAATAGGATATTGTGTGAAGGGAACTTATTGAAAGTATAATACCTGCAATCGCATCTACACATTTAAATCTCGGTAACTAGACATTTCCGAAGAAAGGAACAACGCATACTATGATCCTTGACATGTTACAGTAAACTTTAACTCCGAATATGGACGTTTTGTACCTATTATTGGTTTCCATAATCAATTCAACCATTGTGTTACTTATGCAATAGAACTACAGGCATGTGTTGGCTCCAACAATGAGAACGGCTAGAGCGGGGCGGGCTCGACTTCATGAGCACAAATCGCTCCCAAACATATTTTGCACGTAGGTAATTGCTTCATTGAACACTAATTATTCACTCTGTTAAATTTTTTTGCGTAAGGCTATTTATTAGGTACTTAAATGCTACAGATTACGCTTCTGGCCATTTTGCATATTTAATCGGAGGCAGCCAATAATATTTTGACATAGTTCCAGCAAGGACACAGTAACGCGTTGGGAGGTTGCACGCGCGTAGCACAGGCCACGTAGCACAAGGCACGTAGTACCTACATGCCACGTAGCACAGATCGTGTAGCATAGGACCATAGGACGCATAGTACAGGCCGCGTAGCACAGGCCACGTAGCACAAGGCTCGTAGTACCTACATGCCACGTAGCACAGGCCACGTAGCACAGATCGTGTAGCATAGGTCGCATTGTACAGGCCGCGTAGCACAGTTCGCGTAGCACAGGCCACGTAGCACAAGGCTCGTAGTACCTACATGCCACGTAGCACAGGCCACGTAGCACAGATCGTGTAGCATAGGACGCATAGTACAGGCCGCGTAGCACAGTTCGCGTAGCACAGGCCACGTAGCACAAGGCTCGTAGTACCTACATGCCACGTAGCACAGATCGTGTAGCATAGGACGCATAGTACAGGCCGCGTAGCACAGTTCGCGTAGCACAGGCCACGTAGCACAAGGCTTGTAGTACCTACATGCCACGTAGCACAGGCCACGTAGCACAGATCGTGTAGCATAGGATGCATAGTACAGGCCGCGTAGCACAGTTCGCGTAGCACAGGCCACGTGGCACAAGGCTCGTAGTACCTACATGCCACGTAGCACAGGCCACGTAGCACAGATCGTGTAGCATAGGACGCATAGTACAGGCCGCGAAGCACAGTTCGCGTAGCTTAGGCCGCATAGCACAAGCCGCGTAGCACCGTCCACGTAGCACAGGCCTCAGATTCACTGGAAACGTATTGCATACGGACATTTTTGATTTGCCAATCGCCCTAGAAAGATTACACAGATTTATACAGTATCTACTACAATACTGCTGAAATCGTAATGTACGGAAACGGAATTAACATTCTGCAGTTGTATCTAACCTACGTTTAGTCTCAAGGGAAAGAGCAGGTAACTTTGCTTGTGCGCTAACGCTAATAACATTAAATTGCTATTAAACTTGTTGTTTCATATTTCTCAAGCGTGATGAATTGGTGACTACCTACAGTTGGAGGCAATAGACATTTAGTACTTAGGTTCTTTGTTAAAAATACAACTAAGTACAATTATAAAATGCTTTGTTCCACAGGGAAAGCTGTGGATATTGGACACCGGCGTAATCGATACGCTAACAAATCCAAGATGTACATGCCCACCGAAAGTAGTAGTCATCAACTTACTGTCAGGCAAACTGATCAAGCGCATCGATATCTCCTCTCTCTTGGAAGCTAATTCCTTGATACAAAACATCGTCGTTGAATATGACTTAGGAGGCAAGACTTACATGTAAGTAGCTCTCTACTCCCGTTTACCAACATAGACAAGATGTATGTTTTGCAAAATATCGTGTCAGTGTCGATGTCTTGCAAAACATACATCTTATCTTATAGTATAGGTATAATAATATATCAATCTTTAATATTGCAACAATCAAATAGGACTTAATATAATATTAATCTTACATCGTTTCGAGATGTTGTTATTACATCTTATGGCGCTTACAATCATCATCTACCTAGCCTTCTCCCAACTATGTTGAGGTCGGCTTCCAGCCTAACCGGATGCAGCTGAATACCAGTATTTTACATGGAGCGACTGCCTATCTGACCTCCACAACCCAGTTACTGGGTAATAAGATACCCCTTGGTCAGACTGGTTGTCAGACTTTCTCCTTTGACCCATGCACATACCAATCGCGGTAAGCGTAGCTTAACCTGATCGATCGACCTGAGCGGTTATTATTATTTAAGTATGTATAATAATAGCCGCTCAGGTAAATTAGGAAAAGCGAAAACGAGCGAGCGAAAGCGAATCTATTGGATTATATCATCACTTTTCATACTATTAGGTATGTAGGCACTACACAAATAAATAAAATCGTCTCCATTCACCAGTGCTTTAAAATGAAGTAGACGCATCAATCCGACTGTGATATACCTACCTCTGACTGAATCTGAATCATTCATATATCAGTGCCCTAGTCAATTAAAATATTTCTCTGACAAATGACTATCAAAATAGTTATAGACAGCTACTTAGTTACTTGTGCTATTTTTTTTATTTCACGAAGCGACACACACTTTACTTGTGGTTACATGCTATTAATGTGTGTAACCGCAGGAGCTCTCGGTAACGTCTGAGACAAATTGCGAAGTCCGAAATGTGTGTGAGCGTGTATGTGTCATGCCCTAGGCTGACGCTACTCGTCTTCATGCACACATTCACAGCGTGTTTGTACACTTGGTTACTACAAGTACAGTGCGCGTCGTTTCGTGAGATAACTGTACGAAAATGCAATATGCTCCTTGTAGGTTAAGAAATCCATGACGTTTTGACACACCTATTAAATGGCATGGACCGACACAAAGAGTAAAATAAGGACCGACCTATCCAAAGATTTTTACAAGGCTGTAGTAGGTACCTACGTATTACTTATAATTTTCTATACTTAGCATAATATTATAAACGCATAATGATATTACAAATAATGTGCTTTGGAATAAAAATAATGAAACATAATAAATTACTCCTAACGGTTGTAGACACTATCGTGGCTAAATAATACCAGCCGCACAGTTCGATCGATCAGGTTAAGCTACGCTTGCCGCGGTTGGTCTGTGGATGGGTGACCATCTTTACATACCGAGACCCCTCCGTGCCTCGGAAAGCACGTTAAGCCGTTGGTCCCGGCTGTCATTCGTGGATCTTTGACAGTCGTTAGGTACGGGTAGTCAGAAGCCAGAAAGTCTGACAACCAGTCTTACCAAGGGTATCGTATTACCCAGTAACTGGGTTGTGGAGGTCAGATAGGCAGTCGCTCCATTTAAAATACTGGTATTCAGCTGCATCCGGTTAGACTGGAAGCCGACCCCAACATAATTGGGAAAAGGCTAGGCAGATGATGGTTGTAGACACTATTTCGCATTATTGATTATTGCTCCAATGTAATGCCGAATGTAATGTAATAATAAAACGTAGTCGTAACCTTTCTAACGTCGAATTGTTAGTGGTAGGTAGGTACCTAATTACGCGTTACATTGGAAACTGACATTGCATTTATTTTATGACAACTGTCCTCTTAGATATGCATCCGACGCGTCGCGTGGAGCAATCCTTGTGCATGAGATCTCGTCGGGGGCCGGGTGGTCGGTGGTGGCGTGTGGCCCTGCCACTGGGCTGCAGATAGCGCTGGTGAAGCGGTTGGCGCACACCGTCCTGATCGTGGTCAGGCTTCAATACCCGGGTATCATTGAGTTAGATACCACTGCTTTACGAAGGAGGGATTCCCTTGCGCCGCTCACAGGTGGGTAGATAATGATTTCTTAATTCACGCAAAAATACTTAATACCTACTCTGGTTTTCAGTAGGTACCTATTTCATGTAGTCATAGAACTACATCTTTTCTGATTTACCCAGTCTTTAACGACTTTCGATGACGGCTTTCGATGCTGACTGCACCTATTACAATAAATTATTCAGTCACTTTTTAAAAGGTAAGTATGCGTAACGTGCGTAACGTGCATTAAATAATGTACCTAATACAATGTGGATAGACAATAAATGCATACCTAACAATCGTTTTTATAACATTCCTTCAGTAAGTAAATAAAAAAACCGGTCAAGAGCGAGTCGGACTCGTGCGCCGAGGGATCCGTAACATCATAATAATATGTTGTTAATTTATCGGCGAGGCCTATATTTGTCAGAGAATTTTAACATTGCGCGCTGCGGTGTAAAATATTGCAGTTTTAAGTCAGTGCCATCTCTTGACCGATAGTGGAACTAATGTAACTTTTGTTGATGATTTTTGAAAAATTGTGCTATTTACAGACATCGTTTTATTTTTCCTGAAATCTTTACATACACTTCTATGACATAAAATTATTTCAGATTTTTCTCTTTGCAAACTTCAGGGATAACGAACGTATTTTTTTTTACATTTTTCATCAAAAGTAGAAAACTATGCGGCCTAAAAAAAAAGAAAAAAATATTGAGAATATGCAAACTGCGCTCTTTCATATAATATTACACACATCAAAAGTGTCTAGGGATCAAGCATTTTTATGCGGATTTCTTGAGATTGAGATGTGGCTTTGTAATAAATTTATGATTTTATAAATTTATATGGATCCTTTTTGGTGCATTTCATAATTTGAATCAGGAACTGTGAATCAAATTCGAGTAAAAGATGAAAATCAGCTGTCAATATTTTCCCTATAAAAACATACAACGCATTGAAGACATTATTAGTGCTACTGTTTCCCTACTACTGATTAAAACCAACGTTATTATGGAGCGGCGACGTCATTTAAGCAGGGAAGAAATGCTCAGAGCCGTGGGAATGATAGAAGCTGGTTCCCGGCAACGTACTGTGGCTTTAGCTCTGAATACAAGTCAGAGTGTTATCAGTCGACTTTGGACACGTTACCGAAGCACTGGTACCGTGGCTGAGCGCCATGGAGGACGGTATCGCTGCACCACACGGAGACAAGACCGATACATTCAAATCTTAACTCGAAGAGCTCCCAACAATAACCGCCATGATGTTAGCCGTGAGGCTTCATCACTCTTCAGGGAACTTAATTAGCGACCAAACAGTCAGAAACCGCTTGCATGAAGTGAACCTTCATTCCCGAAGACCGCTGCGGGTACCACCTATAGCAATGCACAATCGTAGGATTCGATATCAATGGGCTCTTGAACACAGAAATTGGGCAGAAGAACAATGGCGTTTCGTGTGCTTTTCTGATGAGTCTCGTTTTGGTATGAGACCGGATACAAGACGTATACGACACTGGAGAACCCCTGGACGCCAACAGCGATTAAAATCCTGCCAGGAAGTCCATCCTTATAGTGGTGGAACCATCATGGTATGGGCGGGTATTTGGATCGGCGGAAGAACTGAGTTGATTTGGATCAGAGGCAACCTCAACGCTCAAATTTATGCTGAGACGATTGTATCAGACGTCATCGTTCCTCTACAAGTGCAAATCGGTCCCTTATTTCAGTTAATGCATGATAATGCACGACCGCACACCGCAAGAGTTGTAAGACAGACTCTCGCCGCAGCTAACATCAATGTCCTGCCCTGGCCTGCTCAGTCGCCAGACTTGAACCCGATTGAGCATGCATGGGATATGCTGCAGAGAAGAGCTCTGCCGAATATGGAGGGTATCCAGTCGCAAGAAGACCTTTTTTTGTTGTTGCAACGAACATGGGCGGCCATTCCACAGCGTGATTTGGATGAACTCATTTTGAGTATGCCAAACCGATGTTCTTGTGTTGTTAGTGTTCGCGGTAGAAACACGGATTATTAATTGTTTAAGTTACCCAATAAAATTTTAAAGAAAACTGTTATTTCAGTCTTTTTTTCGAACTTTTGTGTTAGTGGTTCAAATGTCAAAAATCCCTTTATTAGGAAAATGGCAAATTTCTTTATTAATGCAAAGGTGACTTGGTTTATCGTTACTGTGACAAACGAAAACACTTTATTTGATGAATCCTTAAAGAAAATTTTAATTAATATCAATCAGGAGAAAAGTTATTGCAAAAATATATGTTGATCCCTAGACACTTTTGATGTGTGTACATGCCTTAGTAGCCCCACTTCGAATTTTACAGATCCCCTTTCAGTCTCTGTTGCAAAAATAGTAGATTATGCACCGAGGGGCTAAAGTTGTGTCTTATGTCACGGGCGTCATATTGAATCTCGAGCGCAATGAAGGATTCGTTAAATCTATTATTTACGATTTCCATCAGGAGTATCACCTACCTAATTTAAAACTTTTTTGTTGTCAGTATTCGGGGAGAACAGCAAGCCAGTGGTGTTGCTGGGTGCAGGCGGCTCCCACGTGTATCTCCGGCACACGGAGTGTTCAGACGTGTTGGTGTGGAACTCACGCGACGCGTACAACTCGTCCCGACTCGACAACATACACTCTGCGGGCCCGCGATTGACCACCACCGCTGTAGCTGCAGAGCCCTTGAAACATGTGCTGCTAGTCCTTGATTCTAACTATCTAGACACTATTCAAGGGAGTTCGCCTACATACCATAAGATTACTTTCGTGAACAAAAAAATTATTAAATAATTCATTCATTACCTACCTATAATAACAGAACCTAAGTACCTACCTACCTTTTTTGCCTACTCGTATATCAAAATGGTGTGCATTCATACCTTCCAAACCCAACAACATAAAAAAAATACCTATACAAATTAAAAAAATTCAATGTTAACGAGATGCACTAAGAATTAAAATAATGGTTTACTCATCATCATGAAATTTCCGCATTATAACCAACTTACCTAATATTTGGTACCTACTTATTTTAGGCCGATATAATTTCACACGCAATTTCGGTTCCCATCTTTGATTCCACGTCTAGGCATGTGCCTACATGGGCATGTGCAAGTTTACAGTATTTTTGTCTATGTTCAGAAATTCTTGTAGCAACGCCTGTTCATGTGCCAAACCTGTTGCTGTTATGTGTTATTTAGAATTAAGATGATTGCACTCTCGAGTTTTTAATCGGCCGATACGGTTTGATTGCCAAATGATGCAAATATACCTAAAGACTACAGCATTAATTTCATTTTATTGTATGTAATTGAAAAGTGCACGCCTTCCTTTTAGTTTGTTAGAATTAAGTGGCAGGTAAGGTCGAATATGCAAAGTGCATCTGAACTATATCCTAATAACAGCTTTCCGAAATCAATTTGACTGTACAGCATATTACATGTAGGTACAGACTAACAATATATATAGGTATCAAGTTAGTTCAAGGTAGGCACGTTTCGTTACCGTTGTCTGCTATTGACGGGTCTCGATTTAATGCTGTGTAAGAGATCAAACAAGGTGTTGATTTATATCCTTGTTAGTGTTGGCAACGTGGTCTACTTCTATAAGCAAAATACCATTATGGGTCCTTGTTGGTCTTTCTGCGGTGATTCCCACGCTTTCCGTAATTATACAGCATGTATCAAAAAGGTGTGGGTACAGAGATTATCAAACGGAAGAACTTTCTCCAAGGGACCACAATCATAATCGTTAAAAAAAATTCATCTGAGCCATTTCAATACCTAAATGTATGGGAGGGCTGATTATTTTTTCGAAAGTACGATATTGGGCCCATGCAGAAAGTTGTTCAGTTTGAGGGTCTGTAGGTACCTCTAAATATGACCACACGTTTTGATACGTGCTGTATACACACACTATACGGGTATACCAACAATAGATGAGTTGAGAAAGTGAATAAATTAGGATGGTCAAACATGACCCATCATCTGCCTAGCCTTTTCCCGACTGTGTTGGGGTCGGCTTCCAGTCTAACCGGATGCAGCTGAATACCAGAATTTTACATGGAGCGACTTCCTATCTGACCTCCACAACCGAATTACTAGGTAATACGATACCCCTTGATAAGACCGGGCTTCTGACGACCCGTAACGACTGTCAAAGATCCACGAATGGCAGCCGGGACCAACGGCTTAACTTACTCTTTGCGAGGCACGGAGGTCTTGATATGTAAAGATGGTCACCCATCCACGGACCAACCGCGGCAAGCGTAACTTAACCTGATTAATCGACCCATGCGACTGTTATTACTTAGCCACAAGCCTTTGACCCATAAACTAATAATTGTCTTCTTGAAGCTTATTTAAATCTTAACACATGGGTAGGGATAAATAAAACTGTTCAACTGTGGACATAACGCTTATATTTTAACATAACATGGTGAAATTATAATAAACATCTTTAAATTAAAACAACGAACATAATACAAATATTCGGAGATCGACCCATGCGACATAATATTCAAAATATTTTTAACAAAGTATTATTTCATTCAATAAAAATGTTTACTTTTTAGGTTAGAAAACGGCCTTCTTTTCTACACTGATTTTTTTCTTCTTTTAAAAGCATTGTTTTCAATAAAAATATTAACATCAAATGATTCCAGTGTCAACATTTATTTACTAATTATGTTTATTTTATTATTTTATTTTCTAGTTACTGGGAATACATAAAGCATTTAAACATATTTCACGGGTCAGTACCTCCGAAGACTTATAAATAAATTAATCTGCGATCAAAGTTGAGAGCCAGACAAATATACTTATAATTAATAACATAATCAACTTTCCAATACAACAAAATTAGCATAATCTTTTAAATTAAGCACTTCGGCATGTATTCAGAAACATTTCAGCATTGAACCAATTAACTATCACGTTATAGATTGACTTTCGTTTTGTTGACCTATTTAAAAACCACTGAAAAATCATAATATAAAACATTATAGAAATCAGTTTCAAGAAATAATCATAATAAAAAATATCGTATCAGATGAAACAGGACTTTCACTTTTTATACAGGTTGATCTTTATTATTCTAGTCAATGCTAGAAATGTCACTGAACTGTCTGATAATAAGTTTTGTGTCCTGATAAAGTAAATGGATCACAGGTACATTGTTTAGGCCACGTTATAGTACAGGCTAACACAGATAACGCACTAGGCGGAAGACAGCTGCCAGTTGGCACACCAAGCTCCTTCGTAATGCGATATCTGTCTCATTAATTTTGGTAATACAACAAAAAAATGTCTTTTAATAAAAATCAATTTCAATAAAATAAATTAATCAAAAATCATCACGGTAAAATGCATAAAGAAATTCTAAATTATGTGCATTTACGAAAAGAATAATATTTTTTATATTTACAAAAAGTCATTTTAATCCAAATTCAAATATCAGTTTAGGTAAATAATAGCAAATCACATTTAAAAAATACATAAATTCCACATTATATGTACAATATTTGTGAATAGAAAATATTTAATAAATCACAATGATCCCACGTACTCCTTTCAAGTGGCATTATTAAAAATCATGCTAGACAAATATCCAACATAAATCTCGTCGCATACATTATCACTGTTATCAGTAATCCAAGTTTTACCTATACATGTAATATTTCACTTACATTATGTGTATATCGTAATAGCTGTACAAATATTAATCTTTAGTCACAGTGTACACAGCAAAATGTATTTTATTTATGTTCAATTTTAAAATCACAACATCTCTAGGGCCAAGGCACAAATGTGATTACTTATAACGCCCTCTAGCTACTTTCATATAATTCAAGTTATTAGTTTTTATCTACAGATTGTACGTTACATAATATAGGTACATGATGAATATTAATTTATATCAAGAAAGAAATGAAAAAAAATCATTTTGTAAGAGGGCATGATTGGTCCTATAAGTTCAACAAATATTTTGTTGACTATGAATTTAGAATTGACAATAATCTCTGATCTAAATATTAAATAAAATCTGTAAGGCCTCATTACCTCATAAAAGTTGCCTGAAAGGCTTGATAAAGATAATATCCCGATGTAGAGTGCAATAAACAGAACAGTGCCGCTACGATACTAGCATAACTACCATACTTATGAAGCAAATAGTGCGTCTATGTTATTTACAGAATAATAGCCAAATGTAATACAAACTAAGACCAATGGCAGTGAAACTTACTTATGTACCTACGTGCTTATAGTTTTTTTAAAGTACACCTAAATAATCAATTTTGCCTCCAAGTATAATTTTTGTAATATCGATAATGATAAAATATATTTATTATAAAGTCTATCAGCGCGCAGCGTTACTACGACGTTCGCTCACATCGGGATATAACCTTAACATACGACAATCATCAGATAAGTTTAGTGTAAGTCGTTCGCGAATTGGCTTAAATATGAAGCCCGGTCCCCCGGCTTCAATATGAACCATAAATTTTAAATGAGCATGAATGAATTCAAGAATGCGAGTAAATAAATTAACTACAGGCACTATGTTAAAAGCCTCTGCCATAATATTGCCCTATTATAAAATTGCGCAAATGTTACTTATGCACAAATGAACTGTCAGCTACACGAAATCCTCAGATCTAAGTTTGAATAGAAAATAAATAAAGAACAGGTGTGTAAAGTATGGTGTCCTTCAGACCTCATCTGTTGCTCTCATGTGGATATTCGAGTTTTCCAAACAGCAGACTTCTCTCCTGTAAATATGATGTAGATATAGATACATGGAATATGTACATAATCATTTAATGCATTGAGTACCCTGATGGCCTTGATAATATAAAAATGTTATATGACATGTGTCATTCATTATAAACAAGCAAATAATTATAAAACAAATCTACAACATGGCAATGTGGATCTATGAATTACTAACCTGTCCTATGAGATTCCCCTGTAACATGATTGGTATGCCTAGGAACAATAAACTTTGACTCCTGGAACATTGACAACATTAAATCTTCAGTGGTGGGATGATATTCGACTTCGTTTATACTAGCTACTAATGGAGAACTCTCATAGTTCCTGTTTGTGTCCCGAGTCGTGGGCGTGGCACTAGTGGAGCGCGTGGGGTAGTCCACGGAGCGCGGCCTGCGCGTGTCCACGGGAGTCATCTTAGGATTCACGTGGACGTCTTTGTGGATGTACGGCTCGAGAGACACGCTCGTTTCGTTTTCGTGTTCGCTTGTGTCGTCGGTAGCACTATTCCCGTTCACTTCGACTATCAGTGGTCGCTGAAGCGCCGGCGACTGCACCACGGAAGTCGTGTTATGTATAACGGTCACACACACGGTGTGCTTTACTGGAGACGCCACTTCACTAATGCTATCATCGGGAAGACTGGCAACACTTCGAGACAGTGAGGGGCTGTGCGTGAGAGCTGTGATATCTGATTCTGAATCTGGCTCGTTGGCAGGCGGCTCAATTTTAACTTCTTCAATGACGCTCTCTTCTTTAACTTCGGTTAGTTCGTTTACAGTTTCGGTCGTTCGTTTCACGTATTTTGGCATACGCAACGCCCAATGGCCGTTGTGGTCGTCAGAGGAACATGAATGTGTAACAATTGGTTTTTTGCGCTTATAAAAAAGCATATAAGCGGTATTATTAACTAATTCACTGTATGCATTTTCATCATCTACTGGTGTAACTTTAGAATCATCGAATTTGTACCAATGTCCGTCATATGGATTTTTACAAGCTGCCGTGTAATGCCCAGTCTCCAGATCGTCACCGTGGTGATAACAGATAGCGTAGAGGTCGTACATGTTCTCGTGCGGAGAGGTCGCGGGCGTCTTCGACTGTCGTCGCCGCGGCGAGCGCGAGTGGCCGGGCGACTCTGCCATTTGTACGTTCCTTCTAACAAGATGCGGCGTCATATCAAAATCGTTCAAAGGAAACTCTACCATTGCTGTTAGCTTTGTGCTCGTACGACCTTTTGCTTGCCTGAAAATATTACGTTTTTATAAATTTTCCACTAACAAAATACTAAGGTAAGTAAAATTATACTCACTGTCGAAACCGCTTTAAATGTATTACTAAAATATCCGGAAGAGACCAAAGACCGAGAGTCTTCACCACAGGCATATATCGCTGACACTGCGGACATCTAGAGAAAAACAAAAGCATGTTGATTACTAACTACTAACCATGTGTAAAAATATAGTAATACGAAGTATCGCTACGAATTAGTATTGAGCCTTTTTAGAGACTTTATATCGAACGATCAATGGTTGAAGAGTAGACGATTTTACCGCTGTGGCTTAATATACAGGGTCAAACTAAATAAGCTAGCGAAACTCTTCAGACGTCGTCACGTCTAAAGACAGTCGCTAGCTTATTTAGTTTCGAAACCCGTCGGTTTCTAATAGAAATAAAAAACGTAAAAAAAGTAATACAAAAAAAAATCGACTTCAAAAAGAAATTAACTCAAAATTATGAAATAACTTTATTTTCGGAAGTTGGTGTCTTGGGAACTGTATTTGAGTTTTAGTTTTTTGCCACAGATTTCCGAAATTAAAGTTATTTCATATTTTTGAGTTACCTAATTTCTTTTTGAAGTCGATTTAATTTTTTTAAATTACTTTTTTATTTCGTAATTTTTAGTTTTAAGTAAAAACTGAAATATTTGTTTGTAATAAGTAGGTAATAGTTTTGTTGTAAATATTGCACTAGAATTTGACCAAGGTTTTGAGATGTTTTCGCTTTGACACTACACCCGTAGCTCGTATCAATAAGCAAGGCCGACACGCTTATTTTATTTTATTTTTATTTTTTATTTCAAGGAACAGCAAACAGTTACATTATAAGAACTTACAACTAATTTAACAAAAAGAATTTTAGTGATAATATAACCCACAACGCTGTCCACAGGTAGACAAATTAGTGTAAAAGAAAAAAAAAAAGAGTAATCGCTAGATTTAGTAGCAGTACGTGCATTAATTAATTGTATAATGAGTAGTAATGAAGTTTCAATTTAGACAAAAATGACATGTTAAATAAAGTAAGACATTAGTGAGTTTGAAGATTTTCAGAGAGGGTACACTCATGGGTTTTATTTAATAAAGTGGAGCGGGTGAGGTTTTTGAATCTACTCATTGAACAATTAAAGATGTCAATATTTTCAAAAGTATTATTATATGAGTCAACCATACGGCGGACTGGTGAGCGCTCGCCAGAATTAGTCCGGCAAGAGTTCACTGCAAAAAGAGTACCTGCGCGTACCTGTCGTCTGTGAAAGGTTCTAGGTACAGCGTAACAAATCATGTTGTTTAAATTTACACAATTGAATTTATTTCTGACAATTTTATACAAGATAACGGCTTCAAGGTATTTTCTTCGAGAGCTAAGGGGTAGGAGCTTGTACTTGCTGAGTAACTGAGAATAGGGTAGGTAGGATTTATGGCATCTGTAGTGCATGGCACGTAAAAATTTGTACTGAACATTTTCAACCATTTCAGCATATTTTTTGTAGAAGGGGTTCCATACTGACACCGCATACTCTAACTGTGAGCGAACTAGGGCTTTATACAAGCAAAGATATGACCCAGTTCTCTTGAAGTCGACAGAAGATCGCATAATAAAGCCATACAATTGGTAAGCTTTACTTACAATTTTGTTGACATGTAAATCTAGGCATAGTTTGGAATCGAGTATAACACCGAGATCGCGAATTGAGTTTAATTTAGAGAGAGGCATGTGACAAAGAGTGTACGCGTAGTTAACAATGTGCTTGTTCTTAGTAAAATTAAGGTAATTGCATTTTGGTATACTTAGCTTTAGTTTGTTTCTAGAACAGTAGTCTGTTAGTCTGTCCAAGTCATGCTGTAATAAAATACAATCATTAACGGATTTGATGGTTTTGTAGACCTTCAGATCATCTGCATACAATAGGAACTGTATGTTCTGAAAACAATAACTTATGTCATTAATAAATATGTTAAATAATAACGGCCCGAGGATAGAGCCCTGTGGTACACCGGATGTCACTTTGACAGTTTTAGATCTGTATCCGTTGATAACCACCCTTTGGCAGCGGTTTGAAATGTATGACGCAAACCACCGCAACAAGTTACCTCGAATTCCGTTGAAGGCAATTTTATCTAGCAACAGCTCATGGTCCACCTTGTCAAAGGCCTTGCAGAAGTCTGTGTAAACTGCGTCTATTTGTAGGCCATTATCAAGGCTATCAAACAAAAAGTTGGAAAAGGACAGTCGATCGCTGTTTAACAAAGCCGTGTTGCTGCTGAATAATGGAATTGTGCAGCGATGGGTATATCTCATTATGAACGAGTCTTTCAAAAACCTTTGACAAGGTGGAGAGAATAGAGATTGGACGATAGTTCTCCACATTACCCTTTGTGCCACCCTTGTGTACAGGCGTGATATTTGCACGTTTCCACTCCTCTGGAAACACTCCCTCAGTAACGCACTTGTTATAAATTATGGTCAGTGGTTTGCAGATGTGAGCAGCAGTGTACCGCAGAAAATATGCGGGTATGCCGTCAGGCCCTGGACCTTTGGAAGGATCCAGAGACTTAAGTTCTTTGAGGATTTTATGTTCATCAAAGTGCAGGTTGGTAATTATGTCATTAGCTGAGGAAGTTGCTGCAGGCGGTTGCCATTGAGATAAGAGCGGTGAGGCAGGTTCGTAAACTGAGTGGAAAAAGTCCGAAAACATATCACAGACTACATCCGGCTCACTGGAATGAGTGTCTTTGTAGTGAACTTTTGCTGGGATGCACGGTTTGTCTTTTCGGTTTGCTTCGTATGTCCAGAAGTGTTTAACATTTGTGTGTAAGCTATCTTCTACCGAGTTAATGTACGCAGAGAAACATTTACCGCACATTTCCCTAAAACTAGTTCTATGTGATGTGAATGCCTCATAATCAGATATATTTTTGTACTTCTTCCACTTGATCCAGGCTTTCTGTTTCTTTTTAAATGTACTGATCAAGGGACGTGAGAACCAGACTGGGAAAGTGGAAGATTTAGAACTAGCCAAAGGTGTGTGTAACTTAATAATCTCATCTAATTTGTCGTAGAACAAAGACAGGGCTTCTTCAGATTTTTCATGCGTGAGAAGTACTGGCCAATCAGTTTCCTGTATCAAGTTATTTATCTTTTCGTAGTTCGCCTTGTAAAAATTGTATTTCTGCAGCGATTGCCTGTCTAAGGGAGGATATTTAACATTAATATTTATGTCACAAACAAATGGGGGGTGATATACGTCAGCAGGTAGCAGGGGGGAAGGCTCTTGCTGCACATTACAGGGGCAGTTAGATATTAAAAGGTCTAATATTTTTCCTTTACTATTTAGTGTGCTGTTATACTGAGAGGCACTTAGAAGAGACATGAAGTTGTTTATATGATCACAAGACACAGTTGAGCCAGAACACAGAGAGGAACTTGTTGGGTTATTTAGGGTAGTAGACATGTGCCATGTTGCTTCTGGAAGGTTATAATCTCCGACTAGATAAAAGAATTCGACTGTAGGATGACTCAGAGTGTCATAGAATAACTCGAAGTGTTTTTCATATACAAGCGAGGGAGTCTTAGGCGGTATGTATGCAGCAGCCAGAATGTGACGTTTCAGACTGTGACCGCTAGGTATTTCAACAGCAATTTGCTCGATGTAGTTGTGTAACGGAGTGACATTAGCGGAAGTGTTTAAGTCAATTTCAATAGGTCGGAGAGTTTTTAAGATTGCCACTAGTACACCGCCACCGTCTAGTTTCTTGGTGCTAGCCCGATCGCGATCACACCTGTACACAATGTAACGCTGGTCAATGTATTCATTATTATTAATTTCCGGCACTAGCCAAGTTTCTGTGAGTATTATAGCGTCATATGATCTCGTGAGGATGTTCATAAACAAAGTCTGCAGTTTCGTACGGATACCCCTACAGTTTTGGTAATAAATGGTTAAAGGTTTGTCAGTCACTGGTAATGGTAGAGTATATATGTATATTAGTATTATGTATAGATAATATTAGGTTGCCAAGAAAACAGATGCCAAACTTAACTGAAGACAAATGTGACTTTAAAATGCAATAAGAAAATAGGTTGAATCCAATTAACCAGCAGTACAAGCGCATATCAGATAAACAAACTAACTCAGTTTTACAATGAGAGCATAATATTGACATTTTGTGGATTTTGGTAAAGAAATATTTTGTGTTATGTGTGAAGTGAACATTTGGTAAACCTAAACATATTTTATAAAATAATAATAATAGTAGCCGCCATGAAGTATTAAAATATATTCGTAATGTAAATAAGTTGGAACTAAGAAATTCAACGCGTAACCTATGTGCTAAGAGGTACAAACTATAAAACATCTTTATTCTATTAATACTGTGACCGATAGTCGTAAGGTATGGTATATTGAGTAGAATCACAAAGAATGATGTATCGTAGCAGCTATTAAGCGCTGTGATTTTGAGTATCAACCGGCACGGTGTTGTCACCGCTTTTAATTTTTCGGATGTCATCCAGTGTGCGGACTGCAAATGAAGCCATGCCGTCTCGTTCTCGTACAAGTACTGTTGAGTTTTTAACCCATACGTACTTAAAACCGTGTTGTTTAGCGGCTTCTTTACATTTCCGAAATAACTGCTTTGATTTCAGGGTGAGGTGTTCATTAAAGTATACTCTAGTTGGTAACCCTGTTATACCGATTTGATCGGTCTTCAGTTCCTTTGCCAGACGGTATGCGCTCAAAAGATTATCGCGTATTATTCGTGTAGAGAGTTTAACAATAATGTTTTTCGGTCTGTTACTAGATTGTTGAGCGTGTTGTACCCGATGGATAGAGATGATGTCCTTCTGTGATATTGAGAAGTTGATGGCAGTGCCTATCAGCTCCATCATGCGAACTAAGTTTTCACCGCGCCTTTCTGGGACGTTGCAAATTTCAATATTGCAGTTCCTGGCTTGCTGCTCTAAGGAATCGATTTTTTGCTCGAGGCTACTGACTAAGGTTTGAGATTGGTCAGAGCTGTGACGGGCAATGGTGTCGACACGTTCCTTAAGGTCCATTTGCTCAGCTGCTTGAAACTGTACTGAATGAATGAATGAATGAATTGCACCGATCCCAGCGTGGTTAAACCAGACTCGATTAATCGAATGAACCCCAAGATTCGCACTAGCTCCTGTAGCCTCATGTCATGGTGCTACAGCGACCATTGCATATCAAGGAATAGACCGGGGGGCGCGGTAATGGTAGGGAGGACGTGCCCGTAGGATAGGTAAGGATTTAAGAGCCTACCGGATATGCATCCTAGAGTAAGCATTGGACTAGTGGAGAGACGGGTAATTATTATCTAAGGATGGGCATCTTTTATCGACCTTGCCGCCAGGTTGGTTCAGGTCGAGCTTCGTCGGTCCGTCTTTTGGCGGGTTTCTACTGCTTTCTCGGTTCTTTTGTATGTAATTGCTTGTTTTGTTGTGTCAGATGTTGCTGTTTTCAACGTCTTCGTCGAAAGTTTCGCTACTATCCGTTTCCGGTTTTTGTAAGTTTCACTAGCAGCGATCTTGATCTTACTTCTATCTTCAGCTGGCATCATCATCATCTGCCTAGCCTTTTCCCAGCTGTATCCATCCAAAA
Source organism: Mesoligia furuncula (assembly GCA_916614155.1). Classification (NCBI taxonomy): domain Eukaryota; kingdom Metazoa; phylum Arthropoda; class Insecta; order Lepidoptera; family Noctuidae; genus Mesoligia; species Mesoligia furuncula. The sequence goes on from OU744796.1 coordinate 15,685,324, forward strand.
ATTTATTCCCTTGTCGAAGTACCTCATGTCCTGTTTTAGATTGTCGTTCCATGTGTAAATAGGTCGGCCTTCTTGGATTTGGCCTTGTACTGCATTGCTGCATGCAGTATGTGTGGTTGCGGCGCCCGTAGACATTTGCGAGGTAGCACATCCTGTGGTTACTGTTTTTCCGTCTACGATTTCATGCATTTTCTTTTGTCTTGGTAGAGTGGTTAATCAAGTTTCTAATGATAACTCGCTCATATCTTCTGAGTCTTGACCTGTTAGCTTTAGTAAGTGCCGATACTTTTAGGCCATGTATCATGCTTGATGGTCCTATTGGTTAGCGATTTATTTGTTCGTTGTGATTGGATATATCCCTTAGTGCCTTGAGGTCGACATTGTCAAAGGCCTGTTTTTTTTTTTTTTTTTTTTCGAGAGCGAGTACATAAATTCTTCTACCTGCACGCCGTTCTTCGTCTAAGACCCTTTTAAGCGTAAATATATGGTCGTCTGTTGATCTATTGTTTAAAAAGGTCGGTTGGTATTTGTCCAATTCCGTTATTATCTCGTCTATTTTTTAAGTGCGTAGGATGCGTAAATTCTGACCCGTGTTGCAAACCGATAGTGGCGATATTCATTCGCATCTTTAGGGTTATTGTTTTTTTTTTTTTTGGAATTAGTACTTGTACGGTCTCCAGCCACGTGTCGGGTGCTTCGTTCTGTGTCCAAGCTTTGTTCATGTGTTTGGTGACGGCTTCTTGTAATATTTCTGGAATTGTTTTGTAAAGCTCGATTACCACTTGGTCTGTTCCGGGAGCTGACCCGTTTCGCATTTTATTAATGATTTCCATCACGTCATCCGCGATGGGTCCATCACACTGTACCTACTTTGGTTATCGGATTGTTTGTATTAATTGTTGGTATAAGATGGCCCTCGGATTTTTTTAAATATTTGCTCCCATTTGGTCATCGGTATCTAAGTAGATCTTTTTCGACGTTTTGTTTGAAGTTTGTTTCTACTGTAAAAAAGTATAGCATCTGCATGCATTTTGCAGGGTGGTTTCCCCCATTCATTGAGGCAGGCCCTACATGATTTTTGCTCTTCCTGATATTTAACCTTTTGAAGAGTTGCCTGACATTCTTTTACTAGGTTGTACCTATTTGGATTATCTAGTTGCCTATTCTGTAGAAGTTTAGCTTTTTGTAGTTTAGCAAGAGCTAATCGATGATCTCTGGAGAGAACTGGCTGCAGAATCAGTTTCCTGGGCAGCTAATACTTCCGTTATGTTATTCCAGGGTATTTCGATGTTTTGTCCGTTGAGTTGATTCCTACATATCTTTTAGTTTTTTGATATGCAGTCTTGGTATTTTGTATTCGTGAATTTACTATTGAGGGTGACATAATGGCACTGTTTGTAATTGAAATTCTTGTATCGGTTTGTTTGTTGTTTGTTAGCAGACCCCAGATTATTTTATGGTCGGATGTGCCCCTAGCTAGCGGCCCATTCGCCTGTAATAAGTTCGAAGAGTTTTTCTGTTGCATGTGGCGATAATTTGATCCAATTGAGATTTCTGAGTGCCCTTTGACCATGTTATCCTGCATGATGATCTCGCTTTTGTCTTTTTTTTTTTCAGTGTTGGTTGTAGAGCTCCTGAGTGTTTACCTGTTTCTTGTACGCAGGCTGTATGAATGCCCCTAATTGAGAGTTCCGCATCTTAGTTAATTGGTAAAGGCTTATTATGTTGTGTTGTTTTGACGTTGTTTGATTTTTCATTAGATTAATCGGGTTGCTGTTGTAATGGTGGTCGTCGGTCATGGCCCAGCTATCATAGTGCTGGTACTTGTAGAGGATGTGCATGTTGCTGGGTACTGGTTCACCGGTAGGTGAATACACTAATGTGTGTCTTGTATCCGTGTGCACGTGCAAATTGACAAGATAGAACTCAGACGCGGCGATTAATATATCCTCTCCACCTCAGAACGTCTTGTTATACTGCGTGATTGTGTATTTGTTATCCTTTGTTCCTGGGAGAGATTGCTGTTAGGGAGAAATTCTTGTATATTATTTAAGAGCGATATTATGAAGAAACCAAACCCATTACATTATTTATTTGATGGGCTATAGCTATAGCTCGAACTAGACAATTGCCGTCTTTTGTCATACGCAAACTTATGCCCATTTTTAAAGAGAAAGCCTTTGTTTTTATGGTATCGCAAGACCTTCTCAGCAAACATGTGCGTGGGTTTATTTTTGAGAAACAATAGAGCTGACAGGGGACGCCTCAAATTTATGAGCCTTGCTTTTTTGTTTCTTAACTTAACCTTTTTTAACTTCGAGTCCAATTTTGCGCACATGTTCGAATCCAGGTACATGGATTGTGATCAGACATATTGACATACATAGTGTCAGATATACAGTCGTGGGCGCAGAATTGGGATACGGGTAAACGAGAGAAACAGCTCCTTTATGTACAAGACTTGACTTACAGGCTATGAAATAAGTTACTTGTTCAAGGCAGTTTTGGTAATTTAGTACAATGTTAAATGAAGAAAATCGTGGAGTGCGAATTCTAGACCGATACCGTATTATAGGCTAGAGTAATAGAGTGTCTTAGTATCCCTCTCTCCTAGATATAATATGAAAACATTTCCCTAAAGCCTATTTATAGCTTACAATGATGTTAAATTCACTCGTGGTTTTAAAAATCCAAATTAAGAAAACAAAGCGCAGCCGGATACAGCTTCTAATATACGGAAAATACGGAAAGATCTCACCAAATTGGCCCGCTAAGGAAACTCGACGTCACCAAGCTCCTCTGTTGGGAGGCTTAAGCTTCTGGCTTGTATACCAGGAACACACCCACACAAACAACACGCGATACACCGTTTCGAATTTCAAATTTGAGTTTCAAGCTGAGAGTTACGCCAGTTAGAGCCACGTGGTACGCACGTTGCATCAAGTATAAACAAAGGCTGGACCCGACACGTCCATCCCCTTCGGCGGTCACTGTCCGCTCAGCTGCTTGAAACTGTACTGAGGATTTTAATTCTGTAACATCTTGAGCCACTGTGCGAACGCATTCTCTTAATTTCTCGTGTTCGCTGCGGAGGGTGTTCATTTCCTGTTTCATATCAGATAAAGTACACTTGATGCTGTCATTGAACTTGGACATGCTAATCTCCATTTCCTCACGCCAGCCGCGCAATGTGCCCTTAATTTCATCTGTGAATTTGGCCATGGCGTGGTCCATGTCAGTGCGCCATCCTTTGAGTGTGTTATTTAGTTCCTGAGATATAATGTTAAGGCTGTCGATGGCGGTTGAGTTGGACACAGCACCGGTGACAACCGTTGATATAGAGCTCGCTGACGAGCTCGGTGATGAGGAATGTTGTTCCAAATTATCGCAGGACATATTCATCACATCTTCGCTGTTCACGCGGATGACGGCAGAGCGGTTTAGTGAGGCCGAGGTTGTGCGAACCCGCTGCGTGATGTTACTACAGGGAAGACACTTCCACTGGGCTATTTGCTCGTGAGTAAACCTTGAGAATTGTTGCTGTGTGATGTTCAGGCACTCACAGTGGTATGTGTCGTCACATATATGGCACTTTAAAGACAATGCCAGCGGCACAACAGCTCCATCACAATGACAACACACACAATTATTATTCATGTTCGTGCGAATTAATAAACAGTAGATGAGAATGTCTATTATGGTACAAGTGGCGCCACCTGTTTCAGGTGTAAGTGTGTTGTTGAATATACGTGGTATGTGGGATCGATCGCAAAGCGATCAAGGAAGTTTGTCTCGGTAATGATCCAATGTAGTACAGCCAAGTTAATATAGATGGCGCTATTCTCAAATACACTGTGGCCGGTATGATTTGCAGAATTTGAACAAAAATGTTTTGTCACACAATTGCCAAAACACCATAAACTGTACACGGGTTCACAGAAAGTTACACAAGAATCTTCCAGGAAGCAGTTATTACACTTGATTCTTAGCACTTTGATTGTTTATGATGTAAATACGGTGTTATTTTTACTCACGGTTTTATTGAGTTTTAATCACTAGTTATGTGATTTTTACGCAGAAAGTATTAGCACACACAGGATGCACTTTTGTTTAAACTGTAACAACGTATTGCAGTCAGACTAAGCACTTTAACTATTTTTTAAACTGTAAATTACTGGGAGCAAGTTAAAAGACGTAAGCACACGTACAGCGCCACCTAGCGATCTCGCTAGGTGCGCACGCTTACACGTATTAGTTCATATCTTGAAAATTACTGAATCGATTTTAAAGAAACTTGCACTGTTCCCTAAGTTAAAGTAAATGTAAGCCAATAAAAAAAAATGATCACGATCCGATTAATAGTTGCGGAGAAATGCGTGGACAAACTTATATACATACATCTATAAAATTTTGTGTATATTTGTTTAGAAGCCCTAATAGATTGTCATATGTGAATGTAACGGAGTTCCAATAATATTACATACATACGTGTCGAATTGATAACTTCCTTTTTTTTTGAAGTCGGTAAAAAGAAAAAGATTGTTCTTTTTTTGGGGTTAACGACCACTGGTAGTGTTGTTACTTGAAGTATGAGTTGAGAAAACTAGTTTTTTTTTTGTTGTTTCGTGTTTAAATATCGTTACCATCAAGTTGTGGAGTTTTGCTAACTAATTTAATTCGGCCCTGTGTAATGGTAAGTAGTTACCTCCACGCGTCCTCCTGCGCGAGGCGCTCGGCGCGCGTGTAGTGCGTGAGGCAGGCGTGCAGCGTCAGCGGCGCCGCCGACCCCGCCGCCGACACGTGCACCTCGCACGCCTCGCTCGGGGAGCGGATTATACTGGGGACACACAATTATATTTATTTAAGCACAGGAGAACCAAAATCTATAATAAAATAAATAATATAAGATAATAATAATATAATTTAAAATTATAATAATATTTTTATAATAATAATAAATAATATAATTCCTAAGGGGCCTCTGCGAGTTGGCTTCGGCCCCTCGTACGCCTTCCAAAGGACCGGGACCCAATGGTTCCGAGAAAAAAGAAAAAAAAAAATAATAATATAATATAAGGATAACAGCAGAAGTATATGTAACATAGAGCCATTACAGGTTCTAAGGGTAGGCACGATAAAAAATATACAGGATCGATTTTTGAGACGGAGCAGGTAAGGGCAAATATCTTAACCATTGTAGCTACAGAAAAATGGTCTTAGGAGACTATCCTTATCTTTTTGATATACATATTTTGATCTGCATCCATAGATTTATACAGTCAGTAAGAAAAACTCACAAAAACTTTTTTTGATGCCAAATAATCCTGTTTCTTATAAGGATCTACACTATTGGACCACGTGAGAAACCGTCTATACAGGTACACAGCCTGTTTACGCGACACACACAGTGCTCTAATATTTCGGTCAAAATACGGCCGAATAATGCATTATTTAAATCAGGACATTAATGCGCATTTTGCTTGCGCGTCGTTCGACTCAATCTGCGGGAAGGTCAAGGCTACGTTATCACGGAGTGCATATCGGGACATAGGATGTGACGCTACTATATGGTTTTCGCGATAAATTGACTTCCCATTGAAAGCAATGTCAAATTTAAAAAAAAAAACATGAGAAGTAGAAAAAATTAAATCTGTAGTATAGATAAAGAAATAGTAGTCCGAGAAGCTGTGAGTTAGCTTAAGCTGTATGTTTTACTTACATAATTAATTATGTTTAATTAATTGTTATTTACAACAAATTCATAACATTATCATGACATCAGACAATATTTACCTGTCCCTATGCGCAGCGTCCCAGAGAAGTTCGAGTCGTAGATGAGGATGCTTGTCGTGTGCACACAACGCCTGCTCCACGTCCAGAGAAAACAACGGATGCGGGAGCTGTGGATCAAATTGTTGCTGTAGTTGTCTAAAATGGCGTATATAGATTTATTTATTAATAAGATTTACCAATAGATTAATTAAAATTGCAAACAATGCAGTACTATTATAGCTAATAGAACGTTTCGACTCTCGCTTTTAAACACCCCAAGGGAATGACAGGTTTTGATGACGGGAGGTGATAACAAAAGTGACTGCTTTATATGTACGGTTGAACAAGCTATTTGGTATACAGGAAAAAATATTCATCTTTCCACTACACTGCCAATATTAAATGTTATTTTGTGCGTTATAACTTTTTCAGCTTATGGCATTAGCAGAGCGGTGTAAAATAATTGACTACTCAGCATCATCATCATTGTTTAAAAGTAGTTGCATGTTAGGTGCCTGTATAGCAAATAGCTTGTTCGACCGTACTTTAAAAATGTCTATTGCTTCAAAGACCACTAGTCAATACAACTATGCCCAGTGTCCTGGGTAATCATCAAATGACATCCCACTCTAGGCGGAGCGGAAGGGAGTGTCAGACTCTTACTGACTAAAACCCACCCGTGTTCCTTCAGTTGCCTGTGCCAGGGGCCACGGTATCTCTTTCGAAAAACCCGCGACCCTGGCGGGCATCGGCCCTAGCGGACCCAGTCAGTTGGTGCTGACATCTCCAAAATAGTTACCTCTGGCTGCAAATACGCGGGATCCCGAGGCCGGTGTGCCTCAGCGATCCGTGCGCGGAAGATATCTGCGCCCTGCGCATTCTCCAGCACTCGCTCGGCGACCACTTGGCACATCTCCTTCAACATCAGCTTCTGTAAGTCCTCGTATGAGATCTCACGAGGTACTTGCATAGCGTAAGGTGATCCTACGAGAATATTGAAAAAGGATATACATATTTATAATTAAATCTTTATATAATATTATAAATTGTATTTATAGTTAAGGGGACTACATGACCTAAAGCGCGGTCACTGTCGGACTGCATAGAAAAGAAAGAGATGCGCGATGACACAACGTTGGTAATTTATTGCAAAATATGAAACAATTATCTATTTACAAAAAATCTATTGTTTGGACTAAAAAATTAAAACACTAGTGCTTTAGTATGTTGCTTGTAGAATAATTTGGCAAAAAATCAGAATTATTGTATGTTTATTAGTATGGTTTTTATTGTAAAAAGAAAGTTTTTAGAAATATCTTCATGATTTTTTCTATCGTATCAAATTAGTTGTATTTTGTTTTCAACACACTTTCTAACTAGCATATATCCTGAAGATTATCATATATTTTTCTGATTTTGTTTTTTTTGGCATTATAAAACTTGCGTTTTTTTGCGTTTAGGTCCAGTAGTCCTCTTAAGGGGAAGCGCTAAGGTAGCCCGCGAAATTGAATTTTTCTTACGTTTTTTGCAATGACCAGCAAGGTCAGTATTAAGTTGTACGTTGATTAATATATGATTCGCGACCGTAACAAATATGTATTTACATAACAATCAACGTACAACTTAATACTGACCAGCACATTGCAAAAAACGTAAAAAAAATTGAATATCGCGGGCTACGCTGGCGCTTTCGCCTTATGTTATTCTAAAGATTGAAACTGTATCTCGCTTATTGGTCCAAGACGGGAAGATGAATATTAAGTGATTTAAGGAAAAAGTAAAACTATTGAATAATACTAACCGAATCTCTCCCCTTCCAGCAAATTAACCCACAAAATAAGGAGATAGGGAGTAGTGGGCGTCTGTAATAACGGTGGTGCTTCCATACAATATAGAGCGCCGAAGTCAATGCCGGCCGCCTCCCAGCCCGCTCGGGCGTTGCACCAACCTGATGATGTAGAAGAAAAGTCTATAGTACCCCAGGAAAGAGGTGATTATCGCTCATTATCGGCCATTAAGCGCTGATTTTACTCTAGATATATTTTTTCTCTATTCTATCATATGGATCATTGTTAACAGTGTTATTAAGTTTGTTAGCCGAATTGTTAATCTAATCAATGTCTAAACCATCGCAAGATAATTTACCCATTTCATTGATTTCCGCCATAATGATGTGATCCCTATCGATTCCCGTGTCGTTGTGTAGCGTAGTTCGCAGTTCTTCCATGGTCGCGTTCGGCGTCAGTTCTACACCGATACGCACTTGCCGAGGCTGCTGGTTCACGTACACAACCTGAAATACAATTTATTATTTTCAAAGACTACCTCTTTATTACATTATTAGTTTAAAATTTAAATGAAATTTCTACAAAGATAGGTATATCATTATTAATCATTCAAAATCATTTAGTTATTTTTTTCATGGCTGTTCATTTACAAATGTTCTTTGTCCATTTACAAATCCATGAGAGTAAAATGTTACGTAAAAATATTTAGTATAGATTTGGGTTGCATGTTTGGGGAGCCTATTTTTATGGGCGGGTAGGCTTTGCTGCATACTGCATCCAAACTTATAGTTATTACAAAATGAAAACTAATATTCTTACAAAACATTTTAATCTCAACGTTTCTTAAGTCTATACCCCAAAACAGATCTAATCTATATCTAACTAGTCTGTACTGTCCCACTGCAGGGCAACGGCCTCCCTCTCCCTTTTCCACACAATTCTGTCTTTTGCTAGTGCCGGCCAGTCCTTACGGTTAGAGTCAAGCTCGTCCCGCCATCTTCGTCTTGGCCAGCCGCGATGGCGTCGTGCGTTTAGATGACTCAAAAATATATATATCATACGATTTTAACAACTACAAACTATACAATAGTTTTATATCAAATTAGCTGTGACTGTTTGCGTGCATGTCAGAAAACAAATTGGATTTCATGGGTTTTAATTTTTTTGCACAGACCCTATTCTTTTTTCTAAAATAAAATTTGCCTAAGTAAATCCTTATAATATCAGCTATCACAATCGATCCAGCCGTTTCGGAGATTAGCCGGACCAAACAGACTGACTGACGAAACTTTTAAAAATAGTTTTTTGTTATAAATACAGCTTTAATATGCTATGAAAAGCTGTTATTTTGACATTACAAACAGACACTTAAATTATATTTATTTGTATAGATAAAATATTACGTAGTCGTAAGCTACTCTTCTGAGACTGTATGGCGACTGACCCTAATCACGTGTCATCAACATACTTTAACCGCGATTGCAACTACTGTTGTTGCATACAGAAATATTTACAGTATGCTACTCAAGACTTACATTAACAGGTAGCGGTGAAGGCTGGGTAGTGGCCAGTCGTGAAGGTAGCTGCACACTCACACAGTGGAACGGGTCAAATGTACATGATGTTCGCTCACATTTTGCACATGTCAATGCTGACCTGTAATATAAATTGCAAGATGATTTGCGGTACAATAATGTCAGTGGTTCATCATTAAGGAAATTGCAACTGGAGGATGGTTGAAACAAGCGTGTGATGTGAATGGTTGTATCTTATACCAAGCAGTGGACAAAACATGAGTATGACATTGTGATAATAACATTTCTGCACCTGTATTGAGCTTGAAATACAGCCTGTACAAATGAACTGTTTCTCCTGGCATGATTGGCTAATGTTTCAGCTGCAACTACTTCATCAGGCTTACCACATGTATTCTGAAATAAGATACATAAATAGCACAACAGTGAAAATAAGTTTCTTTAATATATTTTAAGGTCAAGTTGATATGAACTGCTCACCTTAATTGTTTTATATTTTTTCTTAGTAGCTGTATTCAAATCTTCATGCACTTTATCTAGTAGCCAAAATAAAAATTCTTGTGCATCATGTTGACTATTCCCTCTATATTGTGTACCATGCCTTTCAACTGCACCCTACAAAAATAATACAGAATTAAATTTATTCTGTTATATTTTTATCATTGGTATTAACAAGATTTTTGTTTTTTAGATCAATTTAGAGAAAACAGAATTAATAATAGCTCAGTTTACATTAAACCTTCAATCATACCATATATGAATAACTTAGCCATATTCCTAGCCAAATCAAAATCAAGATAGTAATTGAGATTGAATTTAATTTTAGTTCAGTCAAGCAATGCTATAATGGAACTCTATATAATTATATTGAGTATTTTATTTAAGTGCTTTGGTTGAAGTATTCAAATATCACAAAAATAGCTTCCTATGAGAAGAGCTTATTATAAAAAAATTACCTTGAAAGCAGTACTCATGTCAGGAGTATAATGGCAAGCCCATAAAGCTTTTAGAATTGCTGCCAATTGCTCAGTAACTTCACCGCGTGTACCATACTTCTTAGAATTTATTTTATTTCTCTTTTGCAGATCCACCTGAAATATAGAATAAAAAATATCAAAGTCAAAGTAAGATTATATTGTTGTAATTATTTATGAGACATGATAATAAATAAATAAAAGTTAAATGAAAAGTAATTAATTTAACTGATGCAAAATTAATATAACAATTTTTTTTTTAATACATTTATCTGAAAAATGGGATACTGACTTTGTAATGGTCCAAAACAAAATATTCAGAAATAACATCAGTATGTGAGAGACACTGTAGAACAGCATTCATATAGCAAGTGTTGCCATGGTTTTTTATTCCAGTAGCCGCAGGGGTTGAACCGGGTGGCCATGGAGGATCCCCACTGCATGGAACGCGCTCACCATTCATTAGTGCTGGTGCAGACTTTACCTGCAAGAGAAAGTCATTTTAGTTTTCAGTCATGCCTCAAAGAATCGTACCACTATGAACACAGTAAAAGTTAGTATAAAGTAGACATATTTTAACAAGAATTTTGTTTCATTATGCTTATTTACAAAACCATGTAAATATTAGGTACCTATTAAATGTAAATCATTAACATTTAACCACAATAAAAAAACCTTCAAGTTGCTGTCTGATTCAGCACAAAACAGTGACAGTCATAAAGGAGACAATTTAAGTTCCATAACAAATGTTTTGTCCCTAAAATGTCAAAATAATAGTAATTTTCTAGACCATTCCTAACGCTATCAGCTGGTGGTTAACATATTTTTTTAGTCAGAGAAGCTTGTAGGCGTTCAACCATACTTTTTGTAAAACTGATACGTTATCAAATTCAGCAATTGCTATTTACAAAACATAAGTTGCAGTAGGAAGTGACTGTATCAGCCTTAATATGATAGTCCCTGTGCTGGATGTAATCCTTCCTGTCATTTGTCATATATCCTCAATTGTTCTGCATCTAGTGGTGTCTTTCCATGTTCATAGAAAGATGCTCAAATAATTCCATTACCTAAAAAAGCTGATCTGTCATCCTTTTCTGAATATCGTTGAACCTTGAACGGTTAATCCACAATCAAATAAACACTTTCCTCTCTCTCTCAAAAATTTGTATTTTTGATACAACTACCTACAAAAACTTCTCCAGGCAAACCAAACATATTAGCCACCAGATAGAGTTATGATGATAATATATTAAATTACTACTCTTACTCTATATGTGAAATACAAATCATTAGCACCGGAGATGGGTACATTTTGAACTGTCCCCTTTACCGCACAAGGAAATGCAAGGGTGGAATTAGTTTTTAATATTATAGAGTAATCATGTAATACTTACGCCTGATACGTGAACAGTGCTCATGTGTTGCGCTATCTTGTTTAGGAATCTTTTCCATGATGGCCTTCTAAACAACTTCCTTTCTATAACATTCTCGTCTTTAGGAGTCTCTACAAGTGTGGAGCTAGCACTTGCTGGTTTGCTTTCGTTCTCGTTACTCTTATTCTTGCTGGATCCAGGTTTTGTAGTTCCGAAGGGATTGCGAGGCAGGGTAAATGTACGTTTTAATCGGGATCCTTCCACCTGCTTCTGTGTCATACTGCTATCGGACACTTCATTAATCAACTCACTCTCTGAACAAGATTTTAAAACTGAAGATAAATTATTGGTAGACATATTAAAGAAACAATCGTTGTAATTTTACATTTATAACTTAATTTTAACAAAAAAATCCAATAGAAAACATTGATATGTCACTGACGTAAACGCCATTTTGATTATTTCTTGCCAAGTGCTCCTGATTTGTCTATGATTGATAGTGCACTCAAATACTAAAATGACTAAAAGTGTACACCATAATTTTTAATTAATTTGGTATTATTAAGACTAGGCTGCAATATGTAGTGGTTGTAAATACGACTGCTGCAAGCGGTTTAATTTTTTTAAATTATTTTTTTATTTCGTAATTTTTAGTATTAAATAATTTGTCTGTGTGGTGCCGGACTTAAAGAATTGCACCACCCCTTACTTCCCGTGGGTGTCGTAAAAGGCGACTAAGGGTCTTACCGGAGAATGGGCAGCAGCGTTCTCTATTTATTACACCATCATACCATACTGCGATCGCCAACCCGCCTGCCAAGCGTGGCGATTATGGCAAACCCCCCCCAAAATTGGGGGAGGCATATGTCCAGCAGTGGACGTCTATCGGCTAAAACGACGAGTATTAAATAAAAACTGGAATATTTGTTTGTATTATGTAGGTATATAGTTTTGTTGTAAATATTGCATTATAATTTGACCAAGGTTTTGAGATGTTTTCCCTTTGACACTACACCCGTAGCTCGTATCAATAAGCCAGGGCCTGCAGTCTCGACAAAGATAGCGATCGCTTTACGACAAAATTCGGTCGCAAAGCTATAACGATGCGGATTTAAGTTGGTAGCTAATACCGGCGGGTCGCGTCCGGCTCACGTCCACCTTAAATCCGCATCGTTATAGCTTTGCGACCGAATTTTGTCGTAAAGCGATCGCTATCTTTGTCGAGACTGCAGGCCCAGGCCGTCCCACTTACACGTATTAGTCCATATCTTGAAAATTACTGAATCGATTTTGATGAAACTTGCACTGTTCCCTAAGTTGAAGTAAATGTAAGCCAATAAAAAAAATGGTCAAGATCCGATTAATAGTTGCGGAGAAACTCGTGGACAAACATACAACCATACATACATCTATAAAAAAATATACATTTGTTTGGAAGCCCTAATAGATTGTCACTATGTGAATATAATGCAGTTCCAATAATATTACATACATACGTGTCGAATTGATAATCTCCTTTTTTTTGAAGTCGAATAATAAAATATTAAATGATTTATTTTCTGTAAGTAGGTTTGTACAAACACTTTTTAATAATAAACAACAAACAATAAAAATTAAAAATAAATAAATATTATCATTTCTTACCTTAAGCTAGATACACACGGTAAAGCTATGTATCAAGCTTTGTATATTTTCAGTTTTATCAATGAGCTTACTATAACCTTATAAAAAGAGACCTCAGTTTTCATATAACGAGAAGTCAGCTTACACTGGAAATGTATAGCTTGATGTGTCGCCAATCGTTGCGCACCGTGCGTACACACGCAGCGACTTTCATCATTTCAGCCGAAAGACGTCCACTGCTGGACATAGGCCTCCAGCCACCAGCGACTTTAGTCGCATGTAACTTCAAAATACAACATCCTTAGACAGATTTTGGCAGCCGATTGCTCGCTATGATGTTAAAATCTGGTTGTGGACGTGAGTTATTGAAATCGCAAGAGAGTCGCCGGCGACAAAGACACTGCGTGTGTATATACCTACACAGTCGTTCAGATTCACTGACCTCTTTGTACTTGTATTACAGAGGTCAGTGCAGTCATTGATAGTCGTCGCAGATTTTTTTTATGGCAATTAGTTCTGGTAATGTCAATCGTTTGAAGTTGGCACTTGACATTTGACATTGACACATTTATCAGTGTCAATGTCAACTGTCAAGTGTCAACTGTCAATGTCAACTGTCATTCTCCAATTCCTCAAACTCACAGTGGATGGGAGGTTCGTCTCCTGTAGAATGGTTTTGTTTCGCTCACAGTTCTTAAATGACCTTCCTAAAGATTCTCATTTAATTAAATCGTGTTTAATTGTGCCGTAGCAGCGGCCAGCTTGTGTGTGTGTGAAATAAAATCTGTAAATTTAAGATGGATTCGTAATGCGCAGGTAAGATAATTAATATTTTCATTCTCGGTGTTTGCTGCGACGAAAAAAATAAAATCGCCACTATAAATAGTACAGTAAAGACACCAACGATCGATTGAATTCATTTATTATGAATTAAAGTGAAATGATGGTGTTCGTAAATAATTACCTACAGAAAGACTCTTTGTCATGTGGAAGGTCCGAACATTTAGCTCTACGAGCAGAATTTATTTTGGTGTCGAAAAATCAATAAATATTTCACATAAAACCGATTTCATACGTCTACAAATTAATTTCTTTTAAATACCTTTAATACTACATTAGGACTACCTACAATATGGTTTACTATAATGGGATGATTCTGTAAAACGGTATATTTGTTCCAATTGGAATACCAACTAAATAAGGAATAAACTAAAAGGAAAGAAATATGAATACATTTTTAGTTTACTTACTTTAGGACACTTTTAAAATCCTAATCAGCTCTTTTAATGTCTGTCTGTCCTGTGTATGATTTACTTTCCTAATTGAATATCTATGCAAAAAATTCAATCAAGACATTTAGATACAAAAAAAAAAATGAATCAATAAAATCGAAATCACACATGCTCTAGTAAGCAGCTAAATCTTCTAGTGCCTCGTTTAGTATCTAGTAAAATGTTAAAGGAAAAAATTAATATACCTAATGATACACCTATTTGTTAAAAATGAGACCCAAATAAAGGCATATTTTAAGTTTTAATAATAACTTACAACAACTATAATAGTTGTTGTAAGTTATTATGGTAGTTATCACAAGTTAATAATAATTATTAACTTGTAATTACTAACATAATAACTTGGTATAGCTAGAGTAACTTCCATATCTTCAGATACTTGTGTTCAATTATGATTTGGGCTATTGGACAAATCTGCCCCTAAGGCGACCTACTGACCCATTGGACACTAAAAAGCAAAAAATGATTTCCACAACACTGATATTTTTAAGTGTAAAGTTAGAGGATTCTGATTGTGAATGCATTTGCACGCCATGTTATGGCAGGATATGCTGAAACAAATTCACTGTAACACCCTATTATTACAAAATAAATATTTTGATTTGATTTGAGGAAGACTAAGGAAGAAGCTAAAGATTTTTTATGTTTTTATTTTAGCTGACCATCACCTGGCACAATGTCGGCCTTTGATAAATTAAAACTTCTTATTTGGAAGAACTTTCTTCTACAAAGAAGGCACAAATGGCAAACTATTTTCGAGATTGCATCACCTGTGATATTTTCTATGTTTTTAATATTAACAAGATGCCTAGTGGATCCGAAATCAAAACCTGAAATAAATTATCCACCGTTTCTCCCAACCTATTTTAATATTAGTGGACGAAATCTGTAAGTAAATTTTGTTTGAATGTTTTTTTTTATATAAATAATTAAAACATAAATAGCTAATGATTTACATTGTTATTCAGAGGCAATCTAACTACAGCAAAAACAGGAACTTTGGCATTTTCCCCTGAAAACCCACTCACTAGAAGTGTAACTAAAGATGCCATAGCAATGGTAGCTGATGACAATTTCAGCATACTTTTTGCCCTCCTTTTTGACTCGAATATTCTACCTCAACCTAAAGGCTATAAGAATGCAGAAGAAATGGAGCTAGCTCTCACTCAACCTAATGCTATGAACCAAATTCTTGTTGGTATTCAGTTTGATGACAGTATGGCAAGTAAGTAATAAGTAATTGTAATTCACAATAAGCTGTGAGTTCACCTCTTCTATTTTATAAAGGTATGAAGTAGACAAAATTTGTAAGTATAAATATTTTACAGATGCCACAGAATGGCCGAACGACGTAACGTTAACTCTAAGATTCCCGGCTGTGATGAGAACACCAATGGTAGAGCACCCACTGAGAGCCAGTTGGAGAACAAATTTATTGTATCCGCTGTTCCCACAGCCCGGGCCCCGAGCTCCAGGCGACATGTACGGCGGAAAAACACCAGGTACTGTTTTTGCAAGTTATTTTATTTAAATCTCATTTATCACCCCTACACAGTCACGGTCATATGTAGGTACCTAATTATTTATTCATCGATCGATCGGGACTTGCTTGTATTTGATTAGGTACAAAACTCCATACATTGTTATGATTGTAAAGTGATTATTTTCTAGCTCACACTATTTCTACCTTTTAATGATGTTGCTTTAGTCTCTGTAATTAGTTACTTGAGGTAAACATCGCCATAAAGCCATTTGAAGGACCACTGACTCAGTGTGGTTATTGCCTTGCCGGACGCGGGTTGCGTCCGGCGGGGTTCCAAGAAAACATAAAGTAACTTGAGCAAATAATGCTGTCGTATCAAATTATGTACTTATTACTTAATTAATACTATACTAAAATACCGGTTCCGTAAGTGCTCTTACGCACGAGGGACGCGTCAACGGCACAGGCAACTGCAGCCGTCGCCGTCGGCGGCTGTTGTCGACAACATGCCGCTCGTATATTTGAGCACCGTACTCCTCAACACTAAATCGCCTTAAGATTTTCTTCACTTATTAACGTAGGTATCATCAATTATATGGATAGCTGCCAGCTAATACATTTAAGGGGCTTACAGGACCTAAACCCAAAAAACGCAAGTTTTAGAAACAATAAAAGTGTATGATCGACTACAGTAAACAAAATCAGAAAAATTTATGATATTCTTCAGGACCTTAACCTAGGTAGATAGTGTGTTGAAAACATAATACAACTAATTTGATACAATAGAAAAACTTTCTTTTTACAATAAAAACCATACTAATATACATACAATCATTCAAATTTTTTGTCAGATTATTCTACAAGCAACATACTAAAGAACTAGCGTTTTAATTTTTAAGTCCAAACAATAGATATTTTGTAAATACGAGTGTGAATCAAAAATTTCTTGGAATCAATATTAAAAAATGCAAAGATTTAAACAAAAATATTTTATTTTTCTACATAATCTCCCTCGATGCAATGCAATGCAATGCATTTAGAATAACGCGTTTCTAACTTCCTTATTCCTTGTGAAAAAACGTGTTTTTCTTGACTCTCGAAAAACTCCTCTACGGCAGCCATAACCGCGTCATTATTGTGAAACTTTGTTCCACGAATTTCCTCTTTTAATTTTGGGAATAAGTGAAAATCACTTGGGGCTAAGTCCGGAGAATATGGTGGGTGGTCAAGGAGATTGAAGGCAGCACAGCGGATTGCGTTGAGCGCAACTTCCGATCGATGAGCAGGAGCGTTATCTTGAAGAAACAACACGCCCAAATGACAGTTTTCCACGACGTTTTACTTTAATCGCTTCACGCACTTTCGGTAAATAATTTGCATAATAGGGTCCAGTAATCGTCTGGCCTTTTGGCATGTAATCAATAAAACTGGCCAAGTGCGAGTCGGACACGCACACGAAGGGTTCCGTACCACAAGGCAAAAACGCCGAAAAAAACATGTTTGTTGTATGGGAGCCCCCCTTAAATATTTATTTTATTTTAATTATATTTCAAATGCCTACCTGTTGCCATTTTTGATATCGAGCAAAAAAGGGCAAAAAAATCGCGTTTGTTGTATGGGAGCCCCCCTTGAATATTTATTTTATTTTGTTTTTAGTATTTGTTGTTATAGCGGCAACAGAAATACATCATCTGTGAAAATTTCAACTGTCTAGCTATCGCGGTTCTTGAGATACAGCCTGGTGACAGACAGACAGACAGACGGACAGACAGCGAAGTCTTAGTAATAGGGTCCCGTTTTTACCCTTTGGGTACGGAACCCTAAAAAAGGATTCCTTCACTATCCCAGAACACTGAGGCCATAACTTGCCAGCAGTAGGAGCAACTCGAAATTTCTTAATGGATGGAGAGGATGGTCGTTTCCAAGACATGCTTTGTCTCTTAGTTTCAGGATCGAAATGGTGGACCCACATTTTATCCATGGTGACAAGGCGACGGCAAAAAATATGCAAATCACGCTGGAACATTTCGAGATTACGCTTAGAAATTTCCAAACGTCGCTTTTTGTTTTCGTCGGTTTAACATTCGTGGCACCCATTTTGCCGACAATTTTTGAACGCCAGTGAATCAATTAAAATGGATTGAACGCTACCAAATGATATCTTTAGCATCTCAGCTATATGTTTTATAGTTATTCTTCTGTCTTCCAAAACCAGATTCTCAACCTTTTTGACATTTTCTTCCGTAACGGAGGTTGAAGGCCGCCCAGAACGCGGGTCATCTTTACAGCTTGATCTACCTCTTTTAAATTCAGCCACCCAGTACGCAACCGTAGAATAGGGTACAGCATCATCCCCTAATGTCTGCTGAATGTCCGAAAAAAATTCCTTCGTAGACATTTTTTCAAACTTAGATATTTTATCACCGCCCGTAACACACTTTTATCCATAATTTTGTATTTTTAGCAACTCGTTGCATTAAACAATTTATTACGTGCGAACGAACTGACAAAAACAAGTGACAGTTTGCATAAATATTGTGCGATTGACACTCTTTAATTTGAATATCGAACTTTTCCCAAAAAGGTTTTATATATATGAATTTCTAAGAACTTTTTGATCCACCCTCGTAGATAAGATTGCTTCATATTTTGCAATAAATTACCAGCATTTTGTCTTCGCGCTTCTCTTTCTTTTCTATGCAGTCCGACAGTGGCCGCGCATTAGGTCATGTAAGCCCCTTAACTAACATCGTGACCTTTAACCTCTGAGCTGTGAGGAGGTTTTACATTAGTAACACTTTTTTACGAATGATATAGGTACGTGATCAGATTCAAGGCTAAATAAACCTACGACGATAAAAAATAAATAAATAGTATATCAGCAACATTGTCATAAGTAAAGTCGCGGGATTAATAAATTAGTTACAAAAACTATGACTAAAATAGCATCGTTTTAAAACTGGCTTGTGACGCAAAATACCCAGGAACTTACATTCTACGAGTAGGTATACATAAACAAATCTATTAATATCTATGAAATAAACGTCGTTAGCCTAAGACTAAACAGGGTTTTGATTTTTAGGGTATTCACCAGAAATGTTCTTAGCCGTCCAGCATGCTATATCTCAGGAAATCATAAAGCAGAAAACCGGGAAACCGATTGGCACCAAGGTGTACTTACAACGTCTACCTCAGCTTGCATACAGGGAAGATCAACTACTAGTCGCGCTAGAAAGATTTATATCAATGATTATCATGCTCTGCTTTGCATATTCTTTCGTGAATACAGTAAGAGTTGTAACATTTGAGAAAGAGTTACAATTAAAGGTAAAAAATACGTATATATATTATTAGATATAAGTAGTAAAAAAAACGGAAACTTTTAGCCTGCTTGATCAAGACTAATTTAAAATAAAAAGCATTCTCCAGTTTACTGAGATTATATTTGCTTCGAGGTGTAATATGTAATAAATAGAAATATTGCCAAACGATCTCTATCTGTGTGTTGACAGGAAACAATGACAATAATGGGCCTTCCATCGTGGTTACACTGGCTGGCTTGGTTCATCAAACAGTTCTCGTTTCTTTTGATATCTGTTGCGCTTATTGTCATACTATTTAAGGTAAGTTTATTGAAGTCAATTTATTGAAGTCAATTTATTGGTCACGCTCTACCGTTATTCTATTCCCAGTTGTTATTGCATCCCAGTAGGTAGGGACGTAAGCAAATCAATAATATCCGGGTACCAAAAATTTTATCCCCAGTACCTACTGTGTGTAGCTCAGAATTTCCTGATTAAATTAAATCACGAGACCAAACATTCTGTCAATTATAATGAAATGAATTATCAATGAATTATCCAAACTATAAACGCAGAATAGTAGGTAGCTAAGTACGAGCTTTATTATCAATTCCGAATTGAAATTATTTATAAGTGATGTATAAATTTTTTGAAACCATTTATTGAAAATGTGATGTATAAATTCCTACTCAAATACCATTCCTGATAAAATCTGTTGTATTCGAAAGACTTAATTTGAACAATTAAGCGTTTCGCAGAAAACTTTTGCAGGCAAATTGACCACGGCACTGCTGGTTTAAACATAATTTTGGAGTAGCGAGGGGAACTGCACCCTTTAGCCGTCTGTTATAAATTCAATTAGGTCTATAAAGTTTGTATCAGTTTGGTTTTACAATTGATTGAGTAGGTGTTGTTTTCTTACCATTTCGTTTTTCTGAGTTTGATCGAAGTTTCTAATAATTATGCATATCTTACGATTAGCTTATGGCGGATCACCACATTAGTATTATGTAATATGTAAAAAATCACGCACGGGAACGCGTTATCTACGCCCCGTCGGGTGCCGTGTTGTAGTGTGTGATCCGCCTTAGAACAAACGAACCAAAATAAGAGAAGAATGCTCTTGTTTTGGTTCATTTGTTCTTGACATTTTAGTCTAGTTAGACTCTAAACCAACGAAATAATGCTATTACACACAATGGTATGCACAAAAATAATTTGGTTGAGTGCGGTTAGAATGAGCATTAGCTCGTTTGGTCTAAACCGATCTTAGAATCAGCATACATTTACCTATGAATTACATTTTTAGATACCATTCAACCAGACAGCTGCCGGTGACGGATACTCAGTACTTACATTCACACCATGGAGCGTTCTTTTCTTCTTTATTATCCTGTTCGTCATAGCCTCATTAGCATTCTCTTTTATGATCAGCGTCTTCTTTTCTCGAGGTAAGGCAAGCATAAATAAGCTACGGATATGTGTTTCTAATGCAATTTTGATACGGTCTCTCATTTTGGAAGATTAGTGGTGGCCCAGTGGTAACGGCCGCGACTTACGCGTATAGGTCGGGGGTTCGAACCCAAGCAGGCACTTTACTTTGTGTAAATTATATCATCACCACTGCTCTCAAAACGGTGAAGGAAAACATCTTGAGGAAACCGGCATGTCGTAGAACAAAAAATTTAAAGTCATGTGACATCTACCAACCCACACTCATGTTGGATTACGGTACACTACGTCTAACCGAGAGGAGACCTGTGTCCCAGCATTGGGAATATTATAGGCTGATTATGCTTATACACTCATTTAAAATGAAAAAAAAACAATAAGTCTCACAAAGGTAACTCAATATTCGACCAAAATATAATAGAGATCGTATCACTATCGGCAATATTGATTGTATGAGCCCATGATAAGAAAATGTAATGATAATGATGCTTTTCAGCTAACACCGCCGCATCTTTTATGGGCCTGGCATGGTTCGCGGCATATTCCATATACATGCTAACTCAAGTACTATACGAAGATATAAGTCTGACAACGAAATTACTCCTAAGTCTGATATCTAACACCGCTATGGGATATGCATTTCAAATGCTCATCATGTGCGAAGGAACTTCAAAAGGTATATGCTGGCATTGTGTATTTTTTTTAGTAAATAATATGATTATGGATTTTAAACTTCTCTTTTATTCTCGAATATCAATGCTTTTCGCATTAATTTTAGCTCTAACTTGAATAGATGAAACAATGAGGTACTTAGGTATTCAATTCAACTAATTACCCAAAGATTTTAGGAGTCACATTATCATCTAAACGACCGGACAGTAAATGAAAAAAGCCTGCAAACCATTCCAACCAGTTTTCTGTATAACTAACCGATAGTCAGGTAAAGTAGGTATAGCTTCTAGGATCGAGAATAGAAATAAGTAGATGACCTTAGTTGGAGGTGATTCAAAATGGACCAAAATACTACCTTTCACATACTAAAGTTTATTTAATAAACGCAAAGTTACAACTTACATTTAGATTTAACATGCATTTTTCAAGGTTTAAGTTTGAATAACTTATACATAGCTACTCCGCGTTTATCAAAATAAGGAGGTAATACGGTAGTAAAAGGAGTGTCATTGCGTAATGTTTTAGGAATTAAAAATCTTACAAAAACTGAGAACACACTAATTACTAGAAGTGGGTTAAGTATTTCTAGCCTATCCTCTGATTGCAGATATACAGAAAAATTGCACCCATTTTTTTTCCAGTACCTAAACACAAATTCCAGTTTGACGCTTTGTGACATTTCATTTTTCATTATTTATTTAAATTAGAACTGCGAGAACCCTGATGCCTACTTTGATGTATTTAAATAAAATATATAATGTTGCGTAGGTTTACAATGGAACGAGTTCTTCACTCCGATCTCGTATCAGGATCAGCTGCAGCCGGGCCACATCGTTCTAATGCTGATACTCGACACGATACTATACATGCTGATCGCGATGTATGTGGAGAAGATACGCCCAGGGCTCTACGGAGTACCGTTGCCCTGGTACTTCCCGTTTACTAAGAGCTTCTGGAGGCCGAATAAGCGTCAAGTTGCAGGTTAGTGTTAAGCCTTTGTTATGTAAGTAAAATATAATCTCTTCTGAAGGCAATTTTACCAACACCCTTTAACTAATGTGTAGCTGTAGGTGTTATTTTTTCTAAGTTGTGTTGAGGTTTACACACGAGTTTCCGAGTTGGCGTTTTTCAACATGACGTTTATTTCCGGATTGTGTCTTCGATCATTACCTGCTTAGGTAAACTTGTAACGAACCAATCAAACTCTTACGATCATCAATGTGATCATGTAATCAAGGTCATTATCATTGCGGTTGTTCAACAACTCAAACAGATTTATTGATTTAGACGTTGAAAACTTAAAACAAAAACGTACGATTCTGCATAAAACATTTTTTTTTTATATGTCAATGCGTACTGCTCTAAATATTTCCTTAAATTACTTAATATTTCATTTTCATTGATAACAATATAAACTTTACAAAATAAGCTAATTTAGTCGAATTTTTTTAGGTAAGTAAAGGGTTTTAGGGTAGGAAAGTGTAGACTGCTAATGAGATCATACACAGAAAGCAGTTAAAATAATAGTTTTGTATAGGCACTCTTCTCTGTCTGTACCTACCATAATGATCAAGGCTTTCCAGCTCGCACGGGCCGGTTCTTATCGTAGCCAAATGCACAAAACTGCAAAAAGCGAATCGTTCAAGCGTTCATATAATAAATCGAACAAATTGTGAACTTTAAACCTCGAATGGCGATGATTTTCTGTGAATATTGATTCCGTTATCTGTTGCACATTACTATGAAACGTAATATTTTCAGAGATAAATAGGAAGGATACGCGTGATCTGGAGTATAATGATGCACTGTTGAAGGTTGTACATGACCACGAAGAGGAACCAAAGGGCGTGCCCGCCGGCGTCAACATACAGGTAAGTCACGCATGACGTGCCGTGCCACCAAACAATTTTACGTAAGTTTTGAACATTAACTTCCTCAAATGCCAAAAGCATTTGCCTTTATTTAAAAAAAAACTAAACACATGATTGTGTTTAAAAAACATAGGTAGGTATCTACTCTATTCGCTATTCGATAATGATAAGTCAAAACGCAATTAGGTCATATAGGAATTGAAATATGGGAATAACAAGTTAAGTTGTTAAAATAACACAGCGTTTGAGTAACATTTACACTGCAAGTTATAGGTTCAAATGAAAACCTTAAACAGCGCAAGCCGTTTCATTGAAGAAACATATAAACACACACAAACTTGTGAGTGTGTTTATATGTTTTTGTGTGATTCATACCGTAATTAAAATGATTAGTCGATCACATATTTCTCTTACCTAGAACAAATTGTAAACGCCTTCTATGCGTCAGCCTTCAGAGTAGTAAACCCATAATAACCGACACTTTAATATCGATAAGTTCGTGCAGTATAAATCAATATGGTGTTCGTGAACATCAACGGAGGGACGCCTTAATAGCGGTTGGCCTGTTTATTTAGTACCTTAGAAAAACTAAACGACCGTGTACCTTCACCTCGTCAAATACCTTACATGTTTTGTTTTATTTTGCCTACATACGTGGATATAAATCGCACAGCTACTTTAACATAATGTAACTTATAAATTTATAAGATAGCTTACGAAACTTATCATTCAAAGAACCAACTAAATAATATACAGGGTGGCAGGGACGCGCAAACTTTAACCATGAATTTGGTACCTACAGGATTTTAGACCCCATAGAAAAGTGACCTACGCGGTCAAAATGTATGGAACAATCAATTTTTTTTTATAAGCGACACAAAATTTCAACGCTGGGGGAGTAATGATGTGCATGTTTTAAATAAGTACCTATCACTCCACACTTCTCCTCTTTAAGTAGTTTATCGGCTAGATAAAAATGACAAGTATTTTTTCTTTCAGAATCTTACAAAAATATACAAGGGTCGTAAAAAAGTCGTTGACAATTTGAACCTGAGGTTGTATGAGAACGAGATCACCGTGTTACTGGGACACAATGGTGCCGGAAAAACGACCACTATCTCCATGCTTACAGGTTATTATTTATCTATTGTGATTATTATAAACACGTGAATATCACTAGCACTAGCCGTAGGCGCCAACCGAATTTTGTGCACATTGCGCAAGTTGATTAGATTACACATACAAAAAATGGACGGGAAAAGCACAGTGCACACTGCGCTTGCACGCAGTCAACACACGTCTAGGAGTATTGTTGGTCTATGGTCTAGGTCTATGATATTTTGTTTGGACCTTATATGCAATTAACTGTAAGGAAAATAACACAAAACAATAATTAGCATTCATATTTGTGGCAATAACTTTTTATCAATTATATAGTAAATACTTCCAGTATTGTTATTTTCCTTAAAGTTCAGTGTCGTTATTTAAGGAATATGCTTTTGTTACTTTCATAGTTTTGTAATAGTTCATACAAGAAAAATATCATAATTTCAACAATTAATTAAAATGTTACGAATTAAAACTTTCGGCCTATGAAAGTTTTAAACTCACTTCTGAGAATGCCAGAATAGTCGCCACATCGGCACTAATTGCCATAAAGAAAGTAGAATAGAAGTTTAAACTGAATATTGGAACAGCTCAATTTACGTCGTCGTCTGCGAAGTTGTTTTTCACTTAACATCTTGACAATGGTAGTAAAAGTTTAAATTCTGACTTACATGAAATCCTTATGTATAATAGACTTTTTTATTACTGTAGCTTTGATTTTTGGTATCTTTTATTAAGAATTTTATACGAAAAAATACTTTCGAAGAATCAACATCTAAAAGAACAAAAAAATCCACTCTTTGGAGTCAGAATATTCGTTATCTGCTAGCGTGCCTAGAAGACTGACAGCATCGTAGGTAAAAATTGTATGTGTACCTAGGTAGTATAATAAAATCATTATTTAGCAAATCTGGCCACAAGCCCACGTCAACATATTTCTCAAACTCAAACTTAATATTTTCTAAATTTCTTTCCACCTCGGTATCGCCTATAGAAAAGAAATTCCCGTAATTTTTAGCCGCCCTACATAGTGTATAATTGTACATATAAGTACCTTTCTATCATGGTCGTATTCATAGCAAACATCTAAGACGGCCTAGAAAAGAATGTCTTGATAACGAGCACTGGCAGAGCACTATAATTTTGTGCGATTCAGGTCATAGTAATTTGATGATGCTCGACTGTAGTCTCCGTGTGAATACATAGCATAATTACAGAGAAAACCATTGAGACAATGCTAAAATGGAAGGGTTAATACTCCAATCGAACGACTGTAGTAAGACTAGTAAGTCAGCACTAGCGTGTTAAACAACTGCTCAATTACAGCCACTTAACTGTAATTTAGCTGTTGCGATTACATCAATGATAGAAATGAATGTTTCTCCGTGTTTGCCGGTACAAACTCATAATGTGCGTACGTAGGAGGTACTTCGTATACGGCGGATTTTGACAATGTGTTATTTACAATACCCAATGTAGTTTTCTTCTTCTGTTTACTTATTTTTCTTCCATTATATTATCTGTTCAGGCATTGTCCCGCCGACTTCTGGGAAAGCATTTATCAATGGCTACAACATAGTTGACGAAACTAACCTAGCTCGCAAGTCATTGGGCATCTGTCCGCAGCACAACGTGCTTTTCCCAGACCTCACGGTCGCCGAACATATCATATTTTATTCAAGACTAAAAGGTGTACCGAATAATAAATTAAAGGAAGAAGTAAATCATTTTGTCAAACTGCTGGAATTGGAAGAAAAGGTTAGTTTATTCTTTAGCGAACTTCGTACCGCCCCGCCATCGCCAACCGCTCTGTCCCCACTTTTTAAATCTCTGATATCTTCTAACATATTCATTTTAATGATATGCTGTAAAGGGCAATTGTGATCTACATGAAATGCACAACGTATCTAATATTTAATTGGATAAGGAATTATACTGTATTGTTTAAAATAGCTTGGTAAATAACCCATAATTTTTTTGTGTAAAAGATAAAAATGGTTACTGTGGGTTATCCTTAGGAGATAAACACATACCATAGTGGACTTTGTTATCGATCTTTTAAGATATTTAATTCCGTAGTACATTAATTTGACCTATCTCATAAGGTTTAGCCAACGTTTGCAATGTAAGCGCACAAAAATATGTTTGTTACGACATCACATTAGAAATCCTTGAATTTCTTGGCTTTTCTCTACCATAATATGCATGTATTATACATATAAACCTTCTTCTTGAATCACTCTATCTATTGCTGAAAACTGCATTAAAATCCGTTGCGTAGTTTAAAAGATCTAAGCTTACAGACAGCGGGAGCGACTTTGTTTTATACTTACTATGTAAAGAAGACAAGTTTTTTTTTTCTTGTTTTTGTCCGTAATACACATTGGTAATACGAATGACGTTGGTGTAAAGTTTTTACCTGCGTAGCTAACCTCTGCACTTATATAATGACTTCGGAGAAAAATGAGGCAGTTGTGAATGAGATAAATATTTTATGATTTTTTCCGACTTCAAACAACAAGCAGGTTCTCAATTCAGATGTTTTTATTTTTTAATATAGATCTATGTTGACGTATATTCCGACGAGTTAATTATTGAACATTGCAATTGAAAAGGGGCAAATACTAAAACTAATCGATTTTCTGAAGCAGCTTGCACCTTGTATTTTCTAATAAGTTTTCGTACCGTTGTCAGCGTGACGTGACATCAAACAAACTGTCGGGGGGTCAGAAGCGGCGGCTGTCGGTGGGCGCGGCGATGTGCGGCAATTCGCGCGTGGTGCTGCTGGATGAGCCCACGTCCGGCCTCGACCCAGCCGCCCGTCGCGCGCTCTGGGACCTGCTGCAGAAGGAAAAGAAAGGTTTGTCCTGTAACAACACTACAGTCTACAGGGTCAAATTAAATTAAATAGTTAGCGAAACTCCGCAGCGTGGTGGATATCGGTATCAAAACAAGAAAAAAAATATTTGATGACATTTTTTTGGAGTCTGCGACCGCTGGTAGCGCGTAACCTACTTGAAGTATGAGATTAGGAAATCATTTTTTTTATCGTTTTAAGATTAGGATTAATCACGTTTGCGGAGTTTCGCTACCTAGTTTAATTTGACCCTTTACGGTTGGTGCAATAACGGTCATTTATTTTCCCTTTATACTCTACCTAAACTAATCAACACCATTTCGAAGATTTTTGCATTGCACATACTTTCAACTTTTCAAGTGGTTGAGTTTGAGTGATTTCAAAACATTTCTTACCTACCTACGTAATACAGAGGACGGGTAGGAACAAGTGTTTGGACTTTGGACGAGTCACCATGTACAGTAACAACAGGATAGATCAACTTGTTTTGAAGATTTTACTGAACTACTAAACCTAATTCAATAAAGAATGCTGTTGCTACGTGCAGGAGTCATTAGCCTAACCGCGAATGTTAAGCTTGAATGACCTCATAATCGATTATAGAGACTTAACATCCTTCATCAGATCAGTCATTCACGTCTGTCTGTGCAACTACAATCGATGTATCAAAATGTAAATATAGGCAATTTTTTATGACGTCGTCTTGGCTGAGTCATTAGAGTGAAACAAGCTATTACAATAATTATAGGCAATGACCAAGCGGAAAATATCTAAACTAAAATGTGAACTTTTAAAACGCGTTTTTGTATAGAAGTGACACCTATGCATAATTATGTAGTATAATAGCGCCATACAACATATAATTATGACTACTTCGGATTTTGTAAACATCGTAACTGAAATCAAGTTCGAATCGTCCCAAAAATTCACCATAAACATTAAAAGGCTCAGAAAACCCACCAGGGTTTTAAAAAGAAAATAAAACTAAATTTTCCCATCCACAAAGTATCCTAAAAAAGTATCCTTGCAGAATAATATCCTTGCGTATTAGAATATAGGACTTTATGGAGTGATACAATCAAGCACCAAATATTGAAATAGGACATTTGTAAATGAACTGAAATCCGAAATAATGCTGAGTAACAAAATATAGAATTTCATTTCAATATCATTATTCCTTTTAGTGAGAATGAAATATTACTTTTATTACACACAATTATTATTATCGGGGGTGTCGTAAAAGGCGACTAAGGATCGTACCGGAGAATGGGCAGCAGCGTTCTCTATGTATTCCACCACCATACCATACTGCGAGCGCCAACCCGCCTGCCAAGCGTGGCGATTATGGCAAACCCTCCCAAAATTGGGGGAGGCCTATGTCCAGCAGTGGACGTCTATCGGCTGAAACGACGACGACGACGACGAATTATTATTATTTATTACTTTTAGTACACAAAATCCCCTTCCATTCCCCTTTTCATAGTAATGATAATTTAGTACCTACAATATATCAATAAATAAATAAATAAATCAATTAATTTTTCACTTAAAAACCTTAAGTTATGAGAAATCATTGCTCACGAACGTTTTTATTTTGTTCAGGTCGAACAATGATACTCACGACGCATTTCATGGATGAAGCAGATATTCTGGGTGACCGTATAGCTATCATGTCCGGGGGTCGCCTGCAGTGTGTCGGAACACCTTACTTCCTTAAGAAACATTACGGGATCGGCTACAAAATGACCATTGTCAAGGGGGAAAACTGTATTGCCGATGACGTCACCAAATTTTTCAGAAATTACGTATCTGATATCAAAGAAAACACTAACATAGGTAAGAAAAAAAAGTATGACTTAATCAAACCTGTCTTTGTAAAAAAGATGTATTTAAATTCTGCCTAGGTAACATAATTTACAATTGCCTAGTAAATTACTTAATTAATATCCGTAATATTATAGGTATCAGCTATTGTTTCAACAATTAGAGTTCATTGCCCGTATTATGTATTACCTCATTCCGAGGTCGCTGTGTGTGATTTTACTTTATGATTTGCTCCTATACAGCAGTGTTTATTTTCAGGTTCGGAATTAACATACATCTTGCCGAGTGACAATGTTAGTAAATTCCCGGAAATGCTTAAAGAGTTTGAGGCAAAACGGCAATCACTGTGTGTTTCTAGCTATGGACTTTCTGTCACAAGTTTGGAAGAAGTTTTTATGAAGTACGTATTTACATTCTTTAATATCGTCGTGTATAATGACTTCTTTAGCAATAAGAAGTAATTAAAGTGGACTTTTAATAGGGCAGGCGCAGAGGATGTAGAAATCTCGTCGGGGAAAAGGAGCAACAGCTCCGGACCGTACAATGACTGTGTCATAGCACCTCTAGCTAATCCCCACAACTCAGGTTAGTATAAGAACGTTTGTCTCATAGTATTTTTTTATGCGCATGTAAGGTTTTTATAGTACGTATTTACCTTTTTTCAGCGGACAATGAACCGATACAAAAAGTGCGCGGATTTAAACTACTCAGGAACCACATAAAAGCAATGTTTTTGAAACTGGCCTACAACTCAATGAGGAATAAATTGACTGCCTTAATACAGTTCGTGACGCCAATAATTAACATAACTATATCTGTGATTATAGCGAGATCTTGGAAGTTTTTATCCAAACTGCCACCATTAACCTTAAGTTTAGAGAGCGGCTTTTCGACGACACAGACTTTACTGTCTCAAGCAAACCTGACGGACGGAAGTGTTGAAGCTAAGGCTATGACGGCGTATAAGAATTACTTTAAAACTTCGACGTACCCAGGAATGTCGCTTACTGACATAGGAACGACACAAATAGGGAAATTTTATCTGAAACTGGTAAGTGTCAAGTTTATTCATACTAAATACTCTTAACTGACTCCTCACTGAAATCAAGCCCTCAATATGTCGGATATTGAGTTCCTGAATAACTGAACCTGTCGAAAATAATGTAAAAACGGGTTATGTTTTTACGTTATTTGTGTAAGAATAATGTCTCTAATCGTCTATAATATGACACTCTTGTGTTAGAGCGAAGCTGACCTCGCCAGAGTAAGAAACGAAATTCCTATCGGAGCAACGTTTGGCGCTCACAACATCACTGCTTGGTTCAGCAACTACGGATACCACGACTCGGCAATTTCTCTCGCACATGTCAACAACGCGATCATGGCCGCTCTATCGCCTGGCAGCACCCTGAAGGTCGTCAACCATCCGCTACCCTACTCTATTGAACATTTGGTAAGTTAGATTTGTGGAATTAGAATAGTCCAAGTCAAGTCGTGTGCGGATGGTTCGTGGTTTCAATTCACAGAAATTCAAAAAGGTAGCAAGAGCAATCATTTTCACTTTGTAATAAAAAGGCTTAACAGGTACATATCTATTAAATATATCTTTGTGAATACCAAACCACGAACTATTCCAGGGCATCTTCCTTCTTAGTGACCAGACCAGAAAGACCATCTTAGCCTAAATTTTTGTGCATTCAATATACCAGTCGTCCAATTGAATGTATTTGGGTCAGACTTAATAAGGCGGTGACATTCTATTGTCTCAATATCGGTTTAATTGTATATTGATGAGTGTTAGTGCTCTGTTCTTCTTTCATAAGCAAACAGTCAACAGTTTTCTTGGAATTGTAATAATCTGTTACAAATTAAAGATTCTATGTAATTGGTTTCAGGTCAAGGTGATGGCTTCCGGCAGCAGTATGGGATTTCAGTTTGCATTCAACATCGGATTTTGTATGGCTTTCGTCACTGCCTTCCTCGTACTTTTTGTTATTAAGGTAGCGTCAATATTGATTATTAATTACCAAACTCACAAGTAATTTAATTATACGAAAACCGTCATGAAAGGTCATAGACTTGATCAATGAAGTCTTTTTTTTTGTACTTGTCAATACCACCTGCAGGTATTCTCCTAGACTTATTGAATCGAAATTCTCATACTGCCCAAAATCGAGTTATCCCGACCCAAATTAAATTGCGAGTGTATTTGTAAAATTAAACACAGACATTCTTGGTTTAGCAAAAAATATTCACCGAAGCCCTAGAGCAGGTGTGGCCAACTTGGTTAGACCCAAGATCTACTATTCACTGACGACACCCTGTGCGATCTTTTGTCTATTGTGTGATTGTCTGTGTGGTGCCGGACTTAAAGAATTGCACCACCCCTTACTTCCCGTGGGTGTCGTAAAAGGCGACTAAGGGTCTTACCGGAGAATGGGCAGCAGCGTTCTCTATTTATTCCACCATCATACCATACTGCGATCGCCAACCCGCCTGCCAAGCGTGGCGATTATGGCAAACCCCCCCCCAAAATTGGGGGAGGCCTATGTCCAGCAGTGGACGTCTATCGGCTGAAACGACCCTGTGCGATCTACCAATTACATACCTACTTCTTGAAATCTTATATGAAACGGCATAGTTCAGTACACAATTATTTACTTAGTATTTTTTATTTTATTAAGAGGGAAAATATAAAACTGAAAATTATTCTTAGTAACTACTTATTTATATTAATGTGAGCATTGCGTTTGAGCATCTTTCACTAGATTAGCAAAATCAGGTTTGTAGTTGGAAGTATTTTTTGCCTTTCCACGATCGACTGACTAATAGTTGCGATCGACCGGTTGGCCACCCCTGCCATTGCAGATTCTAATTTCAAGAATAGTATAGTCAGCAGAAAGTTTGTTTGCGGTTTAAGACGAAGCTAATGCATACTTTTCCCAAGCTGATCCTACATATTCTCTCCGTCACCAGGAGCGCATAAGCGGCGCGAAGCTACTTCAGCGCGTGTCGGGCGTGCGGCCCGCGGTCATGTGGGTAACGGCGTTCATATGGGACTGGTTGTGGCTGTTTCTGGTCTACCTCTGTATTGTGTTCACTCTCGCGTGCTTTCAAGAAAACACATTAGCTACGTCTACTGAATTAGGTCAGTTGGATAAAATATATTCAATTCCTAAGTATCTATATCAATTACTTTTCATTCATACTTTAAATTACTTTAATCTATTACAGGCAGAGTACTTCTAGTCTTAGTAGTGTTCTCGGTAGCGACGATACCAGTACATTACCTCGCATCGTTCTATTTCGAAGCTGCCGCAACGGGCTTCTCGAAAATGTGTTTCATGAATATATTTACGGGTGAGTAGATAAAATATTCGACAGATACGTAATGGTAAAACATGAACAGCTTATTTGAATTTAGTTTACACAATACCATCATGAAACCGATTTTGAAATTTATCATTCTTGTATTTTGGGAATGGCACAGAATTCACAAGCTGTATTAATTTGAAAGCGAATAATATATTCATTGTTTTTATTTCATCAGGTTGCATGCCATTTTTAATCACCGAATTATTGAGATTACCAGAAGTAGGCAGTCCGTTTTACGCTCATCTGTTCGACTGGGTTTTTTCTCCGTTGCCCATTTACTGCATCAGTAGAAGTTTCAGGTAATAAATTTGTTATTTTAGTGTTTATAAGTAATTGTGATCATCTACATATGGGGATAAATACATGGAATAATCCAAAAACACGCTTTATTCACGCTGTAATAAGAGCTAAAACTGTAGCAGCTGTTTTATCTGCACAAGTAGTAAAAGACTAAAATAAAGTTTTACTTATGCACGCACAGTTATTGTTTCATTTCCTGGCACTTGGTTGCTTAAGCTCTCATTAAAGCCTAATTAATAACTTGTATAAATCAATGAATAGGTGGCTATCAAGAAAAATAACAGAACTGAATTCCTGAAGATATTAGCTCCAAAGCAAGTTCTTTATGTTCCATTCTAACAAAAAGCCATTAGTTATAAGCAGTAGAACCGTTTCACTCGTATACTTGTTCCGTAGGGACATGAGCGTGTCGTCGTTCCAAATGCTGGCGTGCGACGGTCTGTGCCACCAGCTCAACGTCGAAAACTGCACGCGGCACACTATCTGCCAGCAGCTCAACCTCTCCGTCTGTTGTAGTAAGTGAGTCTTGTGGGTGCGTGTTATGTACTGTAGTGCTTCAGTATGCTAGCTTACTATAGTTTAACGTTAACTTCTTATGTTTTCTGCGCGAGTTAACGTCCGAACGCCGCAGGTGCAAAATGCGATGTTCGGACCCATCGCCGATGACGGAATAAGAATGTTTTATCGTGATAACCCAACTCCAACCGTAACCATCCTTAGCTGCAGCATGCATTTTGATGGTAATCCGAAAAGAGACCCTGGGACTAGCTGCGTGTATTGCATTATCAGTAGCGCCCATAAGTTTCTGTAACATTAAAAAAGTAGAACGTGATGCTAAACAATATTCTAACCTTTGTAAAATTGCACTACATTTTGTAATTGATAATATTGTTATTCGGTCTATTCGCAATGCTGTTGATGTCTGCTTCCAATTTATGAATTCTAAACAAGAGCATTTCATACCTACAGAGAGCCTGCCGTCTAACCTACGCTACCTTACTATTTTAACTTAATAGTATCTCTAATAGTACTTGATTATTTTAAAGCTGTACAGAAAATTCATAAAATAACCAATTTGCCGATTGGCTTGAACGATGCTTTATATGTTGTAACTTCGTACCTAACAACATTAAAACATACTGTATTTTTACTTACTCGTTCTTCTCAGTCGAAGACAACCCTTACATGCAGTGGAATGAGCCCGGTATCGGAAGATATCTGTTCATGATGAGCATGGTTGGGATAATATCGTTCACCCTGCTGCTGATCAAGGAATACGAGCTTTTGAACAAGGTACGTTGAGCCAGGTTACGATTACCATCTTGTTCTCATAATAAAATGTATATTCTCAACTTTTGTAATGTATATTTCCTCTATTGACATATTTCAAATCGGCCTTGGATACGGCTTTAGCTTACCTTTGAACATGCTATCTTTTTTTTTTTTTTGTGTTGGCAAACGTCAAATGACCCCTCCCACTCTGGGCGGAGCGGAAGGGAGTGTCAGACTCTTACTGACTAAAACCCACCCATGTTCCTTCAGGGGCCACGGTATCTCCTTCGAATAACCCGCGACCCTGGCGGGCATCGGCCCTAGCGGACCCCGTCATGGTATCTTAACATGCGACATGCTATCTTAACGGCAAGTCTAAGTTTTCAAGTTGTCGTGCAAATGTGTTCTTTTCGCGATAATCAAACCAAGCTCTTGACTATATAATTAACGATTCCTTACCTTTCATTAGGTGTTTTACTCTTCGAAGGACCAGCCAACGCGGCCCTTAACGGAAGAAGACAGTGATGTGGCCATGGAACGTTGCGAAGTGCAAGCGCTGACTAGAGCGCAAGTGTCGCAGCAAAGCCTCGTGTGCAGGGACCTCACCAAGTTCTTCGACAAATTCCTCGCTGTCAACAGGCTTACGTTTGGTTAGTATAACAAGACAGGGTGAGCAAAACTAAAATTATCATCGAGAAGAAAATGCCTTAATATTTATGATATTTATTTAATAACTGTTGAAATGTGGGTGTAAATGTGGGATACTTACATCTCTGCCCAAACCGGGGATATATTTTTTTCTAAGCACGCAGCGCAATTTTTTTTTTAGAGAATCGCGGTAATCGATTAATTGATTCTCGAGTTATAATCGCACTAATAAACAGACAAGGACGTTGCGTTTTACAGGATTATTGGTAAAACACCTCTTAAGAGGTCATTGTACTTATCATTATGAACAACTTTTACTATAGGACCAAACTCGAAATCGCGAAAAAAAATCAGTTGTTCCCTACATTTATGTTCGTATAACTCGTAAAATGTTGAACATCTGATTTCAGGTTTGGTCCCATAGTAAATGTTGTTCATAATGGTACAATGACCTCTTAAGGGGGAAGCGCTAAGGTAGCCCGCGAAATTCAAATTTTCTTACGGTTTTTGCAATTTGCTGGTCAGTATTAAGTTGTACATTGATTAAAATATCATTCGCGGTCGTAACAAATATGTATTTACAGAATTATAACCATTACAATCAGTAATACGACTTGTTAAGTTAGTATAATCCCCAAATGTCAAGATTTCATGAAATAGTCATTTTTGGCGGACTACTTGGTCTTAGAGAGTTGTATTGATGACTTTAATGAATATAATTCTGTAAGTACATATTTGTTACGGCTGCGAATCATATTTTAATCAACGTACAACTTAATACTGACCAGCAAATTGCAAAAAACTTAAAAAAAAATTGAATTTCGCGGGCTACCATGGCGCTTCCGCCTTAAGCGGTTGTTAATGTTTTACCAATAACCCTGTATAATAATAGGTAAGAAAAAAGATAAACTGCGTCCAAGGATTTCAAACAAGCGCGTCTAATTTGGAAACGTTACTCATTCCCCTTACCTCTCATAGGTTCATAATCATCATCACATCTATCTGTTTCATTGTTTATCAGCGGTGCACAAAGGCGAATGCTTCGGGCTGCTGGGTATAAACGGCGCGGGCAAGACGACCACGTTCCGTATGTTGACGGGTGATGTGCACATCTCGGCCGGCGACGCATTCGTGCACGGACTCTCCATCAAGACGCACCTACAAGACGTCTACAGGCACATTGGTCAGTCAAACTCTGTATTATTAAATCGTATGTTTTTATTTTCTGCATCTATCACAACAGCTAACATGATATTAACTATTCAGATTCTTGATCGTCGTGTTGATAAAGCGGTTTTCGGACGTTTATTTTCGTTTCTTAGGCAACTTATATATTTTATGTCCCACGATGGTAACAGTCATTCTTAAATCGGACTGATTCACTCGTGAGTAAAGACGACTTTTCTTTCGGCGAGTCTTTATAGACTTTTCCCAACTATGTATGTATGCAAAATAAAAACTGTTAATTAGTGCTATCTATATTATTATTCTTAAAGTTGTGTTAATATGGACTGTAACACTGTCTGAAATAAAAGATTTTATTATTATTACTGAGCCACGAGCCCCTTCACTTAGCCACAAGCCACTTTTAGGGACAATAATAAAATCCTTTATCAATTATTTATGTATAATGTCGTGTTGTAGGCTACTGCCCGCAGTTTGACGCGTTGTTCGAGAACCTGACGGGTCGCGAGACACTGCGGATCTTCTGTCTGCTGCGCGGCATCCCGGCCAAGGTCGGTGACGCGCGCGCTTTACACCTCGCTACGACTCTCGGCTTCTTGAGACACTACGATAAGAAGGTCAGTCATATTCGTTAACATTTTAGAGAAAAGGAATACTGTTTCAGACTTAAGGTTGTTCCATCAGTGTAGCCCGTGAAATTGAAGATTTCTTACGATATTTTCAAATTGCAGCGCTGTGTTACGTTGTATGTTTATCGCAGCAATTATGTTGAAACAGTTACTCCATTATAATCATTTAAAGCATCAATGTAGCTCTCCCCCGGGTCCCCCTTAAAATTTAATAAACGTAGATCTACTTTTAGACTATCTTCTCTTACCTGACCTTGTCCCGTGTTACTTGAGTTTGGCACAAAGTGTTAATCTGTATCATTTTTTTCCTTTCAGGTATATGAATGTAGCGGTGGAACTAAAAGAAAAATCAGCACAGCCGTTTCACTACTCGGAGATTCGTCGCTAGTGTTTCTTGATGAACCGACTACAGGTAAAATTTCCCCTATAAACATTTTAAAGTCAATTCCTACTTTTACTGCAAGAAATAAAAAAAAGTGTTTTTTTTAAGTTTACACAAAAAAATATGCTTTTGGCATGGTTAGACCCGTGTGTAGGCGTTCATCGAACGTATACGAATAGTAGACGCTGCGCTAACGCGGCGTATTTATTATTATTAAACCAACCACATCTGCGTAACGCTCAATGGGAATGCACTAAATAGTCGTCCTTCTTTACGTGAATAGTAAAAGTTTTAGTAATTATTATCGTTCTTGCAGATGAAGCTATAATATTCGACATGATATTTTATTTAATACTAGAAAAAAAATAAGTCACAGTAAAAAAATGTTAAATATCGTAAAAAAAAACCTAAGTTGTATCTAACGTCATAGTAACTTCGCCCCATTCATTACTATGATCGTTAATCGTGACAAAGATAGAAGAATCATTTCAAAAACGCGTAATTTCTCCATTTTCCACCGATTTATTTATTTTTTAACTACTCTTCTTTTTACCCGACTGCGCGACGCAAAGGAGTGGTAATGTGTTCATCAGCCTATGTATTTACAGGACCTAAACGCAAGTTTTAGAAACAACAAAAGTATACAAGAAAAATATACTAGCTGTTGATTTGCATCCTCGTCAAATTTCAGGAGGTTGTCATAAAAGACAAATAATCATTTGAAGTACGGTAGGGGGCAATAACTAGTAAGCGCTGCTTTTTTTTTTTTGTTGTAGAAATTTAACAGTATTTCAGAATTAAACCCTTAATTCAATACAAATAAAACAGAATCACCCGACTGCGCACACACAGTGACAATGCAGCTGTATGCGTGAGTGTCGACGTCGAATGTCGACGAAATGCACGCGAACGCGACCGAGCAATGACCGGAAGCAAAAATTTTACCTAATTTTATTTCGAAAATCACCTACATTATTGTCAAAAATTTCGATTGATAATTAACCCATTTTTGAGCATCATTGGAATACGGAAATCTTACTAATGACAGTAATACTAGTGCGCCAAAGAAAAGTTCACTGACCTGTGTTATCAGATGATTAATAAAATGTTAGATTTGGGTTATCCTTCAACCTAAAGTTTTCGTAGTGATTTTGTTTTTATTTGTGGATTAAATTGGTTGATTTGAAACTTTCCTTCCTACTTAACGGGCTTAGGACCGGCAATAATCCTACCTTTGTTGGTGTACCGATCTACTAAGTGGTCTCAGTAGCTATGGGAGAACATATAAAACTAATCTAGATAAAATTTACAAACTACAACAACGAATCCTCAAAAATATTGTGCCACTTAAAATTAAAACAAAATACCAAAATGATTACTCTGAACTATTTAATTATTGCAACATTTTGCCAATACAAAACATGACTAGACTTTCAATACTAAAAGACGAATATATC
This sequence comes from Mesoligia furuncula, assembly GCA_916614155.1. Taxonomy (NCBI): domain Eukaryota; kingdom Metazoa; phylum Arthropoda; class Insecta; order Lepidoptera; family Noctuidae; genus Mesoligia; species Mesoligia furuncula. Next base: position 15,723,496 of record OU744796.1, read on the forward strand.
AATATAGATAACTTAATTAGGAGGACACGTCATCCTAAATTAAGAACTTTACCTAACATAAAAACCTTTACCCTGCCTAGATGTAACAATACATATGGTAGGAGAACATGCACTTACATATTACCAAAAATAATTAACGAACTTCCTGTGGACATACAGAATAAATACCTCGGCAACCCTAAAAAAGCAAAATGTTTAATAAAAAAGCATCTTCTGCAAACTACAAACTATGAGTATGTACTTTAGTTTGATACACTTACTACCATTTTTATTTGTGCTACTATTTATTATATTATTGAATAAGAGAAGACTTAAAATATTCTTTGAATGTAATACTTACAAACTTACCGTCTAAATTAGTTTCTTTAACTACTTTTGTTTTTGTAGTACTAATATTAGATTGTACCCTTTGAATGTTAAACTTCAAACTTACCGTCTAAATTTATTTACTTTTATTTTGTTTTTATAGTACTAATATTAAATTATATCCTTTGAATGTTAAACTCACAAACTTACCGTCTAAATTTGTTTCTTTATTTTTGTTTCTGTAGTATGTACTAATATTAGATTGTATACTTATCATTATTTCCGAACTCACTAGCCATGTATAAGCCATCAATGGCTTCTGTGGCTTTTCAGTATGTTAGATCATAATTTAAACTCTGCGATATTTTTTGAACATTAATAAAAAAAAAAAAGTCTAAAAATGTTTTCTACGTTTGATGGAAATGGAAAGACGTTCTAGTTAAGTGTAAGTACGTGGTATACTTTCGACTCTTAGGTATTATTGGCGTAGGTAGTGAAAAATTTTAAATAACTTATTTACACTAATAAAATTGATTAAGCTAACAACGTATTTACAAAATGTACAAATAAATAAATTACCTACCTATGTTACGGCATTATCACCTGGGTGAATATCTTGTGCCTTGCGGTAGTGGAACGGGTGTTACAGTTCACGCTTCAGTATGCGCAACACTGGTGTGGTGCATAGCAGCCAGCATGACGCTCTGTGATGGGGGTTCCCGATCGGGAAACATTTCCGTGAACATCCGGATGACTCCACGTAGGCTGTCTCCACTGATGGCATACAGGCGGACCATCTTCACCAGCTCGACATTTGAATTGAACACTTTGTACCTACGTTTCAACGATGTACCGAGAAGCGGAATTCGCAAAGCGCACGAACGCTGCGGCGATTTCAATTACACTGTTAGTTCCGGGGCCGCGGGGGCGTGGCTTAGGGTGCGCGGGAGAGTAGGTACCCGCATCGCCGCACCGTGATTGGGGTGCGCGGGAGAGTAGGTACCCGCATCGCCGCACCGTGATTGGGGGATGGGATTGATTACCTACGAATTTATCGAATGATCGATTCTCATGCGCATTTGCATGTGTGTGTGTGAAAGCGCGGTTATAGGGCTAGTAACAGACGGGCCGCATTTAAATACGGCTGGTTCACACTTACGGATTTCCGTAAATAAGAAAAAAAAATAAAAAAAATACCTACCCATTTTATTGTTGATTTGGGTCGAGAATCATTAGCATAATTACGTCCTTGAATTTGACTAGGATGCAAATCAACAACCTGTATATGATATTCTTCAGAATATATGCTAGGATATTGTGTTGAAAACATAATACAACTAATTTGATACGATAGAAAAACATCATGAAGATACCTCTGAAAACTTTCTTTTTACAATAAAAACCATACTAATATACATAAAATAATTATGGTTTTTTGTCCGATTATTCTACAAGCAACAAACTAAAGCACTAGTGTTTTAATTTATTAATCCAAAAAAATAGATTTTTTGCAAATAGATAATTGCTTCATATTTTGCAATAAATTACCAGTGTTGTGTAACCGCGCTTATCTTTCTTTTCTATGCAGTCCGACAAAGACCGCGCTTTAGGTCATGTAGTCGCCTTAATATATTATGTATATTTTTGATAGTCTATTGACCTTTGCCCGTCATTGCATTATAACACAAGTTAATTTTCCTAGGTATGGACCCAGCATCGAAGCGCTTAGTATGGTCGAGTATCAGCGAGGCGGTGATAGCGGGCCGCAGCGTGGTGCTGACGTCACACAGCATGGAGGAGTGTGAGGCGCTGTGTTCGCGCCTCACCGTCATGGTCAACGGTCGCCTGTACTGCCTCGGGCCGCTGCAGCATTTGAAGAACAAGTTTTCGCAAGGTGAGGCTATGCTCGTATGACCTCTGTATTTAAAGGTGTGTCGATCGTTGATATCGACCCCAAATATGTAAATTCTTGGCATAAACTGGGTTACAGAAAAAAATTGAAACCCTGACTCTAGCTTGGGAACCTAGGTAAGAATACCTGTATTTCAGGAGCCTATGAATTCTTCCAGTGAGGTTACAAATATTGATAGAATATGGATGTGGTGTATGGACATTTTCCGGATTATAGTCGATCAACGTCTAATGCTGGTCCAAGGCAGAGGTTAACTGGTAAAATGAGCGTCGATTATCTGCAGATTGGTATTAGATTATGTTCTGAGGCGATCTATATTGACTGATCGACAACACTCGACTGCAATCTAGTTGCCCTTTCAGATTATTTTTATATAAAATTAAATCGATATTGTAAAAATTTCAGGTTACACCTTAATAGTCAAAAGCAAATCCGGCCCAGACAGAGATAACGACGTGGTCAAGATACATAATTACGTCGCTGAAAATTTTAATGAATCCAGACTTATGTGAGTAGTTTTTACACCTAAGAAATTTTGCTTAAAAGCCTTGAATGTCCCACCGTCTAGAGAACTGAATTGACTTTAGCTGAATTTTGGCTCTTCTACTAACTCTTCTGGACAATGTAGGCGTAATGCGAATTTTAATTTTGATATCAATCCTTTGCAGTGAATCTTATCTGGGTATCAGTACATACTACATCAACGACGTCGGGTTACCGTGGTGGCGCGTCTTCGACGTAATGGAGGAAGCCCGGAATCAGTTCCCCATCGAAGATTACTCCGTCACACAAACCACGCTTGAACAGGTATTTCTACAATTTACGAGATTGCAAGGCAACGCTGAGGCTGACACATCCTTAAATCGGAATGAACCTTAATTGAAGCATCAGGGTAAACTACGGAGTAATCAGATATTAATCGAATTTGTAAACGCCTAGTCGAAAAAACACCTTTCAATTGTTTAAAGCATAGGTACAAATATGCTGTTTGGTATCATTGTCTAAATCTAAATATATGACTAAATATAGATAACTAAATTCTGTCCACTAGGTTAACCGTTTTTTGACAGATGGAACTAGTGACTGCAACAACGTTAAAAGTGTTATAAACTTCTAATAAACATTTCGATAATTTCACTTTAATTTGTATGTGGTACCAGTTATCGATTTTTTGCTGTCGAATAAGAATTGGTGCGGTTTCTATGCCTGTGTTTCATCATTTGCCTAGCCTTTTCCCAATTCTGTTGGGATCGGCTTCCAATCTAACCGGATGCAGCTGAACACCTGCCTGAGTTTTTATGCCTGTGTTTATTTTTATTAAATACAAAACAATATAAATTAGCCGCTTTTTTACTTTAATTTCAATGTTGCAGGTTTTATAGCGGAAATCAGCGTAAAAATAAAGTATACACTGGTTTACCGTATCAATTGTGTTGTAGTGTATACACATAAATATGGGGTTTACTACATATTAAAACACAACGTTTTTTATTCATAACATTATAGAAAAGTTTTAAAATCGAAATAAAACATATACATCTTGTTTATGATGGCAAATCCGTATCTTAGCAAATAATTTATATATTTTAGTAGATGCAAGTTTTTTTATACTGATTTACCTATAATATAAAATGATTATTTTCGATTTATTCATTTGAAGCGAATACATTGAATCCCATCTCTTAGTACGATAGAATGTAATTTAATATGCATAACAGTTATAATTTTTTTGTCAATACTGATACACGTATAGTATTATAATGACTGTAAGAAGTTATAAATAAGATCATTCAAAAAGATAAGGCAGCACTAAGGCAGGTTTATATATTTATTTTATTACAAATTTAAAGTTAACTTTTACGTAATCTGGAATAGTTACGTTCTAAGGCAGCTCTCAAAAAAAGGTTAACCTAGTGGACAGAGTGTAAATAAATAATGCCAGCTATACTTAAGTGTACATTTCTACTTAAGAAGTTGATTACGTTTTGATCTGTCGTCGATTAAATAAATTGATCTAAACGGTACAAAATCCAAAGATAAGTTAAGATAATGTGGATATGTGAAACTCAATTTAGTACTTAACAATAAGTAGTTCTATGCATAGTAAAAAAAATGACAACCATTTTGAATGTTCAATATTTTACATGTGAAAATTAACTTCTACATAAATATTTAGGTAAAGTTTAGTGTATACAACTGTATCGTTAAATGTTGTTGTTGATGTGTTTGACTGTGTATTGAATGCATAAAAATATAATGTACGCAATGCAACTGTTCTACTAGGATCGATTTTCAGAAGCCTTCAATAACTGTTCAAATCTTTCCAGAAGCGTCACAAATGTTTTTAATTACCTTTTGAAGTTAAAGCACATTGTTGTTCATATTATAATCAATCGGAAAACATTGTACTTATCGTCTCATTCGAAAAGCCCATTCGCTATGTAGTTTAACTCACCTCGCATTTAGTTACATTATTTTTTTCGTGTATTTTTTTATGGAATCCCAGTATTTTTCGTTTATATAAAGTGGTTCAAAGAACAATAGAAATTTGTATTAGAAATATGAATAAATAATTCACGCCATTCCATATTTTATTATAATAGTGCCGATAGATCAGGGGGCCTAAAAAGGCCACTTTGGAGAATCATAAAAGCATAACATTATGAATCGTAATATGGCGAAGACAGTCCGTGTTTTTCTTTTTTCGCTGCACTACATAGGTATAATCAAAGAGATTGGGATTGGATTTGGATCGAATTGATTGGTATTTTAGCACAGACAAAAAAAATAACTGAAAAATGCTTCACCAATGGAATTTGATACGATTATCTTAACGGTTAACTGTCCATTATGTTATCCTTTTATGATTCTGCCAAAGTGGCCTTTTTAGGCCCCCTGAACAGATCTGAACATTTACAAACATAATCTCAAGATGTATGACATCATTACTGTTTAGCTTTGTTATTGTTGTTATTTTAAGTTGATATCGAATACGTTCTCAGAACATATCTGAAGGCCAATACCCGCAATTTAAAACGTTCAAAATCTAATTGCAATCTCATCCCAGCGACAATCAATGTCAAAAACTGGCCAAGCGCGAGTCGCACACGAAGGGTTCCGTACCACAAGGTAAAAACGCCGAACAAAAGCACGTTGTGTTGTATGGGAGCCCCCCTTAAATATTTATTTTATTTTGTTTTTAGTATTTGTTGTTAGAGCGGCAACAGAAATACATTATTTGTGAAAATTTCAATTGACGGACGGACAGACAGCGAAGTCCCGAATAGGGTCCCGTTTTTACCCTTTGGGTACGGAACCCTAAAAATGAAGGGAAATTAGAGGTTTTTTGAGACTGGGATCAGACTGTGAACGTTCTTAAAATTACGAAAATTGCTCTTTGACTTAGGCTTCGTTTACAAACAAATAACCATGTTTAAGGTGTGCTACACACTTGTTACACTTGTTCGGGCCGGCATTAATCGGCACAGCCGGGCGGCAAAACCGAATATACGTAGTAATTGCGTCGGGTCAGTTTTAAAATTTTAACAAATACTGCCTAAGAAAAGTTCAATTGACCGAAATGTTTGAATTCTAATTCAAATATAGCTCATGGCTTTTGAGTAGCCAAAACGGGCAATAAATAAAAAAAAATGCAGTATATAACGTGCCTATTCAGTACTTATTTTAGTGAGATAATATGGTGCTTGTTCTTTTAGGAAAATAAAGGGGTCGTGTAATTGAGTGTCACTGTTATTTGGTCAACTGTACAACTCTTTTTGCTCTATCATTTTTGTCCTAAAATAAATGGTCGTTTTTAAAACGCGTATATCTCAGTACCAATCCGGGGTTTAGATTTGTGCCCAGTTTTTGTGCAATATGCTCGTCTATCTGGCGAGGTGTGGGTGTCTACACCTCTGCCTAAGGGTGCGTTTCCACAGAAGCGGATCTGGGCGTAGCGGAGCGGAGACGTGCAGGAATCAACCAATCACAATTGTTGAAATCCTCATCGCGTCACTCGTCTCGTGCGTCATTGGACGATTCCTGCACGTCTCCGCTCCGCTCCGCCCAGCTCCGCTTCTGTGGAAACGCACCCTTACCCTTCGTGGAGTACAGGCGTGATGTTATGCTATGTCGTTCAAATTATCGAGAAGCAACTTTTTTTTAACTTTCTTTACACGACCTTAAATTATGTGATGATGTTTTTGAGTGTACGTTTTATTAATTTATTCTTATACTTAATACCAAAGGTATTTTGAGCTTAAAAAGATACAAACGTTGATGATTTCCAGAACTAATAAAACTATGTAACATCTTGCCATTATCTTAATTTACCTTTTAAGTAAATGGCCATTAATATTTTATATTTGTCGCAATCTCGTAGAATGAACAGTCGGCCTGACAAAGGGACAAAGCATCGCATCGCACACAACATATTTATCGGACGAACAATACGCACGCGCACGTTCACATTAGGACGTGTAACTCAATCAACTTCGCGATAGTCGCGTCGTCCTGTGCTTTGTGATATCCGTCTCCTTGCTGTTTTTCCTTTTCTTATGCTGTATTGGATCATTATTATAAATTTTAAGATTGTTGCTGTCTGATTGTTGTTCTGGTTCCCAGAATGGCAACTTACTGTTCACATCGGTCGATGATAACGTATATTATGTCGCAGGCAGTTTGTATGATTCCGCGTTTTACAAACGGCGTCGTCCATTTACAAACGCTCGCTGTTTTGCCTAACCAAACCGAACATCGGGGTGCCCTTCGGTCGCTCTTGCATCCTATATCGACGTAGCCCTACGAAGTGGGGCTCCTTTTCCTGTGTAAAGGGTTTAAAGTAACCTAACCAAATATTTTAAAACAGATAGCGTTTTTAAACGGACGACGCCGTTTGTAAAACGCGGAATCATACAAATTGCCTGCAATATATATACGTAATCTTGTAAGATACATAATATGCTCTCTTGTTTAACGATCTTTCTTTGAATAGGTAGCAATAATTATTGCAATTCTGGTATTACTGTTGTTGGCTATGTGGACAGCGGCGCAATTGTTAATATTTATTAAAAAGTACAATGTTTGAATTTGTGTGATATGATTTGTGATCTATTGTAATTTGATTGTGTTATTGCCACTAGCAAAATATATATTTAAGAATATGCCCATGCTAATGATATAGCTAATGCCATTTTACAATCGGGCCTAGTTTAATTTTTATTTAATTTAATTAGTACAAGTTCCTTTGAACATAAGTATTACGAAAAACCTTTTTACAAATAGTCTGCTGAACTCATACACAGCTTTCAATGACTTTTTGATTATTACGCTTCAACAGTATACATAACTACTTATAATTTATGCAACATTCTGGCTTTAAAGTATTGCTGTACCTCTCGATGTTTTGTATATTATATTCTTAAGGACGGTGTTTGTATGTGTAGTGTTTATAGACAATTTTTAATAAAACTAAGCATATTTTATCACAATTCGTTTTTTTTTCATCATCATTATCATCATCCCCATGTCCTTATCCCAATTATTTTGTGTTCAGCTCAGCGTTAGGCTGGTTTTAGAGTCGCGCTGACCGCAAGCTGACCGTCGGCGCTGACAGCTTGAAACGTATGAACTTCTAGGAAGCGTTTTAGAATGACGCGTAGCTATCAGCGCGTGCGTTTCATACGTTTCGGCTGTCAGCGCCGACGGTCAGCGTGCGGTCAGCGCGACTCTAAAACCAGCCTTATACAGCTCTTGCCGTCATCTCAGTAGTCACCCCCTTTCAAGCCATACCATATATCACACATCCATCAGTTTTTTGGCCTTGTCCTAGCTGCTGTGAAGCTTTGATGATGAACTGTCAAGGATTGTGTTGGTAGAAATGGTTAAATATTAATTGAGAAAATTTCTTCATTCTATATAAAAAAGAACTTGAGTACGCTGTTATTCGTCTGGCTTATATGCTATGTCCACCCTTATGAATATAATGGGTTCGTCGCAGCCCTAAATGATATTATCTAATTGAGATAAACACGAGAGCACCTAACTAACCCTAATCCGGAAAATCTACTAAGCAGAAAGGAATATTTTGAGGTCGGTTACGTTCAGCTACGGCGGGAAGTCTACGCGATTTTGGAACCGCGCCGTCCTATACTGTAAATAATTACAGTATCCTCGTATTCGTTCAGTCAGTCGTTACGGTGCGGTTCCTGCGCGGCTGAACTAGTGCTATAGCATGAGTAACTCGCGATAGCCAAACAAAAATAAACCTACTCATTTCGGTACTCATTTCATACCTATTCAAAACTGTCCTCACAGCACAATATTCATTTTTCCGCATCATGCCCATGCCATGACAACCGACAGGGTTTTACTACCCTTGGGAAATTTAAAATTACCTAGGTGTGGGTGGGTGAAAAGAGGGGAGCGCATCTCCTACAGGCTCACTCAGGTGCTGATTGGGCACGGTTGCTTCGGTGAGTACCTGAGCAGGATTGGGCGTGAGGCCAAATTTCCACCATTGTGGAAGCGACCGAGACTCTGCACAGCACACGCTCGAGGAGTGCCCTGCGTGGGCCTCCGAGCGGCAGGTTTTGGTCGCCAGGATTGGGCGTGACCTGTCTCTGCCAGCAGTAGTGTCGAGGGCAATGCTGACGGAGACAGAAAACTGGAAGAAAGTTGCCTCCTTCTGTGAGACCGTGATGGTCCAGAAGGAGGCTGCTTTTCCCAAAGTTCAGGTGCCTTTTCAAGGTTTCCCCCCGAAAACAAAAGGCGTGGACTAGAAAGCCTTTCCAGAAAATAGTTACCTTATTTTAAATGGAAGCCAACCGCAACATAGGTACAACACGTTCTACTATTGTTTTTCATGAGTCTACTCCTGACAACATGAGCAAGAATAATAATACATCCTACGATCAATCATACATGAGTCTGGTAACGTATCACGACACTAATATTATAAAGGCGAAAGTTTGTGTGTGTTTATATGTCTTGTTACTTCTTCAAGTTCAAACGGCTGGACCAATTTTGATAAAATTTTGTGTGGATACCTCCACACAAAATTTGACACCTTGGATTAACATATATAGGCTACTTTTTATCCCGAAATTCTCGCAGGATCGGCATTTACGCGAGTGAAACCGCGGGGCGCAGCTAGTTCATTCATAATTATGATACTTTTCACACTGGCGATGAGCGATTCAGCTGGATACAGCGACTGGACGCTGCTTGACCGCACATATTCCGATGCCAGTCGCGGCAATTGAATAAGGTGTTTGCATTCTGCAGAAAACGGCTATAAGCTCAAGTTTTTGCAACAAGTCCACAACCAAACGCGTCTCGTTTTCCTATTAGGAATTTCTCAGCAGCAGCCAAAAGTCTGGATTTGAACCCGTTTAATATTACTTAATAGGGGTGTACCTATATCAGTTGTAGACACATCTCTGCTAACCACTTCGGGGAATACAAGCGTGATGTTGTTTTGTATCCAAATGTTTAGCAATACCAAGCACAAAATGAAAAACGTTTTGCAAATATCAAAATATGTACATACCATGCAAAATGTACGGACAGCAACAAAAGTCGATTAACTTCAGTTTTTTTTAATCTCAATTTTAACTGAGATTAAAAAAACTGAAGTGTTAATATTTTGTTTACTGAGATTAAAAAAACTGAAGTGGGATTCGGATAGTGACCGCCGAAGGGGACGGACGTGTCGGGTCCAGCCTTTGTTTATACTTGATGCAACGTGCGTACCACGTGGCTCTAACTAAACTGGCTAGGGGCACATCCGACCATAAAATAATCTGGGGTCTGCTAAGAACAAACCGAAACAAGGATTTCAAATATAAACAGTGGCACTGTTTATATGTCACCCTCAATAGTAAATTTATGAATACAAAATACCCAGACTGCATATCAAAAAACTAAAAGATATGTAGGAATCAACTCAACGGACAAAACATCGAAATACCCTGGAATACCATAACGGAAGTATTATATTTTAAAAGCGGCTGCCCAGGAAACTCTGATTCTGCAGCCAATTCTCTCCAGAGATCATCGATTAGCTAAACTACAAAAAGCTAAACTTCCACAGAATAGGCAACTAGATAATCCAAATAGGTATGTACAACCTAGTAAAAGAATGTCAGGCAACACTTCAAAAGGTTAAATATCAGGAAGAGCAAAAAGCATGTAGGGCCTGCCTCAATGAATGGGGGAAAAACCACCCTGCAAAATGCATGCAGATGCTATACTTTTTTACAGTAGAAACAAACTTCAAACAAAACGTCGAAAAAGATCTACTTAGATACCGATGACCAAATGGGAGCAAATATTTAAAAAAACCCGAGGGCCATCTTATACCAGCAATTAATACAAACAATCCGATACCTAACCAAAGTACAGTGTGATGGACCCAGCGCGGAAGACGTAATGGAAATCATTAATAAAATGCGAAACGGGTCAGCTCCCGGAACTGACCAAGTGGTAATCGAGCTTTACAAAACAATTCCAGAAATATTACAAGAAGCCGTCACCAAACACATGAACAAAGCTTGGACACAGAACGAAGCACCCGATACGGCTGGAGACAGTACAAGTACTAACAATAACCCTAAAGATGCGAATGAATATCGCCACATATCGGTTTGCAACACGGGTCAGAATTTACGCATCCTACGCACTTAAAAAAATAGACGAGATAATAACGGAATTGGACAAACAAATATACAGGGTGTTTGGTGCATCGTTTGCCAAATGGAATTGACCGAAAGGAGAGGTCATTTGCTATCTCTTAAGGCCCAGTAACTCATTCCTTGTTACACCGGATTTTTTATTATGACTTTTTAATTTTTATTTAGAAAAATACAAGAACTCTGTATTCAAGCTTAACTTTAATAAAAAGTTGTGAGTATAGCCTTCAAATTTCATTTTAATTCTTATGTTTACTCTAGTATGGTTCTATGAAATTCAAAATTACTCGCTAATAACATCTTGTTCCTTTTTAATAACTCACAAAGTTTTTGAAAAAAGGAAAAATACACTTAACACTCAACTTTAAATTACTGTAAAAAAAAAACGAATAGCGACCGGGATCTTCGAATTCTTTTAAAAAGTTCTCTAGTTTGTCCTCTTTCCAACGGTGTGCAATATACCAAAAAAAAACTTTTAATAACTTCAGTAATTCGCTAAATGTGTAATCGAGACACATCAGGCCGATATTCGATATTACGGTAAGAACACTAGTTTTCACATAAATAACATTCTTTATGTAGGTGGATAGTGTTATATGCCTCTTGCGGAGTCTCTTATCTCTTTCTAGGGATCTAACTTTCCTCGAACTTGAAATAAAAAATAAACTTTTATTTAATAAGTACCTAATTAAAAAAAAACCAAAGCAGAAATACTTTTACACACCACTACAGTCGAGATAAGACGAAGATGTCGCGCGTGTACACGTAATAGTGGAGGACAATTTGAACAAAATTTATAATTAAGTACTTATTAAATAAAAGTTTATTTTTTATTTCAAGTGCGAGGAAAGTTAGAACCCTAGAAAGAGATAAGAGACTGCGTAAGAGGCAGATAACACTATCCACCTACTTAAAGAATGTTATTTATGTGAAAACTAGTGTTCTTACCGTAATATCGAATATCGGCCTGATGTGTCTCGATTACACATTTAGCGAATTACTGAAGTTATTAAAAGTTTATTTTGGTATATTGCACACCGTTGGAAAGGGGACATACCAGAGAACTTTTTAAAAGAATTCGAAGAAACCGATCGCGTTAAGTTTTATATTTTACAGCAAATTAAAGTTGTGTATTAAGTGTATTTTTCCTTTTTTCAAAAACTTTTTGAGTTATTAAAAAGGAACTAGATGTTATTATCAAGTAATTTTGAATTTCATAGAACTATACAAGAGAAAACATAAGAATTACAATGAAATTTGAAGGCTATACTCGTAACTTTTTTTTTAATTTAAGCTTAAATGCAGAGTTCTTGTATTTTTCTAAATAAAAATTAAAAAGTCATAATAAAAAAAACCGGTGTAACAAGGAATGAGTTACTGGGCCTTAAGAGATAGCAAATGGCCTCTCCTTTCGGACAATTCTATTTGGGAAACGATGCACCAAACACCCTGTATAATAAAAACAATAGATCAAGAGACGACCATATATTTATGCTTAAAAGGGTCTTAGACGAAGAACGGCGTGCAGGTAAAAGAATTTATGTACTCGCCCTCGACATAAAACAGGCCTTTGACAATGTCGCCTCAAGGCACTAAGGGATATATCCTATCACAACGAACCAACAAATCGCTAACCAATAGGATCATCAAGCATGATACATGGCCTGAAACCTGGCACTTACTAAAGCTAACAGGTCAAGACTCAGAAGATATGAGCGAGTTATGTGCACGAGTGTACATCTCATAAACAGCTCAATACCATTCACATAATTTGGTCGGGTTATACGCGAAGATTTAGTATGGAAAAGTAATGAAAGCTAATTTCTCTTAAAATACAACACTTGGGAATCTGAATTTTTGGTCGCTTTAACTTCTTTAGGAGTACTAATTTTTCTACAAATTTGGGAAGAAATCACAGAGTTTTTAATGGGGAAATCTTGAAATGAAAATTTGGCACCGTGACTACCGCCACCCCACCAATGGCTTGGTATATCTCGTAAACTACTGGAGTACTAGTGTCGAATTTTGGGTACTAATTTTATCTTGCAGGGTACTAATTTTCTATGTAGGCTTGAGGAAAGCGACAAGCTTCTCTAACTTGGAATCAACATTCAAAATCGTGGTCCTGCTGAACAATTGCGAGAAAGTTATCATCGTTTATTTCTCGCTATATACAAATGTTACAGTTCTGTTTTTTTTACGTAATAAATCACATTTATGGGTACTAATACTACTATTTGTATACTTAGAATACCTGTAGCGTGCCCCCTTTTCGGCGCTCATGGTGGTCCTGCTGAAGGGAGCGTGACTACCGTCGGACCACCTTCAAAGTAGATTTTCTCCAAAACTACTAAGGTACCAATTTTGTGGTTCGAGTACTAATTAGTACCAATTGAGTACTAATTATTTACCAAATATGAAAGCGATTGGCGTTGGTGGTCCGGCGGTAGTCACGGACATTGCCTGGAGGCTACATAGTAATCTGTGCCTGGAGGGGCCTTGTATCAAAATTAGTTGGGGGGCCCAAATGAAGGGTAAAGATTTCTCACAAAAGAAACAAAAATGCTTGCATTCAATTAAAATAAATGTTTATTGATTATAATAAGCTATCGCTTCCTCCTAGAAATTGAGCTAGCCAAACAATTCAAATTGAATATAAAGTTTTCTTGCCTTTATTCGGCAAATTGATTTTATTAAATCATTTATAGCTGAAGACGATTTCAGTTTTTCTATTTCTGCCTTTATAGACAATCGTGAAAAGTCTGATAGTCGTTCCTTAGGTATTTTTTATCAGTTTTAAGTTTTCCTTTCGCTCATTCTTTTCACAAATCAAACTAATTAACCTATAAATAATCAGAAGAACAACATTGTATTGTATTACAACGTAATAACGTTTGAACAGGAATGAAATAAAACGCGTAAATATTGCTCTCCGTGGTTTGTCATTGGGAATTCCGCAATAACCGATGTAGGATGTTGCCAACTTTTGGGCGCACGCTTAACCCGGGGAAAAAAACGATTGTTTTTTGACTTTTGTAATTTCTGAAGTGAAAACTCTATAGGCACGTAGGTATGATAGTTTTTTTTATATGTTTTTTTCCCGGAAAGCACGAGATTAAGTAACATTGTGGATACCATTTTACAAATTTTTTGCACACACACTTTAGGGGCCTCTGTAGCCCGGCGGCCCCGTATCATTGATACGGCTGATACGGCGGTAGCTACGCCCCTGTTATCATGCAATATGCCACAGCAGCCTCGAATAGTCGAGTTGGTCTAGCAAAAGCTTACATCGCCTCCGATGCCAAAAGTGTTAAAGTGTATGAATTCGAGGTAATAATGGCAGCAGTGAATAAGTTATATTTGCTTTATCTTTTATATTTACGGCGGAAAAAACGACATCGTAAAAGAACCTATTGCACAAGTCCAATATTTAGAGGGAACTTATTACTTCTACATGTTACTGTGTCGTCCTCCGATATCGGCACGACAATCAATATCGGCGACGATTGACAACAACGACACAGTGTGAAAGCGGTTAGTAGTAATTTTATGGAACTACTAGTCCGACGATATCGTGTCATTATCGTTATCGTCCAATGTGAAAACGGCTACTACTAACTACTTTATATAACTGTTAAAGCTCAACCTTATGTCCATGGTAGCAAATTTGCTTTAACAGCGTGTTTGGAACACAGTTCCCAAAACTCACGAAGTCTGCACACTTTGCGAATGAGAGCTACACCGAAAACAGAGTAACACTTCGACTATCACGACACTTTTTTTGTAGAGGAACTTCTTATTTCTTATCGATTCGATAATTAAACGAGAATTGAGAGTGAAATTTCAAGGTCCCGTCACGTTTTGTTACAAGAGAGAGAAGAAAGATCTCTCTGTCTCTCATACAAAATCTCTCTTATATATTTTTTCTTTTTGTAACTCTCAAACGCTGTTAATTTATTTAATTGTGCCTGTTATTTAATACAGTAAAAGAAATTCGTTCCAACCGGGTATCCCACGACACCTCTCGACTTTTTTTGGTAGTTCCGGTTTTACTACTGACGTGTTTTGCTGTCCGTACCTAATAATAATTATTAGAAAGATAAACTCATCACAGTTTTTGATTTATATTCAGATATAATCTTAAAAAACTGGCCAAATGCGAGTCGGACTCGCACTCGGTTCCGTACCACAAGGCAAAACCGCCGAAAAAAACACGTTTGTTGTATGGGAGCCCCCATAAATATTTATTTTATTCTGTTTTTAGTATTTGTTGTTATAGCGGCAACATAAATACATCATCCGTGAAAATTTCAACTGTCTAGCTATCACGGTTCAGGAGATACAGCCTGGTGACAGACGGACAGACGGACAGTCTTACTAATAGGATCCCATTTTTACCCTTTGGGTACGGAACCCTAAAAACCAAGTTAACAAAGTAGGTAACCAAAAACAAAAGAATAAACAGCCAGCCCTACAAATCGCGTAGTATCGAGCGAACTGCAAACCTCTAAGGACCACCGTGTTTAACTACCCTTACGCGATCCAATTAAGCCTAGGCTAGACTGTGCAAATACTAGCTTCACTTTCTCTCGTTAAGGACCAAGCTTCATGGTACTCGTACAGTTGGAACTGGATATGTTGTTCTGTGTCCCAAGATGTAGATAGATAGATAACACGTTTATTCAATGCAACAAAAGACACAATACATGTATTAAAAACCGGCCAAGTGCGTGTCGGACCGAGCACAGTGTAGGGTTCCGTAGTAGCCCGTTATCACAATATAGTACGATTCTGTTGTTCTTTATTCTGAATATATAAAAAAGTCATATTGTTTTTCAATGCAAGTCTTTACTCGTTATAAACAAGCAACTACTTCTTCTTAGTCACTTTAAAGGATTAATGCTAAGGATTTTGTCCCCCCCAAGTCATTTCAGAAGACCTATTCATCGATACCCCACACGATGGGGTAGACGACGAAAAAAATATTCATCCCCACTTCACATGTAGGGAAGCTACCCTAAAAAAAATATTTTCCAAAATTTTATTTTACCATTTTGTCGGCGTAATTGATATACACACTCCTACAAAATTGCAGCTTTCTAGTACTAACGGTCTCTTAGCAAAACCTCGGACAGACAGACAGACAGACAGACGGACGGACATGACGAAACTATAAGGGTTCCTTGTAGGAACTACGGAATCCTAAAAAGAAACAGAAATAATGTATTTGGTAAGTTCACAATTTATTTCACTAGATCGTAGCGCAGCTACGGCGTAGCTCGGACTGTGCTACGAGCTACGCGAAGGGCAGGGGGGGCGCGCGGCGATTTCCATGCAGTGGCCGGTGGGAGTGTTCAGTTTTCTGGTACCTATTCTCTGAATAAAAACTCTAATTTTTTATTTAATTAATTAATTTCGTAGGTGAAAAGGATGAAATTGATATCATAAAGTTCTTTCTTTCTGTGAAATATGAATCTGGACTAAGTGCATGTTTATTGCTTGTTTTATATAATCAAGTTTGTTATTTTCCCCTATTTTTCTCCTTTATCAATATCGCCTCTTTAAAATAATTTGTCTAGGATAAAATTAGCCATATCAATGTTAATTTGATTAAATTCGTGGTGAGAGCCTGGGGATCCACGTCATACAGGGTATCCTTGTATGGAACCCAGTCTCACAAAGGATCATATTTTATTCAATATTTGTATAAAATGTTATTACCCACAGATCCGTACTTCTGTAATGTTCAAGCTAGCAATTATCCAACAACAAAATTCTTGTTGTCGATGATGTTTACTTACCTACCTAGGTATTTAAACGGTTTGACTATATGTTTGCCAATTTTTACTGAAATGATATTGGTAGGTACCTATAGATAAATAATAGGTATACACATTCACATACAAATGTTGTGAATCAAACTATCCAGGGACTCACGCAAACACCCACAAAAAAATTACATCTAAATCGGTTCAGTGACATACCTACTCATGTACAGATGAATTATATAATATAAAGAATATAACTCAAGTACATACCTACCTAAGGTCAATGGGGCGAAGACCGTCTGTAGGGCACGACCGTACAGTAAGAAATACGAGGAAGTCTGAATAATTACAAAGATGGCAACCCAAAATACATAAACGTCAGTTTCTATTTTTTAACACCGGTGGCGCTATTTATGACTCATATAGAAAAAAATACATTTCAAATTTAGTCGGGTTACCAACTTCAATTGCGACCAGTAGACAGTGTCGAAAAAAAAATTATCGATTGGTATTTTAAGAGTTTTCTAAGGATTTGTGTAGGTAAGTTCATTAATGATTAATATCTTTTCAACACACTTGCTCGTAAAGTGGTTCTTATTGAACCGCTTTTAGGTCCATAATGCAGTGTATTAAAAACGCGTGCTTTTTCTTTACTTTAATCCACTAGAGCTTTATTTCCACAGATAACTATTTACTAGTCGGAGATTCGCGCTTTTTAATCTCATCAATTCACTTTTTTTTTAAATAGTCTGTATTGTCCTTGGTAGACCGCGAAATTCAAATTTTCTTTTGCAATTTTCAGATCAGTGTCAGGTTGTATCTTGATCAAAATATGACTTGCGACTATAACAGGTACGTCGTTACAGAATTATAATCATTCGAAACATTAATACATCTTTCTTATGGAAAAGTTCTTAGGGAAAAAATCTAACTTATTCTAATGACTATAATTCTGTAAATACATATATATTATAGTCGCGAATCATATTTGATCAAGATACAACCTGACACTGACCTGCAAATTACAAAAAAACGTAAGAAAATTTTAATTATCCACCTTAAATTAAAAAAATTGTCCGTGGTCCCTTCCGAAACCCTGACTGGCGTTCTATTATTGCGGATTCTCACTGAACTAATGTATATTTATCTTACTTAGTACTTTCTAATTCCATACTAACTAAACTACAATTGATTTGTGTTTTTTTTTTATATAGCGGTCTGTTGTCAGTGCCTACATGCTCTGTGGTGAGTGCTTTTATTTACACTTGCGCGCGCATTGCTAGTGCTGGCTATGCGGAAAGACAAAACCAGCGCGCCATTTTCCATACAAGTTAATATTTAACAATACAAGTCTGTTGAAAAACGTCGTATGAAACGCGTGTGCATTGATCATTATACGCTCGGCTTCATAATGTACTATTACCTAACTATTATATTAAAATTGAGTAAAACACATTTTTCACGAAATTACATCAGATGAAAAAAACGTAACTTCAAAGTGGAGAAGTCCGTCTAGTTCTTGGAGGCGAAGCTCGGCATATCACCTTCTTCATCGGCATCTTCACCGATTCCAGATATCATAAACCTTTTATGCCAAAACACATTTTCAAATTATCTAATAGGTAACTGATTCGTTTTGCCTAAAACTTCTGCTTTCTACGATATTTGACAGTTTACTAGTATCTGTTTCGAAATAATTACAGTAAGTATAATTGATTATTATAAAAACACTACTATTTTGTGCAAGCCTTAGTACCTACTTGCTCTAGTGATCGACATTTTTTTTAATGCGGCAGTAAGCGATAGGGCTACGGAAAACAGCTGCAAATAAAAGTGAATACCTATCTATCTCGTTCAGCTCTTAGGTAAAATAGACGGACTTTAGTGGAGTAGACGGACAGAATTATTATTGTAATATATTTGGTATTATTGACATGTGTGACAGTTGAATATATAAAAAATATAACTTATGAGCGTATACGACGTACGGCATTTCATACTAACTTTCAAGCCCTTGTTTTTCGAAATGAATGGACCGATTTTAATTAAACTTCATACGCATAAGCAGGATAAAGTAAGCGTCGTAAACGCTCTTAACCTCTCTGCTCGACTAGATTTTGACATATGACATACCAGCTGACTCGACGGGATGTTGCGAATTACGTCATGATTTTCAGGAATTTACTTCAACTTTCAGCATTCGAATTTATTAAGAAAAATGTGTTACCGCGCCTATTTGGACAATAAGCTTGTGGCAAATATCTTTAATTATATGCTGATGTCGGTCAAACCGCGTCATTCTACTGCGAAAAATGTATAAAATAGATATTACTACACCTATCCAAAAGGTAGGCATCTTAAAATCGCTGAAAATATATACATAAACCACATAATCTCTTGATGAAAATATCCAAAATGGAAAAATAAAGATATTGTCATTCTCTCTGCATTCTTACTTTTACCATTTTTCATACGTAAGCTACATAAAAAACATGATCAAATCTTGATAAAAATTACTTAAATTGTTGCGGCGTGACACTTCTTAGTGCTGACAATCCACCCAATTTTGTTATTTCGATTAAAAAATGTCTTAAAGCATAATCGATAATCGGTATTTAAAAAAAATAAAAATTTGTAGAAATTGAATAAAAACTCTTTGGTATATTTTTCATGAATTAATTATCTATTTAAATATAATCATTTTATTTTAATAAGTACAGTGTGGATAGGCGTGTAACTTTTTATGGTTCCCTACGTCCGAATGAAAAAACGGAACCTTTATAGAATCACTCGTGTGTCTGTCTGTGTAGGTCTGTCACAACCGATTTGTTTCGAATCTACTGGACCGATTAAGTTGAAATTTGATACACTTATAAATTTCTGTGACTCGAACATGGCCGTGTAACATAAATAAATTAATTTATAATATGGGGTCACTTTTTGGGGTCACATTAGAAAATTTAAAAAGCTTTGCATACTGTAGGTACCGTGTGATATATCAAATGAAAGGGCTCACAAATATATTTTTATAAGACCACTGAGACTAAAAAATACAAAATATAGTTCTGTGATTATAGATTCCAGGAGATCCTATCAGAAGTCTGGTCTTAAAATAACATAGCAGATCTCTCAATATACTGCGACAAAACATGTTCAGAATGTTGGGGATGTTATATTCAATTTAAAGTTGTTATTAGGGTTCCGTACCAAAATGGTAAAAAGCAACCTTTTTTTTTTGGGTGGGAAATCATGATATGACCCCTCCCGCTCTGGGCGGAAGGGAGCGTCAGACTCTTGCTGACTAAACCCACCAGTGTTTCTTTCCTAGCCCTTTGTGTTCCGAGCCAGCGGTAACCCTTGCGGACAATCCCGCTGACCCGGCAGGCTTCGGCCCTGGCGGGTACGTTCCACGCGCGCCTCAAAGAGATGTCAGCATCACGTGAATAAGGAACCCTTATGTTGCGACTCAGTATGTCCGTCTGTCACAGCTGGATATTTCAAGAACTACTAAAGCTATCAACTTGAAATAGTTTTAGGTGACGTTTGCCCAACTATTTTGCAAACAAGAAAGAAATAAAAATATTTTTGTTTTTTTTTTACAACCGGGACTGAAAAGGGTTTTGAAAAATTCGAAGTGGGGCTACTAAGGTATGTGGGGTATCAAGAAAGAGCGTAGTTTGCACATTCTCAAACATTTTTGAAGTGAAACTTCTTTACGCACGCTTGACTTGGGGAGTAAGCTGGCGAACGCGTGACGTAAGCGTTACGAAAAGTGTGATCGGGCAAGGCGAACGGAAGTTAAGTGGGGGATATAAGCAAGAGACAGCAGTGCGCGCGCACATTTTGTTTCTCTCTTTAAGTTTCACTTCAGTCGTGTGGTCATAAGCACACTCGTTTTTTTTTAAGCCGCATGTTTTTTGACTTTTGATAAAAATGTTAAAAAAAAATACCGTTTCCCCCTTATCTCCGAAGTTTGCATAGAGAAAATCCTGAAATTATTCTATGTGATAGAAGTTTATGTAACGATTACAGGAAAAATAAAACGATGTCTCTAAATCGCACACTCTTTCAGAAATCATCAACAATAACTACATTAGTTCCACTATCGGTCATGAGATAGCGCTGACCTAAAACTGCAATATTCTACACCGCAGCGTGCAGTGTTAAAATTCTCTGAAGCATAATAGGTCTCACCGATGAAAATTTAAAAACATAAGATGGTACGGCACCCTCGGAGAGCGAGTCCGACTCGCGCTTGCTTGTTTTTTTTAATGTTATGCTTAAAACACTTGTTATAAAAATATGATTTTTTGGCATTTTTAATCTCAAATAGCAGCCAAGGGGGTTAATTGCAGAGTTTCGCTGTAATAGTAAGAAATGCTCAATATGTTATTCCCCTAAAAGTGACACAGGGCCGTTGCGGGTGACGTCAACATCGAAAGGGATAAGAAAACAGTACTTTTCTTTTCTGGCCGGCACTTTAATTTTTGGGTGCGTTATGAATGATGAGTTTATGAAATACAAACTTATTTTTTCAGTCGATCAAATTAATGATGAGCATTGTGCATGCGTAAATATTCAACCCAACTACCGAACTTTTCACTGTGCGTGGTCCGACATAAACAAGGCCAGTTTTTAAAATTACGTTGGGTTAGTACCACAAAAAAAACAATTTCAATTACTCAAGTAAACTATTAAATACAAAACTGTCCAAGTGCGAGTCGCACTCGCACACGAAGGGTTCCGTATCACAAGGCAAAAACGCCAAAAAAACAGGAATGTTGTATAGGAGCCGCCCCTTAAATATTTATTTTATTCTGTTTTAGTATTTGTTGTTAAAGCGGCAATAGAAATACATCATCTGTGAAAATTTCAACTGTCTAGCTATCACGGTTCATGAGGTACAGCCTGGTGACAGACGGACAGTGGAGTCTTAGTAATAGGGTCCCGTTTTTACCCTTTGGGTACGGAACCCTAAAAACTACAAAGTTCATACAACTAATAAAACATATTGAAATGTAAAGTGATTGCGGAATACCCAATTTATCCAATTAATTATTTATCATCATTCCCAAACTTTTGTTAAGCCTACCTAAAAAATGTATACTGGGCATTCTGTAGCAAACTATTGGAAAGTATCAAAAATAAATAATTGTACATTTTATAAAAATATTTTGAAGCGGCGAGCGCATTCCGAAGATAAATTCAAATATAGAACCAATTCGGCGCGAAATTCAATGAATGACTATGGTCAAAGGCCCTCAGTTATTGACTCAGTTTTAATATAATGTCCAAAAAACTATTATAATTACATTAAAAAATCATAAATCATTGTTATAAACAATGCTTTTTATATTAAAATGATTTTATTTTAATTTCTGAGTATCGATTTCCGACATTCGACATATTAATTACTCGAGTCAATCAAAATAAAAAAAAAAATCATATATCATAATCGCTTTCACACATCATTACGATAAAAAAAACAATAATGGACGGCGATTCTGAACACAAATTGAGTAGTGGTAATGAATAATACGTGTTATTGGACCCTGTGTTTCAATATTACGTTATGATTTGGGCATTGTCGTGTTGTTTATAATATTTTCAATAATATTTGTCTCATTTTAAATCTTATCTACATGTGTATGTGTGACATTTGTGAAAAGTAAAAATGTAAACACGCACGTTTGGCGCGAAACTTCGACATTAGATATCAAAAAACTTCATTACCGCTACTTATTTAACTTGGGCAATGGATGAATTCGTCAAATAATTAAATGATGTATGCCCCACTGCCCCTGTGGTGGAGTTTGGATGTTCGAAATTCCCATTTTTTATGTTTTTTAGCCTCGACCACCTCTGTCAACAAAATGGCGATTATCGCATTTACAGACTTAAATTTAATAAAGGTAAATTAATAAGCTTGCGCGCTAAGTATGCAATATTTATTGGTGTTAACGTATGAGTTTTTTATCCAACTCTCTCAATTAACGCACATTCATAAGATTTGATGGGTAGCATAATGAAAATTTACATAATCAATGAAGAGTGTCGTATGTCGTAATTCCTGGGTCCAATGGGACCCAGTACCGAGCCGGCGGAGGTTCGTGTGTTCGGGTCCATTCGGGGGCGCTACCGAACTATACGGTTAAACAAAAAATATTTTTGAGCTTCCTATGTGAACCATTTGTCTAGGTCCGACTACACTTGAAAATTTCCTTTCGGATCACCCCTTGTTAGTTTATTCTTCAATATTACGTTTTTATGCTTTTTTCAGGTAATTCTATAGGACAAGTACCAAAGAAAATCCAATAGAGGATCATACTCTAAGTAGAAATTGAGAGAAGCTATACGAAGCTATATAGAAGAGCTATACTAGAAGCAATTATACTTTTGATTATTTCACATTGGGGATATTTTGTTAAGTAAAGAGGCTATCTCAATTTTTTTTTAAATTATTGTTTATTTTTATCAGTATATTTAAATACGAGTAGCGTCTTATTTTTTCGTACTTGCGTTAATTATATAAATTTTCGTGATTACTATTTTCTAAATTTCTACCTGAAAATATTATTATTTTATTATATTAAGTAGGTAGGTACCTAAATAAAAGTTGATTTACCAACAAATGCAATTTTTTAAGTGATGAAATTGTTTTTTTACACCTGAATCTCGAAAAAAGCGTTTGTCGGGTAAGTTCGGCATACACTTACCCGACAAACGCTTCTTTTTTTTTGCAATGTACCTATGCCAATTGGAACCTTTAATAAAAATATCGGCAGCACCCATTGAACTGCTGTTGAAAGACACACGCGTACCTACCCAATGTCTAGGTATGTATATTCGTGTAAACCGTCGATATCTAGGTTTTTTTCACTTTAGGCGGTTTTACCCGACTGGCAGTGAAATCCGTCTATTTTACCATTTTTTCAAAACTAGTGTCTAGTTTTTAAACTGATAACGTATATGTAAATCCGACAGTTTCTATTAATAGTCAACTAAATGTTTGATCACCCAATATATAATCAAACTTGTCTAAAACATTATAGAGATGGCCAAATTTGGCTAATGAATTAAAATTTTAATGAAGTATGGCCGACCTTCGCCCCATTGACCTTACCTGTTTATTTTAGAGGTTATTATTAAAGCAAATAAAAAAGAATGTCCGTACATTAATGTTATTAAGTAATTAGGTGAATTAGCTCCATTTTATTCCATACATGTTACTTGAACTATTTTGTTATTATTTATGAACAAATCAGTAGGCAATATAGGTAGGTATTTTTTATGAATAACGATGGTGTATATTTTATAGATATTTTTAATGGAATTCTTAACTGTTTGATCACACATGTAGGTCGATAATCGTATTTTAAATAAATAACCATAAAATAAACTAAATATCACACACTTCCGATAAAATAGGGTTACAAATCGAGAAATCTGGATTTGTTAATCAGTCTTTATTCTTACACTCTTATTATTATGTGATCAAAATTATACATGCTTGCAAAAAAATGTGTTTGCCAATTTTCCTGAAAAACAACCTGAAAATTCCTGTAAATGACTTTCGAGTTGTAACCATATTTTATCGGAGGTGCGACATGTAACTAGTAGTGTGTACAGTCACGAGCAATAATATGTCAACACTTGGCAACTTTAAATTGCGATTTTTTCACGAAATAACGAATGCAAAGTTGAATTACGACACTTTACATAAACCTATGGGTTCGAAAATACTATGTTCCTAGTAATATAAAATTTCATTCAAAAATAAAGGAGAAAATCGCCTTTGAATAAAGCCAGTGTATACATACTTTTGCTCGTGACTGTACACATGATACAATTAAATGCTAAGTAAAGCTTTTTGACAGGGACTCCTACTGTAACCGTATTATGTGTTTTTAACACTGTTTTAAAAGAAAAACACTTCTGAATGTAACAGATACAATAATGTTACAGAATCAAAGTGTAATCTTTTATACCTATGTGTTTAGTATGTGTAACAGAAATAAGCATTTATAGGTATAATTGCACGGTACCGCAAAAACGCGTGACGGACAGACAGACACGGCGATGGCAAACTAGCCTGAACCCCGTTGGGATTGCGGCCATTTTGGCAACGCCGCGTTTACCGGTTGCACCTAAAGTTATGAATACTGTAAACACTTTCATATTTGTTACAGATTTAGGTATTACTAAAAACACAATATAAAACTGTTAGATACCTATTTGATTCTGTTATCAATTCACATATAATTGTGTAACCTTTATGATTTAAGTCCCTGCTATTTGGTATGAAAGTACAAAATATATTTTTAGTTTTCAATCACATAAATTTTACATAATAAAATATTACAAAACATGTATTCTCACTAATTTTCATTATTTACATCACCTTAAAGAATAAAACAGGCGCAGGCGAAGCGCTTGAGCGTATGTTACAAAAAAAAAAAAATCGTAAACCTTAATAAAATAGGTACTTACATAGACGTCATTTTTTTTTTTTTCGCTCTCGGATAGGTTCTTTTAATTACAATGTTTTTAATTTACATTACTTTATAGGCTGCCCACCTATATTATTTTATTTGCTACATTGATTTCCGAAGACATCAGCCATTTAAAAAATAATTTACTATCCGACGGCCTTCATTAAACTCTAAGCTTTTACGAGTAAATGAAAAAATGAATTTAAGTCATGGAATGTGGCTAATATTAAAATTAAATAAGTAGGTACCTACACATAATTCGTATGTACATTACACGCATTATCAGCTATTACATAATACAGGTTGCAAGTAGATATGACCAGGGGACCTAAAAAGGCCACTTTGGAGAATCATAAAAGCATAACATTATTAATCGTAATATGGCGAAGACAGTCCATGTTTTTCTTTTTTTCGCTGCACTACGTACGTAATAATCAAAGAGATTGGGATTGGATTTGTATCGGATTGATTGGTAGTTTAGCACAGACAAAAAAAAATACTTAACTCAAAAAAGCTTCACCAATGAGATTTGATACGATTAACTTAATGGTTAACTGTCCATTATGTTATCCTTTTATGATTCTGCCAAAGTGGCCTTTTAGGCCCCCTGTACCTACAATATTTTGCCGCCTATCATTATTATTAAATGTAGGTATTTAAATTATTGTTTAGCAAATTGACCAGCAACTAAAATTGTCCGTAAATTCTAATCGCAATTGTCTTGTGGATTGCCTAAAACACGGCAAATCTACGTAACTTGCTTTCATGTCATCCAACGTGAATTGTCTTTCAGCACGATAATAGGTCTTTCCGATAGAGACCCTGTCAATCTGCTAAACAATTGATTTCCCTGACTGTATATAGCTGTTCTGATGACGCGACGATGAAACAGATACCCATTATGAGCACTGGCCTGTGTGTCACGGTAGACACCGTTAAGCTCAGTAAACCTAATAATTTAAAGCGGACATTAATTATTGTCGACACACGAATACACACGATACAACAATGCCATTACCTAATACAAAATACTTAAAAAATTGGCATAAAAAAAAATCCCCAAGTGCCGACTTGTACCGTAACAGCGAGGCGAGGGCGACCATAACAAGCTGCATCATTTTACGCAAGAAAATTTAAACTAACATGGCGTTATTTACGGATCGAGTCGCATGTTTTCTTTCTCGTGAAAAAAGTTCAAAGTTTCTTCTTTATATTCACAAATTTTTCGACACTAGAAATTTGTCGGATAATCTATCTTTCGAATGTCAAATTCTAATGACATCAAAACCAGTCAAGTACAAGAGAGTCTTTCCCCCCACCTATTAAACCGAGATTAATTTTCTATCTAAACTTTTCGCTATAGTGTGGTGCCTTCTGGTCGCTGGTACTTGGTGAACTGTAGGAATATTTGTTCGAGGGTGGTCTGCGATATGCTGTAGTCTTCAATCTCCAAGTCCCGCTTTGCGCGCTCCATGATGCCGAACATTCGTGACCATGCTATGCTGCGGTCCGGAAGGTAATACGTGAGGAGACCCTCATACTCCTCCCTGGAAAATAAATAAGCGAACTTTAAGTACCTACTAATACATCAAATTCAAATGATTTATTTTCTCTTGAACAATGGCATCGTATAAATTTAGACAAGCATAGAACTAGTTTGTGAGAGACTGGTGTCTGCTCTGGGAATACCTATATAGCATATATCACCATCACATCAAATAATCTATAGGGTTCAGGAACTATTTTGATTTGCAAAAGACTACGCTTAGGAGGCAGTTTCTGAGTCATACTGTGTGCATCGAACGGATTGCCTAAATGCTCTGGCTTGATCGTCAATGTGAACACATTTTCATTCCTATTTCAAACATAAGAGGCCCTCTAATAAGATTGCTAAATCCAACCGCTATCAACCTGGCACAACAAATCTATACTCCGGGCTGCCATTGAGAAATTTCCAGGACCCTCTGCTCAATAAACGCGCTTATTATAACAAGAGCAACTCTTTTTTAAAGT
This sequence comes from Mesoligia furuncula, assembly GCA_916614155.1. Classification (NCBI taxonomy): domain Eukaryota; kingdom Metazoa; phylum Arthropoda; class Insecta; order Lepidoptera; family Noctuidae; genus Mesoligia; species Mesoligia furuncula. The sequence continues at coordinate 15,750,680 of OU744796.1, forward strand.
CTTGAGATAAAGAAAAGAGGTAGTTAGGTACCTATTCTTGATTCATGATTTCTCATTATACCGTGCCATTTGATAGTGTCCCTGAACCTTCAAAACTATGAAGAGTTTTTAAAAACCAAGCATATTATAGTCTAGATATTCTAGCTAGTAGACACTAGATAAAGATTATTTTATGACTTACATTATCCGCGGAGTCTCGAAATTGTTACTAACGTATTGTTTGACAGAATCAGTCACACTGCATGAGCTTCTTATCGAAGCTGTTTCACTATCTCTTTCTTCTAGTTTCATTTTTATAATTAATGTAAAACCTGAAATAGAATTTTATGCACATGAATTATGGTACCAACTTATAAAAATTAACCTACAGGCATCTTATGTCTCAAGATATCTCTGACACCTTAGCATTGCGATTAGGTACCTATTATCATGTCACGAGATCCGGGAATCGACGATTAATCATTGAAATTCGTGAACAGCTTATGATAACGATAGATAAGTACCATAGTATCTGAACTATACTAGGTATAGGTAAGTAGAAGTAGTAAGGAGGTAAACTATAAATAAATGCTAGATAGGAACAAAAGTCAATCTTGAAGGTAGGGAAAAGATAACGTGGCCCAATTCAACACGTAGGTCCGACCATCAGCACCTCCTTTACCTTTTCAGTTCACAATATGTTTCCAGTCGTAAAGAATTGTAAACATCTTTTACAATTCCTTGCGACTGGAAACACATAGAAGAAAATCATACACAAAAAAGAATTTTAGGGAAAGTCTCAGACTTCAGGAGGAGGATACTTGTAAACGTGAAAATACCTTCAGAAAACTTAATCTTAAGGTGTTGTGGCGTGCCCAGGCACTGGAAGCGTCCGTTGACCATAATGGTGAGTCGCGAACATAAAGCTTCGCACTCTTCCATGCTGTGTGACGTCAACACCACTCCGCGTCCTGCACGTTGAACGCCCCGCGTCGCACGCCACACCTGCATAAATGGACACGTTACATAAGACAGGGTACGCAAAATACGCGCTTGGACGTGGATTTGCGACACCAGCCCATGTTACTACTTCATAAGACCGGCAGACTGGGTACATTCTACATTACTTCATTCTCATCGCGATAGCTGTTGCAAGGTGTTGCCAGTTGCAGCCTAGTGCCTAAGTCACCGGGTAGACTCGCCACGTCTTCCAGCAGTAACTATAATGTGACAACCCTGCTTCTGACAGACGAGGTTCTATGAGATAAGAAGTGGAATCTATCCAGATTGTCAGAAAATTAAGCACAACATTTAAGTATTTTATTATTTCTCTCGCTTTATTGTTATAGAGCGATATTATGCTCAACTTGTGCATTGCATTAGCGCATTATTTATATGCGCTGTAGGTTGAAGTTATTACAGTAGATCATACTTACATGTCGTTTGGCGGCGGGATCGACTCCAGTTGTAGGCTCATCCACGAACACAAGGCGCGTTCGTCCCATGAAGGCTATTGCCGTGTTCAGCTTGCGTTTCGTACCGCCTGAATACTGGTGTACCTGCGATGGACCAAAGAACACATAAAAAATGCAGCTGGCCGGTTTAGCAGATATGTATGGCCTGATTTGGCCCATAAAAATACCTTTTTATCAAGATGTTTCGTGAAGCCGAGCGCGTGTGCAAGCGTGTCTGCGGTGGGCGCGGCAGTGCGCATACGCAGCCCTCTCATCAACGCGAACATGTGCAGCGTCTCGCGACCCGTCAGCTCACCGAACAACGCATCAAACTGCGGACAATAGCCTGCAACATATCACGGTATAAGTAGTACATAGTGTTTGATGTATTCCGGAAGCGCCCGGGACTCTGAGCTACTGACCAATATTCTCGTGTACTCTGTCGAGATTCCTCTGCACGGAGTGTCCGCTGACATAGGCCTCGCCGCTTGAGATGGATTCGTCACCCATCAGCATCTTGAAGGTGGTAGTTTTTCCGGCGCCATTCACACCCAATAGACCGAAGCATTCACCGTCGCCCACACCTTGAAAAGAAGGTTTAAAAGGTTAGCTACATTTCATGCGTAGGTAATTGGTATTTCAATCAGTTGCTTCCCACCGGAGTCGTTGTCAGCCCATCTATTATATTATCGTTGCTACTGTAGAGATTAACACGTTAGCTGCGGCAAAAAAATCATAAACTTTCATCTGGTGCGGTGGCGGTTGAAAAGCACATCCATCGACCTTTTTGACAGTGCGTATCAGTCCTTTTTGACCTGACACCACTAGGATAGATTAAAGTGCTTTCAAAGTCAAAGTCAAAGTCAAAGCGTTTATTTCAAATAGGCACTTAACAGGCACTTTTGAACGTCAAAAATTACTAAAATAGAATTGATTCTAGTCGCCCATTCCAAAAGGTAGTTTTCGTATGGAGAAGAATGGGCAAGAAACTCCAACGTTACTCTTTTAAAATGTTTTACAATATTTTACATGTACATTAATTATATGTATAATATATATGTGAAGACGATGCACCTAAAATAAAATTACTGTACCACAATAGGTAAAAGAATTAAAAATGAAACCATAACATATAAATTAATTATCTGATAGATACATGGTGCTCACATATTTACAAAAATGGTAAAAATAACGATTGTCATAAAAAAATAAATAATAATAATTAACTATTAATTATTATCTATTAACTATTAATTACTATAAGTCAGGGTGTGAGTTAAAATAATTACAGAATGTAAATCAATGTAAAAAAAAAGAAGAACACAGAATAAATTTTGCAATTAAATTAGCAACCAGTTTGATTTTGTCTTGACTCTAGATTGTCCTATGGAGCAGGACCAGCATGTTTCCAAGCGTTCTTATCTTGGATATAATCTTCTAATTTATAGTATGCTTGTTTACAAAGTGTACGTTTAATGTGAGTTTTAAATTTTCTTTCATTTAATTGCAATATATCATTAGGTATTTTATTGTAACATTTAACACAGTACCCCATAAAAGATGTATGTACTTTGGCTAATCTGAAAAATGGTTGATGTATTTTATCTTTATTTCTAGTGTTAAAATTATGTCTATCACTTATTTTATTAAAAAGATGTAGATTTTTTCTTACATACATAATATTTTCATAAATGAATTGGCAAGGTACCGTCATAATATTAATCCTTTTAAAAAGTTCCCTGAGAGATTCGCGGCGACGTAGATTATAAATGGCTCTGACAGCTCTCTTTTGCAAAATAAAGATGGATTCAATGTCAGCAGCTCGACCCCATAGTAAAATGCCGTAAGACATAATGCTGTGAAAGTAGCTAAAATAGACTAAACGCGCGGTTTCTACATCAGTTAACTGTCTTATCTTTCTAACAGCATAAGCGGCCGAGCTAAGCCGCCCCGCAAGAGATGTTATGTGAGGTCCCCATTGTAATTTCTCGTCTAGCGTGATTCCCAGAAAAACCGTTTGATCAACAAATTCCAGTTTTTTTCCATTCAATATGATGTCACATTCGCTACTTCTAACATTAGGTAATTTAAATTTAATGCATTTGGTTTTCTTTTCATTTAGTACCAAATTATTTACCATAAACCAATCTTGGACCTGAAGAATAGAGTTATTCACGTCGTCAAGATTTTGTGCCCGTCTGTCTATCTTAAAGATCAGTGATGTGTCATCTGCAAATAACACCATCTTTGGTTGATTTTGAAGTAATTGGGGTAAATCATTAATGTAAACTAAAAAGAGGAATGGACCCAATATCGAACCTTGAGGAACACCCATTGTCATTTCAGACCCTAATGAGTTTACGCCGTTTATTTGAACTTTAACCTTTCTATCTTTCAGGTATGATCTTAGCAAATCAAGTGCTGTTTTTCTAATTCCGTAGTGCTCCAGTTTCATCAGAAGTGTTTCATGGTTTACGCAATCGAACGCCTTAGAGAGGTCGCAAAAGATTCCAATGGCATCTTTTGCTTCTTCCCAGGCATTAAAAATGTTCTTTATTAGGGTAACACCGGCGTCAGTAGTGCAACGCCCTTTGGTGAAACCGTACTGGTGTTCGTGAAAGATGGAATTTTTATTAAAGTGACGTAACATTTGATTGAGCATCAACTTTTCAAACACCTTACTGAGAACTGGCAGAATTGAAACAGGTCTATAATTGTTAGGTTCTTTACTATCACCGGATTTGAACAATGGTTTAGATTAAAGTGATTAAAAACTTTGCGAATACATGGTGTACACTGTTTTTTTTGTACTGTTAAAATGATCCTGAACCCAGCTTCTTTACGTTCGTTTCACCCCTGGATCTGCCAAACAGAAAATGAGAAATCAACCAAGGAAAGTGTCAGGCCGATAACGACCGATACCGCACTAGAAAGTACTTTTTTATAGTGATGGGACAGACAAACGTATAGGGTTATCGAAAAAAAATATATAAGAAATAAAAAGTGTGTATTTAGTAAATCACTAAGTCAGACAGGAACAGTAAACTAATTTGGTACATGTCTTTCTTTGCAAAGAGATTGATTGCATTTGTTGCAAAATGTTTTAATTTTTTAGGGTTCCGTTGCCAGATGGCAAAAAACGGAACCCTTATAGATTCGTCATGTCTGTCTGTCTGTCTGTCTGTCCGTCTGTCTGTCTGTCTGTCCGTCCGTATGTCACAGCCACTTATTTCCGAAACTATTAAGAACTATTCTTACTGTTGAAACTTGGTAAGTGGATGTATTCTGTGAACCGCATTAAGATTTTCACACAAAAATAGAAAAAAAAAACAATGAATTTCGGGGTTCCCCATACTTAGAACTGAAAGACAAAAATTTTTTTTCATCAAACCCATACGTGTGGGGTATCTATGGATAGGTCTTCAAAAATGATGTTGAGGTTTCTAATATAATTTTTTACAAAACTGAATAGTTTGCGCGAGAGACACTTCCAAAGTGGTAAAATGTGTGTCCCCCCCCCCCTCTGTAACTTCTAAAATAACAGAATGATAAAACTAAAAAAAATATATGATGTACATTACCATGTAAACTTCCACCGAAAATTGGTTTGAACGAGATCTAGTAAGTAGTTTTTTTTTAATACGTCATAAATCGTAAATCGCAATTTACCTTTCATTCAATCAACTCAAATAAATAAAACATTTAATTTCATAAACATAAACCTTATGCATAAACCCGGATGTTACAGAACCCTCGGTGCGCGAGTCCGACTCGCTCTTGCCCGGTTTTTTTAACTTCTTTGCACTCTATTGTCTATCGTAGCTTTTCATAGCACCGTGCACAATTTCTTCTTTTAGGACCTTTTTCGTTGTGCCATACTTAAACACCTGTCGATAAAAAACGACACGCCACGTAGCTGTCTTGTAGAGAGCACAACACTGACTGGCGGCTCGACGCTTGCGCGCGCGCTCCGTGCGGCATCAGGTCGGCAACGGTCATAATACCACAATAGGCCCGCCGCCGCAGGGACCGGGTATTTTTCACCGTCAGTGCGATGGTGGTCGAAAAGGGCCCGCCACGATGTTTTAATACCAAATACATACCTACATTTGTAACCACGAGCCGAAATCTATATTTGTCTCTGTCGAACTCCTATACAAATACCGAAGATAATCGTTCCGCACCAGCGAGAAAGATACAGTTTTGACCGTGCGCACCAGCGCTAAGCTCCGCATCGGGCCGATTTTGTGTGATCCGCAGTGAACGTGTTAACTAATTAGCTACTTATTCAGACAGTCATCATGGCATCCACAAAATGACAAAACTAATCAGATAGATATCGCTCAGTTGGAAACCTACCTACTCATTTCATTTCATAAAACCAGAGAACAAAAGCTGAAACACTCACTCAATGAGACTTGGTCTACGGCGAGATGTTTCCCGTAGTACTTAGCGAGGTTGTTGGCCAGCAGTGCGTGTTCGACGCGGCGCGAGGGCGGCACACTGCGGGCGCGCTCAGCTTCACGAAGCACGTCTTCATCTAATGTGCTCTCGTCCAATGGAGGTGGAGTCTGTTTCGGTGTAAATAACTACAGTAAAAAGACCATACGTTAGTCGCCTAAGCCAAAGTGTCAATTTAGGTACAAGGGCAACTGGACCGGTCAGTTTTAAGACATTATGTTTTCATGTGAAGTAACAAGTACTTAGATGTAATAATAAGTAACTTTAGATAAACATGTCGTAGGTACATGCAATTCTAGATTCAAAAATAGTTGTAGAAAATAGAATTATGTACCTATTGAAAAGTTTAAGATCCAGAGAAGGTCTGTATATAGGGTACGGTTGCGTAAGTCGTAACCCCTAAGGGGTATTAAGAGCGTTTACGACGTACGGCATTTCATACAAACTTTCAAGCCGAAATGAATGTTCTTAACTTACTTTTTAGATCTTCCTGCTTATGCGTATGAATTTTCATTAAAATCGGTTCATTCATTTCGAAAAACAAGGGCTTGAAAATTTGTATGAAATGCCGTAGGTACGTCTAAAAAGCTGCTACTTATGGGTAACAAAAAAAAAAAATCAAAATCTTTTGCGAAAGCTATTAACCAGCATTCATAAAAGCTCTGAAAGCTTTCATAAATAAAAAATAAAAAATGGGTTTATTGGCGTTTTAAAAAAGTTTCTTTGGTATCGATTGTGGATGCCTAATTCGTACCACCTGCAGCCTATGTCGTACTTAGAATAAGGTGTCATGTTCCATTTTATTTTCTTTTAATTCCTTAGTTTTATGAAAGTTAATAGGAAGAAACTAGACTCTAAATGAATTCAATATTGTTTTAATATACGATTTTATGTACCCGAGGGGCCCGTGGCTAAATAATAAAAGCCGCACAGGACGATCGATCAGGTTAAGGTACGCTTGCCACGGTTGGTCTGGGGATGAGTGACCATCTTTACATACCGAGACCCCTCGTGCCTCGGAAAGCACGTTAAGCGGTTGGTCCCGGCTGTCATTTGTGGATCTTTGACAGTCGTTACGGGTAGTCAGAAGCCCGGAAGTCTGATAACCAGTCTTACCGGTATTCAGCTGCATCCGGTTAGACTGGAAGCCAACCCCAGCATAGTTGGGAAAAGGCTAGGCAAATGATGATACGATTTTATGTACGACTAGCAGCGCCCCGCGGTTTCACCCGCATAAGTGTCGATCCCGTGGAAATATCGGGATAAAAACTATTCTATGTCCTTCCCAGGGATGCAATCTATCTCTCTGCCAAATTTTATCGAAATCCGTTCAGAGGTTTAGGCGTGAAAAGGTAACATCAGACAGACAGACAAAGTTACTTTTGAATTTATAATATTAGTATGGATTTAGGAATTCTCTGTAGGTATCTACGAATTAAGCAACTGGGCCTTCAATGTTTGAAATCAAAACCAAACTCGTCATAACTTTTTTTCTTTCATAAATACTATTTGGTTATGCTTAAATGAATGTTGGAGTACTACGAAAATAGTCATGAACAAAAATACTTAATTATTATTTTTCTCGTCATATACTTTTCAAAATTAACTTACAGACGTGCAATGTAATGATGATGCAATGAAATTATGTAATGTTATAATAAAATCTTAAAGTTTGATTATTTTTGTTCTCCGAAATCTAGCGGGCTAACCAATTGTTTTAGTTACCTAAATCACGGGACTAAATAAATCATATTTCTACATCATTAGGTACATGTCTGTTTGTATATTCAGGAGAGCAGATATTGCTGTAGGACGACCTAGACGCTGGTACGTCTAACACAACCTTACCTCACTTAAGTTATAATATCCCAATTATTACCTTCTGTAGTAGTCTGTACTCGATGGTCATGAGAATGAACCAGAATAATACGCAGGAGAAGCCCATACTGAGCAAATACCGCAGGATACCGGGTTCCTCCCAATCGAAGAACGCATTTTCACGGACTGCAAACAAAACCTTGAAAAATTAGTTTAATTTACAAAAAGTAGGTGCATCAATTCAATGACTAGACTAGAATTGCAATGCATTCTGTGCGCTGATATGTAATCCGATCAAAAATGAATGAATGAACAAACAATGAACGGAACTTGTACCAATGCCATCTCTTTTACACTACCTACATTACGCGGATACGTACCTAATACTTTCTTGTCTTTGAATTTTATAACATAGCATTTCATTGTAATCGAACAGCAAGTACCTAGTTTTATTGAATAAAAGAGGATAACTACTTTCTTTTTGAGTCGAAATCTTCTATAAAAATCTTTGTTTCTATTTGAATTATAATAATCAGATCGTTCTGCTACGCTTCTATCATAGAAGTTTGAACTAATATAATTACTGATTTCTTCGTCATTACCAGAAAACAACAATTCATTGATCATTGCGATATTATAAAAAACCACACCACATACTAAATTACGCAACACAATATAAAATAAGTTATCAGCAGTACCTCATAAGCTACATTTATTTTGACATAACTAACACTAACCCAGAGTTTAGCGACTTAATCGGTGTGTTAAATATATAAAAGTGTAATCCTAGGTTTAACTCTAACTCTTGGTGGTGAAAGATGAATTATTTGATTAATCCAGAATTAGCTGTTAACTCTGAGTTATTTAGGATAACCTATGAGCGTGCAAGTAGGCCTAAGGTAATTACATACAATAAACTAACTTATAAAACGAAATGATGACACTTACCGCAGCAGCTATTGATCTGTTTACACAAGTTCTCCATGGTGCACTCAGTATTGGGATACACCGCTTGCAAGTAGTCGCAGCCCTGAAGACAAGTGTACTCGAGTAAGCCGATCTGGTTCAAAAACCTGAACAACAAATACGTTCGGGAATGAATAAGTAAGCAAGTATACATACCAATAAACCTCCAAACCCTACCAATAACCGTGTTAGTACTTCTTAATAAACACCTATTTTGGAGGGCGGTGGCAAGTGGCAACGGCAACGGAGTGATTTGATTGTTTTAACAGTTATATATATATAATATGGAAAGTCTCGTAGAAAGTCACACGCGGCCTAAATACTCCAAGTCCTAGAAGAAAATAAAGCTCCAACACCAAGTGCGTTTGAGATTTATGTATCAAAATGTTAGTTAATAAATGTTTGGTACCTACAAGTCTACTCTGTAATGTGATCTGATACTTAGTATAATTAATATGGTTACGTAAAAATAATACCTGATTGCTGTGACGAGGCTGTATAGCGGGAAGAACTGCAGTATGTAGTCAAGAACTTTGGCGGCTTCCTGTGTATCCAGGATAGGATTCGATAGCGCCTCTACCACCTGCGCGCCCATCATACCTGTCATATACAACCGAATGGATACAATTCAAACTCAGACTTAAAGCATTTATTTCAATTAAACCATTTACAGGCACTTTTAAATTGTCAAGGAGTCGGTCAGAAAATAGAAACGTACATCTCTACGGAGAAGACCGTGCAAGAAACTCCAAGGAAACTTTTAAATTAACATATTACAAAATCTTGGCCACCTACGTTATTTTTGTTGCTTCTCTATGTAAGAACAATCAATTTGCCTAGCCTTTTCCCGACTGTGTTGGTCGGCTTCCGGTCTAACCGGATGAAGCTGATTTAAATCGAGCGACTGCCTAGTCTTGTGTTCGGTGTTTCAGTAAATGAGGTAAATCATTTATTACTAACTAGCTTCTGCCCGCGACTTCGTCCGCGTGAAATTCGTACTTTCCTCTTAAAATTTCGAAAATGTATGTTTATGATCTTATCATTTATTTAGATAAATAAGTATTCGGGCCAATTTTTAAGTTTATAGATCAAGGAGTTTTTGTATTTTTCAAATAAACTGTATCCCCGCTTTTCACCCCAACAGGGATGGTATTTTGAGAAATCGTTTGGGATGTGTTCATAACTTGACTCAAAGACCCATACCCATTTTCGAGTTAATGGAAGCAAGCAATGAAATCCAACCCATAAACTTTATTACCCTTTTCCAACTTGGTAGGAGTCGATTTTTAAAAAACCCTAAAACACACTTTTTTATTTTTAACCGACGTCAAAAAAAGGAGGAGCTTAGGTTCTCAGTTCGTCGGAATCTTTTTTCTTTTATGTACGTTCCCGATTACTCGAAGACGGCTAGACTGATTTGAATATATATATATAATTTTTTTTTTAAAGGGTTCTTCTTCTTCTTTTTAAAGGGTATACTATCCAGGTGGTCCTATTGTCATCAGTTCAGGATCTGATGATGGGATCCTGGAGAAATCGAAGGAACTCTTTAAATATTATAGGCACACCTATAGCGATTTGGGTATTTTTTATAGTAACTCGTGCATTTGCTCTCGAAAAGCACTATTTGGTGAAGTGGAACTGATGATGAAGACCTCAGATGGCCACCGGAACTACTCATCATAATCAGCCTATAATGTTCCCACTGCTGGGACACAGGCCTCCTCTCGGTGAGAGGGAGTGGGCCGTAATCCACCACGCGGGCCCAGTGCGGATTGGCAGATGTCACATGTCTTCGAATTTTTGGTTCTAGGACATGCCGGTTTCCTCACGATGTTTTCCTTCACCGTTTTGAGAGCAGTGGTGATGAAATAATTTACACAAAGTAAAGCGCCTGTCTGGGTTCGAACCTACGACCTACAACTCGTAAGTCGCGGCCGTTACCACTGGGCCACCACTGCTCTCCGGAACTACTCAATAATAAGTATTTCACGGGTTGCGATTCGATTACTTTAACATGGTGAAATGGAGCTGATGGTGAAATACCAGGAGAATTCCTCAACAATTAATGTCCCTGCATCGGGAAAAGCAATATTTTGGTAAAGGCGACGAGCTTGTAACTTAGATAAATTATAAACAGACCCACTAAAAAGCGAGAAATAAAAACGTAAAACGTTTTTATTACTTATTACAAAAAAAAAAACCGACTTCCAAAAAAACACTACAAAGTGAAAAATAACTTTAATTTCGGAAGTCGGTGGCAAAACACTAAAATACAGATCCAAAGACACCGACTTCCGAAATTAAAGTTATTTTTCATTTTGTTGTGTTTTTTTGGAAGTCTATAAAGTTTATAAACCAAATAAATAATATTTTTCATACAAACTGTGTCCGCTCTTTTTATCCCCATAGGGATGGAATTTTGAACAATCGTCTGGGATGTTTCGATGCCTTTTTTTTTCGTGTGGGAATTCATCAAATGACCCCTCCTGCCGCTCTGGGTGGAGCGAAAGGGAGTGTCAGACTCTTACTGACTAAAACCCACCTATGTTCCTTCCTTAGCCCTTTATGTTCCGGGACAGCGGTAACCCTTTCGGACAATCCCGCTGACCCGGCAGGATGTTTCGATGACTTGACTCAAAGATTATTTATACCAATTTTCGAGCTAATCAAGCCACGTAATAAAATACTCCCCTGTGAAATTGACTACCTTTTTTCACGCAGTTAGGGGTAGATTTTCGAAAAGCCCTGATACACATTATTTTTTATTTTTAGTTTTATGTATACATACTCAGTTTCGAGCTTATCGGACAGCGCGTTAAAATTCTTCCATACAAATTTTGACACCCCCCAATCCCTCTTTAGAGGGTAGTTTAGAAAAACAAAAATTGCCAAACTTCATAATTTACTTAGATAAGTATTCGTGCCAAGTTTCAAGGTTGTTAACTGAAGGAATAAGATTTTTCATACAAACAAAATCCCCCTTTTCACCTCCTTAAACGTTGAATGTCAAAAAACCCCTTCTTAGTGGATACCTACTCTTCACAAAGAACACACCCTCCAAAATTCATGTCTCTAGGACCAGCGGTTTAGGCTGTGCGTTGATATCTCAGTCAGGTCATTGAATTTTATAGAATACTAGCTTCTGCCCGCGACTTCGTCCGCGTGAAATTCGTACTTTCTCCTTATAATTTCGAAAATGTATGTTTATGATTTTTATCATTTATTTAGATATAAATAAGTATTCGGCCCAATTTTTTTAGTATATAGCTCAAAGGGATCAGATTTTTCAAATAAACTGTAGGTATCCCAGCTTTTTACCCCCCCCAGGAGAGTAATTTTGAAAAATCGTTTGGGATGTGTTCATAACTTGACTCAAAGACCCATACCCATTTTCGAGTTAATGGAAGCAAGCAGTAGAATTTTCCACCTTCGTAGGAGTAAATTTTTGAAAAACCCTAAATCACTTTTTTAAGTATTTTTTGTTTTAGTAGTACCGAGTTTCGAGTTAATCCGACAGCGGGTTAAATATTTTTCTAATCCATCAACTTTGTCACCCCCCAAATCCTCTGTGAGGGATTTTTTAAACTAAAAGTGACAATCTTTATTATTTACTGACCCAAATATTGCCAAGTTTCTAATTTATTAACCAAATGAATAAGATTTTTCATATAAACAGTATCCCCTCTTTCTATCCCCATAGGGGTGGAATTTTGAAACATAATCTAGATTATTTATACCAATTTTCGAGTTAATCAAGCCTCGTAATAAAATTCTGCCCTGTGAAATTGACTATCTCTCTTCACCCCATTAGCGGTAGATTTTCGAAAAACCCTGAACCACTTTATTATTTATTTTGGTCTTAGATAGGTACTGAGTTTCGAGTTAATGGGACCGCCCATTAAAATTTTTCCATACTAATTAGTATGGAAAAATCCATAAAAAAACCCCCAATCTCCCCTTTGGGTTAGTTTAGAATTCCAAAAAAATTCGAACTTTATAATTATTTGTGCCAAGTTTCAAGTCCAAATTTATTTGTACTATTTTTTTTTGAGTTTATCAAGGCACTCATTAAAATCCCCTTATAAATCGAATTACCACTTTTTGTCCCGTCAGGGGTCAATAATTTTCGAAAACCCCATACATTCTTCACCTGCCTAGCCTTTTCCCAACTATGTTGGGGTCGGCTTCCAGTCCAACGGGATGCAGCTGAGTACCAGTACTTTACATGGAGCGACTGCCTATCTGACCTCCACAACCCAAATACGATACCCCTTGATAAGACTGGTTGTCAAACTTACGGGCTTCTGACCACCCCTAGCGACTGTCAAAGATCCACGAATGACAGCCGGGACCAACGGCTTAGCGTGCTTTCCGAGGCACGGAGAGGTCATGGTATGTAAAGATGGACACCTATCCACAGACCAACCGCGGCAAGCATAGCCTGCGTTACCTGATCGATCGATCTGTGCGGCTGTTATTATTGATTATTTTCTGTCAAAAGTATTAATACAGAGTTTCGAGTAAATCGGACCGCGCGTTAAAATTCTTCCACACAAACTTTAACACCCCAACACAAGGGGTGTTGGGGTGTTTTGATAAACGAATAATGATAAACTTAATTACTTGCTTAGGCAAGTATTCTTGCCAAGTTTGTTAACCAAATGAATAAGATTTTTCTTATAAACTGTATCCCCGTTTTTCACCCCCACAGGGGTGGAATTTCGTAAAATTGTTTGGGATGTGTTCATTACTCGACTCAAAGATTGTCTATACCAATTTTCGAGTTAGTCACGCCACGCAGTAAAGACTTCCCCTATAAAATTAACTTTTCACCCCGTTAGGGGTAAATTATCGAAAAACGATGATACACGTTCTTTATTTTCGGTCTTAAGTATAAATACTGAGTTTCGAGATAATTGGACCACGCGTTAAAATTCTTCCATACAAACTTTGACACCTCCCAATCCCCCTTCAGGGGGTAGTTTAGAAAAAAAAGCCAAACTTCATAATTTATTTAGATAATTATTCGTGCCAAGTTATTAACTCAAGGAATAAGATTTTTCATACAAACAAAATCCCCTCTTTTCACCCCTTAAAGGTTAAATTTCCAAAAACCCCTTCTTAGTGGATATCTACTCTTCACAAAGAACACACCCTCCAAAATTAATTTCTCTACCCAGCGGTACCGACCAGCGTTTTAGGCTGTGCGTTGATATATCAGTCAGTCAGGACAACATTTCATCCCCCTTTTCACCCCCTTAATGGATAAAATTCTAACAACACCGTTGTGTTAGCTTCCAATCATAAGCCTAGATAATAAATTTAGTGATTTTTACGTCGAAAATTAATGACTTTCTATACACAACTTCATCCCACTTTTTAACCCTTCGGGGTGGAATTATCAAAAACGCTGAGACACGTATAAATTAATTTTCAATTGTCAGCCTAAATACAAAATTAGAAGATCCTAACTTCAAAACTGTCGGACTTTCATATAAACTTCCATCCCCTATATTAACCCTTTAGGGGTTGAATTCCCAAAAATCCTTTCTTAGTGGATACTTACTTTTCACAAAGAACACACCTTCTAAGTTTCAAGTCTCTAGGTCCAGCGGTTTGGGCTGTGCGTTGATATATCAGTCAGTCAATCAGTCAGTCAGGACTTTGAATTTTATATATATAGATATAGATTACATAATTAAAAACAAAATGTCATCCCCCTTTTCACCCTCTTAAGGGTTGAAATTCTAACAACACCGTTGTTTTAGCTTCCAACCATTAGCCTTGATAATAAATTTTGTGAATATTACTTCGAAAATTAAGGACTTTCCATACACAACTTCATCCCCTTTTTTAACCCTTCGGGGGTAGAATTGTCAAAAACGCTGAGATACGTATAAATTAATTTCGGAAGCCTAAACACAAAATTTGAAAATCCTAACTTCAAAACTGACGGACTTTCATATAAACTTCCATCCCCTATTTCACCCCTTTAGGGGTAGAATTCCCAAAAATCCTTTCTTAGTGGATACTTACTCTATACAAAGAATACACCCTCCAAGTTTCATGTCTCTAGGACCAGCGGTTTGGGCTGTGTGTTGATATGTCAACAATCAGTCAGTTTACCATTTTATATATATATATATAAGAAGATAGATATTATAAATTCGAAAGTAACTCTGTCTGTCCGTCTGTATGTTACCTTTCACGCCTGATCCACTGAACCGATTTCGATAAAATTTAGCAGAGAGATAGATTGCATCCCGGGGAAGGACATAGCATAGTTTTTATCGACATACTTCGCGGGAGAAGCCGCGGGCGGAAGCTAGTATACATATAAAAAATAGTTACGAACCCAAAGTTGAGCCCTGCAGTACCTTCATTTTTACCGACTTCAAAAAAAAGGAGGTTATCAATTCGACACGTATGTATGTAATATTATTGGAACTGCATTATATTCACATATGACAATATATTATTAGGGCATTCAAACAAATATACAAAATTTTATAGATTTACGTATGTATGTATGTTTGTCCACGCATTTCTCCGCAACTATTAAAATGGAACCCTTATGGTGAGACGAAGTCTGTCTGTCACAGCTGGATATCTCAAGAACTACTAATGCTATATATCAACTTGAAAGGAATAGTTTTGGATGTCGTTTGCCCAACTATTTTGCAATTATGAAATAAATAAAAATATATGTATATTTTTTGCAACGGGGACTAAAAGGGGGTCTGAAAATTCGAAGTAGGGCTTTACTAGGGCATGTATCTATCATATGAAAGAGCGAAGTTTGCACAATCTCAAAAATGTTTTTTTAGGTTTTCGACTTTTGATGAAAAATGTAAAAAAAAAAATACCGTCCTCCCGCCTTATATCCGATGTTTGCAAAGAGAAAAATCTGAAATAATTTTATGTGATAGAGTAAAGATTACAGGAAAAATGCCCGGTTTTTTTATTGGCTTACATTTACTTCAACTTAGGGAACAGTGCAAGTTTCATCAACATCGATTCAGTAATTTTCAAGATATGGCTTCTCATACGTGTAAGTGTGACAGCCTGGCTTATTGATACGAGCTACGGGTGTAGTGTCAAAGGGAAAACATCTCAAAACCTTGGTCAAATTCTAGTCCAATAATTACAACAAAACTATTACCAACCTACTTATTACAAACAAATGTTCCAGTTTTTACGTATAATTAAAAATTACAAAAAGTAGGTAATTGAAAAAATTTAAACCGACTTCAAAAAGAAATTAACTCAAAATTATGAAATAACTTCAATTTCGGAAGTCGGTGGCAAAATACTAAAACTAAAATACAGATCCCAAGACACCGACTTCCGAAATTAAAGTTATTTCATAATTTTGAGTTAATTAATTTCTTTTTGAAGTCGGTTTAATTTTTTTAAATTACTTTTTTGACTTTTAAACCCATTGAATTCACACTGTTTATTTGAACTTGTTGCAGTCTATCATTTAACTATAGGTATATGATTTTACTAAGCTAAGTGCAAGAGGTGTATGGTGATTCACGCCTTGGACAGATCGCAAAAGATGAATATTGCATTCTGTGCTGCTTCCCGTGCGTTTAAGACGTGTAAGGTGACACCGGCGTCATCAGTAGTGTACCTACAACGTCCTTTGATGAAACCATATTATTATCGTGTAGGATGTTATTACGATGAAAGTATTAGGCATTCGATTTATCCTTTCCTTTTTAAACAATTTGCTGAAAACCAAGTACCACTTGGTTTGGGGAAAATACAGGTCAAACTACAACCGGTACTTCACCAATCGAATTATAACATTCCTATACTGTCAATTTAGGCCAGTTGCTAAGCAATATTTATTCAGCCGTCCTCTAATGCTCTCAGTCTCAGACTATAAGAGGACACACAGACAGATAAAAGGCATAGATATCATTGGATGGGTTTCCTGTGAAGCAGAATGAAACTACCCACATTGAGGACCTTATTCTCTGACAATTAGTAGTTCTGTTACTTACCGAAAAGTACGTTTAGGAAGTAGAATCCAACGAAGCCAACAGCAGGTCCCTTGAACACTAGCGACATGATGTATGTGAGCGGCAACATCGCAGCACCGTACAGCATAACGACCAAGTACATTCGTCCTGAAGCAAAAGTCGCCAACTATGTAAGTGTTAAGTATCTACCACATTACTATAGAAGGATATGAGACCACTATAGTATATTACAATCATTAAAGTCAACGCAGGTAGTTGAAACGAAAGTAGAAGTTAATTGTGTTGTGCGGCGAGCACTGAAATTCTAAATAAGTACCTAGTTCTTCCACAGTGGACAAGCCGATGACGTCGAAGATGACGCATGAGATGACGATGGAAACACAGGTGACGAGGAACCACGCCCAGTTGAAGACGGCGGCGCTGCCCCATAGTACGACTGGCTGCACGCCCGCTGCGTTCTGTAATAACTTCGCTCCAGACATGCGCTCCTATAATAAACAGTATAAACAATTAGTACCTGGAGTCCATTTTTCGTGGGTTGGTAATTCAGCAATACAAATATACTAAATTCACGTCTTTGCCCATGGCGTAGGCAGAAGCTACAGGATCACCCACTTAACGCCACCTGCCACGATTTTTACCCACTCCTTTTACTTCGGCTACTTCGTGCAGTCACGAGCATAAATAATTACTATGAACATCATCATCATCTGCCTAGCCTTTTCCCAACTAAGTACATATGTTAGGGTCGGCTAATATTACTATGAATAGCTCGGCAATAATATCCATAGTAATATATGTCATATTTATGCACGTGTCTGTACATCTCAATGATCATACACACTTTAAACAATACTATAACTCACCCTGATATAGAACATAATAAACACGGCGCTAACGATGCTGACACTACTGCCGATACCAGACGACAGTTGCATGGACAGCATGGTTATCATCATCTGCATGTCGCTCTGAAATAAATTAGATTACTCTTTGTAATTGTTTTACTTTAAAAACAGAGTGGGAAAGTCTAACACTTTCCCACTCTCCGTAACAAAGATATCAATGATAAAAAATTGTTGTACATACTTAAGTCAATTCAAATAATTTTATTTTCTCTTCACAAATAATGGTATCATATAAATTTAGACAAGCTTAGAAACTAGTTTGTGAAAGATTGGTGTCTGCACTAGGAATACCTGTACAGCAGATCACCAGGGTCCCACCACACGGTATGAGAACATAATTACTTAATTAGTCAATGTGAAGGGATACAGGACATAACATAAAATCAATTAAAAAAACACACACACACAGATTAAAAACAAAAAGAGAAGTACGTCGAAAAAATGTGATCTAATATGTGTAGAGAAAGTGCAGAGTTGGACTATTTTGGATGAGTTAGTAAATCCTCAGTTGCTTTATAATCTAAATTAAGGAGCCATTCAACCAGAGCAATCTTACACGGCTATGTTGTTAGGAATCGTTTTAAAAGGATTTGTTCTTCAACCTTTAGTCGAATTGCAGAAAGAGTATTTTCGGCGTTTTCCTGAGGTAGAGGAGGGATCGAATGTTACGGTGGAATGCTTCTTGAGAACAGTACATAAAACAAAAAGTTGCCTCACTGAAAAGACTTTGAAGTGTTTGTAAAGCTCTACAGTATGATACAAGTATGGCAGAAAACAGGCTACTTTCAGTACCATCCTTTGGGCTCTTTCCAATTTTAAAATGTTAGATTTTGGAGCACCACCCCATGATGTTATGCAGTATGTCAGAAGAGACTGACACATTGCATAGTATACCCACCTAATAACCTACACGTCAGCTACGTCATCATCATCACCATCTGCCTAGCCTTTTCCCAACCATGTTGGGGTCGGCTTAATATTAATATTCGTCAGCTACGTGACGGATATTTTTGAAAAGAAATATTAACTTGAGAATTCTCGTCGTGAGGCTGTCTATTTGTCGTTGGAAACTTAAGTTGTTATCTATTATAATTCCAAGGTAGGTACTTAATCGAGATAGTCTTTTGGATGGGACAGGAGCAGGAGTCAGAATTTGTGTCAGTGCAAGAGTGTGCTTTAATCTCCAGGACCGTATCAAAACCTTTTTGTGCGTAATGGTAAACACCAGCCCGATTGCATGAGTCTGCTGTGAAAAGTAGTGCCGTATCATCGGTAAAAGAAATGATTTTACTTTGGGGTAGCTGAAGGATACAGAGATCATTAATATAGGCAAGGAAGAGAGAAGGCCCTATCACACTTCCCTGAGGTACACCATAAGTGACAGGTAGATCATCACTAACATAGTTACCTATTCTAACCCTCTAGAACGGATCAGATAAGTAGTCACGGAAAAGTTTTAATGGTAGACCCCTGTTCCCCATATTTTCCAGCTTATTCGATAGATTGGGTACAGAGACTGTGTCAAACGCTTTGGCCAGATCAAGGAATATGACAAGTGCCTTCTTTTACTATCAACACCATTAACAAGAAGATTTGTCTCATGAACAGCGTCGGCACAAGATTTTCCAGCCCTGAAACCAAATTGATCCTGTGATATGAGGTTATTGCGTTCAAGGTAATCGGTCAGTCTGCTGTTCATAAGGCGTTCTAGTAATTTAGAAAGAATCCACTCTTTCTTAGAATAACGGAAATGTGCATGTGGAAAAAGATAGATTAAATAACTGGGTAAGCGAAGGAACCGAGCAGAAATGGGGTCAACACTTTCAGAGCAGGTATTTTTAAGGTTACAGATGTGGGAGTCTATCTCCTTTTCATCTGTAGGAAGAAAAGCCAATGAGTGTGGATGAGCGACTGAAGGACTGGTAGGGGTAGGGCCATGATGATTTAATATCTTTTCAACGAGGGATCAATCAATCGGCCTAACTTTTTCCAAACGATATTGAAGGCGGCCAATCTAACAGGATGCAGCTGAATACCAGTATTTTATATGGAGTGATTGCCTATCTGACCTCCATAACCCAATTACTGAGTAAAACGGTACCACTTAATAAGATTGGTTGTCAGACTCTTGAGCTTCTGACTACCCGTAATGACTGTCAAAAATCTACGAATGACAACCGAGACCAACGTGCTGAACTTGTAGTACCGTAATTATTTTGAATTTCCTTTAACCAAATGAATGTGTTCCGGCCACGATAAGTTAAACTTACCTGATCTGTATAAGTGGCCTCTAATGGATGATTGTACACATTAAGTACGGCAGTAGAGTTTCTGGTTCTGAGAATAGCTGAGTGGATAGCGGCAAGGGATGTAGCAACGTCGTGATAACCAAAGTTACTGAACCAGGCCGTTGCAGAGTTGTCGTCAAACGTAGAACCAATCAACATCTGGTGACGTAGCGCTCCCAATGCCACGGCATCGTCTGTCTAAGTAAACAAAAGACTCTATTTAGAATATTCTTAGTTACCTGTTATTAGCATATGTATAAAAAATCCAAACTTAATTAATGATTGAGGATAGCGTTTTTTTGTGTTTTTATTTCAAGAAGACCAAAAGCCGAAAACGGGTTGTCCCTACTGTCACGGATCTCAACTTTACACGATTTAAAAACGAACAGTCAGAATGAAAAACATTTAGACAAATGCCAAGATATGCAGTAAGATCGAAGACAGTATAGAAAGAGCTTAAGCAGATTTGCTTTCTAATCCAGCCTTTGATCTATATTTAAACCTCAAAATTTCATAGTACCTACGTTTTCAATTATTTTGCCACCGTATTCTATTAATATAATAAAAGCCTTTGGTCGTTTACTGAACGACATTAATTTTATTTGGTCAATCTTATAATTATTATTATCTAGCCATGTGACTATTGATTGGATAGTTGTGTTAATCATTTTCTAATTGTAGCTCGTTAGTGTTATTAATGGTTACGGTGCTGTCGTCTGCAAATAGCGACATATGATGACCTTTGGTAAATCTTTGATATAAATTAAAATATTGAGGAACCTATCACGCTCCCCTCTGGTACACTATACTTAACTAATCGTTTATTTGATCTAGATATTAATTCCGATTTAGTCCTTGGGACTTTCTTCGAAATTTTCACGTATTGATTCCTATTTATTAAATATGATTTTTAAAATTTTAATATGGTTTCTCGAATTCCATGAACTCTCACTTATCAAGCAAAATCTTATGGTTCACGTAGTCGATGGCTTAATTGGGTCATATCGCAATATACGGAACACACAGTATTCTGCTGTCAACATTTGTGATGACTTTATTCAAGAAATCGTGTACAGCCATGTTTTTATTTTTTCTAGAGCCTCTTTGTTCCTCAGTTAAAATGTTATATTTTTCAATCAAATTGTAAAGTTGTTCGTATATATTACAATTCTCAAAGACTTTTGAAAAAATTGGTATGAGCGCAATCGGTCTCCATGTTTTCCCTATTGTTTTTTTATTTTTTAATCGACGAGAACACGGAGGAAGTTCTCAATGCGTCGCGTATATTTTTTTTATGTATGACCACGCATATCTTTTTACAGAGCACCTAGTCCGATTTTGATCATTCTTTTTTCGTTTGAAAGGAAGAACTTGATGACAATGGGATCACCTCGAGAGTATACAATCTCGAGGTGGTCCCAGTGTCATCAAGTTGAAATCTCCCATCATTCTCAGGATCCCATGGAAATCGAGGGAAACCCTCAAATTTTATAGGCAAACCTATAGCGATTTCGGTATTATTTACCGAATTAAAAAAAGGAGGTTATCAAGTCGACACGTATGTATGTAATATTATTGAAATTGCATTATATTCACATATGACAATCTTCCAAACAAATTTACATTATTTTATAGACGTATATATGTATGTATTCGTATGTATGTATGTTTGTCCACGCATTTCTCCTCAACTATTAATCGGATAGTCACCATTTTTTTTTTGTATTGGCTTACATTTACTTCAACTTAGGGAACAGTGCAAGTTTCATCAAAATCGATTCAGTAATTTTCAAGATATGGACTAATACGTGTAAGTATGACGGCCTGGCTTATTGATACGAGCTACGGATTTAGTGAACAAGTTATAAGCTACATCGGGGCTTAAGCATGGTGATTAAAGTATTTTTAATTCGTCTAAATGTTTTTCATTTTTACTGTACGTTTTTCTCATTTCGTGTAGAGTTGGGACTTTTTGTTAAGTAATTTTAAATCGTGTAGAGCCGGGATCGGTGAGAGTAGGGACGAAGCCAAGAAATCATAGATGGATTGTAGAAGGAAAGATATGAAAAACAAAAGACGGCTGCCAGAGGACAATGAAAGAAGAAAAGGTATTGCTCCGACCCTAAGGCGATTGGCACACTACACCGCATTACGCAGCGGGACGCAGATAACGTGACCCCGCGCGTGATTTTTACATACAAATTCAAAATAAACGCGCTTCCGTGCGGGGAATTTGGCTTGTTTCACGCACCCCGCTGCGTATGTACTGCGGTGCAGTGTGCCAATCGTCTTATTAATGTGGGACAAGATCATAATTTGTCTTCCCTACTACTACTACCCGTTCAAGTTAGGCGGTTGACAAGTTAGTACTTGTCAACCGCCTAACTTGAACGGGTAGACTTAACTTGATCGGGTTGTTGTAATTATTCCGTACTCTATTTTAACAGAAGAGTAATAAAAATAAGGCTAACTATGATCTGGTGGTATGAAACCCTCAGTGTGCGAGGCCGACACGCATTTGGCTGGTTTTTTAATACGTGCAAGCCAAGGCGCCATTTAGGATAATGTTCATCACATTCTTTATAACGCCAGGATAATATACTTATAAGTAAGGAGCTTTTAGTTAAATACCTATGAACAACGAACATAAACTTATTAGGAGCGCCCCGCGGTTTCCCGTGGGAATATTTGGATAAAAACTAACCTACGTCCTTTCCCGGGACTCAATCATCTCTATACCAAATTTCATCTAAAACGGTTCAGCGGTTTAAGCGTTAAGAGGTGACAGACAGACACACTTTCGCATTTATAATAACAGTATAGATTTTTATCTTCATCATTTAAACTTTTTTTATGGAGGTCGTTATTGCAATTGACTTACTCTAGTTAGATAATATTTTTCAACAGGTATACTGCCAATGTCAGTAAGATCCATGCGAGGAACATCAGAAGTGGTAAACATCAGCTCGTATGCGTTTGCCGCAAGAGCGCCCAGCGATGCCGTGATAGTGCCGTTGAAGCTTAACACGGTTTCCGTACTCGCATATCTGAAAGAATAATGTTGATTAATTTATCCTTTTGACAGACTATCTTGCCAAGGGGTATAGTGTTACCCAGTAACTGGGTTGTGGAGGTAAGATAAGCAGTCATTCTATGTTAAACACTGGTATTTAGCTGCATCCGGTATGACTGCCTGGGGGTAACCCCGGCAGCCATACAACTGTTCCAACAAAAAATTGTTTTCAGACAGTTTAAATGTCACCTATAATTCCAAAAACGAAAAGAACGTTTCGGAGTTACCCAGCAAACGCGCGGTGTTATGCTCCTATCCCCCACGACAACGATGATGAGTCCAACAATGATTAAATCCAATGTTTTTTTAATAAACCGCGTTCTTCAAACGCTATTCCAAGTTTCCTTTTATGCAATTTATTAAAAAAAAAGTAATTTAAAAAATTAAATAAAAATAAAAAAAAATTAAAAAAATTAAATAAAAAATTAAATAAAAGTTGGAAGCAGGCGGGACCCCGCCTGCTTCCAACTTTTATTTAATTTAAAATGGGCTTGTTTGTAGCTTTTCAGTTTCGCAGTCGGGTTTTTTATTTTTTAAATTACTTTTTTTATTTCCAGCTTTTTAGTTTACAAATGTGCAAGATTTCGCAAACGATTTAGTTCTTGGTACGTGTTTTTTACGATTTGTCACTTTGAATTACTTTTAACCATATAAGTTATATATATTTTTGTAATCACCTTTTAAAACCCTTTATTTTGATACCCCACTCGATAGGTTTCGAGGAAAAAACATTTTTTTTTGAAGACATAATGCGCCAAAAATCGGCCATTTTCATTTTGTTTCAATTTTGATATACCCAGTGTCACTCTCACAATTAAGACGAATTTAACGGCACTCCCTCCTTCTGACGCAGTTGGATAAAAAGTATTTGACTTACCCTTCTGTTAGCATCAGGAGTCTCGCGCGTATGGTTGGCGTTAAAGACAAAACGTAATTGAGTACTCCGAGCGTCATGTTGATGAGTATGACAGGCGCCAAGAACTGCAGTATCATAAGCCAGGGCGAGCGGATCAGCACCAGACACTGCTTCATCCACACCGCCAGCACCTGCTGGCACAACAGGCGGAAGCCCGTCACGCTGCTCTCGTCTCTGTCCACTAGAAAATAAGAATTATACTTCACCGTTACATCCTCGAGATTTATATTCACCAGGTAGTACATTTCTCAATGTACTGGGCACCGAGCACAAATTCAGAGCTAAAAAAAAAACCAGAAACACCCTACCACTAGCGCCACCCTCGGCGCACCCGTGCAACACCCGCACCCAACTGTCATTCATTTTTCTTGTGCGGGCATCGCAGCGTCTATTTTTTTTTAAGTAGTGGTTTTAATCGTAATTTAGAGATTTTGATTAGATTTCAACGGATACAAAAGTGTTTTTAATTAATATGGGGAAAAGAAAACATCGTAAGAACTCCGATGAACATAATATTCGGAGGAAAATTCGCCGGTTGGAGAAACGCCTGCGCAGACGTTATTCTAGTGATTCAAATTCCGAAGGTCAGTCGTTTTTTGTTTTCTTTTTTGCGTCGTATAGTAATAACATAATTACACTGATCAGAATAACATTAAGTACTTAATAGTACCTAATGATAATACGTTAATAGAATTGTTAGTATTTTTTTTATGAATACCCTCTTTCGTCGTGATTATTGACGAATATCTTAAATGTTTACATTCGTATTCAAAAGATATTCCTTATGTTTTGTCAGTGTTTACGTTCGGTTACATGATAATTAGATAATATATCTTGAGAATTAGCGTGCTTTAGTACTATGACGAGATCATAGTCGCACTCTTTCGAGTACTTATTTAAATAATCATACCTAATCAAAGTTTATGCGTACTATAACGAGATTATAGTCGAAACTTTTACATGCACTCATTAGTACTGTAACGAGATTGCAGTCACATAAAAACGGCCTGTGGCCGAGTGTCATAACTAGATTATGACCATTGTTTTATCTCATACTCCTACAGAGTTCGCCGAAGATCGTTCACACAGGCCATACCCTGGGTCGGATGAAAGTAACTCTGAGGCTGAATGGTCGGATACCGCTAATAATACATATGAGGTAAGGTCAATGGTGGCAGTCCCAGAATCGGCCGACCTCGGAAAACCTTCGGAGCAGAATGAGATAATGCATTCCCCTGTCGCTGGGCCTCAACCCTCAGGTGAAAATATACAGTCGGACTCAGTACCTACAGCAGCGGCAACCGATCAACTGGAGACGTTGCCTGCCGATATATTAGAAGTGTTAGGCCAAGCTAAAGGGAAACTCGAAGTATTTGGACCAAAAATTCAAGAAGAAGTCTCTGAACGTTGGGGGCGTATCATGACTGAAGGTCTGAACAAGGACCTGAAACGGGACTTGTTGGATAAGTTGCTGGTGCCTGAAAACTTTACTCTAGTGAAGGCACCCAGATTAAATCCGGAAATAGGAGCGGTCTTAACAGAATCGGCTCGAAACAGAGACAAACGTCTAGAGAGATCCCAACACCACTTAGGGTTAGGTATAGCAGGTTTGACGAACGTCATTTCAACACTTATCGGCGGAGATATTGGTAAGCTAGATATGATCAAAAAGCTTTCCGAAGTGAATCAAGTACTGCTTGATCTACACTTTGAAAATACCGTTAATAGACAAAAATTAGTTACCCCTATTTTGGATAAAAAGTTCCTGAATATCATTCAAGATGCAAAAAGGGACTCGCTTCTGTTCGGGGAAACCCTAGGCGAGAAGATCAAAGCTTCGAAAACTGCCGAAAAATCTGGCCTGCAGATTAAAAAACCCGAAGCCAAAGAACCTTCTTCCTCGAAGAAGTATACTCAGCCACAGGGAAACTGGAGAGGCCACCCTCGCCGGGCCCAGCGAGGCGGCAGGGCGGAAAGGGCCAGGAATCGTCCTTTTTACCAGACCTCGAGAAGGACGGGTCCAACGACCGATCAAACGTCATCGAAATCTTTCCCCAAAACGTCGGCGAAGACACAGTAGAGGTAATTAAACATGCTGGTAGATTGACTCATTTTATTCACGCGTGGAAGGAGATTACTAATGACCCAATCGTGTTACAGACCGTTAAGGGTTATAAAATTCCTTTGAGCTCACCGGTTTCTCAGGAAACTGAACCTATAAACGCTAAGTTCTCCGCACAGGAGACACATAATCTTTTCCACGAAATATCAAAATTACAGGAAATTGGCGCCATCCTCCGCTGCACTGACATTCCAGATCAGTTCGTGTCTAAAATTTTCTTAAGACCCAAAAACGATGGCAGCTTTCGGTTTATTCTAAATTTAAAAAAATTAAATAGGTTCATTGATGCGCAACACTTCAAAATGGAGGACAGCCGCACGGCCACAAAACTAATGTCACAATCATGTTTCATGGCCTCGATCGACCTCAAAGAGGCGTACTTTTTAATATCAATACATTCAGCTTATCGTAAACTGCTTAGATTTAAATTTCAAGGCCTAACGTATGAGTTTCAATGTCTCCCATTCGGCTTGTGCTCGGCTCCATACACATTTACCAAACTTTTAAAACCGGTAGTGTCTCTTCTCAGAAGCAAAGGACTATTTTTAGTCAATTACCTCGACGACATACTTTGTCTAGGGTATACATACGAGGACTGCAATAATTGTGTCCTCGAATGTAATAATTTATTGAGAAAACTAGGGTTCGTCCTGAATTACGCAAAGTGCCAACTAGTACCCAGTCAAAATCGTACTTTTTTAGGTTTCGAATTAGACTCAACTAGCATGACCTTAGGATTACCTTCAAAGAAACGTTCGAACGTTCTAGACATGGTGAAATTAATTTCTAAAAAGAAAATGCTACCTATAAGAGAGTTTGCAAAATTTCTAGGCGTGTTGACGTCGGTTTGCCCGGCAGTCCCTTACGGTTGGGTATACACAAAGAAATTTGAAACATCAAAATATATTGCCCTGCGTCAATCGGGAGACGATTATGATGCTAATATGTGCTTAAACGAATCACTAAAAGATGAGTTTGCTTGGTGGGAAAATCACATCATGACTGCAAAAAATCCAATTAAACGCGGTTCGTACGCGTTAGAGATCTATAGCGATTCATCCCTGACCGGGTGGGGAATTATGTGCAACGGAGAACGTACCAACGGGTTTTGGGACGCACCTGATACAGAACGCCACATCAACTATTTAGAACTGAAAGCAGCCTATATAGGATTAAAGTGTTTTGCTAAAGACCTTAGCAATGTCGAAATATTAATGAGGATCGATAATACAGTTGCAATATCTTACATTAATAGAATGGGTGGCGTTCAGTATAGCTATCTAAATGACATCACGCGCAATATATGGCAGTGGTGCGAGGAACGTCGGCTCTCTGTGTTTGCATCCTATATTAAATCTAAGGAAAACACCGAAGCCGACGAAGAATCACGACGCACCAACGTTGACACGGAATGGAATCTCACATCAAAAGCATTCGAAAATATCGTTTATACATTCGGACAACCAGAGATCGATCTCTTCGCGACCTGTATCAATAATAAGTGCGATAAATACATATCCTGGAAACGAGATCCATCCGCTTTCAACATTGATGCATTTACAGTGGACTGGGGCCCGTATTACTTTTACGCTTTTCCGCCGTTTTCTCTGATCTTAAAATGCTTGCGGAAAATTATCAACGACCAAGCCGAGGGGATCATGTTAGTTCCTTACTGGCCCAGTCAACCTTGGTACCCTCTCTTCATGTCTTTGACATGTAGACAACCGCTATATCTTCGACCTTACCGACAGCTGTTATTGTCTCCTTCCAGGAACCCTCATCCTCTCTGGAGAACCCTTATCCTGGTATCGTGTCGGTTATCCGGACGGCGTTTTCACGCCAATCAATTAAATCAGATACAATAGACATCATGATATCTTCACTGTCGCGCAACTCCTTAAAGCAGTACGATGTGGCTCTCAGGAAACTATGGTCTTTTTGTCGTGATAAAAACATTTTGTTTTACGATTGTAATATTAATATGATACTGGAATTCTTGACAAATCAATATAGCAAAGGCGCCAGCTATTCCAGCCTCAATACTTCCCGTTCAGCTTTTTCTCTAATATTTGGCAAAGCAATCGGTGATAATAATTACGTAGCAAGGTTCCTTAAAGGCGTTTTCAGGTCTAGACCAAGTTTTCCCAAGTATCAAACGACTTGGGACCCAAACTTGGTTCTAGATTTTGTTGCCAAATGGTACCCTAATGAAAGTTTATCATTACGTCAAATTGCCAAAAAGACGATGACTCTGATCGCATTGTCTACGGGACAACGAGTCCAGACGTTATCTCTTATCAGGTTTCAAATATCAGGGTAAAGAAGGATAACATAGAAATTATAATTAACGATATTATTAAAACTTCGGCACCGTGTCGACCAATGCCGCGGCTCATTATTCCTTTTTTTCCCCAAAAGGAACAAATATGCCCTGCGAAAGCACTTTCTTCATACTTGGCCGTTACAGAACCATTTAGGTCTGCTCCAGATACCAATTTTTTGTTCTTAACTAGTAAGAAACCAATCCACAATGCTAGCGCTTCAACAATGAGTCGGTGGATCAAAGAGGTTATGCATGACAGTGGGGTGGATACGCAAGTCTTTTCTGCACATAGTATGCGACATGCGTCCACGTCCGCAGCCAATCGTAAAGGAGTTTCGATTGAGCTTATTAAGAGAACCGCCGGTTGGACGGGTAATTCCCTGGTATTCGCAAAATTTTACAATCGTCCTATTAACCCGAACGGTGATGAGAGTGCATTCGCAGAAGCCATCCTTGAACAATAATGTATAATTTATAATAAATATTCCATTTGTTATATAACTACGTAAATGTATTCAGTTTGATTAAAAGTATAAGGTCCTTTATACTCATTTAAGCGTGCATTATTTCCTGACCAATATACCTAGTTATTTCGCAAAGAGCGCTAAACATCTACCTGGTGAATATAAATCTCGAGGATGTAACGGTGAAGTATAATTAATGGTTAAACAAACTTACCTTGTGACGTTTGACCATAATTATATGAAGCGTTACATCCGAAGAGATTTACAACCCTCCCAATCCCAATAATATTTTATCATTGATAAATCACCCCAATTTTATTTGCGAAATGGCTCTGAATTAAATGACAGTTGGGTGCGGGTGTTGCACGGGTGCGCCGAGGGTGGCGCTAGTGGTAGGGTGTTTCTGGTTTTTTTTTTAGCTCTGAATTTGTGCTCGGTGCCCAGTACATTGAGAAATGTACTACCTGGTGAATATAAATCTCTTCGGATGTAACGCTTCATATAATTATGGTCAAACGTCACAAGGTAAGTTTGTTTAACCATTAATACAGTGTTGTATGAATGAGTTAGTTGATAAAAAAGTAGGGGTGATACTAGCATTTATATAGTAGGTAGGTAGGTACAGTACAAGCCGTGTCCCCGAGGCGATTTCCCATTGACAAAAATGTTGAACTTCTAGTTCGTCATTTCGATGAAATAATTACGAATGAAAGGATTTAAATTAGGATTGTAATAAAAAACTTTATCGCTGGAGATTTCACGTTGTATTGTTAATTTGATTTGGTTATTTCTTTAAATGTATTGTAATTTAGTGTTCTTATCAAAATTACTTAGGTATACTTATATTCGTTTAAGAACTTAGTTATTAAGGTTAAATTTTTTGCTTTTCAGTTTTTTCGGCGGTTTAATTTTTTTGTTAAAAAGTTTTTGATAAGGCTGTTTTGAGATGGTGTGGAAAAATACCAGTTGTAACACAATACCATCTGTAACACAAATTAAAAATATAACTTCTAAGGACACATAATCAGAAACATAATTATTTCAGGTTTTTTGTCGAAATACCATCGTGTCCTAAGCTGTTGGTATTTTTGAAGGATTTAATTATATTCTGTATGTAATCGGAAGTGCTTGGTGCCACAAACATAGAATTTTTGAATATTGGAATATTTGATGTTACTTGAATAGTAATAGGCTTAATTTTATCAATGAAGAAGTCATTGAATGCTTTTTCATCTCTCATACTCAATACAAATTCAAATTCAAAATAATTTATTGTGGATCATAGGTTCATAAGATGGTGTGTTAGTTACAGATAAGTCTGCTATGTCCCGCCATTGCGGCATACAAAATTCACATTTAAGTTTGGTTCATAGTTACAATACAATACATCAAATTGTCATGCAATACATTAAGATTAAATTAGTATAAATTTTTGTCAAATTACAAATTAGTCATGAGTAATATTTAGTATGTACTTACTCATTTCAAATTACAAATTCAATTCAATTCAAAAGTCAAATTACAAATTAGTCCTGAATAATATTTATGTCAAATTACAAATTAGTTCTGAATAATATTTATGTCAAATTACAAATTAGTCATGTTACAAAAATAGTATCATTCAATGTATTGTCATTTAGAAATTCTCTTATAGAGTAATAACATTTACTTATCAATAATTCATGTAGTTTTTTTTAAAGGCATTTATATCGCTCATATTTCTAAGAAAAGGTGGGAGTTTATTAAAGACACGTGGGCCCATACAAAAGATGCTCTGGTGCAAAAGCTTTGTTTTACTGGCTACAGTGCGCAGCTTGTCTTTCTGTCTGGCCCTAGTGCAAAATTCAAATAAGTTTGGGTTTGATTTTATGAACATTACCTACAGTTTCATATATGTATACACTAGGGAGAGTTAATATTTTTAAATTTGTAAAATGTGGTCTGCATGAATCCACTTGGTGTATATTGCACATCGATCTCACACAGCGTTTTTGAGCTTTAAAAGCACGCTCTTTTTCTACAGAGTTGCCCCAAAATATGATGCCGTAGCGTATGATTGAAGCAACATATCCATGATAGGCAGTTAGTAGTGCAGACTGACTGACAGTGTTTCTTAATCTGTAAAGAGCATAGGAGCTCTGACTAAGTCTTTTGCAAACTTGCTCTATATGTGGCTTCCAATTTACTTTGCTATCAATATAGAGACCCAGAAATTTGGTTACATCGATTTCTTCTATATTGGTTTTAGAGTAACATATATTTAAATTTGTATTAGGTTGTGTTCGCTGTTTAAAATTCATGATTTTGGTTTTTTCTAGGTTTATTTTTAGGTCATTTTCATCAAGCCATTTTATAAATTGTTAGGGTGCTATTTAAGTCAAGTTTTAACTTACTTCTATCATTACCGGTAAACAATATAGTACTATCGTCAGCAAATAAGGTCATATGGTGCATTGTTACTGTCGACATGTCATTTATATAAATTAGAAAAAGTGGTGGGCCTAGAATGCTGCCCTGAGGGACTCCGGATAGGATATTTCTAATTCCTAATACTCGGAAAGTAGTGTTTGTTTGATCCGAATAGCGGGTGGAAAACGCTGCTTCCCACCCTTGGGCGGGAAATATTCATAGTAATTGCTTCCCTCCCTAGGGCGGGAATGAAATTTGAAAATCGAACTAAATTTAGTTAGGTAGTCAGCTCAGTCAGACCATACGACACCCTTAATTGATTATGTAAATATTTATTATGCTACCCATCAAATCTTATGAATGTGCGTTAACTAGGAGAGTTGGATAAAAAGCTCATTATATTAACGCCATTAAATCTTTCATATTTAGCGCACAAGTTAATAATTTACCTTGAATAAGTTCAACATACTTAAGTACGATAATCATCATTTTGATGTCAGTTGTGGTCGAGGCTAAAAAACATAAAAATTGGGGATTTCGAACATCCTGACTTTACCATAATTATGGGGCTGTGAATATATATATACATCATTTAATTATTTGACGAATTTATCCATAGTTTAAGATAAATAAGTAGTGGTAATGAAGTTTTTTTGATATCTAATGTCGAAATTTCGCGCCAATCGTGTGTGCTTACATTTTTACTTTTCACAATTTTCACACACACAGATGTAGATAAGATTTAAAATGTGACAAATGTTATTGATAATATTATAAACAACACGAAAATGGTTTTAACGTAATATTCAAACATAGGTTCAATAATACGTATTAATCATTACCACTACCTACTCAATTTGTGTTCAGAATCGCTGACCATTATTGTTTTTTTTTATTGCAATAATGTGTGAAAGCGATTATTCCAAACATTTTTTTTTTAAATTTCGATTGACTCGAGTAATTAATATGACGAATGTAATCGATATTTGAAAATAAAATAAAATTATTTTAAGCAATAAATACAACAAGCATTGTTTCTAATAATGATATAAGCTTTTCCAATATCATTTCAATCTCTTCTAATATCATGTCAATAACAGACAGGCGGACATAGGTACCTCATTTACTGAATTTCGCGCCGAAATGCTTCTATAATTGAATTTATATTCGGAATGCGCTCGCTGCCCGTTAAAATTATTTTAATTTATTGGA
The DNA here is from genome assembly GCA_916614155.1 of Mesoligia furuncula. NCBI lineage: Eukaryota > Metazoa > Arthropoda > Insecta > Lepidoptera > Noctuidae > Mesoligia > Mesoligia furuncula. Next base: position 15,783,067 of record OU744796.1, read on the forward strand.
CAATTATTTATTGTGGATTTTATTTTTGATAGTTACTTTCTAATAGTTTACTATAGAATTCCCAGTAAACATTTTTTAGGTAGGCTTTCCAGAAGTTTTTTTTGAGAATGATGATAATTAATTAATTCTATAGATTGGATATTCTGCAAACACTTTACATTTCAATACATTTTGTTAGTTTAGAGAGTTTTTATTCATTTTCTACAACTTTTTTTCATTTTTTTTATTGCGAGTATCGATTAGGCTGTATGCAAGTTTTGAATCGAAATAAGAAAGTTGGGTGGACGGTCAGCACTAAAAAGTGTCACGTCGCAACACAATTTTTAGTAATTTTTATCAAGATTATCGTGTTTTCTAAGTAATTTATGAATAATGGTAAAAGTAAGAATGCAGACAGAATGATAATAATACGGGCCTCAGTAAACGGGACGGCCCGCGGTGGTGACACAGAATCTACTCATGTGGCGGTTTAAGTATGGAACACCCCACGGTGTTCCATACTTAAAATTTAAAAAAGACTAATAAATAGGTACCTATTATTAATGTAATTATTATCAATAAATATTTTAGAAAAACTACTAATTTTTACTTTCGTAAAATTCGAAATGAAAAGTAGAGTGTTTAACGCGGGTGAAAGTCATCAATTCCCACTCGGACTATAGCCGCCCTCGCTGCGCTCGGGCGTCTAAATGCCTCGTATGGCAATTGATTCCTTCCGACCCTTGTATAACAATCTACTATTGCTATATGTCGCGGATGCGTTTCTGGTTTATTTCCAATTTTGATACTTGTGATAGAACTCTTTGGCAGATTTACTTTAGCTTGATTTATAATACCTCAGGTTATTTTCGACTTGTTTAGGGATGTTTTAGTTTTGTATCCATTTTGCGCGCACTTTGTAAGTTCAATATTTTTATTATACCTAGTAGCTTAATTTTTGACATTTTTGTGTAGTCTCATTTGGTATGAAATTCATTCGTCATTTTGATGAAAAAATGACGAATGAAAGCATTTAAATTAGGATTGGAATAAAAAACTTTAATTCCCTATTTGACCCCTTTTGGGGACGAATTTTCAAAATCCGTCCCTAATGCTCACAGTCGTTATAGGTAGATACCTATTTTATTTTGCACAAGCAGTCCTTCTAGGTATAAGGAACGCTTGTCAAAAATTTCATGCTTTTGAACTCAACGGCTTAAGCTGTCAGTGAATTTAAGATTTTTATGAAGTACCTATGAAGATAGATAAATGATCTCCAAAGGTAAACAAAATTAAATGAATTTCTTATTCTTTGCTAATTGATCAGCCGATACTATTAAGTTCAGTAGGTGGTCCACAAGAGCAGTACCGAGTGCACAGCTAAAGAATATAAAATCGCCTCTGATCAAGGGCTAATTCAAGTCATGTTTTGCTAAATAAAAAGATTGTACCTACTTATTCTTATTTGTAAAATTTCGTGGAAATTTGTTTATATTACACACATTACATACATACATTTTATATAATTTACATAACTCACATTCTTCTAAAGACGAATCAAGTTCATTTTTCATTGTATCATCTATAGTTGAATCCGTCGTAGTTGTCACAGCGTCATCAGAATCTGAAGTAACTGGTGACAGGTCCGACCCGACACTGTTTAATACAAAACATTACCTATAATTTATATTTTTCGTTACCCAAAATAATATAACAACACGCTAAGCATTTGTTATATATGATTCACTTACGACATAAATACATCCTCTAATGTGGTAGCAACTAATCCATAGTTTTTGTATTTAATTTTATCAACTTTCCTCTCCAAATCTGTCAACATGTCTTCAAAGGTATGTGAATAGTCATTTGCTAAATTAAATGTGATTTCCGTGCCTACAAAATAAATAATTTATCATTATAAATGTTTTTTTTACAACTTACTGCGAATAAGGTGACTGCAACTTACCGCGATCTTCCTTTACATTAGTGCCCGGAATGTAGTCATTTATAAGTACAGAGCACTCATGGAAATCAAAGTCATCGTCCTTAACGATCACAAGCGTGTATCCAACGCCGTAATGACGTTTGAGGAAGTAAGGAGAGCCCACGCACTGCAGACGACCGTGTGCCATTATAGCCACTCTGTCGCCCAGAATATCTGCCTCGTCCATGAAATGAGTCGTCAGAATCATCGAGCGGCCTAAATGAAGTAAACATGTTATTAATTAGAACACATTATCAAGAAACTAACATTTTGAATTTAAAAAGGCTTTAGGATTCACGTCCATATTCACACACAAATTTTGGAGGAAATAATATAAATAAATAATTACTTGAGTACCTTTTTTCTCTTTCTGCAAGAGCTCCCATAGTGCTCGGCGAGATGAAGGATCCATGCCAGACGTAGGTTCGTCGAGCAATACCACCCTCGCTGCTCCGCTAAGAGCAATACCTACACACAATCGTCTCTTTTGACCTCCAGAGAGACCCTTTGAAGGATAGTCACGCTGTAAAACAAACAAAAACATATAAGTACAAATGCAAACAAACAATTAAAAAATCCTAATCTACACTGAAGTCACTGAACTAACCTTTTCTTGTAGCTCTAATTTTTCAATTAGCTCCTCTATTTCATCATGAAGCTCTTTGCCTTTAAATCCCTTCAGCCTGGCGAAAAATTCCAAATGTTCCTTGACCGTGAGTTCGTTAAATAGCACATTGTGCTGTGGACATAGCCCGATATGGGAACGGGCCGCGGAGCCCTGTGTGGTCATATCAAACCCGGAAACGCTCACAGAACCGTGTGTTACTTTTAAGTTACCTGGAATATGAAAAATAACCATTAAGCTGATAAATTAATGTCATAGCAAAAATTATGTAGGTTGTCCGGATAAAAACCCTTGACAATAGTACCTAAATGGATGTGCCAACTTATACAATATGGTTTCCGCATACCTCTGAAATTACATTTGTGTTAGCCGTTAATCAGAAGAATGTTTGAAAAACCTTCAACTCTTATTTAGATAGATTATTACAATTCCTGGTATCATTATATTAAAGCCAGTGGCCCACTTCACAGTACGTAAGTAGTTGCGCAACGGTTCAGTTGGTAACCAGTAGTGCATGTTACAGTTGAGCTGAATTCACTCCGCATCGTCATTGGAAAGGCAAAACAGTGCATAAAATTCTTAATAGTAGACCAGAAAAGTCTTTCTCAATTCTCAAGTAATACATTAGGTATTAGATACATTTCCCTTTTAGTTTTTGTCAAATTGTAAAGCGGTGACGTAAGAAAATATTACTCATATCTAACTACTTTTATTGATTAAAAATAAATAAATTATATGTACAAACCAGTCATCATAGATATTGTAGTAGATTTTCCTGCACCATTATGCCCAAGTAAGACTGTGATTTGATCGTCATATATATTCAAAGATAAATTATTAACTGCTGTGTTATTCCCAAAGATTTTGGTTAAATTCTGTAAATAAATAAATACGTCTAGTTATTTAGTATTCAAGGTGGAAAGTTGAATCGGGCCCTGGACGGGAAGTAGAGAGGTAGGTACCCTAAATATTGATGTGACCGTGGAAACATGAGATTTTCTACAAAAGTAAATTCATTGTGCTTATAAAAATGAAAAATTGCTTGCCTGAATCGGGAATCGCAATACTTAACACAAATTCAAAAGATTTTTAGGTACTTTGCCTTCAGGGCCCGCTTCAACTTTCCACCCAGAGAATTCAAAAGTTAGTCATTTCACAGATAGGTAGGTACCTACGAGCGGTAATTTTGTGAAGTTAGTAATTCTGTACTTTTCGATTTTGTTGAAACACTTACATGCATTTTCACACCAATCGCGCGGTCTGTGGGGTCCTTTTCTTTTATAATATCATCAAAATCACTATTTTCCTTTTCCAATATGCATACAGAATCTGAGAAATAAATACATTAAAGAAATCATTTAGATCAATATACCTATTACAAAATCATTGGGGTATAGTATTCCTGTTGCTTCTTTATGTGAGAATAATGTAAAAAAACAATAACAGAAACAATTCAAGATACATTTAAAGATAAAAAATAAGCCCTGGGCGTTCAGAGATGACCACACTCAACTAACGGCGCCCGTTCACGAACATGACTCGTAGATCAGCACCATTCTGCTAAACGATTTTTAAGGAAAACGAATGAGCCATCAAATGATACATGAAACCATCAGCGAGACATTTGAGCGAGTTGGCATACCCTCTACTGCCATGCTCTTTTATGTCAAACACATAATAGTAATAATAGTCCTCCAGACAGAATGTCGGCCATGGCCGCCGATCTCAACAGAGACTAGCCAGATGGCTAGTCTGTTGAGATTGGCGCACTTGTGCATTGTAATGCCTCCCGCGTAATCCACAAGTGTATGCGTAGACACAGGTGCACTCACTCTCATAGTCCGATGGGACGGCAATCCGACACGACCGGGGAGAGATCAGGCGCAGGACCAACGGCTTAACGTGCTTTCCGAGGCACGGGCTTTTACTCCGCCAACTTCCAAACTCCGGACTGTTACTGAGAAATTCCTAATGGAAACCCAATAACACTTTATCCGACCTGAGAATCGAACCCAGGACCCCACGCGCATCAGTCACGGACTCGGCCAACGGGGCAGAATAACATTATTAAATGGCTCCGTACGGATGGCTCAAACTGAAAAACCGCCATAAGTCAGTCAGTCGGTCAATGGTAGCTGTCCTTCACAAGAGATGGCCATCTAACTAATACTTCATTCAGTTTATTAACTTTGTAATCATGTCCGGGTGACCTACGCGTTCTATTATTACACCGGGTGTGTTCTTTTCCAAATTCTTTTTCACACCACCTGCTCGAAAATGTCAAATTATATGTCAAGCAACCTTAACCTAAAGTAAGTCATTAGTGGCCGGGGGCACAGCCGGTCAATAATGTTGTACTGGATTTCATTGTGACCCGCTGGTCAATAATGAGATTTGAATTTGGAATCTCACATGCTCAGCTAAATTGGCTGTATAGTACTAACAAACATCCTTTGGTGCCAGAAAGAGGAAAGCTATTCTCGAAACCCTTACTACGCGTGGATGATATTCTCGATTTCCTACAAAATCATAACGACTGCTTCTTCATGTCGTTGCCATGTTTTCGAAGACATAATATTGTAAGAATAATTAGATAACTACGAACCATTTTTTTGAAAGGAATGGAATAATATTGAAACTGGCAGTACCGCGCCGTAATACCGTAATAGTAATTGGCTGTAACATTAGTTAATTTATTTTAAGTAAACTGCGCTAAGATTGCTGTGGATTTTGTGAATAAATAAATAAATAATAAAACCTATCTATACTACAGTCGATTTATCACATTTTATCAAAAATACTCTATTTTCACGAGCGTCTTCAATGACGTTCTAAATTCAAAATGCATACAGCCAATCATCCAAAACCATTCTACCAGCCCTGTATAAAGCTTAGTTTACACAAATGCCACTTCCATGAGAGTGATATCAATAGACACACACGACAAAACCGTAGATGAGACTTTTTTTTTTGAAAATCGAATTGTCAATCGTGTCTTAGCTTCTTATTGGTAGACGCAATAAAGGCGCGAATTTTCGTACTATGGCTATTATTTTCTCACAGTAGGTGTAAAAAGTAGAGTATCCTCCTCTGGGCTAAAGGTGTCTTTGCCTTGGGCTAGCTTGAATCCCTCACTGCATTCAGGATTCTTGTATTAACTCCCTCGCTTTGCTCGTGAGTTAAACTCTTAACTCCCTCGCTGCGCTCGGGAGTTAAATTCCGAATCCTTCATTGCGCTCGAGATTCAATATGACGCCCGTGACATAAGACACAACTTTAGCCCCTCGGTACATAATCTACTATTTATTTTTCACCTTTTTTACAACACATTTAAACATTTTTAATCAAACTCATAAGTGTATAATTACCTGATTTATAATTAGGGCACCAAAATCGCAACTGAAAGGGGAAGTACCAGGGTTTAGGAGTGCCATAGGGTCCTGGTAACACTTGTTCAAGGTAGAGGGTGACCAGCATGTACAGGACGCAGTCCACTACCAGCATGATAACCACGTGTCCAAACACGAAGCGAGTCGTCTCCGTCTCGGGTGACGACATGAAGTCGCCCCACTGCAAGCCTAATTGAAAGAATACGATCAGTGAACCAATTTAGCACTTAGACAGTCGCTATGTTAGAATTTATTCTCCTACGCTCATATGTTACATCGAGTCCAATTAGGTACTCCCCACGTCGCTATTTGAGGCGCGTGTTATTTACGAAAGAAATTAGAGAAATTCTATACATAACGCATTTTTGTTCATTGGACAATTAAAATAATTATAGTCGATGGTTATAATGTTTTCTCTATTTTGATTTGGACATTAATACAAATTAACAAAGTTAAAAAATTATGCCCTGCAGGAAAGTGTAATAAATTACCTCCAGTGCTTTCCTTAGCAAGCATAAGTTGGAAACCATAGGACATCGCGGAGTTAAGACTGAAGCATGTGATGACCTGCACCGCAGTAGACATGCTGACGTCCATAGCCAGCAGGAAAGCGGGGATGTAAGTCAAGAACCAGGCCACCGCCGTAAACAACGCAGCTGTACTACCTTTACGAAACATAAATCAAAATTAACACAATAGGTAAGCAAGAATTGTAAAACCAATAATAAATAGGAAGGAAGCATACCTTTTGAAAATATACTGCTTATCATGAAAGCGAAAAATATCGTGCAGGCTAAATACAGTACCATAAAAAATAGCAAAACTGTCCAAGGCGTATTAGTAAATACAGCGTATTCACTGAAGCCAGCGTCGTTAGTAAACCAATTTACCTAAAAATAATATACATGTTATGTAAGTTGAATATATTGTATGCACATAGTACCAAATTGTTAATAAAACCAATATAGTTGTCCTGCAATCTTACCTTTAAAAGTACAACAGTTAAAATTGCGGTCAGTAATAGAAAAATAAACTGTTTCCAAAACCACGCGGCCCAGTGCAACCAAGTAGGGAGACCCATAATTTTCATTGTTTCCTGAAATTAGATAATTTAACAAATAGTAACAAAATTTCTTACAATCCTAATGCTAAATATTTTTCTAGCTAAATATTTGTTCAAAATTGCAGCAGAAGTACATACAATGCAATTTTGAACAAATATTTTGCCCAATAACTGAGATTAAAAAAACTGAAGTGTTAATATTTTGCTCAATAACTGAGATTAAAAAAACTGAAATGTTAATCGACTTTTGTTGCTGACTGTACAATATACATACCCAATTAAAAAATAAGAAAAAACAGATAGGCCAGTTTTTTCTTATTTTAAGGTAGTACCTTTAATTGTAATTCCTTTTCTACCGCAACTGCTCTCGCAATGTTGACAGCGGTGTAACTGAAGCTCAACATGATGAACATGGGGAACATGAACTGCAGCAGATCTACGGCCACGTCCTCGACGAAGGACGGATGAGGGAACCTCTGTATGTTCACCTTGAACGACTTTAAGTCCAGTCCGGTTACTCTTTGGATCATCTCGGTTGAAATAACTTGTTGTAGTGCTATGAACATTTCATTAACATAACCTGTACAAAAAAAAGCATAATTAATTAATGAATTTTTAAAAAAATGCACCTACTACGAAACATAATGTTAAGGTAGGTAATAAATATTTAGTAAGCAAGAAATGATTGTTCTAAACATGTTAATAGCTAGTGGTTAGCTTTAAGTTACCTGGGTCATTGCCACCTTCCCAAGAGTGAGGAAATCTAGGCCCAGAGATCTCAAACATAGGGAATATTGAATCAGTTCTCCAAGTGCGCCCTCCGCGTTGGTAAAATGAATTAAGGCGCGGCCTCTCAGGGAAGCGTAGCGAATATGATAAGTTATTTGACAATGTCTGTGCTCCTGGAAAAAAAATATAACCATTGTTATTGATACCTATAGAAATGCAGCTACAAAAACAACGAAAAAACTGGAGGAAGCTGATTTAATACTAACCATAAAGCTTATCGTCAAACTCGACGGCTGCAATAACCTTACGAGTAGTCTCTTCGTCAATGAAAATCCCTCTTATTAAAGTACTGTTCTTATAAGGAACGACCCTTATACGAGACTTTACATAGTCAACAACGGCTGTCGAATTTAAAAGAATCAAATCTGGTGGTACTTCTTCAATTGGCAAATCTGGATAATTTTCGAGAAAAACAGGAAGCAGATCTTTCATATTTTCTACCATTAAATTAGTGACAGCATTTCTCATGACGTCATCCAGCACTTCGCTCTCTGGTGAATACGCAATTGCTAATTCACTAACGTTCATGCCTGCTCTGAAAATAAAATAAGCCCAACATAAGACACGTAATGATGACATGGTATAATTATTGTCATAACAAGAATTAGAAGTGCCTTATCTCGGCTTGTATAGGGAAGTAGAGCTAATTAGATTTAACAAATACCCTGGTAGGTTAAGATTTTTGTTTAAAATATTGAGTTTTATAATCAAGTAGTTTCAAAAGTAACTACTTAAGTAATAGACCGGATTAAAACTATAAAAATCATGACAGAAATATAAATATTTATCTCACTTATATCGTTATATCGTCGTAGTACTCACAGGGTCGTCTTGTATCAAAATGCCTTTGAGTTATTTAAAATACCTAATTTAATCAAGTTCTTTATATAGTTGGTTTACATACAAATTTATTTATCATTATTTAATACCTAATTAATGAATGATGAATGGATAATGACCTCTATGGGTAAGTTATTACGTATGTAACAAATTTCCCCATAATAATAAATATTTATAATTACAATTATCTGACGTAAGGAGCTTTAGCCCTTTAGGGCCGAAGCCTGCCGGGCCAGCGGGATTGTCCGAAAGGGTTACCGCTGGCCCGGAACATAAAAGGCTAAGGAAGGAACACGGGTGGGTTTTAGTCAGTAAGAGTCTGACACTCCCTTCCGCTCCACTCCATTCCAAGTCATTTGATGATTTCCCATCCACAAAAAAAAAAAAAAAGCCCGTGGCTAAATAATAACTGCCGCACAGTTCGACCGATCAGGTTAAGCTACGCTTGCCGCGGTTGATCTGTGGATGGATGACCATCTTTACATACCATGACCCCTCCGTGCCTCAGAAAGCACGTTAAGCAGAATTGCCGTTCGTCCGGCTGTCGCCAGACACCCGGGACCAACGGCAATTCTGCTGAATGACAATTCGTGGATCTTTGACAGTCGTTACGGGTCAGAAGCCCGAAAGTCTGACAACAGTCTTACCAAGGGGTATCGTATTACCCAGTAACTGGGTTGTGGAGGTCAGATAGGCAGTCGCTCCATGTAAAATACTGGTATTCAGCTACATCCGTTTAGACTGGAAGCCTACCCCAACATGGTTGGGAAAAGGCTAGGCAGATGATGAATTTACTGACGTACCTAATAAAAAAGTAATGTCAAAAATTTAAATCGACTTCAAAAAGAAATGAACTCAAAACGCCAAGCGGTTAGTCGACTCTTCACGTGACCAGAGGGCTGGCCTATTTCTTGGCCAAAGAATTAGCATTGCCATTCAACGTGGCAATGCTGCCAGCCTTTTGGGCACTGTTCCTGTTGACAGCGATGCGGACGAATTTTTTGATGCCCTATGATTATTTTTCTTATTTTTTCATATAAATGTACATATTATTGAATTTACTCAAAACTACTTTTTTATTTCGTAATTTTTAGTTTTAAACAAAAACTGGAATATTTTTTGGATAAGTAGGTAATAGTTTTGTTGTAAATATTGCACTAGAATTTGGCCGAGGTTTTGAGACGTTTTCCCTTTGACACTACACCCGTAGCTCGTATTAATAAGCCAGGCCGTCACACTTACACGTATTAGTCCTTATCTTGAAAATTCCTGAATCGATTTTGATGAAACTTGCACTGTTCCCTGAGTTGAAGTAAATGTAAACCAATAAAAGAAAAAAGGTCACGATCCGATTAATAGTTGCGGAGAAATGCGTGGACAAACATACATATGTCACATGGACAATATTTGGCCGTCAAAATCGACAGGGTGGGCTATACCGACCACCTTGAGGTTACATCGCAGCTACAACGCAACTATCAGCGAGACCGCGTTCCAGCGGATGGCCACATCGCAAATACAACGTTGCGTCGACCATTTGATTTTGTAGTTACCACAACGCAAAGAACTGCAACAAACTGCAGCGACATAAGTCACATGTAACCACTGCTTGCCCACATTTCGTCGCTATGATGAGGTGTGGTTGTGGTTGTGGTCACAGTCACGAGCACCAATGTGTCAACACTTAGAAACTTTAAATTGCGATTTTTTCACGAAATAACGAATGCAACGTTGAAATACGACACTTTACTTATACCTATGGATTCGAAAATACTATGTTCCTACTAATATAAAATTTCATTAAAAAATAAAGGAGAAAATCGCCTTTGAATAAAGCCAAGTGTATACATACTTTTGCTCGTGACTGTACACTATGGGGTTTGATTAAAAATACCTAAGTATAGCGATTTTTAACACTGTTTGTACAAAATTATAAAAGCCCAGCATTAGGGTCAAATTGAATTAGCTAGCGAAACTCTGCAGACGTGATAGGTATCGATATCTAAACATAACCAAATAAAAATAAATTAATTTGATGAGTTTTATTTTTGGGTCATCAACCTCAAAATATCTTGTTTGTACAAAATTATAAAAGCCCAAGAATTAAAAGTGCATGTACACTGTTTAAGGTTGATCCCTCAGGCACCACGCTGGGAATCATATTATATTTTATGATACCTATCGAGCCTCTACGTATTCGAGCTACTATTTGAAGTTTTTTTTTTTAATATACAGGGTCAAATTGAATTAGCTAGCTTTCGATAGCTTGTGATGGGTATCGAGTGTTTAGATATCGATACCCGTCATGTCTGTGAAGTTTACATAAAGAAAACAGATTTTTTCAACTCGTACTTTAAGTAACAACACCACCAGCGGTCGTTGACCCAATAAAAATAATCAATTTCTTATTTCTTTTATTTTGTTAGGCTTAGATATCACGTTTGCCACCCATCACGTCTGCGGAGTTTCGCTAGCTAATTTGAAGTGACCCTGTATATATGATTACGTAAGTTTAAATGCTCATAGACACGAGCGACACTCGTCAACGGCAGAAGCAACGGCAGCCACCGACGAGTGTCGACGGGGGCGACGGCAGTTGCCTCTGCCGTTGATGCGTGTCGCTCGTGTGAATGCACAGTATACAATCTAAACATGAGTATACATCGTGCTGTCCATAATTGCGCACTATATTAATTCATTATTAAGGAGATTATTGAATTATTGTTAAGGACGTCAAGAACGGAAGGAAAAAAGGCATGCAGCCTTTTTTAAATAAGTCAAGCGTGCCGGCCGTCAATGAAAATTAATAAACGAATCCGATCAAAATATTTAATTATCTATATGTAACAACCAACATGTGAAGAAAAGAAGCAGATGGATGGATTTTGTGAAACATGATATAGCTAGGATAGAACTGAACACTCAGATTTTCGAAACTCCCAGGGGATTTGAATATAGGACGAAGTCGCTGGCAATGGGCAAATAGATAATACAGTCAAAGACAAAAATATGTATGCAGCACATATAAAAAAAATTACAACAGTTGAAACTTCGTCTATAGATAAATATTACTTATATAGTTTTGGGTGATGCGATAAGAACATGCTGACGAGATGATATACCTACACGAAATAATGTAAAAGTCAAACATTATGATAACTCACAGTACTTCAGCAGAATAGTTCAGTGTGTGTGCAGCTAACGATGGGTAGGTGATTGTGTCCCGTTGAGAAGGAGATATCTGCCATCGAAGAATGAGCACCAGGGCCATAGTGAGGACTGGCAATAACAGTTCTGCGATAGTCTGTAACCGATGCCTCCATTGCTGTAGGAAGTTCTTCCACATCAGCAGTCGGAACTTGGTGGCAGCGCCAGTGTGCCTCACTTGTAGCTTCATCTTCATGCAGACGGTCTGTGTCCTGCGCGTTATTTGATAGTTATACTTTGATATTATATTCGCATTGTTTAAAGTAGGAACATTTTTATTTGTTCATTCTTCCATTTTTATCATACAATTCGATATGCTTAATTTTCTTCGTGATTAGGAACAAATTAAAGATAAAAATAAGAACAGATAATAGCTCAGTACTACATAGAAACAATAGCTTTCAATGTTATTTATATACCTAACAGTTGTTATTTGGATTCACATGTTTTAGAGTGTTTATAATTTAGTACGGAATATGATATTCTTATCTATATACTTATGCGGAATATGATATAATGTAATAGTAAAGAAGTCAAAACTGCAAATTGGATATTTTTGAAAAAAAATATTGCTACGAGATGTGGGAACGAGTCTAATGCTGAAAATATAGTTTTTAGAATTTTTGTCTGTTTGTCTTGGCACACAGATAGTTTATAACCTATATTAACTCATATAGTGAACTTTTAATCCCGAGAGTACGTCACCATGGGAAATTTTCCGACATCCACGTGGGCAAAGCCGCGGGCAAAAGTTCAGTTTCCAATAAAACAGTAAATGAAATAAAACTCTATACTGCAGTGCGATTCTGTAACCATCTCACCGTGAAAACTTAGGTGAAGTGAGCGTGGAGTGAGCTGTCAATAGTGTCAATTCCTAGCAAAAACAAACTCACATCACCTAAGTTTTCACGGTGAGATTTTTACAGAATCGACCGGCTGGTCTGTTACCCAAGTTATTGTTCGGTTTAAAGGTAGATGCATCAACTAAAGGGATCAAAGGGGAGGGAAGACTACGCCAATATACATAAACATAAATACACTGGTTGTCAATGAAATCGAGCCAGTTGCTCTTCGAAGTTCGTACGTCATTTTCTATTGTATACTTATTTAAATATTATGTTTGATAGTAAGTCCTAAACATTAAGTTGTTGGAAAAAACCTATCCCACAAAAACATTTCATGTTAAATGTTGCCAAGCCAAGCCATATATTTTGACTTTTTTTTTTTTTTTTTGAGGATGGGAAATCATCAAATGACTCCTCCCTCTCTGGGTGGAGCGGAAGGGAGTGTCAGACTCTTACTGACTAAAACCCACCCGTGTTCCTTCCTTAGCCCTTTATGTTCCGGGCCAGCGGTAACCCTTTCGGACAATCCCGCTGACCCGGCAGGCTTCGGCCCTAAGGGGCCCCTCCTCGATGCTGACATCTCTTTGAGGCGCGCGTGGAACACGTACGCGCCGTCCGGCACGGGCCTGGTCCTGATCGGGCGGTGAGCTACCCATTACTCTCCGCCCGCAGGCCCGCGCCTACGGTGGCCGGGAGTCGTCACGCGGCTCCCGACGCCCGGAGCGTCTATTTTGACTAAGGTGTAGAGTTTGCGAAGTTAGGCCTTGTAGAGTTAGGGCGTGTAGAGTTAGAAGCTTGGCTCTACATGAGATCTGATTACTTTTTGACGGGTTATTCGCACTTCGTCCCATTCGCACTTTGTCCCGCGTTCACAGTTGGCCCCATTCGCACTTGGTCCCATTCGCATTTGGTCCCATTCGCACTTGGTCCCATTCGCACTTGGTCCCATTCGCACTTGGTCCCATTCGCACTTGGTCCCATTCGCACTTAGTCCCATGCAAGTAGTTTGTTAGGGAAGAGGTTGGTTTGTGGACCAAAGTATTATATAACATCACACTACGACCAATAGGAGCGGAGCATCAATGAAAATGTTGTTCCCCTTTAAAAGTTCTAAAACAAAGTACCCGACGGCATACGTCTATATTTTAAGGTTGACTCACTGTAACCTTTTTTATGGTAATCTTTGTTCTAAAATAATTAATTATTTGCGAAGGTGTTTTTCCCGAACAAGCCGGATTCCATAAAGGCTTTAGTACCGTAGACCACATACATACGCTGCGGCAGGTTATACAGAAGACCGAAGAATATAACCTGCCTCTCTGCTTAGCGTTTGTGGACTACGAGAAAGCCTTTGATTCGATTGAGACATGGGCTGTGCTGCAGTCTCTTCAACGGTGCCAGATCGACTATCGGTACATCGAAGTGCTGAAGTGTCTGTACGAAAACGCCACTATGTCAGTCAGACTCCAGGATTCTGATCCTGGAGTCTGACTGACATAGTGGCGTTTTGGCAGAAGGATAAGTTTCGAGGTCTGCCTCGAAACCTATCCTTCTGCAGCGAGGTGTGAGACAGGGAGACGTTATCTCTCCGAAACTGTTCACCGCTGCACTGAAGGATGTCTTCAAGGTTCTGGACTAGAAAGGGGCTGGCATCAACATCAATGGTGAGTACATAACTCACCTTCGGTTTGCCGACGATATCGTAGTCATGGCCGAGACTATGGAGGACCTCAGTACAATGCTCGATGACCTCAGTAGAGCCTCCGAAAGAGTGGGTCCAAAGACTACAATATAATGCGAGTGGGTCTTAAAATGAACATGGACAAAACGAAAAAAAAATTTTTTTTTTTTTGTAAGTAGTTTTATTGTTTTTCATATTTTGACAAATCTATCAAATTGTCATCTGTCAGTTTTACTTTTCTATAGAGCATACTTTTGTAAGCCAGTACTTGATTTTAAGGCCAGGTACACATTGTAAACCACTTTATTATTACTTTTAAATTATTTTGAAATTATAAAATGTTCCAGGACTATAAAAGTGGTCGTCTGCCTTAACCTAGGTCAGTTTTAGTTTTGAGTCAGCTTACGTCTCAGGTCAGTTAAGTTCTGAAGTAATATTATATATAAGTAATATTATATATATAACTTTTGTATAAGATTTATATTTGGCCTGCGCAAATATGATCACATTTCAGAATTTCGTACAAAGCTCAAGTGGCTTCCCATACGTCTTCGCCGGAATTCTCATATCCTGTTTCAGCTCTACAGTATTTTGTTTAATCCTAAAACCCCCACTTATCTTAAAGAACGTTTCAAGTTCCTTCATGACACACATAATAGATATCTGAGGTCATCGGAAAACCTGAGACTAGAGATGCCGATGCATTCCACCAGTTTCTATGACAAATCTTTTACTGTTCAAGCAGTACGGTTATGGAATGACTTGCCCGTGTCGGTAAGGCGTGCTCAATCTTTGTCCGCTTTTAAAATTATGATAAAAAAGCACTTCCTCTCTCCTTAAACATCAACATTATATTTTTCTTTGCTCCTGTTTCATGTTTATTGTTATATGTATATATTTATTTAGATTAGTATAATATACTTTACGTATGTATTTATTGTATTATGTAAATGGTACACCACAGACTACCTGCAGTATTTGTCTGTCCTTCCCCTTTTTAATCCATCCAAAGGTTGTCTTTAAAAGATCGCTTTTAGCGATAAGACCGCCCATTGTGTCACCCTTTGTACAGTTTCTATACCTTATGTGTGTAATTAATATGGTGTACATAATAAAGAGTATTCTATTCTATTCTATTCTATATAGGATTGATTTTATTTTTTATTTATTGATTTTTAGGGTTCCGTAGCCAAATGGCAAAAACGGAACCCTTATAGATTCGTCATGTCTGTCTGTCTGTCTGTCCGTCTGTCTGTCTGTCTGTCCGTCCACATGTCACAGTCACTTTTCTCCGAAACTATAAGAACTATACTGTTGAAACTTGGTAAGTAGATGTATTCTGTGAACCGAATTAAGATTTTCACACAAAAATAGAAAAAAACAATAAATTTTAGGGTTCCCCATACTTAGAACCGAAACTCATTGTTTTTTTTTTCATCAAACCCATACTTGTGGGTTATCTATGGGTAGGTCTCCAAAAATGATATTGAGGTTTCTAATATCGTTTTTTTCTAAACTGAATAGTTTACGCGAGAGACACTTCCAAAGTGGAAAATGTGTATCCCCCCCGGGGGGGGGGGACACACATTTTACCTGTAACTTCTAAAATAAGAGAATGATAAAACTAAAAAAATATATGATGTACATTACCATGTAAACTACCACCGAAAATTGGTTTGAACGAGATCTAGTAAGTAGTTTTTTTTAATACGTCATAAATCGTAAACCAAAATTTACCATTCATTCAATCAACAAAAATGATATTGAGGTTTCTAATATCGTTTTTTTCTAAACTGAATAGTTTGCGCGAGAGACACTTCCAAAGTGGTAAAATGTGTATCCCCCCCGGGGGGGGGGGGGGACACACACATTTTACCTGTAACTTCTAAAATAAGAGAATGATAAAACTAAAAAAAATATATGATGTACATTACCATGTAAACTACCACCGAAAATTGGTTTGAACGAGATCTAGTAAGTAGTTTTTTTTAATACGTCTTAAATCGTAAACCAAAATTTACCATTCATTCAATCAACTCAAAAATAAAAAAAACATTTAATTTCATAAACATAAACCTTATGCATAAACCCGGATGTTACGGAACCCTCGGTGCGCGAGTCCGACTCGCTCTTGCCCGGTTTTTTATAATTGATTCTTTAACCGTTTACGCAGCCTACGCAATGGAAGCTCTTAAAAGAAAAATTTTTTTCAAGTTTTTGCAACATTTTCATTGATGCTCCGCTCCGTTGGTCGTAGTGTGATGTCAGTGATCGGAATAGGTAGAGCTATTTAGGTTCATTGACCGCAAACATTGATGTTAATATGGATATTCCAAGGGATTCCGACTGATACTACGGGATTTTATTGTCGCTAGAGTGACGCACCTGTTTTTGTCTCTTTCTGCGCCACTAGAATTAAATTCTATTGCAACAGTAACTTCGAAACTAAACTTAACTTCGTAACTAAAAGGGAATATCCATATTATTCTAACCTATGGCAAGTACATAAAACAGCTCTACCTATTCCGATCTATAGTGATGTTATATAACACTTTGGTCCACAAACCAACCTCTTCCCTAACAAACTACTTGCATGGGACTAAGTGCGAATGAGACCAAGTGCGAATGGGACCAAGTGCGAATGGGACCAAGTGCGAGTGGGACCAAGTGCGAATGGGATCAAGTGCGAATGGGACCAAGTGCGAATGGGACCAGTGCGAATGGGACCAAGTGCGAATGGGACGAAGTGCGAATAACCCCTTTTCAGTGCCAGCTACATAGTCTCGTCTTGGCAACATTTAACACGAAATGTTTTTGTGGGATTTCATTTCTTTTTGTAAGTTACTTATGATATTTATACGAATATTTTTTTCTTTTGTTCATATTTTCTTTCTTTTTTTGGGGTTTATTTATAACAAGGACCCCCTATATATATATATATAATTTTCAGACCTCTAGCATCAAAATTTACGGAAGTCTCATACAAACTTTCACCCCCTATTTTAAGGGGTTGGGGGGTAAAAGTTTCAACTTTTAAGATTTTTTTGTTGTTTGTGTACTATTACTAGCTTACATACCAAATTTCAGCTTTCTAGGACTTCAGGATGAACCTTAAGAATATTGATGATCATCAGTCAGTAAGTCAGTGAATCAGTGACGAAATCGGGGTATTTTAGATATCAATAAAATCTAAAGTATAAGAGCTATGCAATTGAAACTTTATAGGTTTAATAAGTCATATATATACTGACATCATATCCCGAAAATTTTGTTTATCTGGTATAATCCAAACCCAAGTTAAGAGGGTTCAAAAATACGACAAAGTGCTTCGAGAAAAGGTAGCGCGCTTCGCTTGGCTCGTCTTGGTGGGCTCAATCCCGAGCCCCCAGATTTGGATGAAAATTGGCACATAGATAGACCATTTCCTGGATTAACACATAGGATACTTTTTATCCCGATATTCCCACGGGGTCGACATTTACGCGGGTGAAACCGCGGGGCGCGGCTAGTAAATAATAAATACGAAAGTGTTTTACTGATTTAATGACTCTAAATAATTTTAGAGTCATGAAATCAGTAAAAGACTGTCATATTTATATTATCTTTTTATTAGGAGTTTCTTAACTTTTGGATTCTTACCTTATTATTTCACAAACACATAGCTTTCCAAGTAACACAGTTTTGGAGGTTTAAAACAAATTTGTCTATTGATAGTCTATTCATGGTTAATCTTTAGATAGGGGCTTTCTAAAGATGGTTTCAATAAAGAAAATGTATTCTTATAGAGTTTTTTTTCTCAAGCTCGATTATTTTTAGAGCATTTGTTCTATAGCACACTTATTTTAAGTACGTTTATAAGTATATTGAATGTTTTGACATAAAATGCTCTACAAATAGTTAATAAAGCCTGAAGGTACCTAACTTGAAGTAATGTTATAGATATGATGGTATATTTTATGACAAAACATTCTATTTTAGCTATTGGTACTCTTATCTTTGTTTATAAAGAGACTTAAATCTAGATAAAATACTTTAATAGATATTTTTCCGTTTGTCTAAAAAAATGACAGTGAAAAGGTGTTTTTAGTGGTTTTTTTTTTCCTAAAAATGGCTTAATAAAGTGCATTTGTATTAAATATTTGAATTCAATGGAGGCAGTGAAAAAAATGAAAAAGTCTGGTAGATTTCGTCGAAAAATCGGCAAATATTTAAAAGGAAGAAAAATGAAGAAGAGTTACAAAATAATTCAGATTCTGAATCGAAACTTTGTGATAACTTCCTCCAAAACGTGGGAAATTGTACGACAGAAGATACAACAGAATTTGCAGTGTCCCTTACAACATCCATCACAAAATTATGTTAGTGAGGAATCCGATTCGGACCAGACTTATGTTAACACTGCGTCCTTGGCACCGCTGCCGACGTATACATACCTACCTACTATTATACCTACTATTTTTCACATTGTCTATAAATAAAACAGAAATATCTTTTACTTAAGGCCTACGCGGACCGGGACGGCATGGCACCGGGATTTAAATTTTTACTAATGGACATTCAAACATATCGATATAGAAATACGACATAAATTGCTATGCTTTAAAATGATGCCGTGGCATCGAAAGGGATTTCATTGCACGGCATTGAAAAATGTGCCACGGGCCCCCGCGGCGGGATGCCGTGGCGTCCTGTGGTAGGCAACGGCATGCTCCTCCGGCGCTCGTTGTGACATACCGCGGGGTGGGGCGGCGGGGTAGAGAAGCGGGGAAGCCGCTGGAAGGCCGCGGTATCTAAGCGGCTAGTGTGCGTTGACTGACGGCAAAATCCCTTGCCATGCCGTTCCGGTCTGCGTAGGCCTTAACCCTCTTGAATTGATTTATTAAATTGCTCTGTACTGCATAAAATGGTCTTCCGTTCACAACACATCAAATTACCTGATGAACGTCTAGAAATACTGTGAGAAGATAAAAAGGAATACAAAGATGACAGGTACTAGGTAATCTTAAACCATTCATAAATCTGTTTATTCTTTCACTAGATAGTTTAGTATGTAGCAAGTAAAATTATTCTTGTCATAGAGCTAGAGCCATACTGCAGAAAATTCTCTAGAGTGATTGTTCTATTAAATTCGTTTCTCTAGCAAATTTTATCTTGACGTCATTTTTAGGGTTCCGTACCCAAAGGGTAAAAACGGGACCCTATTACTAAGACTTCGCTGTCTGTCCGTCTGTCCGTCTGTCCGTCTGTCCGTCTGTCCGTCTGTCCGTCTGTCCGTCTGTCCGTCTGTCTGTCACCAGGCTGTATCTCAAGAACCGCGATAGCTAGACAGTTGAAATTTTCATAGATGATGTATTTCTGTTGCCGCTATAACAACAAATACTAAAAACAAAATAAAATAAATATTTAAGGGGGGCTCCCATACAACAAACGCGATTTTTTTGCTCTTTTTTGCTCGATATCAAAAATGGCAACAGGTAGGCACTTGAAATATTCACAAAATACTCAATTGTATTTTAACTTTAATAATAAATAATAAAATTAAAATAAAATAAATATTTAAGGGGGGCTACCATACAACAAACATGTTTTTTTTTCGGCGTTTTTGCCTTGTGGTACGGAACCCTTCGTGTGCGAGTCCGACTCGCACTTGGCCAGTTTTTATTGCCTATTTTTGCTTCAAATGATTTTCATTGCATATTTTAATGCTTATTTTTATGTTTTTATCATTAAATTAAAAGTCAAATTAAACTTTTAATATGTTTTACATTACTATATTTTAAATAAAATGAGTATTTTAAACATTAAATGCAATTTAAAAAATTTGCTTATAATAAATAATATTCATATTTGGTAAAAAAAAATATTAAATCTTACATTTACAGCGAGCGCTCTTATTTTAAGAGAGTTTTACTTATAATATTCGACGATAGAATTTCAATCGCATATAGATTTGCTTGTTTACCCATTAATAACTAGCTAAAACACAAGTAATGTAAGAATTAAGAAATTTGTTATGCCATGCATGATGCAATACAATAATAAGTTTAAATGACTCTTGTAAGTTCTGTGCCATTATGTGTCGTTGTCTACTACAAATCAAATGTAACTTAAAGTTGTTAGTCTTGAGTTAATTTTGATTTAAAAACTTAACGTGTAAAGACTTCTTTAAAGGTCTGCTTTAAAGGCCTCAACTTTATCTATAAACTATATACTAGTAAAATTTGTGGTCTATAAACAGTTTAGTGAGACACTAGAAAAATCTCTACAGACAATTTGAAAATTTACAACTCCTATCTCTATCTATTCATTATGAGAAGGGATAAGGTTGTGTCCACTTTTACTAAACTGTGTCTATAAGCGTTCTTGAATATTACTTGAGATATATTTTACTCTTAAGGTAAACAATAAAATTAAATTCTATTAGATATCGAATAGCCCGTTTTTAGACGCGATTGTGTTACTTGGGATGATACGGTTACAATGGCCAATAACTCATGATAAAATTTTGCCTAAATAATATCCTTTGATGACAGCTACAGGCTAAAATTAAGTTTTAACTTCTGCGAATGTCAGACTTCAATTAGTAAGTCTTAAACATCAAGTTGTTGGAAAAAACCTATAAGGGTTCCCATTTTATAGCAGACTCTAGATTTCTTATATCCTACTAATTTTATAAATGTGAAACTTTGTGAGGATGTTTGGATGATTGTTACTCAATCACGCGTAAACCGTTGAATAGATTTGGATAAAAATTGGCATATAGATAGACCATTTCCTGGATTAACACATAGGATACTTTTTATCCCGATATTCCCACGAGATCGACATTTACGCGGGTGAAACCGCGGGGCACGGCTAGTAAATTATAAATATGAAAGTATTTATCTGATTTAATGACTAAATAATTTTAGAGTCATGAAATCAGTAAAAGACTGTCATATTTATATTATCTTTTTATTAGGAGTTTCTTAATTTTTGGATTCTTACCTTGCTGCTTATTATTTCACAAACTTATAGCTTAGCTAAACATAGAGCTTAGCTTACATAAGTACCATTATGAAAGGTAACGAAAGCACATGTCTAATATGAATTGAATTGGACAGAATCACATATCTAATATGAAATTTTGAAAAAAATAAAACTTGAAACCAGTTTGTGGCTCGATTTAGGTGACCACGCAGTGTACCTATTTCTTCACAAAAGCAAACTAAAACGTCACACACGCATTATCGATATGCCTAGACACTTGTGCACCAATAAGAAAATGACTAACGATTGCACTCACAATGCACCAAGTAAAAACAATGGTAAAAACACTTCATGGAGGGACGATAAGAGCAAACTAGTCAGTCCATCGCTAATGTGAAGTGATATATTTATACCAAAACACTTACAACATATCGAGGAAAACGTGATATTTCTTTAGGCACTACAGGTACTTCCCATACATCCTACTTCATAGGTACTGACTGCAAGACGTGTATTTTTAGACCACAGGTTTTAATCAAAGTATAGGTACCTATACCTAATCAGTTCATTGATTTTTCATCTCAAAATCTTCATGGAGGTATCTCTCATTTATTACTATTTATTGTTTACATTAACGAGTAATTTTCTATCTTCCCTATCACTCATTTCAGGATACGTTGATTTCCAGTCTATCAAAAAGTATACTCTGTTACGTTGATTACAATGATAGACGTCGGCAAAGAATGTCAGTGTACAAAAAATGTTATTGAAGAAATTTATGGTATTATATACCTAGTAAGAAGTTTCAAATTAAAGCCAAAAGTGAGATAGCTCAGGGGGCCTAAAAAGGCCACTTTGGCAGAATCATAAAAGGATAACATAATGGACAGTTAACTGTTAAGTTAATCGTATCAAATTCCATTGGTGAAGCATTTTTCAGTTATTTATTTTGCCTGTGCTAAAATAGCAATCAATCCAATCCAAATCCAATCCCAATCTCTTTGATTGTACCTACGTAGTGCAGCGAAAAAAAGAAAAACACGGACTGTCCTCGCCATATTAAAATTCATAATGTTATCCTTTTATGATTCTCCAAAGTGGCCTTTTTAGGCCCCCTGGACTCAGCATTATTTATTTAATTTTTCGATGATGTAGATTAAAAGAGGCACAGCTTTAAAGACTGTTAAATAAAATCAAACATATTCCCAAAAAAAGCAAGTAAGCGCACTTCTATCTTTATGTAAGTATTGTAATAATATTTCCAGATTGAATGCAGCTTGCTGATTCCAAACTCTCATAACTTTCTCTTAAAGAATTAAAGACCACAATGTTATGCATGAGATAGAGCATGGCATACATCAAGGAAGAATTGGACGTTATCTAAGAAGCTATGAAAAAAGAAACTTACCACAGCTAAAATGGATCTTCACACAAAACGATCATAATTAGATTTTTTATTTATTATTTTTAGTTTTACTAACAATCTTGTTTAAGTTGGAGTCTTGGTCTCTT
Organism: Mesoligia furuncula; assembly: GCA_916614155.1. Taxonomy (NCBI): domain Eukaryota; kingdom Metazoa; phylum Arthropoda; class Insecta; order Lepidoptera; family Noctuidae; genus Mesoligia; species Mesoligia furuncula. Next base: position 15,805,950 of record OU744796.1, read on the forward strand.
TAATAAAGAAAAATTCTATTCTATTCTATTCTATTCTATAATTGTAATTATATAAAACATATCTGTGCTCATATTATTTGTAATTAGCAAACAATGTGCCTGGCCCGAGTCCACTTCTAAGTAGTTGTGAGGAGTGGTGAGGAGCATCTATCGAACTAAAACGACTAGCATGCGTCAGATTGTTCGTGGACGCATACAGTAACGCCTGACTCTAATTAAAATTCGACATGAACATTATTCACTACCAGACAAGGAAAGTGCTGCTTCGATTCATTCGCCCAAATGATTGATGCGCAGAGGTCACATTATTGTAATTTTATTACAATCTTATTACAATAGGTACCTACTAGCTAATCAATAGATCTATGATGCAGCACTATGTTGATTGTTGGTGTAAATCTTTATGACTCATTTAGATGTATTAAGTACACGTAATCATTAAAGGAGGACTAGGTATGAAGACAATGCCCAGCAAGGGGGCGTTTGGTACCTACTTAATGTTCGGGACCCGAGTCGAACAAACGGCCATCGAGTTTTTCTGAGATCTTTGTATAATCACCGAATTCGAATCGTACCCAATAATACCAATAAATGAAAAAGTAGGTACTGTTATTAAAATCGTGAAAGATTTGTGCATAACAAATCTTTGTCAAGGACCGCGAAGCGAAGGTACACGGGTGGGTTTTAGTCAGTAAGAGTCTGACACTCCCTTCCGCTCCACCCAGAGCGGGAGGAGTCATTTGATGATTTCCGATCCGCAAAAAAAAAAAAAAAAAAAACCCTAAGCAACGTTGCTGTGTTCTAGTTTGAAAGGGTATGGGTGCTGCTGTAAGTAAAGGCGATTGCGACATCTCTGATATTGCTGTCGTCATCATCAACAACTTGCATGCATACTATACAGGAACGGGATATTAAATATAATATTACCAGATCCAAAAATTACTGGATGCAACCGAAGGCAAATGTCTTTCTCAGTTGTTATTTTTTATTAAACGTCTTAAGACAGATTACCTACGTGCCATCTTTTAAAATCGAATTATTAAAAATAATGCTTTTACAACCTTGTTTTGATTTAAAAGCATTTATTTATTACAAGCTGCGCCCCGCTGTTTCACCCGCATAAGTGTCGATCCCGTGGGAATATTGGGATAAAAAGTAGCCTATATATTAATCCAGGGTGTCAGCTACCTGCATACAGAATTTTATCAAAATTGCGTCAGCCGTTTGAGCGTGAAGAAGTAACAAAAATATATACACACATACACACTCACAAACTTTCGCCTTTATAATATTAGTGTGATAATTATGTTTCTAATCGAGAAATCTCTGATTGATAATGTTTTAAACATGTTAATTTGTTTCTAAAATCGCTAGGAAAACGAACAGTGCTTCAATGCTAATATGTATCTATTGAACCTGCCTTTTGACCAGAATAGAAGAAAACATGTTTTTAATTATTGTGAGGTAGATAAGGTGGTTTGAATTTTATGTGGTTAACTGTTAAACAGGTCAACCTACGACCGTAAACAAAAATGTGCAAGAAAACTTTGTTTCTTTTACCAAGAACTTTTCCAAGAATGTATTTAGTTTTTGTCAATAATTAAACTAGTAGGAAATAATAATAATGGTTATCTACGAAGATATAATTGCGTCATAGAGGCTATTAAGTAATATTAAGTACCTAATCTAAGGAGATAAGGAGATACTAATTTCTACAATATTTTTGATGTGTTGTAATAATTAATTCAAACTGCAATTTTGAAAACATTCAACACCTCTTCTAAGTACTGGTAATACTACTTAATATTGAACACACTCTTACCTATTTTTGTTTGTCAATCAATATAACTTTTATCAATAAATAAGTCGTCACTTTATAACAATACAATTGTTACTACATGTTCACTCGTCAACATTGTACTGACTTGGAAGTATAATATACCTGATATCTACATAACAGATAAGGAATCTGCAAGATAATGGCCTCCTAATCAATACGCGTACCATGCGTGCTGACGTATTCCATTATTGCAGATTATTGTTTGTACCAAAATTGTTTACTTTATTAGTACCATAAACGATAGGTGATTATCATTTTTGTTTTAGTGTTCAGCTGTACGGCTGGAGTCTCTGCCATAGACGCTAACTTAGGTAAGTAGTTTAGTTAGATTACAAAAGCTTTTGCCTAATCATTTCACACATTCCTGTTGTAGCTTGTTACTGCTAGGTATACTAGACTCCAGACCTTCATATCAACCAAAATATTAACTTCATAAAGTGGACAGTAACACGAAGTCATGAACAATTTAAAGTGAATGACGTCATTCCATACATTACGTTGTTGAGTGTAGGTCTACGTTACGATTACGGTACGAATTACGTACCGAGATAAAGATAAGTAAGACAAAATGATCTAATTTGTATAAAAAATAATGCAAAATACGATACTTAACTACGAAGTGAACTACTTTCTGAGGGACTCTTTTTCCGAGTGAACCAATACCTTTTAGTAGTACCTTTAAGTATTTAGGAAACCTGGACAAAACATTATGAAAACCGTGAAAATAGCCGGTCATGTCTAAAAATGCGGTCACAAAGAACTTACACGAAAAACCCAAAAACGAGCTGTTAAACGCATAGGGATGCTCTGTCGAATTAGTCAAGCATTTGGTCCAAGAGAGAAAATCGATTAAGTATCCATCTACCTAGCTCTTTAATACTTTGACGGTGAAATAAAGAGATCTAAAAGTCCTACCTACCTATGTATAAATAGAATAATAGACAGGTGACCTGTTGGGTCACCTTGACTCTGCCATGAATATATCATGACTAAAGAGCTTCATTAAAAACTCAACACGTTTCGCGCATCAGAGTAGGTACCTAGAGGTTATCATAAAGACGGCTCCACTTTTGTGGGCATAGATGATTGTGTTCTGCGATATTTTAAATAGAGAAGAAGAAATGCGGTGTTTCTGCGTTCTACTTTGCACACTTAGCGAATGAGAGTTAGATCGAAAGAGGTGTAACATTTTGTCCGTCACGACACTTTTTATTTCCATTCAGTTACTCTCTTACGTTGTTAATTTATTTCAAAGTTTGTTATTTAATAATTATACAATATACAGCGAACGGAACTTCGTTCCAACTGGTTGTTCTACGACAACTCTCCCCTGTTTTTTTAAAATTAATATTGTAACTAATTGTAAGTAAGTAGGTAGATTGTCTTTGGTACACAGTGCTACCATCAAAACTTTACACAAGAATACACGCGATGTTTGTTTTCTTGCAGCAATTTAATACGTAAATAAAATATGAACATTGGCGTTTTGTTTAAAATTTTACGATAAGGTTTAAAAGTAGGTAGGTACCTATGTAGTAGGAAAAATGACTTTTCTTTAAAATCATGCAACCCATGTAGGTACCTAACAAATAGGTAATGGTGTGGAATTATTTTGACCTTTAATTGTAAGAAAAGAGTTGATCTGATTGTTTCTGATGACGATTTTAGGTGGCCTCTTGCCTTGACTATCCGATTCCGTCGAAATCTCCACTTGGGAGGACAATGGAATTAAAGTATTTTGTAAAAACACGCGTCAAGTAGCTAAAACATCGAAGTAAGTACCTACGCTTCAACGATATCGTTAATTTCAGTTTCAATTTGGTGGTCGATCAAATCGATCTGAGAAGCATTTCTAAAGAGAATCCTTAAGCTGCTGCTTTAAAAATACAGTATCTTGTTTGCATTGGGAAAAGCAAGTTAGTCCATGCACCCTAATCGCGTAACAATCACATCTAAATAATTTTGAAGGATTGAATTGCGAATCCATTGCTTCATATGTTCGAAAAATGTGTCAGTTCAACAATGTAGGTAAATAACGCAATTAATATTGTGGAACTTTCAAAATGAAAGCCATTACTACTGTTAGTGTTTTAAGTAATTTCTTTCAGTCTATCAAAAAGTACTCTGTGGTAATTACCCCTTAGGTAGCTATGATGTCAAATACCAGCTATGACAGTACACAGGTCTTTGGAAAGGAAACTGAAACAGTTGGGTATTTTTTCCTATGAGATAATGACCATCTTAAGGCTCCTTCAAACAGGCGCGACGCGCGATAAAATTACCGCAAGTCGCGCAACGAGCGGTGCCTTTGTGTCGCGCGCAATTATATCGCGTATCGCGCCTATTTGTAGGAGCCTTAAACCCGGTTTCTGAATTTGTAAAGATATTTATAAATAAACTAGCAGCGCCCCGAGGTTTCACCCGCATAAGTGTCGATCCCATGGGAATATCGGGATAAAATCTACCTATCCTATGTCCTTTCCGGAAACTCAAACAATCTCTATACCAAATTTCATATAAATCGGTTCAGCGGTTTAAGCGTGAAGAGGTAACAGACAGACAGACACACTTCCGCATTTATAATATTAGTATGCTTTGTATTGAGAACACTTTACCTACGTGTACCTACGTATTCGTTGTAAGTAATAAAATAATACACCCCTCTAAACTAGATAATGTGATCGGACTATTCATAGTTTGATGATTCGTAGGGATAGATAGGTAGGTACTTTCATATAACAAAATAGTAACAATAATAGTAAATCACCAATGACTAACGCACTTTTGATAAAACTACACGATTAGGTACTTATTTGAAATTATGTCCAGATAGAAGTGCTTACTTAGATTATAATGGTAGCTAAAGGTGTGAATCATCTTAATACTATTCAGCAGGTACCTCAGTATTACTTAATTATCATTAAATTATCACATTTATTATTTTGATTACATTATCTTGCATTGTATACCTACGTACCCAGGTACATAAGCACGAACTAATAAGAACTTTGCGCTTATGATTAGGGGCACCAGCACCTCGATATAATACTAAGACTGAGCGGAATATTGTTTATACACTTACTTATTTAATTTCTACTCGTTACAGAAGCACTAAAACACTAGCCAGTATTGTAAAAATTGCACGGTCAAATACTTATGAAATCGCAAAATATTAACGGCGCGGGAATTCCACTCGGTACAAAGATAATACACAATGATAAGCCGCCGTTTTAGAGGTACACTAATAGTTCGCGCTATTATTCTTGAACACTGCTGTAACGCCGTACGCGGCCACGTCCAGCAGCAGTGTTCGATCTAAAGTAATAATATGTATGAAAACGCTCTAACACAGTTCGGAGTTCTGTCGACTTCTGCCCCCCACTTAACATGTTGGAAGGAAATATTAACGACTAGGTGTAGTTTTACTTTTGATCATTTAATTTCAGGTACACACACTCATGAATTTACGGGGACACCGCAACTAAATAGGTAGGTACAGAAACAGCATTAGGTACCTAGTACATACATATACACATATTTCTCCCATATTTCCCCAGATTTTGGAGAATTTCAAATGTCATTTCCGTCATATACAGTCACGAGCACTAATATAATGTCAACACTTGGCAACTTTCAATTGAGATTTTTTCGTGAAATAACGAATGCAACGTTGAAATACGACACACACAAACCTATGGGTTTGAAAATACTTTGTTCGTAATAACATAAAATTTCATTCAAAACTGAAGGAGAAAATCGTCTTTGAATAAAGCCAAGTGTATAGATACTTATGCTCGGGACTGTACCTATACTATCTTAGATTTCAGAGATGATCGTTGATTACAACAAATAAATTAATCTTTGACACTGATAGACGAGTTTGCCTAAGTACCTAATGCTATCTCAGAGGATAATCACAGAGTTAACATAATTCAACGTATATGCGCCGGCAGGGTAGGTTCATTACGTTTTGAGCTCTACGAAGCGAGCTCGTTTTTTTATTTCTGAATGTTTACTTGTATTTTATTTAAAGCCAGAGATGCCATTTGCACCCGGTGCCCATGCATGGGGAGAGAAAAATACGTAGTCACATGATAGTTCGTTTCGTTCCAGTTCTTCGCAACGACTTGAGTTCGATTGATCTAGGTGCTGGAAATTGCTTGTTCGTAACCACGTTTATCTTTCAAAGTTATAATTAGCAGATAATAATTTAATTATCTATCTAATAGCTTCTGCCCGCGACTTTTTCCGCGTGATATTTTACCCTCCCCCTACTCACTCTCTTAGGGGTGGAATTTTGAAAAACCCTTTCTTAGTATCCACTTAGAAAGGGTTTTTCGATATTCCTATACCTAGGTATCCACCTAGGTACTCTTTACAAAGAACGCACCCGCCAAATTTCATGTCTCTAGGACCAGTGGTTTAGATTGTGCTGTGATATATCAGTCAGTCAAGACTTTGAACTTTATATAGGTAATCTGACCGCGTGTTAAAATTCTTCCATACAAATTTTGACACCCCCCAGTCCACTTTTAGGTACCCCCTAAAAGTGGATTGGGGGGTGTCAGATTACCTATATAAAGTTCAAAGTCTTGACTGACTGATATATCACAGCACAATCTTGGCATTTTTGTTTAGAAAAACAAAAATGCCAAACTTCATAATTTACTTAGATAAGTGTTCGTGCCAAGTTTCAAGTTTTTAACTCAAGGAATAAGATTGTTCATACAAACTTTCATCCCCTATTCAACTCCTTTAGGGGTTGAATTTCGAAAAATCCTTCCTTATTCCTTGTTTACATTATGAAGGGAACCTCTGTGCATTTGGGCTGGGCGTTGATGAGTCAGTAAATCAGTCAGTTAGTCAGGACTTTTCTTTTTATTTATATAGATAGATAGATAGATAGATGTACAGTGGGCTGCATCAATTGGTTACCCCAGTTGTACAAAAATTTTAATACAACTGGGGTAGGTACCCAATTGATGCAGCCCACCGAACCTACATGACACACGTTGGGATTCCCGGCTGCCCGAGGTTGTCTAGTCGAATTCATACGGGAGCGGTTTAGGATTCAATCCCAATTTCATCCTGGTACAATGCATGATCAATCGAAAATTAGGTATTGCTCATGAATTTTTTGTAAAATAACATCACGCCCGTATTTTCCTAATAAATAACTTTGTCGTTACACACCATGCATTATTGTGAACACTAAGGGGAATACACTTCATAGAGGCGACAATTTCAAACCACTCAAATGTCATCAATTATTCTTGTACTACATTATGTTATAAATTTCAATAATGTAACACTTCCATGTAGCACACAGCAGTAACTTAACAACACGGTAGTTTGACTTTTATTGTTATCATAGTAATATTATTTTTATAGTGTATATTTCTGTTTTATATAAGGTTAAGTTATAGTATATTTTAGAATTGTACTGTTTTTTTTATTACAAATTAAATAAAATGAAATTGTTAACATATAAAAAAAAGTTAGATGGCGTCGACATTTCTTAGGACTATTCTTGAGAAGAAATGACGAAACAACCTCAGGAGGCCTACCACGACCTCTTATCGTGATCCATTTTAGGACCTAAACTGAACTGTTCGTCTAATTCGTACCATGACGTCAGTTTAACAATTAAATTTAGGCCACGCCATCTGACAGCGATTATCCCAAACTGAGTCGCAAGTTTTGGTTTCATTCATTTAATTTTGTACTGTGTTTGTACCATGACGTCCATAGAGCAGCTCAAACTGAAACGCTGACTGTCAAAATAAGCAATTCAATAAAAGTTACTATTTTTCTAACATAAACTGAAACGTTTGGTGAATTATTCAGGGGTCAAATTCACTTTTAAATTCCAGACATTTAAATATATCTTCATATACACAAACCAACATTTGGAAGACCTAACAATTTATTATGAAATAGGTACACAAACTTTTCTAACTTTTACAGAACAAAGAATTTTGAAGAAAATTATTAAGTAACTCGATAGTACCTACCTATACCTACTTGTTTAATGTCGTCGTGTTTTATTATTATTTAGATTTACGTATCGTTTCTCACGTTTCTGACACAAAAAAAAACATAAAAATAAGGTATGATAAAAAAGATTTTAGTTTGTTTATGAATTCTGATTGCTTATTAACCAAGAATTGAAAACGTCAATTCAGCAATAATTATCAAAAAGTTACCTAGACGTTAACTAACTAAAAAAAAAAACGACGGGTTGCACTCTGGGAGTGCCGGCAGAAGTGAAAACTTGAATATTAACGTGGTGCATTTTTGATATTTTGGAATCTTACTAATTTTCGATCAGGTCACGTGTCCTGACGCGAGTTTAACATTTTTTACCCATTACAAAAAAAGTATACAACGCCGCTAAAGAAGTTTTCACTTCAAAAATAAGGGGGATCTAGGAGTTCAAAAGCCTTTAAAACAAACTCACATTCATTTTTTTTTAAAGCTTTTTTCAATGTTTGGTTATTTTTAGGCATTTTCTGAGGTTGATGACGAAATACTATATAATATAATATACTCGCGAAAAAAAAATCTGCTGTTCCCTACATTTATGTTCGTATAACTCGTCAAAATGTAGGGAACGGCTGATATTTTTTTCGCGATTTGAGATTTGGTCTCATAGTAAAATTTGTTCATAATGATGAGTACAATGACCTCTGTTACGGATCGTTGCACTGTTGAAAGGAAACCACGAAAATATGCTAACACGGGGTAGCTGCGCAGACGTGTCCGGTGCGCGTACGATTCCGCCCTATCGGCGTCGTGTCTGGCCGGCGACTACTCGGTGGCGGGGGCGAGCGGGATCGCCACGATCCTGCTCCCTCGCACACTTATATTATTGGCTATCTGTCTCGCGACGCTCGCAACCACCCCGCCATTTATTAAAACAACAATTTATGGCAACCGGAAACACAATAATTGTCACATTCATAGACATAAACAAACAGTAAATTATAAAAGGATAATTAATCAATGATATTACAATTTAATGTCATTGTTATTCATTTAAAATAAACACTAAGTACCTACTTACATTACTATCTTTTAAAAAACAGCGCTGAGCCGTCCATCATCGCTAACATCCTGCCCCTCAGTGTCGTCATTACGACACTCATCACCACTCTGAAGTAAAGCAGCTATACGCGATGCTGGACGCTTCATGATACCGGTTTTTGTCCTTATATCTAAGACTCGAACCCGTCCGTCAGGCCCAGGGTATATTTTCTGAACGATGCCCTTCGGCCATACGTTCCGCGGCGAAGCGGGGTCTACCACTACTACAAGATCTCCTACCTTCAATTGAGCGCCTTCGCGATTCCACTTTTTACGCGGAGCTAAGGTAGGTAGGACCTCTTTCATCCACCTAGACCAGAATAAATCGGCCAACCGTTGCGCTATACGCCACTGTTTACGCAAAAGAAGATCTTTGTCGTCAAACCTGCCAGGTTGCGGTAGATTTGACGACGAACCTATAAGGAAGTGGTTGGGCGTCAATGACTCCGAGTCACGAGGGTCAACGGACACATGAGTTAATGGCCGACTGTTTACCATGTTCTCCACTTCGCATAAGAAAGTGGAGAGAGCTTCTTCCCTAGGAGCGCGTTCTTTTAAAACAACTTTTAAGGCAGTTTTGACACTGCGAATGAGGCGTTCCCATGCTCCTCCCATATGGGGGCTAGCAGGGGGAATAAATTCCCAGTGGACTCCTTTATTTAAGGCTTCTGTCACCAGTTGTGGCTGATGGTCAATCACCTCCTGATATGCTTTCTTTAATTCGACATCAGCGCCTCGTAAGTTGGTGCCATTATCAGAGAACACTGTGTGTGGCCAACCTCTGCGTGCGGCCATCCGACGCAAAGCCATTATCATAGAGTCGGTTGTGAGGGACGAAACTAATTCTAAGTGCACAGCACGCACTGTAAGACAAGTAAACAGTACACCGTACCTGCGTACCCTTTGTCGACCAACTACTACTTCCAGGGGGCCAAACAAGTCTACACCACACATTGTGAACGGCCTCTGATGATGGGTAAGTCTGCACTCAGGTAAGTCACCAAGGCGTGGAGGGTTAGGTGAAGCTTTTCTAAAACGACAAATCAAACAATGTTTGGCAACAGTTTTAACAGTGGGCCTTAAATTTACGATCCAGTACCTTTGTCGTAATTCGTTAATAATCATCTCGTTACACGAGTGTGCAGCATTCACGTGATAATGCAACACTATGAGCCGCGCTATATGGTTTTTACCATCTAAAATAATAGGAAATTTAGTCATCTGATCAACATCTTTCACGTTTCCGATTCGTCCGCCGACACGTAAAAGATTATTTTTGTCGATGATCGGGGTAAGTGTTCGTAAACGACTTTCACGCGTTATCTCTTTATTTGATTTTAACAAATTAATTTCGCTACGAAATGACTGTAACTGTGAATGATAAAGTAACAATATCTCTGCTTTATGCATTAAATCTACGGTAAGACAGGTGATTGACCTTTTCTTACATTTTTCGATAAATAATAGAACTGTAGCCGTAGCACGTAATAATCGCAGCCAACGGGAGAACCTACTTGGATCCGGTACAGGTAAGTCACAAATTATTTTATTATTATTATCGCACACGTTTATTCTTTCTAATATTTTATCATCACTAGTAATTATTTTTATTTCCGGTTGTTGAGGCCAGCAAGAAGGCGGTTGGTACAAAAACGACGGTCCGGAAAACCACGTGGAATCACTACTAAGCACGTAATCGGTATTCTTCGTTCCCAAGTCGGCTACGTTTAAGTCAGTAGGCACATAGTGCCACTCGTCAACCTTGCTTAACTCATCAATTTCCCCGAGTCTATTTGCAATAAAAACTTTATAGGTTCGACATTGATTCTTAATCCAATATAAAACTGTAGTCGAATCTGTCCAATAGTGTACCGAATTCGGTTGCAAACGGTGTTCTTTTTTTATGCTATTAGCTAATTTACACGCTAATACGGCTCCCTGTAACTCCAATCGCGGCACGGATACTGGTTTCAGGGGAGTAACTTTGCATTTGCTCGCGATGAACGATACGGTAACGCGTCCGTTGATGCTTTCGCGCCGCCAGTAAGCAACCGCGGCGTACGCACTCGGTGATGCATCGCAAAACATATGAATTTCCAAACTCGCTAAACTATCGTTTGTCAGGTCAGTCGAAAAATACCATCGCGGAATTCGAATATTATTAATTTCCTGAGCTTGACTAATCCACTCTCTAAATAAATCATATAAATCGTCGCTTAGTTTATCATCCCAGTTAAGATTCTTTTCCCAAACTTTACGCATTAAAATTTTCCCTTTAATTGTGAATGGACTTAGGTAACCGTGAATGTCATAAATGGACATAACTATACATAATAGTTCGCGTTTTGTCGGTATCCGTTTCAGAAGTAATACCTCTTGCGGTATCCGTTTAAAGGACAGATCAAAGGCCAACATATCGGTACTTGGAAACCATAACAGCCCAAGTGCTCGTTCCGGTTGGTTATCTATATTGAACCTTATTGCCTTGTCATTAAGGGTTTCTTTGGGGACTTCACTTAATACGGTCGGTACGTTACTTAACCAATTACGCATCTCGAATCCACCTTGCGTGTGAATATAGGAAACGTCTTTTATTGTTTTTGTAGCTATGTTTAAATCTGTAAAACTATCTATATAATCATCCATATACTGGTTAAGTTTAATTGCGTTAACAGCGTCAGGCATTTGCTCTTGAAAAAGAGAAGCATTTTTGTCTTGGTTTATGAATTGTGCTATAAAGGGAGAACAGTTAGCACCGAATATGAGTGACGTCATGGCGTACTTATTGACCTCGTCGCTCCCTTTCTCTCTCCATAAAAATCTTAATGCGTTTTGATCATCATTTTTAATTTTAATTCTTAAAAACATATCTTTTATATCGCCAATTACACCTATAGCATTTTCTCGAAATCTAAACATTATGCCGTATAAGGAATTTAATAAATCGGGTCCCTGCAGTAAAAAATCGTTAAGTGAAAAATCATTAGATTTAGCAGCGGCGTCAAATACTAACCTCAACTTCTTTTTATTTGGATTACTGACCCCAAAGTGAGGCAAGTACCACGTACGATTAGTGAGCGTGTCTTTACACTCAGACTCGCTAAGTCTTCTAGCGTAATTATTTTCAAACAAATGTGCAATCCGTTCTCGATATCGCGATTCATATTCCGAGTCGGATAACATCTTCCGTTCGACTGATTTTAGTCTTTTTAAGGCGACGGAATACGAATCGGGCATAACGCAAACATCTGATTTCCAGGGAAGACCCACTGTCCATTGACCCCCGATTAACTCAGCTGATTCGTTAAGTATGTTTAAAGCTCTTGTTTCTTCGATATTTTGACGCGGATTATTACAAATCCCAATAGAGTCAAGCGAGAAGGAACGACGTATTAGTTCGTGTAAATCTATATTATCGTTACTTTGTTTGAAGGTAGTAAGATCTCTGTTGTAGGTATCTAGCGGTTTGAATGTGGGCGGCTGACGCTGTGGGTAAGTTGTGCACGCGGGGATGGTAAGTAAATGCGAGTCGCTCGCGCCGCTTGAGAAGCGTGCGCGCTCACGTTGTTTACAATTTTTATAAAATAAGGCTCCGTGCACACACCACCCGAGCAACGTTTGTGTAATAAACGGCCCATGAGGTTCAAACTTCTTACAAACTATTGGCGCAATCAGATCATAGTTATCTTGACCTATTAACAATGTAGGTTTTATGATATCACAATTGCAAGAATTAAATTTAAAGTTATACAAGTTTTCGTATTCACTAAAGTCCATACAAGAAGTCGATTGCACAGGTAAGTTCAATTCTTTTAATTTGCGAGCACGTAATTTAAACTTATTACCGTCACTGTTACTAATGTCTAAATTTAATATTTCAGTTTTACAAACCAACTCGCTGGAGTCCCATGCACTCGTAGCACGCATCGTGACGCACTCACCGTGTAACCCAGCCTTATCCGCGATATCAGCTGCGATAAGGCTCACCGTCGCGCCGTCGTCTAACAGCGCGTGCGCGTGAACACTTTGTTTGGGTCCATGTATGGTAACCGGCACTATTTTAAGCACTATTTTTGACACGTTAAGCACTTTACACTTTTCAGGGTTATTATTTAAGACGGACACTTCGGAACATCGCGTTTCGATCGTGTGGGCTACGAGTTCGTCGCTGCTAGTGCAGGCGCGCGGCGCCGCGTCCGCGTCGGGCTGCTGAGACTTGCTGAGCGGCTCGGTTGCGGCCTGGCGCGCTGCCTGCGGTTTCACCCAGTGAAGCAAACGATGATGCGGCCCACCACAGGCGTCGACGTCGCAGTTCTCGGCGGTGCACTCTGACTGATTTTCATGTCGATCTCCGAGACACTTGAAGCACAGTTTGTTTATGCGAACATAGCGCCATCGGTCTTTGCGCATAGCGTGTTTGAATCTGCTGCACTCTGCTAATTTGTGAATAGGTTTTTTACAGTATTTACATTTATCAGATGTAGAGGGGTTGTTGACCTCCGCACACACTAACACCTGTTGTTTGTGATTTTTATATTTCTCGGTATTAGATCTCGGTTTTGAATCGATTTGACTGTGCACGTAGCTTACTCCTGATATTGCAACTTTCTTGGCTTCTTGAAGAAGAAACTTGGATAATAATTCTAATTTTGGTGTGTCGTCTTGATTATCATATTGATATATGTAATCGGCCCATTTATTAATCAGTTCGGTGGGCAATTTGGACACAACAATGGTTACTAGTTCGGGACTTCGTAGATAATCACTTTGTTGCACAGTGCGAGTAGCTGTAACATAATTCTTTACTTTGATGGCGAAGTTTACGACCTCCGTATGATATGCTTGTGGTAGCGGCTGTAGTTTTCTTAACTGTTCTGTAACTGTCCTCATTATGTTTTCAGGTCGACCAAAACGAAGTTCCAATGTCTCAAGTATCTCTTGAGGTGATGTGGCGCTCATCAGTAAAGATGACGCTGATTCTTTTGCTTCGCCGCGGAGACACTTCCGTAGGCGCCATAAATTCTCGGAATCCCTGTAGTTGCAGAGGCGCGTGGACTCGTAGAAAGCTCCTTTGAAGTGTAGCCACTCCATCGGATCTCCGGAGTATATGGGCAGGTCTTTGCAGATAGCTAACCTTGACAAGAGTTCATGGTTTGTTGATTTTGAGGTTGAAGCACTGATGGCGTCCTTTATAGCGTTAGTGAGCGCTTCAATTGCAGGTTGAGTACCGGCCGACTGATCTGTGGGTTGCAGTGCGCGACTGGCGCTGTTTTCACAAACTTCGCCGACCACGTTCCGTTCAAGCGACGACCCGGGTGCGGTAACGGATTGTTCCAGCCACTTTTCAACTTTACTTTTGCACGATATCGACGAAGATTGCTTTGAACATCTGGAATCTTCTAGGTGTGCTAAATCGGCGGCAAATTTTTTCTCTAATAACTCCTTTTCTATGCGAGCTTTAGTGATCGTCATTTCGGCTTGAGCTTCTTTCAACTCGATGATGGCTCTGGCTTGAGCTGCTTTATATTCGAGCTGCTTTTGCCGCGTGGCCGATGAGGAAGACGCGTGGCTCGTACACGTGGCGGCTTGTTCGCGGCTGTGCACGCCGCCATCTTGAGTCGCAACGATGTCGGACAGAATCTTTCCAGCGCTTTTCCTGTTGTACTGGACGTCTGAACCCGCTTCTAGCTTCATTTTCGTTTCGTTAGCCATCATTTCTCTCGATTGTGCACGCGTTCTCCCAGTACGCGGCGTTTGAAATAATGGCATCCTGCCACACAGGTTTTGTGCTTCCTTACACTGAACACTGCTGATCCGGCTCGAAGGACCACTTTTGTTACGGATCGTTGCACTGTTGAAAGGAAACCACGAAAATATGCTAACACGGGGTAGCTGCGCAGACGTGTCCGGTGCGCGTACGATTCCGCCCTATCGGCGTCGTGTCTGGCCGGCGACTACTCGGTGGCGGGGGCGAGCGGGATCGCCACGATCCTGCTCCCTCGCACACTTATATTATTGGCTATCTGTCTCGCGACGCTCGCAACCACCCCGCCATTTATTAAAACAACAATTTATGGCAACCGGAAACACAATAATTGTCACATTCATAGACATAAACAAACAGTAAATTATAAAAGGATAATTAATCAATGATATTACAATTTAATGTCATTGTTATTCATTTAAAATAAACACTAAGTACCTACTTACATTACTATCTTTTAAAAAACAGCGCTGAGCCGTCCATCATCGCTAACATCTGTAACGGATCGTTGCACTGTTGAAAGGAAACCACGAAAATATGCTAACACGGGGTAGCTGCGCAGACGTGTCCGGTGCGCGTACGATTCCGCCCTATCGGCGTCGTGTCTGGCCGGCGACTACTCGGTGGCGGGGGCGAGCGGGATCGCCACGATCCTGCTCCCTCGCACACTTATATTATTGGCTATCTGTCTCGCGACGCTCGCAACCACCCCGCCATTTATTAAAACAACAATTTATGGCAACCGGAAACACAATAATTGTCACATTCATAGACATAAACAAACAGTAAATTATAAAAGGATAATTAATCAATGATATTACAATTTAATGTCATTGTTATTCATTTAAAATAAACACTAAGTACCTACTTACATTACTATCTTTTAAAAAACAGCGCTGAGCCGTCCATCATCGCTAACATCCTGCCCCTCAGTGTCGTCATTACGACACTCATCACCACTCTGAAGTAAAGCAGCTATACGCGATGCTGGACGCTTCATGATACCGGTTTTTGTCCTTATATCTAAGACTCGAACCCGTCCGTCAGGCCCAGGGTATATTTTCTGAACGATGCCCTTCGGCCATACGTTCCGCGGCGAAGCGGGGTCTACCACTACTACAAGATCTCCTACCTTCAATTGAGCGCCTTCGCGATTCCACTTTTTACGCGGAGCTAAGGTAGGTAGGACCTCTTTCATCCACCTAGACCAGAATAAATCGGCCAACCGTTGAGCTATACGCCACTGTTTACGCAAAAGAAGATCTTTGTCGTCAAACCTGCCAGGTTGCGGTAGATTTGACGACGAACCTATAAGGAAGTGGTTGGGCGTCAATGACTCCGAGTCGCGAGGGTCAACGGACACATGAGTTAATGGCCGACTGTTTACCATGTTCTCCACTTCGCATAAGAAAGTGGAGAGCGCTTCTTCCCTAGGAGCGCGTTCTTTTAAAACAACTTTTAAGGCAGTTTTGACACTGCGAATGAGGCGTTCCCATGCTCCTCCCATATGGGGGCTAGCAGGGGGAATAAATTCCCAGTGGACTCCTTTATTTAAGGCTTCTGTCACCAGTTGTGGCTGATGGTCAATCACCTCCTGATATGCTTTCTTTAATTCGACATCAGCGCCTCGTAAGTTGGTGCCATTATCAGAGAACACTGTGTGTGGCCAACCTCTGCGTGCGGCCATCCGACGCAAAGCCATTATCATAGAGTCGGTTGTGAGGGACGAAACTAATTCTAAGTGCACAGCACGCACTGTAAGACAAGTAAACAGTACACCGTACCTGCGTACCCTTTGTCGACCAACTACTACTTCCAGGGGGCCGAACAAGTCTACACCACACATTGTGAACGGCCTCTGATGATGGGTAAGTCTGCACTCAGGTAAGTCACCAAGGCGTGGAGGGTTAGGTGAAGCTTTTCTAAAACGACAAATCAAACAATGTTTGGCAACAGTTTTAACAGTGGGCCTTAAATTTACGATCCAATACCTTTGTCGTAATTCGTTAATAATCATCTCGTTACACGAGTGTGCAGCATTCACGTGATAATGTAACACTATGAGCCGCGCTATATGGTTTTTACCATCTAAAATAATAGGAAATTTAGTCATCTGATCAACATCTTTCACGTTTCCGATTCGTCCGCCGACACGTAAAAGATTATTTTTGTCGATGATCGGGGTAAGTGTTCGTAAACGACTTTCACGCGTTATCTCTTTATTTGATTTTAACAAATTAATTTCGCTACGAAATGACTGTAACTGTGAATGATAAAGTAACAATATCTCTGCTTTATGCATTAAATCTACGGTAAGACAGGTGATTGACCTTTTCTTACATTTTTCGATAAATAATAAAACTGTAGCCGTAGCACGTAATAATCGCAGCCAACGGGAGAATCTACTTGGATCCGGTACAGGTACCACTTTTGTAACGGATCGTTGCACTGTTGAAAGGAAACCACGAAAATATGCTAACACGGGGTAGCTGCGCAGACGTGTCCGGTGCGCGTACGATTCCGCCCTATCGGCGTCGTGTCTGGCCGGCGACTACTCGGTGGCGGGGGCGAGCGGGATCGCCACGATCCTGCTCCCTCGCACACTTATATTATTGGCTATCTGTCTCGCGACGCTCGCAACCACCCCGCCATTTATTAAAACAACAATTTATGGCAACCGGAAACACAATAATTGTCACATTCATAGACATAAACAAACAGTAAATTATAAAAGGATAATTAATCAATGATATTACAATTTAATGTCATTGTTATTCATTTAAAATAAACACTAAGTACCTACTTACATTACTATCTTTTAAAAAAAATCTGCTGTTCCCTACATTTATGTTCGTATAACTCGTCAAAATGTAGGGAACGGCTGATATTTTTTTCGCGATTTCAGATTTGGTCTCATAGTAAAATTTGTTCATAATGATGAGTACAATGACCTCTTAAGAGGTTTTTGGTGTTTTTCCAATAACCCTGTATATGTTACAGTGTAGCTGGGTTCTTGGAGTTCCACATCAGGTGTTCCAGATCTTCAAATTTATTCTCCTAGCAGAAAATGCTCATCACGTGGAACAATTTTTGCTATGGTATATCTCTTATACTGCCGCGCTAACGATAAGAGCAGTAAGTATGTTTTGCATAGTTTTGAGTATTGGTGCGCAAAGTTATTGTTACAATTTTGTTATTCCGGACTTCTGTTTTTAAGTTATATTAATTGTGATGGTTGAAACCTGTAGCCTAAATAAAGCGCTTTTATATTTTTCACTCAATAAAATTCAAAATTGTAACAAAAACTTTGCGCGCCAATACTAAAAACTATGCAAAACATACATAGGTACTGCTCTTATCGTTAGCGCGGCAGTATAGTTTAGCTGGTCTGTTGCGGTTCTGCATCAGGTGTTCAAGTTTCCAAGATAAATTATAGCACTATGCCTATATGTTGCCCAGACTTAATACCTATACTTACAACAAAAAAGAAATCATTCAAATTCGTCCAGTAGTTCCGAAGATTAGCGTGTACAAACAAACAGACAAACAGACACACAGACAAACACACAGAATTTTTATTTTTTTTATTCGTGCTCTATTACCGTTTCTAAACCTCATTTTTTTTTATATATTCAATGTACACAGTTTTTTATTGTTTTATTATACGTATGTATAGATAAAGGTTCACTACTCGTTCCCCGTAAGTGATAGCTTGATACTATGTAGCCTGTATGTTGACCCGACTTCTTAATAATATTCGTGCCAAAGGAAATTGCTCATTTCTCTACTGACCGCCGTTGCGCATCAAACAATTTTGTATGCTACCATAAATTGGATATAAAAGCGGGGTAATGTCGTACTTTCATAGGAAATTAAAATTATCCATTTATTTATTGGGGTTTTTGTTGTACTTTGATTTTCTGCTCAGTTTTGAGGTTAGTTTTGTAACAAATCTTTCACCAAAAAATACAGTATTTTACATCAATATGATTTGATTCACATAAAACAACAGAAAATAGTTCCAATAAATCAATGAATGATCCCAATTAAATAATATTACAAAGGTAGGTCATGCTAAATGTAGGTTTTGATAGGAAATAGAAAATAAAAATGCTTGAATATAGGAATGCAATAGTTTCATTGGTCCATATTATCATCATATTCATAAAATATGTCGTCTAAAAGCGGAGCCGGTGGCTCCACAGACCTAAATCGAGCCCAACTGATACCACAAAATGATCATAATGGGAGCACATCATCCCATTGTTTGATTACCCACCAAACAATTGCAATAATAGCTATTAATATCACCTAGGTACTGAGTTACTTATTAATTAAAATGTAAGCGTAACCTTTCGGCTGACATGTCGTGACTTAATTCTTCCACTTACTAAATACGTGTCCGTTCCCAGTACCATCGGCAAGTCAACCTCAATGTCGTTTGCTAGTTCAATTCCGCATATTTCGTTCCTACTCACATGCTCCCAATAATACGACTAACATCTAAAAATAAATATAATAGGTATATCATATTCAGTAAAGAAATTGATCTTAGCATTAGTTTAATAGAAAATATACATATTGTATTAATTTAATAGAAAATACACATATTGTCACAGACAGGCAAAAGTCACAAACAAAATCAAATCAAACTAAGAAAAGTATAACTGGTGGTTCTTAATTCTCATCTCATCATCTTCCTCTTAGCGTGTCGATAGCAATCTAAATGGACTCGGCCCAGAATTCAGCTACTTGTTTGCCGCCATCACCAGCGTCCTTCAGTTCCAGTAAAGTGCAGCAGACGGGACACGATATTAAGTGTCCCATCGTTTGTGGAACAGCACAACATTTACACTCCAAGGCGGTGTCGTCTATGAATCTCCACCTGAACAGGTTGTCCTTACTTCGGCCAACCGTGGTCCGAAGGTTACCCAAGGTAACTCATGTCCTGGTAGGAGCTCTTCAGCCGGTGGAACGAATGGTTTGGGTAAGGAAGCACTGTGTCGCCACAGCTTCAGTCTGTATTGTGATCGTTTGCAAGTGAGTGGTACAACACACTTCCCCACTTTTCTCATCATGATGCATTTAAATGTATATTTTGAACTTAGTTAAACAGCTTCTAGTATTAGCTGTAAACAACAAAATACAAATGTGCTGAAAGACTTCCATTATATCCGTTGCCTCTCCGACTTGATGACGGGGTAGACACAGCTCCCACAGCGTGACATTTTTAACGAAATCGTTGGTGATTTACTGCACTGAAAACACACGCCGTTGTCGTAAAAACGTTCTACACAATCCACAGCACAGAAACAGTACAATGGTCTCTATAAGAATTCTTGACCATGCAGAAATCTGAAGACTCAACTGGACACGATGTTAACGCAATGATAAGTTATTTTTTAGCACAACAAACTCAACAACAATCAATAAACAAGTAATAACAATGTTCGCTGCGAAGTGCTGGTCGGCAGGTCGACCGACATGAGATGCTTTGTTCGACAAATAATTATTGACAGTGAGTGACACTTTTGACACATTTGGCAGTTCACCTTTCACATTGCCCGTGATAGTGTTACCAACAGTTAATCTTAATCACCCTGTCCATGTGATTTGTCAATAATAGAAATAGTTTTAATTAGTAAAGTAATGTAACTACACTAACAAGTATGGACAAATAATTAGTCTGAAATAAATGATTTAATTTAATATTATTTTAAAGATCTTAAAAATATATAATTATATTAAGTTCATTATGTTAATTAAAAAATAATAAGGAGGACAAATGATACAAAAACACTTTTACACGTCAAACATATTTTTTTAAACTAGATGAGAAGGGCGTTTCCTATCTGACAACTTTGAGAAGAAAGGCCGAAACAAACTCAGAGTCACAATCTCTTTTAAAGCCCAGACATAATCTTGGTCAGATCATGTGCAGACCATGTGTAAAGGTGTCTGAAATGTTCTTTTGAGAAAAGAACCACACAGATTGAGTGGACCTGTCCAGTCAGTGCTCCCAATTGTCAGTAAACGTGCAGCTCAACGCAGAACTTAAGGAGCTCAACGATTCGACGAACAATACCAAAGAAGGGACATTTGGGTAGGCCGTATAAATTAGGTACTCCAACTGCCAGATCATGACTAAAACAGAATCAATGACCCAGGAAGAATGTCATAGTTGAAATTATTTTTAAAACTCAGCGTCTGTCTTTATACTAAGCGTTAAGACCGATTATGGGGAGGTTCTTAAAATTGGCAACACTGCTTTTACAAAAATACTCCATTTAAAAAAATATGCAATAAAATCGAATTAATAACTAATTAAATACAAAATATTAACCTCACATACGATTTCAATCAACTGAACTCAGAAAAGATAAAAAAATATTTTATAATTTATAAGTATATTTTTATGGCCATACTCTATTGCTTTAAAGCGGTACTGGTTATGGGCAATTTCCTTTGTAGTAAATCCATGCAGTACTTTTTGAGTTTATTCCGGACATACATACAGACAAACAGACAAAAATTCTAAAAACTATATTTTTGGCTTCAGTATTGATTGTAGATCACACCCCAAGTATTCTTTTAAAAAATATTCAATGTACAGTTTTGACTTTCCTACCATTTTATTATATGTATAGATTACAAATTTTGTTCAAATCAAATTCGCCTTCCCTATCTGATACAAGCGCGACACCTTCATCGGATTTCTACCGTAGCCCGGGGTGTTAAAAACTAAATTATTTGAAATTCTTGAAAAAACTACAATAAAAGTGATATAAAAAATTTGTGTACCTTTAGGTGAAGGTGAAGGTATCCTTTTTAGGCCTACTGCCAACCCTTCTACACGTGCAGCTTGTGGGTGAAGTATACGCAGAAGGCCTACAACGTCCTACTCGTTCATCAGTAATAATAATGGATTTAGGATGTTGCTGGGGCTTTCGCGCATCTACAGCGCATCGAAGACGGCGGGCATAAGCCCGTGTTGATGATTTTCATGCCATAATGAGAAAGAGGGCGGTGTCAATAATGAGTAGGTTCGACGGAAGCTCCAACGGCATCCTAAAGACATTGTTTGAAAAGGTGGACAGCTCCTGTATTAGGCACTGGGTGCAGAGGCACATGGCAACATGTGTTGAGCCACGTTTATTAGTTGTAACATAGTTTTTATTCGTTGTTACTAGTACTATATGAATTGTATGTATTTTATGTGTGATCTGCAATAAACGATATTATAATTTAGGGTCTTCAAATTAAATGTGTAGGTATTTCCTAAATGGGTCTACCTACGAACCCCCCTTGTTTGGCTAACCCTCCGTGTAACACCCTGTATATTCTTTATTTCGGACTACTCACAATCCATATAGGTAGTATTAGTAACAATGACTCAAAAATTATGTTAGTAAACTTTTACAAACCAAAACAACTAAAAAGGACGTTGGGACACACATTGGCACGTGCCTCCGTGCCCAGTGCCCTAAAAAGGGAATTAGGACAAAAAACAATTATTGCTGGGTAAATAAATAATAATAAATAAATAATACATACTGATAGGTAGGTACTCGTAACATAGCAATTGATATGATTTGATCTCGTGTTGATAACCATCAAATTTAACAACTAACCGCCCCTTCGGGTCAAGTACCTACCTACCTACACTTACCTATTTGTACGATGACAAACGCATTCAATATTGACAACATTTGAAATTATTTAAAGTGAGTTTGTGAGTCACGCACTTATCTTATCCTGACTCAAACACCTTATCATGAAAGACAAGTTTAGATTGCTTGAGTCATGATTATCTTAGCATAATTAGTATAATGTTCCCACTGCTGGGATACAGGCCTCCTCTCTGTCAGAGGGACTGGGCCATAATCCACCACGCGGGCCCAATGCGGGTTGGTCATGACATATGTGTTCGAAGTTTTGGTGCTAGGACATGCCGGTTTCCTCACGATGTTTCCTTCACCGTTTTTACAGCAATGGTGATGAAATAATTTACACAAAGTAAACTTTATAACTGAGTCACAATTTACTGTAATTCTGACGAAAAAAAACCGGTCAAGAGCGAGTCGGACTCGCGCACCGAGGGTTCGGTGCCGTTTTAAATTTTCATCGGCAAGGCCTATAATCGTCAGAGAATTTTAACACTGCGCCCTGCGGTGTAAAATATTGCAATTTTTAGGTCAGTGACATCTTTTGACCGACATTGGAACTAATGTAACTTTTGTTGATGATTTCTGAAAAAGTGTGCTATTTAGAGACATCGTTTTATTCTTCCCGAAATCTTTACATAAACCTCTATCACATAGAATTATTTCAGATTTTTGTCTTTGCAAACTTCGGAGATAAGGCCCGAACGGTATTTTTTTTTTCATCAAAAGTCGAAAACTATGCGGCCTAAAAAAAAAAGAAAAAATGTTTGAGAATGTGCAAACTGCGATCTTTTATAATATAAAAGATCGCAGTTTGCACATTCTTCGAAGTGGGGCTATTAGGGCATGTGGGGTATCATATTATGATACCCCACATGCCCTAGTAGCCCCACTTCGAATTTATCAGAATACTTTCAGTCCATAACAAAAAAAAAATCTTTCTTATTTGCAAAATAGTTGAGTAAACGTCATCTAAAACTATCCCAAATTTCAAGTTGCATTAGTAGTTCTTGATATACCCAGCTATGACAGACGGACAGACAGAAAGACAGACAGACTGACTGAGTCTCACCATAAGGTTCCGTTTTACCATTTTGGTACGGAACCCTAAAAAGAAACATTTTACTATGACTCTCTGAGAATCGCCTAACTTCTGGGATGATGGTTGGAAGTTAGACGGACTATAAAACTGTGTTTGTAGTTAGTCTTACTGGTTAAGGCTAACCTATGTGGGGTAACTGCGTAACACGCTAACATTGGAATGGCTTTCATTTCGACATTCAACAACATTCATTGCATTATTTACATTGTTGAGCAGACATATTTTTCGAATATTTAAAGTAATTGAATAACTAATAACGCCAGCCTTTTGGGCACTGTTCCTGTTGACAGCGATGCGGACGAATTTTTTGATGCCCTATGATTATTTTTCTTATTTTTTCATATAAATGTACATATTACTGAATTTATTTTAAATATTAGCATAGATTATGTAAATAAATATTCTTTACAAACATTAAAAAAATGGAATAACAATATCCTTAAAAATGATTCTGATTTAGACCACCTAAAAGAAAAATTCTTAGGCCGCCGCTGGATCTGCTACGCGTCTACTACGCCTTTGCTACGAATTAGTGACGAATCTGCGTCTGCTACGCCTCTGCTACGTGTAGCGCTACAAATCTGCTACGAGTTTGCTACGCCGCTGCTATACGTCTGCTACGCCTTCGCTACGCGTGTTGCTACGCGCCTGCTACGCGTCTGCTACGTGCCTGCTACGCTTTAATACGCAACTGCTCTGCAGCGTCTACGCTGTCCACGCCAAAACGTGTCTGAAGTGAAGATAGCAAAATGAGAGCTCCTGTATCGGGCTTTGGACCTTATGCTTGACCGTCGCACTTGCAACTGTGAAGGCGAAATCGTAGACAATATGATATTCAACCTCACTATCTGACAGTTTAGAGAACCAATATACATATTTCACACACAACGCTTAAATTGGTTACCGCCAAAAAGAAATACAGCGTCGTCGTTTTAAGTACCGTTTAACTTGTCAATTATATTAAGGAAAATTCTGAAAATTTTTAAGTAAGTAGTTGAACAAAATAAATAGTTATTATAATGGTTGAAATAAGATAATGTTGTGTAGTTTTTGCGATAATAATGTGATATTTTTGGTTGTTTTGAGTTTAATAACTTCGCTAACTTTACTGTTATTTTTTTAATACTATGAAATCGGCACAAACTTATTGTTACTGCCAATAAAATAAATAGGTACCTATTAATAATATTATGCATGCCTAAAAATATTCATCCCGACTAAAACAACCTTCATTGCGAGTGACCGCCCGCGCCGCCCACGCGTATTTGTCCGAATACTGACGTGATATCATTGTTGTAATTACCTACCCAGTGAAGACGATTTCGCCGCATAGGTCGATTCCAACCGAGTATGATGTGTCTGATATATATTTTTATACACTCAAGTATAAGAGGGGCCCGTGGCTAAATAATAACAGCCGCACAGGGCGATCGATCAGGTTAAGCTACGCTTGCCGTGGTTGGTCTGTGGATGGGTGACCATCTTTCCATACCGTGACCCCTCCGTGCCTCGGAAAGCACGTTAAGCCGTTGGTCCCGGCTGTCATTCGTGGATCTTTGACAGTCGTTACGGGTACAGAAGCCCGAAAGTCTGACAACCAGTCTTACCAAGGGGTATCGTATTACCCAGTAACTGGGTTGTGGAGGTCAGATAGGCAGTCGCTCCATGTAAAATACTGGTATTCAGCTGCATCCGGTTAGACTGGAAGCCGACCCCAACATAGTTGGGAAAAGGCTAGGCAGATGATGATGACACTCAAGTATGAGCGGAATCAGAGTCCACTGCAATAAGTACTTAGCCAGTGTCTTGTTTACCTACATACAGTAGCATTCGCAGGTCCGGGGCTAAGAGTTGTAGGTCGTGGGTTCGAACCCAGGCCTCCTATACAGGGTGAATTTTCCAAGTGGGCGTGGATGGCCAAATCCGACACTACGAGGAATAGCGAAAAGTACTCAAAAGAGTCGCGGGCTTGATTATGACAAAAACTAAAACTGCATCATTGGATTTTTGAAAAATCTATTATTCTAGCCAGGAATCGAACCGTTGATTTTGAAAAAAAAAACACACACTGTATTATTACACCATTCGATAGTGTCGCTGATAAGGATCGAATTCTGGGAAGTAATACATACTTACGGGAAACTTAATTAAAATGTTAGATTTTAATAAACAGCTTCTGACTTTAAAGTATTCATACCGACGTTACCTGTACCTTGTTCGAAATGATGCATCCACGCCCACTTGAAAAATTCACTCTGTATATAAACGTGCTCTGTGACCCAGGCACAGGCGCTTTACTGTGTGTAAATAATTTCATCACCACTGCTCTCAAAACGGTGAAAGAAAACATCGTGAGAAACCGGTATGTCCTAGAACCAAACATTCAAAGACATGTGACATCTACCAACCCGCACTGGGCCCGCGTGGTAGATTACAACCCACTCCCTCTCGAAGAGGCCTCATAGGCGAAATTCTAAGCTGGATACTTACATGATATAACTTCTCACAAAAGCAATCAAATATACAGGGTTATTGGTAAAACATTAACCACCTCTTAAGAGGTCATAGTACTCATCATTATGAACAACTTTTACTATGGAACCAAACCTGAAATCGTGAAAAAAAAATCAGCTGGACATTTATGTTCGTATAACTCGTCAAAAAGGGAACAGCTGATTTTTTTTCGCGATTCGAGGTTGCGCGCGATGCGTTTTTAGGGTACCGCACAGTACCGTCCCCCTTCCCCCCTTATATCCGAAGTTTGCAAAGAGAAAAATCTAAAATAATTCTATGTGATAGAATTTACGTAAAAAATAAGACAAACAATGGGAAAACATTAACGTTGTGATGATACTGCCAGCTTCTTACGAATGTGCTCGTAAACGTTTAGTTTATAGGACGATCGGTTGATTGCCATCCTGATTTCTGAATTCTTTTTGATTTCTTTTTGAAGAAGGCGATTATTTGATGAACGGAGATTTTTATTGTAAATGTACTGAAAGTAGCTAGATAGGGCTATAGATAACTAAGAGAAGTGGGAGAGGCAAGAAATGAAAACGAGGTGGTCAACGCCCTTTGCTCTCTGCTCTGGCGTATGGTAACCACATTAGAAGCGACCGATGCGCAGAGATCAGAGGGGCAATTCACGTAATTTTAAGAAAGTTCACTGTCAGTAGAAACGATCCCTTTTTTTACGAAACGCGCGGTCCCTACGTCGCATTACCATCTGTGTTCCTATTGTCATCAATGTTGCAAATGGGCGTTTTAACTTCACTTTTTTGACGGGAGCATAGATGACTAAAAGGGTGTTAACACAACATCATAGAAGATCCCACTTTGCCGTCAGCGGAAATGGCTAGGTACTTTAAATAAAACTTTGGCTGCTTTAATTTTGGGTAGGTACAAAATGTTCGAAACCTGAATGATATCCTTAGTCGCACATTCTCAAAAAATGTTTGAATTTATAAAGTGGAAAGCATTTTGTGGGTAGGTACCTAATTATAAGAGTTATGGTATTCTCCAAATTGACGAGTATTTTAGGAGCAGAATGTTTAATAATGAAAGACGTCCTAAAAGAAAAGCATCGGTCGTGGGATCGCCCGCACTTGGGGATGGGGCCCGCTGGGCATGGCCGGCTGATACCAGTCAGGGGTGCGGCGAATGTACATATCTCCCGGGCCCCCCCCGCCTTAAGAAGGAACAGTGGGGTTTTAGTCGGTAGGAGTCCGACATAACCTTCCGTTCTTCCCAGACGGAGAGTATCCATGAGGATTTCCCAACAAAAAAAAAAAAGGTTTGGTGCAGCCCCCCAAAAAAGTCCTAGATACGCCAATGGGAGGCTTGTGTCCCAGCAGTGGGAACATTATAGGCTGATTATGATTATGAAATTATCAATACAAGCTACCTTAGCGCGGGTTTGACGCATTTGGTGCACATCTCAACTTGTACACCATGCTCAAATGGTGAACTTAGCAACTGGTGCACTTCTCATAGGGTTACACTTCGCAACTGGTGCACTTCTCAATTGGTGCACTTCGCAAAAGGAGCACTTTTTAAGATGAGTGGAGATTTGGAAAAATTGTCTAAAAATGAAAGAATCTTTTAAACTTAAACAATTTTCAATAATAATATAAAAAGTCTCACGGTAGGTAAAAAAGAAAAGATCACGTTTCTCCAATTAGTGATTATGTAATTTAATTTTTTTTTTATATTTAATTTAAAGCTTTTATTTAATTAATAATTAAGAAAAGAAGTACAGTTTAAATTATAATATTATAAAGGTTATTGATATAATACGATATTATATCATGTCTTTATTATGATAACTTTTTGCTGTAAATCAAATTTTTTCTTATTTATAATAATAATAATAAACATTTAATTCAGAATTACTTCCATATTATTTGTTAGTAACAATATAAACTTATAAACTAATGTTAGTAACATTTATTCTAGGCTGTATGTGTGAGGCACGTCGATCCTGGGGAGTGTCTACTTGACTGCGTGCAGTCGTATCCACCGCCCCAAGATCGGAGAGTCCCACCTGTCAGCCAACGTTCTAAGAATGGTGTTGGGGCTGCCGCGAACACGGCGTAGCAGAGATGCGCATCTCTTGCGCATGATGGCCGAAAAACTATCAACGTCCGCGTCGGCAAACATGCCGGACGCGCTACAAAAACGCGGCAGCCCCATCAACACCCGGAACGTGTTGTTATATTGTATGCGCAGGTCACTATATGCCCTTTGTGTAAAGTTCACCCACAGGCTGCACGTGTAAAAGGATTGGCAATACGCTTTGAAAAGAGTCACCTTAACCTGAGCCGTACAACGTGCAAACCTATGGGCCAACATCCCACATCGAACCGCCAGCGACCTGCGCTCCCGTTCTATATCAACATTGTCTTTTAAATCGTCTGAGACCCAATGACACAGATATTTAAAATTTGCAACTCTTTTTAGAGGTCTGCCGCACAGCATAACTGGTGGAATTGTGCTATAGCATTTACTGCCTGCTTTAAAAATCATGAATTCGCTCTTTAGTGCATTATATTTGAGCCCATGAGTCCCAGCGTACGATTCACACACGTTAATTAGTTTCCTTAATGCCCTGATTGATGGGCTAAGCAGAACCATATCGTCCGCATAACTTATATTATTAATGCATACACCATCAATATGACAGCCAATTCCGGTTCTGCCAAGCTCATCGATCAGATTATCCATGTACAGATTAAACAACGCGGGCGAGGACAGCCTCCCCTGTCTCACCCCACACTCAAGCCTGTACTTAGCAGAAAAGGAGTTTGCCCATTTGACTCGGTTCTGTTGATTAGCATACCAAAATTTAAACAAATTTATTACTTCCCGGGGCACATCCGTCTCATGCTGCAATTTACCCCATAGCACATTATATGATACAAGGTCAAATGCTTTTGACAAATCTAGATAACACGCAAATACTGGTGTCTTTCTCGCTGTATAGTACTGCACAGTCTGCTTAAGGCTAAGGATAGCACTCTCTGTAGATAAACCGGGCCGAAACCCGAATTGAGCATCATTTATTTTTAGATGTTTATCAAGCTGGCATACAAGCAGACTGTCCAGCACCTTAGCAATTATCGTCGCTAAAGAAATAGGTCTATAATTTGTTAGCATAGACGAATCACCCGTTTTATTTTTGATTATCGGTACAACAGTCGTACGCATTAATTTTTCAGGTAAATAAGAATGACCTAGACATAAATTTAAAAACATACATAAGACTCGTGGCAAGTGGACCCCAGCATGCTGCAGGTGCTCGATGCTGAGACCGTCATGCCCGGGCGATTTTCCTCTGACCATGTTCTTAATTGTAGCAGCATTCTGTTTCGCAGTAAACGTGACGCTTCGCACCGAGCAGACAGTCCCAGAATCGGGCGCATGCAACTGTGGCTCATTGTTTAGAGGTGATTGCACTCTAAAATGCTGCCTAAACAGATCCGCAATACTACTTCCGACTGACTTTTTTTAATTTTTGAAAAAATAAAAATATTATAGTTATTATGTAGAGTTTAATTAAAATTATTTTGTTGATTGTATTTTTAAGAAAATTAAAAAAAAAAATAATAATAATAAGGTAAAAATTGGTAAGGTAATAAGGTGTAAATTGTCTAAAAAGACAATTTTTCCAAATCTCCACTCATCTTAAAAAGTGCTCCTTTTGCGAAGTGCACCAATTGAGAAGTGCACCAGTTGCGAAGTGTACCATATGAGAAGTGCACCAGTTGCTAAGCTCACCATTTGAGCATGGTGTACAAGTTGAGATGTGCACCTACTAATGCGTCAAACCCCTTAGCGCATCCCCATTAAGGATAAGAGCATAGTGTACTGTAAGAAAGCTATATGCAATGCACGCCACTGTATAAAGGAGGTCACAAATAATGTATTTGCAAATACGAAATAAAACAAAAATGATAATGATGTAATCTACAATGTAATACTTATGTCCAAAATTAACTTTTAGCACATAATAGGCACACATTATTAACTATAGGTACATAAAAACAAATGATAACTTTGAAATAGTTGGTTACATATATTTATTGCCACCTATAGTGTGCATATGCTCTGTTTGCTTCACACATTCGATGCAAGTCCTGTTTTCTTTTAACAACTTTCCCAGTATTGTTGGCAGCATCAAGTAGTTCCCACGCAAATTGTTTTGGGAAATGGACTGTTCTTTCCTTTTCGTATGTAGCTTCTAACAACCATTTAATAGCCAGGAACAAAGACCTCTTCTCAGTAATGGGGCCTGGAACCTGCAAAGAAATTTTATGTATAAGGTGAGTTTGTCCATTATTTATTTGATAACATAATGTAGGAAGACCATACTTCAAAGTGAGTGAACCAGTTCTGAGTAAAAGGAGAAACCATCACATAATCACAAAAGAAGTGCAGTGTAATCCTGCCATCACCATTTCATAAAAGAACTTAATAAATTTTCATAATTATGACAAGGACAATATAATTTAACAAAATATTAACAATGACATTAGTAAATGTCTTTGTTTATAGACAATGTTTACCTGATATGTAATACCTCCTCTCTTGATAGGTTGAAGTTGAAGAAGTGGCTTGGAGTTCTCAATAGCTTTGTGCAGGATTTTCTTTGGATCTAGCTCTATTTTAGCCTTTGCCTCGGGTGTTGATGCCAAGTGGTAGCGTTCAATCTGTGACCTCTTGATATTTTCAAATGACTTCTCAACAAGACTGCGAGCCAACTGTTTTTTTCCCATTTCCATGACATGGTTGATAAGTTTGCTGAAATAGAGAGAAGATAATATCTATTATTAAGTATTGCATAATCCCTGTAATGTTCCCACTGCTGGGACACAGGCTTAATAAGAGGGAGTGGGCCATAATACACCATTCTAGCCCAGCGCGGGTTGGTAGACGTCACATCTTGGAATTTTTGGTTCTAGGACATGCCGGTTTCCTCACAATGTTTTCGTTCACCATTTTAGGACCAGTAGTGATGAAATAATATATATTATAGTAAGTATTGATTAAGTAAATAGAAATAATTTTCCGTATATGTATAAAAAGTGTTGTAAATACTTACTTTACCAATGGGTCATGGTAAACAGAACTAGTTTCATATACAGCTGGAGGCCTCACAGGTAAGGCAGCTATCTTACTCAATTCTGAACTTTCTATAAGTTTTGCTTGATCTTCTTTCCTAAAGACTGGATTTTGAAAAAAGTCTGGGAAAGTGGTGGGTCTTGAATATTCTCTGGATTGTAGTGTCCCTGAAATTCTACAATACAAACAAGGATATGAGTGAGTTGGCCAGTAGGTATACTATATGACAGGTCTAGACTCATTTCATTTCATTAAGGACTAGGTGGCACAGGTTAAACATTTGAAGTATGATTACCTACTGTATAGACACTTGAACTGATTTGGTATTCCTGCAGCATTATTATTATAACCCCCGGGCAAAGGCCTTACTTATCCTTTCCACTTTTTCCGGTCTAACGCAATTGTGGGCCAGCCTTTAAAAATTCTCATCTCATCTGAGACGACCCTCTGACCCATCTGGAGGATTAGATCTTTAGATTATCTACCTAATTGGAACAACCAATTAATGCAGGTGCTTGTTTTTACACATACATTGAAATTGGTAAGACTATCAAAGACTCGGTTTCTTTAAAAGTTGTGCAGGTCCAGAGATATTAGTAACAATAATACTAATATCTCTGGACCTGGACTGGTAAGCTATGTTAACTTACCTAGGAAGCAAATAAGAAGATGGGTACCACGGCATATATTTATTTAAAATCCGGATATTATTAGCCATGTTTCTTGTTATATTTAGTCTAAAATTAGAAATAATCTAGTCGAGTTCGAAATCATATAACCCTACTTTTTGTTTCTACGATGGATGAAGTTTAGAGTTTCTTTGACTTTCACTTGACACTGACAGCACATCATTTTTTTTTTCCTTTTGTTCCTTGTGGAACAGGCTAGGGTCAGGGACCATGCTGCCTAGTCATCAGTTATGTTGTGTACAAGCATAGGTGCCGCGCCGCGCGCTGCAGCCTTGGCCGAGCGAGAGCGAGAGCGCGCACCCGCGCGTCTCATACCGCATTTACACATTCGTACGAATAGCGAGGCGAATGGCGAGGCGAATAACGAACAAGCATGTAATATAATATATTATACCGCATTTACACATTCGCGCGAATAGCGAGGCGAATGGCGAGGCGAATAACGAACACGCGTGTAATATATTATATTACATGCTTGTTCGTTATTCGCCTCGCCATTCGCCTCGCTATTCGTACGAATGTGTAAATGCGGTATTACACGCGTGTTCGTTATTCGCCTCGCCATTCGCCTCGCTATTCGCGCGAATGTGTAAATGCGGTATAACGTTGCATCTTGAACGAATAAACGACAGTGCGTTTCTAGCTAGCGAGTGTTTTACTTGTCCCGTGTCCCGTATCCAACAGTGGCGACGAGAGCAACCCACGCTTACGCTTTATCACAAAACAATGGCTCAGTTTAATTTCGGGATTTTAAATAACTTTGACCACACAGTGTACGAATGGAAGGCGTATAAAAGTCGCCTGCGGCAGTGGTTTATAGCAAATGACATCTCCGAAAAAAATGACGCTACGGGTTCACGAAGGCGAGCGATCCTGCTGAGCGCACTCACGGATGGTACCTACCAGCTCACAGCCGACTTGGCTTTGCCTAAACAGCTGGAGGAGGTGCCATTCGAAGACATTTTGGAGCTATTAGATGCTCACTTTTCGCCGAAAAAGTGTGGATTCGGAGAAAGATACGCATTTTACGCGGCAACGCAACAAGCGAGTGAGACGCATGCGCAGTGGGCGGCAAGACTGCGCGGGCTCACGAAACACTGCAAGTTCGCCAATGTAGAAGAAGCCCTCCGAGACCGCTTTGTAATGGGTATGTCGGCGGGTCCCGAGAGGGACAAACTCTTCGCGAAGGATACGGACAGTTTGACCCTGGCAAAGGCAGTGGAGTTGGCACAGAGCATCCGTTGTGCGCGGGCAGGCGCCTCCGCATCAACGACAGCGTCGCCATCAACACAGCAAGAACATGTAGTGTTCAAGGTGCAGGGTACGTGTACGGCTCCAGAGAAGGAACCAGTCAAGGAGAAATGTTCCGTGTGCGGTCGAAATAACCATCCGTCATCCCAGTGCCGGTTCGCGAACTTTACGTGTAGGAAGTGTAATAAAAAGGGACACTTGCGTAGAGTGTGCAAAGTTAAACGTGTTGTGTCCGGTGACGTGGGTGAGGAGGACGACGATGGTGAGTTTTTACGTAATATCGTGTCAGAACGGGGGGAACCTATGACAGAAATCGTGTTCGTCAACGGCTCACAAATGAGGTTCGAAATAGATAGTGGATCCGCAGTCACAGTCATTTCAGAGGATTGTTACAACAGACATTTTAGCAGCCTGCCCTTGTTGCCCCCTAAGAAATAGTAGATTGTTATACAAGGGTCGGAAGGAATCAATTCCCATACGAGGCATTTAGACGCCCGAGCGCAGCGAGGGCGGCTATAGTCCGAGTGGGAATTGATGACTTTCACCCGCGTTAAACACTCTACTTTTCATTTCGAATTTAAGGAAAGTCAAAAATAGTAGTTTTTCTAAAATATTTATTGATAATAATTACATGAATAATAGGTACCTATTTATTAGTCTTTTTTAAATTTGAAGTATGGAACACACCACGTCACCGCCACATGAGTAGATTCCCGCTTACTAGGGCCCGTATTATTATTATTCTGTCTGCATTCTTACTTTTACCATTTTCCATAAATTACTTAGAAAACACGATAATCTTGATAAAATTTACTAAAAATTGTGTTGCGACGTGACACTTTTTAGTGCTGACCGTCCACCCAACTTTCTTATTTCGATTCATAACTTGCATACAGCCTAATCGATACTCGCAATAAAAAAAATGAAAAAAAAATTGTAGAAACTGAATAAAAAGTCTTTAAACTAACAAAATGTATTGAAATGTAAAGTGTTTGCAGAATATCCAATCTATAGAATTAATTAATTATCATCATTCTCAAAAAAACTTCTGGTAAGCCTACCTAAAAAATGTTTACTGGGAATTCTGTAGTAAACTATTAGAAAGTATCAAAAATAAAATCCACAATAAATAATTGTCCAATAAATTAAAATCAATTTAAACAGCGAGCGCATTCCGAATATAAATTCAATTATAGAAGCATTTCGGCGCGAAATTCAGTAAATGAGGTACCAATTGTCTGTCTGTTATTGACATGATATTACAAGAGATTATAATGATATTAGAAAAGCATAAATCATTATTATAAACAATGCTTATTGTATTTATTCCTTAAAATAATTTTATTTTATTTTCAAATATCGATTACATTCGTCACATTAATTACTCGAGTCAATTGAAATAAAAAAAAAATGTTTGGAATAATCGCTTTCACACATCATTGCAATAAAAAAAAACAATAATGGTCGGCGATT
Source organism: Mesoligia furuncula (assembly GCA_916614155.1). Classification (NCBI taxonomy): domain Eukaryota; kingdom Metazoa; phylum Arthropoda; class Insecta; order Lepidoptera; family Noctuidae; genus Mesoligia; species Mesoligia furuncula. The sequence goes on from OU744796.1 coordinate 15,840,439, forward strand.
TTGAACACAAATTGAGTAGTGGTAATGATTAATACGTACCTATTATTGAACCTGTGTTTGAATATTACGTTAAAACCTGGGCATTTTCGTGTTGTTTATAATATTATCAATAACATTTGTTACATTTTAAATCTTATCTACATCTGTGTGTGTGAAATTTGTGAAAAGTAAAAATGTAAACACACACGATTGGCGCGAAACTTCGACATTAGATATCAAAAAAACTTCATTACCACTACTTATTTACCTTTAACTATGGATAAATTCGTCAAATAATTAAATGATGTATATTGACAGCCCCATATGGATATGGTAAAGTCAGGATGTTCGAAAACCCAATTTTTATGTTTTTTAGCCTCGACCACAACTGACATCAAAATGGCGATTATCGTACCTATGTATGTTGAATTTATTCAAGGTAAATTATTAACTTCTGCGCTAAATATGAAAGATTTAATGGCGTTAACATATGAGCTTTTTATCCAACTCTCCTAATTAACGCACATACATAAGATTCGATGGGTAGCATAATAAATATTTACATAATCATAGTGTCGTATGTCTGACTGAGCTGACTACCTAACTAAATTTAGTTCTATTTTTAAATTTCATTCCCGCCCTAGGGAGGGAAAGCAATTACTATGAGTCTTTCCCGCCCAAGGGTGGGAAGCAGCGTTTTCCACCCGCTATTCGGATCAAACAAGCACTACTTTCCGAGTATGAGACATGAAAAAGTTATTTACCTACACGGGCACTAGTATCGGTTGTTTAGGCATAATTCGCGTACCGGTCACTTATAGGCTGAGTACACACACACTGAATGTGTACGTGGTGCGTAACGAAGGGCCACCATTGCTCGGTAGAGACTTTTTATCTTTATTTAAAATAAAATTAGCGCCCTGTAATTTTATAAACAATGAAGCGAATACAGTCGATAACTTGCATAGTCGATTCAAAGACGTATTTTCAGATAAATTAGGTAAATTCACGAAGTTTGAAGTCAAGTTAAGGTTAAAAGATGATGCAAAACCAATGTTTTTCAAAGCACGTCCAATCGCATTTGCATTACGAGATAAGGTAGATAAAGAGGTCGTCCGTTTAGTAAATTTAGGCATATTACAGCAGGTCGATCACTCTGAATATGCATCACCCGTAGTGCCAGTATTAAAACGCAATGGGAGTGTAAGGCTGTGTGCAGACTATTCCGTAAGCATAAATAAACAATTAGTTATAGAACAATACCCGTTACCTACGGTCCACGAATTATTTTCGAAGTTGCACGGAGGACAGCAATTCTCAAAGTTAGATCTGTCCATGGCCTATAATCAATTTGTTTTAGACAAGGATTCCCAAAAAATTACGTGCATAAATACGCATCGCGGCTTGTTTCAATATACACGTATGGTGTTTGGGTTAACGAGCGCACCGTCTATTTTTCAGCGCGCTATGGAAAACATATTGTCAGGCATGGACGGTGTGTTATGTCTATTAGATGACGTCCTAGTAACAGCCGACGGACCCGGGCTACACCTACAAAGGCTAACTGCAGTTTTACAGAGGCTACAAGACGCAGGTCTAACCTTGCAAAAAGAGAAATGCGAATTTTTCAAAAATGAAATCAGTTATTTAGGGTATGTAATAAACAAAGACGGGCTCAAAAAATCATCGGATAAGGTAATAGCAATTAAGAAATCCCCAATGCCTACGGATGTAGGTAAACTTCAATCATTTTTAGGGTTAGTGAATTATTACCGTAATTTCGTACCGAGGGCGTCCGAAATTCTCAGTCCCTTATATGATCTTTTAAGGAAAGGGGTTAATTGGAATTGGACCGACGAAAGTCAAAAAGCGTTCGTCGAAATAAAAAAACAGTTAACGTCAGACCAAGTGTTAGCGCATTTCGACCCAAACGCAAAGATTATCCTCACTGTGGACGCTTCACCTAATGGGTTAGGTGCGATATTGTCGCAAATCGACAAGGACGGATGCGAGCGCCCTATTTCGTTTGCATCCCGCACTCTTAACACGGCTGAAAAACGATATTCCCAGATACAGAAGGAGGCAACTGCTATTATTTTCGGAGTTCGAAGGTTCCATCAGTATCTGTACGGTAGATCAGACCCGTTTATCCTTCGCACCGACCACAAACCTTTAATCTCTATATTTGGGCCATACAAAGGTATACCAGAGGTTTCGGCAAACCGATTACAAAGATACGCGTTGTTCCTTAGTGCATATAATTATAAGATCGAATACGTTCGCAGCGAGAATAATTCCGCGGATTATTTGTCACGAGCCAGTCTCCCCGACGACGCGGGCAGCGACGGGCCGCAGTCGCGCGCAGCGACGGCGGACAGTGTACCCGGGGGCGGGGAGTGCGGGGACAGTACGCAGCACGCTGCCGCCGCTGCCGCTCCAATTGACCGCGCATCGTACGTTCATTTCGTTATAGATGGTCACATGCCGATCACACTAGACGAATTGCGTAGAGAAACTAGTCGGGATATTAGCTTGTTAAAAGTGATCGATTTTATTTCTAAGGGTTGGCCTAGGAGCATGGCTGATATAAAATTAAAACCCTTTCATGCATGCAAAAATCAATTATCGTATGAAGAGGGCTGCGTCATGAGAGGGCATAAAGTAGTTTTGCCCGAAAGTCTTAGAATTAAAATACTAAACGAACTTCATACTTCCCACCTAGGAATTGTAAAAACAAAGGCAGAAGCTCGTTCCCGTTTTTGGTTTCCGGGTATTGACAATGAGATCGAAACTATGATTAACTCCTGTACTGTGTGCATACACTTACGACCAACCCCCCCACGTGCCCCACTTGCGCCGTGGCAATATCCACCCCAACCCTTTCACAGGCTACATATAGACTTTTTAGGTCCCATAGATAGTAAGCATTATTTAATAGTGGTAGATGCGTATACTAAATGGGTGGAAGTTTATGATATGTGCGGTACAACGACCTCATCAGCCACAGTAGAAAAACTTTGCGAGTTTGTTTCTAGATTTGGGCTACCCAACACAATTGTTAGCGATAATGGCACAGCTTTCACGTCACACGACTTTAAACGGTTTTGTGCAATAAACGGGATTAACCACGTGACGTCACCGGCATATAGTCCCGCGAGCAATGGTCAGGCCGAAAGTTTTGTGAAGATTGCAAAAAAAGGTATAAAATCGTGTATCCTCTCTAGTCAAAGTCAGAAAGAGAGTAGGGTCAGGCTGTTAAGATATCTTTTCGATTACCGAAACTCGATACATTCTGTCACAGGGTTCTCTCCTGCACAATTAGTTTTTGGACGTAAACTAAGGTCACGCTTGGATATGCTGTCGCCAAAACCGTTGTCACCCTCAGACACGTCATTGGACACTTCTGTAAAATCAAAACAGTGTTTGCAGAGTAAATACAACGGCGGCAAAAATGACCAGACTTTTATATGCGGAAACGAAGTGTTATACAAAAAGTTTTTGAATAAAGATAAGTTTACGTGGTGCAGAGGTACAATCACAGACAAAATAGGTAAGGTGGTCTATTTGATTAACGACCACCTAACAGGAAATGTAGTGAAAAAACACAAAAATCAAATTGTATTTTATAAGGGCTACGCCAACTCACAAGACTCACAACAATCTTGGGATATCGGCGAAGTGGACAATTCGGGTGACGGCACCACGTCACGATCAACATCACCGAGTCTCCAACCCGCTTTTCAAGTCGACTCCGCGGGGGAGGGGGTACAGGGTGCAAGTACAACGAATGGTTCGTCACCACCGCCGCCAGTGGCGTCCCAACATCCCGATAGAGTGTTGCGCGATATCCCAAGGGTAAACTATAGAAGCCTCGCGTTAGGAAAATGATTACCTACCTAGTTATAAGATATTTTATTTGATTAGTTATAAGAGATATTAATAATATGTGTCACACGGACTAACGTAATTATATTATGAAAATGCCATGTATGTTGTGTACCGACCTACATTCTTGTTCTGCTACGATTATTTATTCTTATTATTTCTTAATCTTAATTCATATTGTATAAAGTGGGCTTGTCAGAATAGGGTGGGGAGATGTTGTGTACAAGCATAGGTGCCGCGCCGCGCGCTGCAGCCTTGGCCGAGCGAGAGCGAGAGCGCGTACCCGCGCGTCTCATACCGCATTTACACATTCGCGCGAATAGCGAGGCGAATGGCGAGGCGAATAACGAACACGCGTGTAATGTATTATATTATACCGCATTTACACATTCGCGCGAATAGCGAGGCGAATGGCGAGGCGAATAACGAACACGCGTGTAATGTATTATATTAGATGCGTGTTCGTTATTCGCCTCGCCATTCGCCTCGCTATTCGCGCGAATGTGTAAATGCGGTATTAGATGCGTGTTCGTTATTCGCCTCGCCATTCGCCTCGCTATTCGCGCGAATGTGTAAATGCGGTATCACGTTGCATCTTGAACGAATAAACGACAGTGCGTTTCTAGCTAGCGAGTGTTTTACTTGTCCCGTGTCCCGTATCCAACAAGTTAGTTGGTATTTTTTGGTAAATTCTGTTAAATTCATCAGTTTATTTTTTTATAACTAAGGTAGATCCAGTTAAATTCATTAGTTTGATATTTATCCATAAGTAAGTAAATCCAAGTTAAGTCATCAGTGACAGCCAGCACATCAGTTGTCTTGTCAAATAGGGCTGCCAATAGAGCCAACTTATTATACCGCAGGGTCAAATTATACAAAATCAAAAATCACACAAAAAAAAACTGATGTACTAGATTTTATGTTACTGTTTGTTAAAGTGGCCTAATAGATCTTTTGGTTGGCCTTTTCGTATTACTGTGAGATTTTTAAATCGTTAGTGAGTTGCCGTCGCCGGCGACTAAATTCGCTGCGTGTCTACCTAGCATTACACACTTCTCAGGATATTGCCTATTTGCCATGGGCAGAGTTGGGTATTTACCAAAGAGTAAAGTAACTATAGAGGCAGTATTTACGTTCTGTGGGCAGAGGACAGTAATGTAATGTATCTGTATCTGTCTATAATCCCTATATATCAGGCCTTAGAGGGTAGCGCGCGCGTAGCGTAGCTGAGACACGACCAATCTATGTGGTTCGGATCCTAAAACCTTCTATTAACAACCGGCACGTAACTTGGCAAGAGATTTTCGTAGTGGGGGAAGTTCGCGCATATAAAAATGTATGAAATTGTGCATGCGCAAACTTCCCCCACTACAAAAACTCTTGCCAAGTTACGTGCCGGCAACTATACCCGTATATGACTATTTGATTTGGGCCAACCAAACGTACCATTGTCGTGCACACTGCTTTAACCACATTTCTTAACCTAATTTATTTCCGCTGATGAATTCCCTTGATCATAAGTTTCTTTACTTAGTATCACTTCGTCAGTTGGTTAGCCGGCTGACTAAACAGAATAATAAAATTATCGTTGTTAATGTTGGTCTGCCATAACCATAGCTGGTAACAATTTCCTGCTATGCTAAGATAAAAGATACACACCTTTTAAACAGAAAAGTGTATTTTCTGTCTGTCACATTCACATACAACAATCATGGTCCACAATTTATTGTTTATACACCTGCTTAGAACCTGAATTAGTATTTAAAAATTAGTAGGTAATGAGAAGTAAATCTTGTCTGTGTAGATTTATTAACGATAACAAATAAAAATGTTGACGGACAACTTACATACATACTTACATACAAAGAGATTTAAGAATATGTCTTTGCTTACATACGAACAGTGCAAGCTAAATAAAAGCTTGTAAGTAAATACTATTAGGCCGCTTTCACATTTAGGCGACTTTAGCAGCGCGACAGTCGCGCGACCGTCACCCATTCAGAATTTCATAATAAAAACAGAAGCGCAGCGGACGCGCGGCTGGTGCGCTTCTGTTTTTATTATGAAATTCTGAATGGGTGACGGTCGCGCGACCGTCGCGCTGCTAAAGTCGCCTAAATGTGAAAGCGGCCTTACACCACATAAGATTAGTATTTAGAATATTAGAATTAAAAAAACAAAAACAAAACTACGAAATTTACCAAGGGAAAAGAAAGCAATTGAAATAATCTTATAGGTAAAGGAAACATCCACAACTTTTAGAAAAACTGGCCAAGTGCGAGTCGGACTCGCACACGAAGGGTTCCGTACCACAAGGCAAAAACACCGAAAAAACATGTTTGTTGTATGGGAGCCCCCTTAAATATTTATTTTATTTTAATTTTATTATTTATTATTAAAGTTAAAATACAACTGAGTCTTTTGTGAATATTTCAAGTGCTTACCTGTTGCCATTTTTGATATCGAGTAAAAAAACTGGCCAAGTGCGAGTCGGACTCGCACACGAAGGGTTCCGTACCACAAGGAAAAAACGCCGAAAAAAACATGTTTGTTGTATGGGAGCCCCCCTTAAATATTTATTTTATTTTATTATTATTATTTATTATTAAAGTTAAAATACAACTGAGTATTTCGTGAATATTTCAAGTGCCTACCTGTTGCCATTTTTGATATCGAGCAAAAAAGGGCAAAAAAATCGCGTTTGTTGTATGGGAGCCCCCCTTAAATATTAATTTTATTTTGTTTTTAGTATTTGTTGTTATAGCGGCAACAGAAATACATAATTTGTGAAAATTTCAACTGTCTAGCTATCGCGGTTCTTGAGATACAGCCTGGTGACAGACAGACGGACAGACAGCGAAGTCTTAGTAATAGGGTTCCGTTTTTATACGGAACCCTAAAAAGGCAAAAAAATCGCGTTTGTTGTATGGGAGCCCCCCTTAAATATTTATTTTATTTTGTTTTTAGTATTTGTTGTTATAGCGGCAACAGAAATACATAACTTGTGAAAATTTCAACTGTCTAGCTATCGTGGCTCTTGAGATACAGCCTGGTGACAGACAGACAGACAGACGGACAGACGGACAGACAGCGAAGTCTTAGTAATAGGGTTCCGTTTTTACCCTTTAGGTACGGAACCCTAAAAAGTAGACCAAATTATTAGAAACACACTAACTTCCATCCTAAATGTGGCCCTGGACGACCGTGCGCGGCAGCAAGCCACACTACCCATTCGCTTAGGTGGTCTCGGCGTCAGCAAAATTTCAAGTATAAGTTTACCGGCCTTCCTCTCCTCGATCCACAGAACCGATAAATTAACCAGGAACATTTTATCCTCCTCACTGGTCGATTTTGAAGTACCGTGTTTGACCAATGCGTTGAACGCTTGGAAAATGGCTTGTCGCAATACGGTTTTGCCCGATAACGTCTTCCCAGAGACGGTGGGACGTGCCGCTCTGCAGTATTATACGGAATACCCTTGTAAACACGTCAAGTAGTACTGTGAGCGTGCCCGTCTGCTGGCTGTGGGAAAATGGGAGTCAGGCTTGTGGTTTCAGGCACTATCGTCATCCACCATAGGCACAATGATGGATGACTCATCGTTTCGGCTCGCTACGTGTGTCCGCTTGGGCGCACCTTGTGTTGCTCCGCATCGATTTCACTGCGGTGAAGCTGTCGACAGTCTCGGACATCATGGCCTGTCCTGCTGCAGGAGCGCAGGTCGCAAAGCATGGCACGCCAGAATCAACGATATTATTTGTCGAGCCCTTGTCATCGCCGGCGTACCAGCGGTGTTAGAACCAAACGGCTTGGTACCTACGTGACGATGGGAAGAGACCAGACGGCATGACCTTGTTGCCTTGAAAGGTGGGTAGGCCTCTGGTGTGGGACGCAACGTGTGTCGATACCCTTGCGCCATCTCATGTTCCTAGCACGGCGAGCTGTGCTGTCGCCGCCGCTGCGGCTGCTGAGACCCTCAAGCGGCGCAAATACTGTACCTTATGGGCAACTACGACTTTGAGCCGTTTGGGGTCGAAATGCTTGGGTCATCGGGCCCGAGAGCGCGTCTTCTTTTTAAGGAAATTTTTCTCACCGGTTGGTCGACACTTCACGTGACCAGAGAGCTGGGTCGTTCTTTGGCCAAAGAATTAGCATTGCTATTCAACGTGGCAATGCTGCCAGTCTTCTGGGCACGTTTCCAGATGACAGCGATGCGGAAGAGTACTTCGACGCCTAAGTGTCCTTTGTTTTTGTATATAAATACAAAAACAGCCGGTTTGCCGGGTCAGCGGGATTGTCCGAAAGGGAAAGACTACAATATAATGCGGTGGGGTTACCGCTGGCCCGGAACATAAAGGGCTAAGGAAGGAACACGGGTGGGTTTTAGTCAGTAAGAGTCTGACACTCCCTTCCGCTCCAGCCAGAGCGGGAGGAGTCATTTGATGATTTCCCATCCAAAAAAAAATGTGTCCTTTGTTTTTATTTGTATACTAAGTTAGTTAGTCATTTAACTTAGTATCTAGTGTAAATAGTTTGTATCTGATAAATAAGTATTTTATTTTAGTACTTATTAATACCCAGTTACGTTAAAAATAATATGTAAGTAATTAGTTTTAAAAAATAACAAATAATACTATTGCCAACGAAAAGGAAAATTAATGTAAAAAATAATTTATTTGAATATAAAAATTAAATAGGTACTCTGAAATTTTACAACAGGTAAAACTTGAATTATAAATCTCTACAAAGTTATTGTATATCACGTTTGTGCTTTTTAGATGGTTTGGGGAGGGGAGCCTCTGGTTGTTTCTGCTCAGACTCGACTATTCTACTCTGCCTCCTAATTTTGTTCCTTTCTGACACACTAATCTCACTTTCAACATTCTTTGTTTTTGTCAAAACAGATTTTCCATTAACTGCTTGAGTATGATTGTCTACAATGTTATTCTTTAGCGGGCTTGCTAATTTAGAATTATTTCTTGAAGCTGAATGTGGAAGCCCATCTCCAATTTGCTTCTGACTGTATGGTTTAGTCTTGTCAAAGTCAACATATGATACACTGATTGCATGTGCTGCCTTTCTTTCTACTTCTTCATCATCATCCCCATCCGGACCCAACTTAGCACACCTGAAATGAAAATAAATACAGGAATAAGTAATCAATAAAATCTTTTTGTAATGAAATAGGACTTATGTATGAGAGATTAAATCCTAATTCGCATTTTCAGGTCATTGACCTCACTTCCCTTAGGTTAATGACCTGCAAGTCTGGAAGTTTTAAAACCCTTTGAATAAAAAACAAATGGTTTTAATCATTGTTCAGTAAAATAATACTGCTACAAGTGATATTGAATAAATTAGGCTTGTTGTCAATTCAACAGTGTAATTGCTTACCTACAAATAAATAAAAAGGTATTACTATTTAACCAAGACTTGCAAAATGCTTTTGGGGTCTTCCTAAATAGACAAATAAACATGCTTCTTAAGATACCTCTCATCCAGCTCTCCTCTAATATATGGCAGCGCTCCATAAAGGTCTAAGACTACTATACTGAATGTGACCTCTTGTCCTTCCTGGATATTTGAGCCAACCCACATATTTCCCGGCTCTTCTGTTGGTCTTGGAATAACAACATTAAACACCCTGAAATGTACAAATTGCATATTATTTTAGTAAATGCACAACACTATGTACTTGTTTATCTGTGATTGCACAACATTGGTTATGAGTGGGAAATACAAGTAGTTACTTCACAACAATTGCAACTAAATTGATTTTATGAAAATACAAGATTATTCTTAAATACATTCACGATTTATGCTATGTGTTATTGGTAAATATTTTAATGAATATAAATTTTGTTACTCTTACCTGTGCACAAGTATGCCTAAATGTGTGGTACTTTTTTTATTAACAATTCCTGTCAACGTAGCTCCCACAAAAGGACGAAAAATGAAATAGTCTGCCTGAACTTGAAAGTGAATATCTGCATTATCATTTCTGATGGTTCCAACATTCTGCAGGATTCTGAGGTTTTTGTAACTTAAAAGAATTCCATTGAACCTGTAAGAACAGATTAATTTCTATATTGGGCATAAGCTTTAACAAAATTATTATACGACAAGACCTTAGCAGTGGTCTACGATAGTGCCTGTGGATAGTGCATTATTTGATTGACATAGGTTTAGAACTGAGTAAACAAAATGACTTACTCTTTATCAAACTTTCCTATTTTGTAGTCCAATAAGTTTTTAATAGATTCCTTGAGGTTCCCAAGACACCAGGGTTGTAAGGCTAGGTTCTGTGTCACTTTTTTTTCAATAATACACGAATTCTTATCATTAGCTAATTTTTTTAATTCTTTGATATCAAATTTTATAATTGTTGACATTTTATTCACGCATATATAAATTTTACCTCAATTCAATAATAAAGCACCAACTAGCGAAAGTAAATAATTTTTGAAAGAAGTTATTTTTGACATCACCTCACCTTTAGATACCAATTTGTTTTTTTAGCAAAACAACCATAAATAAAACCACAGAGAATAAAAAGGGGCATGGGCATGCCAATATTAGGCCGAGAGACGCACAAGGGATTTGTTTTACTAAAAAAATATGTTAATATTTTTCCCATGTCTTCCACGTACTCATTATTCTGTGCAAGTCGGCACCATTTATTCAAAAATATTAAATATTAAAACGACTAAAATAGTGGAACTTTGAATAAAAATTCATTTGAATATGTTGCCCTTACAAAAAAATGCTGACAGAATAATCAGTCATCAACATCATATAATTATTACTAGCACTTTGCCCTCGACTTCGTCCGCGTGTATATCGTAATATTTTCCTCTAAAAAATTCGAAAATGTATGTTTATATGATCATTATCATTTATTTAGATAAATAAGTATTCGGGTCAATTTTTTAGTTTGTAGGAATCAGATTTTAAATAAACTGTATCCCCGCTTTTCACCCCAACAGGGGTGGATTTTTAAAAAATCGTTTGGGATGTCTTCATAATTTGACTCAAAGACCGATATCCATTTTCGAGTTAATGGAAGCAAGCAGTAAAATCCACCCCTTCTTCTTCTTCCTAGCGTGTCGATAGCAATCTAAATGGACTCGACCCATAGAATTCAAGGGGGTAAATGGGAATGTGACTACGTAATTACTTACTAATTCCATCTTCTTCTTAGCGTGTCGATAACAGTCTAAATGGACTCGGCCACTGACCTCTACTATACAAGTTAGTACTTGTATAATACAGGTCAGTGGACTCGGCCCAGAATTCGGCTACTTGTTACGTGCTCTGTGGGCGGCTGGGCGCCATCACCAGCGTCCACCAGTTCCTGTAACGTGCAGCTGACAGGCCACGCAGGATACGATATTAAATGTCCCATCGTTTGTGGAACAGCACCACATTTACCCCGCGTTCCGAATTGAGTCAAAAGCGATTATATCGCGAATCCGACCAAATTTAATAGTCACAAAATATAAGGACTTTTGAGTACTATTTGTGACGTTGCGCGTTGATCGGATTCGCGATATAATCGCTTTTGATGCAATTCGGAAAGCAGGGTTACACTCCAAGGTGGAATCGTCTATGAATATCTTCTTCTTCCATGGTGACAATATCTAAATCGCCGCAAAACGTCGTAAACCATGTGAAAAATTGGCACGGCCCATAAATAAATCTGGTTCCCAAGATACAGGCGCCGCTTATTTTGGGGACCGCCAATGATCCAAATGATGATCGTTAACAGCTACATACCGACGTTAAGTTAATTTATGGTAATACTTGTAACATTGATTTTGTAACATTGGTATCATAAATCTGGACTCCTTTCTATCTTTGAAATTTTATTGTAAACTTTATTAGTTGGACGTAAAGTTTCTGTTGCATTACTAATGGACGAAAGGAAAGGACGGTCTTGAAATGGAGAACACTGATCTGTAGTATGCCCCTCTCGCATGTGGTACTATGTATCGCCTGAATTAGTAGTATTCAAAGTCATTTGTGAAGGCACGGTACGGTAAGGTAACAATTTCGCAAAGGAAATCGTCTAATCAGGGCAGTACAAAGCAAGGCCCGCGGGTCTCTTGCGGCATAGTAGGTTTATTTATTTTATTTTATTCTATTCGGGAAACTTACAGCTAAATAAACAGTGTTCAAAAACAATAATTATGCATTAGAAGCATTTTTTTCCCTAGTACCTATGAAAAGTTTTATTAATCGATGTTTTTTGGCTATTATGGTTGATGCACTTTTATTATTGGAAGTGCATTGATTTAGATGTTCTATAGAAATTCAGGGGGCGGGAATCGATGAACTCTTGAAAGGTGTTTGTCATCTACTCAATGCTTCGGAGTTGAAATTACCCCTGTGAAAAGTTGTCTAAATTCATAATCCTATTGAATGACTGTTAAAAGAAATAATCATTCAACGGGATTATATAAACAGGGTTGTATTGATCATTTTAATGATTATTGTAATACACCAAAACCATTATATGAAAATAAATAAATAGGATATTGGGTTGGCTTCTTAAGGGTTTGAAAGCAATCAAAAGAAACATGCGGCAAGCACTCGCGATGTTTCTTCACGTTTGTGCGGTTGTAGAGGTGGATAGTTTACGGCCAGGTGCCAGGCGTGTGGAGCCGTCTTTAGAAAGAAATAAAATATAACTGACCTCAGAGCCTCACCCTTAGACAAAGAAAAGCTTTCTTACTCTAAGGCCTCACCACAGAGTATAGAAGTACAAGTACAAGGCACTCTGGCCTGGCACTAACTAACACAGATAACTATAAACTTAAGTCAGAGACTAACTAAGCAGCTGTCAAACGTATGCCATCGTCGAACGAATCGTATGTCGTCGATTGGTACGATGCTTACATTCGACAATTTATTTACATGGCATATTATGAAAACGTGACCAATTTTTCGTAATATAAACCTTCAAATGGAGAATTTGGAAGCTGTAATTTGCACCAAAGAATAGTGAAAACATAATATTAAACATTTTCGTATAAGATAAAAATGTCGAAGAATGGCGAAGTGTCATCAAATCAAGGTAATATGCAGGCAAATTTATATGTTGAAATGCACGCATTTTACTGTTTTAAGTGTTAATATTCGTAAAAATTCATTTATCAACATGTTATAATCTTTTAGGCCCTAGTAGACCGACAATGCCGAAGCCTGAATTGAATTTATTTGGATTGGAGAAGCGCAAAGGCTTAAACCTGCAGATAGCCGGAGGACCATCAGGTGATGGGGCAGCATTTATGCCGTTTCCTGCAAATCCTCCTCCAGTGCAGAGACCCCGAGTCCCGTCACGTACTATAAGAGATGTGTTGCCTGAAAATGCAAGGTAAATTGTGTTTATTGATTGTCCACTATCTAATATTGTTTTTAAAACTTTTTTTGTGTAAATGTCTAAAGTGTACACAACTAGACAGTAAAAAAATATAAACTCTTATTAATAATATGTTTTTAAGCTGATGTTGTAAATTTTAATTATTCAGTAAGTATGTACAGTAAATACTCTCAATATTTCAGAGACAGATGTAGAATATATCCGTCCATGCAATCATCAGGGAAATTGCAATTTTCTGCAACAGAAGTTTATGACTTCACATCTGATGATCTGCAGGATCTTGGTGAAATAGGGAGAGGTGCATTTGGAGCTGTAAACAAAATGGTCCACAGAAAGTAAGGCTGTATTAAATTAAATAAAAAATATCATCATCAGCATAACATTAATGTGCCCTTCTGAAGTGTCATGAAAGCCCTTCTACATTTTGTACTTAAAGATACATATAAAGATACCAGTGTAACAACACCTTATCACAGCTGATTATCAATTTAATCAATGCAGGCTTTCAAGCATAACATAATTTTGTGTTTTACAATATTATGCATCATTGATTCCATATTATTCATTCAAGAGAATGTCAAGACATCAAATAATATATAAAACATAGAAATGTAAATAGCAAACTTCCTTTAATTTACTGATTGTAGGAAATAATCAATTAAATGAAATGGCAAATATATTATTAATTGTACGCAAGACAGTCTCATGTGGGACAGAGACGTAATAAAAAGTTGTACAACACTGGTAACATTATTATACTTATATATCGATGGTAAAAAGGAAGTCATCATCATCATCATTTCAGCCGAAAGACGTCCACTGCTGGACTTAGGCCTCCCCCAAATGGAGAGGGGGGGGTTTGCCATAATCGCCAAGCTTGGCAAGCGGGTTGGCAATCGCAGTATGGTATGGTGGTGGGATGTAAAGAGAATGCTGCTGCCCATTCTCCGCTACGACCCTTAGTCGCCTTTTACGACACCTACGGGAAGTATGGGGTGGTGCTATTCTTTAAGTCCGGCACCACACAGACAAAAAGGAAGTAATAAAGCAATAAGCGACATTTTGGTCTAAAATGAGTTATATATATGCCATCTTACGTAAAATTTTCCGCTCTTTCTGAGCGGAAAATTCGGACTCTACAATGACTTTTTTGGAGTTTATGCCCTAGCAAAAATCATTCTCACGTCAGTTTTTCTAAAATTTCAAACTTTGAATGGCTCTCCTGAACATTTAATTTTTTGTCGCTTATACCCTATTTCCTCTTAACCGTTGATATAGATGTGATGACAGACTTTGTGGTTCATAATATTGCAGAACAAACCGTGTCATGGCTGTGAAACGTATCCGCTCCACTGTTGATGAGAAAGAACAAAAGCAACTGTTGATGGACCTGGAGGTTGTCATGAAAAGCAATGACTGTGTTTATATTGTGCAGTTCTATGGAGCACTCTTTAAGGAGGTAATTTCTTTATCACACTAATATTATAAAGGCGAAAGCTTGTGAGTGTGTTTGTATGTTTGTTACGTCTTCACTCACAGACGGCTGGACCAATTTTGATAAAATTTGGCATGGAGGTAGCTGACACCCTCGACTAAGAGTAAACTAGTCGCCAGCTTGAACTCACTGGTGGTCATGGCCAGAAAGCACGCTGTCTCATCTGGCTTCAGCTAGTATCAGTGATGAGCAGTTAGACGCTAGTCTACACGAAAAAAGTCTAGTTCTCACGCACAGAAACACCATTCCGAACTAATAGGCGCGTAAAAAAATTCGAAAAGTGCTTTGGAAAATCGAGTTTTATGAAAAAACCACTGCATAAATCAATTACAAATAAAGTTTATTGAACTCTTCGATAACTGAGCTTTGTCGGTACGGAATTGGTTTTGAAGATTTTACAGTTCTTTTATTACTTATTCACACCCAAAGTTACGTTAAAAAAAAAGCAAGAAAAACGAAAGTTTTTGATGGCTCATAACTTTTTAATGGCTTTTTAGGGTTCCGTACCCAAAGGGTAAAAACGGGACCCTATTACTAAGACTTCGCTGTCTGTCCGACCGTCTGTCCGTCACCAGGCTGTATCTCAAGAACCGCGATAGCTAGACTGTTGAAATTTTCACAAATTATGTATTTCTATTGCCGCTAAAACAACAAATACTAAAAACAAAATAAAATAAATATTTAAGGGGAGCTCCCATACAAAAAACGCGATTTTTTTGCCCTTTTTTGCTCGATATCAATAATGGCAACAGGTAGGCACTTGAAATAATCACAAAATACTCAGTTGTATTTTTACTTTAACCTTTTCGCCGCCAACGTACACAAAACGCAATGCCTCGCCGAGCGCCAAGCTATAAATGTATAACTAAATATACAGTAAACAGTAGTGATGGGGATATCGTCATATCGATGAATAAGATTTGTACGCGTAAAGTTAAGATTTAAAGTTGATTTTAGGAATATAAATAAAAACTGATGAAATATTTCCAGATTTGTTTTATTTCACAGTATCCTTAATAAGAAAAAACAGTATAAATTATGAGTATCACAGAAACTAATACATAACTCAATTAGAACTATAAGGAATGGGGTACATCTCTATTTGTTTCATGATCTCATTCTTTAACTTCATATCAAGTTATTGGCACTGAGGGCACGTTGAATTCGATTCTGATCAGGGATGGGGTCTATGGTCTTTCTTTCTTCTATTTTTGTTTATTCCTGTGTTTTTTTAATAACTTCAGTCAACGTTTTTTACCGTAGGTATCTAAGTGGCAGAATTTTTAATTGTTTTTAGATGATTTTTATACGAATTGCAATTAGGTTTCCTTTTTTTTCTTTGAAAAGAATTTCTAAAAAAGTTAAAATTACAGTGCTTTCATACACTGTATTTACCATAATAGTGTATAGAGTACAAAAACAGTACCTAAATCTACTGTAATTACAGTGCATCTGGAGATACAGGGCTCACCGAACATTTTGCACACTTATTGAATTCCTACTCTTTGATGAATAAACATTATTATTATCATCCAGTTAGACATATGTACCTCAGAACTATATTCTGGTTCAATGTTCTCCACAAAATACTACGAGTCCGATTCCACACCTTGCAAAATTTTAAGAAGTTCGTCCGAATCAAGTTCTTCACTCATTTTTCTATTTGTTATCAAGTGAAAGAAAGAAAGATGCGTGCGCGCGAATCCGATTTTGTGCTGCACTATGCCAAAGTGACCTTGACAGCCGCACGCCTATGACGTCACTGACCAACTTCTATAGTAGTTCGTGGCACTCGGTGGCGCACAAGGGCATAGACGACCAATTGTTTTGTAGAGATGGGAAAATAACTATCGACAAGAATTGGTAACAACTTTATAATTACGTATCGGCATCTACGATGAAGGTCGAAATTCATCTACTATCCTTTGTAATGAAGTAGATAACTAAGTTCATATTTTATTGACCTCAAATTGTTTTCGATATTCGTAACTTTCTGTATTTATAAATATTTCAATGGTGAAATCAACCTTTCACGGCACATCACTGGCCAACTTGATATGAAGTGATTGGCGTTCTGAGGAAAGTAACAAAATTCGGAGTTTCTGTTTTTGCCGATTTTAGGACAAACTAGGGCTTATTTTGTGTAGAAAAATAATAAACAGGGTAGTAGACAGTGCTATCTTACATAATAAAATGAAACAAAGCTTTTAATCACAGTAAATTTATTTTAATAAGATAGTTAAAATGAACAACTTCTTTAGAAGTTGTGGCGCTGGTGGCACGAAAATCCCGAACTTCTATAGAAGTGCTTGGCGGTGAAAAGGTTAATAATAAAATTAAAATAAAATAAATATTTAAGGGGAGCTCTCAACAAACGTGTTTTTTTTCGGCGTTTTTGCCTTGTGGTACGGAACTCTTCGTGTACGAGTCCGACACGCACTTGGCCAGTTTTATTTTACTGTTCTATTTCCGTACAGACAACATTAATAATAATACAAAACGATATCATGTTTAACTTTGGATGCACAATGTCAAACGGAGGAGTAATACTCTCCCGAAATGTGTACGGAAAAATAAAATGTGTCAATGGATATTATTTTATACTAAAAATTTTACCCTAAATAAATCTACAAAGTATTGCGTTTTACTACTTACTTTTCTTAAATCTGATTGAACTATTCATTTAGACAAAACATTACTGTTGTAAAGATGAACACATTGATAGTAAATAACAACTATGATTTTGTGTATTTCTTTTTATTTTGCACTCTTTATCATTATAGGTGTTTAAATAAAAATGGGATTAATCCAAATGAAATTGATTTAATTGATGTTTTTTACACATTTCAGGGTGACTGCTGGATTTGTATGGAGTTAATGGATACTTCATTAGACAAATATTATAAGTTTATATGTGAACGGATGCAAACTCGAATACCTGAAACTATTTTAGCTAAAATAACTCTTGCAACAGTTAAAGCTTTAAATTATTTAAAAGAAAAATTAAAAATAATACACAGGTAAGGTTTCAGATTTCACTGTTTAATTACCTATTTTCTTAGCTGATGACATACTTTTAACAAAATTATATTTATTTTCAGAGATGTGAAGCCATCTAATATTTTATTGGACCGAAGAGGAAACATAAAACTTTGTGATTTTGGTATATCTGGGAAACTAGTGGACTCAATAGCGCGCACGCGCGATGCTGGATGCAGACCATACATGGCAGTAAGTTCTCTCAATCAATCAACACAGCCTATCGCAGTCCACTGCTGGTCATAGGCCTCTCCCAGGCTGTGCCACAACATTGTCCTCCGTTTTCCGCATCCAATCTGTCCCAGCCACCTTTTTAAGGTCGTCGGTCCATCTAGCTGGGGGCATTCCACACTACACTTGCCGATACGCGGTCTCCACTCCAGGACTCGTCTGTCTGGTCGGTTCTTTTCTGGATAATTTCATTCTTGATTTTATCCTTCAAAGAAACTCCGAACATAATCCGCCCCATAACTCGCTGAGCGACCTTAGATTTGTGAACCAGCCTGACTGTCAGTGTCTACGTTTCGGCACCGTATGTCATAACGGGCAGGACGCGCTGGTTGCAGACCTTAACCTTCAAACATTGCGGGATAGGCGACGAAAAGACTTAAACGCTGCCCAACCCAACTGGACCCTCCTATCGGCTTCTTTCTCAAAGTTGTGTCTAACCTAGTTTAATGAATTGCCCTTCGATTTGGATTGGAATCGGCAAGACGTGACAAAAGGCATTCATTTTGACATGACTTTCGTCTTGTCAAAATGAATGCCAAGGCCAACCCGCCGAAATGCACTGTTTAGGCTGTTCAGCATCTGGTCTAACTGATCCAGTGTCTCTGTCATTATGACGAGGGTGTGAAATGTACTCGCCGTTAATGTTGATACCCTTTCCAGTCCAGTCTAGCGTCTTAAAGACGTCCTTCAACGCATTGGTAAACAGTTTCGAGGATATCACATCCCCCTGTCTTACTCCTCTGAGCAGTTGGATGGAGCTTGTTTTCTTATCGTGGATCTGGACAGTCATGTTACAGCGTCATACAATCATCTCAACACTTCGATATAGCGCCAGCCAATTCGACATCGTTCCAGAGAGGCGAGAACTGCCCATATTTCGATGGACTCTGAGGCTTTTTCTTACTCCATAAATGCCATACACAGACCTGGTTGATTGTACCCTTCGTTCTTCTGTACAATTTGCCGAGGAGTATGTATGAATGTGTTCTACGGTACTGAAGCTGTTCGAAAGCGAGCTTGTTCTGGTGGCCGGAACTCGTCAAGTCTCCTGGCGAGACGGTTCGTCACGACCCTCGAGAATAGATTTTATACGTGGCTCAATAATAAGATGGGTTTGTAGTTTTTCAGAAAGGTTTTGTCACCTTTTTTTAAGAACAAAACCATCGCATCTCTGCTCCACGCCTCGGGCGTTTTACCCTCTTGTATGACGGAGTTGAAGAAACTCGCTAACTCTCTCAGGACTGGTGCCCCGTCCGTTTTAAAGAACTCTGTTGTTTTTCCGTCATGACCCGGTCCCTTGTTGGCTGCTTGAGTGCCGCCCTAATCTCGCACTGGTCGACAAACGGGATGTCCTCCGTGTAGTAGCGCGTTAATTCGGCTCACTATGTTCCGCTAGCTTCGCCGTCCACGTTGAGTATAAGTGCCCGTAAAAACCCCTCTCCTTCCTCGAGTATCTCGGACTTCGAAGTCACGATTCTGCCATCCGCAGTTCTTAGTTTCGTTAAATGGGACCTCCCTTATTGCTTTGCGAATACTTTCGACTCTTGGTTTAGCTCAATCGCGACCTTAACGTCAGGGGTGTTTGACCAACAAAGGTTTAAAATTTTTAGGTTTAAGACCCTCTTATTTGACAAAGATAGCTGCGTGGTATTTCCCTCATAAGTCCGAGAATCTCCAAGGAAAGTTTGGGCACCCCACTTTGTCGATGCAACGGGAAAAAGCCCAGCTTTTGAAGTTGTTACGACTGTCCTAAAGGATACCTTCAATTAAAAAGAGCATGGCTTTCCGTGAATTCGAACAAAAGCAATGTCACCATTCAATATTAACCACCAATACCAAGTTTTGACCAACTAGCCAAAGAGCTTGTTGCGATTGCGATATAATGATAATCTACTATCGTCAGTTCTATTTAAAAAAAAAAAAAACAGAAACAACAACAACAGATTCCTAGCTAAAAATATTGGTTTTTACAAAAATCCAACGATGCGGTTTTAATTTTCATCAAAATCGAGAACGAGACTCCTTTGAGTACTTTTCGCTATTCCTCATATTTCCGAATTTGGCCATCCACGCCCATTTGAAAAATTCACCTGATTTTATTAACTAAGTAAGTAAGTTTAAAGTAGATATATTTCATTTTTAACCCCCGACGCAAAAACGACGGGGTGTTATGTTTTTTTTGTTTGAAAGGTAAATTAGTCGGGAGTGTTCTTAGCTGTTTGATGAAAATCGGTCCAAGATGGCCGCCGCCACAAAATGGCGGATTACATATTTTTTCACAACTCCTTCAATATGGGTATCAAATGAAAGGGCTTGAATAGTAGAATACTATACACTATGATAAATTTCAAATCCAAGATGGCCGCCACCACAAAGTGGCGATTTACATTTTTTTTTTCACAACTCCCTCAATATGGGTATCAAATGAAAGGGCTTGACTAGTAGAATACTATTTAATATTATAAATTTCAAATCCAAGATGGCCGCCACCACAAAATGGCGAATTACATTTTTTTTTTTTCACAACTCCTTCAATATAGGTATCAAATGCAAGGCTTGACAAGTAGAATAATGTACACTATATTAAAAGGGAAAGCGGAATATTAAGGGGGAAGCGCTAAGGTAGCCCGCGAAATTCAAATTTTCTTACGTTTTTTGCAATTTGCTGGTCAGTATTCAAATCAAATCAAATAATTTATTTGCATAATACATGTGAAAAAGGTGTTACAGGTATAAAAGGTACATTGTATTATAACCTACTGAGGTGTGCAAATTAATATATTAGGTACATACTAATAGAAACATTAAATCTAAAAAATAAATTTTAAATTGAGTTACATTAAAAAATAGAAATGTTAAATTAAGTAAAATGTCAAATTATTATACACAAGTCAGATCAAAATTTCAATAAGTAATCATTATATTTGCGGTGCCATTTCATAACCAACTCATCTTTCATTTAAATAATCATTAATTGAATAGTAACATTTTGTAACTAAGAATTCATGCAAACATAATTTGAACTGGTTCATTTTGTGTAGGTCTGTGATACTTTTTGGCAACTTATTGTATACTTTGGGTGCCATGCCCAAAATGTTTTTACTATAGACTGCTTTTTTATGACGTCTTGCGCATATTTTATTTTTGTGTCGTGTGCTTCTTGGATGCGAATAAAGATGTAGATTCTCTTTGACAAAGATCGCCACTTCATATATATATAGACACGGGAATGTTAGTAGCTGGAATTGCTGAAAATGTGGTTTACAGCTTTCTGTGCGTTGTATGCCACACATTGCCCTTATGCATTGTTTCTGGGCTTTGAACGCCATTTCTCTGTCTGGCGAGTTCCCCCAAAATATGATTCCGTAGCGTAAAGTAGAAGCAACATACCCGTGATACGCCATTAATATTGTTGCACGATTTGACACTTTTCTTAGGTTATGGAGAGCATAAGAATACTGGCTAAGCTTTTTGCATGTGTTTTCAACATGAGTTTTCCAGCTTATATTTTTATTTATCCAAATACCTAAGAATTTAGTGTGTTCTACTTCACTGATAATTTTGTTACCGTAACGAATATCCGGTTTTTTAAAGTTTGTTTGTTGTTCAAATGAGATGTAATTTGATTTTTCTAGATTTATTTTTAAGTTATTTTTAGTTAGCCAATTTATTATATCATTTAAGTTGTCGTTTATTTCGTATTAAGTTGTACGTTGATTAAAATATGATTCGCGACCGGAACAAATATGTATTTACAGAATTATAATCATTAAACTCAGTAATACAACTTCTTAAGTTAGTGTAATCATAAAATGTTAAGCTTTCATGAAATAGTCATTCAGTAGGATTATCTGGTCTTAGAGAGTTGTGTTGATGACTTTAATGATACTGACCAGCAAATTGCAAAAAACGTAAAAAATATTGAATTTCGCGGGCTACCCTGGCGCTTTTGCTATAACTAACGAAATGAAAACTAAAAACTTGAAAATTATTTTTTTGTTTGATCAATGCCCTAGACTGATGAGGAAAGTGGAGTGATGACTGGTACCTACGACCACTGAGTTTTGGCCATTTTTACGAATGGAATTATCCTACTTAACAAATGTATTTCTACATCAGATAGATAGTGTCGCAGTCCCATTTTATAAACTAGATCTGAAATACCTAAGATATCTAATAGCTATGAAATACTTGTACGAAAGTTGAATAACTGAAGGAAGAACTAGAAAAATGATATAATAAAACAAAAAAAAATCTGTTTAGTCTTAAAAATTATTCTTCAACTATAAATTAATAATAATTTTTTGACGGATAAAAAACCTGATTAAACACCAAATTACCTGAATTTTAAAACGCAAGAAAATAAAAGAAATGAAATACAAAAATTAAGAAGTCCCTACAAAAATCATGAAATAAAAATTTTAATTAAAATTTTAAAAACCCCCAACACAAAATAATAATAAAATTAAATGTAATTGGAAAAGGATAAAATAACCTCTTAGAATAGAAGGTGTTCCACAGAACGGTCCCCCGAGTTCCATATGAATTTATCTGTTTTAGTCTTGTTACATAAATTCTTTAAGTAGGGGGTTTTTAAATTATTTTATCCTTTACCAATTACATTCAATGTTATTATTATTTTGTGTCGGGAGTTTTTAAATTTTTAATTTAATTTTTGCATAAAAAAACAATTCCATTCTTGCAAGAACTTCCGACTGTTGCTGTATAGTTTAAAACCTCTGTCCCAATATACTTTTACTTAGTATTTAATTTGTCGTGACTCTCATTCCACGCTCCTGGACGCTCCAAATACGTTTCTGGGAATTGAACCTCCAATCATACCCTGAACTTGCGGGTGTTTTGCTGGGGTACCTAGTTAATGAAGCTGTGTGTACTTTAATCTTACGACATTCTTGACTAGGACGTCAACTGGAACCGAACTTAAAAGCATTGTCATCTGTAATGTTGGCAATTATGAAAATACCCCACCACAAAATACGGATAGTACAGAAGACAATCTACATACAAAGTGCGCTCGAGCAATGCACACATAGACACCGCTCACGGACACGTTATCTCGGACGGGTTGGGAGTAGTGCGAACGTGGGTGCTATCCGCTTGAGACACGCGCCTGTGAAGTGCAAAAATGGAGCAACATAAAAATGCCTATCTAAGCTCGATTTATATAATAGTTCCCTATTTTGAATCAGTATAAACGAAGTAACTTTTTTGTAAGGTAAAACTTTTTGTATTATAATACTATGTTTATTGTTTTGGTTTAATATTTTAGAATAAACTCAACAATAAATCAAACAACTAGATACGAGTGCCACTACCACGATAGTTTTTTATGCATAACCCAAAGTTGACGACCATAGCGCGACCGCCGAGCGTAGGTATGAAAAGTGAAGTACATACACGTGATTACCTTCTGTACTATCAGTATTTTGTGACCCCACTTTGTTGCTCGTCTGTCTAGCTAGACCCTCTTTCTCAGGAACGGGTAGTATCAAGTTGAAATGAATACGGAAAAAAAATTACAGGTGAACAATTCAATCTAAGGTCAACACAATTTTATTATCAATATATGTATTTTGATGGTTATACAAAACTTAAAGAAATAAATAAAATTGAAGTGTCTGTTTGTAATGTCAAAATAATACCTTTTTACTAAATGAAAGAAATAATGACAATTGTACCTAATAATTGAAAATTACTCAGTGCTGAAGCATTGAAAAGTAAAATGTTTGTGGATTGTTGATTATCAATAGATGTACCTGTAGTTTGAAGGATATAGTTCTGTTGTCTTTTGTTAATACATATTATTGAAAATTACATGCAATCTGTACAAAAAACTGAATCAAAAGTTTACAAAAAAATCGAATACTTCGAATATATTCGGATAGTTGAGCAATACTATTCAAAATACTCAACCTTAAAATCTCGCTCACTGCTTGAGCAGTTGACGCTCTGATTTCTAATGTTATTAAGAAAAACAATTTTCGTTACGATTTTCAGCTGGTATGAAATTACTTGTTCAAACTAACGCCACCGGCCCGAGGCCCCGACTAATAGGCCGTATCTTGAAGTAGCAAATCGGTTCACTCTCCACTCTTTCTTGTGTTTTTTTTGTGCAATGCACGCTAACCAAACCATTTGCCTGCTTTGCATACAGCCGGAGCGTATAGATCCTGGACGAGCTCGTGGCTACGACGTGCGGTCGGACGTATGGTCGCTCGGCATCACGCTCATGGAGGTCGCCACCGGCGCCTTCCCCTACCCGCGTTGGGGCTCGGTGTTCGAGCAGTTGCAGCAGGTCGTACAAGGTGACCCGCCAAGACTCACTAATACCAACAATGCATTCTCCAATAACTTTGTGAACTTCGTCAATACTTGGTAAGCCATTCAAAATTTATATGAACTGCTTAGTATATGTAGTACCATAAATCTTACCACCATATTATCTTTTGTTTCCAGCCTCATTAAAGAAGAAAATCAGCGACCTAAATATAACAGGTTATTGGAACACCCATTTATCAAAGGTATTGACCAGAATCGGGCTGAAGTTGCTGAACATGTTTGTGAAATTTTAGAAGCCATGGAGCGCAACGGGGTCAGTCCTTTCACAACAGACCAACCTGCACAAGCTTGGGTCGATTAATTATCTAAAATTGTGTGGGATATTTGCTTCATATAAAATTAATAACACCAATACACACTTGCAATATTTTACCATAAATTTTTATATATCCAAATTCTGCTCAAGGAATATCTCAAATTGTTTGTTAAGAAGATACTAAATTGATGCAACCCCCGAAATTGGTTATGGCTTTGTCAGCAGTATTGGTAGACTCTAGAGGGTTTTTGAGCAAGCATATGAAGGGCGAAAACTTGATAGCTGAGTAGGTGTGTGGCATGATGAAAGAACACCGAAAAGTTTGAAAAAATTTGAAAAGTTTCTGATAGGAGCCCCGTAGTCAGGAGTTCACTTTCAGATTTCAAAAAAGGGCAATTATTAAAGTGATCTTCAGAGGCGTTGATTTTAGTATGATCGGGCGCACCCGATCATATGTTGTGGGCCATCTAACGAGCTAGCAATTTTAAAAAAATATTGAGAAAATGTTTAATAAAACTGGCAAAGGGTTTTATTGTAACTACGAACCTTTGCTCTCCTTTTTTTTTTCAAAATCTTTGGGTTCGATTCCTAGCTACAGCAATTGTATTTTCAAAAATTTAGTGATGCAGTATTAGTTTTTATCAAAATCGTCCCCGTGACTCAAGTATTTTTCGGTATTACCTATAGTTTCGGATTTGGTCATCCATGCTGACTTGAAACATTTACCCTGTATATACAGACGAATTGATAACCTCTTTTAGAAAACTCTTAGAAATAAATTTGATTCTGATGATCTTTCATTTAATCTAGTTAACTCGCAGCTGGCGGCCTAAACATAAGTGTTGGGCCTTATTTGACAAAACTCACATACGAACTATCACTGAGAATTGTAGGCGATATCAGTAACGGTATCGAGCGCAGAGGTTTGTAGTTGCAGTAAAACCTCGAATAGAAAAGTATGGCGTAAACAAGTCGTTAGTTTAATATTTTCGTTAATTTTAGCAAGTATGACTTTCCACCTTTGCCAGCTTTATCAAACAATTGACGGGCATCTCTCAATATTTTTTTTTTTAAATGTTGCTAGCTCGTTAGATAGCCCACAAGATGGGGATGTTTTTATTAAAATAATTGATTAATTAGTGTCATAGCAAAATTTTGAAATAATCAACTTTGTTTAAGATGTACTCCGACGCTGTTTTAATTTTGCTACTTAACTTTTAATCATTACTATTAAGAGCGCTTACTACGTACGACATTTCATACAAACTTCCAAGCCCTTGTTTTTCGAAATGAATGAACCGAGTTTAATGAAACTTCATACGCATAAGCAGGATACAAAGGTCTAAAAAGTTAGTAAAGAACATTTTCAAATATATTTTCGGTGTTGTCTCATCATGCCACACCTACTCAACCATCAAGTTTTCGTCCTGCATATGCTTGCTCAAAAACCCCCTGGCCTCCTAAAAAGAAAGTGTTCAAAAATATTTTGTTGGTGGAGGTGATTAGTTTTCTAACAAAATCTGTACAAGCTATAAGATTGTTATTTCACCTTAATATAGTATCTTTTTAACAAGAAGCTTTGTAATTTTAGCAAATATTAGTCACTTTCAGGTAAACTTGCGCTGCGAGTTCGTTGTTTTTAACTCTTGTTAACACTTGACACTCAATTGAACTTGATAATCAACCTTCATGCAGGTCCCCGGGCCTGCAAGAAGGTTGAATATCAAGTTCAGGAGTCAAGACTGAATATGACTAATATGTTAGGCACCAAAACAGTTACTGTGTAGTATGTTAGGGCAACTAGGAAAATTGTTAATTGCCAGTGATTTGTCATAAATAAAATGTGATTGTGTTTTTAGAAGTGTAACATAACTATGATATTATTAACTTTGCAAAATTTATATAATATCTAAATAATATAAGTACTGCCATGAATGCAGAATCTGTAGAAAATCTTGAGGTGCCTAACAGTGGGGCAGCGACGATGTTTCTGTTATTAAACTAAGAATGGATTTAGAAACGCCTAAAATTACTTACGGCAGTCTCGCATCGGCAACAGAAGCATTCTCAAGACAGGCAGGTTTTAACTTTTATGGTGGTACATTTTTTATTTCAACTAAACATTCTATAATGTACACTCACTTAAATGCAAGGGCACATCACATAAAAACAGCTGATGTTTTTTAAATGTGTGATATTTTTTTGCATTAATGGATTTATATGCAGGAGCAATTAATTTTGCAAGCAGTACCTAAGTGTAGAATTATATAAGCCAGACTAGAACATTAGAAAAACAATGCGCGATGTTGGTGGTGACAATAATTTCTCAAATAATTTACAGTTAATCTAGATTTTAACGCAATGCTGATGGTAGGTAGAAATAAAGCTTGCTAAATTCAAGATGGTAATTATTTCAGTACAGATTGTATAAAACAAGTTCATAATTATAATTTATATCTACTTAAACCACTAACACTGCTGCTTCTGCATTTAGGAGTTTTTTTTTAATTTATTTCATAAAACGGCATTGAGTTTGTATTGTAAATTCACATGCAAAAGTATGTATACAGCTCATGATATGAAAACCTGTCAAGTAATAATGTTCATATTAATTATAAAACATTGTACTCTTTAGTAGTTTTGTATAAGTTTCAAATCTTAAGTGTTGTTAACTCTTGTAATCAATTCTTTTTTTAAATTTATGAATGTCTCTTCATAGTGCTACGATTTCAGTAACTACGTACTTCTTGCGAATTCTATTATGAAATTTAAAACGTGTATACCTCTTTTTGCACGTGATTATACAAGAACCTATCTAATATTGGTAATCCTTGCATTGGAAAAGTTAAGGTACAGACCTTCAGGTATCTTCAGGTAGGTACCTTGAGGTATCAAGCTACTACAATCTGTCAAATTTCTTTAATAGATTTTCAACTTTGTCGCTAAAGCATAAGGTTCAAATTTGATTGGGAAAATTTGACAGTTTTGGGTAGCTAGATGTGCTGGCGTCTGTACTTGGAAAATAAGACTCCCTTCGCAGTAACGACGAAATCCAATACTTACAACTCTTATCTTGTTAATGTTGCACGCGTTAAGACTAGTATGTTCGGAGTGCGAAAATATATTTACCTTTCAATTGGCGGGAATATTTGTTGTTAAGGGGATGCGCTAGGTAGCCCGCGAAATTCAAATTTTCTTACGTGTTTTGCAATTTGCTGGTCAGTGGCAGGTTGCATGTTAAACAAAATATGATTCGCGAACGTAGCAAGTAGTAAGTAAGATAATAATTAAAATCATCAGTACAACCCTCTTAAGTTATTAGAATCCTATTGAATGACTATTTCATGAAATATCAATCAAGAGGACCTACAAATTGCATAAAACGTAATAAAAAAATGTATTTCGTGGGCTACCCTTCCCCCTTAAGCAGTTCCTTAGTCATATAGCATATTCGTTGCTTTAGTAAAATTTTATTTTATTTATGGTCTTTATGATCCATTCATTGTTTTCAGGAAAAAACAACTAATATCCTTGCAGCATAACTATTGAATGTTTATTTTCTCGCATTTTATTTAATTACCAATATGTTTAACTCAAATGCTACTAATATTAGTCTAATTCTGCAACATTTACAAAAACAAATAAAGGTCACGTCATTTCTTGTTGCGAGGACTGTATCATATTATACAGTTGACCGCACGTCAATGGTAACACTTAAAACTTTAAGCTGGCCTAGCATAGTATTGACTTCAATAGAATATGACGACAAGGTCAGCTTATATTGGTCTTGTTACTACTGGCGTTGCGGTCGACT
Source organism: Mesoligia furuncula (assembly GCA_916614155.1). Taxonomy (NCBI): domain Eukaryota; kingdom Metazoa; phylum Arthropoda; class Insecta; order Lepidoptera; family Noctuidae; genus Mesoligia; species Mesoligia furuncula. The sequence continues at coordinate 15,868,880 of OU744796.1, forward strand.
GTACATTTCTTCCAGCACACTTCCTTTGGCTGGCTGAGGAAAATGTTTGGGTTAAGAAATTGATCATTAATTATACATAATTATACCTAGGTGATTTTATAAATTTGTATATACCAACTAAATAATTATTATGGATTTTATCATTGTATGTAATTGTTAACCATAGTTGGGTACATATTGCCCACAGGTTTGATAATATTTGATTGATCATAAGTTGTTGCTTCTCTGCTTAATAATAATTTATGTAAAAATGAAGAGCTTGAGTTGTTGCTTCATTACTGGAGTTGAAATCATAATTTTAAATACGGCAACTTTGACTGCCAAAAATCAATGGCATGTGTTATTTTATTTTAGATTAATTTATGTTAAGCTATCAAGTCTACACTTAATTAATAAATACTGCTGAAGTATTTATTCACTATCTTAGATACACATGGATGAGAATGGTTGGAAAAATTAAAGAAAAAAAAGTCACTCGCAATTGTTTTAACAGTGTATTTAATCTAAATTCACCTATTTATAAGATTTGGTTCTCAATACTACTGTATGTTTAAGAAGTAGATTGGTAACATTATGAATTTGTTGTTTCTTTCACTCTCCCAACCTTACCAAATAATTATTTTTAGTAATCACAATCATTCTAACACTTCGCCCATTCTTTTAGAATTTAAAACATTACCAAACTTTACAAACAGCTTGTACTTTGTTCCATCTGCCAGTAATGGTTGTAGATATATAGCATCTGTGGCTTTTGGGGCCATATCAAGTAATGGGAACCAATCGTCCACTTTTACTATTCTATCTTTTCTATTCCCCCAGAAATCTACTGAAGATATCTTGATTTTCTTATCGTCTACTCTTATGTATAAATATCCAATAATGTTCCGGAATGGTAAACTAGCCAGTGACAGAACTGCTGTGCCAGTGATACCTGTAACAAATGGGAACAATGGTAAAGAAATGGAACACCTTAAAACATATTATGTTGCTTCCAAATCATGGTCGGATGTTAAGTTGAACCAAATATTTATGTTGGACTGATTGATCATTATTATAGAACTAGATACACAATCAGCGACAAAAAATGTCCTCACCGAATATGCACTCAATTCAAACGTTTGGGTGCACTTTTAATCTAGTAGCTAATTAATTAGAACGCTTCGACGGTAAACACGCCTCAGTGGTCGGTTAAGAACTGTAAAAAAAAATCACACAACTAGGACGCTAAAAAAGGATGCAGTTTCATATTTTCGGTAAGTATTAATATTATCATTATTTGTTATCACTGTATTGTAAATACCGATATTTTGTCAAGAAATCATCGTAAAAATATTTTTTAATTCATCATTTGAACCGAAAGACGTCCACTGCTGGACATAGGCCTCCCCCAAGCACCTACACTTCGACCGGTCCTGTGCTTCCCGCATCCAACGGATTCCTGCGGCCTTCACAAGGTCGTCGGTCCACCTTGTGGGGCCCATGTGCCCTGCCCACTGCCACTTAAGTTTGGCAATTCTTCGGGCTATGTCGGTTACCTTGGTTCTCCTGCGGATCTCCTCATTCCTGATTCGATCACGCAGGGAAACTCCAAGCATAGCCCTCTCCATTGCCCTTTGGGTGACTTTTAGCCTTCTTATAAGACCAATTGTGAGCGACCACGTTTCAGTTCCATAAGTCATCACTGGTCAAAGACTTTCGTCTTGAGACACTGCGGTATGTGGGATGAGAAGATATTGCGTAGCTTCCCGAACGCTGCCCAGCCGAGTCGGATTCGTCGATTGACCTCTTTCTCGAAGTTAGACCTACCTAACTGGACAGTTTGTCCTAGGTAAACGTACTCGTCCACCGACTTCGAGTGTAGCGTCTCCGATCTTTATGAGTGGGTGTTACATGGGCATTTGACATGACCTTCGTTTTGTCCATGTTCATTTTAAGACCCACTCTTTCGGAGGCTCTACTAAGGTCATCGAGCATTCTACCGAGGTCCTCCCTAGTCTCAGCCATGACCACGATATCGTCGGCAAACCGAAGGTGAGTTATGTACTCGCCATTGATGTTGATGCCAGCCCCTTTCCAGTCCAGAACCTTGAAGACATCCTCCAGTGCAGCGGTGAACAGTTTCGGAGAGATAACGTCTCCCTGTCTCACACCTCGCTGCAGAAGGATAGGTTTCGAGGAATCCTGGAGTCTGACTGACATAGTGGCGTTTTCGTACAGACACTTCAGTACTTCGATGTACCGATAGTCGATCTGGCACCGTTGAAGAGACTACAGCACAGCCCATGTCTCGATCGAATCAAAGGCTTTCTCGTAGTCCACAAATGCTAAGCAGAGAGGCAGGTTATATTCTTCGGTCTTCTGTATAACCTGTCGCAGCGTATGTATGTGGTCTATGGTGCTAAGCCTTTACAGAATCTAGCTTGTTCGGGAGACTGGAAGTCGTGAAACCTGCGCGCGAGACGGTTCGTGATGACTCTCGAAAACAGCTTGTAGACATGGCTCAGGAGTGAGATGGGCCTATAATTCTTAAGGAGGCCATTATCGCCCTTCTTAAAGTATCACCACACCTCTGTTCCATGCCTGTGGTGTTTTGCCCTCGAGTATGACGGAACCAAACAGCTTCTGAAGGGCCTTCAGAACGGGTTTTCCGCCGGCCTTCAGCAACTCGGCCGTAATTCCGTCATCACCCGGTGCCTTGTTGTTTTTGAGCTGCTTCAGAGCCATCCTAATCTCGTACAGGCTGACGTCCGGGATGTCTTCGGTATAGTGCCGGGTCAATCTAGCTCTTGGGTCGTTTGCCAGATTCATAATGGGGTTATTTGTTGACGTGTATAACTATCCATAGAACCTCTCGATCTCTCTCAACAGCTCAGGTTTGGCGGATACGATCCTGCCATCATCGGTCTTCAGTTTCATAAGCTGGCTCTGCCCAATAGACAGATCTCTAGCAAAGACCTTGGAGCCTTTATTTCGCTCTATCGCGTCCTTGATACGATCTGTATTAAAGCGGCGAAGATCGCTTTTCAAGGACTTAGAGATCCGTCTATTGAGTTGCCGGTAATTTAGCGCATCATCCGTAGATTGCAGGATCATCTCGCGCCTCTCCTTCATGAGCCGCAAAGTAGGACCAGAGAGCTTCTTTTTTGAATTCGTACGGCGTTTCGTACCTCATCGTCGGCTGGTCTTGAAGATCTTAGATCCGACCGTATGGATAGTTTCCACGAACCCATCGTTATAATCGTCCACGGAATTCCCTAGGCATTCGAAACGATTCTGGAGTTCGAGCTGAAAGCTCTCGGGGTTTTGGATCTGGATCGGTGCTGGACGGAGCGTAGACTTCATCAGTCGAGATCTTTCCAGCTTGATATTTAAGCTCAATGTGCCTCTTACCATGCGGTGATCACTTCCGGTTTTCACCGCGTTGATCACAGATACATCATTGAATACTTGCTTCTTCGTCGACATAATGAAGTCAATCTCATTTTTAGTTGCACCATCCGGGCTCTGCCAGGTCCACTTTCTATGCTCACGTTTTCTGAAGAAGGAATTCATCATGAAAAGGCCTTCCTTCTCCATAAAACTGGCCAGTAGTTGGCCACGGTGGTTCCGGCGTCCAACTCCAAATTGCCCCTCTCGCAGCTCATCATCGTTACGTTTACCCAGTTTCGCGTTAAAGTCCCCCATGACAACGGTAAAGTGAGTTTTAGAGCCATGCATGGCTCTGGAAATATGCTCATACATGGTCTCTACCTCATCGTCGGGGTGTGACGAGGTCGGGGCGTAAACCTATACGACCTTCAGCGAATACCTTTCGGATATTCTGAGTATAAGGTACGCCACCCTGGTCGACACACTCTCGATCTTCACCACGTCGCTCACAAAGGACTTATGGACGATAAACCCGACACCACCTTGGGACTGCTGGTTGCCCTCCCGGAAATAGAGCAAGTTTCCGGATTTGAGGATTATCGAGTCCTCCCCCTCTCTTCGGACTTCAGATAACCCCACTATACTCCATCGTACCTTGCTCAATTCTTCCTCGAGTTCAGTGATCTTCTCGTCGGTCCGGATTGTACGCGTGTTGTATGTTGCCAGGTCCAGTTTTCGGTGATTGTGGTAGCCGGATCTCTTCCGGGGATTCTTAGCACCCCTTGCCTCACCGTGGCCTTGGCCGCTACCGTAACCAAGGGTAGGCGGGCCGCCGGGTACTAGGGGCCTAGTGTATTTTGTGTTTTTCATTCTTGGGGGGGTTTGCCATAATCGCCACGCTTGGCAGGCGGGTTGGCGATCTCAGTATAGTATGGTGGTGGAATGCATAGAGAACGCTGCTGCCCATTCTCCGGTACGACCTTTAGTCGCCTTTTACGACACCCACGGGAAGTATGGGGTGGTGCTATTCTTTAAGTCCGGCACCACACAGACCCCAGATTTTTTAATTAAGTCGTAATAAACAGCAGAAGTTATTGTAAAGACTTACTAAACGTATTAACCATATTATCGCATGCCCACTTAAATTGTTCGGGTTATGTGCATTGATTCTGTTCCATTTGTGGAGACGCTACTGTTTCGTTTTTTTATTATTAAAGTACGATTGTTTTTTTTTTGTTTAAGTAATGACACTTTTTACTGTTTCTATAAGTAAATAGTATAGTAACATTTAATAGATTTAATTTGAATAAGTGCATGTAATAAAACTAAAGATGTGTAATTTTATTGGAGTTTACTCCTTATGAATCGATTCTAATATAAGGCCCACGGTATGGAAATTTTATGAGGAGGAAAATACAAGCGTTACGGTCGATCAGCTGTCGTAGGCCGCGAAATTCAAATTTTCTTCACTTCAATTCAAATTTTCACTCATTCCTTGTCCTAGCGGCGAGCCTGACTCGTATTTATTGTTCTTTTTTGGATCATTGTAAAACGTTTTGCGAAAGGTTGAATTTGTTTTGATGTAGGTATGTGAATACTACTTTAAGCATTGCATTTAAGGTTGAATTTACGTTAACTAATATTTATTTCAACTAGAATTAGGTAAATACAATTGGCGACCGTTTTATGAGAACTTTTGCATGGCATTGATTATCTAGTTCTATAATAGTGATCAATGGTTGGACTTTAATAAAATTAATAAATGTGTTAAGTAGTCAATTTTTTTTTGTAATATCAAAGGAAATACCTGCCTATGACATTTAAAAAACTGGCCAAGTGCGAGTCGGACTCGCACACGAAGGGTTCCGTACCACAAGGCAAAAACGCCGAAAAAAACATGTTTGTTGTATGGGAGCCCCTCTTAAATATTTATTTTATTTTAATTTTATTACCTATTTATTATTAAAGTTAAAATACAACTGAGTATTTTGTGAATATTTCAAGTGCCTACCTGTTGCCATTTTGGATATCGAGCAAAAATGTATGGGAGCCCCCCTTAAATATTTATTTTATTTTGTTTTTAGTATTTGTTGTTATAGCGGCAACAGAAATACATAACTTGTGAAATTTTCAACTGTCTAGCTATCGCGGTTCTTGAGATACAGCCTGGTGACAGACAGACGGACAGACAGCGAAGTCTTAGTAATAGGGTTCCGTTTTTACCCTTTAGGTACGGAACCCTAAAAAGGAAGGTAGGTATATAAATTAATAATATGCTTGATAAATACCATAGAAAAAATTACTTTCTGAAACACACATGCATAAGTAAGTACTTACTTTTTAAGTCACTGTGTAACACACTGCTGTAAATGTTGTTTATCAAAATGATAATAAGCTACAACAATCAATTTTTTTTCTTCTAGATAAAATTGGAAGCTTGCTGCTATTAATTAAATCATCATAATTATCATTTCAGCCGAAAGACGTCCACTGCTGGACAAAGGCCTCCCCCAAGCACCTCCACTTCGATCGGTTCTGTGCTTCTGACATCCAACGGGTTCCTGCGGCCTTCACAAGGTCGTCGGTCCACCTTATGGGACGCCTTCCAACGCTACGGTCGCCGCTCCAGAACCTTTCGGCCCCATCGGTAATTTGTTCTGCGAGTAATGGGCCCTGCCCACTGCCACTTAAGTTTGGCATTTCTTCGGGCTATGTCGGTTACCTTGGGTCTCCTGCGGATCTTCTCATTTCTGATTCGATCACGCAGGGAAACTCCAAGCATAGCCCTCTCTATTGCCCTTTGGGGACTTTTAGCCTTCTAATAAGGCCCATTGTGAGCGACCACGTTTCAGTGCTAAATGTCATCACTGGTCAAAGACTTCCATTGCCCTTTGGGTGACTTTTAGCCTTCTAATAAGGCCCATTGTGAGCGACCACGTTTCAGTGCCTTAAGTCATCACTGGCAACAAGCACTGGTCAGACTTTCGTATTGAGACACTGCGGTATGTACGTGTGACGAGAAGATATTGCGTAGCTTTCCGAACGCTGCCCAGCCGTCGGATTCGACGATTGACCTCTTTCTGGAATTGGACCTACCTAACTGGGTAGTTCATCCTAGGTAAACATACTCGTCACTGACTTCAAGTGTAGCGTCTCCGATCTTTATGAGAGTCGGTGTTACATAGGCATTTGACATGACCTTCGTTTTGTCCATGTTTAAGACCCACTCTTTCGGAGGCTCTACTGAAGTCATCGAGCATTGTGCTGAGGTCCTCCATAGTCTCAGTCATGACTACGATATCGTCGGCAAACCGAAGGTGAGTTATGTACTCGCCATTGATGTTAATGCCAGCCCCTTTCCAGTCCAGAACCTTGAAGACATCCTCCAGTGCAGCGGTGAACAGTTTCAGAGAGATAACGTCACCCTGTCTCACACCTCGCTGCAGAAGGATAAGTTTAGAGGCCTGAACCTGGAGTCGGACTGACTGACATAGTGGCGTTTTCGTACACACTCACACTTCAGCATCTAGATATACCGATAGTCGATCTGGCATTGGCGTTGAAGAGACTCCAGTACAGCCCATGTCTCAATCAAATCAAAGGCTTTCTCGTAGTCCACAAACGCTAAGCACAGAGGCAGGTTATACTCTTCGGTCTTCTGAATAACCTGTTGCAGCATAGGTATGTGGTCTACGGTGTTAAAGCCTTTATGCAATCCAGCTTGTTCAGGAGGCTGGTAATTGTCAAACCTGCACGCGAGACGGTTAGTAATGACTCTCGAAAACAGCTTGTAGACATGGCTCAGAAGTGAGATGGGCCTATAATTCTTAAGAAGGGCATTGTCACCCTTCTTAAAGAAAAGTATCACCACACCGCACCTCTGTTCCATGCCTGTGGTGTTTTAACCCTCAAGTATGACGGACCCAAACAGCGTCTGAAGGGCCTTAAGAACAGGTTTTTCACCGGCCTTCAGGAATTCGCTCATAATTCCGTCATCACCCGCACATCATCATTAATTAAATAAAACTTTAATAGTTAAATATATTGAATGAAGTGTGAGTAATTGTTAATAGCTGATTGATAATATACATAGAACCTGTTAATAATTATTTATATCATTCAGTTCAGCCTATCACACACAATTCACAGGTGAGTCTGCAGAATACTCAGCAGCAGCCGATCACTTCAGGAGATATTATAGTGCAAGTGCACACAAACACAATTGCACTCTGTGTTCTATTATATACTCCTAGAGCCTGATGAGAAATCAATCTGACACATCCACAATGAGATTTAAATGCCCATTGAGGCTGGGTGGCCAGGGAAGTCACAACACCAACTTCCTAACTCCAGGATTGTACCTCATACTAAGAAATTCCCTTCGGAAAAACCTAACAACACTGCTCAATCTGGAAAATCAACCAATGGCTCACCTATGTATGCTGCTGTAAAAAATGCACCTTGTGGTAGGACATTAAACATTTCCATCAAAGCACAACCAGGCACGGCTAATGACGTTCCTGTCAAGTGGTACACCTTAAGTCTATTAAATGTTGCAATATATTTAACGAAAGGAAATGAAAATACAGTTTCATAAATATTGGAACATGGTTCCGTTGTGGATTGTATTACATTTTCCTTAGCAGTTGAGCAACATCTTCCATTGCTGATATTATACTTTTTGCTGCCTAATATCAATTTCAACATTTCTATAAATAATTACTGCTTGAAATAGGTACGTTTTCTACACTAGTCGAAAGAAAATCGTGTTCTCCCGTATTATTATTATACTCTTCGTGTTTCATGTTCTCTCTCTGACATAAGCAGTGTTGCCGACCTTCAAGATCTGGATTACCCAAATAATTCCCAAAATAAAATCGATATTCCCCACAAGTTTTCAGCAAAGAAATAAAAGTACTATTCATATAAATCAAATATATTTATTACTTAATTAAGTGTTTAATGATTTTAATCAAAATGCTCTTCATTGCGCCAAATTTGTCTTGTTAACATTTATCATTTGACGGATCCAATTTTAGGCTCCCTCCTTTCTTTTTAATACCTTCTCTAGTGGTCATGAGCGCTACTACAGTGTCAGTATTATGCAGGCGACAAATTTAAAAACATTTCATGACCTGCACTGTTTTTAAGACGGAATACTATAGCCCAGTATTTTTCCGGATCGTCATCATCTTGCAAACCAAGAGCACAGTAATCTAGCATCGCGTGAGCCCTCCATTCGTCATCTAGTTTTTGAGATGTCACTCTATTTTCAAGTATCGGAAATTGTTGCAACAATTACGGGTTAAGTGATTTGACTTTCAATTGCTGAGCTTCTGACAGATTTACTAAACATATAAATTAAAATAATGTGTCCACAAAATCCAAACGCTTAGTTAATGTCCGTAGTCAGTTGAATATAGAAGGCTTGACAGGATGTATAAAAATCTGCGATCTACTTCGTATTACTTCTAAGTTCAATTCTAGTGTAAATGTCTAAATTCCCCGCATTTTCCCCACATAAACGCTCTCCCCACAAATTACCCAATCGGACTGAAAATCCCCGCAGTTTGGGGAATTCCCCACAGATTGGCAACGCTGGACATAAGTTTGTGAGTTTGACCTTGGCCGGAGTTTGAAGTTTGACCACATGTGTTACATGCTCTGTGGTAATTGGTACTCTACCAATTACCACAGAGCATGTAACACTTTACAGATTATAGACTGAAAAGTTCATTGAGCTAGGAATGAGTCTATCAAAAAGTACTCTGTGGTCTTCAAGCAAGGAGTAGTAATAGTGTTCTGTGGTCAATGTTCTGTGTCTGTGGTGGTTTGTCAAATGTCAAACTAGGACGTTTAAGCATGGTTATGTTTTCGTTTTTCGTTTAGATAAAAATATTTCGCGTATTTTGCCTGGACAAATAAATACCATTAAAGATAAGAACTAAAAGATTCACGTAAGGCATACGGCCATAAGTAATAAACTTAAGTATTAGTAGACTACAATCGCTAGGTTAAGTACTCCAGTGCCTGAATATTAAACGATAAAATGACCACTTCATTGAAAGAAATGTGAGTATCCGTATTCAGTGATTAGGGATTATTTATGACTTTAATTCCTTACTAGATTTAATTCCCTACTAGATTTTACGAGTCACGTTTGTATTTATGATATAGTGGTGAAGAATAGAACTAATAAACTTAACACTAAATGTTTCATAAAAACTTTAAAATCATTAAAAACAGTCGGTGTTTTTTTAAATCACATGTGGGTGGCGTGCGTACAGCTTTCATGTGTTCTATGTGCTGTACACAGGGCCGCAGTAAATGTTGATATAGATTAAAGTCATAGTAAGTTACCTAATTTTTGTCTTAAATAAAATTTTAATAAAACTATCACTTACTTCACTTGTTTTCACAATACATTCCCAATATAATTTAAAACAGATTCCCATTATTTAAAAACTTATTTTTGTAATAAGCTCATATTTTTAGTAGCCATACACATTTTCAAATTAGGTGCTCCGTACTTTTCAGTAACTTGTTACTTAAGTACATTAGTAAGCTAGTTTTCATTCATAAATGCAATCTAAAACTGATTTTGTAACCTACTTTTGCTGTTGTACACAGCAAATTAAAAAGGTCTACTGAAAAAAATTGTGAAGTTCAGGTCATTCAAAAGATAAAATACATTCAAAATTGTTTTGTGTTTTTTTCCTCTTTTATCATTTATTATCCAGTATAATAACAATGTTACTTAATGTCATTGACATTTTCTTAAATTATTTCCTCAGTTTTACTTAAAAAATCATTATATATATTTTAAAAACATTTTCTTTTTTTTTCTATACTATTTTAATACTCCTGTGCATTCATTTCAGATATGAGAAAACTGATGAATATACTGCATTTTACACTGGCGGTGATGTCCAATGGACATCAGATGGAGTACATCTCTTGTGCCACTGTGAAGACGTAATTAAAGTGGTTGATGTGAACACTTTCTCTACAACATACACAATTGGACAGACTGAAGAAGATGCAGAACCAGATCAAATTTACACTTTTCAAATGTCACATAATAATAAAATTGTGGTTACTGCACACAAAAGTGGATTAATAAAATTGTGGGACCAAGAAACTGGCACACAACAGAAGATTTGGAGATCTGGCCATAAAGGACCTGTTGCCAAGTTAGCATTTGAATACACAGATGAAAATATAGCCTCGGGAGGTTCTGATGGTAACATCAGGTTATGGGATTTAGCACACAATACATGTACAAGTAGTCTAAGAGGTGCAATGGGAGTCTTTTCTGTTATGAAGTATCATCCAGATTCCAACAAACAGTTGATATTTGGAGCAGCTGATGACACAAAAATAAGATCATGGAACTCCAAAACTGGCAAAGAACATTTAATCTATTCAGGACATTTCAGCAAAATCACTTCATTGCAATTTACTTCTGATGGTGAATATATGGTCAGTTCTGGTAGGGACCGTGTGTTAATCTTGTGGAGCTTAAATGAGAGTAAGGCCCTACGAGTAGTTCCTGTATATGAAAGCATAGAATCCACAATTTTATTACCATCAACATTTAGAATACCAAATTTTAAGAAGAAACTAGAAACAGAAGGCATATATGTTGCTTGTGCTGGTGAGAAAGGTGTTGTCAAAGTGTGGAATGTATTGATGAGCAAGCTCATGTATGAGCAGAACAACAGCCTTGTGTCACCAGCTTCTGAGGAGGGTGGCTTAGCTGTAACACATTTGATATTTAATGAATTAAGGAATGTTTTATCTGTTGTCACAGCAGACCACAACATTATCATACATGATCTTGAAACTTTTGATTGTAAGAAGCAGTTAATTGGTTTTACAGATGAAGTTCTAGATATTATATTTGTGGGAAAAGAAGAAAAGCACTTGGTAGTAGCTACAAATAGCCCAGATTTGAAATACTATGAAATTGAAAGTATGAATTGCCAGATCATTAAGGGTCATACTGATATAGTTTTAGCTCTAGCTTGCTTCCCAACAAGACCAGAAATGTTTGTATCTTCAGGCAAAGATAACTCTGTTAGAATTTGGCTACAAAACACTGATCATACAATATCCTGTGTTGGGGTTGGAGCTAGACACACAGCATCTGTTGGGTCAGTGTTTACTTCTCAGACATCAAATGATTTCTTTGCTTCTGTAAGTCAGGACAGCTGCCTAAAAGTCTGGAGTGTTCCTAAGGAGCTCACAACAACTGATCAAAAGGTCAAATCTACTTACACTGAATTAGCCCACCAGATGGATATAAACTGTGTATCTGTTTCACCTAATGATAAAATGATTGCTACTGGCTCTCAGGATAAAACCGCCAAACTATGGTCAGAGGAGTTGACATTATTAGGAATACTGAAAGGCCACAGAAGAGGTGTGTGGTGTGTGAGATTTTCACCTGTGGATCAAGTTGTATTGACGTCTTCAGCAGACAGTACAATAAAGTTGTGGTCTATAGCTGACTTGAGTTGCTTAAAGACCTTTGAAGGCCATGAGAGCTCAGTTCTGAAAGTTGAATTTGTTAGCAGAGGTCAACAGATACTATCAAGTGGAGCAGATGGACTTCTCAAACTTTGGAATATAAAAACATCTGAGAGCAAAATGTCTTTAGATAATCATGAGGGCAAAGTGTGGTCTTTAGCTGTCAGTAAGAACGAATCTGTCGTAATTACTGGTGGTTCTGATTCGAAGTTAGTAAAACTGAAGGATGTTACAACCGAAAAAAGGGAACAGTTAGCAAAAGAAAGAGAAGAAATGATATTACAAGAACAAGAATTGATGAATTTGTTGCACAATAAGCAACTGATTAAAGCTCTGAAATTAGCGTTGCGCATGCAAAGACCCATGCATGTTTTAAAAATAGTTAATGAGGTTCTGGCTGGTGGCAATGATAAACTTTATGAAACACTCAAAGAAATCAACCACACTCAAAAAGAGACCCTGTTGAAGTTTGCTGCAGAGTGGAATACAAACAACAAGAACTGTCATGCAGCACAACTCGTATTTAATATATTAGCGCCGGAAATTATTGCTGGAAACTTAAAAGTACCTGCTTTAGCAAGTTTCATTGAAGGTGCATTGCCTTATACTGAAAGACATTTTGAAAGACTAACTAATCTTTTACAGGATCTTAACTTTATAACATATACTGTAAACTGCATGCAACCTCACGCTGTTAACAATGTTTAAATGAGTAATAAAGGTACCACGCTCCAAATTCTAATATTTGTTTAAAAATGTTTAATTTGCCTTATGTGTATCATGTATACCGTTGACCGTATTTTCTGGTTTAGTCTATAACCTATGACGCATATTTCTCCTCAAACAAAACTTGCGAAATTTTAATTTGCTTGTTCTATATGCAAAAGCTCAGATATTAGAGCGCGTCAGCGCCCGCGCAGCCTTTTTTCCGCGGAGAGCAAGTTCAACCTGCGTGCACGCAGCAGTAGTAGTAGTGAATCGATCACGCGAAGCGGACCGCTCGCGGATTCGCGCTTCTATTTTCCGCGAGTTGCAAATGTTTAGTTGTTAAATCATGGATATAAAAATCTCAATTATTTATACCTTACTTTTAATAATCTGCAATCATGCACAAGGACAGAAATCGCAAGTGTAAGTTTTTACTTTATATTTTTATCTTACCTATTTATTTATTTTTACTTAGAAATGAAAACGTATTACTTACTTAAATATAAACTAACTTACTTAGTCACCGGGATATGCAGGTACGTCATGAAGTGATTCAGTTCAGGGATTTATTAAGTATTTGGCTTACTATGGAGAAATGTTATAATATTTATATGTGTCTAGTCGTAACAGTCATAAGCTCTGCGAGGCATTATTAAATATTAATTACCTACCAATCTAATAAATTAGACTTTGTACCAAAGTTAGGCTGCATTTTGCGGGTTTTAGATACTTGTAACGCTAGCAATCTGATCCACATTGAAATAATTCGATCACGGATCGCTTCAATTTTCGATAACTTCAGGACTTCTTGTAAATTACTATGACGCGCATATTTTAAGTGCCCACAACACTTCGATATAATTAGCAATAGCTTCTGACGATTTTGATGTTGAGACAAGTGCTTAGATAATTAATATGGGCTAACGACAACGAAAGCGACCACGATTTAAAAAAAAATTTCAATCATACAGATGAGTCGTATTAATTTTAAATATATGAACAATGGGCCGTAGAACTACATATAAGTATATCTGCAGTTACCTACTCGTAAGAGTCGCAAGCCATGCTGATAATACAATGGCTAAATAATAATTTTGTTATAATGATAAGTATAGTAGGTACCTACTTATGGTTTTGTAATGGTGCACCAAAATTTAGATTAACCAAACAAACCGGGTTTTTTTTAAATCCCGTCATTTTGGTACTTAGACACCTAATAAAAAACCTAAGTAGGTATAGGTACTACCTAGTTATATGTGCTACTACTACTATCAAAATCATTAAGGTATTGCAACTGCACGATTTTGATAGGCAAAATAAGGTTCTATTTAGGATTCTCGAGACGTAAAGACGTCGAAATGTCGTCAACCAGCCTTGGCCGCGGCCCTCAAATGCTTTCGACCTCGATTGAACGATTGAGCACTTACTAGTCAGAATAAGAAAACTTTATTAGCAGTATCTTAAACAAGAGATACTTAATTTACGTACATTATGCGTACGAGCTGAATAAAACCGAACGATATCATCATAATAAGGTCAGCTCATTCGAGGGGTAGACAGGGTAATCAGCAGCACCCGACCGCCAACTACGCCCGAGTAATTTAGAACTGGTCTGTCTGGTGGTGGTCTGGTGGAATATGGTCTGCCATAGACCTTAAATACTGCTTATAGAGCAGTAGTGGCCCAGTGGTAATTGTCGCGTCTTACGAGTTGTAGGTCGTAGGTTCGAACCCAGACAGGCGCTTTACTTTGTGTACATTATTTCATCACCACTGTTATCAAAACGGTGAAGGAATACGACGTGGGAAAACCGGCATGTCCTATAACCAAAAATTCGAAGACATCTACCAACTCGCACTAGGCCCGCGTGGTGGATTACGGCCCACTCTCTCTCTCTCGAAGAGAGGAGGCCTGTGTCCCCGCAGTGGGAACAATATAGGCTGTCTGGGTTCGAACCTACGACCTACAACTTGTAAGTCGCGGTCTATATATATCTAATTATACCTATATACGTTAGCACCTACATGATCATAAATAAGAGCTAAGCAGTTCCGTCTTATCTGCCGTCATGAATATCTGTATCAGTAAGTATTTGACATTAAGGTGTCCAAAAACTTTGTATTTTAACAGCCAGAAAACTAAAGCTTAATTCGTTCAGAGGGTCTAGCCGGGTAATAATATTGTACCAACAGATTTTTTTAAAACCCGCTAGCCAATAATGCGATTTGAATGTTACACCTCGATCACGTAGGTAGGTATAAACTAGTATGAAAACTTTTACCATAGAAAGAAACCTTCACATTAGAAAAACTCAGAAGAAAAATGAATTGTTTTGATTATGTAGTAATATCTCGCAGAAGGCGTAAAAGGTAGAATTATATTCTCCTCGGGGATTAAAGTCTTTGTCTTAGGTGAGCTTGAATCCCTGCACTCAGGATTCTAGTCTTATCTCCCTCGATTTGCTCTTACAATACTCAGAACCCCTCGCTGTGCTCGAGAGTACCTCACTTCACCGTACACCTGAAGTGCAACCTGATCATGCTTGACATTTCTTTGGATTTCTACCTTTCATTAAATTCAAATTGCATGCTTTGTGTTTATTGTTGTAACCATCGTACCTACTTAGTACAAGCATCGTTTGGAACTTTATTGTCACATTTTCCTTATTCTTATAACAGCACTTGAGATTTTGCGTAGGTATTTTACTGCAGGTCTATGCAGACTACTTATGCATTTGGTAGACTATTGTAGTCTCTGTGGTCGATAAAAGCACCACTTAGAAACCGTTACTAAATTAGCTGTTTGTCATAATTAGTGCACGACCAGACGACGATTAATTTTGTGCGATAGTCGTCGAACAGCATACCTACTTCAAAATGACAGTAGGTAATATAAGCTGGTATAACTTTAAGAGTTTGGCCAGACTGGTAGCGCGGGGCGGGCGCAGCTCGGCGAACACAAAGTGTCTAAACACACTATGCCGAAGTTACGCGACCGAAGTTCGGCAAGATTACGCCCGCAATGCTATTTAACGCAACGTAATTTCGGCAGTTTAGACACAAACATGTGAACTTCCTTTGAGTGTCCATAGTGGACACGCGGGCGCGATGAGCGGCGCGGGCTGCTCGGCGCACGGAGCGCGCGGGCAACTCATGCCATAGCTCGTTCATACAAGTGGCCGCAGTGGGTGCGCGGCGCAGGCGCAGGCGGCCCGCGCGGTAACCGGGGTTCTCAAACTAGTTCGAGCTTTTTTCTAGTAAAAATAAGTCTTCTTCATCCATATTATATTTTGACAAACATTGGACACGACAAAACGCAGAACGCAGCGCCGCGCTCCAGTGCGGACAGGCAGCCCGCGCGCGTTCCCGTACCCGCGCCCACCCCGCGCCTGCGCTGCAGTCTGGCCAAACACTAAAAGTAATCCTTTATTTGAATTTACATTGGTAGGAAAAATTTAGCTTAAATATTCATAGCCTACTTGTACAAAATGCTGTTCATACTTACTATATAAGGTAGTCATGTGGTGAAAAGTTGAGCTGAGGGGCTCATTGGTACCTAAGTAAGCACTGAATAGTAGACTAGAATGATGTTCTTTCCTACGTCTAGGTAGGGACATAACCGCGAATTGATAATTCGGCGCAAGCCGGTATTAACATTCCATACGCATCAGGACTTCTCTTTCACTCCTCGAAAAACCCGGCAATCATTCAATGACACAGATGTACCTACAAGGTATAATTACCTAAAATAACGGAAAACCTGAAGAGGTGTCATTGCAGGTGATACAATACCTATACTCATCATCATCAACGACGACTGACGGTATTCCAGCGAGTGTTGAGGCAGTGTGCGGCTGAACTGTCTCCTGTGCTGATACGCTTCTTCCGCCTCTCTCTTGAAAAAAAGACGGCGCCAAAATCCTGGAGGCTTGCAAACGGCAACCAGTGCCCAAAAAGGGCGACTGTGCAGACCCTGCCCTTTACCGTCCGATCGCCATTACCTCCATTCTGTGCAAGGTTATGGAAAGGGTACTGTAAACACTGGGCTTCACAGCTTAGTACGGCCGTTATTCCTATTGCGTAGTGTGGCAACAGTGGAGCCTGGTACCTATGACTACCTAAAACCCTACTGAACAGAAAACTAGCCCTACAGCAACTGTTATCCTAACGCCCTACCCTATCATACAAACCACACCAAACGTGAGTTACGTTGGTTTTACGTGAGGGAAGTCTGTTACCAGGAGACCTACGGGAACAGACGGAATTTGGGTAGGAATACGGGTTTCTACGTCGTGCAATGTTCACAGGAAATAGTTTTCTCACTGCCGATCCCACAGACTCATAGGACCGATGATGACTAAAGGTGTCGGGCCACAGTGAGAGGAATTATAGGAAGGTGAATCAAACTCGACTCCAGCTTGATGACTAATTTATTAGGTACAATAATTAACTTAATTAAGTAGATATATAAATTTTAGCGGTCAATACACATTGATACCTATTTACATGCGTGTTGTGTGTGTATTGAGCCGCTGAAGCGAAGATCTCAGTAGGTCACTTCTTAGCGCTGACGGCGTGCCTGTATGTGGAACGAATGTCGCTCTTGATGCTGACGCTGCAGCTGTGATGCTGTTGCTGGCGCGTGTAACTCTTGTCTGTTCACGGTTGAACAGGTACTAACAGTAAGTTGCTGACCTACCTTGAAGACAATGATCTCCTCAGTGACCATCAATATGGCTTTCGCCGGGGACGGTCAACTGGCGATCTTCTTGTGTATGTCACGCATTGTTGGGGCGAAGCCATCGAGAAACACGACAAAGCACATGCTGTATCGTTTGATATCTCGAAGGCCTTTGACAGAGTCTGGCACGCCGGTCTACTCAGCAAGCTTCCTGCTTATGGCATCCCAGCTGATTTTTGTAGCTGGATATCAGACTTTCTTATTGAGCGGTCGATCAGAGTAGTCGTTGACCGCTGCTCCTGACCTGACCTTATGGCTATTGATGCTGGAGTTTCTCAGGGGTCTGTTCTCTCTGCAGCTCTTTTCCTGCTGCACATCAATGACCTACTTCAGCCTGGTATTATTGGGTACGCAGATGACAGTAGGTACTGTTCAGAGAGATACTTGTCCAGTGCAAAAGCCAGCGGGGCCGAAGTTCGTGTCTTGTGAGAGGCCATGGTAGAGCGGACAGTTTTGATCTTAAGGGGGAAGCGCTAAGGTAGCCCGCGAAATTCAAATGTTCTTACGTTTTTTGCAATTTGCTGGTCAGTATTAAGTTGTACGTTGATTAAAATATGATTCGCGACCGTAACAAATAGGTAATCAACTTGTTAAGTTAGTATAATCCTAAAAGATGTCAAGATTTCATGAAATAGTCATTCAGTAGGATTACTTGGTCTTAGAGAGTTGTGTTGATGATTATAATAATGATAATGATTATAATTCTGTAAATACATATTTGTTACGGTCGTGAATCATATTTTAATCAACGTACAACCTAATACTGACCAGCAAATTGCAAAAACGTAAAAAAAATGAATTTCGCTGGCTACTATGGCGCTTTCGCCTTAAGCCTTGTCTCCCAGTAGGGTGATGACAATCTGGTCTCTATTACGCCACCAAATCAGGCATGTCTTTTTTTACCGCCAAAAGGAGTCGTTTCGACCAGACTCCTACTTTTCGGGATGCATCTGTTCCTGTAACAGATCGGCTCGAGCTCCATCCGTCCAGTTGACATCTAGTCTCAACTTCGGCGCCACCACCGAGTACAAAGCCCAAACTGCGGCCAAGAAGCTGGGCATCCTAAATAGGGTGAAGCGATACTTTACGCTTGGACAGCTTTTAACCCTTTACAAAGTGCAAGTCGGATCCTGCATGGAGTATCGCAGCCACCTTTGGGATGGCTCAGCGAAATACCAACTTGCCGCGCTTGACTCGGTGGAACGCAGAGCTAAGAGGCTCATTGACGACGTAGAACTGGTGGATGCCAAGCTTCACAACTTGGCTCATCGCCGCAAGGTTGCCTGCTTGTCGGTCTTCCACAGATTGTACTTCGGTAAGTGTGCCCAGAACTCCACGACCTCATTCCACGGCCCCTTTCTACCTTCGGACATCCAGACGCACTGCAAGCTACCGCCCTAAGCGTTTTCAAATGTCCTTTAAAATGCGCACAGCAAAAGAGTGGAACTCTCTACCTGCGTCTGTGTTTCCGAGCGCATACAACCCGAATCTCTTCAAAGTGAACAGGCTTCTTCTGGGTAAGCTCATTCCATAGCCGACTTTGTCTCTGTCACCTCTGACCTAGACTAGAGTCAATAGCAAACCCATAACAAAAAAAAAATTAAGCTGCTCCGTTACATTTCGTTCGCATAACTCGACAAAATGTAGGAAACAGCGTCGTTTTTAATGTTGGTCCCATAATAAAAGTTAAGTAATTATAATGATAAGTTCAATGGTCATTGTACTCATCTTATGTTCACCCCTTAGTAGGTAACATGAGACTAAATGAAAAAAATCTTGGTGACCCATCAATATTAATACACAACAGAGGTAGACAGTTCAAACTCTTCGGAGATGGTAAGGTGTGCTGTTATAGTTCTACTTGACTCTTGATTGAAACTAACAAACTCTTCAGCAGTTTATAATTGGTTAGAATTACAATAATGTTTTACTCCTCGAGCCTTTTTCCTGCATAATAATCGATGGCTTTGTTATAATTAATCTTGTCATCTTGTCATGATTTTCGATTGCTAAGATTGCGAGACTCTACTTATGCAGAAATGCTTATCACCAATTAAAAAATCTAGAATGCACAAGCGACCAAACCGAGCCCGAAAATGTTTGTACTCTGCCTCAGATAAGTTAGATCGACTTTAAGAAAAGTTTTAAGAATACAAGGTCGTTAGGCTGCAAGAGCGAGCGAAGAATAGGAAAATTTTATCGATCGGTAATGCTCCAAACCAACGGGGTACCGCTGTGGTAAAACAAATATGGAAATCTCTTTACGAAGTAATATTTCTAAAATAAATTTTTTCACCACAGAGGCACTCATTCGCTTTCTGGTTCGCCGCGGCATAGATCTGTTGCAAGCACTTACCTCTATCATACAAGTATAATACAGGTCAGTGGTTGCAAGAAATAGGAAGCTAGCCTTTTTTATATCGCCAAATAAAAGTGGAGAGCATGTACTTTAAATACGGAGTGTTCTTGGCAGAATTCAACTGCGTAGGCCGTCGGATAAAGACATTAAATTCGCAAAGCGTAATGTAGTTGTAGTTCTGCATTTTTGGTATGTTGTATGGGTCTGTTAGGGTAGTGTGAATTCAATTTTGCAACTTGGAAAAACCTGTGGAAATAGAAAATCGAGAAAAACTATAATTTTTGGGACTTTTTTTGCAAGTTCTGGATGTTAGAACCAAACCCACAGAAGAGAACAAACAGGTCTACGTCCTCTCCCACTACGATCACATTTGCGTAGCTCTTGGTTTTCTGTAATTCCATTAGAATGACATCGCGGTCTGCATCTTCGAAGCGAGTCCTCACACCGTTTGACGACCTGTGCCTACGCTAACGTACTGATTTACTTAGTGCGCCACCTGCACGGAAAGATAATAAGTGCTGCGCATCTCATTTATCGCCAATATGCGGTGCGCTGGGTGGAGCAATTGTCTGCCACGCTTGAATTTGCCGGCCCCTGAAGTTGGCGCCCGGGGCACGGCCCCCGGATAGCCCCCCCTCCCCAGATCCGGGGCTGTACCTAGGTAGTACATACTCTACTAGGTACATACTCTACACACTTTAATCACTTCTAGATAAATATAGGCCAAACAAAGGCCCACTCGCAGGTAAGGTACAAAAGCAAGCATATCATTGGTTTACATAAATGTTTAGATAGCAACACTACCTCTATCCTAGGGGATGGCCTTCGTATAAAGTGGTTTCGCGACATTGTCCGCAGATATCTGCAGCATTCGAGCGCAGGAAAAGTGCCTGTTTTCTGTCGTGCTGACTGTCTGTGTTTGTTCCTATTGTATTAATAATGATCCGTGGTCACGAAGGCTACCCTACTCATTAACAGATTCATAATGAATAGGCAATTATTACTAATCCAACAAACTAACACTGTCGACGTCAACCAGTCGACGATCTTTACGTTTTCCCTAATTGCACTGTATTACAGAAAACCTAAACAGATTTTAAACACTCGTTGAAATGTATATCAACTGTTTGTAAGGTGAAATTCTTTTGCTAGATTTTTATCCTGGGATTAATTTCCCAGCGTGTTAATCAGATTAACTGAACGTCATGAGGTGCACTAATCTCTTAATTACGTATATCATCTGTACTAACGTTGCCGACATCCCCTAATGACCGCAATGGTTTATAAACCGATGGTTAATTATGAACAAAGAAAAGTGTTTCGTAGATATTGCTGTTGTTTAACAACAAGCGAAAAGATAGTTTACTCATAGATCACAAAAATTGCTATGTGAGATAAAAAGACAGAATAGATAGATATATTCTACTTTGTACTACATACACCATAACACATTACAAATAAGATCTTTTGGGAGCAGGTAGGGAGATACACTACGTAGGAATCCTTTGTGACGACTATGAAATCACGACATCGCAGCGCGTGACGAAATGCGACAGCCTGAAAGGCATAAGTATTATGGGATTTATACAACGTTATTTTTAGTATATGCGAAACCTGAATATAGTTTGTTCAGAATAAGTACCTTAATTGAATCGATTCCAATCATTTTTATCCCATGTTATTTTTGTCCCAAAAATATTTAAAAAAACTGGCCAAGTGCGAGTCGGACTCGCACACGAAGGGTTCCGTACCACAATGCATAAACGCCAAAAAAAAAACATGTTTGTTGTATGGGAGCCCCCCTTAAATATTTATTTTATTTTAATTTTATTAATAAAGTTACAATACAACTGTGTATTTTGTGAATATTTCAAGTGCCTACCTGTTGCCATTTTTGATATCGAGCAAAAAAGGGCAAAAAAATCGCGTTTGTTGTATGGGAGCCCCCCTTAAATATTTAATTTATTTTGTTTTTAGTATTTGTTGTTATAGCGGCAATAGAAATACATAATTTGTGAAAATTTCAACTGTCTAGCTATCGCGGTTCTTGAGATACAGCCTGGTGACAGACAGACGGATAGACGGACAGACAGCGAAGTCTTAGTAATAGGGTTCCGTTTTTACCCTTTGGGTACGGAACCCTAAAAAGGCTAAAAGTTGGACACCGAGCGACACTAAATAGGTTATCCTTATCCAATCTCCATGTTCGCGCCAAACGGTTAGGTACCTAGGTGCTATTATCAATGAGCGCAAGACGGCGCGGCGCGAGCAGCGCGGGTGAGCATGTTTTTGTACGGACAAACCAAGCTTATAACTTTGTGATTTTTCATGATACAGTTTCGAAATTTTGTACACAGATTCTTTACATAAAAATACTAGACACGTGTTTCGGGTTTCGTACTAAAAATAATGTTGTACTCTCTGAACTTCTTTCAATGTAACATGGATTGGGCCATGTTTACCGACATTGCATTAAAATTATTTTACTACCATTACTTTTTCGTTTAAATGCCTGATTTCTTTTGTATCTAGGAGGTAGGTTCAATTATCATATACATTGCAATGGACTTAGGTCCAATCCAGTACCTACCTAAGTATAGATTACGATTACGACCTTCAAAAACTTAGTTATATGCGACAGCAGGGTCAACCACGGCCCTTTTGCACCTAAGGTGGCTATAATGCGCTACTGCATCCCATGTGGCATGGCACCTATTTCTAAATGTTCTCATGTCCCGGCAGATCTGGTAGTCACATATCTTCAACATATTAATATTATTATTATGTGGCGGTATTTACAACGCCACATGCGAACAACGCGTCATTCTGACGTCATACAAAATCCTGCATCTCACAAGCAGAGTTTATCGCGCAACTAACATAGATACAACGGCCATGAATCATCGGGCAGTTGCCCGCCAGACACAACAGCAATACCCGTCTGGTCGGAGGATCCTCCCTTTTCTATGGAGGATGAGTGAACTTTACATCCCGTTCCTCATATTATCACTATAATTATATTACTTTAACTTTCACAGAAATGTAATTATTTTGAAGATGATCTTTAGTAAGCACCTGCATTTCCTGGGTAAATATCTATGTCGTCACATAGATAACGTTTTGAAGTATCTGCAAGACAGATGACATCAAGATTGTAGGTATAACAGCATAATCAGATATAATCATAGTAAGAACTCAATAAAATTATAATTATACAACTTGACGAAATAACTCGCTTAACACTGTGACCATGAGGCCAACCATCTCCTTTTGCAAATAAATGACAGGCAGGTAATTATAGAATGCATAAGTACTAAAATAGTTCTTTTTAATGTGAAAATCCCTGGGTAAGGCGGAGGGGTCTCTCAGTCTGTTATTGACTAAATTCTTTGAGCATCACATTTGCGTGCCAGACATAGGGAACGGCAGTGTCGAAGTTGTAATTACCAACAGGTGAACAATGCAGCCCTTATGTAGTTAGGACAACATAACAGACCTTACCGCGCGTCGGTGTTACCAAAATAGTAGGCCGGTACGTACGTTTTACTCTCAAATTCAATCCATTGGCATGTGAGTATCAGTGGAAAAGAGGTCCTACGTTTTTTCATGATACAGCCCTATTACACACACTAAATCGTATTTTGTCGTATGAAATCCAAGAGCGTCATCACGACAAAGCAACAATACCCAGAACTATTTACTTTAACTCAAATAAGATATTTTGATCATTATTATTTGCTTGATAAAAAGTTACAAGAACGGCTCTATGACACGGTCCGATAATTGACCGTGACCGGACCGCGCGTTAGACATTGTCTACAAATTCCGTGTTTAGATAAAATATAACAGGTTACCTACACTTTTGTTGTTTAAAATACTTCCTAAAGGTTAAGCTACGCTTGCCGCGGTTGGTCTGTGGATGGGTGACCATCTTTACATACCGAGACCCCTCCATGCCTGGGAAAGCACGTTAAGCCGTTGGTCCCGGCTGTCATTCGTGGATCTTTGACAGTCGTTACGGGTAGTCAGAGTCTGACAACCAGTCTTACCAAGGGTATCGTATTACCCAGTAACTGGGTTGTGGAGGTCACATAGGCAGTCGCCCCATGTAAAATACTGGTATTCAGCTGCATCCGGTTAGACTGGCAACCGACCCCAACATAGTTGGGAAAAGGCTAGGCAGATGATGACTTCCTAAACAAATAATATACCTATCTACTGTGATCTCCATTATTCACCTGTATTTTTCACAATATTCCCGGTACTTAATTTCTCTGTAGAGCAAATACCTACCATAGTTTTGGTAATGCCATGCCAATCGATTTTTTCAAAACTGGCCCATTATTATACAACAGGATATAGTCATATACGGTCAAATTGGTATTGGTAAAGGTAAGTAACACCTCCATAATCAACGAGTCGGACTCGCGCATCGAGGGTTCCGTACCATCATATGTTTTTAAATTTTCATCGGCGAGGCCTATATTCGTCAGAGAATTTCAACATTGTGCACTGCGGTGTAGAATGTTGCAGTTTTATGTCAGCGCCATCTCTTGACCGATAGTAGAACTAATGTAACTTTTATTGATGATTTCTGAAAAAGTGTGCTATTTAGAGACTTCGTTTTATTTTTCCTATAATCTTTACATAAGGGGGAGGGAACGGTATTTTTTTTTACATTTTTCATCGAAAGTCGAAAACTATGCAGCTTAAAAAAATGTTTGAGAATGTGCAAAGTGCGCTCTTCTAAAATGATACCCCACAAGCCCTAGTAATTCGAATTTTTCAGACCCCCTTTCAGTCCCTGTTGCAAAAAATATACTTACACATATTTTTATTTCTTTTTTTTTTTTGCAAAATAGTTGGCCAAACGTTATCTTAAACTAATCCAAATTTCAAGTTGATAGCATTAGTAGTTCTTGAGATATTCAGCTGTGACAGACAGACATAGTCTCACCATAAGGGTTCCGTTTTTACCATTTTGGTACGGAGCCCTAAAAATCGAGCAAATCTGTAGGTAACTAGACCTACTAAGTGAAATAGGTACAGTCGACCGCACGTAGGTGGAATCACTTTGAGCTACTAGCCTAGCGTATTACGGAGCTTTAATAGAATAAGGTTTTGTTACCACCTGCTGTACGGCCTACTGTACTACTATACTAACACACGCGTCTAAAAACCTTAGCGCACACGACGACGGCCAGTTACAACTTTACACGTAAGAGAGGACCTCATTTGAGACAAGTTGAGGAAAAATAGCTTTGAAGATTGTAGATACCTAATTCAACGGAGGCAAAACCAATTTACCCAAAAATATCTTTCGGAAACCCATAAGTTATGACAGCTCCTTATTATTCTATGATCCAAGTATCTACCTGTTGCCCTCGACTAAGTTTGCGTGATTTTGTGTAATTCATCATTTTTTAATACAAAATCCAGGATGAAAAGTAGCTGATGTCCTTCTCCAAGTTCCAGGTTACCTAGCTGTCAAATTTCATAACGGTTCAGTGGTTTAGGCATGAAAAGATAACAGACAAGAATTACTTTCGCATTATATTTAGAAACATAGATATGCTCTACATGTGCTCTACATCATATGCCAGTTCAACTTCTCCCTTTACCTATGTATCTATTCTATCTTCATCTATACGTATATGTAATATAAATTAATAGTTGGTACATTTTGATGCAAGTGTATCATTGTATTTGAGGCGGGATTGCAATGACAAATGCTCACGCGTATCAAACGACAATTATTGTCAACACACTTGCAAAGAAAAAATGTATATTTTATGTATTTACATAATATTTTGTAACAAATAGGTATAATTGTGACAGGATATGTTAGATGGGCTCGCGGATTTTTTTCGTGCCTGACTTTTGCCGCCAAGTTCAACACATTTGCTCAAAAGCTTACTGCACTACTTTTAGATAGATGCACAGTGCAGTATATTCGACACGCGTGCTTTTTACTTTGTATTCCCGCACTGTTTGATCGGAATTTTCTTCTGTTCTTCGCAACGTAAGTATTTCGATACGGTTCCGGAATATGATGGTGAAAACCAGAAAGAACCGGAAGGTATGTGTGTTAATAAAAACTGTGCGAAGCGTAAGCGTATTTATTTTCATTAAACGTTTTTCTGTTCGTTAATCAGATTCTATGTCAGTCTAGATATCTATAGCAAAAGATTAGTTTCAAAAGCCTGTTCGATAATTTTAATGGCTGCTTTTGGTAAAGAAAAAAGGAATACAGTAAGGAAATAAGGAATACCTACATATCCATAAATTTTCCTATCTGAATTAGCGTAATGTTATAACTTTAATGGGCTGATTTTTTCAATCATTCGATAACTTTATTCGAGGAATAATTTTGACAGTTATTTTATACATAAACTGTCAAACGTCAATTTTATTCCTCGAATAAAAGTTATCTGGCTATGGGAAAATCAACCCTAACAGAAGTAAAAGTAGGTACCATAATATTCGAAGATTTTTGTCATCCACCAACCCGCATTAATCCATCGCCTGCCGCTTTATCTGCTTTGTCCACTTCTTAGGTTTGTCCACTTTTACCATTCTCTACTTGAGACTTAGGTTTCTTTCCAGCAATTATCGGACTGATGCGTTAGATCATCCTAATTCGAAAAGGAAAGCTATTAAATTGGTGCACTTCTTCTTTTCGAATCGATGATACAACTTCCTTTAGTTAACTAGATTACTTTACCATTGCGTTATTTAAATTTCGTTGTTGAGGAGACAAATTTTTCGAACATATGAAGCAATGGATTAGCAATATCCTTTAAAATGATTCAGATTGAGATTGATAGTGTGTTACGCAATTATGGTGCTGGTCCTGGGTTCGATTTCCAGGTCGAGCAAAGTCGGTGGCGGATTTACACATTTGCCGCCAGTAGGCCATTTAAATTTTGCCGCCCCTACCGACCTTTACAATAATGTCCCATGTCTTTTGTATACTGCTTCGACACGCTTAATTCCATCACTTTTCTTCAAAATACTTAAAATGTTCTCCTCGTTCAGCTACGAAAAACTTGCAAAGAGATTTGTAAAGATCGGCAACAGTGATCGAATCTACGGTAGAAGCCTGAATTTAGCCGGTAGAAGACTGAACATGGTAGGAATACAGGGTTATTGGTAAAACATTAACAACCTCTTAAGAGGTCATTGTTAGGTATGTACTCACCGTTATGAACAACTTTTACTACGGAGCCAAACCAGAAATCGTGAAAAAGATTGAGAGGTTGTTTTTGTTTTACCAATAAGCCTGTATAAATATTAATCTTTTTAATTTCAGTAAAGCATTTAAAAAAATGTTAGCCCCAAATCCGCCCCTAAAATCTGCCGCCCTAGGCTCCAGCCTACTCAGCCTGTTGGTAATTCCGCCACTGGGTGGGTTTGTATCAGGAATTTCTTAGTAGCAGCCGTAATCCTGGATTTGTGCCCAGTTGATGGGAATAAGTTTGTCTTGTTTTTACATGGGACTTAAACATAACCGGCGAAATGTGGTGTACTACATTAGGTACTAACCTTTCGGAGATTACGTTTAGGCACGGGCGTGATGTTGTGTGTGTCCGTGTGTATATTCTAACACTGAAGTCTTTCAACCACATTGTAGCTTAATAATGAATTTCATACTTCCTTCCTTCCATACTTCTTCCATTATGTAATTTTGTTAAATTGAAAAATAAACAAAATAAATTAGGTTAGTAGGTAGGTATACATAAGCATACCTACTTATTTATTATTATGTTAGCTAGTAGCTTGGTATATTATTCCTTATTTGGTCCCTTTCTCCACGTGGTCTTATTCTTTACCGAACCTGCTGCTATTAGAACTATTGACATAAGAAAAAAAAGACTAAGTAAGTATATAACTTAACCAGCAACAAACCATTCTCTTTTTTTGCTGAAAACAATTTTGACTAAACACTTTCACGTATTTAAGTCAATAATAGTTTTTCTGGGTGATAAAACCAATTACAACCAACTAATTGTCGTGATAGAGCGAGGAAGCGGTGAGCTGACCTTTTTACAAGTTTTTTATCGCTCAAGGCGCCGATTTAATGGATCGCTATAGTGACACTGTGGTTTCCATCAAATACTGTCACATTGTAAATATATACATATATAGGTATATACCTAACCATAAAAAATGTTAAAAACTCAAAGTAAAAAAACATGGCGTCATTACCTATAAGTTAATTAAAACAATCTAGAATTCGAGGATTGAGAACACATTTTACAGTAGAATAACCACAACGTTTATTAAGTCTGCTAAGTCATGATCAGTGGAATCGTTTGATTATGTTCAAACTACTTACCTTTATGTAAGTATCTACTTAGGTTGACTCATTCATGGAAATTATTTGAAAATTGATTTTCTTAAGTGAAATGTCATTGCGTATTGGGACAGACTCTTTAAGTGGAGTCGGGATTGACATTACGGTAGATACCGGTGGAGGTGTCACTAAATCTTCTTGTGAAAATCCTGACATCACAATTTTACACTTATTTACACACTTAACTATCTTCCAATATCATTCCGGTATCTTGCATCTAGGTATTGGAAGGAACTTTAGTCCATGAATTTTATTAGTGGGATAACTAGAGGTAGGTACACTCACGTGCATAAGTATGTATACACTTGGCTTTATTCAAAGACGATTGTCTCCATGCATTTTGAATGAAATTTTATGTTATTACGAACAACGTATTTTCGAACCCATAGGTTTATGTAAAGTGTCGTATTTCAACGTTGCATTCGTTATTTCACGAAAAAATCGCAATCGAAAGTTGCCAAGTGTTAACATATTAGTGCTCGTGACTGTACAATGTCAAACAACAACAACCGTATTATGCAAAATATGTGTGTGTCCATATATCAGACTATTACTGGTGATTATGTGCCATTATGTCGCCTAACCTTAGCTTGCACAACCCTTGTATGCATAAGGACCATAATGACACTGACCTTTTATTATTAAGATCATAGTTGTAGTTTTAAATAAATATGTGTTAATAGCGATGAATACGATATTGTGCCTCTAATTAGAATGATTTTACTTCCAGTAGAATTACTGTAACTATTCAGTGTGTAAAACTAGTAGGTAACTAAATACATCAAGGTAGAAATATATAGGTATCAATCAATTTTATTACAAAGAATAATCATGTTTAACTTGTCCTTTTGTTAGGTACTGAGATTACGATTTATATGCTTGTACGGTAGTTTGCGTTCCCATTGAGGGACCACATTTGATTTTGAACTTTTGAATGCGTCAGCTTTTAGTAAAAGTTCTCAAACAATTGTAAATTCAGCCTCTAGTTTGTAAAAGTAGGCACTCAAAAGATACAATCGGTTAAAGGTGGTCGCTCAGTCGTGACTGACAGGCATCCATATCTCAAAATCTAGCTAAAATTTATAACTGCTATAAATGTCTACTATTAGTAAAAGATTTGTAAAACTAATTTTATGAATATCAACCCTTCCTTTGCACAGAATAGAAAGAACTAGCATGCGGAAGGTGGTCCCTCAACCGATCACCATAAGGTTCACCTTGAGTGGAGACCACAATGGAATTTGAAATTTACTTGGGTCTGGCGTTAGTAAAAGTACTCGAACGATTGTAAATTCAACCTCCAGTTTGTAAAAGAAGTCATTCAAGAGTTACAATCGATTTAAGGTGGTCCCTCAATTGAAATGTTTATTAAAAGAAAAATCAATTTACGTAGCATTCGGAAGTTAAATTGACGAATGCTACAGTCTATACTTTAGTAAATTTTTTTACTAAATTTTTTTCCATACCTACTCCGTCCAGACGCACTGAACATATCTAGTTTTGTTACATTATTTTCAAATAAATAAATAAAGAAAAACTCGGCATTGAATTTGGAAATTGTGACAATGTTTAGAGCCCGTCTTCAAACATTACCTACCTATAAAAAAATAGTGACCTCGTCTGCCATCTGTTACTTCTAAGTAGGTCCAATTATAAGAAGCAATCCGGTTGTATTCTAGATTTGCCAAGGAACCAGGAAAAAACAATCAAATTAGCCCAATGTACTCGACACAAGTTTTGTCGATTGTCCTCTTCGATAATGCACTGCTTTTGATTTACTTTAACCACTTGTCTCTGCAACTACCTAGGTACCTGTGTGAACTAAGCAGTTCCTTTGGATAATTCGCGAATTTTATCGGCAACTAAAATTAGATTAGGTGTAAAAAAAGCAAGCTGCAAAACGTACTTACCTACCTACTCGCTTATCGAATTAATGATTATCGAAGTCATTCTAAGTGGTCGACCCAAATTTTGTGAAAACCTCCTAAAACACGTTGCGCAAAGTGTTTTAATAGGGAAGTGATCGGTGATCGGATTCTACGGTAGTTAAAATGGCGGAGTGTAGTGTGGATTGCAGAAAGATTTCTACTGCATATTGTTGAAAATGAAGAAAAATAAATGATGTATTGTTTTTTCAAACTAAGTAAAGACGAGTACTTACCTACTTAAATCTCGCGACAAGGGTTTATATCATATAAATTGTGTAATGACGTTTTAAGTTGATAGCAAAAGTTTTAAAGGAAAAGTTTATTTTATTATTTTTAGCGCATTTAACTAAAAGCTTGTTTTTAATAAAGTTGTTTACCTACTTTTATTTTATTTTATATCTTTGTAGTCCGTTCGGATCGTACCTTGTTTTTGTAAATTACAACTAGAAAAGGCTAACCTGGGATTTCCTGAAAACTTCGGTATTTATGTGCATCTACAAGTTGCCGAACACAGCATAAGTAGGTATATAAGTACAAGAGGCGGCTTACATTTAGTTTCAGAATTCAAGTAGTTACCTAAGTAGGTGTATTTGACTGCGATTTGACTGAATTGGTTAGAAGTTGTTTCCAAACTTTCTAAGATTTTGCCTCCGTAATTATGATCTTTATATTGCCTACAATAAAAGTCCACGTGCCGAAAGCTCAATCACGGAGACATGGGCACCTCATGTTGGCATGTGATGTGAGCTAGCTAGAGAGATCTCAATTGTGTTGTGTACTAACTACTAACACCACATAATTAGTATGTAGCTAAGTTAAACGGAAAATCGATGGCTTTCTTTTCTTATCCCTCGTTGCTTCTCGTTGTTCGTTCTTTTGCTCTATTGGAATTGCTCTCCAGCTACACGAATCCCAACGGAACTTGATCTATCATTGTATCATTGCTATGATCCACTACTTATAATAATCACTATCTGTTGAGTACCTATCTCTGGTTACGCATTCGTTAGGATAATATTCATTTAATAGCATTTGTAACATAAACTCATGATAGAGTATTTAGCATCTAGTTATTATTTTTTTGTGTTCCGTGTTATCTGATCATTATCTATGTAAATTTCAAAAGACGCCAATTTTGTATCTTTGTAGACATGGGCCGTCCTCGTGGTAAAAAATGTTAGGTATGTCAATGTATGTTTTCCTCCTTTGAATAGACATTAGGTTTTGAACGATGATCTTTTCAACATGCGAAGCTACGTCTTTAGTACCTAATGGCGTTGCACGGGGGGTCCTGGAATTGGTATCTTAAGAGGAACCGAGGCCACCCCTATGAGCACATAGCACAACACGCCGGTGATCACCATCAGCAGATGGTGATCACCGGGGTGTTTTTAGTGTGGTAAAAATCTTACACTCCCCGACCTCCCTCGGTATCCCACGAAAACAAAAAAAAAGGTCTTTAGTAATGCAATACTTGCAGATTATGTAGATACTTACCTATATATGGGTAAGGCCGTCCTTTCGAATATATTCGAAAGGAAGTTACCTACTTACTCATTGAATGGGAAGCAAAGCAACGTAATTGACGCGCTCTTGGTCACAAGTCACATGACTTAAGTAAGTAGATTCAAGGTGGACCGACATAGCCATTTAAAACACTTGCCGAAAACCACATAAAATTTCTATTGCTTGATTACCATATTTGATGTGAAAGTCTGTCGAATGTTTAAATGATAAATAATATTCTGTACCAAGTTTATGAATGCGTTTTTGGAAAAAATTAAGTAAAAAAATTATAACAACATAAATTTTTACACTTGAATAAGTACCGAGGTAAATTCAATGATCACTTAGTGATGCCATGCATATGTCACAAATAATTACATCACTACTATTAAAAAGAAAAGTTTGACGTGCACTTTATTTTCGTGAGTTTAGCTCACGACTCTTAACGTAGCTAATGAATAATAATGACGAGAGGAAGCTGCAGTATCATTTATAATTATTAACATCTGTTACTGACAATGAGCGTGGCCAAGTGTCGTCTATTCTGATGCAGATGGCTGCGCGTGCGACGGCGCTGGCGCCTCGCTCGTCCGACCTTACGCTGCGCCGCGAACCCTCACTACAGCATTGTTGTAGACTACATAACTAATATATATGAAATGTAAATAAATGAATGTACAAAACTATTTCCGAATCGGATTTCCTCTAATGTATCCGTAATGTATGTTTGAGGTAAATGTGCACCAGATCATATTATTGACAAACAATTTGGCAATGTCGGTTCAGGTTGGAATTTATATGCAATTACATAATTGTTGCGCTAGCGTATCAAATCAATGACGGTCTACGCTTGTAGTAGTTACTTATTTCAATTATGACAACAATGACTAAATTTCGGTTAAATAATAAAAACAGGCATTTATTTTATAACTAAATGCCTAGTTGGATCTTCCTAAACTTTTTACCTTTTTTGGCTTGGTCTAAGAAACTGAAAATACGCGACTTCATGATGTTGTGTATTTTATTGTATAACATCAGGACGTGTGATTTCAATGTTTTAGGAAGCATTTCAGTGATCTTACCTATATTTGTTTTTTTTTCCAAGAATCTTTCTGAGATCGATGTACCAATGTAAAATTATTAAACACCAAACTAAGGGTGATGACCAGGTATGCGCGGACGCTGCATGCTGGTGGTCAGGATACCCGTTGAAGCCGTGCATGTTGGCCGGCTGGGTGACTCGCCGCACTAAAGCTTGCGGGAGTGTTGATGACGTCACGCTGAAATAGGTGCACGAAGGCTGCGCGGACGTTGTGTTCGGGGTCACCAGTACCTATAGAGGTATGAGGAACAGGGTGTAAAGTTCACTCTGAATACTCTATAGAAAAGGGAGGATCCTCCGACCAGCACGCGTAGCATGAACACTTCTATCTCTACCACAGAGTACTTTTTGATAGACTGATCTCTACGAAGAGTAGGCACATTGCTTTCTATACAAAGTACATTTCTTCTCTTCATTTTTGACATACCGCCTAGAAATCTTTCTACAGTCTGTTATTTTGTCTTTCGTTTCCAACGATCTTTGTCTACGTCCTTTTATATGTAGACTATTTCAGAAGAAAATTTTCTATCCCAAATGTCAAAATCACACTGACAACTGTCAGTTGTCTAAGGTAGTGAAGAGATTTTGTAATCGCTAAAGACAGTAGAAAACTTTCTACTCGACGGCCACAAAGTATATACGGTTATCTACAAAATCCCACGAAAAAAAAAACAAAATTCCCAAAATTCCAATAGCTTAACGTGCTTTCCGAGGCACGGAGAGGTCTTGATATGTAAAGATCACCCACCCACGGACCGACCGCGGCAAGCGTAGCTTAACCTGATCGATCAACTTGTACGGCTGCTGTTATTGTTTGGCCACGGACCTCTCCTTATAATGTGACTTAATATCAGTAAAAATTAAGAATCAAAAAGAAAAAAAAAATCGTATGACAAAACAAAGAATTCTGAGTCGAATTACGGTCGGGAAGTACGGTCAGTTGACTCTTTCTACTTTGCTGCCGTCGTACTGTCTACACGGAACGTCATCTTTGTCTACTCTTCCGTCGACAAACCGGTGTTCATGCTACGCGTGCGTGCAGACTACGGGTGTTGTGTCTGGCGGGCAACTGCCCGGTGATTCATGTCGGGCCGTTGTAGGTAGGTATATAGTTTATACTAGTTGCGCGGTAAACTCTGCTTGCAAGATGCAGGATTTTGCGTGACGTCAGTATGACGCGTTGTTCGCATGTGGCGTTGTAGATATCGATACAAAGTTATTGTTAAAAAACTCATCTCGTGAGCACACTTCACGAAAATAATTGATGCCTCAATTTTATAGTTCAATCGTCCAGTACCTACTTCTGTTTCCACTTTACTACATAGGTAGGTACGTGCATACCTTAAGAGCGTTTATGGCGTACGGCATTTCATTCAAACTTTCAAGCCCTTGTTTTACGAAATGAATGAACCGATTTTAATGCAACTTCATACCTACGCATCAGGATTACAAAGGTCTAAAAAGTTACATAAGAACATTTTCGAAAAATGATGTTACAGCCAAATTAGAACGATTTAAAATTTTCCATAGAAACAGACATTTTCTGTTATCTTTTTTTAAATAAGACATTTCGAAAATGTTCTTAAGTAACTTTCTAGACCTTTGTATCCTGCTTATGAGTATGAAGTTTCATTATAATAGGTTCATTTATTTCGAAAAACAAGGGCTTGAAAGTTTGTATTACTTAACTGCCGTAGGTACGGCGTAAACCTACTATAGAATAGAATAGAATAGAATAGCATTTATTTGCAAATATGGGTAATATTTAAGTAGATAGTAGAAGGTATAAATCAGAGTTCTGCCATATTTCACCATTCGGCATGCAAACATTTTCATTATACAAAATTGTTAAAAATTAAAATTCTCATTAAAACATTAAATTGATTATTACATTCAATAAATAAAATTATTAAAATTCAAATTGTCATTAAAACATTAACTTAATAATAACAATATACCTACATTAAATAAAATGATTAAAAATTTAAATTGTCATCTAATTGTCACTAACAAAACATACATTAGTATTTATACTCCCATAGACTGTTAATAGCATTATAATCAGCAAAGAAAGTCGATGAGTAATTCATCTATTTCGTGTTCTGTGAATTTGCCTCTGTACAACTGGATTAAACATTTTTGACGTTCACTTGATTTGAAGAGTCATTTCAGTTTTCAGTGATACCTGTAGCTTAGTACTTACTCTATATAATTATGTGCTAGATGTCACGTGGCATAGAACGGAATATGTCTGTTAATTATGTCTTGCTGTAGTTTCCTTTGAAGTAGCTGGTTTAAAAATAGCCCATGGATCGCCCTTTCTTCCCCTAGGGAAATCCTCTGGGATACTTTCCGTCTGGGAAAATCAGAGGGTTTTAGGCGGACTGCTACTGGCTAAATCGCCACAGTTCCTCTTACTAAAATGAGTAATGATGAGAGATGTAGACTACCTTATAATCCGTGCCTTAAAATCATTACATTGACACGGTCTATCGACATCACTCTACTAAAGCGTTAGTGAATTAACTGAATTGACTCTCTGCTAAGAGTTAAAGCTTACCCGTAAGCTCATTATTTATTTATTTATTTATTTAGGGACAAAAAACAGTTACACGTTACAATTTGAATATCGGAGCTAATTAGATTTATTTAATAAACGTATAACCCACACTATTGTCCACGGATTAAATTAATAAATATCTAAATGAGGAAAGGACGGACGGTCACATATTGTTTTTGAATTAAAAGAAAAAAAGAAAAGCAAGTTATGAAAGGTTGTCGGTAAGCAAAGCTATTGCCATTTTTTTAAATTTTGCAGGAGAAAATGCAAAAATATCTGAATCGGTAAAGTGTGTGTTATAAGTTACTACAAGGCGACGGAGAGGTGCCCGCTCACCGGCGTTTGTTCTGCACTTCTCAGTGTGAAACAGACGAGGAACGCGCACCTCTCGCCGTATAATAGTTCTAGGTACTACGTAACATAATTTATTGGTAAGCTCATTACAATCAAACTTATTATTACAAATGCCATGCAGCATCATGGCCATGAGGAGCGTACGTCTGGACTCTAAACTCAAGAGAGTGTGCCGTTTGAGTAGTTCTAAATAAGATATTCTCGTGTGATAAAATTTATACTGCACGTTACGTAGGAATTTTTTCTGAACCATTTCAAGTCTATGTGAGTATTTGCCGTAGAAAGGACTCCAAATAGGAACAGCATATTCTAACTGGGAGCGAATCAGGGTCTTGTATAAAAATAAGAAAGTAGATTTTTTTTTAAAGTCCTTAGACGATCTCATGACGAAACCATACATCCGAAAGGCCCTGCTAATAACATTATCAATATGAACATCAAAGTGTAATTTGGAATCCAGTAAGATTCCGAGGTCTCGCGTGGACTCAACCTTTTTCAAAGCACTACCATGCAGGGTATACGTGAAATGAATTACATTTTTATTTTTGGTAAATGATATAGAATTACATTTAGGTAAGCTGAGTTGTAACTTGTTATCTAGGCAATACTGAGAGAGTCTATGGAGATCTTCTTGAAGTAGTAGGCAATCATGAATATTCGAACAAGATTTATAAATTTTCATATCATCGGCGTACATTAGGAAGGTTGAGTTAATAAAGCAGGATTTAATATCATTAATAAATAGAATAAAGAGGAGTGGGCCTAACACGGAACCCTGGGGCACACCAGATTCCACGACAAAATAGTCTGACTCGTAACCGTTTATAACAACTTTTTGAGTTCTGTTAAATATATAAGACGCAAACCACCTAAGCAAACTACCTCTGATGCCGTTGAAGGCAATTTTATCCAAAAGCAATTTATGGTCCACCCTGTCAAAAGCCTTCTGAAAATCCGTGTACACTGCATCAACTTGGATGCGGTTGTCCATCTTCTCAAATAGGTAATTTGTAAAAATCATAAGATTTGTGGTGGTTGATCGACATTTAACAAAACCGTGCTGTTCTGGAATGATAAGATTACGCAGATAGGGAAATAGCGAGCTATGCACAAGACTCTCAAAAAGCTTTGACAAAGTAGACAGTATCGAAATAGGGCGATAGTTTTTAATATCGGTTTTATCACCACTCTTATATATAGGTGTAATGAAGGCTCTCTTCCATACAGTGGGAAATACTCCTTCGGTTAAACATTTATTATAAATTATATGTAGTGGCAAGTGGATGGTAGTGGCAGTATTTTTAAAGAAAATGGGCGGCAGACCATCTGGACCAGGTCCTTTGGTTTGGTCTAAAGCTTTAAGCGCATTTTGTACGTCATCCTTGCTAAGATAAATATTCGGGAGGGATATAGATTTATCAGCAAAGTTTTTGGGCGGCTGCCAATTTTCGGGGTCAAAAGGGTCTGAGGGCTCATAAACAGATTTAAAAAACGTTGAAAAGAGATTACAAATTTCAGTAGGATCACTAGATGGAATATTATTGCAGTGCATAGTAGCCGGAATACCCGACCTTCCTTTGCGGTTGGATATATATGACCAGAAGTGTTTGACGTTGAGATGTATACTGTCTTCGACCGAGTTAATGTACCGTTTAAAACACTCTTCGCAAATTAACTTGAAACGTTTACGATTATTTGAGAAGGTTTCATAATCAGACAAGTTGCAATTTTTTTTCCATCTTATCCAAGCACGTTCCTTTTTCTTAAATATATTAATAAGCGAGGGGCTAAACCAGGAGGGAAAACGAGAAGATTTCGCTCGCATGTGAGGAACATGGTTACGAATTAACCCATATATATAATCATAAAACTTACAGACCGCCTGTTCGGCCATTAGGTGAGAAAGTAATTCATCCCAGTTTAGTTTTAAGAGTGCGCAATTAATACTTTCATAGTTGGCCTTATAGTAGTTATATTTCGTAATGGTATGGCGCTTCATTGGTGTTAGTTGAGATTCAAGAGAACTCAACACGGAAAATGGGGGATGGTAACCATCCTTCTGTAATAATTCCACATCCGATTTTAACTGACAGTCGACGTTAGAAATAAATAAATCAAGTGTTCTTCCTCGAGTGTTTTTCAGTGTGTTATATTGTGTAGCGTTGATGGTAGACAATAAATTAAATAAATGATGGCTTGCGGTATTCGTTGGCCTCAAATGTGTTAGATTTTCGCGGTCTAGCCATTCAATATCAGGCAAGTTATAATCACCAGCTACATAAAACGATTCGGTATTGGTGTCGATAAGAATGTCCTGCAACATATCAAAGTGGCAACTGTACACGTCGTCAGGAGACCGCGGTGGTATGTACGCAGCACTTATAATGTGGCGTGCGTTGGGCCGCGACGCAGGCAGCTGGATCATAACATGTTCTATGTACACGTGAGCAGGATGCGTCATTATTCTCGTCGGTCGGAGCTCACGTAGCACTGCTATGAGAACCCCCCCACCCTCTTGCTTATTTGTTGCAACGCGGTTACGATCATCTCTAAAGACCAAATATCTGTCATCAATAAACTCGCTATCAGCAATGCTAGGTGTAAGCCAGGTTTCGGAAAGTATGATAACGTCAAAAGAATACGACAAAATATTCATGAACAGTGCGTGTAATTTGGTTCGAATACCTCTGCAGTTCTGATAGTACAACGATATATTGTTATTGAGCACTATAATACGTTAAACTACAAAACGAGTAAACAAGTAAAATAAAATAATAAAAGTTTCGGGTATTCCTAAAAAAAAAAAATATGGAGCCAGAACGCTACGCTGTAGTTTGCAAAAAACAAATACCTTCAAACCAGGATTCATAATAACTGACAAAAATATATTATAAGTTACGCTTAAACAAAATCGTTTGAGACTTTTAAACACTTTAACATAATGCAATACAATACCACAAATTATATGGCTAGAATAATTACAGTAAACACAAATAGCATGCAATATTCTTATTTTACGTAATATAAAAAAAATAAAAATATGATTGTTTTTTCTCCTAATCGGTTGTTTACTTTCGTCGACATAACAAAACTTGAAATAAGAACAAGAAGTGACACAATCACATAGGTAATCATGATTTATGTGGAGAAATGCATATAATATAATGAATAAGCTATATATTATTTTTATTTTGTTTACACTGGGTGATTCTAATGAGGTCGTCGTTACAACGAATAGCGAAAGTTTTCGAGTTATCTGTTTCTTTAGCCAGTACAGTGGCATTTTTGATCCACACATATTTAACATTATGTTTTTTGGCCAACTCACGGCAATCGCGAAATAACTTTTTGTTGTACAATGTTAGATGTTCGTTAATATAAATATTTTGAGACGTACCTGACAGGCCGATGTCGTTGGAATTTAAATTTTTAGATAAACGATAGGCACTTAAAATATTATTGCGTTGTGTACGTGATGAGAATTTCGCGATGATATTCTTAGGGCGGCTACCTTCCTCGTTGCGAGCATGAGGCACACGATGAATAGACATGATTTCCTGACGAGAAATAGGCCACTTCAAAGCCGCACCAACAGATTCCATGATTGTAAGCAGGTCCTCGTCGCGTTTTTCAGGCAAATTACAAATTTCTATGTTGTTTAACCTTGCCTGCTGTTCCAGCGACTCCATTTTTTGTTCGAGACTGGAAAGTTTATCACCCATCGAATTAATAGAAGAGGTACGCGTATCAATCTTGTCCACTTGTATCTTCAAATCGTCTTGCTGATCAGAATGAAATTGAAGAGATTCCTCCAATTTGGATATTTGTTGTTTGAAGGTAGAATGTTCATGGCGCAATGCAGTTATATCGCTTTTAATCTCGAGCGAGGTGTCTCTGAGAACATCTAGATCAGCCTTGATTGTATCCACAATGCTCACATGCAGTTTCGCCAGCTTAGCATCCAGCTCCAAGCGCAGTTCCTTGAGTGCGTTGGTAACCTCCCGGGCTGCCGTTGTACAGTCACAATCAGGTTGTTTTCTTTTGCGCAACGTAACTGAGGGTTCCCGTGATTCACCACACGAAGTAAGGTCGGGATTTGAGTGAGATGCACTTTGCGGGCCAACCATCACTGCACTTTCTTATTTTAGGTCCTTGTCAAACTGAGTACTTGATTGTTAAGTCGAAGCACACTTAACTATCGATAATGGACTCTATGATTGCTGTCTTAAGACTCGAATTACACTGTATTACTTTAATATATTGATAGGCGAAGGATTCTATGACACGTCCGTCGTCGATCGCTCGGGTGACGGTATTTTGATTATTGATAACAGTTGAAGAAAAGTTCGCAAAGTGCTTATTCTCGAAAGGGAAATGGGTTGATAAGATATAACTACTTACATAGATAGCTTGAATATTACAAATTCACTGTTCTGTTTGTCAATTCTGTTTGTTCACAAATATATCAACACATAAATAAAAATATATGGAAAATGCCATCCCTAGAAAATAATAATTAGCGCATAATTACAACCTGTTTACATAGGAACTTATTTCATGAAATATTAATTGTTCAGCAAACTGTGACATACGACTAGTCCGTATTGTAATGAACTGCTAATTATGTTAATATGAGAGTTAATACCTAGTGGACTTTTTCGTGACTAATGTTCCGTGACTCTTGACTAATTTATTGTGAATCATTTGCGAACTATATT
Organism: Mesoligia furuncula; assembly: GCA_916614155.1. Taxonomy (NCBI): domain Eukaryota; kingdom Metazoa; phylum Arthropoda; class Insecta; order Lepidoptera; family Noctuidae; genus Mesoligia; species Mesoligia furuncula. The sequence continues at coordinate 15,909,112 of OU744796.1, forward strand.
ATCGACAATTACTGGGGGCCTAAAAAGGCCACTTTGGAGAATCATAAAAGGATAACATTATGAATCGCAATATGGCGAAGACAGTCCGTGTTTTTCTTTTTTTTCACTGCACTAAGTAGGTATAATCAAAGAGATTGGGATTGGATTTGGATCGGATTAATTGGTATTTTAGCACAGACAAAAAAAAATAACTGAAAAATGCTTCACCAATGGGATTTGATGTCCATTATGTTACCCTTTTATGATTCTGTCAAAGTGGCCTTTTTAGGCCCCCTTGTCATTTTGAACACGTAGGCACTAAATTATTATTAATTTGTGTGATTCGCAATGATTTGTGTTAGATTCGAAACTGTTTTTACGTAGGCAAGCGAGGTAACGACTTTATCACAATAGGTGTTCGTGAAGAGTAGATTAGATATCTGCTAACTGAATACATAGGTAATAATTTGGAGCTGTAATTTTGGTGAATACCTGTGATTTTTAGTATTCGTTACTTACCTAATCTTATTGATCCCTGCTATTTCGCACCTATTTATCAAAATAAATATTATATAATAATAATATTATATAGGTAAGTATTAATAATAGGTATTAGGTAAGTAATATAAAAATAAATATTTTAGGGGCTTGTGGCTAAGTAATAACAGCCGCACGGATCGATCGATCTGGTTAAGCTACGCTTGCCGCGGTTGGTCCGTAGATGGGTGACCATCTTCATATACTAAGACCCCTCCGTGCCTCGGAAAGCACATCAGTAACTGGATTGTGGAGGTCAGATAGGCAGTCGCTCCATGTAAAACACTGGTATTCAGCTGCATCCGGTTAGACAGGAAGCCGACCCCAAAATAGTTGGGAAAAGGCTAGGCAGATGAATTATCAAAATAAATATTTATAGGTACCTATTTAGTTGATAATGAAATAGTAGAGATTTATCTCTTAATCTTAAGTAAATAGGACCAGTAGTGGCCCTTGTGTCAATATTTTGTTTCCATGTTCTGCAATAGTCCTGCACCAACCGAGGGTTGTACTTAGGTGCACGCACTTGCATAGTGCATACAGAGATAATCGTCTGTTGGTGCCTCCTCATCATTTGAAATTGTCAAAGGGGCCTCTGAGAGTTGGCTTTGGCCCCTCGTACGCTTTCCAAAGGTCCGGGGCCCGAGGGCCCCGAGATGTGTCAGACATTTAAAAAATAATTATAGATCGTTTATTAACCAAATACCTAGTGTTCTTACATTTCCTTATAACTAGGTACAAAGAAACTAGTCCTAAAATTATTGTTACAAGGGAAACATAATTTGTACTCCGCACTAGGTCGATCCTGCCTCGTGGAGTCCTTCAGAGTTTTTAACAATTTGAAATATCAGGGTCGATACTGTATTATAAAATGTGTTACATAATGTTTTTAAATAATTAACGTAAACCAAAATCAAAAATATGGACTTGAAAAATAAAGTAAAATAAAATATAATCGTAAAACTAATTGTTTGAAATAGGGTGTTTCGTAAATGTAGGTAGGTACTTATTTATTAACATTTTGCAAGGATGCGTCCAAGACCAACATAATGATATAAATTAAGAATGTAGAGTGAAGGAATGAGTGAGTAAGTGAGTGAGTGAGATAAAGTGTTTGCGATAAAATAATGTGTTATGCTTATGACATTACTCTAACGCGGCGAAGGCTTCGGTTTCTGAGAAGAATTGAGCTAACAGGCATTGTTTAATCATCTTTAGTAATTTTTTACTCAGGTAAGTACATCCTTGATCGAAGGATTTATCTGATCACGACTGTAACTCAACTATTTTCGGAAGTTGAGGTAGGTACTTACCAGGGCCCGATCTAGGGGTTCAGCCGGGCAAATGCCCAGAGCGGCAAAATTGAGGGCACCGGGCGATTGCACAGAGTCCTTAATTTTCTCACTAGGAGACAAAAATCTTACAAACATTACCATGCTTATCAAACCGACAAAAAATATTTTTAATGTTTTTCTTTTAAAAATGCTATTTTTGCGGCTGTAAATTTTTAGACTGATCAACATACTTTACATCCATACTACTTACTACTATACTTATACCTATTATAATAATCTATAATATAAAAATGAATCGCTGAATGTGTTGCTAAGCGCAAATCTCGAGAACAGCTGAACCAATTTCGCTAATTCTTTTTTTAGAATATTTCTTGAAGTAGGAGGATGGTTCTTACGCAGAGAAACATTTAATATATCTATGGGAGTAGGGGTAGTAGTAGGGTAGGAGTAGGGTAGGAGTAGGGTAGGAGTAGAGTAGGAGTAGGGTAGAAGTAGGTTAGAAATAGGGCAGGAGTAGGGTAGGAGTAACGTAGGAGTAGTCTAGGGGTAGGGTAGGGTACCCTTAACCACGTAGGACACCACGCAAACGAAGTAGCCCCGGGCAGCTAAAAATAATTTATATAGCAAAACAACGTTTGCCGGGTCAGCTAGTACCTAATATTATAAATTCGAAAGTAACTCTGTCTGTCTGTATGTTACCTTTTCACGCCTAAACCACTGAACGGATTTCGATAAAATTTGGCAGAAAGATAGATTGCATCCCGGGAAACGACATAGGATAGCTTCTATCCCGATATTCCCACGGGATCGACACTTATGCGGGTGAAACCGCAGGGGGCAGGGCGTTGCTAGTCTTCTATATAGGTGGTCCAAATAGTGACGTCAAAAAAAAAAAATTAGATGCCTCTTACATAAGGATATCCGAAAATACCCCATGTACCTACGTTCCACGATTTTTAATAGGTAGTTTAAGAGATATGAATATTTTTATAATTTTTGGGGAGATTCTTCGGGGATATCTTTAAAAATTTAGCTTTTTTTCAACAAGCTCTTTTGATGATTTTTTTTTTACTATGGGACTCCATGATATACTTCATGTCCCTAGTTATTCTGTGGCTATGTAATGATTTTTGAATGAGATGATAAGGAGTTAGTGCTGTAAAGGGCGGCGAATGTATCTTTTGCCCGGAGCGGCTAAATAGCTAGGTCGGGCTCTGGTACCTACCTATAGCACAGTTCAAACAGCTAACGCAGATAAGCACTACGTTACGTAGGAACGTCTCTGCTGGGCACTAGACAGCTAATTTATATGCCTACACTATACACCATTTTATGGACTTTCCGAGGTCACCAAACGCGATAACAGCGTCAATTTGTTTTTCAAACAAGTGAAGATAGATCGCGTGAGCTCCAAGTTTCCTATGTCCCAGAGTAATAGGTAGTAAAGCCCATAGGTAAAAAAGACGAACTTCCATACAAACTCATACCCATTTTACCTCTTTAGGGGAAAAAAAATCAAAAATCCTTTCTTAAAGCTCACCTTAGCTTTTGTTATTTATGAAAATTATGAAACTCTTACGCAGTTTCTAAACCCAGCGGCTTGGACTATGCTTGTTGTTAGTAAACAAAAGAATTTAAGATTTTTTTTTTTTGTTTAGCCTGATCTGTCCCACTGCTGGGCAAAGGCCTCCCCCATTTCCTTCCACATTTCCTTATGTGCCTTCTCCGTCCAGTTTATCCAATATTTATTTTGATTAATCAATAATATTTGGTCGAAAAGTGGCTCTTATTGCAGCGCTTTTAGTTTTACAATCCAGGGCTTTTTGCTTTGCATTCCCGTACTAGTGTGGGAAAGTACGCCACAGATAATTAGGTAGATACTAACTAGTCAGATTTCTATTTTTTTTAAATCTCGAAACTTTCATTTATTGCCTAAATAAATAAAATATGGGAAATAAATATCAGCAGGTTTTGGGAAAACGTCGCAGGAAAAATGTTTTATATATCTCTGGTTGATAGTAGCTAATTACCGACTTCACAAAAAGGAGGAGGTACTATGTTCGGATGTTTGTATGTTTTTTTTTATTCCGGAATTTAAATTGGGTACCAGCTACCTATTGTCATCATTATGTTTAATTTTAATGATAACTAATCTGTATTTATTATATGTAGTGTAGATCTGCCTATCGGGAAAATAACTGTGATGTTCCTCAAGGAACCATAGTGGGGCCACTTCTGTTCTTGCTGTATGTTAATGACTTAGCTAGTGAAACCTCCCACAAACGCATATTATATGCTGACGACACGACCCTCAGCATTCAAAACGACAATTATGACGAAGGTGAATACCAGATTGAAATAAACGAGACACTAAATAAAATTATCACTTGGCTCAATCAAAACAATCTCCATATTAATTTGAGCAAAACCAAAATGATACAGTTCCAAACCTATAACAGTAAGCGTCCACAGTTAAAAATACAACACGATATTGACGCAATTGAAGAAGTTGAGAGTACCAAATTCCTAGGGATAACAATAGACAAACACTGTAACTGGAAAGCTCATATTGATGAACACTGCACAAAGGTAGATAGATTCGTATTCGTTCTATACAGATTAACACGTGTTACCACGGGCTAGTGTTGATGCGGCACTATGTGCATATCATGGCTATGTCTCGTCAATTTTGCGTTACGGCATTATAATATGGGGTAATTCTGTAGAACTTAACAGAGTGTTTCGAACTCAAAAGAAATGTATTCGGTCAATATGTGGAGCTCACCCACTGGACTGTTGTGTTCCATTATTCAAAAAATTAAAAATATTACCACTCCCAGCACTACTTATATATTTTTGAAATTTGTATTTTTGCGTACTAAAATAGGCATGAATTTAATCTGCTTAATGATCTTGTATCTAGACCTAGCCGCAAAGTCCACATGCTTCGTGTACCTAGACGAAATAATAAACTATTTTCTAATAACGTATTTTGTATGGCGACCAAAGTTTATAATAAACTACCAGACTGTTTTAATACACTTAACTTTAGGACATTTAAATCTAAATTATTCAATTATCTCCTATATAAATGCTATAACTCTACTAATGATTTGAACAGAATGAAATGAACAGTTGACTTAAATATTAGAATAATTATACCTATTCTGTTCTTATTATCTCTTTGACTTAATTTAATCTTTTTGACATTACTATTCCTAATATTTGACTAATTTCCAATTTGAATGTTATTCTAATTTATTTAATTCAATGTTAATCTAACAAAATTACCAAAATCCTAAAATATGTATTTGTACGCCGGAAACGGCAGAATATTATGAACTTTTAAAATATGTAACAACTCTGTAACAATATTCTGACAAATAAATAAATGATTATGATTATATATCTCATATAGCTGTATTATATATGACGGGGAAAGTATGGTGTGTCTCGTTATTATCAGACATATTTGAATTAGAGTGGGCTACAGTGGGCTACAGTGGGCTACAGTGGGTTGTGTGTTGGATAATGCGCAATAGAAAAACGGTTTTCAGTTCAAATGAGATTATAATTTCACAAACAATTTAATCACGCTAGCAAATTACACACTAGGTAGGTACACGACACAACCAGATACGGAACGCCGACAGTTTCTGAGCACATGTTGTTCGTACGATGTCCAATGTCCAAGAGAGCTCCACCGTTCTTCTCGCGCTGCCTTCCAGCGTCGACCCCCCACGAACTCAGGCCAGACTCTGTCAGCGCCACCAGATGGCGCTAGCGTTCCGATTCCGGTTGTCAAGTCAGCTCCCGTACTAATGACGTTTCCGACACGGTCATCCTGCGATACACACGTCCTCGTGTGTTAATCTGTAAACAAACATACCCGCAAAGTATCACATAGCTCGGTCACTCCTGACCAATATGGTACAGGCAAAAACACAATGAAAATTCGAACAACCTAAAAAATTGCAGAGTTCAGAGCATTACTCATTATTTGATTAACAAATCTCAAGATCACAAACTAAATAATCAACTAAGGTGTATGTGTCTCATACTATCAAGTAACCTCCTGTTACTCAACCATTCATTTGCGCATCCCCTCGGATCGCCAAGTCACTCACGGACTTTGTGGTTTCTCACAAAACCCTACACAACACACACACACACACACGACTTAATCTCTGCTCTGTTTCATCAACAAGACTTTTACTTGACTTTCCTCAAATTCGTCAGTAATACTCTGATCCCTTGGCCTGTGCCATGGCATGTGCTTTAGCGTCATGAGCGTACTTGATTCAACCAGAGCCATGTAATCAAACTGTAATCAATCATAGCAAAAAAAACATCAACTATAGCCATGTACCATCGTTATCCACATTACAACAATAATCTTTTTCACTAAGAGCCTTAGGCACCTGGAAACCCACACACGAGTAAACCACTCTAACGCCACGGCGCTCCGGCCGACCAGCAATCCACATTGCTCTCACACATCCAGCGCATGGATCCACATCCATCACCCTGTGACTACACACAACTTTACTACGCCCGTTAGAGAACACCTACTCGCGTGGCTCCCACTACATAGGCTTGCTCATTGCTCATCACCACTGTGATCACTATCTACTTCGACTGGTACATGACCTACTGACATCATTCTTAAACTAACGTGAGCTTATTTAAAATTGCATTGTAAATTAGATTGGGCCACACCCAACAATGTAACCATTTTTACTGTTATCTACCAGGGAAGCACTCAGTACCAGAGTCAAAACAAAATGAAAACGGCTCACCAGATTCGGTAGACAATCCACTGAATCCACTCGCCGTCACTGCCTCTCTGGCAGAAGTTGTGAAACCTCTTGCACGAAAAGCACCGTCCCTGATCAGCGAGCACTCCCACAGGAGATCCAAAGAATGCAGCGCCGCCCGACACTGCCATCCCGCCCACACACGCCGCCGCGCGCCAACCTGTAACCACAAAAAAAACCAACAGCAGTGCATGTTCCACTCGGCCAATTCTGACCACTTACGGCTTCTAACTTTTGAAAACAGAAAGCTTTAATTCTCTTCTCATTGTTTTTACAAAACAATACCTCTAAATTAACTAAACAAACTTTGATTAATCATAGTAAAACATCCAATGACCAGAGCCATGTAAACAAACTTTGATTATCTAGTCAAAGCGAAAATTGTTGTAATTGTATCACTAACTGTAACTGTAAGTTTAGTTTATTGTTACTAACACTGTATGGGTCTCATGGTTACTCGCAATAAAGAATTTAATTTTTATTAATTACTTTTAATAAAAATCATTACCAACTCTTTCTCTCAAAGCGACATGTTGAACAACACCCATACTCATTCAAATAATAGAAAGCTCATTAAAATATTGCAGCGCTCATGCTCTGACCTCCATTGGGTCTCCATATCATCACACTTATAACTTCCATCCAGTCATAAGCATCAAACCAAACGACCTCCATCCGGTCTTCAACACGTAACCTCCATCCGGTTACTAACACAACAGGCAACCTCTATCCGGTCACCTCCACATGTAACCTCCATCCAGTTACACTCCACCCAAACGAGTCACAAGCCTACGAGCCTTTATCAAAATAAACTTAAACTAGGTCTGTTCAACATGTTACTTTATTTGTCATATCATAATATTACTTTGCCAGTAAATGTCGGGTATAAAATCTTAAGTCTTTGCTCGCTAATTGCAACGCTACATATGATTTGTTCTGTGCTGAATACACGCGTTTGACCAATACTAGTCAATGCAACAACGTTATTAACTCGTTTGCCACTTAATTTGGCTGCACAACTCACTTTTACTAACGAGCATTCAGCACCAGAATCGTAAACAAAACAATACAGCTCACCTTTATTTTCTAACGTGCCTGAGAGTAGCTGTACGACGCAAACGTCCACTCGCCGCTGCTGCTTGCAGCACGCGGTCCACCTCCACCATCTGCCTGGCTGCCACTGCTCGTGCACCGGGCCGCGGCCCATGACATGTTGCGACATGTCCTGGAGTCCCTCACTGCAGCACACGAAGGGCTTCACGGACGGCTGCAGGCTGCTTGGCTTGTCACTCCATGTCACTGGTAGCTCCACGCCACGTCTTTGACTCCTTTTGTGCGCCTTAATGACGGCCACAACAAGTTGACCTCCTTGCAGTGAATTTTCAGCAAAACACAAATCGGCTGTCGTACTGTGTGCTGTTACGTTTGCACACGACGCGTTCTACCATGTGTTTTTATTACGAAAACAGGATACGACGAACTTAAACGCCGGTTACAGACACACTTTTTTTTTTTTTTTTTTTTAACATGGCGGTAGGGCGCAACTGGCGCGTCACTGTGCAAAGGTATTTCTGCATACAGCCTATGCCCAAAACAACATGTACTATGATCGCGCATCCGTATCTGGTTTGTCTGGGTCGAACTTGGACAGATCCACACGATTATTTAATAAGCGTTCGCATGTTTGCACTTTGTTTATCAAATGTCAACGGTCACTTTCACTTTTAGCGATCTGATTTTGCGCATGAACCAACACTAATCCCAATTCTGATGACGGGGAAAGTATGGTGTGTCTCGTTATTATCAGACATATTTGAATTAGAGTGGGCTACAGTGGGCTACAGTGGGTTGTGTGTTGGATAATGCGCAATAGAAAAACGGTTTTCAGTTCAAATGAGATTATAATTTCACAAACAATTTAATCACGCTAGCAAATTACACACTAGGTAGGTACACGACACAACCAGATACGGAACGCCGACAGTTTCTGAGCACATGTTGTTCGTACGATGTCCAATGTCCAAGAGAGCTCCACCGTTCTTCTCGCGCTGCCTTCCAGCGTCGACCCCCCACGAACTCAGGCCAGACTCTGTCAGCGCCACCAGATGGCGCTAGCGTTCCGATTCCGGTTGTCAAGTCAGCTCCCGTACTAATGACGTTTCCGACATATATTATACTTGACTTTCCTTATATATAATAGCCTCATTATGTTATACCATCGCATCGGCAGTTAACAATTTGGACTAAGGAATTTGGAAGATTGTTGTGCCGGATAATCCTATCATTACCTATCTACTTGGTATTCTATTCTATGTATCTAGGTACTACTTAATTGGTGCATATTTTGACCTCCTATCTAGTTAATATATGTATATCTTGCGAGGGCTTCGCGCTTGCCCTCCTGATGTGTCTTTATTGAAATAAACTCAATGTTTCTACATAAACAGTTCTGTGACTGAATACGTGCTCCCTAAAAGTTCCTATAGCCTAGTTTTGAAAGAAACATAATTTAGCGTTTCAAGAATTTTTTTAAACGATTTCAGGGTTGAAATATGTTGCTATTTGCGAACTAAGTCTGGAGGTAATAGCTATAGCTAACTAGTTACATACTTAATCATGCTACACATACCTAAAAACTGTCTGAGAAGCTCTTGGTATTAGTTAATTGATTCACAATACCAACTGCATCAGCTCTTTAGTCACACTTGTTTGTAAATTAATGTAAACATACATTATTAAGAGACTAAGCCAAAACTAATACTGGCTTATAAAAGGCTTTTCTTAGAAAACAGTAACATTAGATGCACACTTGTATATTTTATTTACTTTGACTAATACGCTGCGTTTGATAGTACACAGTAGTCTCTGATAAAGTCTTAATTATCTTTGTTTATCGCTTTTCATGATAATTATGTTTGTTTGATGTCTCACAATATATTAGTAACATATAACGCACAAATACGAATGCATTTCCTTAGAAATGATGCTACTTACGTCGTTGTGGTAACAAATTGCAGAGCGTCTACGCACGACTTTCCAACCAAATGTTACAAATTATTTAATATTGGTGACATAGGTATCTATACTTAATATTTATTGACAACATACAACATAAGGGCTAACATAAGTTTCATGATACCGTTTAGTGACGTGTAGAGCGAGAAGTAATAGTCATTGTTTCATTTGTTGACGCCTTGACGGACGCTTCAGTAATATTATAAGCTATGGTAAACATTTTTCTTTAAACTATCTCGGTTTCTGAATTAAATACTACAGATAAACAATTGTGAGTCCATAATTGCAGTAATTTCCGTAGATGGCTAAACATTTAAATAAACTCCAGTAGCGGGACATAAAACGTAACTAGCAGCAGTAACTGATATGTCGCAGCCATTTAAAATACATAATTCAGATAATTCTTACAACTTTATGGTTAGCAAGTGAATGATGTCACCTTACATTTAGTATATTTATTATCAAGTCCAGAAAAACAATTGCAGCGTTTCTGCTCGCTAATTTGTAAAATAAGATGATATTCACTTACCTAATTTGCTAAGTTCTCAAGTAAAACTACTTAAAGCTTGTTATCCATTTACTTTAAGTCTCTGAAGGTAAGTTAGGTGCTACTGTTATCTTTTATCAGAATAAAATTTATATTAGTTGCGTAAATCCTTAGCTGGAGTGTGCTCAGATTAACATATAAGTGCCGCTGAACAAATTTGATTAAGTCTAGGTAGTTAGGTACATTAGCTAAAGTAAGTAAATAAACAAGGGGATTGTCTGACCTCATTAGTATTGTAAATTATTTCGTACCTACCTACCTTAACGTAAATCACTAAGGCGTTGTAATTTCGACCAGGGGCCCAAGTCTGCTATTTTTATAAATTCGTCATTCCAACACGATCCCATTGTCATCCCATTGTCATTTTGCTAAAAGTTCGTAATCTGCTAAATTCATAATGGTTGTTCATTGGTCGGTCAATGGCACAGAAATTATACGATACTCGTAACAAATTAAAAGCAATGACTGCACAATGACGTTCTAATGGTAGGTCACTGGTCAAAGGAACTGTCAAAATTTTAGCAGATTACCGCCTAAGTCAGTAATTCATTTTTCATTATGTACGAGATTACCATTCTATGCCATTTCTTTCAATGGAGTGACAGTGGTTGACCATTGGAAAGTCATAATGACGCCATTATATTAGTAGATTACCAAACTTGTCAAAATCAACAATTATGAAATCAATGATGGAATTGATAGACCATTCTGACACTATTGTAACACATGTAACACAATCATGTACATGATTTCGTTGACACCTTTAAGCCAGGTTTAAGAATTAGAATCTAAATTCAAACAATTATATTTTTGCTCTGATTTCTTTCTTTTTTACTAATTTAAGCATGAATGTAGACAGTGTATGATATATATAATTTTGTAATGAAGTACTTTCAATCTAAGCAAAAGAATGTAAAACATATTTAATGTACACGTAGCGTGCGGTTTAGCCGTAATCTAAGAGTAAATCTTGTTGATATCTCTCAGAATTGGTTCATAATGTTATCAGGCACCACAAATATTAGCAGTGTTGTCGTTACCCGCTCCCACTCCGACCTTGCCGCACCATGAGTCCATATAGGTATTAAACTGATACTACAACGTCTTTCAGTAAACAATTAGGTATTGTTATTGAAAAGAGAGTTTGTTCAACGCGCAATCAACTGCCACAGCGTGTAGACGTGATCGAGCATAGATAAAATTAATAATGAACTACATAACGCCGGTAAGGTTACGAGTACTTTGTTTTAACTGAAATAATGGCACACGTTTAGGTACCTCTACAATCATTCAACGTGTTGTTGTTTGTGGAAACGTTGTCACATCATATCGGTTTAAAAAGTATTAAGAAATGTTTTGATTCAGTAGGTAGGTAGGTACCATCGTCTCTTACATAACACCAATTTTCTTGCTAAAAGAAAATTGGTGTATGTGGCGTTCAGATTTTTAAAAACTGTAGACTTTGTTTATAAGGAAACCAGGGGTACTCGTAGCAAGACTTTTTCCGCTCATCAAGAGCAGATTTTGGCAATCTTCGTAAAATGAGGTAGGTAAGTAGGTACCATCGAGAAAAAAAGAGACGTTCAATATCCGAAACAATGCAAACACTTCTTGAACCTGACTTTTTGCAAGAAGTCGATACAACTTTCGGATGCAAGATACCTATGTACCTACATTATATGCACGATTGGAGCAGAACTAAAATAGATAATCCCACCAAAAACACTTTCATGTTAAATGTTGCCAAGACGAAACCACATATGACTCGCACTGTCAAAAAGTTATCAGAAGGCCAATTCTACTAATTTAAAACGTTCAAAATCTAGTCTCAGTCTCACCTCGGCGACAAACAAATGTCAAAAACTTGTCAATATGTAGGGAAATTAAAGCTAATTTTGACAGATTGAGACTGAGATCAGACGGTGAACGCTCTTAAAATTAGTAGAATTGCCCCTCAGATCTCATGTACCTACACGAGTTACTCGATCTAACTCTACAAGAACTTCAGAAACTCTACACTTTAGTCAAAATAATGAGGCTTGTACGTTTCGTTACTACAAGAACTATTGTAATAACAGAAAAGTAATGAATAGTGAATAAATTTTTCACCTTACGCCCATGTGATAGTAGCGAAACGGACAAGCCAGCTCTAGCAGCATCAAAATTTGTGGAAGTCTCATACAAATTTCCATCCCCTAGTTTAAGGAGTTGGGAGTTAAGGGGTTGGGGGGTCCCATAGTATAGTTTAAAAGTTCCAAGTTTTAGATTTTTTTTGTTGTTTGTGTACTAATACTAGCTTACATGCCAAGAATTTTGTTTAAGTAGGTATATGGTATAAACCAAACCAAAGCTGCAATGTTATGAGGGTTCAAAAAAACGACGAAGCGCTTCGAGAAAAGGTAGGTAGTGCCCTTGCGCTTCGCTTGGCTCGTCTTTGCGGGGGCACTCCCGTGCCCCCAGATAGCTCTGTAGACAGAGAGAAACGTCAGATATCGGTTTTAAATTATGACGTTCTTTTGTTAACATGACAAACGGTAGACGGACTATGAATTTCGCTGAGATCGGTAGCTGAATATTTTAACAATGACAATCTATTATGGCCTTCATTACGATTTAATGCTTCCTTATTGTTCACTTAAACAGGATAATTATGTTGTCCATTTCTTTAACTGTACCACTTATTATGGTGGGATTTTTGGGTTCAGTATTTTAATATTTTTAATATACAAAGAGCTAGAGCTACATATTATTACAATAACAAAAAATCATACTGTAAGGCTCAATATTATAGGCCACATATTCGACCCTCGTGGTAGACGGTCTATCACTTGTAAGAAATTCCTTACTTTTATTGTAGTTATGATCTACTTTTGCGTACGAGGGCCTCGTTTGAGAACACCGTAAAATCCGCGCGCGTGACTGTACAGATAGATTATAAGAGCACTTTCAATATTTCTTAGATTTTCTTGGTCTTAAACTTTCGTTTCTGTAATTCCATCACAAAGATGACAGCAGCATCCAATTCTGTAATATAATTCGATACGACTACAGAGCTCACCTGGCTATGGTGATGAATACCAGTATCTGTTTGTTTTAATTATCTGTCGCTATCCTACTCTCACGAATCACGTGACACGCAGTTACTTATTAATTTATTGATGAGGTGTCGCACTAATAGACACTTTTACCCGAGGCCTTTGCAGCACGTATTATCAATAGGCTAGGAATTGGGATAAGGATAACCATTCTCTAGCTTAAAAATCAATGATAAAATTTTTGCGTGTTGCCCTCGAGTAAGACTAATAGCGCGTGATTTAACAGCCTGCACAAGTGGACGTATCGCTACGTGATGAGAAGACGAATGATCTATTGTTGTCAAACTGTCATACTCATAAACTGATTGTTGTTTTTTCAGACTAAATGTAGCTGATTGTCCAGGGCTCACCGACGGCGACAACTACACGCAGTCTGAGTTCCTCTCGCGCCTGGCCCACCAGTGCCGCTACGACCGGCTGCTGCTGCCTACCTACACGTCCGGAGACGTAGTGTATGTGCATGCTAGCGCCTATGTCTACTTCATACAGCCCGCTGAAGCCCACGATCTGGTGAGAAACTTCTCTTCCTTTAAATTTTCAAACACCTAGTTACGAGTATATTATATGTATGTAGGTATAAAAAAAATAGAAAGAAATTGGTACGATTTCGGTCCTAGTCGGTCGACTCGGTCGTGTAATAAGAACTAAGTAGAGATTTACTCGTTTACCGTACTCGTATATCAATATACTCACTTACTGAGTAAAAGGTGGCTGGTGCATATAAAGTTGTGTTTACTTTAATAAAAAAAAATACATGATTTCAGAACTTTAAACTCCACTTCCTCCTCCAACTGCGATGGACTGATCCACGATTAGCTTATCGATTATTTTCTCCAGAAAGGTCAAAGATTATTGGTGAGAATGATCTGAGAGAAAGAATATGGGTGCCACATCTATACATGTCAAACGAACAGTCGTCAAGCTTGATGGGTACTGACAGCAAAGATGTGCTAATATCGATAGCACCAAACGGTGAGGTGCTCTTCAGTCGACGTATGCAAGCTGTACTTTACTGCTGGATGAATCTACAAAAATTCCCATTTGATGATCAAACCTGCTCAATGAACTTGGAAAGCTGTAAGTAATATTTCATTCGATCTCTAATTACCTATAGGTACTCGTAAGTACCCATTATGTTTATTTGTAAATAACATTTACCTAAAGCTGTTTACGTAAATGTAGGTAATTTCGAACTTACATGTGAACGTGAATCACAAATCTGCAAAATGTTTTTCCTGCAGCGGATATCTAATAACATTTTTCCTTCTAAATGATTTTAGGGAAATACAATGCATCTATCTTACGACTAATGTGGGAAAAGGACAGCCCAGTTCGGTTATCATCGGAGCTGCATCTCACGGAGTACTCACTTCTGGATTTTTGGACAAATGAGTCAGTTGTACGTGGGGATATTGTCAATATGCGTCTCGGTGAAGGTAGATGTAATGTCGTTTTTCGGTCTGTGACGTTATTATAATTTAATAACACTTTACTCCAGCAACAATAAATTAATCCTTTATGTATTTTTTCACAGCGGGAAATTACAGCGCCCTCAAATTCACATTTAAACTAGGTCGCGAAGTGGGCTACTATCTAATGGACTATTTTATTCCTTCGATGATGATCGTCGCCATGTCGTGGGTAACATTTTGGCTGCAAGCAGACGCTTCAGCTCCTAGGATAACGTTAGGTACGTCCTGAATTATGCATATAAAAAGAAAATACGATTATTTTATTTACATCATTTTGATCATTGATATGGATCTGAAACAGATGTAGTTTACTATCTTGTCTCATTCCAGGTACCAGCACTATGTTATCGTTTATTACACTGGCGTCCTCTCAGGCGAAGACATTACCGAAGGTGTCTTACATCAAAGCGAGTGAGATATGGTTCCTGGGCTGCATCGGTTTTATCTTCTCTGCATTAGTCGAATTCGCTTTCGTCAACACTATTTGGCGTAGAAAGTACGTTGTACTTCTAAAGATCTAAAAACGTAGCTAGTTATTAGTTGTAATGTATGTATTAATAAGAGGACGTTGTTTTTCTTTTATAGGAAAGCGGTGAGCTTAAAGAAGGTGAACAGCAAATATATACTGAAGAGTACGTTGACACCGCGGCTTGCTCGCAAAGAGTTACAGAAGGAGTTGCAGGAGTCGTCGCCGCAGCTGAGCAAGTCGCGCTCGTGCTCGTCGCTCAACCAGGAGACCAGCACCGACCCCGCGGGGCCAGGATACAACAACTATTTGACCGTACACGTACGTTATTGTTTACATTTGAACCACTGCAGGGATTTACATAATTATGCTTTTCCTAACTTCCATCCAGTCACATGATTAAAACTGCTAGGACCCGATTACGAGTAACCTGTTTCTATAGTCACAATGCTGGACATTACCGTTACACTCAACATTATTAAGGGTACAGATTTCATTCTAGATCCAGTAGAATCCTTTTATATCGTCAACGCTATTACCCGGGAATTAAACGTATGATATACGACGTTCAGTTCCAGGATAATAGCGTTGACTAAATCCATCGTACATTGCAAATAAAGAACGTGATCTATTTCCGTGGGCCATAGAATAATAATAGATACTTGTGACATGCCTGTGACAAACAAATATACTGCAACCTGTCTACAACATAAAATTTTCATTATCGTAATTATACTACAATGGTGCGACAAGGTAAATTAGAATTAATTGTTATCAACGGTAGTTTACAAATAATGGATAGGTACATATTGGTTCAGCACGTGCATAACGCAATTCAACAGCACTTACATAAGGATACATGATTCTATTGAATAAAATCAGTCAACCTGTGAGCATATGACATTCCCATGAGTTAATATCTGAATCAGTATGCGGAAGCAGGAACATTCTTTCTAAATTGTAGATATTGCACACCTGTGTGGGTGCCAAGCCATCTTTAGACTGGCGTTCCTTTACGTTGTCATAGGTCAATACAAGACCATCATCATTATGTAACAACAAGGAGATGAAATGCACGTTTTTAAATGTCAGCCATGCTTGATATTACAGAGCTTCCCATCGGCGATGAACCTGCCGACTATCACGACGCAGAGCTTCGACGAGCTCATCGGACAGGGAGGCAAGCAGCCGCGCGGCGGCAGCGAGGGCTCCGACGAGCCGCCCAAGCACAACTGGACCACCATGACACCACAGGAGATCGCCACATGGATCGACAAACGTTCCCGCATACTGTTCCCGCTTATGTTTATCGTATTCAACATTTTTTACTGGACATTCGTCTATTGTCTATAACAGCTCAAAGTTACTATTATTTCATCCGGAAACCCCCTTCTCAAAAGGAAATAAAACACGTTTTGCGGACATTTAAAACTTAATTCTAGTAGATAGATAGTTACTTAGGTAACTTTAGTGGCCATAATATTATTTTTGATGATCAAATTAAGAATAGCTTTCGTCTATTGCCAATCCGCGGAGCTTGCCTATTACTTCATATTCTATTTACGCGAGGTTGTATTTGGTAGGTTGTATATTTTTTAAACCTTTTGGGTAGCACCATAAAGTAGCACCCACGGTTGTGATATCTCGAAAGTATTCGAATAAAAAACTGGCAAAGGAATATTTATTTTGCAAATAATTATATATTATATAGGTATTTCTTATGTAGGTACATTTCGCGACCCTATTTCATTTTGTTCTGATAGGACGCTTTTTGTAACCAAGTTGAGTGAGTGTAACATCAGTATTGCGATAGTTATAATTTCGAAACTAAGGGACCAATTAGGTAATTAAGTAGGTACCTACTTTAGATATCTAATTTTGATTTGCTATACGCGCATATCATAAGATTTCTTTTCGATTCGCATTTATATAAAAATATATCCAATGAGATTAGTCGATTTTAGTCAAACGAAATATTGTATGTAAGTTGTAATCTACCTTAGTTATGACGTGTTCGTCAACACCGGGGTCATGATCAAATTGAATTATTTTATAACTATTGTTAGGGCTGATTTTTCCATCGCCGGATAACTTTTATTCGAGGAATTAAATTGACGTTTGACAGTTTTTGTATGAAATTACTGTCAAAATTCCAAAACTATGTCTCGAATAAAGTTAACAGATGATTGAAAAATCAGTCCTTAGTCTTATTACGGTACGGATACATTTAACTGTCTGTATTTGAATAAAAATATTAATATATGACTGTGAATACCCATTTGAATTAAATTATTTGTAACTTATTATTATTTAAAGGTAGAGTTGTTACTAGATTAGAATTGTTAGAATATATCACAATGTACATAATATGCATATACTTATTTTACTTAATTTTCTAACTAATTAAGTGCCTTCATGAGATTATTTAGTTAGAGTAAGAAAACTTGTCTAATATTAGATAAGTATCTGTTTGTAATCTCAATAATATAAACTCGAATCATCATAATTGTGTTTATTGCTTGCTTGCATTATGTATAATGTTTATTTTCCCTTACGAGGTAAATGTAGATGGTTATTCACTTCGTTATTATTCAAGCGTCGTGTCGTCTGTTGCTATTCTCAGGACATCACCCTCAACAAGATGTTGTGCGCACGTGGATGTATTTGTCCTTTATAAATATAAGTTATAACAAGCTTATAAAACTTACATCCATGCTACGCCTGGCATTTCTGTTTTGTCAACCTCTAGTGTCCCACTGCTGGGCAAAGGTGTCCCCTATAACTTTCTACTTTTCTTTGTGGGTGCCAGAAGAAGGGCGTCGTCGCCGAGGGAGGCCACGGAAACGCTGGCGTGTTAGGTGCGTTTACGAGAGATTGGCCGGAGAAGGCAACACGCAATCAATTTTATTTACGACTTTCCTAGAGCTACCTAGAGTCTTCGACCAAGCTAGAACTCTGCACAAAAAAGTAAAAAAATGCTTCTGTAGGTTACCAATTACAGGGTTGAACAAATACATGATACTTAAAAAAAAAAACATGCTATATGTATGTCCTTTTAGTTTCTCCACTATTGGCAGGCCAGAGCACCTGTCCTTTAAAGTTCGTGACTAATTATTTGCCAAGATCAGACTTTTCGCAAATTGTAACCTAGGTAGGTAGGTATCTCCAAGCATGAATAAAAATCAAAACAAAGATTTATGCCAGGCAAGTGGCGATTATAGGTATTTATTTGATATTGTTACGAGCTTCGGGTTCGTGACAATAAAAACTGCCGATTTAATAACCAAAAAAATGACACTTTAATAATCAACACTAATTACAACTCAAACACACTAATTACAAAACACAATTGCACTACTGATCGCCTTAAGTCGCACTTGAATATCGCTTCGATGCTTTCACTTCGATCGCTTTATCCAAACTGTGTCGGTCGTGGCGCGTCTCGGCCTTATATAGCGCCAAAGAGAGTTCTAGAATCTTCCATTGTAGAAACATCTAGAATGTTCGAGTACATGTCAGTCCCGACTGACCAAATGTCGATAGTTCGGGAAAGTTCTAGAAAGTTCGAGCATCGAAATTTCTAGAAGGGTCTTCACTACTAGTTCCGCTACTCGATACTAGATGGCGCTAGTGGTAACTACTGTCACCATGTACCAGGCATTAATTGTGGCGCGCAACACTGCCCCCTCCTAAGACATGCTCGTCCCGAGCATTATCGGCCCCATAATAACGCGCCAGTCGATCCACGTGGACGATCTTAGGAGTACCTCTTGCACCTTTCTGTATCCGGTAGGTTACGTCATTGATCTTTGTCACAATCCGGTACGGTCCGTCCCATTTAGCTTGAAGCTTAGGAGATTTCCCTTTGCTGCGGACTGGATTGTGCAACCACACTAGTGAACCTTCGTCGAACCCTTTATTGTTCATTTTACGGTCATAACGGGTTTTCATCTTTTCAGACATTTGCTGGCCCGATTGTCTGACGTGCTCATAAATGTCATTCATTTTGTTCCGCAAGTCGTTCGCATACTCGGTTATACTGCGTGGGGCATCAGGTGGTATTCCGGTGATCAGGTCTGCAGGAAGCCGTAATTCTCTTCCAAAGTTTGCAAAAGCTGGTGTCACCGATGTACTTTCGTGAACAGCGCTTCGATATGACAACAAAAACGGTTGTATGTGCTTGTCCCAATCTCGTTGCCGATTTTCCACAACTTTGGCTAGGTACCTCTCTAGTGTCTGATTAAATCGTTCCACCATTCCATCCGATTGTGGGTGGTAAGAAGTTGTTCTTGTTTTATGTGTACCCATAACTCGACAAGTTTCCTGGAATATTTGGGACTCAAAATTTCTTCCTTGGTCGCTGTGAATCTCCAAAGGTACTCCAAAACGGCAGAAGACTTCATGAACCAGTTTATCTGCAACTGTTGAAGCTTCTTGGTTTGGAATGGCGAAGACTTCCGGCCACTTAGTGAAGTAATCCATCACAACCATGAAATACTTGTTACCACTTTCACTTACCGGAAACGGCCCCGCAACGTCAAGGGCTATCCTCTCCCATGGTGCACCAACATTGTACAATTTCAATGCACCGCTACTACGAGTCTGAGGTCCCTTTACAGCTGCACAACTTGTACATTTGCGACACCAGTCCTCGACATCGTCCCGACAGTGGACCCAGTAAAACCGTTCTCGTATCTTCAGTAGAGTCCGTTTTACTCCCAGATGACCTCCTGAACAACCATTATGGTACAGCTGTAGAACATTCGGTACTTGAGCTTTAGGGACAACCATTTGCAAATGACAGCTGTCTCCCCGAGCGTTTTCCCATTTGCGGCACAGGACTCCATCCTGCATCACCAAGCTGTCCCATTGGGCCCAATAGCTTTTTGTGATCGAACTCATTGCTGAGACGTCGCTCCACCTGGGCTTAGGAGCTCTGGCCTTCATCCACTCCAGAATCGGCTTGATGTCTGAATCTTCCTGCTGTGCACGTTGTAGGCTTTCCTTCCACTCGTTGCTGAGGTCTGTCTTGAGCATCCTTACAGGTACGACTTCTTTACTTTCTTGCCTAGTACAATGCTTGCAGTGTTCAGGACAAGGTCTTCTTGACAATGCATCTGCGTTGCCATGAGATTTCCCGCTGCGATGTTCGACCTCGAAGTCGTATTCCTGCAGTAGTTCAATCCATCTCGCAACTTGTCCTTCTGGATTTTTGAACTGCAATAGCCATTTCAGCGCAGCATGGTCAGTTCGTAGGTGGAATTTCCGCCCCAGAAGATATTTGCTAAAGTGCTGCAATGACTTTACCACAGCAAGCAGTTCCCGTCTCGTAACACAATAGTTCCTTTCAGGTTTCGACAATGACTTGCTGAAGTATGCTACCACAACCTCTTGATCACCATTACGTTGAGACAACACACCGCCAAGTCCTATGTCACTTGCGTCTGTGTCAACTATAAATTCTTTGCCCGCATCAGGGTACCCCAAAATAGGTGTTTTGCACAGACGGTCCTTTAGCTCCTGGAATGCGATGTCGCAACTTTCATCCCAGCAGAAATGTCGCTTCTCTTCGGTTAGCTTATGCAGGGGTTTAGCTATATCTGCAAAGTTCTTGACAAATCGCCGATAATAGGAGCACAAACCCAGAAATGCTCTGACCTGCGTCTTGTCTTTTGGAATTGGCCAATCCTTGACAGCGGCGATTTTCTCTGGATCCGTGCGGATACCTTCTTCAGACACTACATATCCCAAAAAGCTAACTTGTCGTTTGAATAGTGAACACTTCTTCGGACTTAACTTGAGGTTGGCACTCTGGATCTTCATGAGCACGCGTTCCAGGTTTTGAAGGTGTTCTTCAAACGTGCGGCCTACGATGATGATGTCATCCAAGTAGACCAGGCAGGCATCGCCAATTAGTCCGGTAAGTACAAGTTCCATCAACCTCTCAAATGTTGCCGGAGCATTACACAATCCAAACGGCATAACTTTAAATTGCCACAGACCCTTTCCTGTCGAGAATGCAGTTTTCTCCTTGTCGTTAGGATCAATTTCAACTTGCCAGTAGCCACTTTTCAGGTCCAGCGTGCTAAACCACTTCACTCCAGTAAGCATGTCCAGCGTGTCATCAATTCTTGGCAAAGGATAGCTGTCCTTCTTTGTAACGTCGTTCAGACGACGATAGTCAACACAAAACCGCATGCTGCCGTCCTTCTTTCTTACCAGCACTACAGGTGAACACCATGGACTAGATGAAGGTTCAATAACACCATCCTTCACCATTCCCTCAATCATGGTTTCCACTTCCTTTTCACGTGCTACCGGCAATCTCCTTGGCCGCTGACGGATAGGCAATTCTTCTCCTGTATTTATTTTGTGTTGAACTATGCCAGTCTTCCCGATGTCAGCCTCGTTTGACGAGAAAACATCGGCGAACTTAAATAACATCTTCTTCGCCTTGACCATTTCATTTTGGGACAAAGCGCTGCGGCAGTCTTCTAAAAGTGTGGTCACTTTTGTTTGTGCATCCTTGCTGAGGGTCCCAGTCGATAGATGTTGGCATCGACGCAACCAATCCACTTCCTCGCAAGTACCAACAAGTGTGCCTTTTTCTATTATCTGTTCCTGATCACAAAGGTTCAGCACACGTACCCCTGAGATGTCAGTGGCTCTGACCAAAGTCCGTGCCACTTTCCATGGAAGGTCATTGTCTACCCTTTCCACGAGTACACAACGATGAGTTTGCCCAGGATTCCGAGGAAGACTAACCGGCACAATCGTTTCCGATCTCGGCGGAAGAACAATCTTCTTAAGGCTGTACACATTCCCAGGTAACGCCCCTTCCATGAAAAGTTCCTCTTCTCCACATTTCAAAACACCTTGCTTGACGTCAATCCCGCAATAATTCTTCCTCATAAAGTCAAGGCCCAGGATGCAATCATCCATTATATCAGCCACGATGACATTATGCAGGTAGATTCTGTTGCCTAGCGTCAATTCCATTTTCTTCTCTCCATGGACGGGTATGCGCTGACCGGTGGCTGTTACCAAATTAATGCGTTCCCGGTTGTATGCGGAGTCCCCAAGGGACCGACTAGCAAGTTGGGAACTGACAACCGTGCGGGAAGCTCCGGTGTCTATGGTCAGCTTACACGGCGTTCCGTTGACCTCGCCCTTGATGATAAGGCTGTTCCCGTCATGGGTTTGTGTGATCGAAACCCTTGGGGCTCTTTGAACATCAGCCAGCACCCGCCCCGCAGTCCTGGCTATTACTCGTTTCCCTGCTGCTGGTGCTGCGTGGTGTTGTTAGCCGCACTGCCCTCTGGAGATCGGTCGACTTCTCTTTCTGCAGTTCGCTTAGGGCAACTGGATCGAAGGTGGCCCTTTTCCCCACAGCCGTAGCACCTAGGGCTGTATCCTTTATTGCGGTCGCGAACTGTAGCCGCTGCAACCTCCCTGACGCGATGGGAACGATGATCCTGTCGCACAGCTTCCACCTCCAGTGCATGGGCCAAGGCGTCCTTAAGCGTCCCGTGGTGCCCGAGCCTCACAGCAGCTCTCACTTCAAGGTCGCGGATGCCGTCGATGAATGCCTGCACCAGGTTTCCATCAATAAGCGCAGGTACGGACTGGTAAGCTTTACGAACCAGCTTCTCCACTTCAAGGGCCCACTGCTGCAGGTTTTCGTTACTGCGTTGCACGCGATCCTTGAGCTGCGCACGAAATACGTGTTCCAGGTGAGCGTCGCCATACCGAGCCTCCAATGCCTCGAGGAGCTGCTCGTAAGTCACTTCCTTACCGAGAGCTTCCAGGACAGTTAAGGCCTGGTCGCGCAGGCCTAGGGTGAGAGCAGTCATGGCCTGGCTTTTATTCCACCCGTTAGCCTTCATGACAGCCTCAAATTGGATTTTGTAGGCCGACCAGGAAGAAGTCCCGTCGAACGGTGGCACTTTGAATCCACGTAGCGAAGGTGTTGTAGCTACGGGAGCTGCGATTCTATCCTCAAGTTTAAGGTTACCCAACTCCTGCTTCACATCAGCAATGACGTTATTAAACTTGCTGATCTGAGTTTCAGCTTCCGACAGGCGGTTGTCATGCTGGGCAACCTTCTCCTTCACCTCCTTCATGTCTTTCCCGAAGGTTGCGTGAAGGTCCTTTATGAGGAAAATCTGCTCTTCCTGGCGGCGCGCCTGCTCTTCCTTATCGCGCTGGAGCTGTTCTTCCAACCGACGAGCCTGTTCCTCCTGCCGGCGGGCCTGTTCCTCTTTGTCACGCTGGAGCTGTTCCTCCAACCGACGGGCCTGTTCCTCCTGTCGGCGGGCCTGCTCCTGCAGCATCATCATCAGAGCAGCCAAATCTGGTGCTGCTGATGCTGGAGCTGCTGCGGACGGGCCGGCCTCCATGGTCGGTAGCTGGCCCTCCGACCTCTGTGGCGTAGCTCCACCAAATCGCCTCTGGTCCGTCTCTTGCTGGCGTTGACTCCGGGTACGGATACCCTCCGTGTCGTCTTTGGGTAAAACCGGCATGCTTTTTGATCCTCTCTTCTGACACCAATTGTTACGAGCTTCGGGTTCGTGACAATAAAAACTGCCGATTTAATAACCAAAAAAATGACACTTTAATAATCAACACTAATTACAACTCAAACACACTAATTACAAAACACAATTGCACTACTGATCGCCTTAAGTCGCACTTGAATATCGCTTCGATGCTTTCACTTCGATCGCTTTATCCAAACTGTGTCGGTCGTGGCGCGTCTCGGCCTTATATAGCGCCAAAGAGAGTTCTAGAATCTTCCATTGTAGAAACATCTAGAATGTTCGAGTACATGTCAGTCCCGACTGACCAAATGTCGATAGTTCGGGAAAGTTCTAGAAAGTTCGAGCATCGAAATTTCTAGAAGGGTCTTCACTACTAGTTCCGCTACTCGATACTAGATGGCGCTAGTGGTAACTACTGTCACCATGTACCAGGCATTAATTGTGGCGCGCAACAATATTTTATAAAAACAAATTCACAATATCTGGCTTGATACGCAAGCCCAAACGGAGCAAACTGACACTACAATCCACATCACTACAGTGATCTAGGCAACATCAACTTGATTAGTTACCACATTAGATCATTTAGAAATATTTAGTTTTGTTACTGTGGTAACCACCTTCACATTATAAAGCCAAAATCAAGTGAGGGCCCAAACCC
This sequence comes from Mesoligia furuncula, assembly GCA_916614155.1. Taxonomy (NCBI): domain Eukaryota; kingdom Metazoa; phylum Arthropoda; class Insecta; order Lepidoptera; family Noctuidae; genus Mesoligia; species Mesoligia furuncula. The sequence goes on from OU744796.1 coordinate 15,933,536, forward strand.
ACGACCGATGACATTCTTACAAATTTCAATAAATATTTGTAGAATAAAGAAACGAAGAACTCATTTGCCGTTTGGTATCAAACCATTCGACTGTTTGTCTAAGCCCAAAAAGTCAACTTTGGCTTTAGAAAAATGCATACTGAATAGTGCCATAATATATTCTGGCAAGACAGGATCGTAAGGTGCGGGAGCACGCGAAGCTAGAGCCGTGTGAGTGAAAAGCGGAGTCAGGGCTCAGCCTCGTCGTCCGCGCGGTGCGCCGCCGTCACGAGGCTGTCATCGCTCGCGTAGCGCTTCAGAGCCGACGCACTTCCTTGACTGAAACCAATAATTATTACATTACTTAAACAACGAAGAGCGCTGACCACTGAACCCTGACTAAATATAAGTAGTAGGTACGATTCGCAACCGTATTGCAACCTCCTGCAGTCAGTGCGGGACTGCAGGTGGCTCCTGTCAGGATAAGAAAACTAAGGTTCCTCGTAGCTGTGTTGAGTAACATTTAAATAACGCTTATGCTCAGATAGCTTGCTCGCATCCTAGAAATGCAACGCACAAACTAAATATGTTACTGCATGCATAGCTCAAAAGTACCCATCCAAGTTCTGCCAAATGCTTGACAACTGCCGGAGTTCCTGTTGTGCTGCTGAAACAGTCACTAATTCAGTGTTGAGCAATAGCTCTTTGAGTTGCAATAGTGAGGCATTAGCGTACCTATTGCTGCGCATACAAACGTTCAGAACTCACCTGTATCTGGTCCGGGGGCGCGGCGTGGGCGCGAGGCGCGGCAGGCGGTAGTCGTAGGCGAGCGTGCCGCCCGAGCCCGAGCTTGAGCCGCGCCCCGACCCGCTCGAACTCTCCGACCACATCAGCTCCGACATGCTGTAACGACACAACAATGTGTCATATTCCGCCAGCTACATGGGCCATAAAGTGACAACTTTCTCTCACCTCAAAGGTGGGGTGACTTTCCCTACCAATCAAAGATTTAAATTGTTAGATCTGCTAGTCTGATCACCTGAAACCCCCCTCCACCCCCACCTCGATCCCCTTAGTCGAACTATTTTAAGCCTGTGGCATGTGTTTCTATTGCCTGGCGTACCTGGTAGAGATAGGCGGCAGGCGGTGCGGCGGCGTGTAGATGTCGTTGCTCTCTGTGTAGGTGGACGCGTGGATCTCTTGCTGATACAACTCGTACAGCTGGGCCAGCTCGGGAGGCACGCCTACGCCTACGTCTGTGGAGCAATAAGAACACCGACAGGCGATTAACAATTTATCTGCCTAGCCTTTTCCCAACTATGTTGACTCGACTCGACTTCTAGTCTTACTGGATGCAGCTGAATACCAGTATTTTACATGGAGCGACTGCCTATCTGACCTCTACAACCCAGTTACATGGGTAATACGATACCCCTTGGTACCCCTTGATCGATACCCCTTGGTGGTTGTCAGATTTTTGGGCTTCTGACGACCCGTAACGATTGTCCTCGAATGACAGCAGTTACAAACCGGCTTACGTGCTTTCCGAGGCGCGGAGGGGTCTGTATTATAAAGATGATCTACGGACCAACCGCGGCAAGCATAGCTTAACCTGATCGATCCACCCGTGCGGCTGTTATTACTTAGCTACAAGCCCCCACAGACGGTTAACAATTACTAAGTAGATATGCCCCTTTTGGCACTGCCCTGCGTACATGACAGAAGTCTACATCACAGTTGCAAAAATAGAGGGCTGCGCGCATGCACCTGCACTCACGATTTGATGTCATAGGCAAATGAAAACTTGCCTTAAAATTGGTACTAATATGGCCTAACTTTTGCATGCTGTAGCATTAAAATTCTCATAGTTATTAGCGAATGTAATCGGACATAATTTTCTCGATTAGAAATACCACAAGTATACTGAGCGAAAAGACGCTTTCACGTCAAATATACCTTGAAGTGCGCGCCTCTGTCTAGTAATGATCTCATCGGAGAGTCTTCTCTGTGCGTCTCGTCGCTGTAGTGCGAGGTCTCGTCTCCGCAGTTCGTGCGCCCGAGCAGCGCGCTCTCCTTGCAGGGCCAGTTTGTCGGCCTCTAGTTCATGCACCCGGCACACTAAAGCCAGCACTTCGCGTTCCGGGCCACTGCTGATGGTGGCTGGTAACTCCTGCAATTAATTATTGGAGTTTCTTATTGTTTAGTTCGCCCTATACAATTCATGATTGAACACTTATTCTCTGGTTCTTAATACAACATTCATTTAAAACAGCTCTTTTCATGTGTCCCAATAAGTAAAATGGGATTTGTCCTTCACAAACCAGTGCCAGACCAAACCAGTGGTACTCAACAAAAGGCCAAAGAAAGAGAAGTAGACTACAGAAAAGGTGGTATGATGACATCAGTCAGGTCGCTGGAACAACATGGGGCAGAATGGCCAGAACAAGACAAGAATGGAGAAGGTTAGAGGAGGCCTTTGCCGACTGGCAATACGAGACTGATGACTACACTATAAGTTTGTCCGACTAAAATGCTAATAAAATAAATATAGGTAATTATTCAAAATTGCGTTTCAATATGTTGGGTTACCTGTTCCAGCTGAGCGCCTCTTAGCCGGACCTGCTCTAGCTGCCTCTCGACGCGTTCCCGCTCGGTGCGCGCGGACTCCTGCTCGCGCTCGACCGCCGCAAGCTCGGACCACGCCTGTTCTACGGCCACCTCTGCTTCTGCACGCTCGCTGCTGCTTGACGATAGCCCAGTGCCACCCCTGGACACACGTATACTCATGATCTCGCAAGTGAAAGCGTATAAAGTACTCCGACATGTTAAAGAGGCATTCATTACCACTAAACCGGGCCTCAGCGCAACGCATTTCATGAAAAAGAGCAGTGCGGCCCGCCTGTAGTGTGAGTTAGTTCATAAAAAAAGTACGAAAGTGATGACGGAGGATTTTCGCAATGCGTCGCGTTACGGAACGGCCCGCCCCAATTTGCCTTACCTTTTACGAAAACCCTCAAAAATAGTACACTTTATTTTCACACTATATAAATACCTGTAACTCTGCTGCGTGCTCAATCTCGAGCCAGGAATATTGATAGGTTTGTAGAGGCGGTTGAACCTCGCTTCCCAGTGCGAGATGGCCGCATGTTGCCGCTCGGCGTCCAGCGCCAGACCCAGTAGGTGGCTGTCCAGTTCCATCAGCCGTCGTCGTAAGCGCATCTGTTGCTTGAATGTGGACACGATAGCTTCGCGTAGGGACTTAAGATGCGCAGCGTTCGCCGCTGCATCCTCTTTGCTGACCTCTTCTTCGACCTTTGCGAACTCTTTTGGTTTACTGTTCAACGTAAAATTATGTACCTATGAGTTCTGAATTACATATCATCTTCTGATGCTATGATGGTAAATAAGAATTCAAATATGAAACGCGGCATACGATGAGGAGGTAAGCTAAATATATTAAGTACCTACTGCATGTAACTTTACTAGTAGGTGTACCATTCAAATTAAAAATGGTGCTAACCGCGCACAAGTCTGTTGACCGTGTAAGCTATTCTTAATTCGGAATTAAATACCTAAGCAATTACATAAGTACCTAAATCATGCAGCAAAAACCTACATTGTTCTGTCGTCCTTCATCTTAAGTTTCAGTCGAGCGATTTCCTCGCGCAGCTCGCTGATGACTGTTCGATACTGCGACAGAGGCATCGGAGTTTCGACCAAATCTCGTTCCACCTGAAATAATATTTCGACGTCGTAAAACTAGACACAAACTGAATATGAAAAGTCTAGTGACAATTGTGGAGTCGTTGTTCCTCAATACTAACATACACGTATCCGTTATAATAAGAAATTACGAACTTATGTATTTCAATAAACCCTGTACTTATTTTTGTTGCTGACGATCCTTCAGGATCAAAAACAAAAGAAAAAGCGGATGAAACCGGTATGAGAAAGTTTATAGTGGATAAGACAAAGATTAAGCCAGAAGACGATCTAGGATGGGATCGAGGTGGGGGAGGGTGGAGGGGGGGTTCAGGGGATCAGAACGGAATAACTCATAAATAAATAGGAAAGATGACATGAAAAAATAAATCCGCAGCTTATAATGTTCAGTGCCATGTCTTGTGACGGTCAATACACAGGATTATTCGAAAAAAAAAATCCGCTTTCCCTAGTCAAAATGTAGGGAACAACTGATTTTTTTGTTTCGCGATTCCAGGTTTGGTCCCATAGTAAAAGTTGTTCATAATGATGAGTACAATGACCTCATAAGAGGTTCTTAATTTTTTACTAATAACCCTGTATAATAGTCGTCCATACCATTCACGTGGCCGTTCCATCCCGGTCCCAACTTATTATATACTAGCAGCGCCCCGCGGTTTCACCCGCATAAGTGTCGATCCCGTGGGAATTTCGGGATAAAAAACTATCCTATGTCGTTCCCCGGGATGCAATCCATCTCTCTGCCAAATTTTATCGTAATCCGTTCAGTGGTTTAGGCGTGAAAAGGTAACATACAGACAGACAGACAGAGTTGCTTTCGAATTTATAATATATTAGTATGGATTTCAAACTTTAAGCAGAGGTAAAAAAATACTGTACAAAGGTGGACTTTAATGCTACCAGTCAACCTTAGGATGACGCAGAGACAAAACATGGCAGGTGTAATAGGTATCTCTGTAATAGGTATAAAAAAAAAATCTGCTGTTTCATACAAAACTTCAATACCTACTTGACCAAAATGTATAAAATAGCTGATTATATTTTCGTGATTCAAGAGTTGGTCCCATAGTGAAAGTTGTTTATATTAATGGGGTAGAACACCATGTAAAAATTTCGATGGTCTTTGAAAAGTAACCCTGTATAGATAGCTCGAAAATAAGACTCTTAATCAACCTATAATGTTCCCTCTAGGACCCAGGCCTCCTCTCTGTGAGAAGGAGTAGGTCATAAGCGGGCCCAGTGCGGGTTGGCGCAAAATAACTTATAAAACACAGTAATTAAAAACTATAAAAATATAAGATACGTACATACTTAGGTACGTAGGTACAAACAAAATAATTTAAATAATACACAGACACACACATGCATAATAGGTACTTACCTTATTTGTGATAGAAGATGCTTTCTGTGCATAGTGTAACGTCGAGCGCGTGGTGTCCCGATATGCCGCGCCTGGCGCCACGTGGGCCACCATGGCGGTGCGGCAGCGCCCTCCGAGCACCTCGCGCAGCAGCCGCGTCAGCTTCGAGTCGCGGTAGTTCACATATCTGCTAGGCGGTAAGTACGTGGTTGTAGATTAAATTTGACGAAGCAAGAAATCCAAATTTTACAAGTTATTTAGAAGGTCCAGAAGCAAGCACATCATGCTGCTAAGCATGAGGTCCTGGGTTCGATCCCCGGATCGGGCATAGTGTGGATTTTTCCACCTAGAACTTCTCAGAAGCAGCCCGGTGTCTGGATTTGTGCCCGATTGATGTCAATAGGCTTCCCCACTCATTTCGGTGTACCTACTATAGGTGTACCTCTGCCTAGCCCGTCGGGGAATACAGGCGTGATGATATATTACCTATCGACAGCTGTCTAGATACCTCTATCTATTATTTAAAAGTTAGGAATTATAAAAATCCTTACAAATTCTATATCACTTTCAAAACGCAAACCAAGTTCCTGCAAACACTGATATAGCAACTCTATAATATCACTAGCCATGCAATGCAACCACCGAGTGAGAATAGAACTGTTTTTAAAAGAATATCGTGCCCCGTATCTAGTAAAACGCAAACAGAGGTAATGAAATCGGATGTTAATATTATTTTAAGAGATACTTTAAACGTGATCGTTATGATATTGATTCGATCTCTCTATTCGATTAGATTTTGTTATTGACTGCGCCGTCATTTCACACTATGGTAATCGAAAGAGCGCGACTTTTTGCGGCCACAAAGTTTAAAGGCGCCTTATCAATCAATAATAACCATCAGCCAAAGAGAATATGGTGGTTATTTAGCCTTTGCCATCAGCCAAATTGGTCAAATGTACACACAATAATACTAGCTTACCTAGCTCCTCCAGACAGAGCCATGATGCAGTTCCCAAGTGCCAGAAGTGATCGATTGATGTGCGCGCCCTCTAGGCGTCGCGAGCGCAACCCTGCGCGCTCCGAGCCTGCCAAGTCGATGAGGAAGAGACGACCGCGCTGGGTGCCTTTCTCCATTTGCTGGCTAACCGTCACACTGTAACACAGATGGGGCTCAGAAGTACCTCATGTAGGACTAAAATCGTTCACAAAATATAATAACAACTTTTTTCTCCAGACGTTACCATCTCCAGTAATTCAACCAAATGGTAACCTCCAACTTATTCCATAATAATATTATTTTAGCCAAAACATAATCAGGTAGGTAATGCTTTACAAGCAGTGTGGGGATATTAACCCAAACAGACGATTTTTACGAGATAAATATCATGAAAAATGGAGCTCTGATGTATTCTGTCTACAGAAATCTGCTGATCGAAATACCTGAGAAGAGCGTGTCCCCTAGAAGAATGTTGGTTAGCATGCGTGGGCTCGGCGGTGCGGGAGCGGTCGCCCCTCGCGAGCAGCTCAGCGACGTGCGCGGCGCTGTTGGCTCTCAGCTCGCTCAGGCCCGCCACCACGGGGGCCCCGCTGCCGCCCTCGTCGCGCAGCTCTAGGGGTCCAGCGCTGGGGTTTAGAAGGTCGCGGATGACCTCATTGTATATCTCGATGTATGACATTTTTACCTGTTCAAAAGAATAATTAAGGTTAGCCTGAAGTTCCCTTTACGATAAATACAATGTGTTGAAAATGTACAGGTTGGTTTCCAAATGTAGAGGTATCCAACTATCCACTACCAGTAACATACGGTTGTTGATAGCAGCTAAGTTGTAAACATCAAAACATTTGAGAATGTGGGTAAACCCGGATCGGGCTAGGCTCTCTTTAGAATAGGAGCATATGGAGCGTAATCAGTTTAAGTGCGTACTCTTTCCTACTTAAGCGTATTATTGAAACATAATGCGACTTGAAAACCCACTCTTATTTGCAAACTCTCCAAAGCCCCACGAAGTGGTTAGTTGATCATCGCAGCTACTGTATAGTTAATTGAAACCCATCATGTCAATTACCGCTGCTATCAAAATTACCGAGTATTATTATTTTATTAATGTAACTACTTTAGGTACTTATATAATAAAAGGGTAGGTAACCACATAGGTATGTACAGTCATTCAGTCAACATCAAAACTACATGATGACTACATAGGTTTTTACTCTTAAAATACAATTATTGAAAACTTTGGGTCGACGACCGTTATAGACGTACATCAAAATCGATTAACATAATGAGTGATATTCGATTCGAAAATTCTGATCAGCTATGTAAATCGATTTTCACTGTTGACAGTATAAGTCATTCGTGTGTAATGTTTGTTTCATTGAAACAGTAATGTCTCGACGCTGAACTGTTTGCTTCTCACACATGACAAACATCGATGACCATTAGGGGATCGTTAGTCTACATTCCGTGTACTTACGCCACCCACCCCAATTGATTGCAGGCTTCGATGAACACCAAACATCCATTTCGTTCTCTATGAATACCTATCAAATATCTACGAAATTTGTACAACTAAGTACACAGTACACCTAGCAAATAACATTTCCGACCCTTATCGACGATAAGATCGATGGAAAATTGATCGAATGTCTAATTCATAAAATGGATAATTTCCAATTGCGAGGTACCTACTGTTGAATATTGTATTATATTACCGGTAGGTAAAGCATTAAGTTTAATCTGGGGTAATTTCAGTTCAGAAATTAAGTTCACGCGGTTCCAATTCGTCGTTAAGTAACGAGAAGAAACTGCATGCATTGTTACAGTTACTCTTATTCATAATAACTTTTCATTAAAAAAAAACACGCATAATGAAGGGTTTCATAGTTGGGATCAGTTTGACCCAAGAACTACCTTATCTTTGTAGTTGACAAAATGTTCTTCCAGTCGTAAAAATATCTGTTTTTATGTGATAAAACTAAAAATTAACGATTTTCGGAATTTTTCCTTTTTTGCTGTGGGACCTAATGAGAGAGAGAGAGATAATGTTCCCACTTCTGGCCTCCTCTCCGTGAGAGGGAGTGGTCTGTAATCTACCACGCGGGCCCAATGCGGGTGCACATGTTTTCGAAAATGTTGGTTCTAGGACATACGGTTTCCTCACGATGTTTTCTTTCACTGTTTTGAGATCAGTGGTGATGAAATAAATAACACAGAGAAAAGTACCTGTTTGAGTTCGAACCTACGACCTACAACTCGTAAATCGCGGCCGTTACCACTGGGCCACCCTGTGTGGCCACCTGTTCTTATCATTACTTTTCACACAATTATTCTGACAATTTGTATTCTATGTATTGTACTCATGTTTGAGCAACGGAATGATTATATCCTATCTTATCTTTATAAGCTTGATTAAAAAAAAAACAGCTTGAAACCTCCACGCGTTCCTGATAAAAAGAGTATTGACAGACAGATAGACGGACAAAGAAGTGATCCTAAAAGTATAGTACAGTATTCCGTTTTCTCTTTTTGAGGTACGAAACCCTAAAAACGATAAAACTTTTTTACAAAAAAAAAACAACCGACTTCCAAAATAAACACTACAGAGTGAAAAATAACTTTAATTTCGGAAGTCGGTGTCGTTGGTTCTGTATTTTTGTTTTTTGACACCGACTTTCGAAATTAAAGTTATTTTTCACTTGTACCTAGTGTTTATTTTGGAAGTCGGTTTTTGTAAAAAAGTTTTTATTTTTCACTTTTTAGTTGTACCTACCTACCCCAAACAAATTCATATAACACTACTTGCTATGTGAATATCAGTGACAGGAAGCTATTGAACACATCTGCGTACCCCTTTAAAGGGTACAGGCGTGATGTTATGTTGTGTGATTGCGTAAACAATGCATACATATGCTACAGCAGTAATCGCGGTTGATTTGCTAGCATTTTTTGAAGAGTTCCGTTGTCTGTCTCCGAAACTTATCATCATTTTGCGAAATTTAAATCGGACCATTTCGGATAAACCTAAACGGATAAACGGATTTTCAAATTTTTTTTTGTTCAAAGAACAAAAAAAATTTTGCAAATCCGTTTTTATGAAGGAGTTATGCTCGAACATACATTAAAAAAAAATATCCGAATTGAGAACCTCCTCCTTTTTTGAAGACGGTTAAAAACAATGTTTTATGTACGTCGGTTGAGAGCTTATTCGAGAAGAATAAATAGGCTTTGCTACAACTACATAATATGTGACGACATGGAGGGGACTAGTAATGCTATGACATCCTAAAGAAGTGGGACTTGCTCTATCGAATAGTACTAACATTCGTAGCGATTTTTAACTGCTATAGAATACAAATGTGACGCTAAAAAGAAAACCTAAAACGTAGCGGGACTGTAACGACGGACAATGCCTACGGACACACGCTACGAACGCTACGGAATCCTGCTACGCAAACTTATCGAATAATGCTACTTTCGCAACTTTCTCTATCTGCTACGAAAGGTCGTAGCGGTCTACAAGTGCTACGAGACCCATCTACGCAAGCTTAATTTCGAAACAAAATTTTGACTGCTTAGCCTGCGATTTTCTGTTACTAACATTTTCTTCTTTCCGTAGCCCTGGCTTGACTTAGCCCTAGTTATTTTAGAAACCATTTGTTTTTTTACTGTACATATTGAACCTATTCTTGCATGTTACTAGAATGTTCTATGCAGCAACTCACGATCATTTTACTACTCAAGCTGATGCCAGTTGGCAGTATTATTTATTGCCTCAAAAGCTATATCACGAACCTATGTATTTGAACTCGAAATAGGATAATGAGTTTATACCCACAATTACTAAAGTTCATACAATCAATAAACGACTTGAACTTGTAGCCCTAAATGGCCCTCATAACGGAGCAGTTCAATGATTAAGGTTATTAGGTATACCACCTTCGACGAATGAACTTTTATCATGCCCCGTCATAATATCTAAACAAACATATATACTTAGTTTATTTTAGAAACAATACATCGCTAATATCAAGTATTTACGAATTTTCGATCGATCGGTATTTGAAATATTTTCGCTTGGCAAAAGGAGTCGTATTTTGATTAAGAATACCTGTAATTTGTACCCGTTTCAATGAAAGTAAATACATAAACACGTAAGTAGTTTCCTCACAGCAGAGGTCTTCTTTGCCAAATATGTACAAACCTACCGCATATATGTGTATATGCCATTTAAGTATTTTAATACCAGAGAACTTTACATAATGATTTATCCTTATAAGCCTGTGGCTTAATAATGATTCAAGAAATCAATACCTCCTGCAAAACACAGGACTGTTTAGTCATGTGTTTTGCAGGAGGTATTGGTTTGGATTTTGGTTTGGTATTGATTTGTTTATATAACTTAGTAATATACCTAGTGGTGATTTGACTACCTCCTATCTTCGAACAAAACGAATGAATTACATAGTTGCGGATAGCTGCATGGCAATAATAAAGAAAGGAATTAACATTCCAAATTAATAGTCACGAATCCACCGTCAGAGCATTAAGGACCCAGTTTCGTAACAAATGGGTTCGAATACAAGTGTACAATGCGGCAAGAAATAAACATTAATGCAGCGTATTGTTATCAGATGAAACACACAAAGCAAACGTTTCACTGAACCGCAAAAGTGCCTCGATGCTTCCTTCCCAGCCTTTACAATGTTTATCGGACGATCGCCAGCTATCAGCTGTCTAGATACTTCATAGAGGCAAAAGGCCTCTTTTTCCGCTAATTCAATTTCGAATATAACAAACTAAAATTTCGCCTAAATGCGACATCTATATTGTATGTACCTACTTTATTTTATTATAAAACAAAGTTTCTTTTCGTGTTGTGTCCTAAGTGCTTCTAAATGGCATTATAATTACAGCTTAGATAGGTATTGGCTGCAACTCTAACATGCAACTTTACTTAGTTTAACGCCTATATTATTGTAAAATATATTTTTAACTTGAAGGTGCAAATAAACTATTTTATTTTTTTCTTTAACTACACTTTGAATTTTGATGCAGTGTTCACCATCATTTAAATATATTATTTCGGAAGGTAAAGGTTTTAATATGCACCACTTAATTGATACAGTAGGTATATTCTTTGGTATACTGTATAGCACAGTAACCTCGATTTTTTGACAACATGTCGCCACGTCAGTAGATTGCACCCGGGCAAAAGCAGAGTCGAGTCGCTAGTCTGTAATAAGGCCTTGACTTTCATTGCATTTTTGAGCAGCAATTATAATTGAAGGGCCATGGATTTGATATTATGTATGGTGGAAAAAACACGAACATAAAAAAAACGTTATTATTAAAGTTATTAAAAAAACTGTCAAAGAGAGAGTCAAACTCGCACACCGAGGGACTGACGAGGAAAATATTTTTCTATTTTCAGAGTTAAGAGCGTTTACGCCGTACGGCATTTCATACAAACTTTCAAGCCCTTGTTTTTCGAAGTGAATGAACCGATTTTAATGAAATTTTATACGCATAAGCAGGATACAAAGGTCTAAAAAGTTAGTAGAGAACATTTTGGAAATGTCTTTAAAAAAAAAAAGATAACTGGAAATATCTGTTTCTATGGAATGTTTAAAATCGGTCTAATTTGGCTGTTACACTATTTTTCGAAAATGTTCTCTACTAACTTTTTAGACCTTTGTATTTTGCTTATGCGTACGAAGTTTCATTAAAATCGGTTCATTCACTTCGAAAAACAAGGGCTTGAAAGTTTGTATGAAATGCCGTTCGGCGTAAACGCTCTTAAGCTAGGTTTGTTTGCAAAGGGTTTTTGCTGATTTATCAAAACTGCGCTGGTTGGAGACCTTTGTTTTCTTTTTCCTGTAATATTTACATAAACTTCCATCTACTAGATTTGTTTCAGATTTTTCGCTTTGCAAACTTCGGGGGAATGGTATTTTTACGGACTCTATCATAACTCAAAACTATGCGGCAGAAAGTATATTCATTATGATCCATCCATTTAGGGTGCCAAAATTAAAATATTTCTACTTAACTTTCACTTGCAAATGTAGTTGGGAAAGCATAATTTAAAACTATTCCTTTCAAGTAGATAGCTTTAATAGTTACGGAAATAAGCAGTTGTGACATACAGCCAGACGAAAGCGCACCATTAGGGTTCCTTTTTACCATTTGGTTACGAAACTCTAAAAATGATTAATTGAAGAAAGGGGCCTTTTATTTAACATAGTCATCGTAAGATTTAGATAACACATTCATGGATTTCTGTAAAGTCGTTTGTAACAATTTGATACTAGAGCCAACCTAACATCCTGTATCTAATAACTGCTCTAACTATAATGTCAATAATAAAAATCAAATTTGATCTTCATAACTTAGCCAAGTAGAGAGAGGGGCTTAGAGGGGCCCGTGGCTAAATAATAACAGCCGCACAGGTCGATCGATCAGGTTAAGCTACGCTTGCCGCGGTTGGTCTGTGGATGGGTGACCATCTTTACATACCGTGAACCCTCCGTGCCTCGGAAAGCACGTTAAGCCGTTGGTCCCGGCTGTCATTTTTTTGCAATTTGCTGGTCAGTATTAAGTTGTACGTTGATTAAAATATGATTCGCGATCGTACCTAACAAATATGTATTTACAGAGTTATAATCATTACAATCAGTAATACAACTTGTTATGTTAGTATAAGTAATCCCCAAATGTCAAGATTTCATGAAAAAGTCATTCTTGGGGATTACATGGTCTTAGAGAGTTGTGTTGATCTCTGGTGTGTTGATGAGTTGAGCTGACCGGACAGACGTTGTCCTGTTTCATACAATTTTATTGCAGCGCCACCTACCGGGTCCAATTTTTTTTATCAAAATCGGTCCAGCCGTTTAGTGGGAGTTCAGTGACAAACACACATACAGAAGAATTATATTATATAAAGATACAATAGCAGTGGATGCGGCTCAACAGCTCACCGAATAAAAAAGAGTGAAAATCTCTTTGCGCTAGAAGCTGTAATTTTCTTGCAAAATTAATCTTTATTAATACTTTGGTGCTATTTATGAATCAGGATTTCCGCTAACCAGCTCACCGATCTAGGTAAAGGTCGCAGAGTCTGGTTTGTCCTAGAATGCCGCCCCACAAACAGCAAGCCTTTTAATTATTAAAAACCGTCATAATTGAGGCCAACCCTTAAAAAAACTCGAATTAAAAATATATTGGTCAATAACATTGTTGAATGAGGTTCGCTTACGATCATTAGACACCTTGATACACCTGTTTGTAACTCGTTACCTATGGTTATTATCACTGTCCGCTGGTCACGCTAATGGCTCAGGTTAATAGAATGCCTCGTCTCACGTTAACCTTGAATATTTTATCGCTGCTTTCTTCTATTGACTACTGACGTAGGCTAGCTAATTTCACGGCCTACGGGCTGCGAGTGAAGTCGACTTGCCAGTTGCTACGCCATCTCTACATAAGATGGAGGGCGGCCACAAATAGACAGTACGTATTCACGGTGGAATACACAAAGCTATATTCGCCAATTTTTGTATGGTTGGTTATGTTCTTTAGTCAACTGACGAGATTCTAGAAATGAAACTTTTGGGTTTACCTTCTCTTATGTTGCTGACCAGAAGATAATTACAGACTAGCAGCAAAGTATCATAACAAAATTCATTTGTACCTACTTTTTTTATTACATACATAGGTAATTTCCTTGCAGACTGTTCTTTGTATCTGTTACCGGCCAAACCCAATTTTAGGATGAACTAGTTTCGCCTAGGCCAAACCAGTTCTCATATGCTCGCTCTTGCATCCTAAGTCGACGGAGCCCCGCTTGGCGGGGCTCCTATTTCTGTGTAAAGGGTTTAAGGTAACCTAACAAAACCTAACCTCGGGGTGCCCTTCGCTCGCTCTTGCATCCTACATCGCCTATCGACCGACCGCAACCATGCAACCCGTGTAGAGAGAACTGGTTTGGCCTAGGCGAAACTAGTTCATCCTAAGATCGGGTTTGGCCGGTAACATATCTAAGACTAATTTATTTATTCTTCTTTCTGTTTAGGTATACCCAAGAATTTGATAAAAGTATACTTACAAAGCCAACAAAAAATTGAAACATTAGCAAATGATTCAAACTTTCTTTGGCCTATATTTTAACGATACCAAAATTTTGAAAGAAGTAAACTCTTTTAAAGTATTTTGCGAATGTGTGTTAATGACACATACCTATGTTAACACGTGTATAGATAGTAAACACATGAGTGTATTGAAGAAAGCATCGTCATAGGTTAATGGTTGCCGCGGTGTCAATCACGCGAGTCGAGGCGCGCGCCGCGCTCCGGCAGCCGTTTGTCTACTCATGTGTCGACAGTGACCTTGCGGCCGGTGGCCTACAGTGCTTCAGCCTGTTTTACACCACTAACGTATATTTGATTGTTCTTGTCATTTGGCTGAAACCCCTCTATTCTAACTGCTTATCTGAAGATTAATCGGTAAGATAACTACTGCCATGTTTGTCTCAAGAGGCGACGTGTTGTTTTAGGGATTGCATAAGCGTAATAGCGTTCTGGAACTAATGCAATGTACCTACTATATATTCGGAAATGAAATCAGCTACACAGAAATTTGCTCTCGAAATAGAATCGGACAATGTCCAACTCCAACATAAGGTAGGTAAATCAGTAATTTTATATAAATATACAGGGTTATTGGTAAAACATTAACAACCTTTTAAGAGGTCATTCTGCTCATCATTATGAACAACTTTTACTATGGGACCAAACCTGAATTCGCGAAAAAAAAATCAGCTGTTCCCTACATTTATGTTCGTATAACTCGTCAAAATGTAGGGAACAGCTGATTTATTTTTCGCGATTTCAGGTTTGGTCCCATGGTAAAAGTTGTTCATAATGATGAGTACAATGACCTCTTCAGAGGTTGTTAATGTTTTACCAATAACCCTGTATATATTATACCTATTCTTGTGTGTTTTCTCGTAGTCTCAAGCGCAACTGCTGAGCTCGATTCCTGGGTCGGGCAATGTGTTATTGGGTTTTTCAATTAGACATTTCTCAGTAGCAACCCGGAGTTTGAAAGTTGGTGATGTGATTGTGCCTCAGATAGCACGTAAAGCCGTTGGTCCTGCGCCTAATCTCTCTCTAATCGTGTCGGATTGCCGTCCCATCGGACTATGAGAGTAGGTAAAGGTACAGAGAGTGCACCAGTGTTTGTGCACACACTTGCGCACACACTTGTGCACTATATTGTCTCCTGCGTACTTGACTAATCTCCGTTGAGATTTGCCACTGTGACTGAAATTAGATCGCGAGGATTTTTATTATTTTGTGATTTCCATTTCATATTATGCAACCTGGGTTGTGGAGGTCAGATAGGCAGTCGCTCCATGTAAAATACTGGTATTCAACTGCATCAGGTTGGACTGGAAGCCGACCCCAACATGGTTGGGAAAAGGCTAGGCAGATGGTGATTATGCAACCTGTATTGTCCGACTGCTGGGTAAAAGTCCCTAAGGCCTTTCACATTTCTCTGTGTGATACTTCGAACGCTGAATGCTTCTGAGTCATCAAGATTTGGCCTACCTTGGTGACTCCTGTCTTACGGCGGCGGTCACTGCGTGACGACTTTGGCCTACCTGTCCCACCGAATTCAATATAACTAATTATGTAACAGCTATATAGCCTGCTCAATCCCAGTACAGGCCACAATGGCAATTAGTGTTTTAGAGCTCATCGTTCTTAATTAGACACTTACATCACTCGTTGAGTTCAATACCCAATACAGGTATGCTCTATAGCCCTTTGGTTTACCTAGAATTTGGCATTCTGAGACTATGGGAAAAATACACCGTTCGATGTGTTAACGTTAGGCACAAAGCTTGGTGGCCATTTATTGATGACTTCGACTCTTCCAGGCGTTCTCGACTCGACACGACGGGGACTGTAGATTTCCTTATCTTTGTTATTACTTCACCTATTTATTAATTTACTAAACAATATCATCAATCTAATGGATAGCACATTTATCTACGGCTTGGATCTTAACCCCGAGGTCAGTCGCAGAATAGATGGAGGTTTTGTTGGAAAATTCCAAGTTTCCGACCATGTTTCTGTCACGATGTGAGTAATGTAAAACCGATGATGACAGCTCTTCACTTACTTACCAATAGGTACCTACAGTTATAGAAACAATCAACGTAGCTACATTACCTACAACTTGAAGCTTCCTGCGACCCTAAGCGAAATTGCAAATTGTTACGTAAGTTTTTGAGTCACTGAAATATGCATTTCAGTCATCATAAGGAAATTATTCCATGTTATTCCTATTATCAGTCTCTTCGCCAGGGCAAATTGCACTATGTGACTAAGTGACAAAATATGTCACCATGTGATAAAACACCTCATAAGCTAGCACGTAGGTTAAACCATTTAAGCAATTATTTCAATAAACCATTTAAATGTATGTACCTACCTTCTACCTTATTAATGTTTTCAACCAAGGTAATTTTGTAATTAAATATTAAAGTAAGTAAATGCCTAAGTACCAACCCAAGGAACAAATAAAAAAAGAAAATATTCAACAATGGATTTCATGGCTCCTGCAATTTCAGCTTGGTTCGTAAATATGCATGAAAAACAGTAAAGAACTTCCGTTCGGTCAAGGTCGCCGGCGCCGGCTTGCGGTCAGCTCGCTACATTTACATACTAACCTACCTACACTACCCACGGCACCCACCCGCTTCACTTCAACAAACTCGTCATTGAAACCATTTAAAACGTTTCATAATAGGTGTTCACTTTGCACACACGACCTCTACGAGAAGTACAGCTACTGAACTTGGACGTTATCTTACTGACAGGTCGTATCCGAGACCAGATAAATGAGATCGCTTATTAATAGGTGTCAATACTCTCTGTATTTTGTGGTGTCAACTACTGGCCTATTAGGTATTTCAGTATAAAATGTAGGTACCTACTTGTCAATTATATAATACCAATAGAGAATATTTTAGAAGAATTTCTGCGAAAGAGAAATTAACAAATGACTTGCTAATTGTAGCATCCATCACACAGTATTCTCATTCTAAAATTATTGACCCCACGTTTACAGCATTTTTATAATGTGTGAAGCTAACTATTTCTAAAAAAATAATAACAGTATATTAGTAGGTACCTGTACTCGCTTGCTTTGTGACAGGAAATTGTTATAATTATAAATAGGTAGTTATTTAAATTAATGAAATGCCAATCATCGCGGTATAAGTATTTGGCACTCGTTGTATCCATGGTGTCACTGAGCCAAGGACAAGAGTAGTGAGACGAATAAATACGATAGTTATTTATTACGAATTGTTTATTTAGAGTAGATGTTTACCATTAGGTAAATAGGTGACTCTTTACATTAGGTAAAGCATGCTAAGTGTGTAACGATGTTGAATCAAGCTAGCTCAATAATAATAATGCAGTTCCATGTTCGATGTCACCGAACAATGTAACGCAAGGTTAAAACATCACGCCATTTAATTCTGTTTTTTTATGTACATACTTATATAGGTTTCACTAGTTTCATAAATACCTACTTGTCTTTAGTATGCCCTCGAAAGTGACGTCAGTCGACTTTAGTTATAATTCTCCGATTTTATTTATTCGATATTCAGAATGATTCAGCTTCAGTTCAATGTCTACACAATGAAGCTGAATCATTCTGAATATACAGGGTTATTGGTAAAACATTAAAAACCTCTACAGAGGTCATAGTCCTCAACTTTATGAACAACTTTTACTATGGGACCAAACCTGAAATCGCGAAAAAAATCAGCTGTTCGCTACATTTATGTTCGTTTAACTCGTCAAAATATAGGGAACAGTTGATTTTCTTTTCGCGATCTCAGGTTTGGTCCCATAGTAAAAGTTGTTCATAATGATGAGTACAATGACCTCTTAAGAGGTTGTCAATGTTTTACCAAAGACCCGTATACATAGAATAAAGAGTTAAATTACAGTATGGTTGTCCCCGGCACCATCATACTCATTCTAAAACATAGCCAGATTTAAAGGAACACGTGGATCTAGTTAAAAGTGTTTCACGAACACGTGTGACACTAGTGGACAGACCGTGGGTAGACAGACGTTACTCTTTATATTTATAGATATAGGGATTATTGGCAGACTTACAAACGATTCACCCACCACAACTTATTCCAAACTTTGTTTAGGGCTTAAAGATAGTGTCAGGCTCCAAATGCAGATCAGTAAAACACATTTGGTAAGTACAGGTAGGGTCTGTGGTGATTATTTTAGACTTTTTATTGAAGTCATCACAGAAATCTAAATTATTCAGATTTCTGTTGAGGTCACCAATATTAAAACCGGGCTCCGTAGTCGGGATGAATTTGCCGGCCGCAAAAATAAGTACGTAGGTATTTCAAAGTATTTTTCGGAAAACCTATGAAACCGAAGTTATTTCTACCGTTGTTGTAACCAATATGAAAGAAGGTTGTAACCAATAATATCCCATATTTTAAAAACTATATCGACAAGTCATTTAGAAACATCATACTTAAACTTTTCAATTAGAGGATCCAACAATATCCCATACTTATACATAGGTATACTGAATTTTTAGGATTCCGTACCTCAAAAGGAAAAAACGGAACCCTTAAAGGATCACTTATGTTATCAGTGTCTGTCTGTCTGCCTGACAATCGACCCTTTATCTCGGGAACGCGTGGAGGTATCGAGTTTAAATTAAAACTATATACTCAAGTCTACAGTCCCTTGAAGCTGTGAGCAAATCAAACTTCTAAGTTGACGTAAAAAAAAGATATGGCCGGTTATGTAGCAAAAAAAGTATACTTCGACACTCATAAGGGAATCAAAACTTATAGGGTACCTTCCCGTTGACCTAGAATCACAAGCAAGAAGCAAGGTCATGTAGCACAAATATAGGAAAAAAACAGAAAACTGTAAATTAGTAGTCACATTAATAAAAAAACCCGTGATCTAGACACGCGGCAGCGTGTCAAGCCAAGTTCAAGCAAAGGAACTGGCTAGCCAGCGCCGAGTGTAATATTACACGAACCACTTGGTGCCACTTTTGACCCTTCTATAACTCAAAACCTCTTTAACGTAAACACATAAAACTACGTGTGTTTAATTATATCCATAAGGACATCTAGAAGCCCAAATTTCATGAAGGTAGCTCAAACCGTTATAAAGGTATGAAGGCAAAAAAATCGTAAATTTTAGCACTGACTGACTTACTGACATATAGTACCTAAATCTAACCTACTTCCAGATGACCTAGAAGGATGAAATTTGGAGTCCAGCTCGGTAATTGTGTGTAAGCGTATAAACTATTTACTTACATACCTACAAATTTTTACGGGACCCTCGGTGCGCGAGTCCGACTCGCACTTGACCGGTTTTCGTCTCTCTGCTACTTGTACGGGGAGTGCCATCCCTAATTATTTTTGTCGTAATTTCACTACACTGCGCCATTGTTTAGCGGCGACAAATTAAATATTCTTTCCATTAATTACCTATTTCATCGACATAGTGCTATTATTCTCCGAGCAAAATGGCTGTGTCACATCCGGATAGACGTATAGACTGACAGACGGATATGAGGAAATTTTTAGGGGTCCGTTTTCGCTATTTTGCTACACCTCAGAAACGTTTTACTATTTACCTACGTAGTCCTGTTTTCGCACAATAGTAATTTAAATATAATATATCTAAGTATGTACACCTAGATAATATGTAAATATAAATCTCACACAGTTTCATACGTCGCTTATGTAATAAATTATGTAACGAACATAGCAAAGAGTAGATATGTAGTGCCAAAGAACTAACATAAATAACGCATGACAAATGACATTCCAAGATATTTTGTTGGACCATAACAGAGTAACATAATAGTTAATATCTTCAATCTTTATAATATTTGCACTACCGAAGTCGTGAGTTGTCGTCGTATTCAATCAACTTTTTTACAAAACATAATTAATACTAATTTATTGATAGGTTTATTTAAAAATCAAACCCCAAATATAAAATTATTCTACGGTGATTCAATTTTTTTGAGATTATCTTTGATTTCCTCATTTAAAGCTATAAAGTATAATAGGGGAAGCCCGGGCAAGACGAATATGTTAAGGGGTACTGCAAATAAAACCACAATCTAATAATCAATAGAACTCTTTGTACTTTTAATTTGTACTATGTTTAATCGTCTTTGAAAAATAATAATTAAAATTCAAAAACTTAAACAATTTCTATAATAATTTTGAGCATTGCCAAAAGGTATCAATTATCGGTTTTGCCCGGTGGGGTCGGGCAAAAAGGATAAGTAGAACTAGCTTAGATCAGTGTTCGCATTCATCACAGAAGTAGCTGCCAACTCCTACATAATAAAGTGCAGTCTTTATGCGCCCAAATGCACTGATTACACTGAATCCAATCTTTCGCTAGTGGTTCAGTGTATTTGTCAGCGCACACTAAACCGTAAAAATCTGGTTTCGGATTTTTGTTTTGTTATTTGACTGAGGATATTTTAGTTTTAGTTTTTCTGGGGCCTGCTAACTCAGAAATGGCATATGTAATGGTAGTGGTAAGTAATACTTATAATATGCTTGCTCTGAGCAAAACGGAATACCTAACCGTTTTGCCCATATCCATTTTGCCCAACACTCTAATATTAGAAACAAGTGAAAACTTGAATTGTTTTTAGTAGGTAAACAAAAAGTAACGATCACAAATAATACCTAAATAAACGTGCAATTGAATATACAATACATCTTTATAGACAACTGATGACTAATACAAAAAGTTTGTGTGCAAACCTTTACAAAAATCGTAACAAAACAACGATAATCCTTTTTTTTCCCTTCCACAACAGATGTACTCGCGTATTGTTTGGGTTGAACTGCCATGGCATTGCCGATCGTATGTGTCACGACTAGAGAAAATGTTAATAGCGCTATCTATTATATGTTTATGGAAAAATCAGTTATTCTTCTTACCCGCACTATGCTTCTTGCCCGGCCTTCCCCTACCTATGTTATGTAAGTAGATATCTATTTAATCGTTCAACGGAACAATAGAGAAGAGTGATTGTGGAGAAGCCATAACAAAAGTCGATGCATACGAAAGTAACAAAAGAATCGGTAATAGGGATTTGCAAGACGACCCTGGCGACGACGCTTCTATTTCACCTAAAACCCACAATGATGGTGCGGTTCGACCTCGAAAGTAAAAGGGACTAATAAAACGTCTTTTCAACACTAAGTATTCACGAAAAGTCTCCACTTTAGTCAAGCTATTCTGCGCTGTTTTGGTAAAATGAGAAAAAAAAACAATATAAATGTAATCTTAAGTACCAACCAACGTTATGGCGAGTTAGCCACCTAGTAAATCAATTTAGGTTTCCTGATTGCGTTCCTACAAGTGATTACAAAATTCTATCGTCCTTGAATGTTTCTGTTTAGGACAGCAACTACGGTGCCTAATTAATCCTGAAACGAGACCTACGTGCTAGGTTCGTATAGGTAAACAACTAGTTTTAGATTACAGGGGAGTATTTAGATTTACGGGGAACTGCAGTAAAACTTACCTCGTATGACTGAGGATCCTCGCTCTCAGCGATGCTGGCGAAGAGGTGACTTAGAGCCCGCGACATGAGGCCGGTCATGGTGTATGTCTTGCCGGCACCGGTGGCTCCGTATGCGAATACAGCCCCTGCAAACCCCTTCAGCGTGTCACCGACGAGGGGGGCACACACTGCATCGTACACGTCTTCCTATACACAGAAAAAGGTTAATTATGTAACAAATTCTGTCTAGTTCATTAATTGAATAGGCTATGTTTATGGATGCCTAAGTGCGCTATTTAATTGTTCAATAGAATTAATTCCAAATTAAGAAGACAATGACTATAAAGACAATGTAAAATGTAAAACAATGTAAAAAAGGAAGAGAACAAGGCTCCATCGAAACTTGGTCCACTTCATTTCTCTTCACTGTCATTGCACCTGAAAAATAAAGATTCAAGACATAAAGGTGTGCAAACACGTCTGGTTATATCTTTGGGTTAGATGAAACGGGTGAAGTTGGCACTGGCCACAAAGCTATTTACTATTTTCATGTAAACTGTAAGTATAATGTGAGATAATGACAGCGACGTATCTCTCTCACGGTGCCTCACGAAAATAGAATGTTACGTAATAATGTTTGAATCATATTTACCGTGATATCTTGGTGTTAAATCATTTCAAATATGTACCTAGTTACTTTAAAAGAATATTTTTTACGATATATCTCAAGGAATTTACGTAATCTTTCTACTTCATATAAACATACTTAATAATTAAATAATTTATAATACCTTATACTGATATTTATGTGTTGTCTTTCTCTATAAAATGTACCCTATGAATAACTCCTACATGTGCGGACGTCGACCTTTGTGTAGATATAAATTATGTAAATATAATAAAATTGTTATGAGCAAACAAACTTGGGCTTCCAGATTAATTATCGACACATCGAGATACTGAAGGTTCTGTATGAAAACGCTACTAACTAGTTCTGTCTTCAAGTTTCTGAACTGAAAGAGGTAGACATTAACATCAATAGCGAGTAGGTACATCAGTCACCTTCGGTTTGCCGACGACTTAGTAGTCATGGCTGAGGCTATGGAGGACCTCGGTATAATGCTCGATGACCTCATTAGAGCTTTCGAAAGAGTAATTCTAAAAATGAATATGGACAAAACAAAGGTAATTTCAAATAGGTACCCATGTAACACCCATTCTCATAAAGATCGTAGACTCTACACACAATTGTTTACCTAGAAGGCTGAACCAACTATCCAAATTGTTTACTATTCATTAGGTCCAACTTCAAGAAAGACTTGAATCGTCGAACCCAACTCGACTGGGCAGCGTTTGGGAAGCTACGCAATATCTTCTCGCCTCACGTACCGCAGTGTCTCACGACGAAAGTCTTTGACCAGTACGTGCTGCCACTGAAACGTGGTCGCTCACAATGGGCCTCATTAGAAGGCTGAAAGTTAAAAGCAGTGGTGGCCAAGTGGTAACGGCCGCGACTTACCTACGAGTTGTAGGCCGTAGGTTCGAACCCAGACAGGAAAGACAACTTTACTTTATGTAAATTATTGCATCAAAAAGGTTAAGGAAAACATTGTGAGGAAACGGCATGTCTTTGAACCAAAAATTCGAAGACAAGTGACATCTGCTAACCCGCACTGAGTCCTCGTGGTGGATTACGGCCCACTCTTTCCCACCGAGAGGAAGCCTGTAACCCAGCAGTGGGAACATTATAGGCTGATTATGATGAAGAAGACTGAAAGTCACCCAAAAGGCAATGGAGAGGACTATGCTTGGAGTTCCCGAAGAGATCTGCAGGAGAACCAAGGTGACCGACATAGATCGAAAATTTTCCAAACATCGCTGCTCGCAGAGCAGATGGCTGATGGAGCCGAACGAAAGGTTCTGAAGTGTCGACTGTGTACCGGAAGAAGTAGCGTTGGAATGCCTCCCACAAGATGAACGAAACCATGTGAAGTCCGCTGGAATCCGCTGAGAAGCACAGAACCGGTTCAAAAGGTGATGTTTGGGGGAGGCCTATGTCCAGCAATGTACCGACCTCTTTAGACTGCAATGATGGTAATGAATGATGATGAGCAACACATCTATTATACCTATTCTGATACTACCATTTTTATAAAAAATCCAGTTTATTACCTATAAATAACTATTGATAAATTGCTGCATAAATTAAGAAAATAGTAGATGTATAGTATAGTAATAATATGTACTTTAAGCATTGGCGTGTGCTACCTTTGTCAAACCTGTGGGAAAAAAAAAAAACCGTAAACTGTTTCGCTTTGAGCCGCCATCTGGCGCAGCATATTATTCCAAAAATATCCGACTGCTATGTACTATGATAGGGTAGGAAGCAGTGAACGTGACGAACTTGTGTGCTGCTTCTCCAAACACGCGGTCGTACAGGTGGTGCTTACATTGAAAGGCGCTGACGCAGCACACTACAAAAATAACCCTCTGCTACTTCAGCAGACTATGATAGATACTATGATAGGAACGAGAGAATGTTACGCACTTGTGTGCTGCCTTCTCCAAACACGCGGTCATACACGTAGTGCTTGTCGTTGAGCCGGCGCTGACGCAGCACATCTCGACGGCTGTCCGCTTCCTCTGCCAGCACCAGCATCTGATAACACACGTTATCTTGTCGGTAACAGCCACAGAACTGATAAAAGAGGTGATAGCGACACGATAGGGTTTAAATGTGAAATGAATCGGTTACTGATAAAGTATTGTGTTCTGGCTGTTATCTTATATTTATTTGATAATGTGGATCGATTTTTGTTCCTACGTTAAGCTCATGGGTCATAAACTATGACATACCTAAATGACTGATTTCACTGATTTACAGGTGTTTTATTTTTAATAGAACAAGCCAGGCTGAAAGTATGGCTCATAATATTTTGTTTCATCATTTTGAGATAATAAGGCACCAAATAGCTATAACAAAGCCTATCAAACCCATGTCCTAACCGAAAGCATCCATCGCGCGAGGTCGCGGTCGACGCGGTCGTTCAAGTATGAATAAGAAGTACAAACGCGACTTGATTGATTGCGCGAGTACGTCATTCCTATTCGTGTATTCGCCATAATACGATATTATATACGATTGTCGCGCTCTTATATAAGAGCGCGACGATCGCGTACTCGTGCGACGATCACTATCGGTTAGGACACGGCCTAAGTCTAATACTGAAACCCATTCAAGAGGGTTCCGTAACAACGGGTTTATGCATAAGGTTTATGTTTATGAATGGTAAATTGTGGTTTACGATTTATGACGTATTAAAAAAAAAACTACTTACTAGATCTTGTTCAAACCAATTTTCGGTGGTAGTTTACATGGTAATGTAAATCATATATTTTTTTTAGTTTTATCATTCTCTTATTTTAGAAGTTACAGGGGGGGGACACACATTTTACCACTTTGGAAGTGTCTCTCGCGCAAACTATTCAGTTTAGAAAAAAATGATATTAGAAACCTCAATATCATTTTTGAAGACCTACCCATAGATACCCCACACGTACGAGTTTGATGAAAAATTTTTTTTTGAGTTTGGTTCTAAGTATGGGGAACCCTATAATTTATTGTTTTTTTTTTCTATTTTTGTGTGAAAATCTTAATGCGGTTCACAGAATACATCTACTTACCAAGTTTCAACAGTATAGCTCTTATAGTTTCGGAGAAAAGTGGCTGTGACATACGGACGGACGGACAGACAGACAGACAGACATGACGAATCTATAAGGGTTCCGTTTTTGCCATTTGGCTACGGAACCCTAAAAAGGCACTACCCACTTTTGCATTTAAATATGGGTAGGTTATGCAAATGCGTGCAGCATTTCTATAGAAATTTAGTGTTAAAGAAATAGTGAAATTTTAATGGTATGCTGTTAAAAACTGTTTAATTATGCATGACATAAACAGCATGCTTTTTACGTTTTTGTTTTAACATTTCGAGTTCCTAACCTAGGTAAGTTCTCCCAATGAAACATGCAAGTATTTTCAAGAGGAGAGGTGGTTATTATAAAAATATGGCGAATGTAATTCAGCATTGTTATAAATAAACTTGTTGTAGGTGATGCGCCATTTTATGAAATTAGTTTGGCTTAGTAGGTAATTGTGAGCATTCGCTCTAGTTCAAACACGCAACATCTCTGGTTATGTCCAACCTACCTAAGTACCTATTGGATTTTCCTCAGTGCTACACTTAAAAAAACAGAATTTATCTAATTTACACTAAACATTCTATGACCGTGATGGCGTGTATTTAATTTTCCAGATCGGAGATCGTGTCCAATAAATAAAAATCTAATAAAACGGCAATAATTTTTTCAACACACTTGCTCATAAAGTGGCTCTTATTGAACCGCTTTTAGGTCCATAATGCAGTATTAAACACGCGTGCTTTTTACTTTATGCTACCGCACTAGAGCAGTAACCCACAGATAACTATTTACTAGTCGGAGATGTGCGCTTTTTTCAATCTCATCAGTCTTAACATTATTTTGTGTCTAATAAGTTTTTTATAGGCTGTTTAGCGGTTTTGCCAGTGCGTTTATTCACACCGGTACGCGCATCGCTAGCGCGGCGTTTGGAAGAACAAAACCAGCGCGCCATTTTCCATAATAGTTAATAACAATACATCTCCGTTTTTTTCCTAAAAGTGTGTTGAAAAACGTCGTATGAAACGCGTGTGCATTGATCATTACTCACTCGGTTTCCTTATCGCCCAATAATATCGCCTCGGATGCAATGATCAACATAGCACACATGTATCATACATATAGGTACTATTAACCCATAGGTATTTACAAGGGACCAAGAGTAGGTATTATGTAAGAAGGCAAATACAAAGGCACAGACGCCAGCACATCAAGCTACTACAATTCGTCAAATTTCTCTAGTAGATTTTCAACTTTATCGCTAAAGCATCAGGTTCAGACTTGATTCGGAAAATTTGACAGTTTCGGGTATCTTGATGTGCTGGCGTCTGTAGGTACATACATATTTTTTTGTTTACCATAGGAACCTATGCACTATACCCACCTTTAATTAATTTAACAACATAAGTTTCTATTTAGAACATTATTTACTGTCGTTTGTTTATTGCCTATTGTTCTTTTACATGTTAAGAACGGGAAATAATAATGGTTCCGACAAACAAATTATTCTCCAGCGATCTGTGTCCGACTATTATTCTAATTAACCAGCGTTCTAATGAATTACCTACCGACAAAAAATTAAAAACATAAACGAAAAAAAATATCCAATTTAACATACAAATAAGAGCATGTTCAAATTACTATTTCTCCTAAAAAAAAAACTGGATCTTCGATAAAAAAACTAAACTTCCAAATAGAAATACTGAACTTCCGACAAAATTACTAAGTTACCGACAACAGAGGTTTTGTCAAATTAATCATATTTTTACAACTTGCTTAAACTGTTTTAATTTTTATTGTTGGTTATAAAATTAATTTTTTAACTCTCGTTAATGATGAAAATACCTCAACTGTTCGTCCCGCGCGATTGGTTTCGTATCGCGTTCGGCTGTTTTCGCGTGCGAGTTCGTAAGATCCGAGCGCAGTGCGCTTACAACGACTGATCCTTGGGAGTTTTGTTTATCTATGTTACAAAATTAAATTTAGGGCATTTAGGCCGACTTGGATAGGTTAAGTTAGAAGGAGGTGGCGCGGTCGTAGTGAGCGAGCGAAGCGAGCGAACACAGACCCCGCCATCGCCACCTCCTTCGAGGTGATTTTTTTTTTTTGGGGACTTTTTAACTGCACCTCTATTTAGAAATTTAAGCAAACAAAATTTCTCCACTAATAACCTACTGCATATCAAATAAGGGTCATACACAAAAAGTGAATATTACAAAATATAAATAATAAAACTCCACGAATTGTTATGAAACATTATATTCATTTAAAGTAAGATATTAATATTCTTACAAAAATATCACTAGAGATCAGTCTTGGATATTTTAGGCATAAATCACATTTTTTGTTTTTTTACGTCTACAGAAGAGATAGAGTTGTCTACAGAAGATAACAATAATGGGCCTTATATAATCACATCAATAACATCAAGAATAGAAACAATGAAAAAAAACTTAAAATGAAGTTCTCCATAACCCCTAAAGACATTATAATCAAAAATCTTTACCAATTATTGAGTACAAAAAAATAATCAAAATTTGTCCACAGAACAGACATTATGCTTCTGTGGGCATTTTAATGAACAGAATATTAAAATATATTATCCTCGTCAGAATCGTTCCACATGAAATTCTTGGGTCTTTTTTTCTGTGGTGATTTTTCAGAAGCTTCAGAGTCGTCTGAATAGATTCTTATCTTCTGGGGTCTATACCTTTGGCTGAATATTTCGATGGAAAGATCTGGTGTCAGTCTATCTGACAGTCCTGGCGAATTTGACTCAGTCGGAGCTTCAGGAGTAGCTGGAGCAATTGGAGAATCTCGTATAGGCAAATACTCAGATGAGGAGTCTGGTGATGCTGATCTTTCAGGGCAATCAGGTGACAAATTGTACAAAGATGAATCAGGAGTGGCTATGGTTCTAGATGTGCTAGGCATTACCGAATCCCTCATGTTGTTTATTTGGATTCGACCCATTTCGTAATGTGGACATATCTGGTGAGGGGCACACAACAAGCAACTTAAACGTCTCGCGTGGATAAGTGTAGGCTCTTTGACACTCCATGTTAACTGGTGGATTCCAAGCGTGCCTTTGAAAGGTCGTGTAGTGCTACTTTCTATTAGTTGCTGAATTTCAGGAACTAGTGATTCATTGATCCTATAAACTTCAATACCCTTACAATTGTTACCCAAGCATAACATCATCTCATCCAAACTAGCCACATCATGGCCTCTTGCAACGTGGTTATCGCAAGTTCGTTTGATGCAACCACCGACTCCATCTGGTGCACCTTTGCCATGTCCCCTTTCGCTATAATGCCAAATGATACAATCAACGCTAAACTCTTTGCTTAAGTATGATGCTATCAAGTGAAACATGGATTTGTTCCGATATTGTGTAGAAGGCCCGTCGCTCAAAATGTGCAAGTTTTTCAAATCTGGAGATAACTCCTTAATTCTATTTACCAATGCCTGTAAATGAACACAGATGAGAACTGGATCATGCCTTACATTTTCTGACACAGTGCAGAAGGATGTACTTTCTGAATAATTGTGTGGAGGTTCTAATTGGGTAGAGTAGTAGACGGAAGTGTGTAAGGATAATTGTATCTTTGAACCTCCAAAGTGAGCAGATTGTATTTCTTGACCGTATTTACACTGATAATTTTCTGAAAAATCTATATGGAGAAGTCCATCTATCGGCGTTAATTGTGATTTTATATTTTGAATGGCCTTGAATTGATGCAACACATATGCAACATGTTTCATAAAAGTAGGTAAATTTGAGTTTAATAATTCTACAAGAGCCTTTTTCGTGGTTTGTACTTTTTCTTTAATAGTTTTCTTGCACTGTTTTTCTTCTCCTTTTATAACGACAGTTACAGTTTTTGTCGCCCATCTCTCGTAAGATATAGTATCGTTATCAACAAAGTCACTACACTCAATAGTTTTTTCTTTGCAATCAGAGCAATTTCGTTCCAAGCAGATTACTGTCAGGGAATTATTGCAACACAAAGACTTCATCAAAGATGAAGCAGACACATACGGAATTATTTTTGAATGATGTAGTGCACGAATAATATAATCATTATTTGTGTGTATTGCGCATAGACAAGTGTTCCTAGCATCGACTTTAGGGAACAAAACCCAAAATGGTCGATTTCTTCGAAACGTTTCATAGGAAATAGACATACCAGTCTTATTCACAAATGCCTTATGCAAATTCAAAAGTGATTCATTTAAAAAACGAATTTGTTTCTTGATCTTTCTTCTTGTGATTGTGTCTTTTTTTCCAGATGTCAATCTGCTGGGTTCATCTTGCAGTAAAAAGTCATGGATTGCCTTTCTTATCTCTTGAGCCTTCATCGTTTTTATGCTTCTATTTGCACTTTCTTTTCTCTTTTCTAGTTTACTACGTGTTCTGATACATCTCATTCTATATTTGGCTATTTTAGACTCTAATTCAAGAACTTTTTTATTTAAATAATTATTTTCTGCAACAAGTCGTCGTCTATTCCGTGTAGCCACCGCTCTGCCAACAAGTATACGTGAAAACGAAGGACTTGATGGAGGTGTGTTCTCTTGCACAAAATCACATTCCCTTTTCTTCATTTTTTCCTTATCACGTTTCTTTTTTGCTTTTTCTCTCCACATTTTTCTTATCTGCCTTTGTTCTCTTGGCGTGTAGTCTTTAACAGTTTTAATTTGACCTAGCTGTTTTTTTCTTTTGTATCTCTCCCTATCCTTCCTTCTTCTTTCTTCGAGAGCTGCGTCATCCATTTTTGCCCGAGCACGGCGTATACTAAGTTTTTTCTGCTCGCGCCTGCGTTTCTTTTTTTCTTCTTCGGATAGCTGCGCTGATCGACTCGTTCGTGGCATCGTACCCTACCTGAAATAAAATACCCTAATTCATGCGCTGCAAGCAACAAATTGCAAAAAAAAATGGCAAAAAAGTAAACAGAATGCAAAAAAAAGTGAATGGTAAAAGTGATAATATCGGGCATGACAGACAAAATAAATGATGAAATTATAGAAAGGTTCATTATTCAACTACGAAACCCTAAAGTACACAGAGTAAATACACAAAGAAACTCTTTTTACAAAACCACCTCTTTTACCAAATTAATATGGAACCGCGCTAAAGTATGCCCATTAAAAAAAAAGAATCCAATTCGGTTAAAAAGGATTAAAAACAAATACATTCTAATTAAGAACCCCCCTTTTTTTTAATCGGATAAAAATTGAGTAACACCACTGTTCTTTTTTTCAAATACAGTAAAATTGCATTACTAATTCACTTCTGTTGACATAGCTCCCTTCTGTAGACACTAAGTCTACAGTAAAGATGTCTACACGAGAGACAAATTTTGGTAAATCAAAGATTGCATCCTGCATTATGAGGTTAGAATTTAAGCAATATGACATTTGCATACCGCGCCCAAACGCATATACTGTCTTGATCTTTTTATGTATTTGAAAAGGCTACTTACTCAGGTATCCTTTGCACAGGAAAGAAACACTGATCTCGACCGGAAACTTGTGTAATTGAATAAAATTGGGATTTTTCACGGCACTCGCTCTTTACGTAAAATTCACAACCGGGCAAATGACAGAGAATACAGTGCTACCAACACAACAAACAAAATATTAACGATGCGTTCATCTTTGGCAAATTTTGGTGTATTTTATGCGTCTACAGAAGTAGACCTAAAATCTGTGAACAACATGTTTATACGTTTTATTTCAAAATTTAGAATTGTATGTTTTTTAATACGTTGTGTTAAGTATATTTGATAATATAACTGATGTAATGAAACGAAATAAAAGTATCTAAAGTATGTGTATGTATTTTTAACCATCGCTTAAACTCAAATACTTGTCATCCGAACAGTCTACAGAAGGAGATTTTTTCAGATTCAAATGGGAAAAATATCATGTAAATTTTAGTAAAGCGCATTTTTTTTATGAAAGATGATAAGCTTTCAAGACAAAAGAACTATTAAATGTATTTAATGTTGATATAATAATAAAATAACGGTTTTAAGTTACATGAACATATTTTTTTCGTTTTTTGGGTATGACCCATAAATGACTGTACTACAAATTAACTACACTGCACACTAAACCAACATAATATACAAAAGTAACACATTTGTAATGACAACTTAGGATGCAAGAGCGAGCGAAGCGAGCTTGGGACTTGGGGCACCCCGACTCGGACAGGTTAAGTTCGAAGGGGATGACGTGGGCTCGAATGAGCGAGCAAAGCGAGCGAACGAGCCCCCGTCATCCCCTTCGTGTTAGGTTCCTTTAATGTAGACAGAAATCAGATCAGATCAAATCAAATCAGATCCCCGCGAAGCTGGGCTCCGTCGACTACGCCTAACCACATATTTATGTAGATAAAAAAAAAAACTTTGGCAGGTAGTGAAGTAAAATTCATGATATATGATGCAAGTAAAAGTTATTGTTACAAGTACATTTTTATATATTTTATATGTTTCTGTACTTATAACAACTCAGAATAATATTTTCAGTATAATGTTACAGTTAAAATAGCACCACAGTCTATAAAATATGAAAGTTAATTTATGAATTAATAGTAGGCAAGTAATGATAAAAATTACAAAGCATAGTTTTCAGTAAAACGTAATTTATGCTGGTAGAAAAGTATTAAAGCAATAAACCAGTCACGTTTATTTTTCGAAGATTTCAGTATCTCATTCGGTCGTTTCGTCATTTTTATTCGGACAAACGTAGTCGGTAAGTCAGTATTTTAGGCAGTAGATTTAGTATTTTGATTAAGATAAATTCTTAATTTTTTGTCGGAGCTTTTATTACTACCCGTTAAGAACAGTATTATTTATTGCAAGGTTGATTCATTATAATATATCTAAAACTAGAGTGATATAATCTACCTAAGTCTATGAGTGTATTAGGTAAAGTATACCTAACCTTATCATAGAATCTCTTTATGTAGCTACTTTCTTATATCTAGGCCCGTTGGTCTAGTGGTTAGTGGCCCTGACTGCTATGCCGGAGGTCGTGGGTTCGATTCCCACCCAGGACAAATGTTTGTGTGATGAGCATGATCATTTGTTCTGTGTCTGGGTGTAATTTATCTATAATATGTATGTATTTAGAAATATATAAGTATGTTTATCAGTTGTCTAGTACCCATAACACAAGCTCTGCTTAGCTTGGGACTAGACGGCGTTGTGTGATAGTTGTCGAATATATTATATTATTATTATTATATATATGAGTGTGATGGACGTGTGGGTACATTAGGTAATGCAGTAACCTTATCGCTGACCACGTGCACGATCCGGGGACCTTCATCTGTTCGCTGCGGCCGCACGCGCACCGCCACCTGTTGCAAATAAACCATGCTAATAAACTAGGATTATACTACAAAATATGTACAAAGCCTATATACCTTTAAAGTTTAAGGGAGATATTAAGGTGCACTCAATATAATCAAGAGTACCTACCTATTCTATTCTATTCTAAAATTCTGTTAATACGGTCGCGAATCATGTTTTTACCTGACTTCAAAAAAGAAGGAGGTTCTCAATTTGGTTGTAGTTTTTTTTTTATGTTTGTTACCTCAGTACCTACTCGTGTATAAACCGATTTGGAATTTTTATATTTGTTTTTGTTTTTGGAAGTCGGTTTTTTTTAAGTTTTTGATCAACATATACCCAATCTGATACTTATTCTGTGCTGATAGTTACCTTTACCTTCCAGCAAATTGCAAAAAATTAAGAAAAATTATTTTCGCGGGTTGCGCTGTCGCATACGCCATGCTAAGAATCTGGCGCCCATCTGGCGGTTCACATAAGTGGTCACAGCCTGTATATCTGCTATAGGTACCTACACCAGGGGCATCTGCCCCACTGTGAGCAGCTCTGAGCGTTGCATCCCAAAATTTAAAATAAGTAATACTTATCATGCGCTTGTGATTGTGAGTAGGTACCTACTTATGTACCGGCAACGTCTCCTTCAAAGCGGAACATGAACGCCTTAGCGACTATAGTCCGACTTTTAATTAGCTGCAGTAAAATGACACTTCTTAGTAACTCATTTCGGGCTGAGTTTAGAGATATATGCATGTCAAATAAGTTTCGTTTGTTACACTATTCTGTACTTACTACAAAAACAAGATTTAGTTGATGGCTGCAAAAAAACAAAACGACGCCAATTTCAGTCATTTAAGTAACACTTAGGCTGTCATTTTACTGTAGGTACCTAGCTAATAGAAAGTTCGACTATAGGTAATAATGGAACATCGTGAAAAACTGGGATTTCAAAATAAAAAGTTAGTTTGCCTTCTAGAATTGACGTTTGCGAAGGTGTAGCTATACCCTATAGGTAGGTACGTTATCTGAAGGAAAAACAATTAGTTTTGTAAATCAACAAACACAGTTGGTTTTCCAAATGAATGAATTATACAATTAGTCTATCAGTAGTACCTATCGAGGAAAATCCTACCTACAATACAATATAGATCAGATACCTACCTACAGTCTGTGGATGAACTCGGTCTGTGTATAATTGTCTTATTTAAATAGGTATATACTTAATCTGTTTAGATAACATACATTGTTGTTGCGCACATAGCACATACATGCGTGATACATGTTCCAGTTGGAATGCATGCAGTCAATCGGTGTTCTTACACACCTAGGGTACATGGATTCGATTAGCGCGTCATCCTTTTTATTGGGGGTCCGATGTAGTCATTCCCCTAGATCTAGATTTCCTACCGCTCTGGGCCCGCAAGATGCATTAGGTAGATACGGCTAACTGCCTCTTACAGAGAGGAGGCGTGAGTCCCAGTAGTGGGGACATAATAGGCTGCTGATTATTTTATGGATATCTTATTAAAACCATCCTGCGTTGATATAGAAAGTTACATGAATGGCATGTCTGTAGCCTTACAGACTGTAGGTAATGGTGTAAAAGTAGGTATTATATAATACCTACTTTACACCATTACCTACAGTAGGTAATGGTGTAAAAGTAGGTATTATATAATACCTACTTTACACCATTACCTACAGTTACTGAAGGCGACGGCAGACCTCTGATGGCAGCGGCTGTGCCGTTCAACAGCAATAACAGACCACACCGACCATTACTGGTTTCTATGTATTTATATGAAGCAAACGTTTTTGTATACCTAGATGGCGACACGTCTGCTGCTGCGAGAGGCGACTGCTGACGGCATATCAGTAGTGCTAGCAGTCAGTGACTGTCACTAAAAGAGCGACAAGAAGTTTTTTTTCTAACAATGAGTTTCACGAAACTGAATAAGAGAAACGCCGCTGCCGAAGCCGTTGTAGAAGTGACGTCGCGTTGGGAATTAATACCGTGGCGGCACTGTCGATAACGGTTATTATCAACTGCAACGCCGTTGCCGTCTCCGGTCTGCCTCGCCTTTGGAGTGTGTATCTTACTCGATAGACGATATTGTTTTCAAGAGTCACAAACTATAGAAGCTATAAACTAGGTACTTCCAATATTACACACCAATCATAGGGGTAAAGGGTAGGTACCTACTATACCTACTATATTTTAAATTCGAAAGTAACTGATCTGTCTGTGTAAAAAAAACTGCCTGTAAAAATACAAAATCTGTATGGTACATAATTCTACCTGTCAGCATTTATTAAGTAAGTATCTAAAGTAGGGCAGGAAGACTTGGTACACATACCTTTAGTTCTTCGGCTCCTGCAATTTGCAACACGATATAGTTACCGACCTATATGGGTAGAACGAAATAAGCCCTGTGATAGACAGGCTAATTAAATGTAGGTATAATATTAGGTATCTTTATTTAATTATGATGAAATGCACACAGAAAAAAAAACAAGGTATGTAAGGACAGGTATGTATAGATTAGTGCATTACTTAGCTAATCAGCCTATAATGTTCCCACTGCTGGGAAACTGGCCTCCTTTAAGTGCATTAGGTACTTAGTTAATGCCACAAAATAAATAGGTCCTTGGTCAATAGCTAGACTGCCCCTACATTTTAACTAAAAGTTGGGTACTTATATGTATTATTTGCATAAACGTTTATTACTTATAGGTATACATATATTCAATTACGAAGGTAGCTACATCTTGCAAAACTGTGTAAAAGGCAAAGGGTGGTATTAAGGTACCTACCATTAGTTTCTCCTCGGAGACAGTACTGATGCTGCCGTGTGATCTTTCAGAGGCAGCCAGAGTGCTCTGAGTCATGGCATCACTTCGTTGATTCAAACGCATCCAAGCAAAATGACGTCCCGTACTGCTGTGCTCAACTCTATATTTACACTTGCAAAGTTAGCCCAAAAATATAGAGCACATTGTAAATAATAAACACGGATGAAAAATATTTTAAAAACTGTCAATAATATTAATAATTTGCATTAAACTTTATTTTCTAAGGGTAGGTATATTCATAAGGTGCGAAGTCAAACGTTCTCCGCCCGCGTCGCCTCACGTGGACTGAACGCTGGTCAAAATACAGCCTTCGCTTTGGGCGGTCGCTGGGGCAACAGCTAATCACCACAAATAAAAGTTTCATGCGCCGTCATGTACATACCTAGGCAGTTATTAATTATATATCTACTTTCCTATAAATTGGGGACTACAAACTATACATTCAAATATTACGTACTACGGGCCACTATAAATGGCTGATAATTGTGTGTAACGGGGAGATAATTTACCTATTCCAACAGTTTACAACTGCTCGCCTCTACATTTCATATAATAGATAAGTAGGTATCTACTTTTTTCACAGGCATAAGCGCATGGGTTGCAGCTGCCGAGGTTGAGTGGTTCGATTCCTAGTAGGGACCTATAAGCTTTTCAAATTCAATATTATAAAAACTCCGCTACATTAAAAAAGCTTAAGCAATTTATGGAAGCAAGGTGTTCGGCATAAATTACCAGCCGATCTCAACTGTCTCAGCTCAGACTAGGCGTAAGCAGTGCCGGTCTAAGACTACCCGATGCCCTAAGCAATCCACGCCTGAAGCCCTCCTATCCACTAGTCGCCTCGTATTTTTCCAAAACATCGACGACATCACATCTCTAGCTAGAGTGACTTTTGGGTCTTGTAATATTTTGCTGATAAACAGCCTTGCCTTTCATGTGCTAGCAAGTACTGTATCGGTGCCGTTTCTGCCTTATGGTGCCCCCCAAGACGTGATGCCCTAAGCAATTGCTTAATTTGCTTATGGGCTAATCCGGCACTGGGCCTAAGGTTTAATTGAAGCGATAACAAATCTTCTGAGGCGAGGCGCTCTAGCATCCTAACCGTTGAACTATTGCATAACACAACATTATAAGGCCAGTGTTTTAATTTCTTACCTTATGGAGTGTCTGTGCGACGGCCGCGAAACCGCCAAGCCGTACCTACATGTTGACCAAGATGTAAGCTTTGTAGTTAGGCCTTGTATATGACTCTACGTTAGATCTAATAACTTTTTAACAGTGCAAGTCTTGGCAGCCTACTGTCATTTCATAAGCTTTTCTGTAAAAGTCTACAAAGTTACTTCTATTTCTGTTTGACTGGTCGAAAGAAAACCCAGTTTTACCCGAGGCCGAGGTGGGATGCTGATTTCGAATTAGCTTTGCTCGCTCTTGCATCCTAGTTTAGCCAACTCAGCAACCAGCGAGCGCCGGCGGTCAAATTTCCCGCAGCCTTAGTTGCTTCTGTCGGGCAGTGTGGGTTTTTCCATCTGGAATTTCTCAGTAGCAGCCCGGAGTATGGACTTGTACCCGGTTGATGTCGATAGGCTCGCCCCCCATTTCATGGGACGTAAACATAACTTGCGAAATGTGGGTGTACTACAGGTAGGTCTTCTCCATACGAAACTACATTTTGGAAGGGGCGACTAGCATCAACTCTATTTTATTATAAACTAGCAGCGCCCCGCGGTTTCACCCGCATAAGTGTCGATCCCGTGAGAATATCGGGATAAAAACTATCCTATCCTCCGGGGAAGGACATAGGATAGTTTTTGTCTCGATATTCCCACGGGATCGACACTTGTGCGGGCGAAACCGCGGGGCGCAGCTAGTTTTTAATATATACCTACAATTCCGTAGTACATTAATTTGATCTAGGTATCTCGTAAGGTTTAGCCAGAGCGTTTGCAATGTAAGCGCACAAATATGTTTGGTACGACATCACATTACAATCTTTGAATTTCTCGGCTTTTCTCTATTATAATATACATATAACCTTCCTCTTGAATCACTCTATCTATTGCTGAAAACTGCATTAAAATCCGTTGCATAGTTTAAAAGATCAGGGAGCGGGAGCGACATTGTTATAAATTTATATTAAGTATGTAAATTTTAATTAAAATTTGAACCAATGTTACAAACTAATGTTACATGTAGGTATTACCTTATAATTAACTTAACGTCAGTCTGTACTTCTGTAGCTGTTAGCGATCATCATTTTGGATCTTTACGGCGTATACGTCATATACATTTTTTGCGGCATAAACGGCCGTATCTTTTTTTTACGTTCACTTAGAGTTTGATGTTTTCACAGCTTCAAGGAACTGTAGAGAGATGTGTGTGTAAAAAAAACCGGGCAAGAGCGAGTCGGACTCGCTCACCGAGGGTTCCGTAACATCCGGGTTTATGCATAAGGTTTATGTTTATGAAATTAAATGTTTTTTTTTATTTTTGAGTGATTGAATGAATGGTAAATTGCGGCTTACGATTTATGACGTATTAAAAAAAAACTACTGACTAGATCTCGTTCAAACCAATTTTCGGTGGTAGTTTACATGGTAATGTACATCATAGGTATATTTTTTGTAGTTTTATCATTGTCTTATTTTAGAAGTTACAGGGGGGGGGACACACATCTTACCATTTTGGAAGTGTCTCTCGCGCAAACTATTCAGTTTAGAAAAAAATGATATTAGAAACCTCAATATCATTTTTGAAGACCTATCCATAGATACCCCACACGTATGGGCTTGATGAAAAAAAAAATTTTGAGTTTCGGTTCTAAGTATGGGGAACCCTAAAATGTATTGTTTTTTTTTCTATTTTTGTGTGAAAATCTTAATGCGGTTCACAGAATACATCTACTTACCAAGTTTCAACAGTATAGTTCTTATAGTTTCGGAGAAAAGTGTCTGTGACATACGGACGGACAGACAGACAGACAGACGGACAGACAGACAGACAGACAGACAGACATGACGAATCTATAAGGGTTCCGTTTTTGCCATTTGGCTACAGAACCCTAAAAAGCGCACTATCTTATTTTTTAACCCGTTTGAGGGAAGTTCCGAGGTATTTTAATCTCCAATGTTTATGATTAAGTAGGTACCAACAAATAATAAAAACTACTAAAATACCTAATGCAAAAAATAAAGTTATGAATACTTGAAGGTCAAATGTTGGAAAAATCTCAAATAAAGTATTAAAATTGATATATCTCTCAAAATATAAAACTTTAGCTAGGGTCAGTAAGGTTCAATAACTTCGACCAATAATAGTTCAATAATTAGTAAATAATGACCTCCTCTATAAGCGAATTTGTTTTCCAGTCATCCTGTATAATACCTAGTACCAAGAGGTACAGCCAACCGTACATCGGTGGTAACTATTCTATTACAATTATTTTTATTTAAGGCAATAGTGTCAAAGACGACTTATTCTGCCAATGGTAGATGTGGTCTCACACGTTTCTTCATATTATGAAGAAACGTGTGAGACCAGTGGTAACACTTGCACTTCGAAAACCGCCCTTACTACTACGACATAAAGGCGCTGTCAATGTCAAATTGCTACCAATGATGTGCGGTTGACTGTACTTTGCCGTAAATTGCTCTACCTACTTTGCCGAACACACCACACATGATCACACATCCCAACCAGACCACCTTCAACATCATCCACCACATACACACCTCGTCACAATAACTATGTGGTCATTTGCCAAGAATTGCACAAATGATTTGTTCTATAAGCGCATTTTATTAAACATCACATTTCAATACTTGGAGTTGATTTGGAGTTAAATTGCTTCTGCATTCATGTTTTGTTTTAACCTGCTACTTTTGACTTCTTAATTAAGTACTTCGTTTTTTTAGGGTTCCGTACCCAAAGGGTAAAAACGGGACCCTATTACTAAGACTTCGCTGTCTGTCTGTCTGTCTGTCACCAGGCTGTATCTCAAGAACCGCGATAGCTAGACAGTTGAAATTTTCACACATGATGTATTTCTGTTGCCGCTATAACAACAAATACTAAAAACAAAATAAAATAAATATTTAAGGGGGGCTCCCATACAACAAACGCGATTTTTTTGCCCTTTTTTGCTCGATATCAAAAATAGCAACAGGTAGGCACTTGAAATATTCACAAAATATTCAGTTGTATTTTAATTTTAATAATCACACTAATATTATAAAGGCGAAAGTTTGTGAGTGTGTGTGTAAGTGTGTGTGTGAGTGTGTGTGTTTGTTTATATGTTTGTTACTTCTTCACGCTCAAACGGCTGGACCAATTTTGATAAAATTTTGTGTGGAGGTAGCCGACACCCTGGATTAACATATAGGCTACTTTTTATCCCGACATTCCCACGGGATCTACATTTACGCGGGTGAAACCGCAGGGCGCAGCTAGTAAATAATAAAA
Source organism: Mesoligia furuncula (assembly GCA_916614155.1). Classification (NCBI taxonomy): domain Eukaryota; kingdom Metazoa; phylum Arthropoda; class Insecta; order Lepidoptera; family Noctuidae; genus Mesoligia; species Mesoligia furuncula. The sequence goes on from OU744796.1 coordinate 15,973,587, forward strand.
ATAAAATAAAATAAATATTTAAGGGGGGCTCCCATACAACAAAACTGGTTTTTTTCGGCTTTTTTGCCTTGTGGTACGGAACCCTTCGTGTGCGAGTCCGACTCGCACTTGGCCAGTTTTTTTTTTCAAAATTTTGTTTCTTGTTCTAAAACTGTAAAGAACTACAGAAAAAAATCAGTAGAACACCATGAAAGTCTGACATAGGTACATACTGTAGAATGATAAGTTTAAGAACTTTAGGAACACCAAAAGCACCTCTAATGCATTGCTACTCCAATGGGAGATGTATGCATGTAGGTAGCGTAGTTTTTTGCCCGTTGTACCATATGCACAGTTTTAATGGCAATCTCTTAAACTGTTTTTACTTTTTATTGGTGAATGGGCCTGCACTTGACCTCAATCTCGCCTGATGAAAAATAATGGGTAAGGTCTATGATGGAATGAGCGTGCCCATAAGATGCCTGTTCACTCTTGAAAATAAAAACATTGTAAATATAACAGAATTTATTTTTAACCATTTTAAATATTTTATACATAAAACTTAAACTGTACCTGGGGCAAACAGTTTAACACCTCTATCAAATAATTTGAATAGATATCGAGATGGTTTAATATCCATGATATACATGTGTTCATTATCAAATTTTAGACCTGGATACTTAATTGTCAGATGTCCTGACACATCTGTACTCCAACCTGAAGGAAGATTCTCAACTTCCAACACTGTGTGAGCTTTATGTGATAGTAGATTTGACATAACACATGATACATCATCCTCAATTGCCTCATTGCAGTGAAAAAGAATAAATGAATTATTGTAATTTGTAACAAATGGAATCAACTCTTGACATAACATATTTACTTCTCTGAGTGTGTAATTCAAATCAAATAAGTGTGAAATGCCATCCAATATAACATTCACCGCATCATGCTTCTGCCTCATTGACAATACTTTTTCTTTCACTATAGGAAACAGTTGTGGTAAGTTATTGTCAGAAAGTAAACTATTTATACAATACTCTCCTATGTTAAAATAGTCTACTAGTCCTGTATCCACATATCTCTGCAAGTTGTAATTCATCTTGAGACCCACATTCTGGTAGTGTTGTAAGGAATTGTGGGTTGACAATATGATAACAGCAGTCTTATTCTTGATGCAATAGTTTAGAACACAACTTGTGATAAATGAACTGTCACATCTATTGATTTCTTTTACAACAACTACTCTACTAGATAGAGCTTTATCCAGGTGCAGCAATGTTACTATATCTGATGACATTCTGGAACAAAAATTAATAACTGCATAACAACTTCCAAAAGTTCAATAAGAAACAAGTGATGAATTGTTAAAAAAAGTTTATAGGTAAAGTGATTAAGACTTCAGTTTCACTATAACCCTCTGTGGCGGAAGATAAGCGTAACGCAGTCATTACTGGGTGTTATAGAACACTGGCCGCGTGTATGAAAGGCAAACTCCGCGCGACCTTAGCCAGTAGGTGCTCGTTGGATTACCGCTAACATTTCCTGGCTGGATTTTGATCTATACGTACACCAACAAGTGACAATTTTAAAATACAGTGCAGCAGTAAACGTTATATTTACTTTCACGAAGTGAGAAACTCGAAAAGTAAGTGCCTACCTTTATTATTATGCATGTAAATATTTTAAATATTCACGGAAATACAGAATATAGGGAAATCTGCCAATATAATTTTATTATAGTACACAAACCAAACAGTTAACAACCTTGAAAATAATAAATGTCTAAATGATGACCGCTTTGAAGGTTATCATTTATTTTTACTAAATAGATACAAAAGATGTAATACCACAGACTACAATATAATGCAGGGTAAGTAAAAACTTAGAGTATTTAACCTCTAAGAGTAAAAACGAATACGTAGTGTATTAGTTACTTTAGAAGCTACTTTAGAACTCCGCTAGGACTAGGAGCATAGAGAAAAATTTTTTGCTAGGAGTTTGTGTGTTCTGTTCTGTGATTTAGAGGTAAAAAATTTTTGCTAGGAGTTTGTGTGTTCTGTTCTGTGATTTAGAGGTTATACTATCAAAACGTACTTTGTGATTTACAATCACAAAGGATCACTTTGTATGATAGAGGTCAGTGACTAGGATAGATTTAGAACTCCGCTAGGAGCATAGAGGATTTCTTTTTGCTAGGAGTTAGTGTGTTCTGTTCTGTGATTTAGAGGTTATAGTATATTATTAGTCTATGGAGTAAGGAATATCCTACCCTACTCACAGAGTACATTATACTGAAAATACTACTCTCTAACGAAAGTATGGAGGTTATTTCGACGTCAATACTCTTTCTTCTCATGCCTGGTACGCACGGGCGATTATTTTATCGTGCACTAGATTTTCAACTCTCGGTGTTAAGCCGAGCATTGAGAAACCAACAAAGTGCATCCTATGATCCTATCCTATCGTGTCAAAAAAATATACTAATGGATTTTCAACTCTCGGCGCTAAGCTAAGCACTGCTTAGCTTAGCAGCAGTGCGTTGAAAATTCAGTGCGCGATTAAAAATCGCAACGTAAATAAATCGCTCGTGGGGCTTAAATATGCTCCTACTATACCTGCGTTAATGTTAAAGTCTGAGCCAAACTGCGCCTTAGTTGTGGCAAACAGTCCAACGTTCGCTAAACAAGCTACATTTAAAAAAATCGCATCGCAAACTACTAATTTACGCGTAACGACACAGGTGTGACCGAAGCATCAACATTTAACGTTAAAGTTTAACATAAAGAAAAAGTTTTCAATAGTATTCAATTTAATCATCCCAATTTCTCAAAAGAAAAATGTATTGATAAAATATATTGATACTAAAAAAATCTTCAGCTTAGGCCGAAGTGGAATATAGTCTAGAATTAATAATAATTAATAACAAACAAAAATAACTTCTTTTTCAGTAATTAAAATAATTTTTATACATAATATTTGTTACATTTTAATCAACTTACAACTGAATACTGACCAGCAAATTGCAAAATCCGTAAGAAAATTTGAATTTAAAAAAAAAAATTAGAATTTCGCGGGCTACCCTGGCGCTTTCGATAGAAAATAGCTAGGATGACTTAGGGAATGTAAAATGCCTACAAGTCAGTGACTGAATCGGCCGCAGCTCGATTGTTTGATGTTCCCGTGACCCGTCATGTAGGTACGTACTATTTGGTCTGATCACAGATTCTGACAAAATGCTACACAAGCATCTTTTGCCGCCTGAATGACATTGACAGGGGGCGCTGTAAGTAAACATATTTTGTGAAATAATTTCACAATAAAACTTTTTTTTTATTTACTTACAGCGGCAGCGCCCCTCTGTAAATTAATTAATGAGAGGTTTTTCTTTTCAGTATTAAAAAAAAAAAATAGTTCCCAAGAACCCTGAAGATGGCGTTGAACTGACTATGTTACTAGATGCCAAAGTCAAAACGCTTGGAAAAAAAAACATTGCGGCACGTCATATACGCTCGTTGAGTAACAGTTTCGTTTGCTTTTGTTTTACGATCTCAAAATTACATCCAAGTGAATTAATAAAAAAAATATGTGACTTCCGTTCCTTGCAGTAACTTACCAAGTTCAGCGCCATCTATCCAGCGACTAGGGAAGCGTTAAAAAAAAAAGAAAAAGAAAATCCCTCATTTTGCCAAGTTCGGAACTATTTTCCGTAACAATTATTATCTCCTTTATTCCAGTAAATACATATAAATTATATTTTACCTAATCTATGCTAATATTTAAAATAATAATAATTTTAAATGACAAAATAAGCAAAAAAATCATAGGGTATCAAAAAATTCGTCCGCATCGCTGTCAACAGGAACAGTTACATTTTTAAATAATAGAATATAAAAACATTTAAAAATATAAAAAATAGTAGCCCACCGGTATTTATTTGTTTACTTTTTACCGTAACAAAAATAGTTCCGAATTTGGATACGTGGCAAAAGAACTTTGCAGCATTGTACTTGTTACACTGACCTCTATCATACAACTACGCGTACTTGTATGATTGTAGTGTACAGTGACATGTTAGGTTTTGACAGTCGTCTGTCACTGACAGCTAATCGAATCGACAGACGACAATCGTAATCAAAAATTAGTGTCAAACGTCAGTTAGTTGAGCATGGATGTAATTTTGGTCTTGGAAGTAGAGAACTCTAAAGAAATTGCATTTGCAAGTTTAATAAATAAAGCGTCTTGTTTATTTAATTAATTTCTCGCCTGGAATAAATCTGCTAACAGATAAGGCTAGTTTCAATTCTAAAGGTAACATTAGCATACCTAAACTATGTTACATTTACTATTTACTAATTTATCGTCAACAAGCAAAACCAAAACCGTTGACAAGCTCAAGTACTAAATAAATAAAATAACGTCTATAGGAACAATGCAAAAATGACGGCTTTAACAAAATTACTCCGAAACTACATTCTTGGTATTTACCTTGTTTATTCTGACTTCTGCACTGAAATATTTGTAAACAATTGCCTTGGTTTTCAGATCACACAATGAATATACACAATGAGATATTACCGAAAGAAGTCAGAGTATCGAAATGGTATTTTGGAGGATTGGCATCAGCTGGAGCTGCATGTATCACACATCCATTGGATTTGCTGAAAGTTCAGATGCAAACCCAGAAGGGAAAAAACATCTCTATGGTTCAGCTTGTTGGAATAGTGGTCAAAAATCAAGGTAAATGTTATTTGCTTTATAGAACAATTTATTAAAGGTTTAGAGCCGTTAGTTAATTATAGTCAAAATATTTTTAGACTTCATTTGCTGTCAAGATTTGAAAATGGATATTTGTCAGTGGGTCACCTTCTTTTAAAATAAACTTAGCCAGCACACAGACATTTATTGAATACACATTTTCAAAAGAAATTATAAAACTCTAGAGGATATCAGGGATTATTCTTGATTTAACTAGCTACTCCTTAGGGGTGATTCTCATAATTTTCACAGTCTGATTTCAGTGTCAACCTGTCAAAAATATCTCTAATTTCCTTCCCTACATTTGACAGGTTTTTGAGATTGATTGTTGCTGAGAAGAGATTGCAACTAGATTCTTAATGTTTTTAACCACGAATTGGCCTGCTTCTGATGAAAAGATGGATTGGTGCTATTGGTGCCATTATTGATAGAATGAAGATGGTACTAAAATGTATTATTTTTAGGTATCATGGGTCTATACAATGGTATCTCAGCTTCATTGCTGAGACAGCTAACATACTCAACAGCAAGATTTGGAATATATGAGATGGCTAAACAACAACTTACTCCTAAAGATGTGAGCATTGTCTTTTAATATTAGAGTGTAAACAGAAAAATGACAAATGTTCTGCAAGAGCAGAATACAGAGAAGTTTAAATTTATCTAGGGCCATAAACTTGCATTGTTAAGTTACTATAAAATAACCAGTAGAAGCAGTGAGCACACTCTTTCTCTTTCAATAACACCCTTCTTGTCATTTTGAATAGAAGGAAACTAAAAAATAGTAGTTTTTCTAAAATATTTATAGATTACTTAGCCTGGGTTGCATCATCTTACTTTAACTTTAACAAACGTCAAATGTCTGTCAAACTGCATACAAAAATCACCAGTTACGATTAAAGTCAGATGATGCAACTCAGCCTTAGTCTTTTTTAAAATTTAAATATGGAACACCGCATCTCCACCGTGGGCCGTCCCGCTGTCCTGCTTAATAGGTATTTTTTTTAATTCACACTGGCTGTTTATACACTCATAGACTGCAGCATATTTCTTAATTATGTAATTCATATTTCTTAATTTCATATTTCTTATTTATTGCATATTTCTTAATTTCTTAAAAATTCGTAGCTGACTACCTAACCAAATTTAGTTCTATTTTTTTAAATTCATTCCCGCCCTGGAGAGGGAAGTAATTACTATGAGTCTTTCCCGCCCAAAGGTGGGAAGCACCGTCTTCCGCCCGCTATTCGGATCAAACAAACACTACTTTCCGAGAGAAACGAAAATAATATTGTGTACTTTATATTTTTTAGGGTCGCCCCATAGCATTTTATATGTCTGCATTTATAGCTGGACTTGGTGGATTTTCTGGAGGATTTGTAGGCAATCCTGCAGATTTAGTCAATGTGCGAATGCAAAATGATGTCAAACTGCCACCTGAGCAAAGAAGGAAGTAAGTCTGTAATAATTTTATTTTGTGATAACCTCTGAATATTCTTATTTGTTTGTGTCTGAAATCAATCCATCCATGCTAATATTATGAATGCGAAAATCACTCTGTCTGTAGGTCTTTCTATCTTGACTGTTATCTTTTCACTTTGATTATACAGGGTGGAAACTTTCAGCGGGGCAGTAAGGGGAAGTACCTATCCGTTGCAGCTACACGAAAATGGTCTTAGGAGACTATCCATAATTTTTTATGGAATTTTGATCTCCATTCACAGATTTTCAAAAAAAAAAAATACAGTTAGCAAGACAATAGCCATTTTACACAAAAACATTTTTTGATGCCAATCGATCCTGTTTCTAATACTGATCAAAAACTTCTATGGGTGGTCCCATAGAAGTTTCATCGTTGCCACCACCGTTGGAGTACTCAAAAAGTTACAAATTGCAAAGCATATTACGTAAATAATAAAAATACATCAGCTGCGTTAGAATGGTATAGGATCAAATATCCAAATCGTCATGTGCCAACCAGAAAGGTTATTACAAATATTTTAAGAAATCTTGCACAAGGTTGCTCTTTCAAGAAAAAATCTGTACGCCACCCATTTATACTAGATGAAAATTGTATCATTTGTCTTGTCGAAGCTTATACCGAAATATCATCAAGAGCAGTCGCTGGTGAAGTAGGTGTCTCACATCGTTTCGTACTAAAGATATGGAAGAAGTATGGTTATAAATGTTGTTGTTGTGTGTTGACAGGGGCGCCAAGTTCAAGCCTTATATTCAGGGGATGCCGCTCGAAGACTTACTTTTTGCAGGTGGTTAAAAGGAAAAATAAGCAGAGATTACCATTTTCTGAATTTCATATTATGGTCTGATGAAACAAATTTTTCTAATAATGGAATGTACAACCGGCGAAATCACCATTATTGGTGTAGAGAAAATCCTCTCAGGTTTCGCGAAACACATAATCAAGTGCGATTTTCTTTTAATTGTTGGTGTGGTATAATGTGGAACCGAGTGGTAATGGTGAATTTTATGGAGGCACCTTGAATTCCAACATTTATAACAACAGAATATTAGAGAATCTTGAAAACCTCGTCGATGATTTACCACTGTCGGAATCAAGAAGAATGTTTTTTTTTCAACAAGATGGCGCTCCACCTCACAACAGCCGCAGTACGCGTTCGACTTTCAAAATCAAAATCAAAATGTTTTATTTCACATAAACCTACATGGGCACTTATGAAACGTCAGAAGCTAGGTGCACGGTTCCAATTGGTCGTTTCCTATGGAGAAGAACAGGCAAGAAACTCCATGGTTACTCTTTTTAAAAATATTTGAATCGACAGTTTGGTGATCAATGGATAGGACACATGGTCCTATTTCTTGGCCAGCGCGTAGTCCAGATCTGACACCTCTAGATTTCTTTTTGTGGGGCTACCTGAAAACTGAGGTTTACAAAAAGCAATACGATTGTGTTCAAGAACTTAAAGACTCATTAACCACAATTTTGTATGGAATTCATACAAATAAATTGTCACCAGCCACTAGGTCGATACAGAAACCAATCAATTTATGTATTCGCCAAAATGGCGGTCACTTCGAGCACTTGATATCGTAGGGCAAGAAACAGCAAGATTTTAAATAAGAATAACATCATAATCAAGTTATGTTAGTTAATAAAAAAAAAAATTAATACGCCTTCTTTTTGATATGTGTAAAATTCTAGGTGATCATTTGTCTTTTATTTTATTTTTTGTATTTCAGTTACACAAATTCTTTACAAAATGTAAGGGAAAAGTTTTCTGCAATTTGTGACTTTTCGAGTACTCCAACGATGGTTGGTCCCATAGAAGTTTTTGATCAGTATTAGAAACAGGATCGATTGGCATCAAAAAATGTTTTTGTGTAAAATGGCTATTTTCTTGCTAACTGTAATTTTTTTTTTAAATCTGTGAATGGAGATCAAAATTCCATAAAAAACTATGGATAGTCTCCTAAGACCATTTTCGTGTAGCTGCAACGAATAAGGTACTTCCCCTTACTGCCCCGCTGAAAGTTTCCACCCTGTATAATGTCTAGATGGAGCGTCGCTCTACAATCAAAACAAAGAAAACGAGCCAACAATTTCAAGCATGAGTGCGTGCAGGCGGTGTTTTACACCGTGCGTCTATGTCTCTGTGTGCGTGAATAATGATACCAGCTACTAAAATTCTCCCATAAATCACATATTTAAAAAAAAGCCTAATTAAATAAGTTTTAGGTGTATGTACTTATGTAGTATTATTCAGTTTTATTAGTGTCTTTTTATTAAGTAGTTGCTTTCTTAAATAATAAACACTATTTAAATTTAATTCGAGTTGTGTGTGTGAATGTTTATTAAATCTGCTAAGTTAATTAAATTAGTATTACAATAATTAACTTTTTAGGCAGTTTGTATTTGGAAATTTGAAATGAAAGATCACAGATATATTAGGAAACAAAAAAGTTATGCGCGAACATTATAAATCAAAGCCTTTTCACTACAAAAAATGAGAAATGGAATTGAATCCACTTCTAAATAGTTTGTCTGTTTGCTTATGCATGCTACACATACAAACTACCTACTGGATAGATTTAAATTTTCCGGACCATGCAGTGGCGTAGCTAGCATGGGTGTCACCCAGTGCGGTCGTCATGGTGTCACCCCGACACAGAAAGCTGTCTATAAACGTAAGACGCGTTGATGAAGCGACAGTGGCCGAGTGGTAAGCGCGTCCGACTTCCGAGCTAGAGGTTCGGGGTTCGATCATCAGGCTGTTGATATTGTTTTTTGAAATATATATGTATTTATAACTCATTTGGAAAACACTTAGATATTAATCACCACGATGGATTCACTTCACGTCAACGTCTAATCAATCCCAAGAAAAGAAATGAGAATGAATGGCGTAAGCATTAAGCAACGACTATTTCAAGGGAATCCCGAGCAATACTTACTAGCTACGTAAACTAGTCGCGCGAGCTCGAACTCACTGTTGGTCATGGCCAAAAAGCACACCGTCTCACCTGGCTTCGTGTCTGACAGAGCTAGTATCAGTGATGAGCAGTTAGGCGCTAGTCTGCACGCATAACGTCTAGTTCTCACGCACAGAAACACCGTTCCAAACTGACAGGCAAGTAAAAAAATTCGAAAAGTGCTTTGGTAAAGCGAGTTTTATGAAAAAACCACTGCATAAATCAATTACAAATAAAGTTTATTGAACTGTTCGATAACTGAGCTTTGTCGATACGGACTTGGTTCTGAAGATTTTACAGATATTTACACCCAAGTTTACTTTAAAAATAGCAAGACAAACGAATCGTTGTTGGCTCATAACTTTTTAATGGCTTTTTGTTTTACGATTCTGTTTCCGTACTGACAAAATTAATAATAAGTCAAAACGTTATCATGTTTAACTTTGGATGCACAATGTAAAATAGTGGAGTAATACTCTCCCGAAATTTGTATTGAAAAAATATCGACTAGTGGCACCTTAATCCCCGACCTCTAGATAGGTATAGGTCAACCAGAATCTCATGTCAAAAAAAAAACAAAAAATCTTTGAGGTTTTCATACATTTGAGAACATTGGCAATGTCAAATGTATGAAAACCACAAAGTTTTTTGTTTTTTTTTTACGAAAACAAAAACTTTTTAAGTACATAAAAAAACAGACTTCCAAAAACAACACTACTTTTTTTTTTTTTTGCGGATAGGAAATCATCAAATGACTCCTCCCGCTCTGGGTGGAGCGGAAGGGAGTGTCAGACTCTTACTGACTAAAACCCACCCGTGTTCCTTCTTTGGCCCTTTATGTTCCGGGCCAGCGGTAACCCTTTCGGACAATCCCGCTGACCCGGCAGGCTTCGGCCCTAAGGGGCCCCTCCCCGATGCTGACATCTCTTTGAGGCGCGCGTGGAACACATACGCGCCGTCTAAAAACACTACTTACAAAGTGAAAAATAACTTTAATTTCGAAAGTCTGTGTCGTTGGTTCGGCATTTTCGTTTTTTGACATCGACTTTCGAAATTAATGTTATTTTTCACTTTGTAGTGTTTTTTTTTTTGCAACTCGGTTTTTAGGGTTCCGTAGTTCCTACAAGGAACCCTTATAGTTTCGTCATGTCCGTCTGTCTGTCTGTCTGTCCGAGGTTTTGCTAAGAGACCGTTAGTACTAGAAAGCTGTAATTTTGTAAGAGTGCGTATATCAATTACGCCGACAAAGCCGGTAAAATAAAATTTTGAAAAAATTTTTTTTTTGGGTAGCTCCCTTACATGTGAAGTGGGGATGAATATTTTTTTCGTCGTCTACCCCATCGTGTGGGGTATCGTTGAATAGGTCTTCTAAAACGACTTGGGGGTTGCTAAAATTATTTTTCGATTTAATGCTCCATTTACGAAATATTAAACTTTACTTTATTTATAAGTTTAGCAGTAATAGTCGTTGAACTTGGGTGTTGGATAATTTTGTACCAAATACAAAATCCTTAGCATTAATCCTTTGAAGTGAGTAAGATGAAGTAGTTTCTTGTTTATAACGGGTAAAGACTTGCATTGAAAAACAAAATAGGAAAAAAAATATATAAACATCCGAATTGAGAACCTCCTCATTTTTAGAAATCGGTTAAAAACGAATAAAATTGGGGGAATCTCCGACCGACCAAGCCATAGTCTCAGACACATGTCGTGTGGTACATTGCTCAATACGCAGTGTATTGAGCAAGATCAATAGAATTCTTAGTTATTTTAATTTAACATGTGTACTTTTCTATTGATAGATTTATCGATCACTTAATCCTGTTTGTTTTTTAGGGTTCCGTACCCAAAGGGTAAAAACGGGACGCTATTACTAAGACTTCGCTGTCTGTCCGTCTGTCCGTCTGTCTGTCTGTCTGTCTGTCACCAGGCTGTATCTCAAGAACCGCGATAGCTAGACAGTTGAAATTGTTGAAATTTTCACAGATGATGTATTTCTGTTGCCGCTATAACAACAAATACTAAAAACAAAATAAAATAAATATTTAAGGTGGGCTCCCATACAACAAACGCGATTTTTTTGCCCTTTTTTGCTCGATATCAAAAATGGCAACAGCAACAGGTACTTTTTTTCGGCGTTTTTGCCTTGTGGTACGGAACCCTTCGTGTGCGAGTCCGACTCGCACTTGGCCAGTTTTTTTTTTTTATAATAAAGGTTTTTAAAGGATTGTGCGAGTAGGTTATATTTTTTCACGGTCGGGTGTCACCCTTGAATGGGTGGCACCCGGGGCGAGCTGCCCCCGCCGCCCTTCCCTAGCTACGCTTCAGGGACCATGTCATGATATTTAACCCAAATGTTAGTCTATTATGCCATGGAAGACATAAAGATATTATAATAAATAAACCAAAATAATAACCATAGCTGCTATACTATTTTTATAAACAAGAAACAAAAATTATGACTGATTTGAGCTTCAATCCAATACCAAGTATACTTAACAAGTTTAAATTCCGAATTTATTTCAGCTACAAAAATGCTATTCATGGCTTATGGCGTGTAGCAGCAACTGAAGGTGTAACACGACTTTGGGCGGGAGCCACTATGACTTGCAGCCGTGCAGCCCTCATGACTATAGGACAACTAGCCTTTTATGATCAGATCAAGATACTACTTCTCAACACTCCATATTTCGACGATAATGTTGTAACACATGTCACATCGAGTTTATTAGCGGTAAGGCTATTGTAAAACTAAACTTGTGTAAACTTCTCTACTAGTTAATTTGTTAACATGTTTTATTTAATATTTCCAGGGAGGTGTAGCAACAACTATGACACAACCGGTGGACGTCCTCAAAACACGTGCGATGAACGCTAAGCCAGGCGAATTTAATGGCATATTACATCTCATCACCAGTACTGGCAGGGAAGGCCCCCTTGCATTCTTTAAAGGATACATTCCAGCATTTGTTAGGCTTGCGCCTCACACTATTTTAACATTCGTATTTCTAGAACAACTGAGAATGAGATTTGGTGCAATCAAACCAACACAGATAGAGAGCGTAATGGTCTAGAATATCCGAGAAGATCTTGCTGTGGGACAGATGTATTTTTGCATTGTTTTGTAGAATGGTTTTAGACAATGTGTGCTGACTAGACTTTAGTAGATGCATTTAGTTTTACTTACAAGTTATGGAATTCGACCATCTTATTTATTTTACAACAGAAATGAAGTAGTTGCTTCCAAAGATTTTATAGTTGAAAACCCAGGCGGACGTTTGATGTTGGTACTAGGCTTGACTGGTCCATAGGACGAGGTGACGTGATGACTGACAACAAAACATTTTTCCCTAGACTATATGGTTAATCCTAAGGGTAAAAAATTCTAAAGCGTAACAACACTAGGTACTTACATCTGAATAATTTATTTTATTGAAAAGGCTATTAATTAGCTTAAAATTGTATCAGCCGATTGTGTTGCTGACAAGGATCAAATTCTGTAAGTAAACAACAAGAATGCATTGCATTTTTACCATATTATTTTTCATAGACACGATAATAATCCTCTCCATAATCTATATGAAGGGCGGCTAGTTTTGTAACCTTTAGGATTGACCACAAATAGTCTGGAAGTAGTTTATAATTTACTCACAGTCATGTGAGAGTTTTGATAGTTACCATTTTCATGCTTTTTATTGTTTTAGAAGTTTTATAAATAATTTGTTATTGAGATATTTATAAATGGAATTAGGCACGTTATTTTAGGTTACATACTCGGAGATTATCTACGTTATCTGGTATTAAACTTAGAAGCCTCTAGCCATTGGTGCCAGTTCATCAACTTAGGTCATAATTTGCTCGACTTGGTGGAACCTACGTCTTGCCAATATATTGTAGTAAAGAGGCTACCACCTTAATAAAGAATAATAATACCCAAGGCTATTGAAAGATAGTCTGGTCATCAAAATTGCTCAATAAACAGTGGGAGCACTACCTAAACTACAGTGATATGGTATCATGCTAAAGGTACATTTCCGAAGGCACACGGCAGCGGTACTGCCGCCCAAACGCAATGACAGTCCGTAGCGACAATACTGGCTTCTATGCATTACTATGAAAACGCAAAGCAGGCGGTCGCCAGAGCTAACAGAGCAACAAGACGTATTTTTTTTTGTTTGACGAGTAAATTTCGCGAAACTGAAAAAGTAAAATGCCGCTGCCTTCGTAGATGTTACGTCGCATTCGTAACCAAAACCGCTGCCGTTTGCGGTAAGCCGTTGCGTCGGAATTGTACCTTAAACCAATCATAATTATTACAAACTAAGCTAAACTCTTTTCCGGTTATACCTACGTCTTGACACGACGACAGTTTTTAACAGTCATAATTGAAAACGACAAGTTATGGAATGCCTTGTTTATTAGAATAAAAAATAACATGATCTGCTATAGTTTTTTACACATAAACATAAGCACTGGTGTCAAGTGATCTTGATAATTTAGTTATTGGCACTAGAAATATTAGGTAATATCTATCCCTGTAAGGGAAAAGGCAAGAGTTTTTTATTTTCTAGATGCGCTATATTCAGGGCTGTGTTGTTAAGAAATTATGTTATGTTTATATTGTGCCAAAATAAGAATTTGATGGTTTTTAAACACTATTCCATTATAATACGACAGTGGTTACAAACTACTTTTATAGAATTTATTTTTGGATGTATTTTTTGATGATTTGAGATACATACATTCCTCAAAAACATTATATTTAAACTGTATTCAAATACACAATATACATAATGTTATTTACGTGTTTCATATTAATATATAGATTTGACCTGTTATTTTTTTTTACGTACGTCTGTTTTAGTGATGTAAACAAACAAGTTATCAGAGTTTGGCATCAGACAGAAATAACCAATGGCTCTATTTTACACTTTATGACATTCCAGAGCCGTATGTTAAAATTTCGGGCGTTAACTCGTTAAGACAAACAATAGGTATCATGACTCCTACGGCGTGAATTATACACTGACGGCGTAAGATGAAGGAGCGGCGCAGGCATGATGCCGCTTCATAACGTTGACGAACTATTGTTTGTCTTTAATGCCAATCGTATATTAAATGACTTGAACAGTATCTGACTAAGCTAAGCAGTGTTCAATATCATAATTATTATTAGAACAGCCCTATTGTCAGCGAGGTAAAGTATCTCTTAATATTGTAAGATAATTACGTATCACTGTTGCTCATGTAACCACTACACAACTATTTACTGTAAACTGTATAACAATGAATAATTTATCATTTTATCATTTAACCGCATAGCCAGTCTGGTATGTTTTGTCAGAAGACTTACAAGGCAGCTGGTGAGTGTTATTAGTAGGATGATAAAGATATCACTTATTTACCATACATAGAATTCTTCCATTCAAGTGTCCTAAAATAGTGACCAAATCGGTTACAAATCCTATATTAAAAAAACTTTATCATTGTTATTTTTTAAATTTTTACTTACTGTTATAACCATATACAGGCATAGTTTTTGTTTTTACCCTAAACCTCTTATGGGGCTCATTGTCTCATCATTAGCGACAACTTTTACTATGGGACCAACAATGTAATCGAGAAAAAACCGGCCAAGTGCGTGTCGGGCCACGCACAGTGTAGGGTTCCGTAGTAGCCCGTTATCACAATGTAGTACGATTCTGTTGTTCTTTATTCTGAATAGGTAATAAAAAAAAAAAATATTTTGGTTTTCAATGCAAGTATTTACCCATTATAAACAAGCAACTACTTTATCTTAGTCACTTTAAAGGATTAATGCTAAGGATTTTGTATTTGGTACAAAATTATCCAACACCCAAGTTCAACGACTATTACTGCTAAACTAATAAAGTTATCTTAACCGCTATACTTTTCCTTTAAAGTTCATGAAATGCACTATCATCGAGAATTTTTCCAGATTTTTCAAGCCCGTAGTTTAGCTTTTAGAGGGGGGGGGACGCCCTACTGGAACAAAAATTTGCACTTTAAACTTTAATATTTCGTAAATGGAGCATTAAATCGAAAAATAATTTTAGCAACCCCTAAGCCATTTTAGAAGACCTATTCAACGATACCACACACGATGGGGTAGATGATGAAAAAAATATTCATCCCCACTTCACATGCAGGGGAGCTACCCTAAAAAAAAATATTTTCCAAAATTTTATTTTACCACTTTGTCGGCGTAACTGATATACGTACTCCTACAAAATTTCAGCTTTCTAGTGCTAACGGTCACAGAGATTAAGCGAGGACGGACAGACAGACGGACAGACAGACATGGCGAAACTATAAGGGTTCCTAGTTGACTACGGAACCCTAAAAAAGACGGATATTCATACAGCGCAGACAGGCAGCGGCAAGTTGGTCGAGCAAATACATCGAAAAAGATGAATTGTTCAAAATGATGAGTACAATGAACTAAGAGGTTTAGGGTAAACTAAATCTAAGGTTGTACCAATAAGTAAATTAATATAAGAATGTTATACAAATTGTAATGCGTGTAAGTTCTTAGTACCCAAGGTATTAATCAATGTTTGACATTAGACTTAGCTAAAAGTTTCTCCAAAAAAATTAAAAAATAACTTATTACCTACTCATATAAATTTCTGTGTTTAATAGTCACAATTTGTAATCAATATTTATTTTATTGTAGGTATACAATTATTTGATTTATATAATATTGTTGCTCGTTGTTGTATGCTATAAAGGGAAATGAAAGACCTTCCATCATTAGTCGAAATAAATACTTAAATGTGTCCAATTAGTCAGATAGGACTTATTGTGTAGATTTCGATAAATTTTAGAATTCCATTTTGGTGGTTGTGTATTAAAATTCTTGTTACTCAACATTCTTTGTTTTGATTATAGCATGTCCTTTCCTTAATCCCGTTTAAATACTTAAAGTTTCCAACTTTCCAATCTCCGCTCCTAGACATAATTTAGCAATCGCCTGGTAATTATTGCAACCCTCCGGTGGGTACTGTTGCAGTGGCTCAACTTTCAGATTGATTATCGGATTTCATCTTGTCACGGCTTAGAGCCCGTTCGTACGATTGAAAACCAATTTTTTTTAATCCTTGCGAAACGAAATAAGACTTATAGGGAAATTAGTTAAAAATAGTAAAAACTTAAAGCAAAGGGCCATTCATAAAAGTGAATTAAAACTTATGATTAAATAACTTGGGCCCTCAATCCAGACGCGTAGCCATACCTTGTACATTTAGTATTTTTATCTATGGCCATACCTCAGTAAATACTATAGTTACCGGCACGTATCTTGAGCGCTCGGCGGTAGAGTGGGGATCGCTTTGCGCATCGTATACTTATGGCAAAATAAAACATAATATTATATAATAATAATATTATTATTATCATAGTCACTGAACGACAATATACAGGGTGTTTGGTGCATCGTTTGCCAAATGGAATTGGCCGAAAGGAGAGGTCATTTGCTATCTCTTAAGGCCTAGTAACTCATTCCTTGTTACACCGGTTATTTTATTATGACTTTTTAATTTTCATTTAGAAAAATACAAGAACTCTGCATTTAAGCTTAAATAAAAAAAAAAGTTATGAGTATAGCCTTCAAATTTCATTTTAATTCTTATGTTTGCTCTTGTATGGTTCTATGAAATTCAAAATTACTTGCTAATAACATCTAGTTCCTTTTGAATAACTCACAAAGTTTTTGAAAAAAGGAAATATACACTTAACATTCAACTTGAAATTGCTGTAAAAAAAAACTAAAAGCTATCAGGATCTTCGAATTCTTTTAAAAAGTTCTCTAGTTTGTCCCCTTTCCAACGGTGTGCAATATACCAAAAAAAACTTTTAATAACTTCAGTAATTCGCTAAATGTGTAATCGAGACACATCAGGCTAATAATCGATATTACGGTAAGATTGGTAAGAACACTAGTTTTCAAATAAATAACATTCTTTAAGTAGGTGGATAGTGATATATCACTCTTACGCAGTCTCTTATCTCTTTCTGGGGTCCTAACTTTCCTCGAACTTGAAATAAAAAATAAACTTTTATTTAATATTTGTCCTCCACTATTGCGTACACACGCGCAAAATCTTCGTTTTATCTCGACTGTAGTGGTGTGGAAACATATTTCTGCTTTGATAGTGACTTACAACCATACGAGCTAACATGGAATGCAAACCCTTTTTAGCTCTACTGCGTACCTCACCGATGTTCTAGGTAACGGCTTTGATGTCACTCTGCCAGATGTCATGTTATCCCGCACGGATTGTACTTTTTACAAAATTTAAATAAAAAATACCCCTTGGGAGAAAGTAATGCATTCTTACGCGTATTTTGTTTGCTATAGGTCTCGAGAATCAAGACTATGATTTATTTTTTAAAGTTAAAACCCTAAAAGAGATAAAAGACTACGTAAGAGTGAGATACCACTATCCACCTACATAAAGAATGTTATTTATGTGAAAACTAGTGTTCTTACCGTAATATCGAATAATATCAGCCTGATGTGTCTCGATTACGCATTTAGCGAATTACTGAAGTTATTAAAAAGTTTTTTTTGTAAATTGCACACCGTTGGAAAGGGGACAAACTAGAGAACTTTTTAAAAGAATTCGAAGATCCTGATCGCTTTTAGTTTTTTTTTTACAGCAATTTCAAGTTGAATGTTAAGTGTAGGTATATTTCCTTTTTTCAAAAACTTTGTGAGTTATTAAAAAGGAACTAGATGTTATTAGCAAGTAATTTTGAATTTCATAGAACCATACAAGAGTAAACATAAGAATTAAAATGAAATATGAAGACTATACTCCTAACTTTTTTTTTAATTTAAGCTTAAATGCAGAGTTCTTGTATTATTCTAAAAAAAATTTAAAAGTCATAATAAAAAAAGCGGTGTAACAAGGAATGAGTTACTTGGCCTTAAGAGATAGCAAATGACCTCACCTTGCGGCCAATTCCATTTGGCAAACGATGCACCAAACATCCTGTATATACCCCGCTCCCGCACCTTACTTCATCCCACCAAAGGGACCCAATAACTCACTTTTGCGCAGGTGAAGGTCAGCGCTCAAGATCCGTGCCGATACTTGTATCTCTGGGTATTTTGGGGTCTCTGGATATTTTTATTTAAGAGCGTTTACACCGTACGGCATTTCATACAAACTTTCAAGCCCTTGTTTTTCGAAACGAATGAACCGATGTGTATGAAACTTCATAAGCACAAGCAGGATACAAAGGTCTAAAAAGTTACTTTTTTATTTATCCTATCCACAAGCAAATTAGAATAAGATTTTTAACTATTTCAACTTTTTATAAGAGAAATATTTGTAGGGCGACCATAATGTTCATAGTAAGTACCGACATTATATACTCAAAGGTACCTATACATTTTGTAAAGCGCAGTCGGAAAGTTATAATATTTGCAGCTAATAGGTACGAGTAGTAAGTATTTATACCTTCTATTTACAATTTTGTTTTCTTTATTTTTAAGGTCATTTTTAATTATATGATGTTAGTCCTTAAGGTAGGCCTAGTTGCCTAAAGCAAATAAAAAAATATAAAAAACACATTTATTTAGCTTTAAGTGTTTGCATAAAATGAATGGCAAACTAACCGACTAGTAGTATGTTATATTATGCATAACTGGGCACCGTTAATCAAATAGTTAACTTCGTTAATCGCTAATCCGTTACCTACTGAAAAAGTTAACTTTGCTTTAAGTTTTCACTATTTTTATCTAATTTCCCTACCTAAGTCTTATTTCGTTTCGCAAGGGTTCAAAAAATGGGCCCTCGATGCAGATGCACATCATACTGCAGCGACAAAATGTGGGCTCGGCAAGCAGTGGTTAGGTACGTGTGTCGTCGCTACTTCTTGCAGTATGTTGTTTGCAATAGGCAAACCGCTGAGTCCTCGCCTGCGGAGTATAGGGGCGCGGGAGTAGGACGAGAATGGGGACCGGGAGAGCTGCTGGCGATGTGGTTACGTTGTGTGTGATTGTGGCTAGTGTTTGCAAACAGACAGATCATTGTGTTTGCGATGTGGCCGGCTGCTAGTGCGCGGTCTCGCTGGTGGTTGTGTTGTGGTCTTTATGTAATAAGCATCGTCCACACGTGTGAATAAACCATTAATTTTTATAGCGCCCGTCCGCGTGTTATCGTTGTTGCGTGGCTGTGGTTGTTGATAGGATTAGGCATCTATCCCACCATCGGCGATTAACGAGAAGCGAGTAGAGCTAGCAACTAAAATCGAGTTGGTAAGCAACAAGTAGAGAGTGTAAGCGACGACTACTTAAGTACCTAGCTATTACTCCCTGGTATGTGTATGAACCGTGAGATCATTATCGTCAACAGAAAGAATGTTACAACTAAAACATGCTATTGAAAATATAAAACAAAAAATATAATGGACTTTCAGACACGCAGAGTGGGTAACTCGATAATTGAAGATGAGGACCACGTCTTCTGTTACATTGGGGAAAGACCTGGGAGATATGGAGTAGGTTTTCTCATCAAGAAAGAAATAAAACCCAACATTGATTCCTTTATTGGGATATCTGATAGTGTGTCTTTTGAAATTAAAGTTTGAAAAATATGAATTGTCAATAATTCAAGTGTACTCGCCAACTGCGAAAGCCCCAGAGGAAGATTTAATCAGTTTCTTTGACAAAATACGAGAACCTCAATCATACGCAGGAAATAACTTAATCATCATGGGCGATTTCAACTCAAAAATAGGTCAAAGGAACCCCACCGAAAACCTAATCATGGGTAAATTTTGATTTGGGAAAAGAAACGAACGAGGTGATAGACTTATCTTTGCACTAGAAAATAAACTTACGATAACTAACACCCTATATAAAATGAAACGTGACAGGAAGTGGACCTGGGTATCGCCCATTGACATAGAAAAAGATGGACTGTGGACTGGAAATACCTACAAAAAAAGGGTGCATACCTACAACTCGTTTTGTCGCATAAAATGGCTGCCATTTCTAGGGTTGTATCAATCAAGGAACATAGGTGTTACTATTATCGAGTATCGATACTAAATATGAGTCTTACTAGTTATCACGTTTGGATCATAATAACTTACTTAATTAAAGTCCGTTGTAATTAGGGTTGCCAACTATACTTTATAGTAACGTATCTTACTTTATTTTCGATAAATATACCTACTTTATAGTTTTGCATAAAACTATAGTGTGCGAAAATACTTTATTTCTAATCTTTTGTGATGGGTAAAACGAAAGACTCATGGTTAATAATTACTGAACTATTTATCGATAGGTACATACAAGACAAAAAAGAAAATCTTTTATTAAAGTTAGAATTTTCAGAGAAAAATATTATAGTTATGCTTAAGACAAACCAATTGTGAAGACAAATGGCAATATAATAAGATACCTACTTATAAATGCATCTGATAGCGTAAGTACCAATGTAAAAACAAAATATTTCTTATTTACTCTCTGTTACCGTCACTTCAGCTTTCACTGAGTTTTTTCGGTAATGAAACTGCAGTGGCGAGAAGAGAGAAACAGATAGTCCATAAATTTAATAAAAAACAGGTTACTTATGTATTAAAATCAGTACCAGGTACTTAACAAATTAGAAAACATTGTGAAAGCCAATTATTTTTAAAAGAAACAACCAATTGGAACCGTGCACCTAGCTTCTGACGTTTCCAAAGTAGCCATGTAGGTTTATGTGAAATAAAATATTTTAATTTCGGTGCTGTAAACCAAAGGCCGGATCTGGCAAGGTCACTCGGACCGAATAAGACAGGATTATTTATGTTCACATCACAGAATATACCGATGACGTTTCAGCGGAGGAACTAGTTTACGGAAACTATTACGGCAACGGTACAACCCTATTCCATTTGACATATTATTGTAAACAAACGAATGAATTAACAAAATATACTAAAAAGTTCTGTTATACGGAAATTAACCCAAATATCAATACTTTAGCCATAAATTCATGATCGCGTTACAACTGTATCATCGAATGTGTATTATTAAATGTATTATTGCATGAAAACTGGCTATTAACCTGTGCAAAGACATTAGAGGTTGATTTTCATTCTTTCTTGCACCACACTTCACAATACAACACACAAACATGTTGAATTGTTGTTCTCCAACATTTGCATGCAGTTTTAAAAGGTAAAATCCTTGTAATTTTCTCGCAAATCTCAATAATACAAAAAGTAAACAACCATTTGATTAATCCTTTAAAGTGACTAAGATGAAGTAGTTGCTTGTTTAAATAACGGGTAAAGACTTGCATTGAAAAACAATTTTTTTTTTTTCTGAATAAGGAACCACAGAATCAGAATCGTACTATATTGTGATAACGGGCTACTACGAAACCCTACACTGTGCGTGGTCCGACACGCAATTGGCCGGTTTTTTTTTTTTTTGTAAGTTTGTTGAGCAATAAAATCGTTGATAGGTAGCCGGCGTGGGCGTTAGTCGTGGGCGGTGGGTTAAGTGCTTAAAGGATTAAGCCGTGCTTCTTGAATCGATGACTTATTTTGTCCGACCTACGTAGTGACCTGGACAGCTCCGTCGTTTGCGTCATTCACGTACTGCGGTGCTATTCTGTAAAAATCCCACCGTGAAAACTTTAGCCATAAATTCATGATCGCGTTACAACTGTATCATCGAATGTGTATTATTAAATGTATTATTGAATGAAAACTGGCTATTAACCTGTGCAAAGACATTAGAGGTTGATTTTCATTCTTTCTTGCACCACACTTCACAATACAACACACAGACATGTTGAATTGTTGTTCTCCAACATTTGCATGCAGTTTTAAAAGGTAAAATCCTTGTAATTTTCTCGCAAATCTCAATAATACAAAAAGTAAACAACCATTTGACAGCAAAACTACCACGAAACTTGTCGCAAAAGATGGCTGCTACGGCACCTTACCTACAACTGTACTACGTTACGTCAAAATGTTGCCAAAATGAGCAACAACTTAAAATATTGTTGTTCTTTTATCAAATACGATTATCTTATTAGAAAGAACGAGACAAAACGATATTTCGTATTCTGAATCATATTTCACTCATATTTGTATAAGCAAATGTATGTAGGTATAGAATAACGCGGCCTCTCCATGTTTTTCCTATCTCAAAGGTATCGCCTGATAAAAGAACAAAAAATTAAATCGACTTCATTCTTACCAACAAACCAAAGCAATTCGAAAATATAGAAGTGCTAAACAACATAGGTAACCCTTAGACAAAGAAAAGTTCTTACTCTAAGTAGGTAACCTATTCCAGCGACCACAGATTATTACGAGCAACAATAGCATTGAAAACTACAAGAAAAAAACGAATCAATTTCAACAAGGCTCAGCGATGATGAAATCGGAACAGGAACAGAAACACTACCTACATAAAAATTCTACAAGAAAAAATTCAAAACCTAAACATTGATGATCCTGTTGAAACTTATCATGACAAAATACATCAAGCAATAACCCATAGCATGAAAGAAGTGCAGTCAAAGGTTATGAGTAATGAATCAAAAACACTAATTCGCAAACGTCTTGAATTACAAAACAAGAAGAAATTATCGAAAGAAGAAAAACACCAACTAAAAGTTTTGTATAAAACAACAAACAAGAGTAGGTATTAAAAATGATTATAAGACACACAGAATGAAAATAATAGAGCAACTTCTCATATCAAAAGGAAGCACAAAAAAAGCTAACAAAGTAATAAATAAAGAAAAAACATGGATTCCAAAACTAAACTCAAGTAAAAACGACAATAAAACACAAACACGAGCAGATATTATAAAAATCGCTACAGATTACTACAGAACTTTGTATAGCACTCCGGAAACAACATCACCAGAAACCAGACAACCTCTAAATTCACAGTCAAACAGAGGTAAAACCATTCGACGAACCTGAAATTGTAAACCGCATCGAAAAATTAAAATCTGATAAAAGCCCCGGACCAGACAATCTATCAAACGAAATGCTACAACTATCCAAATACATTCTTGCAACACCACTGACACATCTGTTCAACAAAATCTTAAGAGAAGAAATAGTCCCAAAATCATGGGTAGGTACTTTCAGACATAATACTCTTGTATAAGAAAGGTGATCCTGCCGATGTAGGAAATTACCGTCCAATTAGCCTAATGCCAAATTTATATAAGCTGTTTGCCTCATGTCTGGAAAATAGAATAAAGGAAAATATAGAGAATCACCAACCAATAGAACAAGCAAGCTTTCGTAAAGGATTCAGTACAGTGGACCATATACATGCCATAGAGCAAATTATAGAGAAATACGAAGAGTTGAATGCACCTCTATAGTTGGGTTTTGTCGATTACAAAAAGGCATTTGATTCGATTTTCCATCAAAGCTTAAGGGACTCTCTTTCAGCTATAGAGCTCCCACTAACTTACACTAACATTATCAAAGACATTTACAGTAAAAGCAGAAGTAGAGTCAAACTAGATAGAACTGGTGAAACTATAAAAATAGGAAGAGGAGTAAGGCAGGGTGACCCGCTATCTCCTAAACTTTTTATTAATGTCCTACAGCACATAATGCCAAACCTTGATTGGTACCGAGAAGGCATTTTCATAGATGGTAAACATTTCAGCCACCTAAGGTTTGCAGACGACATTGTCTTAGTATCTGAACCTGCTAAACAACTAGAAAAAATGTTAAACGACCTCCATGCAGTAAGTTCAAATGTTGGTTTAGAAATGAACACCCTGAAAACAAAAATACTAACACACAGGACAAAACAAGAAATAAAAATAAACAACGAATCAATAGAATACGTAGAGAATTATATATACCTACCTCGGGAAACAGTTAGCTTTCAACAAAAATAGAAACATAGAAGAAGTCAGGCGAAGAATTACATAACTTGGAGTAAATTTTGGAATTACAAGGAAATAATGAAATCACGCTTACCTGTAAAACTTAAAGCTAAAGTTATGAACTCTTGCCTACTATTGGTAGTCTTACTTACGCTTGCCAGACGTGGATTTTTAATGGCACAGTTAAAAATAAAATACAAGTTTGCCAAAGGACCATGGAACGAAGCATCTTAAACATCAGACTGAGAGACAAACAACGAAACACAGCAATCAGAAAGAAGACACAAGTCTTACATGCCCTTCAACATGCTCAAGCACTGAAATGGAGATGGGCGCGCCACCTGCCGCGATCAGAAGATGACAGGGGGACCCTTAGAACAACCGGTTGGAAAGGCCCACACGGTAAGAGAAGAGGCAGACCAGAAGAGCGTTGGCACGACGAGATAGTGGAATTGGCTGGCAAATCATGGCTTGAGAAAGCAAAAACCAGAAAAGACTGGAAATTACTGGAGGTGTCCTATACCCGTCGAGGGATCCTTCATTAGTAATGATTAAATTCTTAATTTAGTTAACTTTATTTATCGAAATTAAGGATTATTATTAAAGGCTTTTTTATTTTTATTTATGTGTATGAACCAAGCATGAGTATCTCAGGGATTGTTCTGCCCTTCAAGCAAGTATCGCCGAGCGAGTACTCTCTTTGATAGCTCTTTTCGCTGCGGCAAACGAGTAATTACTCGCAGCGCGGTATAAACAGTAAGTAAGCGATCAGCTTTTAATAAATGCATCTGTACATAATGTATTTATACTTAGGTACACGGAACCTACGTAAGTTTAAGTTTTTGTTATTTTTTAGGGTTCCGTAGTTCCTACAAGGAACCCTTATAGTTTCGTCATGTCCGTCTGTCTGTCTGTCTGTCTGTCCGAGGTTTTGCTAAGTGACCGTTAGAACTAGAAAGCTGTAATTTTGTAGGAGTGTGTATATCAATTACGCCGACTTGAAAACTTTTTTTTTAGGGTACCTCCCCTACATGTGAAGGGATGAATATTTTTTTCGTCGTCTACCCCATCGTGTGGGGTATCGATGAATAATAGGTCTTCTAAAATAACTTGGGGGTTGCTAAAATTATTTTTCGATTTAATGCTCCATTTACATTTATTTTTGTTACAGTAGGGCGTCCCCCCCCCCCCCCTCTAAAAGCTAAACTGTGGGTTTGAAAAATCTGGAAAAAATCACGATGATAGTGAATTTCATGAATTTTAAAGGAAAACTATAGCGGTTAAGATAACTTTATTAATTTAGCAGTAATAGTCGTAGAACTTGAGTGTTGGATAATTTTGTACCAAATACAAAATCCTTAGCATTAATCCTTTAAAGTGACTAAGATGAAGTAGTTGCTTGTTTAAATAACGGGTAAAGACTTGCATTGAAAAACATTTTTTTTTTTTCTGAATAAAGAACCACAGAATCAGAATCGTACTATATTGTGATAACGGGCTACTACGAAACCCTACACTGTGCGTGGTCCGACACGCAATTGGCCGGTTTTTTTTTTTGTAAGTTTGTTGAGCAATAAAATCGTTGATAGGTAGCCGGCGTGGGCGTTAGTCGTGGGCGGTGGGTTAAGTGCTTAAATATAGGATTAAGCCGTGCTTCTTGAATCGATGACTTATTTTGTCCGACCTACATAGTGACCTGGACAGCTCCGTCGTTTGCGTCATTCACGTACTGCGGTGCTATTCTGTAAAAATCCCACCGTGAAAACTTTCAAACAAACTCACTTCACCTAAGTTTTTACGGTGAGATTTTTACAGAATCGACCGACCGGAGGGTGTAGGTAGTTGTGCCCGACGGGCAGGAGAGAAGGCTTAAATAAAAACTCCACATGTCTTGAAATATCATATTATTTATCTACTTTTGTGACAAACTCATGGATGACGAGTGCATCAAACATTGGCACTAATATAAGTGGTGGGTTTTAGTCATTTAAAATCATAACTATTCATTATTACACTAACACGTATCCCCTACAGTTTTGTTCTGCCTTAAAGTGGTTATAAAGCCAAATGAGACTCGGAGTTCATAATAGTTGTGTTATGAATTTATGATAGATCATTCATTCCGGTCCTGTTTTCCGCTTGCTCGTAACATGAGACTCTGGCCGGCTGGCTCTATCAATATCGTTGCAGGGCCTTGCATCCATGGCTCGCCGTCCACTTGCATAGCACAAGATCCTTCCAATTCAATCTGAAATAAGCAAAAAAAACAATGTTATGGGTAATCTATACTAAATTCAATCTGCACCTCGATACGATAATCGAAGTGCAGGTTGCGGAACTATCGATAGTTAACCTAAAGCTAGTAACTCGTAACTCTATAATGGCGCCGATTCTGTTGTTCACAAACTAAACTAAATTTAAGCAGGCATCTTTTTCTTTCTATTTCATTAAGAAAAGGACAGAAGACAAATATTAGTTTAGTCCTGTCAAGTTAGTCAGCGCCTGACGTAAATTGACGTATTTTTAATAGCCAACTTTTTAATCTCGTCTAAATTGTCTATGGAGTATCTTAATTTGACAGGACTGAACTAATATTTATCTTCTGTCCTTTTCATAATGAAGTAGAAAGAAAAAGATGCATGAACTTAAATTTAGTCTACTTTGTGAACTACAGAATCGGCGCCAGTGGGACCGAAAGTATCATACCTGTCAACTTAACACGTTCCGGGACACTAAACACCCCTCGACGTGATAACAATAAAACTTCTATTGTGTCTCGTGTTGTGTCCCGGAACGTGTTAATGGATAGTGCAAGCACCTAATAAATTGTATTTTTTGTAACACTAACTAAGCATTACAATGGTAACGTAATTTATTATTTGATCATGCACAATCGATATCGATTAAATTGCTAGGTTTGATACTGTGGTGTTTCCTATTCATATTGTTGCATATTTTCCAGGTCAAGCTACTGTAGATAAACTACTAGATTATCTATTCACTCTTATCACTAAATAAATGTTTTCCACAATCACGTGCTAACTCACACCTTTACTGGCATTATGCATGATTTGCAAGCAATACATCATGTACCTAAATGTTTTTTTTTACTTCTATGTATTAATTACCTTAAGACTAGAAGCCTGTGCAAAACGATAAGGTTCTGCCAACCCACACTGCAATCTCGCAATGTGGAAAGATGATGAAATTCCAACCACCTGTAATTGAATATTTTATGGTAAATCAACAATAATTTGTGACATAAAAGTTAAGAGTACACACATTCATGCTCGCTCTGTATGAGGAAACATTGAATTTGAGTTATCATAGTCAGTGTTGGGCGAAATTTATTTTGATTGCTGAGTAATGACTCATCAGTTAGTCATGACGAATGATTAAATTATTGATTAATTACATCGTGAAGCCGCGATTGATGATTGATTCATTTCATCTTTGTTATGGCGAAATTTTCCGGGCCTTTGTAACGCGAACTCCGCCCCCCCCAAATGCAGCGCGACGTATTTATTTTCGATGCGCCGCCGCACATGATAAATGCCTCGAAAAACGGACATCGCTTTTTTATTCTTCTAATCGATAGTAACCATACACATGTTTTGTATGCTAGAATAGAACTCCCAGAATCCAATTTAGCTTAGAACCAGAGCTATATTTTCTTCAATATTTTATTATGGTTACCTTATCCATAGAAATCAAAAGAATTGTTATAACTGTAATGTATGCATGCAACGTTTTTATGTTTTACTTATAGTATGTGATAAAGCCAAATGTCTACTATTTTTAGAAACAAAAAAATAATTTTTAGATGTTATTTAAAGCAATTTTTTCTGTAATTTTGAAATGAGATTTTTGCGCAGTAGTTTATTTTCACACATTATTGTTTAGTGTTATGATAACCTGTCTGTAAAATATCAGATGCTTAACACTAAGGAATTCGGATTTTTCGAGTTTTATTTTTGTTGTTAGGGTTTTCACAAAAACAAAATCTGAAAGCAACATTTTAATTTTTTAAATTCTTGTTTTTTTTTTTTTTGAAATGGGATTGCTCTTGACTCTAGTCTAGGTCAGAGGTGACAGAGACAAAGTCGACGATGGAGTGAGCTTACCCAGAAGAAGCCTGTTCACTCTTACTTTGAAGAGATACGGGTTGTATGCGCTCGGAAACACAGACGCAGGTAAAGAGTTCCACTCTTTTGCTGTGCGCATTATAAAAGACATTTGAAAACGCTTAGTGCGAATTGGTGGAATGGCAACTAGGCAGGGATGGTAACTTGCAGTGCGTCTGGATATATAGCAGCCGACATATCTGTATCGGGTTTGTGTTGTTATCTGATAATGTGAAAACGTCTATTACAGGACATTTTAAGTAATAATTTTAGTTCACTACACCTTAGGTACAGACAAGCCAGCACATCAAGCTACTACAATCTGTCAAATTACTTTAGTAGATTTTCAACTTTATCGCTAAAGCATTAGGTTCAAGGTTGATTGGGAAAATTTGACAGTTTCGGGTGGCTTGATGACCTGGCGTCTGTATCATAAATGTCTTAAATCTCTAAGGAAAAATAAATCGAACCTAAGAAAATCTAATTCAGTGTTGATCAACTGCAAAAAAATTATACTGTGGCATGAATTTTCTGTGAAATGCTCGGCGGCGCTTCGTAAATAAATAAGTCACGGTGCATTTTGGGAAAGCGGAGGTAGCGTTTCGAAGGCCTACAGGCCCGGAAAACCTCGCCTTAAAAAGTTTTAGAAAAATATGTTTTATTAAAACTTCTTAATAAACGACGATAAAAATTGATATACGACTCGCACTTGACTATAATTTTATAGATAATTATATGTAATGTGCCTAACACTATTGTAAGATGCCAATTAAATGTCATCATACCGAACAGAAATAATATATTTTCGAAAATTATTTTATAAATTAAAACCGTACTTAATATAATAAATTCGAGATATTTAGCGGAGCTGCCGTAATTTTTATATCTAATGTGTTGTTCTTTTATTAGAATTTTTGGAACAAAGGCAGGGAGCGCAATTTTTTTTTAAATTTGACACTTGTCATCCTCAACGACGACGTCCCGCGGGACTCTGAGGGCGAGCCTATTTAACCCGATTTACTATTTTCGTGATTGTTAAAAAAAAAAATATATATAAAAATAATCCAATCCAAAAACTTATTAATACGTGTTAACTCAAATTAACATGTTTGCATATTTTTACTAATTGTTAGTTGTAAGTTTTGGCTTCCATAGCTTAATCATATTTTATCTGTATTTTGTATCGAAACTTTAATTTTGATTGAGTGCAACACTAGTTCACTACTTGTGTGAATCTATGGTTTGTCTCTCTCTTACTCTCTAGTCAACAGAACACAACGCATCTCCTGTAATCAATTAATTAAAACAATAATTATCAAGTTCAAGTTACCGTCAGTTGTGTGTGCTAATATTGGTAATTACAATACAACGATTACTAAAGTGATGTCATCAGTTCTTTCATTTCATTTCGCCACCAATGTTCACGAATATTCAGCCACCCAACTCACCAAACAAACCGGTTGCGATTCGAACCCTCCAACCGGAGTGAACAATACGATTACCTATCTAATGGTACATGCAATTTTCATTTTAATTTGTGCTGTAATTAGGAAATGAAACCGAAAATGGTTTTGAAATCGACCCTGTTTCGGTTTTTTTTTTTCATCGAGCAAATTACAATAATAAAATTTATCGTGTATCGTGAACCGTTAATTTCCCTCAAACAAGGATGTATCTATGATATATATCTTTTTCAGGACCTAAATACACTAATTTGAATAAAATTGATTCCTAAAACAGGCAAATTCGGATAACCCCCCTTACATAATCATGACTAACTTAATAACTAATAAAATTGAATTCCTAACTACCTACCGAACAGTTCAAGTTGTCTGTCGAGGTTTTCCGGGCCTGTAGGCCTTTGAAATGCTACCTCCGCTCCTCCCCCAAATGCAGCGCGACGTATTTATTAACGATGCGCCGCTGACCATTTCGCGGAAAACCATGCCACAGTATAAAATATTTGCAGTTGGTCAATTGAATTAGTTTTTCAATTTATATGAGAGATGTTTTGGGACAAAATGTCATTTGGTTGTTAAGAGCGTTTACGCCATACGGCATTTCATACAAACTTTCAAGCCCTTATTTTTCGAAATTAATGAACCTATTTTAATGAAACTTCATATGCACAAGCAGGATACAAAGTTCTAAAAAGTTAGTAGAGAACATTTTCGAAAAATAGTATAGCAGCCAAATTAGAGCGATTTTAAATTTTTCATAGAAACAGAGATTTCCAGTTATCTTTTTTTAAATAAGACATTTCGAAAATGTTCTCTACTAACTTTTTAGACCTTTGCATCCTGCTTATGCGTATGAAGTTTCATTAAAATCGGTTCATTCATTTCTAAATACATTTCATTTCAAAGTTTGTATGAAATGTCGTACGGCGTAAACGCTCTTGACAATAAAATAGTTCCTTGTTCGTGTATACATCTTTTTGGGGCTGACCGTACATACGGCGACATATCAAACTATACTGTCCAGTTTTAGCTGACCTCGCATTGTATCGAGTTTTCATACAATGAGAACTCAGCGTATACTGGAAAGTAAGTAAAGGAAGTCGTCGTACAATCGTACATACATACAATTTTCAAATTATTTTGTGGTGTAAGTAGGAACGAAAAATGGTTTTGAAATCGACCCTGTTTCGGATTTTCCTTTGTTTTATGGCGCCGGTGACAGAATGGTGCCAGGGCGTTGGTATATTTTTGATTGATTATAAGTGTACTATTATTTGGATAAAAAAAAAATAATAGTAACCCGTTTAGAAGTGCATACAACAAACGTTTTATTCTTTCTCTAATATCCTATTACATGCTATAGCCTATTGACATTAACCGGGCACAAATTCAGACTCCAGGCTGCTACTGAGAGTCATTGTGGAAAAACCCGTAGCCTGACCTGGGAATCGAACACAGGACTCGCTGTTCAGCAGTAGCGCTTGCGACCACTAGACCAACAAGGCAGACATTTTACATTCTCTTTTTATTTTTCTCATATAAATTTGACGATCAATTTTGGCGTTTCTTTTCAACGTATGAAAACTATGATTTAATGACGAAACATCTTTAGCCAAAACGTGTGGATTGTCTAAATGCATAGAAATAAATGTTATACCTCAAGTTTTCCGTCGTGAATGCTCTGTTCATCCACATCTTCTTCATTGCCCATACCTACAATACAAACAGATGGTGTTAATTAATTTTATTACGTTTTTCCAATTTACAGGTCAGTGTATGTTGATCAAAATAAGATTCACGACGGTAACAAATACAGTTTTGCAAAGACAAGTATTTGACGCCTATTTGAAATAAATGATTTGTCTTCGACTTTGCGGTTTGGGTTCCCGAAGCGCATACTTTTCTTTAGATAGGTAGATCATAATTCCATTGTCACCAAGTTCACTATTAACTCCACATTTTTGTTCAGATTTGTAAAGGCTGAATAAAACACGCTCAATCTTATTTGAACAAATTGCAATTTGCATAAGCAAGTAAAATATTTTTTTTTTAAACTCGCAAGTAGGTAGGTAGCAGTTTTTGGAGTTAACGTTCGTGTTTTTCGTAACAGAAAATACAAAAAAAAATGTTCAGGACGTTATTTCTCGTCGAACCCAGTATTTTTCGTTCTAATTGGCACTCTTTTTTGGGTACGATATTTAAGATGTCCATAAATACTTTAGAGCTAATTTTCAGTAAGTATTCGTTATAACAAATAGTGACTGTATGCGGTAGGCACAGGACAGAGTGTAGTGGCGCAGCCTGAGAGAGGCCTATGTCCAGAAGTGGACTGCGATATGCTGAGTTAATTATAATGAAAAGTGGTTACTGACTCCAGAGGTCGACGCCGGCGCCCCAGGACGGGATGTTGAGCGCCACGAGCGCCTGCAGCGGCGGCAGCGCCAGCGCGTCGGGCGCGCCGCCCACGCACACGCGCAGGCGCCGCTCCAGCCCGCCGCAGCCGCCGTCGTCCAGCGCGCGCCCCGCGCCCAGGAACGCGTAAGCCATCTGACGACACAATAATACACTGCGGTCCATTGCGAACACAATAGACGAGTACTTGTGACAGTCAGCTACGACAGTCAAAAGAATTCGGTTCTTGACACCATCAATATTTTATTTAAAAAATTATTAATCTTGCTCTTCTTCTCAAACTATTACATGAGACGCTGAAAGCAGTTCATAGATTGATTTCGTGTCAATTTAGTTTAGGTGTATAACTTATTGTAAAGTTTACAACCTTTAGGGATATACTAATCACATACCCAATAAACCAAAACTTACAAAACTAAAACTATATTCACACATAAAATCACACCTGTAATCCCCGAAGGGTTTAGGTTCTCTTGGGTACATTACCAGTCGACAGCAATGCGGATGAATTTCGACGCTATTTTTTAGTTTCTGTATAGTTTTAGTTAAGTTAGGTTAGTAAGTGTTTATCAACTTTCGTTGCTGACCATACCTGACACAAGTAAAATTCCTTTGAAACCATAACGACTAAATAAATACGCTCACTTCGTCTATATTACCATAGCCATTATGTTGCACAAATGAGCTTTATGGAGTTGATATACCAAGTCTGCACTATACCAGCAAAATCTTGCTTAGGTCGTTAGCAGCAAGTAGGAACGTGGCTATCATCGAAGATAAATAGTGGGCGTAAGCGTAACCAATCTATATAAGAAGTACTACAAATACAGCCCAACTCACGTAATTCAGTGTGCGACTAGCGTATCTGTAGAGAAACTGCGCACGTGCATGATGGAAGTCCAGCGCCACCTGCGCGTCCACGCCGATACTCGCGTAGTTGTACGCGTGCAGCACGCGCGGCTGCCGGTAACGAATCAGTCTGCTGCGCTTCGGAATAATCGTTACTTTCCATCTGTAAACGAAATGAAATGTTTAAGGGTTTTAGTCGTTTTTTAGATATTTTTGGTCACTTTAATCTGAGATATCTGAACCTGTCCAGTGGTTGATGACTGGCTTGTTTGACAGCGTTGATGATGTTGTGTGCGTCCAGAGTAGTATGGCCGCCAGCGCCCCAGCCTAGCACGCGAGACAGATCATTGCCCGTACCCATGGGTAAAATCGCAACTGCAGCCTACAAAAACAGAGGATTACACGATTTATTCAAAATCAAAATGTTTTATTTCACATAAACCTACATGGGCACTTATGAAACGTCAGAAGCTAGGTGCACGGTTCCAATTGGTCGTTTCCTATGGAGAAGAACCGGCAAGAAACTCCATGGTTACTCTTTTTAAAAATAATTGGCTTTTACAATGTTTCCAGATTACAGTAAGTAGGTATGGAAGGACAGCGCAGGCCTGTCAACAAGTACCAAGTACTTGATAAAATAGAAAATGGTCTACAGATCTAAAGTCTATATAAGGCCTACAAAGTCCTCACATTTACAAAATAAGAATCTATCAAAAGGATAGATAATAAAAAAAGAAAAATAATAATAAAAACCTACTAAAACCAAGTGTTATGATTCTCAATAA